>OX443564.1:4249821-5666428 GCA_949372485.1 Cheilosia soror
GATGACAGAAGATACAAACAGGTATACTATACATAGATTTGCTTTCAACTTTGTAAACAAGGTCTGTGAGATAATAGCTCAAGGCGAAGCGTTAGTTCAGACTTACAGCTTTAAGGCCCATAAATAGCTTAAAGAAGAAAGTTACGCACGACCCAGCTCGTGCACAATTTCTTCTTTTTTGTTTGCATTTTTTTACAAAGCTGTACAAATCTATCATTTCCAATACAAAGACTTGCTTCAAACTTTTTAAATGAGATCTGATGTGAGATTATAGCTCAAGACGAAGCGTAAGTTAAGTATGTAGTGTACATATTTTCTTAAAATCAGAAAACTTACAGCCTTAAGGTCTATAAAAAGTTCCAAGTTTAAAGAAAGTTACGTACGACCCAGTCGTGCGCAATTTCTTCCTGTTTATCAAACATTAAAGCTGTTAAAATGTATCCTCTATAGAACGTTATAGCTCTGGACGATAAGCTGAAAGTGAGGGCAAATACTGGATGCCTTTGAAAGAAATGGGTTTTCAGTCCTGAGCGCGAGAAGGACGAATGGAACTCAATGAAGTTATCTTGCTTCAGCCAAGACGGATATTCGATTCCTTAGAATGAGGAAGATCGAACTTTAGTTTCAAAGCTTTTAAATATTTCACTGTGCACTCTAAATGACAACCGTGTCACGTAACCTAACCTTCTTCTTCTTATTATTGGTCCCAAAATGAAGTCTGTTTCATTTGAAATTCAACTGACGTTGGCGTCAAATTATTATAAGTTCTACGATTCTTATAAATAATTGTAAATTTTTTACTACCTAAATTATCACACATGTAACTATCTATCTGCAATTAGTATAAATATTTATTTTCTCATTATTTTAACATCAGAACTTGTATCACAAATTTACGCGACAAAATAACTTCATTTAGAAAACTGTCTTGTAAACAAAAATCATTTTGTCGCAAAATAATATATAAAAAAATACGAAAAAAAAAGAAAATAATAATTTGCACACAAAATAAAAATAAAAAAATTATAAACAAAATGCTTAAAATTATAGTACCTTAAGATTTTAACGAAACTGAATTTTTATTGATTTTTATTTTTTTGTTTAAATGCAATCAATGATTTTTTTTTTGAGGGAGATTAGAGATATTGTCATTCTTGTTCTTCAGGTTTATTTTGCGATTTTGTTTGTAACGAATTTTTCAACAATAAAAAAAAAAGTTTTGCTTTTTTTTAAACTTTGGTTCGGATGAGGTTTTCTCTCGGTTAAGTGGATAGAAAGGGATAGGATATTATAATGGATAAGAATGATGTAGTAGTAAATTGATGAAAATGATGTATGATTCGACAAAAGTGTATTTTTCTTATATGAATAATTTTTTTTTTACAATTAATATTTACATTGGTTTTCTATATAATAATAGGAGTATTGTGTAGAAAATCAAACAAATGCATGACTATTTTGGCAGTGATTGTTTTTTGGTGTATTTTAATGTTAACCACTATATTTTGGGTTTTTTTTTTTGGTATATTCTTTTGTTGCTCTTAAAATATATACATATTTATTTTTTATATTTTTATATAGTGGATTTTTTTGGGGTATGCAAATGTTTACGTTCGTATCTTTTTTTTTTTAATCGTTTGGTGTGATGGTCTATATGTGTTTGTAAAATCAGTGGGTTGTTGGAAATTCGTTCAGTAGTTTAGCTCTAAAACGAGTGGTTTTGAAAATGTTTAAGAGTTACATAAACAGCTAGAAACAATGTTTATTTTGCAATGTTTTATTTTTTACAATGTTTTAACCGTTTATAAAATGTTTTTAAATCATTTCTTGAGGACTGTGCTGAAAAATGGTTTTGTCAAAAATGTTTTACAATGAAAGGTTAAAATTCAGCAAGTACCTCCTGTCTTTAGGTGATTAGGATAACCAATCTCTATTTTTATAGGAATAAAAAGAACCAACTCAAACAATTCAACTTGCACGCCAACCGCAATTAATGTGGCGTTTTTGACAACTACCTTTGTAAAGTTGACTTAATTTTCAAACCCAAAAACAGGGAAGTGAATTATAATTCTGCTGGGAGAGCCTAAATTCAATTTAGAAAATTTACTATTTAATACTCGAGCAAACAAATTCAAAAAAATATGACTGTCAAATGAGAAAAATGTCAAAGATATGAGTTGACAGGTAGACCTTAATCACACCGAAAGTTAAAAAAAAAAATTATAAAAAAATTCTACATCCCAACTTGATCAAAAAGAGGCAAAATTTTGGAAACTTGTCAAGTCTCTCGGGTGACACTTTTCGAAATACAACCAATCGAACTGGCCTAGAAATTAATGCACCTGAAATGGAACCAGTTGCGGTCCGCTTTCTATCAGTCGAAGAACATTTCTTTTTTTTTACAAGAAAAAACAAACTCGTTTTCATTTAAAACTTTCTCCATCTACCAACGGAGCTGGCCCGTTCCGAACCGAAGGACACTTCAGGGGAATTACTACTCCTGCTGTAGATTTCAGGGGATTCTGTAACGCGGGCCAAGTCTCTGTTAACCGTTTTCGAGCTTAAAACACGCGGACACCGCACCGACCATGGGCGTCGTTTCGCCGTCGCTGTTGTTTCTTGCAGAGCCTTAAATGCTTTGGACGGCAGTATTTCAAAACTTCCATTTAAAGACGTATCCGAGTCGGTTTTGGCACTCCACGAGTCGTAGTAATCCGAATAGGATTCACTTTTGAACTCTTGAGGTGTCAGTGCGGGCGTTGAGTCAAGTGAGGTGTTTTCTAGTGAGTCCAGCTCTTCTTCTAGAACCCTCTTGGCTGCGGCCTGTAGCTTTTCCATGGGTAGATTCTTTAAAGTACTACTGCTCTTCTTGAGAAGTAGACTTTGAACTAGTTCATTGACGAGTTTGTCGCTAACAGTTTGTGATGGTTGACCGAAGATTGGTGAGGCAGGCGAGTTGGGCGACGATGGATTTTCCGCATCGATACTGGAATTCTTACGCAACGGCAGCGAGAGTCGTTCCCGACGTTGAGTCATACTTTCCGCGTCCTTTATAGCTTTGGGGTTCTGTTTTCGTGTAATCGAGACATTGTGGACAACCTTCTTTCTACTGGGCTTGAACTTAAACTCATCTTCGAGAGGTTGTTCACTGGCCTCTTCTTCGATGACATCGCCATCGTCTTGAAGAAGCTTGAAGAGCCTGGAATGTGTTGAGGCACGTTGATAGCGTGTCATTTTGCGCAGCTCGGGGAAACTTTCGCATTCTGTGTCTGTCTCCGATAGGGGTTTGTTCATGTCGGTGACACCAGAATCGTCTTCTTCGATTTCAGATTCCGAGCGCTGGGAGCTATTTCGGCTGAGGTTGCTCTTCGGAGTCACACTGTCGACGATGAGGGTGGTTGACTTTGGCTTACTAGCCGGTGGCTCAACGGTACCAGCTTCGAACGCAAATATACGATCTTTTACGGAAATCTTGATTTCATCCGCAAACTTGGATGGTTCCACAGATGATTCCTTTGGTTTGATCGGCTCTGGTTCAGGTTTGGGATATTGGTGCTCGATCTGGAAGTGATTCGGGGTCGAGTCGCTGATACTCTCCGAGCTATCTTCCTCTTGCTCTTCTTCGCATTGTTCTTCTTCGCATTGCTCCTCTTCGATCATTTCAAAGGCGCAGCCTTCTTCCATTTCGTAGGCGTTGTTCTCGATCAATGTGTCCGTTTCTTCTTCAGTTTCATTGTCTTCGACGAGCAAGAAAACGTCGGTAACCTCCCGATTCTCGGGGGCCTCCCATTCGTTATCCATCGATGACCTCCAGGTAAACGAGTTATGAGCTTGTCGTTCATGTGGCTCGGGAGTTTTTTCCTTCTCGTTTTCCGGGCTTTGTTCTTTCTTGTCGACGTTCACCGTGTTGGTGAAGAACGCCATGGCTTTCTTATAGTTATTCCGACGAACTTCACATTCTTCCTTTTGATTAACCACAGCAACATTATCGTTGGAGCCCTTGATTTCTGCCCAGAAGTCAATTTCTTCGGGCTCTTCTTCCTTTTTAGGGGTTAAATCGTTGCCACCATTAGTTTGGAATTTCCTTTGGGTAACCCAGAAGTCAATTTTGTCCATGTCCACCTCGGAGTTTACTTCGGTTTCATTGCCCGAGCTGTTGGAAGCCCAGAAGTCTGCTTCTCTGTCCTCATACACGTTAGACTGAGGGTTGGCATCTTCAGTCACATAACTGACTGTGGCCCAGAATTCCACTGGCGTTGTAGGTTCAGTGTGGACCGCATAATAAGTAGGTGCTGGCTCCAGGTTGATTAGCTCTACATCATAACCACCGTAGACTTGAAGTGTTGAAGATTTAATGTTCTTCTTAGAAGTTTTGGGCTTGGATGTCTCAATTTTAGCCCAAAAGTCTATTTCTGCTGGTTCTTCTTTGGGTGTCAAAGGCTTCTTTGTAGTAATGGGCTGTGGCTTTTGAGTTGTGTTCTTCTTGATTTTCGGAGTCTCCTCTGGCTGCTTCTCCCATTTCGCTTTGATAGAATTAATTTTGGGCCAAAAATCTGGTTCCTCAACCTTAGTCATCGTTTCTGTTTGCTTCTCAGTTTTTGATGAGTCAATTTCGGCCCAAAAATCAATTTCTTCGTTAGTCTTCGAAGAATCACCTTCAGCTTCCAGTTTGTCTCCATATTTAGAAGTGAGGGTGTCTTCGTTATTAACGGTAGGTTCAGCACTAGCCCAAATGTCAATGTTCTGGCTCTCAACTTCTAGCTTCTCTATATTTTTGGCTTCCAAAGCGTCGAATTTATTCCAAGAGTAGGTTGATGACTTAACATTTGACGCCTTAACATCCGACCAAACATCATTGTCTGAAGGGCTTTCTTCATTCGTTGGCTGAATTCTATTCGAAGAATCGTTTTCAGCCTGGCTCTTTACTTCAACCTTCGATTCATGCTTGTCTTCCGCGGAATCATACTTACTCCAGGAGTACGTTGATGACGGCTTATGACTTCGTGAAGACTCAATGTCAGCCCAGAAATCGACTTCCGGAACATTTGCTTCAGCGTTCTGCTGCTTATCATCCCTCGCCCAAATATCTACCTCTTCAGCCTTCACATCAATTTTGACTTCCACAATGGGCTCAGTTTTCATATACATTTCATCAATCTTCTCTTCTTCAGACCAAATATCCACCTCATTTGTCAGTACCTCAACTTTTACATTGCAATAGTCATTCTCAATCCAAACATCAGATTCTTCTGGATCGGCTGAAGGGTTAACAGGTTCCTTAGGCTTTGAACATTCAATTTCAGCCCAAAAATCGGTTTCTTGGGTTTCTGTTTTACTGGCTTCCTCAACTGCATCCTTAGGGGATTGAATTATAGCCCAGAAATCGGTTTCTTTATGCGTCTCGGTGGTTTGAGTCTTCACTTCATAGCTTTTAACTTTAGTTTCGCTGACAACTGTTTCACTACTCTTCTGGGATTCAATTTCGGCCCAAAAGTCGGTCTCTTTATTCTGTTTCTCAACTTTGTGAGTCTGTGTCTCAATTGTGGATAAAGATAATTTTGCTTCAACATCTTGTTTTACTTCGTCTAAGGCAGACTTGTTTACTTCCTCAGTTTCCACCTTTTTCTTCTTGGTCTTCTTAGGCTCTTTTGCTGACTTCTTTACCGCCTTCGGAGGCTTTAATGTACCGTCTTCAGCATCTTCTTGGGCCTTCTTCGCCTTTGTAGTCTTCTTTTTGGGTTTTTCCAGCTTTTCAGATTCTTCAATCACAATCTTCACTTCCTTTGCTGTCGTTACAGACTCTACCTTCGGCATCGGTGCTTTAACCTCTGCTTCACTTAAGACCGCTTTCATAAGCGCAGGTGTCTGTGGAACGACAAACGCTTGAGCGAATTTTTGGTTCAAAATTTGAGTTTTTAACTCGGCCTTCTCTCGAATCAACTTGCTTCGAACGTCTTCAGTCTTTTTAGGTGCAACTACACTGGTCACTTGTTTTTCACTGTTTTCTGCCTTAGCAGACTTCTTAGTAGTTGCCGTTGTAGACTCTTTAACAATAGCCACCACATCTTCACAATCTTCTTCTCCCATCACCCCCTCGTCGAAAGACTTTCTAATACTGCTTATAAATTCTCCAACTTCTATTTCGTTGCTGGCCATTCGAACCAATTTTTTAGCTGGCTTCTTGGCGTTGCCCTGAATCATTTTGATTGTAGATTCAACAATCTTAGATCGGTTCTTAGCATTTGGAAGACTGATGGTGGACCAAGTCTGTTCCGGCTCAGGGTCTTTCTCCGGAGCGGCAATGATGATTTTCTTCTTCTTTTTGGGTTTTGTAGATTTTACCTTGGGCTCCTGCTTCTCAGGAATATCTTCCTTAACTTCTTCAACAGTATCTCTAACCCGAATATTGGTCCAAAAATCATCCTCAGTTTCTGGTTCTTTTGGCATTTCCAACTCAATGGTTTCGGATGTGGGTTTTGCTTCGGACTTCTGTCTTCCGTCAATCTTTTTACCCCAATAGTCGGCGGTTTTCTCGAGGAATAGTTGTGCTTCTTTTCTAGTTGCCTGTAAAGTCGCCCAAAAGTCCAACTCTTCTTCTACATTGCCTGAGGATTGTGTCACCATATCGTTGGCCGTTAATGTTTCCTCGGTAGCTTCAAGTTTTTTCTTCTCAGCAATTTTCTTCATTTCTTCTAACTTTTTCATCTCTTGAGCCTTTTTCGTCTCTTCGGCCTTTCTAATTTCTTTAGCCCTTTCCATTTCTTCGAGCTTTTTCATTTCTTTAACCTTCTGCAACTCTTTGATCTTTTTCATTTCTTCGGCTTCCTTTAACTCTTCAGCCTTCTTCAACTCTGCGGCCTTTTTCAACTCTTCAGCCTTCTTCAACTCTTCGGCCTTCTTCAATTCTTCGGCCTTTTTCAACTTCTCGGACTTCTTCAACTCCTCGGCTTTCTTTAATTCTTTCATTTCCTCAAACTTATTCAACTCTTGGGCCTTCTTCAAGTCTTCCACCTTCTTCATCTCTTCGGCCTTCTTTTTCTCGTCAACCTTCTTTAGGCTTTCAATCATTTCCATCGACGAACTAGTATCTTCAACAATCTTGATCTTCTTCATTTCTCTAGCCTCTAAGCCTTCCTTGATCTCACTGCTATTTCTTCTCCAAGCTTCAACTGAATCGGCTTGTTCCTTTTTCTTCTTCTTCTTTTTCTTTTCGGAGATGTTATTTGTAACGTCCCCTCCCCACGTCTGATCCATGAATTTATTCCGCATCGCCAATGAGAACGACACCGATACATCTTCGGCTTCCGAGGTTTCTTCTTCTCTGACTTCCTCTTTCATAACATCTCCAAACTTCCTGGGTACGGGTGACAAACTCGCCATTCTATCAAACGATCCACTCGATGGACTCAAGCTAATCGTCACACTAACTTCGCAGTCACTATCGTACTCCTCAGGGTCCGCTTCGATTGAAGCAATACTAAACGATCTACGTTTATCTTCAATCTGACTATTGCCTACCTCAACGGTGGCGATATTTTCATCATTCGACGACCGACTAAATGACAACTTCAACGGAAGTCGGACTGTGACCGAATTCGAATTGTCTTCGTCTTCGTCTTCTTTGATCATAGCATCTTCTTCTTCTTCATCGCATTCATCATTCGCCAGGGTGGTCGAACCACTTACACTAGAACTCACACGACTCGTTGGGCGTGGGCTGACCAGATCTGCTTCATTCTCCTCATAGATAACGCTCAGATCGTCCATAATGATCACTTCTTCATCTTCATCGAGATCTTCGATTTCTTCCTCATCATCCGAGTCAATTTCTTCGACGAGCATATCTTCTTCATCGTATTCCAGCTCTTCGCCCACAATCTCTTCTTCTTCTTCTTCGTCTTCGTCGAAGATCATACTCTCTCCTTCGTCCACCGTGCGATCGTCGTCAATGGCATCCATTGGGGATAGGGCGTTTTTGTTGTACACCTGGATATTAGTAACCGATTTGATGGTTTGAAGAGCACCATTTGGCAGCTGTTTGGCGCAGTCTTCAAAACTGGAAGTCGTTGTCGGATCTGTTGATGAGGTTAGTAGATCGTCGGAGCTTTCCGATTCGGAAGCGATCTTGCTATTCTCACACTCTGACTTTATGGGAGACGGTGAGTTATTGTCAAACTCCTTACCGCTGTCGCCAACATAGTTTTTGTCATCGTCCTGGCTCATGTTCAAGTCGACGTCGATCGGTTTTGAGATCTCACTTAGCCTACGCGACAGGGTCTCGATCACTGATCCTTCTCGCTGATCGCGTTCTAAATCTAATTTTCTACTTATCAGTGGTATATCGTCAGCACTAGGAGTTATAATAATATTAGGAAGGTCTTGAGATTTAGAGTGACTTCTCCTAAGCGAATGGCGAGCTTGATACTGACTACAAGTTTGCGAATCATACTCATTCGGGGGATAGTAATAGTAACAAGGACATGGGGGATATGGATGATGTTGATGTGGATGTGGATGGGGATGGGGATGTTGATGTGGATGATGATGTGGATGTGGCTGATGATGGTGATGTGGTAATGTATATTGCCAATTCTGAACATCACCATCGGATGAGGACTGTGGTGGTGGTGGAGGAGGTAGACAACATGGTGGTAAATAGGGATAGGGATACGTATAGGGATGAGGAGGTGTGGGTTGTTGGTAAGGACATTCAGTTATTGACTCATTTGTTTCAACAACATCCGAGCCTTCCATCTCGGCTACAAAAATAAAAAATGAGGAAGAGAAGAGAAAAAAAAAGATAAATGACAAAATGAGTTTTTTTTTTCTTGAACTGCATACATTTTTGTTTTTTTTTTTTTTTTTTCAATGGTTGAGAATGCATGAAAGCGATGAATGTTGAGGGGAAAACAAAAAGTGGAACTTAAGCTATTTTGGAAGCCAACATCAGAGTATGCCATCTGAATTAGTTTCCAATTATTATTTGTGTTATCAAATCACTTTCTCTCAATCAATTAATATAATTCTGTCAAATTGAAAATCAAATTACATTCTCTTCAACACAAGCTTAAATGCTAAATGAATCAAAACGAAAATAAAAATAATAGAAAATAATTAAAAAAAAAAAAATAAAAAGTGCTTTCAGGGAAATCGAATGTAATTTTGTGATGTAAAAAAAAGTGCGATAAGTTTTCTATGTTTTTTTGTTTTTTATTTAAAATTACTCGGGATGCTATGATGGTGAGTGCATGTGTTTGTGGTGAAATGGGATGCACTTAAAATAGTTTATATATTTACATTCTGCGATATATTTAAAAAGTTGTATTTCTCTTTGATGGTCATTGGATATAGTTGGGTATGGTTTTGAAGGTTCACATGAGTTTAGCCTTAGACGTTGTTGTGTTCAAGTGGTCTTCAATGCACTCAGAGTAAAATATGACATTTGTGCTTGCTATGTAGGTAATTTAAAAACCAAGGACAAGTCTGTTCCCATCATAATGGATTTCTACCTAGACCTGACGTGAGGCAATACCAAAATTTCTTCGATCAGGTTGGTATTCAAAAATAGTAGCACAAACTTAAATCGGTCTTTTCGTCTTCTGGCTTCCGACTGACATGAAAAATATTCACTGCGCTACCGAAATTGTTCCTGCTTTAGAAACCGATCTTACGGCTAGGAATAGGCACATATTAACGACTTTAAGCTATTGTATCCGGACTTAAATTGGTTCTTGTAATGCGACGACCTGTCAGCTATTACCCTACGTTTAAGACATTTTGAGTTTAACACAAACACTTGTCAGGGTTTAGATTATTCAACAGAGAAATACGTTGTAGAAAATATTTTTTCCACAATAATTAGAGAAACTGAATATTTTGTGATTGAAGTGAAGAAGGCAAATGGACTAGTAAGGCCTAAGGAGAGTCTATATTTATAAGACCCTCATAATCCCAGTCCTACTCTATGGCGAAGAAGCATGGAAGTTAACAGGCGGCTGAAGGTCTTCTTGAAATTTCGTTTTGAAAACGCAAAATTCATCAATTTTTGATCCCGTTTTTCGACGGGTTTTGGAGGAGGAGATTTAACATCGATCTATACGAGCTGTACAGCGACATCGACCTAGTGGAAAAAGGACGTATCAGTCGACTTTGACTAAGATGGCTAAGACATGTAGAGCAAATGGACACCAGCGCTGCAGTCCGAAGAGTCTTCGATTCCAACCATAAGGGAAGGGCCAACGCAGTAGACGAAGACATCGCCTTTGGTGGTGCCCACAAGTGGAAGGGGACCTCAACCAACTTAGTGTGCGCAACTGGGGGCGGTTAGCCAAAGATCGGTCTAACCCCGGACTGTAGTAGGCCATCGTCGGGTTTTCAAATATTTCCACCAATACAAGTGAATTATTTCAATTTCTGAAAACGTTCAACGTTGCGGTTGCTCTTTAGTGTGACATAATGCGTCGCTTGAAAGTGTGTCTTAATCAACTTTTTTTGGATGTGCGAGTAACTCACATTTAATTAATGAGCGACTCGTCAAATTACCATAACCAACAAAATCCAAAAACCATCAAATGAATGATTACAACAAAAAACTAAGATACACAAACATTCTATGTAATGTATAAATTCTTAACTGGTTTACTTATAAAATTTAAAAAAAAAAATCTTATGTTTAGCATATAAAATAATTTTTAATTTGTTCAAATCACTTACCAGCATTTTCAGGTGTTGTCATTGCTTGAAGTATTTTAAACGAACGACTTGGTATAGCGCTTCCAGTGTATTTTTTCGGTTCGGGCACTTGTTGTTCACTTGGATGAACATATTGTTGAGATTGTTCTAGAAATATGAAAGGAAAATTAATAACACAAATGTCGTCATAATTTGTTTAAAAAAAAACCTTACCCTCAGGGCTGTAAACTGGCCTTTGGTTGACATATCTATTAGGTTGTGGTTGTTTCATAACAGGTGAAGTTCCTATAAAAAATATTGTATACAACAGTTAATAGAATTTATTTTACCAATAAACATATAAGGAGTAATAGTTTGTATTGCCTGTATTTAGGCGCATATTTTCTATCGAAAAAAGAAAGCTGTACCAAAATGTGTGCCCTATTTCTATGCAAAATAATTTCAAAGCATGAGTTACGGCTGCACAAAACATTACTTCTAACCTCAAAGACAAACTTTTGAGTATAAGCTTGCTTAGCAAAAGGCTGCAACTTCGTACTTTTCACTATCAAAAAATTCTCTCCCTATAAATGCACAACTCGTATTCGAATAAATGCAAGCGTGTTATTCATGTTATTCTCAGATAAAAACAAGTCAGCTAATAGGAGATTTATTTTGTAAGCTAGGATTTAGCTAGCCAATATGTTTTTGTAGATGGTTTAGTGCAAAATAAAGAAAACAATTTGCAGAGCTTTTGGACTTTTGGCAGTCCAATGCATAGGTATATAACATTCGCATACCGTCATCAACGGTCCTGATTGGAGAACAACGATCAACGGCACCTTTTAATTTTTGAAAAGTTTTCGAAGGATTTGAGGGTCCACGATATCTGGGATCTTCTTCCTTTACCGCTTTTATAGTCGGTTTTTCTTTTACATCATCATCTTGATAATATTTTTATAAATATTTTTCAATATATGGGTATAGCATTTATATTTAACTTACCTTGATTCCTGGCACGATTAGCAAAAGCCTGTTCGTTATTTAATTGCATTCGTTTCATTTGATCAACTGTTGGACTATTTACTTGACCGGGAGTCATTTGACGGGCATAAGTTGGCCGTTGTAGCTGCGGTTCTTGATCACCACCATCAGATTCGACAGCTTTATTCTCTAAAGCACTACCGTCTGCGGTGTCGGTGATCTTTTGTAAAATCCGAAATGACTTTGATTGATTTGGTGTTGCACTGCCGCTACCCCAAGAGTTTTGATTACGTGGGTCACTGTTGAGCAAGAATTCATTTAATTAACAAAAAATTTAATTTTTAAATCAGATACTTATTTTTGGGAAGGTTTTGTGCAAAAAATGTTTTTTTTTTGTTTAGAGGAGACGGAAGGGCAAAGAAGTCTTAAACTATTTACAGAAACACTTTTAATAGTGGGTAGCATTATTCTATCAGTAAACCGGGTTACACAATTCGATAGCGTGACCTGGTCTATAGACGTGAATCCTAACTTAATGAATTCCCATTTAATGAGTCCTTTATTACAAAACTACTTTGGAGTCTTCAATTGTACAAACAAAGCGCATGTTCCATTAAATCGAAGCTTACGCATGGAAATATATATACAGGGCGGACCACCTAGTGGTTTCTTTTTAAATCATAGCTTTGCAAACTACTACAGACATACTACTGTGTATTACCTAAGTCAACTGCAACAGTTTTCTGAGCCTTCCTGAGGTAAGGGACAACGTGGAAACATAAGAAGCAGAAGAATACGATTCGCGGTGACGGTCAATATGTCAGTCAGCCAGCACCAGAAAAGTAGGCGTGGGACCAACATTCCGTTCCAGTTTTCGATACGAAATGGTGGGCCATCTAGTGGTTTCTTTTCAAATCATAGGTTATTTTGTAACTGACAGCTGTTTCCCGCTCGAAATCTTGACAGAAAGTCAGTATCATACCTCCGCGGAACGAAATGAGTAAGCAATCAGTGAGCTACAGCCCGAAAACATCAACAAAGTCTTGGAAAATTGCAGTGACAGCATGCGCTACTATACTAAGCCAGTCGAGGCAGCCACTTGAACGACATGGAAAAAATGTAACTTTGTTCATTTTATTACATTTTTAAAAAGAAACTTGTATTTGGCTCACTCTTCTCATAATGTATGTCCTCACTTTAAGGCATTGAAGACTACATCACCACATACTAAGACTGACTGAATTTAATGCTTTTTCAACTGTGTTTTTATTTTGGTTGTACCTACTACCAAATTTGTCAAAGTCAAAAAATAGACAGCTAATTCATAAAACTTTCAAAATGCGTCCAGCACATCACTTCCCCAAGGCCTTGGACTTCCAACCTGACATGAGTGACATTTTAAAACAATGTTTGTCAACGTTCACATCAATTGTCTGTTTTTATAAAATGTTTATGTCAACTTGTCAATTTCGTATAAATGTATTATATTATAATCTTTAACGAGATCGACATTTTTTTGAAAATCTGTCGCGATCTATCTATGAACTTGGTTGTCAATATTTCACAAGACTGATAACATTTTTTGCACAAAAGAAATTTTTGAAAAAAATTCTACATATATGTAATATCCATCAACTATATACAAACAGATGACAACACCATTCTGAAAAACACCTACGTAAGTACACATCAACATTAAACTAATGATAAAAATAAGTGTCAGCCTTTTGTTATTTATGTTGGCACTAAGAGATCAACCACCCACACGAATTATTAACGATGACGAAGAGGTTTGACGGAAATACCACAATAGACAATTTTTCATAAGCAGACATTTTTTTGTGTTTAGTTTAACGAATATATTCGAAATGACGTGCGTACATACTTTTTGAATTATTAATTTTTTGACAATTGTTTCTTTGTTTTTTTTTTTTTTTTTTACACTTAGAATGCAATTACGATAGGTGTACCTGAGAAGATTTTTTCTATATCGTATCTCAGCTTCTAGGGGGCAATCGTGAACAAACAGTCTATAGTTGCCACTTTAAGAGTGTGCGAAAATTGCAATGAAAATATTTAAAAAAAAAAGTATTTTATAAAAAAATATCACTAACTAAGTTAATCTAGTACTAAAATAAATTTTTAAAAAAAAGACTTAGTTGGAAATATGTATGAAGTCGACTTACTTTTGAATAACTAGCGGCTGTTGAGAGATCGGTCCACGGACATTGTTTGGATTTAGCGGTCCATCTGACTGCAAATCCATAGCAATTGGTATGACGCGTGTCTTGACACCACCAACATTGTTGGCTTGTAGGACAATTCGTGGTGATTGCATTTGTTGCATTGTCGGCGAAGTCACTCGGTTGGGATCCTGACTTCCTGGATAGTTATTGTAGCCTTGATCCACAAATTGATTTGGCGAACGAATAATGTAGCTGGGTGAATTTTGTCCTGAAAGAAAGATAAGAGGTGTGTGAGTTGTGAGTTAAGGCATTAAGAGTACGGATGCTCGATTCTCTGGACATGATAGATTATTCTCCTACGTAGCACATAATTTAACGAACATTTTGAGTACGATGGGTACGTTACATAATAAGTTGCCTTTAACGCTTCATTCTCAGCTCCTGCTGGTACAACGGGTAGTTGTGAGATCATTAGATCCTGTGGCTTCACAATGGGCTGCTTTTGGCCTAAGTGAGGCTGCACTTGTTGCTGTCTGCCACCCTAACATAAACTTATCTAACGTTGGGTATTGCAGTTCAACACGGAAAGGTCTTTTCTGTTTTAGTAACGTTAAAAAACGTTGCAAACGTTACAAGTGCTATAAAATTGACCAAATATTTGAATGGTTCGATTTTAACAACAGTTAAATCGGTGATCGAAGTGAGAAATGTTAACTAAGTACTTGTTGGCACTGTTGGAAACAGTGATTTTGACTTGTAACCACTTAGTTGTCGGTTTAGGTGGCTCTCGAAAAACACTGAAGCCGGTTGATCGGCCAATTGTGTGTACCACTGGAGTAGGAGGAGATTGATACCTTTGCAAACTACTCATGCATTTGATACTATCCAGCTGTGCTGGGTATTACTAAGATCAAACTAGAGTTGTCAAAACACTTTACTAAGCCTTCCTGAGATAAGAGACAACGTGGGACCATAAGAAGCAGAATAATAAGGTTCACGCTGACGGTTAACACCAGAAAGAGTAGGCGTTTGACCAACATTCCGTTCCAGTCTTTCGAAACCACTTCCGCTTTATCTTCCTAAAGCGATAACCTTTTCTAGTGCAATAATCGTGACTACTCTTTTGGTATTTGCAGCCGAATGATGATGTCCAAACATAGTCCTTCCACCGATGTTAATGTGTGTCCCGCACGAATGGAAACCAAACCGAAGGAAAATAAACGAAAACAGTTTAGAGGATTGTTGATTGAATCTTTGGTTCCCCGAGGTGGCGCTTTTTTTTGAAGATGTCTCCAAGATATAGAGGAATAGATATAAACCACTCTTTTTTTCAAGGACAATTTCTTTCAAAAAACATACATTTATTAGTCTAAGGAAACTAGCGATACTTACCATTATTAGGTGATCCCTGTTGCAATGGTGGAGAAGGCACACTACTATACTGCTGTTGGCCAGCATTGTAGTAGGGTTGTGGTCCAAAACCAGGCGCTGCTGATGGTGTACGTGTTGGTGTCGGTGTTTGCTCTAACTGAATTGGAATTATTCGTTCCTAGAAAAGACAAAAGAAAAATTCAAAATTTATTTCAAAACTACGTGTTTCTTAGTGCAAACCTTTCCAGATGAGTTTGATGTATTATTGTTGATCTGCAACCGCAGGCCCGTATTGCTGTTACTGCTACCAAAACCATTGCTCGATGGTGGTGGCGGTGATTTAATGCGATTCAAGGTTTGCGAATCAGTCGATGGTGACTGTGCGGACACCCATCGATTAGCTGGAACCTGCCGCGAAGATTGCTGTTGCTGAGGTGGCGATTGCTGTTGGGCTTGTGTAACCACTGGCGGGATGTAAATAGATCCAACCTGGGCCTGTAATACACAAATTATCAAACGATAAAATCATACTTATATACACCGCAGTCAAAGCTATAACAAAATTTAAGTGTTTCCGCGTAATGGCTGCCAACAATTTCGTATAGGTACCTATGGTACATGAAAATAAATATTTTCTGCGAACTCGCACGCGTATTTGGTGCATATTTTCGCAGCCCATAGTTGCCAACAGACGGAGCGGAGGTTTGGCAAAAAGGACTACACGCCGAGTTTCTATTTCTTCTTCAATACAATAGAATAAAAAAAAAAGAAGAATACAAAACAAGGAAACAGAAAATCAGAGAAACAGTATTCGCATCGAATTCGGATTAAAAATAATCTTTGCGTGTGCGGATATCTAAAAATACAGACCGGCTCCCCGCGCTCATTCAACTAAGTTGCTCAAAGTCATTGATTACCATTTATTTCATGGGGTGAGCTGATTTTTTTCTGTATTCTATTTTGATTATATCATCATAAATTGTTGCACTATTTTTGCATACATACACGTAAACACAAGATTCAACTTTTTTTTTTTTAATTTATCTTTTCCGGCAGGCAAAATTTAAGGAAAACGATTTTTAATTTTAAAATAAATTGCAAACAAGCTACGAAAAAGAATAAATAAACGAGGAGGAAAATCCATGTGTGCATGGAATAAGATTTAGTGAATAACAGGCAGAGTGTGAATTGAATTTAAAAGAATGGAGTGCCACAGGGAAGGGGATTTACTACTTTATTTCGTTGAATGTGCATCGTTTGGCTGGACGTTGTTCTAACAAATGGGCGATAAATAATCACTGGTTGGCTATTCAATTGGATATGATGTCAAGTTAGTTAGTCAGCCGTACTCGCAGTTTTTTTAAATCGTTAATACTTTAAAAAAAATAGGACAACTCTTAGGTGCTCCAGGAAATGCCTGTTTCTTTGATACCTACATTTGCAAGATTGTTTGGTTTTGAGAGCCAAAAAAAGTAAGCTTTACAAGTTGGCTAAATAGTTAAACGTCGCAATGTAAATACAGTCATCGGAAACTTAAGTATTTTGCTTCTTTTCATAGTTTGAGCTGCTTGTTTCCAAGATTATGCCCTTAATCACATAATTTGTCAAGTGGTTTTCATCCATTTTTGACACTAGCTTAAGCCTACATAATCCCTTCATGACTGACCCTTTTGTTGATTGAGTGGTCGTAGTAGTATTTATTAGTAGCTCTTTGTGAGCAGTGGTCGCAAGGAAATCTTGCTCAATAGGTCTAAGAAGGTCACAACAAACCTAAAGTGGACACCCACTGTCCAAGAAACAATAATTGTATTGCTTATTTTGGTAATGGAAGCCGTGTCACGATTTCAAAAATATTTACACTCAGAACTATGCTCTGTCTAAGATACGCGTCTCTGATAAGATACGCGTCAAAAGTTGGTCAACTAGTTCGATTGCGAAAACGATGAGCGAACGCGATCCACTTTAAACTAGAGAACAAACAGATAAGGGACTTATGGCCAATGATTGACATCTTCTGAATCTATACTCACGTTCTTTTGCTGATACGGCTGCGACATCTGTGGCGCTTGCAATTCTGGGGCTGGACTCAGAGCCTCACGAGATCGTAAATAAGCTGTACCTGGGTACTGTTGCTGTGGCGGCTGCTGCTGCTGTTGAGGCTGTGGCCTGGGCGATTCAGATGGTGCAGGACTCATAACATCCCTTGGTCGGGAGACGTTGTTCTGTATGGCCGTTGGCCCTGGCCTCTGCGAGCGCCATGGCACTGATTGTTGCTGTGTTGGTGATATTTGTTGCTGTTGCTGTTGCTGTTGTTGTTGATATTGAGGCGAAG
Source organism: Cheilosia soror (assembly GCA_949372485.1). Taxonomy (NCBI): domain Eukaryota; kingdom Metazoa; phylum Arthropoda; class Insecta; order Diptera; family Syrphidae; genus Cheilosia; species Cheilosia soror. The sequence continues at coordinate 4,267,366 of OX443564.1, forward strand.
TTGGGCTGCTTTGATATTGTTGCGGTTGCGGTGTTGGCGGGGTGGTCTGTTGCCGTTGAATTGGTGGCGACTGTTGTTGCTGTGGAGAACTTTGTGCTGCTTGGTACTGTGGTTGCGACAATTGCCTCTGAATGGCAGGCGACTGTTGTTGTGGCGAGTACTGTGCCTGTGGTGAGTACTGTGCCTGGTAGGGGCTCTCGACGCGTCTCGGTTGCTCCATCTGTTGCAGCGGAGTCCTTGGTGGACTTGCTGCTCTCTGAGTTTGGTATTCTTGTTGCTGGCGCATCGGTTGTGGCGATGGCGAACGGTACCTGTTCTGCTGTGGTTGACTGTTGGCGTTATTGTAATTGTTGTAAGTGTACTGATTCGTTTCAGGTTGTTGGTTATTCGGCGGAGATCTATTGTAATCTGGACAACAAGGACAAGGCATTTTTGAATGAAAATCATACAAATTATTATAATAACTTACCGTTTTCGTCATTACCAACCATGGGACTCTTGGAACGCTCTTTGCGGTACTCTTCCACCCAGAAATTGTTCTTCTCCTTCGGTGGTGGCACTTTCTTTAAGGCGGCCATTGGGTTGGTGGGGATCTTGATTTCAGGACGAAAGCCCATTGGTGGTGGTTCGAAATTTTGTGGAGTTGGGGATTTGCGAGTTTGCGCTGTGCTACCATTCGATTGTGGCGCTAGCTTGTTCTGTGGCGCTGGTGGAGGTGGTGGTGGTGCTCCACCACGACCGGGCTGTGGAGGCGGCGGTGGTGGCCCAGTTGGCAATACCTGGAATGGCATTCCCATTGCAGTGGCGCCCAATTGTGATGCCGCAGCTGGTGGTGTACCACCATTGCTCTGTTGGTACTGCTGTTGCGGTGGCGGTGTTGGCCGATTCATCTGTTGTTGACCGGTAGCACCTTCACTTTGGGCATTGCGTGCCAATCGTTTGGCCATCCGCTGGCTTTTGATCTGCGACAAGTCAATACCTCCGGGTGTATAGGTGAAGGGTTTCTTGTCTTTTGTCATCATAGCGTTCTGTACACAAGCGGGTGCCTCTCCAACGTTGTATTGGGGCATTTGAGTAGACAATCGTTGCGATGGTATTGAACCAGCGGATAGAGGTGGTGGAGCTGGGGGCGTGCCATATCTAAAAGAAGACAAAAATTCACTTTAGCTTTCAAGTAATCGTGTGTGCGATACATAACGTAATGATGACATAATCTATGTACCGATTGGATGTGAGCCCAAGATGTGTTGTGCGGTGACAGTTAAAATCAGTTTTTGGCAAGCGTTTCCTTTTTGTTTTTCGCTATTTGAACTCACAGCGAACCTAACCCATTCTTTGCTTTTGTTGGGTTCTTTTTTCTCAAGAAATTTAAAAGTATAAGAAATTATGTGATAGACACAGATGTCTAAGCGAATGTGGAGCATGTTTAATTGAATTTAGCGGAAAACTTGGAACATTGACGTCATACTTAAGATAGAAACAACCATCTGCGTTTTTTTTGTGACGAAAATGCTCGGAACACGCGTAAGCTATCAGTAAATTCTATTTTGTGGATAAAACAAAAATCACGGAACGGAAATATTGAGTATTTGCACTTTTCCAATCAGATGTGGGTAGTTGAAAAAATAGAATGTCCAGACAGAAATATTTATTGCTAAATGGCCAATGACCGAATATTGAACAGCACAATAGTGAATAATTGTTTGAAAATTTAAAGTATAATTACTTTTGAATGACTTAAGTGGAACGAAAGAGATATATGGTGACGTGGTAGACAATTGTTCTCGGAAATGGGGTGTCTGTATATTTCCTGACTTCCTACATTTGACCCCAATTGAAGTAGGTTTTGGTTTTATGTTTAGGCGCCCCCAATCTGTCGAATATTTATGATGTTTCACAGCTTTACAGATCGGAAAATGACCCGCTAAAGAGGTCTAGCGATCAATAATCGCTAATTGACAGATGATGCATAGTTTAACTTTTGCTCCCATGCTATATATTGGCCTTAAAATCTAACCAAGCTATTTAAAATCCAAGCATTTGATCCAAGCGGTACACACAGCTCTATCTAAAGAAGAAAATGTTCGTTTCCGACTGTATTTCTGTCAAAATTTAGCGCTTGCGACATTTTCTCAAGCTAAATTCTGACAGTTAGTGTCAGCGGCGTAGATTAAGCGGGGAACCAAAGGGATTATATCACCACTTTCCATACGAAAATTGTCATAAATGACTAATTGGCTACCGCTTTCAAAGAACACTTCTCTGTGTCACAAAACTCTGTGTTATGTCAAAATTTAACAAGGATTTTAGCTGACGTTGCTCTCAAAAATGTAGAGCAGCTAACATGTACATTCGCTCGAGCTGCATACTCTCCTTTAGTGCCTAATTTTAACAACATTCTTTTCGGACTGTACAGAAATCTCTGCACAGTTCTTTAACTCGCATACTAGGCTTAAATTTTGAGCAGCTAACATGTACATTCGCTCGAGTTGCATACTCTCCTTTAGTGCCTAATTTTAACAACATTCTTTTCGGACTGTACAGAAATCTCTGCACAATTTTTTAACTCGTATACTAGGCTTAAATTTTCATGGAGTTCGGTAGATGATCAACGATCAGTATTATCGTTACTCCGGAACTCGACTGATTAGATTAGCGATATCTTATGAATCTTATAATTTTTTTTAATATTCTTGAAAACGTATATCTTCTTTTTAAATGTGATCCACACGATCACATACGATCAGCATTATAATGATCAGTGATCATTTAAGTTTCAGGGAGCTTTATCGACTCGATTTTGTAGTCTAATCGACCGACAACGGTGTAGTTGATGGTCAATAAGTTACTCTTAAAAATCCATCTTTATTAAGCATGAAGCAGATCAATGATCATTGAAAATTCGAAACAATTTTTAAGTATTTTTTTGGATATGTCTATTTCTTTTAATGAGGCTACAATTTTAGCGAACATCTGCCTCATCCAACATATCTTTCCAACCCGTTCGATCCATGATTTTGCTTTACAAAATAATTTGGAAAAACTGTTTCATGCAACTGTCTGACCATCAACTTTACTTCGCGTAGAAGGCGCCAAATAAACTTAAGCCTGTCTACCTTATTAACGGCTTCAAGGGGATCTTTTCAATGTCATAAAATTGATTGAGATGTGATGTAGAAAACGTGCTCGCAGAATATTAACTATACGAATCAGTGAGTCGGCAATTCTCTGTGCTTAGATCTGTAAAGAATGTGACAATCGCGAAGAGTATTGCGATAACTTATTCACAAGAGTAATTAATTAGTAGAAATGTTCAATCCGGAACATGGAGTTCTAGCAGACTTTGAGTATTTTAGTCACGAGGAGTTGTTACTATAGAAAAACGACGTCTTTCGAATCAGTAAACTGACAACTTGTGGGAAACTAATCAAAGTTGTTGTACCTTTTATAGGAATTTTTTTAAATAATTTTTTACACTACCTTCTTGAATCCAATTTCGTCTCTCTTCTATACTATGCTTTAGGGATAGCTACTCCCTAAATTTCTTCAAAATTCCTCTCGTACCTAGGTTCTCGCTTCTGTTTATGGGTTGTCTGGTAGGTAAATATTTTATTTTTTTTAGTTTAACCCTTCTGAACCCAATAAGTTTACTCTTCTTTTACTCCGATAAATTTACTCAAGTTCTAGAATTTGTGTGTTTAATTCTGATATATCTTTTGACGAAGAACCCTTAATAGGCCCCTTTAAAGAGACCGCAGTGTCAGGGCTGGCGAAGGGTCTCCCGAATTATAATCTAACCCCTTAGCAGGGATACCTCTACTTAATACAGTTATGCAGTTTTAAACAAGACACCACAGAGATTCACGAAGACGACACAGTACATTTCTGGCAATGATCCGCCAATGATCTCTAGCTGTCTGATCTAATCTAGCTTAGCCTAAGTCTTTCAGTGGAGGTAGTCTAGATCTTGACTGCCTCATCTCGACTTAATATTCTCTTTAATCGAAATTATTTTTGTTTAAGCAAATTGAACGCATTGACATGCCCATACAGCTTGATATCTACATTTGAAGCAAATAATGCACCTTCGACAAGTCAAACACTTATTGTCACCCTAAGTACACACTCGTACTCTATAGCAATCATAAAATAAAATCATAAAATAAGCACAACACGACCGCAACAGAAACACGAAACTCCCAGCTAAGCAAACCAAACCAATGTGTCATTGAATAGCACCAAACGCTTCTGCGGTCGTCGCACGACCTTCTTCCATATCCAGCACTACCCGTAATTACTTTGTCTAGAAACCATTTCAATTCCATCGTCTCAAGATGTTTTCAATAAGCCAGATCATTTCCAAAAGTGTAGCCACTTGACGGTAAGACAATTTGGCCCAAAATTGCCGCCCACTCTCGAAAATGAACGCTTTTACAAAATGCCGCCTGCCGCCGCAGAGTGTCTCTCTGTTCTATATTTATTCTGATGATATTCATCATTTGTTTATGAACATGTTTATCGAAATATTTTACATACACACCGCACAGCAACGTGGGTGACTACATGTGACTCACATTAGGTGAGTAGATCATTTAATTTCGTTCGAACGATGCATGCAGCGCACTAGTGGTACTGCAACAAGCGTCATATGTATGACGGCTGACAACGACTTTGTTCGCATGGTTTTTTTTTTAAACTATGGAAATGCATGCATTCCTTGCTAAAATTACCCAAATTAGTCATTTAAATGCGACGCGTGTACGAGATGATTGGCGACATACGACATAGTCAAGTGGAGCTTCCTTAAGCTGTGTTGACGCAATTGGAAACTGATTGAGCATTAAATGCCTCCCCTATGGTCATTACAGAATGTATATCGGTTTTCCTTAATTATTACCAAATAATCGCATAACCAATATAAAAACCACAGCTCAGCCGAGATTATGCAAAACTTATGAAACTTGGTCCACTAATCCGATTGCAAATTCTATCTATATACAAATGGAACCACAAATTGAGCAAATGCCCGCATATGGGCATCGCATCGGGGTGTTGCTGCAGACGTCAGCGTTATAATTCAATACTGATGGTGCCCTACAACCCAGTTAGGTCTTCTATATAGACCTTGCAGCATCATTTGGGTGCTGACTTGATTCATTTAACCGAATTTCGCAAAAGAAAAAAAAAACCACAGATGTGTCGACGACGATGATGGGTATGACTTTGAGATTTGACTTATGTTACCACAATTTGTGGCTGCGAAAATTAGGTGAGAAATTGAAGTGAATGCGCGTATTGTATTTCAGGGCGTCGTCGTCAATGATTGATGGGCAAATTTGTTGCAACAAATGGGTATGGCACCATTATTGGTTAAATTGAGATTGACAATAGTAGAGCGACATATAGTTAGCGAGACACGTTAGATACATTGTGGTGGTAAAACAAAGTGTTTTAGTGAATCACGTATTCACTTTTAGCTCTTTGACAAGGGTGTTGGTTGGCCTGTCCTATACTGTAGCGCCATACAAAAGATCGTTGATGAATGATCGTGATCTTTTGCTTTATTGATCATTAACTCTATCATTTCTCTTCAAAAAATCGAGTCGATAAAGATCACTAATCAGTATAAAGCCGAACTATGTGATCGTGAGGGTCAGTACATCTAGAAGAGATTTTTTCAAGAATATTAAAAAAATCGTTCAGTCCACTTCCGAGTAACGATTGATTTAAGAGTAACGATTCATTTAATCGTTGATCATTTACTGAACTCAGAGATCGTCTTTGGAATACTGCTTGTAAATATCAATCAAATCTAACAAGATCAATGATCACATTGATGAAGGAAAAGCTACTGAACCAGTAGGCTATTTCAGAAATTCGGATCGGTAATCGGGTAAGTGATCAGAAAAAATTCCTTGAATTTTCCAATATCATCAGCTGCTTATAACGATCGATTTTAGGCTGATCTCAAAGCACGCTTTAAAATCGTTTTGATAAAGTTCGTATTTTACAAAAATCATTGATCACTTTGAAACCCAAAAATGGCTGACGGAAGCAGTTTAACTCTAACTTCACCACTATCGTCGTGCCGTTGTCAGTCCAACAAAGACAGAATTTGGGCTGATGAGTGATCGATCACCAAGGTTGCTATCTGGATCTACATACAACACTCATCGGAGATCATGGATAAGTCGACTGTTGTAAAATTACAGAATTTTGTGCTGTGGGTGCAAAGTAACGCCCATAAATTCCTTTGACTCTGAAGAGATTAGTTGAACTGATCAATTTTTGTAATGATCGACTGTCCGACTTAGAAGATCTTTCTGTGGAAACTCTAAATGGTCCACTTCTGTCTTTATGTCATAGATCGTTGATCAGTCCAATAAAATTCGATTTTAGACTGATCAATGATCGCTAACGAGGTTTTCTGGATCTGTATAAAAACTCCCATAAGAGATAATTGAGATTTTTGTGTTGTAGAAGAAATGCAAAGTTTATAAATTCCGTCGGCTTTTAAGAGATTATATGGACTGATCAATTGTTGTAATTATGAGAAGATCAAAGATCATTGATCACTTCGTACGATTTTAGATTGATCAATGATCCCTGTCGAAGTTTCTAGATCTAGACACAAAATGCATGTGATCATTAAGATTTTAAAGCAGTTTTTTAGCGGCACTTATAAAGTCCGATTGTTGGATGCTCATCACGAAAAAGGATCAGCGATCAGTGATCAGTGTCATAATTATTGATCGCGTCAACTTATTTTTGAAAGGGAAGGGACGATCAATGAAAGAATATGATCATGGTGATCATCAAATGAAATTTTGTGGAATAAGATTGACTGGGAATTACTGATAATTTAAGAAATCTTTGAAATTTTTTTACAAAATGGATATCCAAACAGACATAAGTTCCAATCCGATTTTTCTACCGTTACAGATCTTCCTCTCGATTATAGGATCATCTGACTCACAATTTCAAAATTTGTTAAAGGGCCACGAGAACCTCCTCCCCCGCAATTTACATTCAAAACGTGTGCTGTTGATAAATTGCGAAAATAATGATGTACCGCATAGTAAACTGAGAATAAAAATAAACTCGCCTTTGTATACAGTTGATGAGAAAAGCCATTCTTCAATTAATCGTTCGCCTGTGATCCACCTACGCACTCAAGCACACTTTTACACCTACTCAAATAAAATATATAACCGGAAAGCTATAAAATAGAACCGACAAGAAAAGGGAAAATCCCTCCCCAAGTTATTCCACTCTCCCTTGGACATTGTGTAATCGTTCAAAAATCGAATGGGAAAATATTTTGTGTCCATACTATGGTCATATAATACGTGTCTGTTTGTACGCCCTTGATCCCGTATTGGTAGCCCATTAAATGCGTCCAACATTAAACAATATTCGCCAGCTTAACGTGGAACGGATATGAACTGCATACGAGTACATAAGGATGTATACTATATCGCATGCTTGAGTTTAGTATGCTGTGTAACACGAATCTAAGCCCGTGGGTTATGAGGTTGATTCTTGCAGCTGGGCCCTGGTCAATGGCTAGTTCTATCTGAGATGAAGTACCAACACACATTCGTTCCCTCATTCTTGTCGATCTGCTATTACAAGAGAGCCACTACAAAATAAAAAAAAAAATGATGCGCAAAGCAGTATTTCTAAAAATAGACTCCTTCCTTCACATTGTATGGCCATAGCCATACACATCCTCCTACAGATGGATGGCGAAGTATTCGAAAAGAAATAATTATAGCAGAACGGAATATTGTAGACCGTTGACATATTAATAAGCTAATGGGTACATCGGTTGACATTGAAAATTTTCTAAAGAATTGCGAAGCGTAAGCGAATTTTATTTGGCGATGCCCCGAATAAATATGCGAATTCGAGGCAATTAATCAGAGAAATATGACAAGATCCTGACGAGTGGGTGTGGGTAGTGACGATGCTAAATTTTCTACTCGTTCCAATGAATGATTTTGATCTATGATTGTCAGAGATGAAGTCTAAATTAAGAGATTGGCAAGAATATGCTAGACAAGAAGGAACGAGGTGGCACGTTTTTAGTTGGCGATACAATTGGACGCTTGTGTTTGGAAGGCAAAAACTGATAAACAGGAAATTTGAATATCCATCTAGCGGACGATGAAAGTAGCTAAAAAGTGTAAAAAGAATAATGAAATTATTTATATAGAAAAAGCAAATAAATAAATAGGTGGCGCAACAGGCGGGTAGAGAAGAGACCTAGGCCTAGCTTCTCGCAACCATTCGTTCGTGTGAGTTTCTATTCTTGGGACCTACAATTTTATGCCGACTTGGCTGACTTGAGAAGCTTTTTCAGGACAGTCATACTCTCGGATGTTTGTCAGACGTTTGCGAGAGGTGGCGCAGTAGGAAAAACCTTAAGATGTAATTTGTGTTTTCGGGGATCGAACTCTCGAACCCTCGCACAGTAGTCCAGAACACTAACCACTGCGCTACTGCGCCCATAATTATATAGAAACGAGCAATAATATCGCAAGAATCGAGACACACGTGTGATTGTGATATGCGTCCAATTTTTCCACCAAAGAAACACAGCAATTACGGAAGATCAATTAGCGATCCCTAAAATATATATATTGCTGCAATAGAAATCCACGAACAACGATCTTGTCTTAATTATTCAAACATCCTGAATCAGATTGAATTGGCTATTTCAGCTTGCAATTTGTGTCGATGACTTAGAAACTCTGTAATTCAGACAGATCAGTATTTGATACTAGCGTGATAGATTGATCAACTCAGAAACTTTTACAACTTTTGATCTGATTGATCAACGTTGATTATTGAACGATATACACAAATCTAAAAAAAATCTATAATCCTTTAATTTCTAATTTAGAGACACTTATGACTGTTTCTGAATCAGATAATTGACGAAATTATCGTTGATCAATTTAATTTATATAGCTTTCTTGAAGATGGATAATATCAATTTTCCAGATTATATCGATTTAAAAATTAAGCTTTGTAATTTAGAGACAGTGATCAACCACCATTGATCAATTTGTTTTAGAGTACCATAGATCGTTAATATTTACTTATCAAGCCTTCTGATCAACTAACAAGAAACCCGCCAAAACATTATTAAATAAAAAACCCACATCCATCTTTAAATGAGAATCAAAACAAAGCCTTATGTATGTCATCAACTGCCTGTATCCAAATTTTTTTGTTTTTGTTTTCAAAGAAATGCCACAATTTCTGCACGAAACCATACTGACTTCCGCTACACACATTTAAAATGACATTATGGTGATTAAAAAGCGACACCACTTAAAATTTGTATCAATTATGTCGTAATCAAGAAAATTAGTGTATTTCAAGAACTCCGTTCTTGCTGCAACAGACCGCAAATTTATTAGTCATCAATTCGAAACCGTGACAGAGGCGCCATAAAATCTTTTTTTTTTATATATAGTTTACGTCTCGAAATCATCTTGTGTGCCTCCCCTTGTCCAATTAAGCCTCGTCCGCACTCACACACAAAAGAAGAAAAACTAATAAATCACGAAATGCATAAACGAGGCGACAGAAAAGGCCATGCAACAAACATGTAACGACTATCCAGTCGGTACTTGTGCTTTACATGTAATTGCTGTTGCTGCTGCAGCATCATAACAATAATGATGATAATAAATAATATGCGAGCGCTATTGATCATTAACATTGAAAGAACCATTTAAGGGTGAAACAACATTTTGCAGTTAGTCTTAGTAGGTCTTCCTAGTAGGAAGCACAAAAACAACTAGATTGGTTTTCTCTTAATTTGGTTTTAATATGTTCGCACAAAATATGGCGGAAACGGTCCGAGACAAGTTAATAACTGATGGATGTAATATATGAGAAATGTTTCGTAAAGCGACTACTGATCTATGATGATCAGTGATCGATATCAAAAATTGGATCTTTTGCTATTAGAATTCGGAAATTTGTTTAATGTCTACCTGGAGATCAGTCAAAAGCGATACTGAGCTAAAAAAAAAATATCACAATGATGACAGTGATCTTGTTGCTGATCGTAAAATAGTAATAATTTTAATATTAAAGTTCCGGTGATCACAAAAATGTGACATGGATCGATGTTCATGAAAATGATAGGTCACCCTGCAGTTTGATCAGTGAATCCAGAATCATCATTGATCACTGATCTTTATTGACAAAAAACTGTCGAATGTGATTTTGTTGTAAATGTCTTAACTGGGATAAGGTCATTGTTCTATGATTTGATGGGTGATCTCCATCAGAATGCCTGTTGATATAGCCAGCAAAAGTTGGCGATCTGGTCTTGTTTGGCAGTGATCAACGACTAGCAAAATAAATTGGGTTATGGACATCCGTTGAAATTCGCAATTTAGAATCATCACTGATCACTGAAATTTATTGACAAAAATCTATTGACTGTGATTTTAATATAAATTTCAAAACTAGGATTCAATCTATGACTTGATAAGTGATCTCCATCAAAATGCCTGTTGATATAGCCCGAAAAAGTTTGTAATCTGGTCGTGTATGCAGTGATCAATGACTAGCTAAAAAAAGCGAGTTATGGACATAATTCCTGAATGATCGATCACTGATCTTCATTAACGAATAAGTGCTGAATTTTGATATCGTTATCCTTCAAAGAAACCATATCATTCATCCATCAGTTGACGTTGACCACTTGATAAGCGATCCATAGCGATCGTGTACAATCTCCAGTATCTACAGATCATAGTACACTAAAGATCGTCTCTTAAATTACTGCTTTTCTAAGTGCCCGCCTATCATTTCCACTTGGCTTACATTTCTCTTGGCGCTAAAACTTCTAAATAATTCGAGATTGCCCAAAAGCCGTCACTTGTAGCACCCTAAATACCCTCTCTTATCTGCACCCAGCTTCACAATTCCTACCTTGCGGCTATTTGAATTATGAAATGCTTTTGACTATTAAAAATAATTTCTCCAACCACAACAAACAAAAATTAAAAAAATCTCAATTTAGCTAATGAGATACTTTGCCTCGTGAGATACTTCAAGCGACTACTTTCACAATTACGAACGGAAAAAAATGCTTTAAGTACTCTAACTGAATAATTCTTTTACAATTAACTCATAACAAGCGGAAAATTACCCTCAACTTTGTCGGATTACATAAAAAAAGTGGTAGACGGCACCACAATATGATAATGTCTCGTTTTAGATTCGTACCAAAGTTGTAAAGGCTAATGTTGAACCTACTTCCAATATTCTTCTCCCATCTAGTCCAAGTCTAAAGCGTTTTATTGGCCCATTCTGGTTTATTTATTAGCTAAGTGTTAGAGGCAGCACTGCTGCCTCGACACCTTCTGATTCTGGGAATAATCATAACCAGAAGGCTGGATCTAGTTGGCCTACATTATGTCTCATGAATGGATGTGGGTTTCCATTCGCTGCATATATGGAACCGGCTAATTCTAACCGTCGTCATCCAATGATATAGCACACGGTGGCGCATTTCAACTGTTTTGACTTGAACCTGACTCATTGTCCGGTTTATGCGTATACGATTGAGAAGAAAGAAATCAAAATAGACACACCACACATGTTTTGACAAATTACCAGTTAATGTAAGCAATCGACATGTACCGCTAAAGCGGTAATGCAAATATTGCACTGAAATGGTGCGACTTGCGCTTCGAGAAAGTTTTCATTTGTGTGGAATTGTTAGCTCGACAAAGGTCACTGATCGAGCTCGGAGAAATGAAATATTGCATTGATCAATATTTAAAAAACATTTATAAACTTGTCATTAAAGATCACTGGTCGAATTTGATCAAACTGCCAGATGATCACCGAGCCGCTCATTGTATACTCTCAGTGGGAACTGATTAGTGATCACTGATCAGCGATCGTGAGAGATCAGTTTTATGTATTTTGAGATAGTTATCATTTTTAAAATGACGAATATTTCTGCAATATTATTCCACGCGAATTGATCTGCCAATGGTCTTGAACTTGGAAAAGATTGCATTCAGTGTTGCCCAGTGTTGCTTCTGTCCATAACTGAAATCTACTCTACCAAAATATTGGGTACATTCGAAAAGCTAGTTTAATAGAGGTATAACCAAAAGATTGATTGGGATTAATTCAGCTTAAGTCAGCAAGGGTTTACACTGGAACTGTATGTCATATCCAAAACGGGATTGGTGGTAAATTTAGAGCGTTTCACAGAATTTACTGCGTTTGACACAAGCTTAAGCCCGCACATAAGTTCTTGGGCTATTTTGACAGTAACCAACAATGGTCAAGTGAGCGTTTACAAATTGATAAATCCGGTCAAAAATTTCATTAAATTGTGCTAAGCTAACAATTGTCTGTCATATCTAGTGACTCAAATATAATATCGCAATTTTATAGTACCACCCTCAATTACAAGGCATAGGCCCTATGAAATTATGAATCCGTATTTATGAAAGTTGGATTCGAAACTGTACCTAGACTGTCTAGAGCTAGAGACTCCTTGATATTTTTGGATGCAAGACACCCGGAACAAAATTGCGTATCCCAGATTGTTAAAGTTAAAAATAATCGCCGACACCGATGTTCATCGAAATCTAGGGCGAATATCTGACAGATCTGGAACATTTTATCGCAAGGTTCGGCTGCTTCACTGAAAACACTGCAAGAAGGCGAGAATTGTACTGAATATCCAAGAAAATTGTTGGTTAAAATACCAACACCCGCCATCCTGTACTGGACGAAATGCCAAAAGTAAAACTAATCCAAATGACAGCTGAAAATTTGACAGCAGATGTGAAGTTTAGTTAAAAACAGACAAATCTAGTCAAAAATGTCGCGACTGTTAGAGCAGTTAAAAGTTTTTTTATGATATATTGGAAATTGTTGTCCTTATTTCGATTGCAGTTGAAATAAATAAAATCCGATTAAGAGATGTCCAAAATGGCAATCAAGTAAGTCGCATTCATAAAACAGTTTATCCTAAAAACAACTAGTGAACTTAAGATAACTTCACATCTGCTAATCACCAGCCTAGAGCTGAGGTCAGAAATGCTACTTTAAAACCTCCAGCCAATATATGACTAGTGGTAAATTTAAGGCGTTTCACAGAATTTATTGCGTTTGACACAAGCTTAAGCTCACACAAGTTCGTGGGCTCTTTTCAGAACAGTGGTGAAGTGAGCGTTTACAGAGGAGTAATTGATAAATCTGGTCAAAAATGTCATTAAATTTCATCAAACATTTTGGTACAGGGAATAGAATTTCAGCCTGAGAATTTTTTAGTCAGAATTTTACAAAATAATGACCAAGTGCCAACAGAAATTCGTGCTAAATTGACTGCATTGCAAAACTATTTCCTAAAAGTCTTAGTTGTTTGGCATGGCAACCAAAATATTTAAGAATGTCAAAGTAAAAGAGACAAAACTCTAGACAGACAAAGAAGGAATTGATCGAAGACCTACACATCAGGAAGTAACTTTATCAGATCATCTTGCGAAATAAGTTTATGAGCTGCACTTCCAAAAAGCTTAAGTCTCCAAGAACAAAATAATTTTTTCCCAAAAATAATAAACAAACGCCAAAAAAAAAACCCCACCTTCGCAAATTCACAGCTGGTAGCCTTGACTAACGCTGTGTACCACAGATAAGACCACACAAAACTCATGTGAATACAAAAACACAATTTGAGCCGCCATAAAGCATCATTTCGTTTGGAATTTACAACCATATATGAGCACTACACCCACCAACGACCGTTTTATCAAATGTCTGCTTCTCGTGATAAATACCCCAATATAATTTGTTTATGTACACTTTTCTTTGCACAGAGATAACGCAGTTTGTTGTGTGCAAAAAAAATTCCTTAAACATTAAATTAATGGACCACAATAAACTTACACAACTTTATCCACTTGGTCGATAATTTGCGGATCGAAATGGAATCCTCGATCCTCCTTCACCATATAGGCGGGTAGCGAATCAATAATTGCATTCGCCTTATCATTGTACGAGCCCAACAGGTCGCGATACCTCGAGTAAACGATCCTTTTTAGCTGCGGATTCGCTGCCATCGTTGCCGTCGCCTTCGTCGTCGACGTATTGTTTGGCTGCTGCGTGGGCGTTTGAATAGTTGCCGCCATCATTGGGTAACTCTTTTTCTGAATTCCGAACCACAAGAAACAATAAATCACAATCGAAGCGAATTACACAATTAATTGATCATCACACAGTTTAAACCGACAGTTATCAACGCGCTTTAAATGAGTCACACAGTCACTTTGATGATGCTTCCTATCATCTGCGGTCAATAAAATTTATTACCTAAAAAAAAAATATCTCCAATAAATTGAGGAAGACCTTCGAACTGAGTTTTGGGTTTACGTTTGTTGTTTATTCCGTAATCCGATTAGGGTCAAGACAGCCGATCGCGTTTGCGGTTCAGGCTGAGTAACACACATTTATTGGGATTAGAAGCCGCGGCGGTATCGGTTACGATCGATGGGACAGACAGAGAGTTGCGCCACGCGTGTGAGTCACAGTCACACGCCGACAAATTTAAATTGATAGGTTCCGATGACGGTTAACGAAATTCCAGGCGTTCGCATGTGTGCGGGAATTTTCTTTGTTTTTGGATAACGTCGTCGGCGTCGCTGAGTTCTGCTTGATTCAATTCGCAGAAGTATAAATTTTTTCTCGGATGCGAGTCGAGAGGAGAACTGTTCGTCGCGACGATACTATAACGAATGACCATCGTTGGGGAACATGAAATGACTGGTACACTGGCAACTGGCAGGCAAGCGTATCTCTACTATCGTCGTATCTGATGTATCCGCGTGCATCCATTCCATACTCCATAGGCATATGGTTGGGTTGAGACAGTGCGACCGATGGGGTGCAAAAGGGGGTGGCTGGTGGATTTTTATTTAAGGAAGGGAAGTAAATAAGGGAATTTTTTAGTAGAGGGGATTTTGCAGAATATTGTTCTGTTGCCAACGAATTTTTGAAAGCTTTCTAGTCGATATTGCTGGTGCTAGTGATTGTCAAGAAAAACAACTTTAAACTGAGAAAAGTTTAAAGACAATCCACCAATTTGTTCAAAATTGTTTTCGAAATTGGCCCCAAAAACGACTTAAAACTGGCAAAATTAAATTAAAATTTAGAGAGTAGATAAGGTGAGAGTAATCCAGCTTAAGACAAAGACAATACAACAAACTTATTGACATTTTTTTTTGTAAGCAAAGAAGTAATTTCATTTTCTGGTCGAAATTTCGACTGCTGTTGAGAACTGCCTGAAAAACGACTTAAAATTGGCAAAAATGAAATCAAAATTTAGGGAGTAAGGTAAGATTAATCCAGCTTAAGCCAAAGACAATCTAAAAAAAAACTTATTGAATTTTTTTAAAAGCGAAGTAGTGACCTCGTTTTCTGGTCTGCTGGTGAAAACTGGCCAGAAAAACGAGTTAAACTGGAAAAAATTTAAATAATATCTCTACAGTAAGTCAGTAAGGTCGTGGAAGTAATCCAGCTTAAGTTAAAAAAAATCCCACGACTTTTGAATTTTTGGTTCAAATTTCGGCTTCTGTTAAAAAATGGCCAGAAAAATAGGTTTTAACTGTGAACGAAGAAACAACGAAGTAGAATTAAATTAAATTAAATCAAAGGAATAATCCAGCTTAAGTTAAAAGATAATCCGACGTCTTTTGGTTTTTTCGTCCAAATTGCGGCTTCTGTTGAAAAATGGCCAGAAAAATAGTTTTTGACAGTTAACGGAGAAACAGCGAAGTGGAGGACTATCTCGCTTATGTGGAGTTCTTAGGTAGAAGAAGATCTAAACGAACCTAAACCTAAAGTGGACACAAGTTCACATAATCATATTATGTATGATTTGTTAGGCAATACAAAAGAAAAGTCTTCGATAATCGCTTTTCTAAATGTTAGCTTAAAACTCTTTGAAAAAAAGAAATGCTGAAACCCTGACAGACTAGGGGTTTAAGTCTAGGCTTCTCGTTTATACAGTATTTCCCGTCCAAATATAACGCAAAGAAGACGCAAAGGTATCAAACATGAAGCGATTGTAACGTATGAAGATATTTAGGTAGACAGAAGAGGATGACATTTCTTCTGATTTATGGGTTTAAGCAGATACATATATTAAAAGGAAGAGCGTGTAGAGTCTATTTTATTTCAGATGGTAAGAAAATACAGTTAAAAAAAAGGAACGAGTTTGGAAAACGCCATGATATTTTGGACCGGAATCAGGAGATAGATACCCTATCGATCAGTTAGTAGGCATGATGCCCAATCTATCTTTGCGTATTTGTTGGACAGAAATAAACAGAAAAAAAGGCCAAACAATGGACGTCATACGTACCCACAGTATTTGGCTATAAATGTCATTACACATATCTACTTATTTTATTATTATTGCGTCAACTACTTATTTCTAATTAAAATAGTCTACAAAAAGATCCTTCTTTAAAATCATATGATTTATACTTATTCCACAAAATGACGCATGAAAGACGTAGGCAAAATTGTTGTCCACCCAGAAACAAATCAGACGTTTCCGACACAATTGTCTGGCGCCAGAAAATGAGATTTAAGTGTCTAATGGGATATGCGATCCGGAAACTATATTTTGTTAAATGACCAGGGAAATTGGCAACCGGATAAAGCAATAGTATAACAAGTGAACAAGTCTAAGGAAATGGAATGCCAATGAGTAGATAAATGATATATTAATAGTGAAAAGTGGGACGTTCAAAATCACTCTAAAAAGATTTTCTAATGTTCCAAGTGGTTTCGAACGACCCATGCAAATGTGGTCAATATCAGCTCGGCCAAAAATTATCGAAAATTATCTTCTACAGAAAATCATTTTAAGATCTTGGCATGACTGCCTACAAGGAGTGGATGATGTTGGTTTTAATATGTGATCCAATCGAATATGTTATTGCCCACTACAGTTCTCCGTTGAGTGTATTGGTTGTTGGGCGTAATGGGTGTGACTCCTAGATGGCGCTGCGAGCCAAGTTTTTCTAGACACTTTAAAACTTAAAAACGACACAAATATTGTACACCCTGTTTAACCCAACCCTACTTCGCCCCGCATGAGTTTCCTCGACTCCACTGTGCACCAACAACCAGAGTGACTGACTGACTAAGTGTCTATTTGCGTGTGTGTGACTGGTTTTTCAGTTTTCGTTGTTTTACTTTGCTGTTATGTGTGTTCCCTTTATTTGGGTGGAAGAGTTTTCGCAATTTTGTTTAAGGTTTAAATGCAGCTGACTTCTGCAGTAAATCCGCAATCTCTATGACGTGTCTAAGGAATTTATGTCTACATCTCCTTATGCCCTAACATTCAGACTAACAATGAGAATAATATTGTTCATTTAGGCCGTTTAATTTAAAATAAAAATAAACAAAAAAACTAAATCCTTTTTATTTTTAAATGAAAATCTATCTTAAAATAATAATTGCAAATGTACGTGATCTTGTCATTTTCATGGTCAATAAAAACAAAAAAAAATGTTAAATAAAATTTTAATTAATTGCACTTCTTTGCGGTTACATGTGGCTACTCGGTGGGAGTGACACATGACGAGGCGATGGTACCAATCAGTGTGCGGTGACAAAGGGTTTGAGATGCGATGTTTTTGTTTTGTATTTTTATTTGTCGGTGGGTTATCCTTGGCATCAACCGACAATGTAAATGTTTATTTAAGAAATAAAAATCTCTTCAATAAATTTAAATAAATAGAATGGCATTTTGAAAATAAGGAATTTTGTTGTGCTCTACAGCAGCCGTCGAGGTCTTTGCGCTCGTATATACAGTGATACAGTGCGAAAAGGTGAGATGAGAATTTAGTGCGAAATATTGCTTCATGCATGAGGAATGTTTAAAGGTTGACATACCATACCTGGGCTGGGTTGAAGTTAATCAAACGGCCTTAAAGAGTGGAAGATTTATGTGCCGCCAAGTCTGCTTTCGACTCTGTTTATCGAGCTACCTAATCAGGGTATCAATTTATTCCGCTTGTCAAATAATGACATTTATGAGGAGTAATCAAAAGCAGCTGCTCATTCTACCGAACAAGAGCCAATTGCAGTTACAAAATTAATTAACTCGACACCCAAGAGCTAACAAATTTGTCCTGTCAATACGAAGAAATTTCTCTTCGCTACAAGTTTCTTGTATTCCTCGTTATCGAATTTATGAACAAGTATGATTACCAGACCAAGTGCGCATAGTACGAGTATGGGTATTTAATTTTTTTTGCATTTTATTTTGAAGATGAAGATTTATGAATACGCGAAAGACATCTGTTACCGCATTGGATATAATTAATAGTTTATAGTTTTTGGACGCAACCAAAAGGAGTAAGAAAATTGACCAAACTATTCCTACGAGCACTTTCGTTTTAGCTGAGCGAGGAAATCAATTTTTGCCGATTGTAATCAAGGTGGATGTGAGAAGCACAGTGTAAACATTGAATTTGAAATACGCACAGAGGAATTCTAAGTGATGCCAAATACTAAAAACAGAGGAGACCAAAGTACGGTAATGCAAGTGTATCTAAAACACAAATCTGATGAGTATACTTAGTGGATTGCCAGAGTTGCTTCGACTCCTTTATCACAGCTTTTGCTTCACCTTAAACCTGTTCGAATATGTTTCTTAGATTAAGAACACCTAGCTGAATAAACAAGAATATTGTTGCGATTGCGGGGTAATATTCAAATCGAAACGAGTTGTTGTAGTCATAAATTTGTATTCTACTTTCTTAATCTAAGAAAAAAGTCAGCTCAATTTTCTTGCTTCTTAAATTAAGAGAACAAAGATTAAAAAACAAGAATATTGTCTGGTTAAAAGTACCATTTCAATTGGATTATGATTTTCATTATTATTCACTCCAAGTTTCTTAATCGAAGAAAAAATTCAGCACAATTTTCTTGTTTCTTAAATTGAGAAACGAGAATATTGTGGCTACCTACTGCAAAGTTACAAAGTTAAGAAGCGAATTTTTGTCCCGAATGCCCAGACGAAAAAGAAAATACGGAACAAAATTTTCCATTGTAGGCGCTTTGCAGGGAGAAAAGTGAACTTACGAAGCCCTCAATGTCTAACAACCCCTATGTTGAGTTCAAAAGAAGGCTAGCTGGAAGTATTGTTTATAACGAGGGTACACAAAGAGCTAAGAAGACTTAGAAGAGCCGAAGTGGAGGATTAAGCATGAGTTGCTAACCAGCCCCGCGAAGTAATATCTAAAGGCAGTCCCACGTGGAGAAAGGTTGAAGGACGCGGGGTGTAGAAAACGAAAACTCGAGCCACATTACAGTTCCACTTGATTCCTAGGTCGGGTGCCAGTTCGAAAAGTGCAACGCCTCAGTTTTTGTCGCGCACATGTGACCTGGACTTCGAAGTAGCTTCGCGTGGTCTATTCAGACGGGAAAAAATATATTTTGGAAGCCCCGATGGCTGTAGGTACTATTTCCAAGACCTTCGCAAAGAAACTCATCCTGTGGTGACTAGAATACCTGCTTTTCGCAATGGTAGGTCGCTTCACCGAACAAAAATCTTGTATCCTTAATCCATCTCGTTGAAAGCTTGGAAAACGGCGCCCTCAAGTGGTGACAAATTAAAGGTTCGACAAGTGCGCAATATAAAAAATACATTTAAATTTAAAAGCAATTCCGATCCGACAGACTTGAACGACGAATCTGTTGTCAATCAGACCACTCAAAAAAAATAATTAAATAATTTTGATATATTTTTAGGTACACCATTCCAAGAGCAGCACATTTTTACCTCGGATAGCTAAACATGCCGCCTCATTGCAATTAACCAACGCAATCATGTGCGCGGCGCATATTACCTCACAAGTCCAAAAGTGCGATTTTAATTTTATGTTATCTACTGCCGCGGTAGTGACATTGAATACTCTTTGCAACTCTGTAGAGAAGATTTACGATGACAAAAAACCACTTTCGATAGATGCGATCAGATATACGCAACAAAACCACACAGCATTATATGGAGTGCGAACTGTGTGAGTATCGCGATACGAACAAGTAATGATGATGTTCATTGCATAGCGTGTGCCTTCGCCTTGGCGATTGATGGCCAACTCGTACACCACAAACACAACTCGTGCAGTCGGCGGCGAGAGAGAGAGTGAAAGTTCAAACCTTTTTGGCCACTTTATTGGTACAACTTACAAGTCGGTAACTGCAACAACAATAAAACCGGACTAATAATTCAAAGGATTTTGTTGGTTCACTTGTCATGTACTGCCAACTTCATATATGCGCGCACTTGAATAGTCCGGCATTTTGCATAATTTTAATGGATTCCGTTTACGGATGCGTGCACTTCCTGTGTGTCTCTGGAGTTTATTGCTGGGTTTTGGATTTCAATCTGATGGGAGGACCTGTTTGCTTGTCAATTTTTATATGAGTGGATTTAAGTAAAGTACTTTAATGGCTTTACTTTCTAAATTGCACTTTTGGGTTGATTTTTTTTTAGCCACGAATTATACGTAGTCATGCGTGAGAAAGGCATGCCAAATGAAATGTCTCTTGGAATATGTGAAAGTGATCACCAGAATTCAAAAATAAGAGACCACCTAAACCACAATTAGGTCATAGAACATGAAACAGATTATATTAGTACCAATATAATTTTCAAACTTAAAAAACTTAATATTCGAAAAAAAAAAAACGCCGGCCGGTCGTTTCAACACTGTATACAGGGGCGGTACCTATTTGTATCTAAAAAAAAAAAAACAACAACAACAAATTGTGTATCTTTTCCAAGCAATTACCCTCGTCTTGTTGGATATTTATGAGCACAAAATGTATTTAGCCATTGGGTTAATGTAAACAATGATTGACTGTGACGCTAAGCAGGTTATAGGAAATCAGTCTAGGAGTAGGTATGTACTGCAAAACTTAAACAGACAAATTTCCTTGAAAATTTAATGTGAGTGTCAAAAATGAAAATGGAACACATATGGAAATGGTTTTTTGGCAAAAGTAGAGTAGATTTCGCAGGAGGGGAAAATCACATGAGTCACAGTGACATAATTTGGACATT
Source organism: Cheilosia soror (assembly GCA_949372485.1). Lineage (NCBI taxonomy): Eukaryota > Metazoa > Arthropoda > Insecta > Diptera > Syrphidae > Cheilosia > Cheilosia soror. The sequence goes on from OX443564.1 coordinate 4,288,511, forward strand.
TACCAAAAGAAAGACTTTTCGAAAGTGTATTCTTCAAATGAATCAGATACTAGTCTAGGTCGTTCCACTTAAGAAGGTGACACTAATGCGAGAATAACAATTCCAGGTTGCTCGGTAATTTCATAAATGACATTAGCTCTTGGAATCTTATTATAAGAGATGTGATGAAAAATGAAACGAAAATCGTACAGCAGTTCAAGATGAAGACAAAATGGAAGGTTCAACAGGATGGCCACAATATGGAGCATTATAAACACGAAACAGAACAAAACTGAAACATTTAACCATAGCATATCATAGGAATTCAGTGGAATACTACATGAAACTGGTTTAGAAGTTGAACAGAAAAAGTTGTTCGTACGGAAAAATAAATAAATTCTTTTTTTACACAATATAAAGATCAATTGCTTAATTTTTTTGACGAATTAATTTTATAATTCAAAAGCAACTATTTAAGACCAAGATTGAGTTCAACGATTAAGTTTAAGTGCGCCAAAAAAGTTAATCAATTTTTTTACGGATGCATTTTACTGATAGCTATAACTGCAGCCTTACGAAATGGATTGCACCCAATTGGCCATCAAGATAATGCGACTTAAGACCTGTGGATTTTTTTTTTGTGGCACTTTAAGTCTTCAAATTCTTGAAAGATATCTTAACAAAAAATATAAAATTTATAAGGCGGAGCAAAGTTGTTACCAGATGTTCTTTGGCTGTAATATTTTTATGAATGAAAACCTTTAGTTCTACTTTTGGATTATGTTCCTTTGATGTCTTAATTTTTTTCCATTAAGTCGAGAAAATGTTATCGCCTAAGTTGCCGCCCGCCAGAATTGATGACCATTCAGGTCCGATTTACGGCATTTTCCATCACTTGTGCCAGAACTTTCGGCGAAAGGTCCTCGCATTCTTGACGGGTATTCGCTTTGAGGGCGTCTATGTTGACATAGACTAGCGCCCACAAAAATTAATCTAAAGGTTAAATCAGACAATTTTACCGCCAATGTAAATCGCCAAAACGAGAGATTAGGCGACCTGGAAATGCGGCCATGTCGGTTGTGGCTCTTGCAGTATGAGCCGTTGACCCATCCTGTTGGAACCACATAGCCTCTTGTCCCAATTAATCTCATTAATAAAGTAGAAAGACGTTGAGCGAAGTTGAATTTTAACCACCCGCCAAATTTTAAAGAATTTCGAACACTTTAGAGAATTTACATTTTTGTCTTTTTTTTTAAATACTTCTCCCGGTAAAGGCGAACCTATAACGCTTCAACAGCGCCTCGAGATGCTCGCAGATGTTATGGAGAATTGATGTCCTCGCGGTTGTCAAACTTTACAAGGTGTGAGGTTGGTTGGTTAAAAGTGGCTGTCAGCTGAAAACGCCAACGCACTTAGACCAGCATTGGTCCATTGTGATACCACGAAAAGGATAGAATCATGTAAGATCTCTCTACTAGTTGAACCATTTTGAGCTCTTTATAAAGCGTAAGAGGTTTCTGATGTCTGTCTGAAGCTGTCAGGTAAACGGCCGGCGTTGGATTTTGTATGGGATGCGTTTTGTCTCCGCCCTTTTTAATTGTTTATATAGAGTACACACACATTTTGGATCATAGCTGAGGTTAGGTCAACTTGGTCCCATCCCCAGACTGAACTCCAGAGCGCACTCGAAAAATGTATAGCCGTCAGTGTTTAAACTGTAATCGAGCTACACGTACAAAAATTAAAAGTGATAGTCGTTTCTAGAAGGCTTTAGGAGGACCAACGTTGGGCTCAAAGCTAAGTTATCAGTCTTTCTAATTATAACCTATGATTCTATGAGTTATGATCATGTGATTTGGGTACTGACCCAATGAATAAGCTCGCGCATACCAGCTACCGAAATGGCTGTTCTTCAGAATAGCAAACGCACAATATATTATTTAAAAAAAAACACTGTGAGTCACTATCTTTTCGACACCTGTATTTCCCTACTTCCCTCGAGGTTGAGAAAACATTTAATCTATTAGTCAGAATTATAAACAACGAAATTGGCAAAAGTCCCGGAAATTCGCACAAAAGTCCATATTTTACGTTTCAAGCAATTTCCAAACAACTTCAATTATTTTGAAAACGTATACGAAACAAATAGATTTTAGGTCATCAGCATAAAGCACGTCCTCGCGCGTAGGTGTCAATAATAATAATAATTTTATCGACAGGCAACCCAATTTCAGTTCCGCATAATTAATCATTTTTTAAATTTAGTTTTTATTTATATCCTACTGCCATGTGTCTTGTAAATCATTGAATTTTGAAAGCATGTTTACAAGCATTGACAAGTCAGAAAAAAAATCATGCACAACGTTGACATGCAAATGATTCATAAGTCTAAAGACATTTCATACTTAGTATGAATTTAGATCTAAAGAAATAGACGTTGGCCGTTTGACATCTATCACCGCGTTGATGGACTAAAGGCGTTAAAAGCAGAAAAGCATTTATTTATCACTTGCGCCATTCGGTCCATCTTTACATCGACAAGGATGAAAAAAAGAACGCTGCACAACTATTTATAGTTTCAAGACAATATCGCTTTCACGCCCAATTAGAACGACCTGTGAATGCTCACCCGCGATACCCCCACTGTGTGGTGGCAATGCGGTGAGTCGCGTCAACTTGAATGGAATTTAATTTACAACCCCACAAAACCCCAACGATAATAAACAACAAACCTAACCAAGTGATATCTAAAGAATTTCATTGTTTATTTACACAGAGATGTATAAATAAATTGCATCATCATCATCAGCAGCAGCACCACCACCACCACCACATCGCTATCATTCTCAGACAAAGCGTGTAAAATGAACCTCTCATTAGGTGGCCCAATGAAGTCGAAAATATACGTTTTTTCGAAATGCATTTTGAATTTTCAAAAATTACAAAATGCACTTATGTCCGATCTTATTGCGCCGAAAAATAATATTTTTGGCCAAGTGATTAATACGACATTGTGCCGGCCTAAGAGCTAGAAATTCGACGAGTGAGAAAGAGAAGGGGATGTAAAAAATATTCTCCGGCATTCGTAATTTTCTATTTTTCGTTTGAAAATTGTGGGCGTGGAAAATTTATGAAGCTTCATTATTTTCGCGTGTGCTTTTACAAAATTCAAATATGCAACAATAAATTTAATAAAATAGAGTATATTGGCGACGACACCGGTGTTGTAAATAAAAAACTTGGTCAAGATCGAAGCAATAATAATAAAAAATATAGAATGGAGAAAATTCAACTTGAATATTTATTCAGGTGGGTTCTGGCAGATAGACAGTGGCAGATTGTGGAATATAAATTTTAGACGTCATAAATAAATAAGGGGTGCCCTCTAAATAATTTGCCGGTTGGTATTGGTATGTATGTAAAGTCAGGCAATAGAGGTGTGAAAAAAAAACAGCCACGAATATACTAAATGAAATAGTGACTATATTGTCGAAACGGGGGGTTTTTAGTTTTCAGCAGGAAGAATGACCGCGTAAAGACAGATATGCCCCCACTCACCCACGGTAAAAAATCTAGCACTTCACTTGTCCCACATAGCATAGTGGCATAGTTTCGTAAAGCTCACGAGCAACTCTCGTCCTTTTTCTGTGTGAAATAGGAAAGAAAAACATTCTCAAAAGACAGAGAACCACAAAGAAACGCTTCGGACTCGGCCTAAAATTGAAGGTCCGTTCTATTCATCCCAAAAAATAAAAACTTACATAAACGAATGGTTGCACGAAGCTAGACCTCCTATAAGAAAATACGACAGAAAAAAGAAGTGCTATACCCCTTTAGTGGCATTCTAGACCCCACCAAAACAGGCTATTGGACTAAATTTAAAATCTCCTAAAATATGTAGCCAATTATTTTCTATTCTCAATGTAAGCCTGTATATTTCATTTAAGAAGCTACAGCTTTTAAGAGAAGTGCGCAGAATTAACATTTTGCTCTCCAAAAAGGGGGTGAAGGAGTCATTTTGAAAAATGGCAACTGCTGTCTAATAATTTTTACTTCTCTACCAAGAAAATTAGGACTTCTACTCACTTTCAAATATAACCGAAATTTTTCCCATTTAAATGTTTATCTTTATACCCTCTTAAGGGTTGCCATCTAAAATAAGCTATTGGGCAACAAAAAAAAATCCCCCGAAGTACGTGTCGAATTATTTTCTATTCTCTTATGAATAAAGTATTATTTGTCCGAGGCTTCGCTCCCGTCACAGAACTACCTACTGTGTTTTACTAGGCGCTCGATAGGACGAAAACAAATGTTACCCATACAAACTGAATATCTCTTTTTCCCGTCGATAATAACTCGCGCCCCAAGCAAAATTTCCAAAATCGGGAAAAAAGATTTTCATTATTTCTTATATAGAGTATAAAAACAGAGTTTCAAATCGATCGGATGAAAAATAAGAATTTCCCCATGCAAACTTTGACCCCTTTTTCCCCTTTTGGAGTTCGAATTTCCCTAAATCGTTTCTAGTGCTTAAGCTACGATTATACGGCCATTTTTTTTGAGTCATTTAAATGGCGCTGTGACACGAAATGACTATCATCGTCATTTGTGTCCCAAAATCAAATGACGGACACTGCGAGTCATTTAGAATTTTCCGTTGGGATTGGTCATTGAAGAGCGATCACACGGCAATTTGTTTCCGCCATGGCACTTAATTCCTGTCTTTTGGTGCGCCATTTACCTAGTCATTTAAATGATGCTGCCAAAAATGGCGATCACACAGAGCGACATTTAAATGACTGCTTTGTGACGGGATTTTTACGTCAGAGCGCCATTTAAATGACTCGAAAAAATGGCCGTGTAATCGTAGCTCTACTTTGGCCATAAAAGGAAATTTGTTTCAGCTTCCTAGCTCTTACCGTTTGTTGACAAACAGTTAGCCAGGACGAAGTATTTCATTTGTCATTTGAAAAAATGGTGAAACACTCATCTAATTTTTGTATCTTTCTGTCAAAGTGGTAAAGTTTCAAGTTCATATGACTAACCATTTGTGAGTTATGGTTTTTCTTTTCTATTTGTAATTATAAAAAAAAATTCTAAAGTGTAAAAGTTATCAATAAATTTCTCTTCATCAAGTCAAAATTCTGACATCTCTTCATATCCATATAATATATTTCCCTGCATGTATCTCTTCCATTAACAATATTTCTGACTTAAATCTGTTTCCCCGAAAATAATTTCCAAATTCAATTAATCATTGCAGACAAAGGCAGTTTTTTTTTCCAAAGAAGAGTATTAAAAATAATTTATCCCTGTTGATAGAAGAACACCAATAATAAAATTTGACTTTATTGTGCATTAAAAAAAATGTACGGTAGACATAAAAAATAAATTTTCTTAGAATACAAATAAAAAAAAACATTACTCATCATTTATCCATGAGACTTTCATCAAAGACTTTGGAAAAATTACGAAAACATTAATGTTTACTTAATGATCGCACATTAGTCAAAACAAAATGTTCCAATAAAACGCAGAATGTTTGGATAGATATTTGATTTTAAATTTTTATAGAAAAATAATGTTTACTTTTTTGCGTTTTCGAAACTTCAATTAAAATAATAAACATTAAAATCAATTCCGCAAATTATACTAAGAAGTTGTTAAAAAAAATTGTTTGAACATTTTTAGGATCGAGTATTAAAATTAAGATTAATTGAAGAATAATGGCCCCAACTTTGATAACTAAAACATAATTTCCGACACTACGTGTTTATTCCACTGAAATGACAAACAAATTAATATTTGAAATAAAAAGTGGGCGTGGCAAAATATATACAATATATATCTGGCAACTATTGAGAAAAGTAGACAATACGATAGAAAAAGGAAAGTAGTAGTCTCCGCAAGAGATCCACCATATTTGACAACAACGTTTGATTTAAACGACCAAATGATGATGCCAACTTTCAAAACGCCTTCAAAGTCCAAACCAGACAGAGAAAACTTGAACTTGCTTAGAAAAAAAATTTTTTTATAAACCAAATTGCTCCATGGATTTTTTAAAAGTAGTTGTAGTAGTTCAGTTTTGAAAGGATATATATTTTTTCGGAATATACGATAATAACTTATTAGCCTTTCCACTCCCAGATATTTTGAAAATCAAGAGTATACATTATTTCCTGCCTGTCCAATGTCCATATTAAATAGGATTAAATTCACTTAGTCGTTTTCGTTTATGTTTAGCCTTGATAGCAATGGCGCCGGGGAAGCAAACTTGCATCAAATTGTAAGGCATGGTTATCCGCCGTACTCTCTCGAAGGATGGGTTTGTCTACCTCTGAGACAAATTAACAAGTACAAAATATTAGAAGATAAACATTCAGATCTCATATGAGAACCTCGAGGAGCTTTTATTATAGGTTCGCCTTTGTCGAGAAAAAAATATTTCTGGAAAGGGGCAGCGCATTGTGTTGTAAGCTATAATTCGCTATCCCATCAGCGATGCTTTTTTTCAGTATTTTGTGCAACAGAAAACATTTAGTATCGATTTAAAAAAATCGTTTCGTTTCCTAATTAATTTCTTTTTACTTCCAATCCAAGCGTCAACATATTCAGTAGACCAATTAAAAATATTACCAACATTCGAACTCAGTTATGGGGTGCTTAAAGTATCTTCACCAGAAAATTAAACCAAAAATAATAAATAGATGAAGCAAAAGGTCACCAGAAGCATTCTTTTGTGCAAGTTTTTATTTTTTTAGGACGAATGGATACAATTTTATGCCGAGTCCAAACGGCTGAATTGAAAAGCTTTTTCATAACATTTATACCCTAGGATGTTTGTCAGACGTTCGCGAGAGTGTTTTAACCCTCGCGCAGTAGTCCTTCCAGGACGCTAACCACTGAGCGATCGAATGCTTCATTACAAATAAAGTCGTACACAGCTGGTACTAAAAGGTAAACATTGTAAAAACAACAGCGCCACCTACCGTATTTCATTAAAAAATAATCTCTAAACATTGGCGGCACTAATAAGAAAAAGCTGATAAACTTTCAGTGCGACCGGTCAATTTGTTTTTGAGTCTATATGTGACATACAGACTAAAAGTCGATCGCTCTTAATTTAAGATCCTATGACCAGAAGTTTTTGAAATTCCAAATTCGCCTAGCTACACGGTGTTATTAACTTCAAATAACCATATAAACACTGCTATGCTACTGGTTGGAATCGTAGCCATTTCGGAAGGGGCTTAAGTCCTCGGACTCTTTAGGTCCATTTTATTGTTTTTCGTTTTCTTAATTCCTTTTCATAAATATTTTGTTCGCCATACTTGTTTACAATAATTGAGTCTTAATTACGAACAAAATAGGTACATATCAAATCGCCTAAGCCTATTTTGTATACAGAAAAAAAATCCTTGGCATTTATAACAAGCACAACCTGTCCCAAAATAAAAATATAATTAACACAAAAATGTTTTCCCTTTTCAGATCGCATAAACAAATTCCCATTCCAAGTTTAGTAAGCAGCTCTTTCCGATAGTTTTTCTCATATATGGCTAAAAATATAAATTTGTCTCCTCGTTGTCTGATTTTATGTGCTACAATATTGTGTAGAAAAACAATTCTAAATTTAACTATTATTTTGCCAACTTCCTGTTGCATTTCACTAAGAAATTAATTTAATTTTATTAACAGTCTTAATAAAACCAGCAATCGTTTGAAATAAATCACAAACAAAAGTTTTAAAAAAAAATTGAATAAATTTATCTCATTTTCCATTTGATGCGTTTCTTCTTTCTTCGAATTTATTAATGTTTATAGCAAACATTATGAAAGATATACAACAATTAAATTAACGCCTGCTGTTTGGTTGTAATTAATTGGATTTGGTATTCTAAAAAAAAAAGAACCGAATGTGTAAAATCTAATTTTAACTTTTGACTAAGCGAACCCATAAACAGTAGCATGATCGTTAGTTATTAAAAAAAATAAACTATAGAAATATATATTTTTTTTTATATTTATTTTTAGCAACGATGTGTAATTCTTTTTTTTTTTACAAACTTAATAAAACTTTAAAACTCACCTAGCTGAATCCATGTCGGCGGAGTTTTTTTTTTGTTTAAATTAGTAGTACAAAATGTGAAAAGGAAGAAAAATCCTTAAAACTATTTTTTTTTTCACTGATAATCCAACAGAAAAGAAATTATTTTGCATAAAAAAAACTGTGCGATTTTTTATTTTTGCTGTATTTCATGTGAAAACTTTTATTTAAATTTAGATTTTTCAGCACACAATCTTTCTTTCTTTTTTTCACAAAATCACTTTAAAATAAAAATTATGTCACATCAAAAAAAAAATGATAATCCTTCGACAAGTCAGAGAAACTTCGGACGTTGTTAGTGCAGCAATTTAGTAATTTAATTTTTTCAAGTATTTTTCTAACGTGTTTAGAAAAATTCGTTTTTAACCTCCCAATACGAGGTAGTGTGTATTTTTTTCTTAAAAAACTAAAATTAAATGTATTTCATTTAGTTTTTTGTGTGTTTTAAAACGACGCGTTCTGTAGCCCAACTCGCACTGATCGCGCAAAAAAACATTTTTCATCAGGAACGCGCAATGTACTATAGTCTAAGATTTTTGTGTTTTTCTTCTTTTTTTTTAATTGGATTTTATTTTTCGGTTACGAATTTTCTTTCGGTATATTTTTTTTTCTTTTCTGAAATAGTGTGAGAGATACATGTGTATCTTACGGATACAAAGGCGAGATGAGTATTTGGTGGTGGTTTTCTTTTTTTTTTTTTAAGAGAATTTTCATGCACGAATTTTGTACTTTTTGTGTAGTAGATGTATATCGGTCTATTGTATTATTTAATCTATTGAAATTTGTTCGAAGGGTGAAGGGGAAAGAAGGGGACAGTCGAGTTCGAAATAGTGTGATTTTTGTTTAAACAAAAATAAATAGGATTTCGAGGGATTAGATGGTGCACCTGCTGGAGCAGTTTTGATCGATGTGTGGAAAGTTGGGAATTTTTTAAAAATGTTACTCATACGCCCCGTGGACGTAAGGTGATTGGGATTTTTATTTTTATTTTAATATTGGCGGTTAATGCATGCATTTTAGGTCCGTGGATTTAAAAGGTCACTGCCAAAACAGCAAAGCAACATAGACAGATGAAGATGTAGGCACAGAGGCTCAGTGGTTAGTGTGCGAGGGGTCTCGAGATTGATCCCCGGAAAAACACAAATTGCATCTTAATGTTTTTTTCACAGCGCGCCACCTCTCGCTCTCGCGAACGTCTGACTAACATCCGAGAGCATAAATGTCATGGAAAAGCTTCTCAATTCAGCCGTTCGGACTCGGCGTAAAATTGTAGGTCCCTCACACTCACACAAACGAACGGTTGTCAGAAGCTATGGTGTCTGCAGAAGCTGCCGAAATGAGATTCCTAGAGATTGTATAAGAAACATCTGAATACGTGGAAAATCAATGTCGAGCAGCTACTTCTCCGGACGGAGCGGTTAATGCTACTGTGGTTTGGTAATGGTAAACTTACGTCACCACCAGGATCCCAAAGGCGTACGGTTTAACTTTTAATGAGGCAACTGGAATATGTCACAATCTAATCAAAAAATTGCTGCCTATCTTTTGCAATATCTACCTACCAACAACTAAGCTTCAATAGGGCTTCAAATAAGGGTTACCCCTATACACAAAATGCAATATATCCAGTTTAGTTTAGATATAGAAATATTTCATTGTACTTACCAAATATAAAAGATATTGAATGGTAAACCTCGTAAATATTCGGGAACACCAAAAACATGCAAACTAAAAGTCAAAGCTTCATCGCAAACAGCTGCAGTTTCGAAAGGTCCTCTTCAATCATTGTAAGAAGTTGTGCAACAAGACGTTTTGTTTTTTTTTCTCAGTGACAAAATAGAAAATGTATTTTTTTATTTGTTATTTAAAGTTTTTAAAGTGTCTATCTACTTGTGTAAAACGTACCTGATAAAGGAGAACATTCTGAGGAAGAACTTGAACGGTTCATTGGAATACAAAATGAATTCTGCGGCTACTTTCTTTAAACGTGGTTCCAGAATCTTTTACTTTCTGTAAAAAAAAAGACGAAATTTGTTGTAAAAAGTTATGAACTAAATATATAAATGGTTGCGCGAGGCTTGGTCTAGCAACATCATAAACACATCCTACAGAGAAGGGTATAATTATTTCCCCTATACCCAGAAGGGTATTAATATTTCCCCTAGCTCTCAAAATTTAGGGAATATTCCCAGAAGATCTGGAGATGGAACTATGATAGCCCTACGATCAAGTTCAACCGCGGCCAAGCCTTGATATGATTCAAATTTTTCTTTCGAATGCATTGCAGAAAATGGTTCGTAGAACCCAGAGGACTTATTTCCAAAAGGTCGGCGGATTTGAAATTTGTATTTCCAAAAGCGAATTGCTCCATTCAAAAGTGATAGCTGTTTAGCTGACGGGTTGCTGGCGGATTGTTTGCGGAAAATTCCTGTGACAGGAAAACTGTCAAACGTTTGGAAAAAGAAATGGAAAATTCGAAGTCAGAATGAAAAAAACTTCTTAAGACGACAGAGCTAATACAGATGAGATCCTTATGTAGAAGGGATATATGCATTAGGCTGAACTCAAGGGACTAAAATCTATCAAATCTGAAATAGTTAGGAACTGCAGCATAACACACAACGGAGGTGGACACTGAATCAACTCTAGGGTCTAAGAGAATAGTGTTACAGCACTTGCCAGTCTCGACAGGACTGATTAACTATGCGTGTTGGACTGGAGAAATTTACTTGGTACCATCAGAGCGTGGAGCTGATTGTGTTCCTTTTAATCATATCTAAGAAAACGCTGCGAATTAAAAGGTCGCACACTTTCACTTTGTCGAAGGCAATATCACATGGCAATACAGTCAATGCTGAGTTTAGGAGCAAACCTTCGAAGATATATCCATTAAAAAGACATTTTTCAACGACAATCAAAATTTCCTATCTCATTAAAACTGGAAATTACGACTCACTGAACATCAACGCCCAGCCCAAAGCTTTTATTCTAGAAAGCAGACATTTTGCACAGAGGTTCCCCAGGGAATACGGAAGGGTATTTTGAACCCTTTAAGGGTTTAAATGGGTCAAAGTTTTTCATCTGATTGACTTCAAACTCGTGTACTCTCTATGAGAAATAAGGAAAATGTATTTCTCCGATTATGGAAATTCAACCATTAAAGGGGTAAAGGGGGGGGGGGGGTGAGGGGTCAAAGTGTGTATGGGAAAATTTTTAGTTTTTATCCGATCGACATTTTTGAGAGATACTAACTAGGTACTACTTAGGTAGGTTCTTTCTTAGGTATGTTCCCTACGCGATAAAATAAAAGAAAAAGCTAACTGATTGTAAAAGAATCTCTGTACACGAAATCATGAGGGATACGCGAGCAAAAGCTAGTAAGTACATATGTATAAGGAAAAGTTCCAAATGATTACAAGTATTTTTTGAAACGCTATTTGCAACCTCGCAACCTCGAAAAGAATAAAAAGTGCTACGTGGTACCATCCCGACTCTATTTCTTTAAAAATAAAAATTGTCCGAAAGCATTTTCGGTTTTAATTTTAAAAGCAAACAAAAATCTTCAGTGCGAAAATCTGCTTGTCGTCTAACAAAATTCAATCGTTGATTTTCGTATATATATTCAGACCAACATTAGCGCGCATACATATAGACACAGCGACCGCACTTTTTGAACTGTTGCCAAATTTACCACAAATCTCTCGGAAAAAAATTAAGAAAAAAAAACCTATACCCGAAATGCTGTTGGAATATCGTCAACGATATGTATACACGGGGCAGGAATCGTATGCCCGTGATCCGCGTTTTATGCATTCGATATCCGTCTCGCATCACTCCACCCCGTTGGGGAAAAAAAAGTTGCGTTTCTCGGCCTTGGTGTTCGGGCAAACAATTTTTTTTGCCTCTTATTTAGACACATGTGTGATTTTATGTTTTTTTTTTAACGAATTGTTGTTGATTTATCTAAAAAAAAAAAGTCCCACTGTTTGAGAAAAACGCACGCATCATGATGTTGAGGTTCATCTATTTAAGAGATCGACGACGAGACGGGCGGAGGAAGGCTTTTTTTTTTCTTGTGGAAAACATTAAATATTGCGCAAAGTGTGCGGGACTATAGTTATAGTCTCTAATACCACTGTTTGACATTATGCCGCACGTTTTGATTATACGATTCGTCCGAGTGTGATGATAGGACATATGATTTCTATTATTGTTTTGATAGCTACAGATCGTGAAGGAACAAATTGCCAGCGGAAAGTGTTTTTTTTTTTACGAATTTTTCTCTGTTGCGAAGAGATCGAAATTAATTCTTGTGTTTACAGTGTTTGAAAGTGAAACGGAACAACAATTGTGCTGCCTAGAGACAAGACGAACAAATCATTTTGGACTTTCTATAACTCATCCCTGGAGATGGAAATACAATTCAGTGATGGGGCAATGATTTATCACACAAATAAGTGCGCAGACAGATACAAAAGAGATGGAATATAAATTCGTTTAAACGTTCATTATTTTTAGAGTTCAAGGGGAAGCTTAATGCGGTGTAAATGGTCCGCGGGGGATTGTGTTGGAATATGTTGTTTAACATTTTTAAGCAGAACACGTTAATAATGGGATAGTGTCAGTTAAGGACATTCTTATAGAGCTTTTCTCGTGTCCAACAAAATTTTATTATACCCGTATTCATTCATAACAATCACGGATCACTTTTCATTGTGGAATTGAAATTTGTATTTCCAAAAGCGAAAGCTGTTTAGATGACGGATTGCTGCCGGGTTGTTTGGGGATAAAAAAACAAACTTATGTCGTTATCGGTTGGTCGTCCGGAAGAACTCTCCGCGATTCTGAATTCAAATCCAGAAGCAAATTTCTCTTCTTTTCAGTAGAAGAACTGTCAATTGAGTGCCAATCGAACGCTTTCAGAAGCTTTCGGATTGCTTCCGGACGGTTCTGGACGACCAACCGAAAACGACATTAATTCCTGTGACGGGAAAGAGCTGTCAAACTTTGAAAGTTGGAAGTCAGAATAAAAATCATTTTCGCCCTCGTTCGCATTTCAGAATAACGAAAAGCGAAGACAATCTAAATTGAGGTAACGCTTTCAATACGATCCCCCGCGCATTTGGAAATAACCCCTTAGTTTCGATAGAATTTAACAAAAACGACTCAAAAATCTGTTTAATTGTTAACAAGTCTCTGGGGAATAGAGATGATAGCTTTTGTCAAAATTTACAACTCGAGGTATTAATCAATTCTAATATTATAGGATGACAGAGGAACAAAAAAAAGTGGGTCTTCCATCCGTCCATAAATGCTGCCCTTCCATATGATCCTCTGCTAACCGTTCCTGTGCATGCAGCAGAATTTGGTGCTGAGATTTGTCTTCCTAGGCAAGGTATATGAATAGAAGGTAATATATTCCGAGCACTCATTTTCGTTTCGTTCTGCGCATCTGTCAAAAAGGCATGCTTTTCCATACGAATAGTCACAATTGTCCGCCATATCTCATGCGCGCGCATATTATTTCTATACGATTATTGCACAGTCACAATTGGCCGCCATTGCGGGATTATATAGGTATTACCTTCTATTCATATACATTGTTCCTAGGCTCTTATTGCAGACTAAAATATCTAGTTCTCAGAAGACGGAAAGTGAAAATGAAAAGAAGTGATTGGAGATGACGAGGTCGGCTCAGATGGAGCAAGAACGGCGCTGGCACCTGAATTAACAAGCCGGATGCCGGATCTCTTACATTTCATTAGGAACACCAATCTATCTTTTCAGTTTTCTTCCATCACACGGTACTAACCTAAAGGGATGAACTAAGTGTCTCTGGTTCGTAAAGTGTACTGCTTCATGGAAAATCCACCTATCTCCTAAAATCGCTGAAAACGAACTGTACGTTCTTGTACTTCTATCGATTATATACCTACCCAAACTAAAAAAAAAAAGCTAAAGGAGACGATCCGGAGCCAGACCCTGTTAAATACTAATATGTATTAAAAATAACTAAAGTTCATCACCATCAAGTTCTAATTCCAATTGGAGATAGATTCGCGTGTCGACTCCCACTGTTCTTTTAACGCAATCAATCAGACAAACCAAAAATTATAACAAAACAAAAACCAGACATATTCGCCAACATAACTTAAATTTATTTGTATATTTATGTTTTTTGGCCAAAATCATAAATAAACAAGGTTTTTTTTTTTTTTGGCAATCCGTATCAACCGTATAACATTATCGGCGACCCTGTGCGTATCATTGAACTCATGCCGATGCGTGGTGATTTTTTGGCCGACTAATTTTGTTCTTTTCCTTTCGTTTCAGGTTCAAAATCATCGGACAACGTACGTGCGTCGGCATAGTGCGATGTGAAACCCATCTCGAAAAAAAATGTTAAATCCATCAGCGTCAGCATTCAGCATCACCATCACACGCAAACATTGACATTCTCGGCGATTTCTAATTTTGAACGCGATATTTCGATGAAACGGGCCAATACAACGACCGACCGAATTGAGATCTACATTCGAACGCACTCGTCTATACGAAAGATAGATTTCTGCGAAAGGAACGTTCGCACTTTGCTTGCTATTAATAGGAGCTGTAATTATGTTTTTTTTTTTTTTTTTAAGATGAGAGACCACGAACTTTTAAGTACCTTTTGGAAGGAAGAACTTAAAACATAAAACTTTGTTTTATGGTATAATTGTGGGCAATAAACTGAATGAGTATAGTGAGTAGTCACTAGAGGGCGGTTGTTTTTAACGATTCGATTGAAAAAAAAAATCGAAACCTGTTCAAAAGACAAGGTCAACAATTATATCAGAGGCGGTTTTATTACTGATTTCACCATAAATTTTCCTTTTTTATTATTTTCTGTTGTATATCCGATCAGTTCTGGTTTTTGAATGTCAAGTGGACAACATCGGCTTGTTTTTGAAAACGCTTACAAAACATGCACACTTAGCACGAATTTAACATTAACTTTGAAGAGTCTCCTCAATGTGCATAGGGAGATTTGACTTGATTTGAAAACCGAGGGCAGCGAAGCGAGAACTTTTTTTATTCTGCTCGAAAGTCGAAACATAAGTGAACTTTTGAAAGATCGTGTTTTGTGTGTTGGCGTATGAGTTTCGAACAATTCTTTTAATAATGGAAGTGTGATGTTGAAGAAGTTACATGCCAGCGCATCACCTTTTCTAAAGCCATATTTGACATCAAAGATCTCGGTGAGACTGAGAGTGTTTCTGACCTTATTGGAGCGGTTATTTTTCTGCATCGTCATTTTGCAGCAACACCTGATGAATTTGGCATAACTAGAGATGAGTCTATACAGCTCGCCTCAAAAAATGCTGTCATATGCGGCCTTCTGGACTTCTTAGATTCTCTCCTGGATCTGCCGTAGTGTGAATATTTGGTCGATTGTGGAGTTATCAGGCCGAAAAACCACAAGTATCTTTATGCCAATCAGGTTATTTATGAAGGTTTTAGGCGTTAACACAATATGACAGACAGACATGTCTATCACAGAATCCGTCGTACTCGGAATTTTGTTACGAACCCCGAAAGAACTATCACAGAATCCGTCGTAGTAGAAATTTTTGCTACGAATTTCGAAATTCGTATTCGTATTAGTATTCTTCTTCGAAATTCATATTCAAATTCAATTTCTACTACGTCGGATTTTGTGATAGTTCTTTCGGGGTCGTAACAAAATTCCGAGTACGACGGATTCTGTGATAGACATAAGAATCTTGTAAGCGATGTTAAGGAGACTTATACCTCTATAGACCGGATAAACGATCCTGAAGGTTCCATTCATCAGGCATGCTTTCTTTATCGACCAAATCTTGGAGATGAGTTTAGATATTCACCTCTATTCCCGTTGGCGTTTGTCGTAAACGAATCGTATTTCACTTCGTTTTTTAGTCGGTGTTTTTAACTTTTTTGCGACAATTGAATTGAAATGATAGTGAACACATAGAAAAGGAAATAAAATTTTAACAAAAGTTTAAAAAAAATATCTGAACATCGCTTTACAACGACACGAAACATGAGTAGTATACGCACAAACGCCAACGGGAATAGAGGTGATTGGGTTTTGTTGTTCAGATTGTATGGTTCGTTCTGCCTGACAGCGGAGTGATTTCGTTGCTCATCTCTACAGGTTTCTGTTCGGGCTTGTTGACTTAAAATTTTCCTTTAAAATTTAAGTAAAATCGTCGAACATTTTCCTGGAGTGTAGCACCTCTCAATTTTCTCGATCGTGAGCGACTAGTCCGATGGCCTTTTAGCGTCGATACCATTGGGATTTGTGCCATTGGTCTAAGGCACTTGATGATGGTTGCATGGGGCTTTTCGATTTATTGAAAGCGATACTTCGATTTCGACCGTCTTCGCTTTAGCTTAGACTTCGAACTGCGAACTGCGAACTGCGCTTTCCAGTTTTTTTTCCAATTTTCCATTTATTTTCAAATTTTGACAGCTTTTTCCCGTCACAAGAAATTTGTTTATTTTTTGTCCGCAATAAATCCGCCGGCAATCCGTCACCTAAATAGCTATCGCTTTTGAATGGATCGAGTTCGAATCGCAAATACAAAAATACCAATCCGCCATAAAAAGCGATCCGCGCATTTAGGAATAACCCCCCGGGTGTCTGTGCTTCCCAATTGTATTACCAAAGATGTTTTTTTTGTTTCTGAGGAGCTCATATTCGACTTCTGAGACTCATTCAGCCAGCTATTTTAGACAGAGTATTACATTTTCTTCGTGTTCAACACTCGGGCGTACAAGTTTAGCAAGTCGAGTCCGGATGGACAGGAAAGTGATGAGACAAGTTGATGCCATTCAGAGTCCAACCATCTCCTACTACCAAAGATGTTCTTCTTGTTAATTCAATCTATTGAATTCATCCGCCCTACGTTCTCCTTCAGAGGAGCTCATGTTAGACTTCTGAGACTTATTCAGCCAGCAAATTCCAGCAGAGTATTATATTTTCTTCGTGTTCAACACTCGCAATTATGTAGAAGTAAATTTATAAATAAACTCATTCCTCAACTAACAATGATTTATTTATTCATTCATCTGAATTTATAATAGTACTCGTATATAGGTATTTAATTTTAACAATATGTAAATATATATGTATGTAACAACAGATTTGTTTTTATAAATGTTTTTTTGTCTTTTTCTAAAATACTGAAAACTGTTACTGTCTTAGATTTTATTTGATTAAAATAGTCACAAAACCGTTTCTTGTTTTCTTTTAGAGAAGGAGTCGTATTTTTAATGAACACATCGGACAAATGATTTCCATGCATGTTCTCTACATTTGATTGGTTATTTGTCATTTTTTTTATATATGTAGTTAATTTAATAACAAATAGGATTTTAACAAGATGATGGAAGGAATAATTAACAAGTTTATAGTATAGATAGATGCAATTTAGTTAGAAGCGGTTTCTAATGATAACTTTTCAACTACTAGTAACAATATACATTATATATTTTTGTCTACTACTATATATATATATGTATGATATAATTATTGCATTGCTTTCTTAATTTTTAATGTCAACAATAAAGCTACTTGTACATTATTTAAATTTACAATACTATTTGCATATGAATTATACTTGAGCCGTTTTTGGATTGACAGAAGGTTTAAGAAAGCGAGATGGGCACTTATTTATAGAAGCTAGCAACAAAGTAGAGGATGAGAATATCGCAGTGATCTGCGTTAGACAGTTGTGAACTTATTTATTACATATAGCCAAGGTGCGATAGAAAGGTTCCAAGACTGGCTGGTATTCCAAATAGAGCCCTAAAAATCGCGCAGTCAATAACACGACACGACTTATTTGTCGAAATGATTAACGAGTGCATCCAAGAAGGCATTTAGTTAGCCTTGGAAGTTGGAAGAGCCAAAGGAGAAGGGTTAAACGAATTTTTTTACTAAACACGATCAGTAAAATCTTTAAGCGAATCATTTTTAATAGGCTCCAGCCAATAATTGAAACAGCAGGAAGCTACGCGAAAAACCAATACTCACAGTGTTCGCTATTGTGGACAGGACAGGCACCACGAAATATTGCGCCCTTTTAACCCTGGTTCCTTCCTGTAGAACATCATGTATGATGAAATTCTGCGCCATTTTTGGCCTTGCAGACGACATAGACGTCTTGGTGGTTGTGGCAAAAACGATAGAAATTTACGGACTGCACTGCAACGGAAGTAGTGCTTACAAAGACTAGAAAAATGTAATGTTTAGAGTATGAGGACATGCAGTGGTTTCTCAACCGTTTATTAAGTACATCTTGGTTGATGATCGTTAAAGCTGTAAATACCATCTACAGCATGCACGCAAAAAGTCGTCAGGGGTTAAGGATAATGGTATGGATGAGATAAACTCTACTTAGACTTCAAATTTTGAAAATTTATCAATTTTGCACTTTCTGTGGATCTGAAAGACACCTTTCGGCAGATTCCGTTGGATAAGAACTCGCGGGAGAAGACAGCTTTTACTACTCCAGGCAGACCAATGCTCTAATTTAAAATAATGCTTTTTGCTTCTGTAATGCGCACCAACAGCTCTGTCGACTTATGGACAAAGTGGTACCTCATGAGGTGAGATAGAAAAATGTTCATTTACTTGGACGACCAATTGATAGTTTCGCATACTTCAACTATCCATCAACCATCAAGATGATGAACACTTTTTTAGGCAATACTTCAGTGCATGGCGGAATTTCCTTCATTTCCCTTGGTGTAGTTTCCTTTCTTTTCCCAGGAATTGATGCTAAACAATCCAAGAAGACACGCTTCGGGACTCTTATAGTTTTGAAGCAATTAATGGTGGAAGGCCTATACCCGTGGTTTATTCTAAACCATAATGCGAATGAATAGTAGAAATAGGCTGGGCAAGATCAAAAGTGTGCCCCTCGAACTAAACTTGTTCTCGCTATAAGTCAACCCAAAGAGCTATCAGATTGGTACGCAAGAAATTGGTTCCTCCTATAAACCCGAGTTGATAAGACTTCATGACTGAATGTCGCACAGAAGAAAATATCAGTATCGCCCTAGAAATACAATGAAAGCGACCGGAGCATCCATTCCAAACAGTCCTCAAATATAAAAAAAAATCTCTACTGATACAAAAAGCCTCAAAGAAGAAAGCCATACACAGCAGGGATGAAGTTACCTACACAACTTAAAAGTAAAACTTCTCAAATCAGTCTATTTAAAAAAATATATCACTAAATAAAGACAGTCAAAAGTGTTGCTACTTAATAAGAGAGGCAGAGGCCGAGGCTGAGCAAGAGATATAGATAGAGTTAGAGACACTAACAAGGAGCCCCCACAGTCTTTAAAACTTATCAACAAATTCCAAATGCGACCATCAACAGGCGTCCACCTCCTCGGGACACGATACATCAAGCAGCTCCTTGACAATTTTGTACTCATGACAATTCTCGCAAATCAAACGACCATTCGACACATTCGAACGCTGCACCTTCTCGTGACACACAATATGCACCAGTTTCAGGTTCTTTAGACTAAAGATCTCCAGGAAATACTCCAACACGCTAATGTCGATAACGCGCTTTTTGTGAATCGGACACTTCTGATTGGGATTCTCCACCAAGTCGCGTACATTCTCTATCAGCGACGGCAATATCGTACGCGACAGCTCAATTTGATGATCGAGATTCCACACCTGAAACAGAATTAGATTCTCCCTCGAAGCGTAGGGATTTATGCAGTGATCTTTGCCACATGGTTGATTCTCACTGTACGGACCCTGACAGTAGAAATCACCCAAATCGGTGCACAGCGACACCGACCATTCGTCCAGCAGCTCATTGCGTGTGGTGTACTCTTTGATGATTTGCTTTAGACGCTTATTTGGCAGAGGTCTAGCATCGGTTTCATCCGTGTCGTCGTTTGATTCCGACAGGAACTCATGTTTCTTCTTACAACTTCGATCGAAGATCATCGAAAAGTAATCACAGCCAATGAGGAGGTAGCGGAATTTCTCCAAAATCCTATCGAATATCACACGAGCCTTGGCATTGCTGCGATAGAGCTTGTTGCGGGTCAGCTCGTCTTTTGTCTTGTAGTAGTAGCTGCGAATGCGATCTTGGGCGCGGCGAGACATTGCCTCTTCTTTGGAATTGCATCGTTCCTCTTGTCCCTCGAACCATTCCGAGTGTTCGCTACGCAGACTTAGGTGGGTTTTCTCTGTGTCCGGTTGGGGTTTCTTCTTCTCGTACTCGCAGATCATGCGTTTGAATTTCTCGGGATTTCGTTCAATGAACTCATAGATGATGTCGGCCACCTTGAGAAGTGGCGACGTCTGGCGGAGTTTCTCGTATTCAAAATCGGAATCTGTAAGGAGAGAGTAGGCCATTTAGTCATGTTGTGTTCTTGGTGGAGGAGCGTATGGCTTACCAGTTGTAATGATTTGATCAGGTCCCCCGACAATGAACAGTGTTTGGGGTTCCAGCGACTGAAAGTAGTCCTCGTCAGAGACTTCGAAACCATCGGTGGAGAGATATATACGACAGTCTTTTATCTGGAATGGTAAGTGGCGATTCTTGAGAAACAGCTTGCGGTTCAGTGTTTGTCTGTAAAAAGTGCATAAGGTGATGATGTGTGGTGTGATGATGAAATGCGTTATAAGTGGTTGATGATTTCTTTCTTTCTGACAAACCATGTTCTATAGAATTCGGCGAACAAATATCAACGACTACAATTTGAATCAATAGTAGAGCATGAAGTTCAAGGACGGATTCATTTATTCAAATATGATGTGGAAGCTTGTCCTAAAACTCCATATACCGGTCGCGAAGTTATACATAAATCGAGGAGGTGATAAACACGTAACAAGAAGATCACTACCGCTCTACCGCAATCTAAGCACCGAATCGACCAAAGCCTTACAAAAATTATTGTCGAGCATGCTGATTTCGTTCTTGCCAGGGAGTATAATAAAATGGATGCTCCTTCCCAATTATATTTCTAGTAAGCGGAAATGTGTCACAGGAATCGGAAAAGCTCGATTGAATAATAAACAATCAACTCCATTGTTCTCCGACATTAAGGCGTTTGCCTGACCCTGTAACAGCATCGCCTAACTTATCTACTTCCTGTCGCCAATGTGACCTCGAATTGTTTGACTTTTACATTCCACTGAGAAGCAATTGCTCATCTGATTGCAAAAACCTTCTAATCTCTTTGATTGTATGACCATGACCAGCAGAGCTTGGTACACACCCATCCTACAATCGATGTCACTCAGGAAAATCAGCCCAAAATCGAGAATAATGAAAAACCTCCCAAATACGGACTCACTCGCAATGACACAGAAACCCAGAAACCTCCAAATCGCCACAAGGTCCAGAGTGAGCAACAATTCACAAAAAAAAAAATAGAAATACATAATATAGTATACATATATGTACGTATGTGGAAGGAACAACTTTGAAGCATACTCTACTAGCATCGTGATAGTGACCATGACCAACATCTACAGGCACATTCTATAATACAGCAAAAGGACATGGAAAGAGTTAAAAGTTGAATGTCCTTGCTCTACATTGCGTTCGTGCATATGGAATTAACCTTGACAAGGATATACACAATCGCTTCTCAATGGATACATACCAAAACACCACACACTTGACTGTGTGTACAATCAGCAACAGGTTGACCTGAACAGTAACAAAATCTCCTCACTGCGCAACAACAAAAAGAAACGGAAAACAGAAATCTCTACATCACTGTGTGACATTGAAAACCTATAAAGGGAGGGAGAGTAAGTTAAGGGTTGCGTCCTCGACTTTTGTCCTTGCCAATTCGCTGAGACGCAATTTCAATGAAAAAAAATTTTTTCAACATATTTTTGGTGGAAAAATGATCACAAGTACTTACAGGAAACTTTAGCTTAGCTTTGTCCAATAGCATTTTGAGTGAGTTTGCTCCTATTCCGTATTTTTTCGTTCTGGCATTATCAGTTATCTTGTAGCCCTTCATTTTCTTTGTGGTTCCAAAGAGACTTATCATTAGGACAAGGATTATTTTTGCTGATTGGACAATTTTACACACTGGGCACAAATTTGGCGATGAGCTCACTCGATTGGAAATACTAATTATTTTTATTTTATTTTTTCCAAAATATTCACTTGACTATTGAAACACTACTACACTACGAACGGAACGATTGGAGCTCTGGAATTTGATTGAAATATTGCAGGACGTAGCTTTTTTGCACATCCCCTTGTTTGTTGCATATTCCCTTATCTAATGTCAAAATTACTTCGCGCAAACTCTTGTTTACCTTTTTTCGTGCACTTTTAACGAAGAATCTGTTAAGTGTTGCCAATATGAAAGTATTTGTGGAGATAAGTTGGGTTAACCATTCGAGTGTCGTGTTGTAGTAGGTAGGTATATTTAAAATTTGAATTATTTCTGTTATGACTGATTATGACAACAAACCATCAGAAATAGATATCTGCTTTATTGGCAATCTATATCAATGAAGTAAAGTAAAGTAGAATTTTAAACAAGCAATTACAACAACTACCCACTGTTTGACACTTTCGAGACTCGTTGTCGTGCTAAAGATTCTACTTTACTTTACTGAGATAGATTGCCAATAAAACAGGTCTGTTCTAACGATATAAAGTTACAGAAGAGTTTCTTTTCTGAAATTGTATCACTTGCAGTTTCACTGACACTGAGTGTCGAAAGTGTCAAGTAGCGAGTGTCGTTGTTGTAATTTTGAGTGCTGAAGATTCTACTTTACTTTATTTTACTTTGCTAAGGTACAAGTTCTAAAAAACCGCTCCTATTATGATTCATAAAACTTGTCTTTTCACATTCATCGGGATTTTCGCCACCTTTGTTGCAAAGAGTTTTCAAAAAAATTTGCAAAAAAGTTATAGTAGCCAGCGCACATTGTCCAGTGCTCTCTCCCTGACTAAGTTGAACGGGCTTCCGAGGTCGATTGTTAAAATAGACGGATCAAAAATGGACACCTGCGTGCAGGATCAAACATCTTCTCCGCATCGTCCCCTGGACCAGAGCAATCTCTTACAAACAGAGCTTGCCAGAGACAAAAACTGCCAGTGAATCCGCGGTAGAGTAAGGTTCTTTGATTCTAAAAAGGATCAATGTAGCTGAGCTGTTTTAAAATAAGCTCAAGCTTAAAGCCAGGACAGTAGTTATGGAAACTTGTATCTACACAATAGAGCAATAACTGTTCTTCAACGAACCTAAAACCAATCTACTTAAACGAAAGAAAACATTAAAGATTTCCCGTAAAAATGGAGTTTCAATCTGCTATGAACTACAAGGGCCTGTTATGTAAAAGTACGAACTTGTAAATTTGGCGCAATAATTCTTGCAATCAAAAAAGAAGGTTTGCTCCCGAATGCAATAAATTTACGAATGTTAAATAAACCCTATTTCCAACATACATTTCGTTCGGAAAGCATTCCGCTCGTACAGTCTGGCAGATAGTTACTCAAGTAGCACATTTTGCTAGTATGATTCCAGTCAAAATAAATTTGTCATACATAAATGTATCAGCTTCCAGTTGGCAACGCCACACATGCCTCCCTCTACACTACAATAAATTCTTTCGTTAAATATTCTTGCCCATTCGCCTCCTCCAGAATAAAAAAAAAAAAAACACACACCAACTGTCAAATCTTGCAGTGGCAAAAGAAAGCAAAAAAAAAGCTTTCAAGAAATTATCCACTTCAGCAAAGAAGTGTCCAAGAAAAACTTCATTGCATAGTAATTGCTTATCAATTCGACGATTCCAATTAATAAAACCCTTTGCCAAAAAGTACGCACTTCCGAACCCAGTGACAAAAGTGCACCTTAACCCACTTGCTCAAATGGAAAATCCACATTTTCCCCGAACAAATCGGTGAAGTATTCTAAATTTTGCTCAAAAACACACCAAAAACCCAAAATTTGCCAAAGATACTATGCACAAAGCGAATGCAATTTAATTCATTAGAAGGGACAACCCATAAAAATACGTTTTACGGTAAACAAAAAAAAAAATTAATTTAAAATGGATATGCAATTGCGAGACTTTGAAATGAGTGACTCAGAGACTGAACTATTAATACATCCATCGGTGGCGGCGGCAGCTACCGGTGGAGGCGATGGGCATGGCATAGGTATTGGAATTGGTACCAGCAGCAAGCGAACAGAGAGCAACGTTGTTAGTAGACTCTTTGGTCTTGGCCGCAACAGTAGACAAACCGGACAGGTTCGTCTCAGAAATGATCGAAGCAGAGAACGTGTCACACTTGTACCACTGCCACCACAATCGTCATCATCGACAGCAACGACGACGCCACCATCAGAGTATCAACAAAACTTCTCCTTCACCAGTGTTGGAGCTAGTATATCACCAGCAGTACAACAGCAAAAGCAACAGCAGCAACAGCAGACTGTGTTCTATCATCGCAATCGGAGACGGAAATCAACAAGAAATCTGGGGAATTATTGTAAAATAATATTTTGCGGGTGAGTTTTCGTTTTTTTTTCTTATTTTGTTTATTGTCTTTTAGTTTTAAGTGGAAAGTTTGACTTTGACAAAACCAGACTGTGGCGGCTGTGTTTGGCTTTCAAAATCTAGAAATTTGCGTAACCATGCTAACGAGGTGAAAGACGAGGAAGGGCCTTCGTCGTTGTGGTAGAATTTGCGCAGAATTTCGCAATCTAATTTATGAGTTTCCCAGCCGTTTTTCCAATTCCATTTAATTCAATTACGCTAACGCTAACCCTTTCCACAGGAGCGTTGTGTTGTTTATTGTTAGACGAAAATGCGGAGCAAATCAAAACTAGGCGAAAATTCTAAAAATACTCCCTCTCGACCATGGATTTTCCTCTCGCCACATATTGGGCATGAGTGCAAGATTTTTTTTCGTATTTATCGCGCAATTTTCGACTCGAAAGAACAACAGACCAACATGTGGAAAGTGGTTTCGTGGAGGGTGGGCAAAGTCAACCGACGACACAACTTCTGACCTGTTTTGGAGGTCGACGGGTTTTCAGGTTTTAGGTTTTTTTTTTTTGCTTACTGGTCTCGACGCTTACCTCACTATTGAGTGTGGTAGGTGTTCAACTCGAAATAGTTCACTCATAGCACTTCAACTTCGTTTGCACCGCGGTGATAAGTGGAATAAAATCGCACGATAAGTTACGACTGTGTACCAACTCAACAACGTGTGGTGGCACGGCGGATTGCGCTTTCCAAGCCTCTCCAGAGATTATAATTTCATAATTTCAAACCGCATTAGTCAGCGTGGTTGAGAAACTCAGTTACCTACACCATTGTGTGTGTGTGATTCACATTTGAAAAGGGAACTGGCAAATGGATCGGCTTGTGTGTTCAGCTTGAAAAGTTTTGCTTATCTTCGAAACAAAACAAAAGTTAATCTATAAAAGCGAATTTCTGTTTCATCAGCAACAATAGTGAACTGTGGTATTGCAAACGGTGGTTGTTTCGATTTCCTGGTCTAACAATGATGTTCCAACCGAGGGGAAAGCAATACATGCCATTGTGGTTACTACCAACCAGCTACCTACCACACCCTTGAATGCCTTTCTAGACCTATGTACACATTTTGTGTTGTGTTTAAAAAGAAAGGTGCTTGTTAATTGGGTTAAAAACGCCTCCGCAATAAACTACAAACTCTGTGTGTATGTTACGTACGCTTTCGTTCCACTTTGCGTAAACATGCTAATTTGCGAATGAAAGGGTAGACGGGCAGCACTTCCTAGTCGGAAATGCAAGGAGATCAATTTGCTGTGGCTACAACACAGTTCTATTTTTGTCAATCATGCTAATTGTCTTGCGATTAAGGCCTGGGCTATTTTTTTTATGTCTGTGTTCAAGTTCAATAGAATTGAGTTCTCAAATATGTACCCGACCAATGTAAGCTATATTGTGTATACAAGCTACTTTGTGAGACTCAAGTTATGGACCTAAATACTTTGTGTATGTTTACCATAACAAGGATCAATGATAAGCAATTGGCAACCAAAAGAGGTCTTCGATGGGCAGTTTGCTTTTAACCTATCGTACAATTGCGAAAGTCAAATTCCATTTCGTTGTCCAGCGGAACGACATACCGCAGTGATTAACAATATTGTTGTGGCAGAGGGCAACGGCATAACGTGTTTAAATAATTGCGCCAACATCCGCTCGTGCTAATTTTTTTGCAGCACAACATGTACATAGCATTCACGCAGTCTGACGCCGCCGTTGTGTGGATAGAATTTGTAATTTATTCAAAGATAACGACATTTTGAAGTTAGAAGTGGATGCAAGAGCGTACCTTACTATGGTCGGTTTCTAGTTGTTGTTTAAGAATTTGACTGAGCATAAGTGGATATTTGTTCATTCTTGAACAAATTTCTAGCAAATCCCAAGCAAGACAAAATTTCAAAAAATTGGCCAACTGGATGTAAAACTTCAAAACTGGATATAAGACTTTCTTCCTTTCAAAAAAGAACATTGGAATTGCATGTTGTGCCGAAAAGACATAAGTTACCCATTTGGCAGATGGATTTTCGTTTAATAGCTGTGTGGCGAAAACAAGTGATTTATTTAAAAAATTGCAGATTAGTTGTGGCCACAAACCACATAGAACTAGACCGTCGGCTACTCCCATCCCACATAACGAACTTTGCCTACAAGCTGCCTGTGGGCCCATAATAATTGTTCATGCATTGGTGCTGTACAAAATCAAAGGAGCGCCATTAACGCACGCATACCTACTTGAAAAATCCTAGGCCCATGGTATAGCATGGAAAATCATATCCGCCACTGATTTTGACATTTCACACTTATTCACAGACAGGGGAATTAATGTCGATTTTCTTTGGGCAAAAAAAAGCACTTTTTTTAAGATTCAGAGCAGTTTTTCTTCTCTAGAAATCAGCTGTCTGTCAAAATCAAATTTCTTTGGGCAAAAAAAAACACTTTTTTTGATTCAGATTACTTTTGCGAATCTCGATTCGAAAGAGAGATTCGCACGTACTTTCACCAATACCAAAACAAGTGCCATTTGTCAAACTTTGAGGTTAATGTCGATTTCCATTGGGCTTTTACCGTTTTGCTCTCAGATCTCAGATTTTTCCTGCCCAATGGAACATGAAATGAGATCAATTTTTTTTGCATTTGTGTTGGTGTGTGATTTGACAGTCAGCTGTTTTTACATTCCAATTTGTGTTTATAAAATTGAATTGTTAATTGTTAGTTTTTTACTTTTACTTGTACAATAACTACTTACTTGTTTTGTTTTGAACTAGAACTTCGTCCTTCCCCATGAAAACAATCCCATACGACGATCCATTCGTCTACATTAATATCCATTTTCAATTTTCAAATTTATTCCATAATAGGTAGGGGAGACTGGGGCACATTTGAACACGTTCTGTTTTGAGGTCTCATAAAACGAAACGGCAGTATTTGTAATTGCTTTTAGCAGCTAATAAGTTACTACATGGTTTGTATTTTTTTAATAAAATAAATTAACTTTATTTTTTTAATAAAGAAAACAAAAACGACTTAGCAAAAGCAAACTGAAATTTTGAAATTACTGAAATATTTTACAGACTAAAGAAACTTTATAAAAACAAAAATGAGTAATTTTATTAACCCAACAGAAATTTTGAAAAAATTAAGACAAAAATTATCACCGCAGCTGTCCTCGATGTTAATCGGTGGTGGTAGCTTAGCTTTTAGTTCAATGCCACTTACAGACCCCTTATTCAAATGTGCCCCGGCTGTTTTCTTTAAACCTGCCCCAATAAGTCAAGCGACAGAAAAATGTGCGCAAATATTAATATTTTTCATATTTTTCAAAAAACGTACCTTTATACGTTTTCAAATGCAGTTGTGCCTTAAAAATATATTTTACACAAAAAGAAAAGCTCACTATAAAGTACTTTGAAATATTTTTAAAATGTTGTTTTATTAGCAATGTGTCTCACGTTCAAATGTGCCCCAGTCTCCCCTAACAATAACTAACCTCAAAGTTTGACAAGAATCACTTGTTTTGGTATTGGTGAAAGTATGTGCGAATCTCTCTCTCGAATCGAGATTCGCAAAAGTGATCTGAATCTTTAAAAAAGCGCTTTTTTTTCCCCAATGGAAATTGATTTTGACAGACAGCTGATTTCTAGAGAAGAAAAACTGCTCTGAATCTTAAAAAAAGTGCTTTTTTTTCCCCAATGGAAATCGACATAAGTTACATATTGTGGAATCAAATTTGAATTTGAAAATTGAAAAAAATGGATATAAATGTAGACGAATGGACTGTCGTAGAAAATGCCAATGGGGTTATTTTCATGGGGAAAGACCAAGTTCTTATTCAAAACAAAACAAGTAAGTAGTTATTGTTTGTTTGAATACAAGTAAAAAACTAACAAATAACAATGGGCACATTCAAGTACCTAGTTGACTTAAGTCGACTAGATTTATCTGGACTAAGTGTAACCTGAACGCAAAAACTAACTTAATTGGTCGTGAACGTCAGATCTTGACGGGGGGAGCATCTAAAGAGTAGTCCACTCCACAAATCGTCACTTATATTATCATTTTTAGATTTTTTTGGTTTTGTTTGTTTTGGTTAGGTATATCCACTAGCTTTGTGATCTCACAAGGCAAATTTGAAATGTCAAATTCTCCGCCGATGACATATAGAAATGTCAACTTAGTACTCAGTCACGAAATTCGTAACTAGATTCGTCGGCTACCCCTCCATAAACGTCAACAGAGAAAGCTGCTCACGTGACGAATCTCAGCCAATAAGAACTCAGAAACATCAAGTCAGTCAGCTGTCAGACTTACTAAACTAGATACTTGAACGTCCCCAATACAATTTTATAAACACAAATTGGAATTTAAAAACAGCTGACTGTCAAATCACACACCAACACAAATGCAAAAAAAAATTGATCTCATTTCATGTTCGATTGGGGCAGGAAAAATCTGAGATTGAGAGCAAAACGGTAAAAGCCCAAAGAAAATCGACATAAGTTTGGAGAGAATCGGGTAGATACACAAGAGTCAGCGGTCTAGTTCTATGTGGTTTGTGGTTGTGGCATTTATGGTTTGACAGAAGGAAAGACAATTGTGATGTTGTCATTAAGGGCATAATGACTTTTATTAACATGTCACCAATAGCTTTAGCCAATTTAATCGTTTCTAATGCTGGGGTTCCACTTGTCGATTTGAAATTGGCAATTGACGTATTTTTATGCCAATTAAACAATTGGCAAGTGGAAATAGTGAAAAATGTCTTGTCAATGAATTGACTAAACAGCGTTTGCCAATAACTGACAAAGAAACCACTGGTGGGTTTCCACATGTCGGTTGATTGACGAAGTTTGACAGCTCTCGTGTTTATGTCATTGAACACTGTCATTGCTTTAAATATACTTTTTCTGCTCAAACTTTACTAACCTTAACCTTCATATTATTTCCTTTTTTATTCAGCAGTCTATGCCAAAACTCATTTATGACTTGTATACCTAGCGGATACAAAACAAAATAATAATTACTACAATTAGTCGCTTCAAGCTGAGCAATTAACTGATAATGGTGTCTGTTTTTATATAGGTAACTACTGATTTACTAGCCCAATCTAAACGTCACGTGACTGGGTATAGTAAACCTATCAATCAGTTTGATTTTATCAAAAAATTAATTGGTTCTGTTGTGGCGAATTGTTTTTCTTTTTATCGCTAGATATGAGGCACCATAAAATATATTACAATAATCTTCCGATAATGAAAGACATGACATTCAACTCAGTCCATTCACATTTATCCATAGAGGAGGTCTATTAATGTTTTGTTTATTTAAATGCTTATCCAAATTCGACTACAATTAGTCGCTTCAAGCTGAGCAATTAACTGATCAGATTGTAATGGTGTCTGTTTTTATATAGGTAACTACTGATTTACTAGCCCAACCTAAACGTTACGTGACTGGGTATAGTAAACCTATCAATCAGTTTGATTTTATCGAAAAATTAATTGGTTCTGTTGTGGCGAATTGTTTTTCTTTTTATCGTTAGATATGAGGCACCATAAAATATATTACAATAATCTTCCGATAATGAAAGACATGACATTCAACTCAGTCCATTCACATTTATCCATAGAGGAGGTCTATTAATGTTTTGTTTACTTAAATGCTTATCCAAATTCGTTATCTGATCGCAATGCTCGTGGATTGCAGTTATTTACGAATGTTCTTTCATAATTCATAAAGAAATACAGATAAAATCATTATAATCTAAATTCTGTCATAATCTTGGGGTAGGGGTTACTCCCAACAGAACAATGCGTAAGTCACATCTGCGAATGGCCTTGAGTTGTTCAACATCCAACGCACAAAGGTTTTATTCACTGAGAGACACTAAACAGTTATCACGTGGGAAGGGAACACAAAAGCCAACTCCTGAGATTCTGATGCCAATAAAGGCAATACCAATACCAATACGATGTGACCATTTATATTGACAGCCGGGTGGTCACAAAATCTGTTTCCGTAATGCCCGAAACACACATGCGATTTCATTCGCGCGACTACACATAATTTTGGATTTTATGTGCGCGCATTCGACCAATCAGTCGCGTGATTGAAATCGCATGCGTATTTCGAGCCTTACTGAAATTAAATCCAAGCGAAGAACTCAAGGTGAAATATCATCGAATCTTGGTGAGAATATGACAAAAGCCGGGCCAACAAACTCTTACAGTTTAACAGATCATCGCTGTCTAAGCTGGTAGGGAATCTGAGGGATCATAACTTCCTACAGACCGTGGCCATACACGCCTTCCCATGAACGGCTACACAGAAAGTGCTGGGCCACACATGCCTTCCTATGACTTTTATTCCCATGAAAAACTTTGCTACACACAAAAACAAGGCGCCAGTGCAATGAAATAGAATTTGGCAGTTAAATGAATAGTGAAATCGAAAACACAAACAAATTCTATAATAAAGCCGAAGCCGGACGCCAATTTTTGACGTCCTCACTCTATCAATGCAAATGTAAAATGAATATTTCTAACGAAAGCGAAATGGTGCGTGTAAAAGAACCTTCATGCGAGAATTATTTTTTAAAGTTGATTTTCGGGGGATTTTCTGTGCCAATCTACCTTTCTCAAAAGTCAGAACAAAAATAAAAAATGGTGTTCTATCTTTACAACAATCGAAGTGTCTATTCAGCCGTTGATTTTTTTTCTGACTGATGTTTACCGATGTTCGGGACACGTATTGTACTTTTAGAATTAAAATAAAAATATAATTAGGTATATTGCGAAAAACCAAAGCAAAGTGCCTAACGTGGATCGGAGTTTTAGGTAGTTGTCAAAGAAAATTCGTAATTCTTCAATTACACTTCTAATTTGAAATTGAATAGTACATCATTTGCCCCCTAATTAAAAACAGTAGGTAGGTAGGTACCTACTATTTACAAACAAAACCAAATCAAATACCAATACCACATTCATGGCCACCCTATTTGTACTGAACGAAAAAAACTTAACGAATTGTTTACCTACTGAAAAATTCCTCCAGCAAAAATGCATTCAAACTGCTGCCAACATAAAAACACAAAATCTTACATCGATTTTGACAATTCCTCTCTGCCACTGTTTTCTGCGCTGTTGTATGAGTGCGAAGTGAAGTTTCTTGTTCGTGTTTTTCTTTTTTTTTTTAGATATCAAGAACAAAGTGAAAATTTTCTAGTTTTGTGTGTTGTTTTTTATTGCTCGAGAAAATATGGGAATTTCTTAAATTCTTTCTGTGGAATTTATAGAAACCCTTTTCAATAGTTCACCATTGAAACATTTAGCATGGATGATACATCGCAAAGTTCGGCTACAACGCCGATAGTTAAGGAGAACATTCCTCTAATAAATCGACCAAGAAGTCGATGGAATATGCTAAGGTGAATCATCGTTTAATTCTTTATTTTAATTCAGCTGATTTCATGTTTTCTTTTTCATTTTGCAAATGAATCGCTATAAAATTGTTTGTGAGAAATTGATTAAATTTTATTCTGGTTGTGGTTGAGGTGGTATATTTTGCTGGTGACGACGTAGAAATGAAATTATATCTGCCAACTACAGCTGAGTGCATAAGAATTTATTTTATCGATTTTTTATTTTTTTTGAAATGAAAATAAAAATGTGTGATGGAGTGTATTCTGTATATAGATATGTAATTCAATAAAAAAAAACAAATATGGCGAAAAACTGCAAGAGTTCGACGTGCGTGACATCAGCTTGTGGATGGAATTGCGGGTGGTGTAGGTGGGAGAAAGTAACTCAAATAGGCGACAAGTATTCTAGTCTGGATATCAGGGAATTTGCCCTCGATGGAGGGAGAGTGAGAGTGGTTGCTGGGTTTTTTTTTACAGTCCGTTGGGTCTGCTGCTGCAATTTTATTGAAATTGTACTGAACTAGGATTTTTAGATTTTCTAATGCTGTATGCATTTAATGAATTGTGGCTGTAGGTACAAAAAAAAAATACTGATTTTCGTCTACCGGACTTGCTAGTCATAATTTTCAGTTACTCGCCTCTCTATTGCAAAGGACTCGTGTGTAGGAGGTTTGCTTATCATTTGGCGTATGTATAACTAAATAAATTCTTCGTTTGCATTCATTACTATAGTGCATTCGTTTGCATATGCGACTAATCGTCTAGAGAACCAATGCCAATTCAGATATGTAAAAGTAGCAAAAACGCAATCGCAGTTTGTGTTCTTGCGAGAATAATCATCTTGGGAGACTCGTGCACACAATAAGGAAAGTTATGAAACATTCTTTCCCTATTGGTTGTCGTAAGAATCGTTTAGGTTCTGTGCGTTTAGGTGGTTATATCCATTGCCCGCTTTGTGAGTGGGGTAATACAGACAATAATTCCGAGGTAGGTCTTCATTTGGAAGCGAAACTATTCCCACGGCAAACATGGACAACTCTTGCCTTACGTGAGCAGGGTTGTCATTGAGACTGCTGCTAGTCCACTCGAATGGAAATGATTCGACTGATTGAATGGACAAGGGGCACCAGGCCACCATTGTGGAGTAAGGAACTAATATAAGAAAGATAAGGCTAACGATGATGTGAAGAAGTTAATGGTTGTCCTGTACTTCTGCAAAAAAGCGGTAGACACCTCATGACGTCTACATCTGCATTATCCAAGAGTGTTACAACTGCAACTGAGAGAATTAACAATTGAGAGACCTAGATACGGCTCACGGTAATATACTCAAACTTACACAACTGCTGCTTACCTATATCAGACAGATTGGAGTAAACGCAATTCGCCACACTGTCATTATGTCAGGGATGCGTCAAAAACACAAGATGGAGTGGGCGCCAGTATTTTCTCGGAAGATCAGTAAATCCACCTTTCATTTTTGGTTTGGATTGAAGAACGTATTGCCCTTTTAATTATTGAAGTGGCTTGTACTCATAAATACCTTTCGCATAGCTATGTGGTGGATCGGCTCAACAGTTGACGAACCACCATAACTGCCTTGGCTAGACGCACTGTTTTTTACTCGATGTTTACCGAAACGTTGCGGAATCACAATCAAAAAGTGACTATAAACCTAATAAGAGTCATCGGTCAAATGGGTACTCCACTTTTTATAGAAACAGAAAATCTAGAAGTGCTGATGTGCTTCGCATAAAAACGTAGAGAACTCCACACTTGATGGCAGGTCTCTATATTTTGATGATGCTTCGAATCTTGCATTTTCTAGACACAAAGAAAACCGAATGCACAACAACAAGATCCAAAATTTAGTTACGTGAACTTCAACACGATATAGGTGGACAAAAAAAAAATTCACTGAGGATGCATTCCCCTTCCATTTCCCCCCTCACAAGTAGATACAATTGAGACAAATATGACACGCATTTATAATATGTATTAACAAATTACACAGCATGAATGGCGGCTCTTGACTTATCTCTGTTGAACTCTTCTTTTTCATTGCGCAGTAGATCCAGTGTTCGAGTAGTTCTTATCATATTTCACAATACGAACTTGGCGAAAACAATAGGAATATAAATAAATGAACCATTATTCGACTTGCTGTACACTCCACTGCTCAGTGTTAATGGCATTCAATATTATTGGACTGCCTTTGAAATTAGTCATTTAAAGTAAAGCAACTTCACAATTTCACTGATGACAGGGCAATTTGCTGACACATTTAGGTGATTGACAGCGCTTAGGGAGATTATACACACATAACCTTTGCAACAACTAAAATTACATTTGTTGGGACACTTGCGTGTGGAATGCGTCATGGAATTTCTTTCTTTAGTTCAAAGGTGAGGTTTCACAGAGAAAATTCCAAGTAATAAGTTTAAAAAGGTGTAGTCCAGTGAATGTAACATTCATAGTTTTGTGTCATGGTGCAGTTGATTAAAATTAGAGAAAGGTAGAAAAAAACGACAGAAATCCTCAAAATCTAAGTAGGATATGAGCTTCAACAGAAAAGTGCAGTGGTTTCAGATATTTTCTTGATTCTAATCTTCCTAAGACAGTCGTTTAGTAGACTACCAAATAACTGCCAGCCAACTCGTACAGGCCCTCCGTATAAAAGATTGTGTAACAAGCTGAAGTCTATTGTATTCAGTCAGTTAGTCGGGGCTGAGCAATATAGGTGTGTTCCAACCACGGGTGGGTCATAGGGCGTCGACAAATGTTCTTTTCCATCTCTTCTGCGGCGATGTATTTTAGTACGTTTTACATTGGGTGGCTGTTGATCTCTATATACCAACTCGGCATAGACTTTGAAGATTCCACTCGATAGGCTCTTCCCATGCCAAATCGCATCATCCAACAAAGCCAACAAAGAAGTCAATGCACATTCTGTTAATCCTAATTAACGTCTGCATTTTTTTTATTTTTTCAGCTGCTGGGGGCGGGCGTGGAGAAAATGGTTTTCGGCCCGTGAACTTCGCGCTCGGACTGTCCACTTGGGACGTCCGACAAGCGATAAATTCCCACCGAACGAGATACGCAATCAAAAGTACAATTTCTTGACGTTTCTGCCGCTGGTACTGTTCGAGCAGTTTCGTTTCTTTTTGAATATGTATTTCCTGTTGATGGCGTTGAGTCAGTTCATTCCGGACATACGAATCGGTTATCCATACACCTACTGGGGACCGCTGTGTTTTGTCCTAATGGTGACAATATGTCGTGAGGCAGTCGATGATTTTCGTCGTCATCAGCGAGATCATGAAGTCAATTCGCAGAAATACAAACGCCTGGTGATAACAAGGGAGCATGGCTACGAGATGGTATCGTCGTCGAAACTAAAAGTCGGCGATGTCATCATAGTGGAGAAGAATGAACGAGTGCCAGCGGATTTGATTTTGCTGCGGACAAGTGACAAGAGTGGATCGGTTTTTGTACGAACAGATCAGCTTGATGGTGAGTTGGGGACTTATTTTTTTTGCATATTTTCGTTACCAATTTTGTTGTTTTAGGCGAAACGGATTGGAAATTACGCCTGGCCGTGCCTCTTACGCAGAAGCTTACCAAGGACTGGGATCTGTTTAGTATCGACGCGAATGTGTATATCGAAAAGCCGCAGAAGGATATTCACTCGTTTATTGGAACTTTTGCTATGGTTAGTCGTCGAAATGCAGCGTAGAGCTTGTGTGTTATAACATTTCTTTCATTTCACAGCAACACGGCTGCGAGGAGAGTAGTTTAAACGTGGAGAACACCCTGTGGGCAAACACAGTCGTAGCTGCAGGCACAGCAACCGGCATAGTCATCTACACGGGATGTGAGACGCGTAGTGTGATGAACAACTCAAAGCCCCGGTCGAAAGTAGGCCTCCTGGACATGGAAATCAATGGACTGACAAAGGTGTGTTTGTCTTATTGAATTTTCAACACAAATTACCGTGTTTCCCCCACCCTTAGGTCCTCTTCTTTGCAGTGCTTGGCCTCTCGCTGGTTATGATGATCTTGAAGGGTTTCAATGGACCTTGGTATCGCTACATGTTCCGTTTTGTCCTTCTCTTCTCGTACATCATTCCGATCAGTCTTCGCGTGAATTTGGACATGGGAAAGGCCTTCTATTCGTGGCAAATGCAAAACGATCCGGAGATCCAAGGGACCGTAGCCAGATCGACGACAATACCCGAAGAGCTGGGTCGCATCTCATACGTGTTGACGGACAAGACCGGCACTCTGACCCAAAACGAAATGGTGTTCAAGAAAATCCACTTGGGCATTGTGTCCCACGATAGCGACACCTTCCATCACATCGGAGCAATTATACAGAATTTGTCGCCGATGTTACATCATGGCACAGAGTCGGCGCCCACGAAACCGTCAATGTTCTCCGGCAGCCGGATGCGACGTCCAGAAGGGTGGCGTGAATGGGAGGCAGTAAAGGCTCTTGCCTTGTGTCACAATGTGACGCCAGTAACAGATGACGATACCAGCAGCAACAACAGCAAGGGAAGTTCACCCACAAAGTCTGTCATCAACATGGAAGAGAAAAAACAAACGGAAGAGATTACCTATCAGGCGTCAAGCCCCGATGAGATTGCTCTGGTAAAGTGGACCGAGCAGGTTGGACTAACACTCATCGCTAGGGATGTCAATTCGATGACACTGCAACTGAAGGCGCCCAAGGTTGTGGAGCAAGTACCATCATATCTGCGAAAAGAAGAGATCTCTTCGTCGCCATCGACCAGCAGTGCAAGTACGGCATCACTGAGCTCAGTAACCGCTGGCGCAAACAGTGCATCATCAAGCAGGAATGATTTGCTGCACTTCCAGATCCTGCAAGTATTCCCCTTCACGAGCGAATCGAAACGCATGGGGATTATAGTCAAGGACAGCCACTCGGGCGAAATAACATTTTATCTGAAAGGCGCCGATGTGGTTATGACATCGATTGTTCAGTACAACGACTGGCTAAACGAAGAATCTGGCAATATGGCACGCGAGGGCTTGCGGACGTTGGTGGTGGCCAAAAAAATCCTCACCGAGGAGCAGTACGCCGACTTTGAAACGCGCTACAATGCTGCTCGACTGAGTGTATCCGATCGTGTGACTAAGGTTGCGGCGGTGATTGAGTCATTGGAACGCGAATTGGAACTTGTCTGCTTGACTGGAGTCGAGGATCGGCTTCAGGATGGTGTCAGACCCACTCTAGAGCTTCTCCGCAACGCTGGAGTACGTGTGTGGATGTTGACTGGCGACAAACTGGAGACGGCTTGTTGCATTGCAAAAAGCTCACAGTTGATTGGCCGAAATCAGGGACTCCACGTCCTAAAGAGCGTTAAAACCCGCACAGACGCTCACTTGGAGCTGAATCAATTCCGCAGGAGGCAGGGTTGCGCCCTGGTGGTCTCCGGCGAGAGTCTAGAAGTCTGTCTGCAGTACTATCGAACCGAATTCATGGAACTGGCCACTGCTTGCCCGGCGGTCGTTTGCTGCCGATGCAGTCCCACACAAAAGGCGCAGGTAGTGTCACTCATCCAGGATCACACAGGCAAACGCACCTGTGCCGTGGGCGATGGAGGCAACGATGTGAGTATGATTCAACAAGCCGACGCTGGTGTCGGCATTGAGGGTCGTGAAGGACGGCAAGCCTCTTTGGCGGGTGACTTTAGTGTACCGCAATTCTCACACATCGCCAAATTGCTACTGGTTCACGGTAGACGATCTTACAAACGATCCGCTGCACTGTCGCAATTTGTTATCCATCGTGGCCTCATCATAACGACACTGCAGGCGGTCTTCTCTGCCGTTTTCTACCTGAGCTCAGTGGCTCTGTATCAAGGTTTCCTTATGGTCGGCTATTCAACGTTGTACACTATGTTCCCGGTGTTCTCGCTGGTCCTCGATCAAGACATCACATCGATAACCGCAGTGACCTATCCAGAGCTGTACAAGGATCTGTCCAAGGGCCGAAGTTTGAGCTACAAAACGTTCTTCATATGGGTACTGATCAGTATCTATCAGGGCGGTGTAATCATGTACGGCGCGTTGATTCTGTTCGAGGACGAGTTCATACACATTGTGGCGATCAGTTTCTCGGCGTTAATATTGACAGAGCTGATCATGGTCGCCTTAACGATACGCACTTGGCATCGGTGAGTAAACAAGGGGTGTTTTGTTTGTGGTTATTTAATTCGTGTGTTTTTCCTTGTAGATTGATGGTTTTGGCAGAGCTGTTCAGCTTGACGCTTTATCTCCTGTCGCTGGCCGTGCTTCATGAATACTTTGGTAAGTAAAGTTTGTGCTGACTTTGATCGGTGGTAAGACTTTGACAGGTCTGAAGACGCATTGGTAGCGATTAGACTCACGATGCATAGAGTTTTATAAGCGATCTTTAAAAGGCTAGTTCGTGTAGAGTTGTGCATCAGGCAGATGATACTGCGGCTCCAATTGACAGGCATACTTTCCTCTGATGAGTGATGAGAATGCTCCATCATCTTTGTTCATCTTTAGCCTTATCAATTTGGTTAATCGGTTGAGTCTCTTTATCATCCAAATTTAGTGACATTAGTTGTTCATTGGCTGGGTCTTGACTGACAAACAGACTTGACTGGCAATCCATTAAGTAACTGGTTGGAGGAGTGTTTTTTCAACCCACAAGAGCCTTTCTTTTAGTCATGCTAATTATTCACCAGCCAATTGTATTCGTACATGACAGTCTCACGTTGGGCGCCAGTTATTA
This sequence comes from Cheilosia soror, assembly GCA_949372485.1. NCBI lineage: Eukaryota > Metazoa > Arthropoda > Insecta > Diptera > Syrphidae > Cheilosia > Cheilosia soror. The sequence goes on from OX443564.1 coordinate 4,327,391, forward strand.
ATTATTTACCTTTTTTTGTTTAGGGGTCTTGCACACTTAATCAATTATTTCTCTTATCATTCTTACAGATTGGGAATTCATCTGGTCGTATGATTTCCTATGGAAGGTTTCTATCATCACCTTAATCTCGTGTCTACCACTTTATATCATAAAATTCCTACGAAAGAAATGTTCACCACCATCGTATCTGAAGCTCTCATAAATATTGACATCTCTGCCATCAAAACAAGTTCTGTTTTTAAAACAAGTCCGAAAGATGGAAAACCTCAAGTGTTTCTTCTCTTTGTTTGTTTTTATTTTTATTTTATTTTTTATTTGATTTTAAGTTTCTTTTTAAATTGTTTTCCATTTGATATTTTACACGAAAACAACGTTTTTTCTTTAAGTAACATTTCTTATTCGGAAAACTAAAATTTTATTTCTATGTTTTGTAATCAAAAACAAAAATGTATTACGTGATATTTTTTTCGTTCTCCAATTTTAATATTATTACTGTTTTTTTTTTTTTAATTTATATAAACAAAGCACATTCAAACTCATATTTGGGCTTCTTTTTTATTTTAAAAGTCAGAAAATATAATAATAACGAGTTTTCAAACGATTTATGTTGTTAGTTATTTATATTTAAAATTAAAAAAAAAAATACAAAATAAGGACACAAATCTAAATGTGGAAATGAATATTATATGAAACTAAACAAAATAAAGATAATCTAGTTTTTAAGATTTAATTTACATATTCTTAATTGTAAGGATAAAAAAAAGAAACAAATAACAAAAATAATAATTTTATTCTGAGGTGTATTTAATAAATATTCCCAAAGAAAACCAATTAAGAACTTTACAGGCTTTTAACAAGCTAATTCTAATTAAAATCATATTTAAAAAAGAAACGGTGATCATAACACATTTGAAATAAACTATTTTAAATAAAAAAAATATAAATTTTGTTTAATCATTTTAAGGAAGTTTGGGTTGGTTTTGGTCAAAGCTTAGCGCATAAATCGAACGTTTTAAGTTCGTTCTAAATGCCTGATATCGCCAAAGGTAAACATTGAATCTCCTCCCTACTCAATCGATGCAAACTGGACTGACAGTTTTTTTCGACATCAAAGACTGGGTGATGTTCCTATCGAGCAGTCAGTGAGAATCTTTTATATGGCTCCGGAACTTCTGCGATTTGCTTTCGGTTAAAATGTTTTAAAAGGGTTTCATCTGCTTTTTTCGACATCAAAGACTCGGTGATGTTGCTTGCTACTTTGACGGAGCAGAGAGATTTCTCCGAAATTTAACATCAGGGATGCCGAATTTTGGCATGACTCCGGAACCTCTGCGATTTGCTTTCGGTCAAAATGTGTTAAAAGGGTTTCATCTGCTTTTTCCGACATCAAAGACTGGCGACTTTGACGGAGCTGCGTGAGATTTCTCTGAGGTTATCATCAGGGATGCCTAACGTGACCATTTATTTTTTGGCAAAAAGCGGCGGGTTTTTTGAAGATAAAAGCGGGCGTGTTTTGGCGGGTTTGGCGGGTCTCCCAAAAGTAGATTCTGACCTCAAAAATTTCGTGCAAAATAGTAGAAAACAGTTTATTTCACGTTCACGTATTGTCACGTAAAATCTAATATAATTCTTTAAAAATAAACGTCATCAGTTTTTTTATTTTTTAATATACGGAAAAACGGCTTCCAATTCTGGCGTAATACATATTTTTTTAATTTTTGGATCTTTCGGCATCTCGGAGTTGGTGTGTCTCTCGAAATCTTTCTAAATTTTACCGTCGTATTACAGCGTATACAGCGAATGTCAATGAATAACATTGGTTGTTTTTTTGACACATGACATTTGCAATTTTCGCGCACTTATGCCAACTGAAGTTGTCTACGGCAGCTTAGTTCTGCCATCAGTGTTCTTATACGTTTTTTAATTAAAAAAAAATCTTCAAACGTAGTGAAAAAAAAGGACTAAAGAAAATTTGTAAGAAAATTAAATTCAAAAAGCGGGAAAATGGTTGTGTTGGCGGGTGGAGGGTTTTGAGGTAAAAAGAGGGTAAAACCAGGCAAAAGCGGGTGAAATGGTCACATTAGGGATGCCAAATCTTAACATGGCTCCGGAACTTCTGCGATTTGCTTTCGCTCAAAATATTTCAAGAGGTTTTCATCTGCATTTTTCGATATCAAAGACTCGATGATGTTGCTGGCGACTTTGACGGGACAGCGGGATTTCTACGAGGTTAAGGACCATTCACATGGGAACGAACGAACAAATTGATGAAATGCGAACAAACCACTTTTTATGCATTTATAAACAGAAAATTACACATTTTACTACTCCAAGATGAGGATAATTAATTATTCCATCGAAATTTATTAAGAAAACAAGTTTATTAACAGTTTAAATAACGAAATTTCGACATCCAAATTTTTTGTCGCGAACGAAAACACCCTGGCTCGAATTGTCAGTCTATTCACAATCCACATCATTTAAATCGCGTTCCACAAAGAATAAAAAATTCGTTCGAACTTAACCTTATCCCAAGAGGAGGATATCTTGGAATAATAAAATGTGGAATTTTCTGTTTATAAATGCATTCGCATTTCATCAATTCGTTCGTTCGCTCCCATGTGAATGGTCCTTTAGGTTTAGAGCATCAGGGATGCCGAATCTTGACATGGCTCCGGAACTTCTGCGATTTGCTTTCACTCAAAACGTTTCACGAGGTTTTTATCTGGTTTTTCCGACATCAAAGACTCGGTGATGTTCCTGTCGACTTTGACAGAGCAGCGAGATTTCTCCGAAGTTTAACATCAGGGATGCCGAATCTTGGCATGGCTCGGGAATTTCTGCGATTTGCTTTCGCTCAAAACGTTTCAAGATGTTTTCTGCCTTTTTCCACATCAAAGACTCGGGCCCCTATTGTGAGTGTCGATCGAGAACTGTGATTGTCGATTGCGATTGATATTTGTCGATTTGACAGTCGATTGTACTCGATTACAAATGTCTGATCGATGCTTTCTCTTTAAAGTGAAAACATTTTGTGCGTACGAATAGCTAAAATCAATTGACGCAATCGACAATTATCGTAACGATCGCTGATCGACAATCACAATAAGGGCCTTGGTGATCTTCCTGGCAACGGAAGTGTGGCGTGTCTTCATGCACCTCCATTTGTCGCCATTTGTATTTTGTTCCCAATCGTCTGTCTGAGATTACAGTGGGGAATCATTTCTAAGGTGTCGGCCTGGTTTAGTTCAAGGGATGGCCCCCCTTTCTTGCTATAACTCATCAGCTTGTTCATTTTCAGACAAACCTCTGTGCCCGAGAACCCGCATAGTCTTATGTTGTGTTGCGAGCCAAGACCCCATAGCTTTTCGCAACGATTTTAACTCAACGGCAGAGATCGCTTATATTGCGGCCGCTTAACTGTCAATGAAAAAGGTACCTAATACTGCAGTGCCCAGTACCTCAGCTTGGAATACGCTGTTGTAGTCAGGATGTCTGATTGAACTGGATAGTCGGAGACTTTCGGTGTAAAAACCGGCGCCAACGCCTACCTCCATCTTTGATCTATTCGTATAGATGGGTATGGTTGTTCCGATGGATATCGGTGTTATTGGGTTGATCTTCGTACCATTCGTCGCAGCTGAAGAAATACGTCTTGTAAAATCTAGCTGAGGAATAGCATAGTCCGTGCATATATTGTCGCCCATTTTATGCCCCTATTATGTAACACAACTAAACTTAGTTGAGTTGTCTTCATTTCAACCCAACTTTCACACAACCCAAACTAACTAACAACTTATAGACAACCATCGCCATACTTGTTGTGTTTTAACAGACAACTTTTCTATCAAGGTTGTGTATAACAATACGGACAATACCGAATTTTGAATGACATAAAACCAAGAGACAACTCAACTGTAGTTGTAGTTGTCTTACATAATAGGGGCATTAATATTTCCATGCACATCTCTGCAGGATTCTTATGCGGGCCTTGTATCTTTGGTAAAATCGTTTTACTAGAACTTTCGAACATTGCCTCTGCAGTAACACTCCTCAAAAAATTCGACCGCTCGCTTCTCGAGCTCTTTTAAGAAGACGATGTTTCTCCTTTTTTGTCCATAGAACTCGTGAGAATTGCTCTCAGCGGTTCTGGCAGCTTATTCCATAAAGCGTGGCGGGTCGCTTGTATTTTTGTACTTTAAAAATTCGATTCGCTCCATTCAAAAGCGACAGCAGTTTAGGTGACGGATTGTTTGGGAATAAAAAATCAACTAAATTCTTTTGACGGGGAAAAAGCTGTCAAACTTTTTGGAAAATATATGGAAAATTGGAAGTCAGGAACCCCCGCCCTACTCTGTATTTCGTTCCGAAAGTAAAATTTTCCAAAACCAAATAATTGGTAGGTACTCTCTATTTCGAAAGCGGAATCAAATCTGCACGATAAATCGAAAGTATTACATAAAAAGTACGAATTCAAAAGCGGAATGAAAAGCAATTTCGAATAGGATTGACTTTTGTACGGAATAGGGAGTAGGGCCCCAAAATAAAAAAAGAAAAAAACTATAAAGCACTGCAAATACCAGTTGCTTTTTGAGAATAAGCAAAAGCGAAAACAGTCGAAAGTCAGATATCGCTTTTGATATGATTCGCCGCAAATTTCGGATCTGCAGTCAATGGAAAATCCTCTGTAAATCAAAATAAAGTTGTGTGGTCATTTGTTCTTACAAAGTTTATAGTTCCTTATTTACAAAATATATACAATGCATAGAGAAATAAAACTACTTTGCCGTTTGGCTTTTTAATTTGCGTAATGATTTTCTGGTAGGAATTGATTTTGGTGCTTGGTATGTTCGTTTCCTCTTCCGGGAGGCAAGTTTTTTCAGTCTATCGCTTCGCTTTAGTTTGACTCGAACGTTTTTAACCGGAACTTCTTCAGAAGCAGACTCTGTGGAAGATTCTTTGGATGCCACTACATCGGCTTTGGCAGTATCCTTTTTAGATTTATTACTTTCCGCTGGTGTATCGTTAGGTCTTTTCGATGAAGTCTTTTCTTGATGTTCCTTCCTCTCTGGTGTATCCTTTTTTGCCTGATTTTCAGCATACGAGATTAGAAATGATGGATTGATGTATTTAAAACTCTCATCGATCGGCTCTTGCTTTGTCATCATTGCGTTGATCATCAACGACACATCCGCGTCTATAGAAGCACTGTTCAGTTCAAACGAGTCGGGGTAGAACATAGACGGTTGGTTGTCAATGCGTTCTTTTTTAACTTCAACTTCAGGTATAATGCCAACAGGTGGCGCTGCAAACTGTTCTGATTGCGGATTTGATTTTGTAATTGCATTGGTCTTCTCGGACATTGATGTGATTTGAAATTCATCAACAGGACCCCAGTATTTTCGTACTCGTGGTTGCTGCTGTTGTTGTTGACGTTGTTCTTCGGTTACATTGAGTACGGGTGGATTTGGGGGACATTTTCGAGTGGGCAACTTTTTGTTATCCGTCTCAATAATGGGCTCTGGAGATGGGCTTTTCGTTTTCTTAGGCTGAAATATATCTTTATTTGCATTGAGAAACACATTGTGAAATGCATGATGGGGGTTTGTCGATAGCGGTATGATGCCGTCATATTTAGCCTGCTTAGACTTTAGTACAACTGTGGAGCCATCACGTTGAAGCTCATTTATGGTCTTTGGTGGACCGTATCTTAGAACTGGCGCTCTGCTGTAAGTGGTTTCAGCGGAAACTGTCGATGCATTCGATGAAACATCAGATGGGGAATCGTTTTTATTGGGTGCTGGTGTTGGGTAGCCATCGTCGAGCTTCTCAGTTTTTATTTTTGACAGTCCTGATAGACGCTCAACGCTTACAGGCGGTAGCATAGATAACTGCGCAGCGTTTAGAGATTTTGTTATACAGAAGGCCGGTGGTAGCTCCTGGGGATTATCGCCGGCAATCGTAAAGACAGCTGGTGGAGTTGCATTGATGCGCTTTGTAATCGTTACTCCGGTATTTTTCGTGGGAAACAATGGCACTGGTGCATGTCCCGATGGGACGGCACAGACTTGTGTTGCAATAGGCGATGGAGTTACTACTGACGCAGATCCTGGATGTACTTTAAGCACTCCCGTTGCGGGGCTTGGTGTCACAGTAATTATCTTGACTGGTATCGGTTGTGATGCAGATGCTACCGGTTGCAGTGATACAACTCCTTTGGTATTCGTTGGCCCGATACACATTCGTTTGGCGGGTGCAACTCCGGGAATTTTTGGCCTCTCGGTGGCCACTGGTGCAGCTCGCGATTTTGCTAAATAGACTCGTTGTATTGTCGGTCCTGCATCTGCAATTCGTGCCGTCCCTCCTTTATTGGAAAATACCATTTTTGTGAATCTCTTTATCTGTGGGACATTACTGTGGATATTATATGGTGGATTTGGTAATACTGGACCAGATATGATTTCCGGATTTAAGAGATATGTAGGTTTTGATGGTCTCATTGAGTTGATTGATGATGTTGATGTTGATGTTGACGTTGCTGCTGTGTCCCGTTTAAGTAAGTATGTTACAGGTTTTTCGGGATTAGAGGATTTTTCTTCTTCTTCCGGCCAATCTGTGTCTATAAATTTAGTTGCATGGATTTCCTTCAGACGGGACTGCGCCCGGCAGAATCGCAAATAGAAATTGTTGAACTGATGCATTTGAACTTTACAAATATTACAAATGTAACCCGGTAAGCCCTGGCATTCGTAAAACTGAAATCAAATAGAACACGAATGGCTGTTGTTAAGGTTTAAGGAGACTTCGTATTTTGTCAAGTGAAAGGGGTGCAGCATTAATTTGTGAGTGTGGATATAGACAAACAGGTAAGAAAGAAGGTTTTATTTGTGTTTGATGTTGCGCTGCAAGATGTATTTTATGTGATGTGTTTGAAGCTGTTAGTGTGTAGGCGTATGCGTAAGTTGTAAAATTGGCAAAACAAATACACGTTGGAACATCCGTTGCACATGAAAGGGCAAATACCAAAGTAGGCAAGTACGAGGGGTTCCCCAACGCGTTGTGAACAAAGCCACTTGTCGTTGCCGTAGTAAACGAACTAGAGCTTTTCGTTTCTCTGACTTTTGAATAGTGGAAAAGTGAATTTTTAAGAAGAAGCTGCCCAGTTTGGTTTCAAACAACTACGACAACTTCATATACTAGCATCGACATAAAATTGTTGTGTTCAAGAAGGGCGAATAGAAAGAAGAGCCAACTACGAGCTGGAATAAGAAGTGAATGAAAATGATTTAGCAAAAAATATCTTCGAATTCCATCCCCGATGCTAGAGCGCTTGACATGACAATGAACCTAAGGTAGACACCATCATTAAGTAGGTAGTACAAAACGCACTTGGAAACCAATAATAAAAAGTTGGCACATTTTTAAACAAGACTTCTTTGTAATCTACTTTGGGGCCACTATTAATAGGCTCAAATCCTACTAACAACAAACGTAAACAGAAAGGAAAATATTTAATGTTCTCAATAGATGCAGGATGTATACTACTTGTCAAAATACAAATTACTGACTTACCGTAATATTTGTGGCTTTTCTGAAAACATCACGCAGATGATCGTTTGTACTGCTAAATAAATTATCGAGTACTTGGTGATTTTTCTCACAGACACGACATACCTTCCAAGTTGTGGCAGATTCCTCTATAAAAACATAAACACAACTATTGCCACTGCCTTAACTATGTGAGTTTGAAGTGAACTTACTTTGGAGAGCATCCGAACAATTGGTACACATTGCCAGTTCGGCATATGTATGATAACTCGTTGGCAGTAAGCTCTTCGCTTTTAAGCTCCAATCTTTCAACTGATAGAAGACTAATTCGAGTTCGAACATCTGTAGGCATATATCGCATTTGTTGGGAAATTTAAGGCATGCATCACATAAATCGCACGTTACATCCTTTAAAAATATCGTGCATTTCCTACATCTTGGTATTGGCTTATCCTAGGAGAGAAGGGGAAGCATTTTACTTATTTTTTTCCGAGGAACATGTAATGCGAATGAATATAAAGTGTTCAAAAAAAACTTAACGAAATACATGGTGAATGGATTTACCATGGAGCTGTTTTTACTTTCTCCACTTGCTCTCAAAAGGAGATTGATAGAAGAGATACATATTGACTTACCCTATTGCTGCCAAACTCAATGTAACTGTCCAATACGACAGCGATGCTAGATGAGTAACTATGCAACACATTTGCACCGCAAAACTTCATTATTTTCATGTCTTCCTCAGAGAGGAACTCAGTGAGGCGAGAGCCTTAGGAGACGGTAATCAATAAGATTAATTCTCATTTCCAATCGATTCATGTACTTACCCACTTTACTTTGTTGTCTCATTTGAATCTGCCAGATTTGTTTTTTGAATCTCGTTTTCATCTCCCACCAACACTGTAAAAAAAAAAAAACAACTCAAGTGTCAGCTAATCAATTGAATCGATTTTAATATTTACCCTTTGCCATTTAATAATGGGCATTCTTGGTCCCATGTTGTTCAACTTGTCTGCCAAAGTTGCCCAGATCTTTTGCACCTGCTCAATAGGAGTTTCACTACTTAACAACTTCAAGCGATTGGCAATTAATTCGTTAAGAAGCTCCTCTCTTTGGGTGGCATTGGATTTTGCGTAAAAAATTGGCGGTTTTTTTGTTTCAATCTGTATTGCAAAAAATGGTATTGATTAGAGAGGGATGTGGCAGGGATTTCTATTGAAACACTCACGAGATCAGTGTATTCTGTCACCATTGCCGGCCGTAATTCCTGTAGCGCTTCATAATGAGGCCAAGTTATGGGCTCTTTTGAGAATAATGATTTTTGGTAATAGTACAAGAAGGTTTGTACAAGCGTATACCATCGGTTAATACAATCTAAAACTGAAGACGAAATGAAGTGTTGGGAGTTGTGTTTATCTCAATCAAGTAGGGGATTGTGTGTAAGCAAAAATGCACTAAAGGTTCTATTCCGAGTTCTAAATAAAACAATAGCTTACCAGATTTTTTCAGACAATTGGAGATCTGCTGCCATGCAACTTTATTGTGCACAGTATTGTGATATTGCTCATGATTAATTGCGAACAAGCAGCGATACGATCTTACTGATACTATTAGACCCTTTTCAAATTCAAATTCAATTTCCGATGATAATTGGGCAGCTAGATCGGCAAATGCGTTTTCCATTTTCAACCGATTTATGATGATGTGTATGAAAATTATATATTTGTAAAAAAAATTAATATTTTTTCCAAAATTTTCTCTAACAAAATTATGGGAATACTTTGGGAATGCGAAACAGTTGACAGGTTGTCAATTTGACGTATTCAGCGATGAAGTAAACAACGGAAGGGACGAAGTGGTATTGAGGGAACGGTACGAAATTGACAGCGATGTACAGAGATGTTACAATTAGTCCTTTTCTACACTTTTGGGAGTCAAAAATGCATAGATTTGGGAAGGATTGACTCAAAAACACGTTAATTTTAAGTCATTTGTACTTTTTTTTTCAAGATTGTGCAATGCAGTTTCGTTTGGAACAATAAATCGTTTAAATTTTCATTACGACTTTGATTAAATGTTTGATCATCAACTTGGGAAATATTTTTTATATTTTATAAACGAAAGGGAAGCTTCAAACGCAGCGTGATGAAACTGCAAACTATTTAGGATATATTGACACCAAGAATTACCTAGGTAAATAAAACAATTTATCAGGAACCGAGGAATCTCTCTTTAAAAAACAATCATCCCTACTGAAAAAACGCTAAAACCACAATAATCGTAACACAAAGAATAGTCGTACTCAGTCAAACAACACGCTAAAACTGTGAGTTAACAATCGACCAAATATATTCGCAATAGATCAACAAGATCGTGGGGAAAACTTCAGATGCCCAAATCGATACCTAGCCTGAACCAGCCCCTAACTCCTCCTTCTCTATAAGGCACAGGTTAGACCAGGGGCCAGATCACGTAAAATGAAAACGATTGAACGAAATCGTTTTCAAGAAACCTGTTTCTAATGTAAGGAGGCATGGATGATATCTTTGGTAGTACAATCGAGAAGCAGACTCCACCACGTTTGGAAACGGATTTTGACTAATTGACTTTGTAGCGGAGCGTAACGTTGTTACAGCTAGCACACAGTTTCCGCACTTCAATATTTATTTCAATTCATAGCGTCCCGTCGACAAATTTCTCGATGCGAGATGCAGATCAAAAAACCGTCAGCCAACGATCATGTCGCTATCGCGCGCCGTAGGGCAACGCCTCCAGTATTCTTTATGTCAGAACTCTCCGAGCGCCCAACATGGACTCGGACCACTACCTTGTTGTAGCCAAAGTACGAATTCTACGAAGTAGAAGTCAGCATCAGTGGTATCGATGCTAAAAAGCCATCAAAGACGCCGCAACTGATGTGCTAGGTTTCAAATGATAACACCAACAGAACTCTTTGTTTGAAAACGAACGTCGTAATTCGAGCCAACGCAGTAGAAAAAGATTTCGCCTAATATGGCGAGCTTAAGTGCAGAAGGACCCCAACCCTTAGCCAAAGGCCTACCTAACTCGAGAGGCGTGTTGAGGCACAGGCCAACCTAGAACTTTAGGGCCATCTAAGTACCTAAGTAGGCCGTGTAATATGTTGTGGTCCTGGGGGTCTAGCACGTAACTAGATTGATTATTCTCGATTGAGACAAATTAGGTGCTGCCGGAGCTCGATTGTATCGACTGAACTCGATTGTATCAAGTTACGTGCTAGACCCCCTGGATCGTTGGCTTAGTTAGAGAACAACTTGCTCAGGGTATAGCGCCTTAAAGCTCAAACCTTGCTCGCAGTCTTCTACCAAATCAAGCTGTGAACTTCTGTTTGGAAAAAGACGTTTCTAAAGGGTTATCAGATCGCAGGTCAAATAAAACGTCTAATTGTGTAGTATCGCCTTTTGGGCCTCCCAGGACGACCATTGACAAATTCACTTTTCCAGCGTGCAAAACCCAGACAAGTCGTTCTCTTCATTATAGATTTTCCTGATAACCACAATGAGGAGTCGATTAGTTACCGAGTAATACCGACCATGCTCTGCACCCCACATTCACTACGTTACTTACCGTCAATAGCGCAATCTACGCCTGCTGCGAATTTCATCTGAAAAATGAGTAAACACACAGCGTAGAAAGGAATAAAGCTTTTTATTCAATAACGTTTTAATTCGCTTTGCGAAAATGGTTAGGATATGTCTTTGGTTTGTTGGTTTTAGAGGCACTTCTTAATTGTCTTCTATTATCTTCGCTGCGGGTGGTTGTTTGAAAACTAGCACGGCTCATGCTCTCCGGTACGGGGGGTCTAGGTGTTTTCACATTATACGCCTTATCAATGGTGTAATTGATGAGCGCTGAGGGTGTTAGGAGCTCTAGTCCCGACTCTTCCAGATCCAAATCGTCTTGTGAACTTATGGGTTCATCATCGTCAATCATAAGGGACGCATGCAGGGCGATTTCGGTCCTGAGCAGCGGGGCATTGGGAGCATATCCAACCGATTTATGTGGCACCCTTGGTGGGGAGTCATCGCAAATAACAATAACCTCCGGTGGTGGTGTTCGCGTTAGTTGACGACCGGTCGACGATGATAAAGCCTCCCTACGTGTGGGTGGTTTCTTTCGAGCTCGCTGAGATGACGAAGATATAGGTTGTGGTGCTTCTGTTGGTGGTGGCGTGTCATCTCTTATGACGATCGTCTCTATAACGCGCGGAGGACTTTGTCGCAATTCACAAGAGTTAGGTGTTAACGAATGATAGTGAACAGTTTGCCTACGTTGACGTATTGGTGCTGCTCTTGGTGAAGGTGTATCTATCTTTAAGAAGGCAGCGGCTGCTTCTGTTTGCGATAAAGTAGCTGGACGCATTTGCATTTGAGGAGAGTCATGTGTTGCCCAGTTTGGAGGTGATAAATGATGAATAGTCATCCTTCGTGCCGGCGGTGTTTTCGGTGTTGTCGTCTCTTTTGGTGTTGTCGTCTTTTTTGGTGTTTTCGTCTTTTTTGGTGGTGGCGTCTTTGGTGCTTGCGTCCTTGATGGTGCATGTGCAGGTGAATCTCCACTCTTTAAAGGCACAAAATATGATTTACCGCGATTTTGAGATAAAGAAGGCGTGAGACGCATTTGTACTTCTGTTGGAGGTGTTGTACTCCGATTTTCACCAGCTGAATCTGTGGGTGATGGAAGAGCCAAATTATGTATGGTCAGCCTGCGTTGAGGTGGCTTCCTGGTTCCTTTTTTCAAGATTAATGGCCACGGAGCTGTTGGTGTGCCAGTTTCGACTTGCGGCTGCTCAGAAGATGGTGTTTGGACTACCTGTTGTAATGAAATTTGTGTTGCTTCTGACTGAGACAAGCTATGAATGGTCATTCTGCGTTGTGGTGGTTTTCTGACCGCCTGCTGAGTCGTTTGCATAGGACCGAAGGGGGCATTGATTCGTATTGCAGGTCGATTCAACAACTCATTCAGCAGCGAATATGCTGGTCTTGGCGCTTGATGCTGAACTGCAGTTGGTTGAATAGAATTTGTGGTTTGCTCGTTGTTGAAAGCTTGGCGGAGAACTGATTGCAATATTCGCTCGTTCAGAGCAACGCCTGAGGGTGTACTGGGTTTTTGTGCTGTTCTCCGCGTTGAATTGGAGGTTCTTGGCTGATCACGCTGGGAACTGTTTCTGCTTGACCTAGCTCCTGAAATCTGTGGAGTTGGGGTGGAAACCATTGCCGTTTGTAAATTAGAAGATGTTGAAGGTCTATTGAGGTTTGCAAATCCCGGAGCAACGGAGCTGCTTGTTTGATTCGGGTCGCTAACTTCGGTGATAACAAACTGACCCACAGTGGTAACCGGTGCGAAATTCGGTTGAGCTGCATTGCAAGTGAATTGCGATGTGTTAGGATTTGCTTGGGCATTGTACCTAACAAATTGACCAGCAGTGAGGGGATCCTGTGCCAATCTTTGTTGTGCTGAAGTCAAATTTCCCAAAGACGAGCGGTGATCTCTTTCGGCCGCGGCAACATTCCCCGGCACTGCATTGGAAACATTGGCAATATTTAACGATCTACTGTTAGTCGCAGCTACATTCAAATTATTTACTTCAGAGGCAGCAGAAGTTGTAGTCGAAGAAGCCCTCGATATCACCCTGGCCTGTTTAGAAACCGTAATACCATTCGACTCTGCAAGATTTGATAGATCCTCAGAAGTACTCGTTCTTTTGCGTGACGTTGTTTCGCCGATGAATAGTCGTGCGCATTTATCCCGCAGCGTCGTTTGAGCCGCTACAAAATTCGTAAAAAGCTTGCCAAAGCCTTCAAGCTGATCTTTACATGTTAAACAGATAAAGCTCGGCAGATCATCCTCCAAAGACAACTGCAAAGAAAATTAAACTTTTATTTTTAAACCAAATTCGAAGAGCTTCTCTGTCGGTTACCTTAATTTTAGTGGCAGTGTAGAAAATCTCTCTCACTTGCTGATAGGCACTGCTCATAAGGTTCTCAAGATTAGTATTTTCCTGTGCGCAGAAGCGGCACACTTTCCATTCAAATATTGTTCTCCCTGGAAACAGTTTGCGAGTCGATATGATTTAAGACAGAATAACTTACAACCAAAACCTACTGTTCAACGCAAAGTGGCAGGCTTTACATGTAAGTATTTTTTTCTTTCCTTGGCAGGATGATGGTGTCATTCGCATAGCCGCGGAACTCCAATTACTTATATTGCAACAGACAGACGAACGATTCTTAGAGCATATATCACATATGGGAGCACCGACTGCGTTCGAACATTTCTCACAAGCAAACTCGTCCACTTTCAGCGATGAACATTGCTCACATGCGTTGTGATCCTGTGAAGATAAGAAAAGTATTTGGTGTTGTTTTGTCTGTTCTAAACACCCACTTACCTCATCACCGTCGATTTCAACACACGACTGCAGTTTCTCTTTGATACGTTTCTGATTGTTCTCTGTTGGTGATATTCCGCAAATTTCTAGAATGCGCAGATCTTGATCTAGGGAATGGCGGCCGCAACTGACTTTGACGCCTGAAAAAAAAATTGTGTTAAATGTATTTTTGCAGGAATTTTGGTCTAATAGGTAATTACCATGCATTTCCAACTGTTTCCGGATGCGAGCTCTACGCTTTACATCCCACCAAACCTAGAATTGAATACAAAATATTTGTGGTGTTTTGTTTGAGATGAGAGGCGTTACAAGATGAGCCTTAGAACTATATGGGGGTTCCGCTCAGTTGGGTTATAGCTATATCAAACGGAGCTGACGTTCATGAGTCCACTGAGATGACTGAAAACTAGACACTATTCAAATGACTATGGAGTTGGCGCGGTCTTCTTTGAACCCCATGTCGTTATTGTTCCAAGTATGTCGTACTAACTATTAGCTCAAATAGGGGGTTTCCTAGATGCCCTCATTCCCTTAGCAGGGTGATTAATTGTGATAACTACCCCAGCGAAGACTTCTCAGTGTTCTATATAAGAAATTGTAATTCTGTCTACGACATTGCAACATGAATGGTATCAAATACCGGATGTAAAATATAAACAACTATCGCTGTATAGTCACCGGGTTATCGAAATGAGATCACCTTGCAATATCGAACAGCAACTACAGCAGTTTTACTACTTTGTATAATAGCAACGGCTAATGTGGCTACAGATAAATGAAGAAGTCAGAGAAGGACAACTCGTTGAAAATCATCAATGCTTTAGAACCAACAACAAGTGGAGAGAGAGAGATATCACCAGCAGTCGTATTTTTGTGTATACATATTTTGCCGACAGGATAAAATATCAAAATCATTAAAAAAACTAAGAAATATACAAAAAAAAAATATCCAGCTAAAACCCAAGCTTACCTTTTGCCAATGAAATACAGGAAGTGCTGTCAACGTGGTCCAAGTGTTCAGAATATATGCAATATTCGACCATATCTGCTGTCGTCGAATATAACTTAGACTCGCGTTCATTAGTTCATCCTTGTGGAGCTCAATTTCTGCAAACATTCTATCCAGGTGTAAATGTTTAGTTCTTGTATGTGACTTCCCGCTCGATTTGAACGTAAGCTATAACATAAGAGAGAAACCAAACTATATAAATAAAAGCAGTTTCTATGAGTTCAACTGAAAAACTTACGATGTCCGTATACTTTGGCACCAATTGTGGTTGCAGTTCTTTGAATACTTTCATGTGTGGCCATGTCAAGGCTTCTTCCGGCATTGTAATCCCTTTTGACTCCAATCGCGCAAAATGTAAAAACATTTGCAGCATAGAATACCAATTGTTACAGCACCTTGTAGCTGAATTGAAAAAAAAAAGTTGTTTTTCTATTATTTTTCACCGGCAACATAAATGAATTTCGTAATTCTACGAAATACGAAAGAATCGGTTCAATAATATTTTCATTTGGTTCAAAGAGTTCCCAAATTGGTTATAATCACAAACTTACTTGAAATTAGAAGCTTCTCCGATACTCCGACCCAGGACATTTTGTCGTGCACATGATTTTTGTAATTTTTATTATGTTTTGAGTATATTTCGGGATAGCAATCCTTAACTACTTTTATAAGATTTGTTTCCAATTGTAATTGGTCGATTTCTTGCGTCATACTCATAGTGTACTTATTTTGACCACTTGTTACACGTGCATGCAGTTCAATGCAATTTTTTAACTTTCTCCTTTTTGTTTAATGCCGATTTGCAAAATTTTTCATAAACAACGATCTTCTTTTCAAAATGGAAATTCGCGAATGGTCCAAAATCCAAATTGAAGCCAAAACAGCAGGAATTTCTTGGAATTGAAATAAACATTTGGTTCAGCTGATGAGCGGAAGAACTAGAGCACATACCGAATGGTTGTGTTCAGTCAAATATAAACAATAAGAAGCAATGGGTAGGTTCAGAGTGATAGTTGGTATTAAATGAAGGAAACTTTCTCAGATTGTAGCATTGTAGGTATAAATAATTCTCCCTGATTTGATCGGTATGTGCGCCTGTGTGGTCCGCCAAAATTCCGTTACACGTTTTCGAGTAATTGCAGCCGAATTTTGCGGATATCAGCTCTAGTATTTTCGTTTATTGGAGGATTATGTAGGTCATTGACATATACTAGGTATATAATGGACTGCCAGTAAACTGTCCGTTCAATACCATCTCTGCCCAGAAAATGACCCCAAGATAACTAGCACTCGTGGTTCCAAAAGAAAAATAAGTAAAAAAATGACAACCATCTAGGATTTCATCCTTCATAGAATGCTAGAGATTGGGCGTGAGTAAATTTGTCAAGTAAAAAGTTTGAAACTCAAATTGTTAACATTAGATGTACCTAATTTCAAAAAAACTGAAAGTTTTCAATTTATTTCGCTCTTAACTACGACAGCTAGTGCTAATGTTGGAACCATTGACATATTATATATGGACTGCTAGCAGACGTCTTCGCGTTGGTTCCAACATAACCACTAGCCCTCTTGGTTCGGAGCGGAATAATTTGGAAATTTACACCCTTTTTGAAGTGGCATCTATTGTTAACAATGGCGCAACAATTTGAATTTCAACCTTTTTACTTGCCAATTTGACTAACGTCCAATAGGTGTCTCTAGCATTCTATGGAGAAATCAAAGATGATTGTCTCATTGGCTCCCGTTTGCCAATGCCTTTTACCTTAAACAGTGGCAACAATTTGAATTTTAAATGTCTTACCTAATAAATTCTGTGACGCCCAATAGGTGCCTCTAGCATTCTATGGAGAAATCCAAGATGGTTCGTCATTTTGTTTCACTTATTTTTCGCTCCGAACCAAGAGCGCTAGTTTACGTTGGCGTCATTTTCTAGGAAAAATTTGTATGAACTGACATTTCACTAGCAGTCCATATATAATAAGTCAATGGTGGCACCAACGCGAAGTTGTCAACTCTCAGTCCTAAAGTTGTACGTCACTGATAAGTTTCAGTAAATTTTATCAAGCATTTGTTAATAAATTCAAAGAAATAAACTAATGTCTGTTCCCTACTTCCGGCAGCCATTTTCTTTTATAGCAAAGCAAAATTCAGTTTTCAGAAGGATTTTTTCCCACTGCGCCACCTCTTGCGAATGCCTGACAAACAATCGACTGAATAACTGTCCTTAAAGAGCTCGCAATTTAGCCGGTCGGACTCGTCATAAAATTATAGGTCGGATAAGACCAAGACGATTCAATGAACTCTAGGTACAAACTGAGCTGTACAGCGACAGGGTCCCAGGGCAAATAAATCAAACAACAAGGCAGATAATCTCAGTAGGTGTGTAGTATTTCAAAAATATGTAATAATGGTACCAAAAATCAAAGCCGTTAACATAATAATTATGTGAAATATTTTCCTCAATTTTAAGCCATCTTATTCGTCACAGCCATTTGCAGGGATTGAATTTGATTCGACCACTTGTCCTTGGCGTTGTAGCGTGCTGCGCAACTATTCTCCATATCCAGCTGCAGAACCTGGTTGACCTGATCAATTCGTCCCTCGACAGTACTGTAGAGAATCGAAACGTTGTTATCTTTCGTTTTACAATAAAAAAAAGCTCAACCACTCCATACTTATCTAAGATGCAAGCCACCAGCAAACTCTCCACTTCGGACGGCTCGATGTTCAGGGCATTTGCGATAAAAGGAATCGCAATATTCTTGTAAGGTCGAATCAGCTTAATGAGCACCTGTGTGCGTATGTTTCTCAATAAGTCCTCAATGTGCTCCCGAATGAAGGGATCCGCCATAATGTTGTTTCTGTTGATGCGCAGAATCGATTCGAACTCATTGATGTCGTTGTTCTGGTAGGAGACAACCAAATTCGTCATTGCCAGGATTTCAGGGTCATTTTTATACGGCTTGGCTTCCTGAGAGTCGAAGGGGTTGATGCCGGATTTCATTAGCCTAGAAATAGGCGCATAAGAGGACGAATTGAACGAACGAGATGGAAACTTACATATTGGCCAACACAAGGTACTTTAGGCAGGTGGTCCTTCTAGGCGAACCCGACTCATCGTAATTCTTGAATGCCTCGAAGAAGTCAGTGTGCGCCTTTTCGAATTCACCTTCACGCAGGTGCATCTTACCGCCGCACTCTCTAATCACGCCCATAATCAGTGGATGCGGTATGGCCGATTTGATGTGCAGCGACTGCTCGTAGAGGGCCTTCAGTTTCTTGTTGTTCTTCTGCACGGTGTACATTTGGATCTCGAGGGCGTATATCTCCAGCAGCTGAGTGCCCTTCTTCAGGTCGTCCTCACCGTCGTCGGTCTGAAAGCGATTGAAACACTAATGAGAGGAATTCCTCAATTCAAATCAAAGCGGTTGGTCTGCTACCTGACAGGACTGATGGAGCTGTTTTAGGATTTTTTGCAATTTACTAAAGTCATTGCGATCAAAATAGAGTTTGCCCAGTTTGGTGTTCGTCTTGAACCACAGGCGATCGTTCTTTGCATCCTTCAGGGCATCCAAGGTGGTCTCGTAGAAGTTTTGCAACAGTTCCATCTGGGGATGGAACAAAGGGCAGTGATGAGCTCAGAATGGGCGTGTATGTGTATTTCATTGGATTATGAAACGCAAATGTCACATGGCCAATTGGACAAAGAGCTACGTGATTCTCCAAGCAATTCATGCAGTAGGTAACTACTAACTTACATTTTTCGACGTCGAAATATAGTCCAGAATTGAGTTGATGGACTTTTCCGAGTGGTTTCTGGTCACAGCACTCTTGATGTACGTTAGAAGCTGCTTATATCGCACCATCATCTCTTCATAGTTGTTCTGGAAGGGAACAATTTCTATTTTCCTTCTTCGTCTATCTACCAAACGCGCTTACCAATTTAAAGTTAATTTTAATCATTTGTTTCAGCGCCTTGAATCCCCACTCGCCCTTCTCGCCATTTTCCAGATCTAAAACTTTTTGAAACGAAGCCAATGCCGCCTTCGGTTCGTCTTCCTTCAGTGCTTTGCTGTTGTAGTATTGATTTTCAAGGTCTACATCAGGTTCAGAGTTACTGTCCTCCGAATATTCCTTGGGGGAGAACAAAATCAAGTTTCATGGTCACGAATTTATTCGAAGGTAGTAACAAAACTTACCAATCCGTAATCCTCGTCATCTTCGCACATGAAATCATCATCGTTGTCAGACATGATGCTAGAATAAAGAAGATATCTAAATCGAAAAAAAAATTCTTTATTCTTTGACAAGAAAATCTAATTTATTCGCGAAAACTTTTTTAGCGAAAAAAACGCCGCAACAAACAAAAAAATCTCCGATTTTATTTTGACAGTGACACACTGTCAAATGTTGCGTGGTGAAATTCCATTTTATTCCACATGCAGATGGCGCATGGGGCACTAAGAATCTTCTGGCACAGGGGTTCCCACTCTTTTTCATAATGCGACTTGCTAGAGACAGGGGCCAGATCGCGTAAAATAAGAACGATCGAACGACATCGTTTTCACTAAAGCTGTCTTTATCATATCTGTGACAATAGACAGAGACTGCTAGTATCGGAACGACGTCGTTCGATCGTTTTCATTTTACGTGATCTGGGCCCAGGTTGAACTATTTTTGAGTCGTCCTTCTAAAAGCACAGATATAATGTGAATAGATGCTGATCTTACAGAAGATTCACTGAAGGGTTTTTCGAAATATCGTCGTCCCATACCCGCATTCATCTAAAACTATGCGCCTCGTCGCCAGAGATGATTTTTCGGCCAAAATTGAGGTCCTCTTTTAAACGCTCCGAAGTTAAGTCAGCGAAAAAACGGCTTTGTGAACATAGACAAAGCCGTTTTTAACTTTGAGCTCCTGGATTAGTTGGATCTTGTATGGGGGTAAGCCCAAGTTCCGATGCAAAAATCGCCCTAGAGCGTCGCGACGAACAGCAAGGGTTCTAGCATTTAGATATAACGACATTTTTTACAACCTTTACAACCTTCAGACAAGACTTACAACTGGTGGAGGTGTACTCTCGGTTTTCGATTTTTGATTGAAAATACTCATAGGTACTTTAGTTTTAATACTGTATTTTTTTTTAGACAAGGCAGCATTGAAAAAGTTTCAAATTATTTGAAATAGTTTTTTAAATTAAAGCGGAAACGGAAGTTTTTTTCTATTTTTTGTCGTTTAATTTCTCGTCGGCAAAATGGCAACGGTTTGCTATTGGAAAATTTAATTTAATTTATATTCGTTTGTTTAAACGCGATCCGTGCGCTAAAAGTGGTTAAATATATTGTAAAAGTACTAATTGAAAATAATTTTTCCATTTTGAAAACTTTTTCGTGTTTCTTTTTTGCTAATGGAAAATTTTTTTTCAATTAGGTATATTCGTTAGTTTAAACGTGATCCGTGTACGAAAAATGGTTAAATATACCGAAAAAGTGCTAATAAATCAAATGAAAATGATTTTAAGCTCGTAAAAGTAAAAATAAAGTCCAATTTCGACGGTTTTCATTTTCAAATCGACAAATCTAATAGAAAAAATGGCGTCCTAATTGCAAATAGTTTTTCCATTTAAAAACTTTTTCGTGTTTTTATTTCGTTTATATTCGTTTGTTTAAACGCGATTCGGGCTCGGTTACATAATAACGAAAAAGTGATGATAAATCGAATAAAAATGTTTTTAAGCCTGTAAAAATTAAAATAATGTCCATATCGATGGTTTTCATTTCCAAACGGCCAAATCGAATTGAAAAAAATGGCGTCCTAATTGCAATTAGTTTTCCATTTGAAAAATTGTTCGTGTTTTTATTTCGTTTGTTTAAACGCGATTCGGGCCCGAAAAGTGGTTAAATTATCGAAAAAGTGCTAATAAATCGAATGAAAATGATTTTAAGCTCGTAAAAGTAAAAATAAAGTACAATATCGACGGTTTTCATTTTCAAACCGTCAAATCGAATAGAAAAAATGGCGTCCTAATTGCAATTAGTTTTTCTATTTTTAAAAACTTTTTCGTGTTTCTTGCGTCTCTCTTTGTAATTACTTTTTGTCAATTAAAATATAAAAACAAGTGTCGCCCTAATCAGTGAAAGTGTTTTTGTGCTCCTGTCTGTTTATAAGAGCCCCTGTTGAAAATATCTCCCTATGCAGTTTCCCCTCCTGTAAATATTGCTTCAAGTTCTCAATCCTGTAAAATGTGAAAATAGTGAAAAGTGAAAGTGTTTTTTAATCCCAACAAGTGGTTTGTGTGTGCAAAACTTGCTTCAAAAGACAAAAAGTGCATAGTGTAGTGAAATTAAATCTTCAATAATTGGCGTCCATCTTGAAAGTGCCCACCATTTTGCAAATGCTGATTAAGTGATTACATAAATGATCATGCTATCATTCAAGAATACAGGTATGTTAATTACATATTTTTTTAGTTGTAATCAGATATTGAACTGCCCTTTTTAAACCCGTTAAAATAAATTTTGGCGAATAGTCAAATTTGTGTGCAACTTTTAAACATTTCCCATTGTCTAAGCTTTTTATGCGCCATCTCCTACTGCGTTGTCTCTTTGTGTTTGAGACCCTTTAGGCTGGAAAATTAGTGTAGGATATTTCTTCTAAAAGTCGTGTAGCCATATTGGCCGACTGATTTCTGAAACAAATCGTTTCGTCTTTACTGACCTATGTACTTAGGAGACGCTACTGTCCTGGATGGTCGTTGATGACTAAACCTATTTTTGCGGCTTCTGTTCGAATATTTGAAAACGCATGCGATTATGTCGATGTTTGGTGCAATTCATCATCCTACAGCGCCATCGTCAACGAAATACATTTTGTATCTTTTTTTTTTGATATGATATCTTCTCTACTATCGGGGCTTTCGACAATGGCCTTGTGCTTTGAACAGGAAGGCAATTAATATAACCTCCTTAGCCATATTTGGGACTGTCAATTATAGATGATTTAATTATTTACTTTTTCTACAAATTTAGCAGCGCGATATAATCAACCATCAACAACTTTTGAGGGTACCTTTAGTCTAAAAGAAGCTTTGATAAACATTTAACTAAAGTACGATCCGAGTCATTTGAGTAAACCCACTAAAGCTGTTACTACCCGATTGATGGACCGACTGATTAACAACAAAAAGTTTTCTGTCATTCAGCGATAAATTTATCGAGATTATAGGTAAGCACCTGTGGGTACAATTCCAAAGTGGAATACCCGTCTAATGTCATAGAAAAAAAAAACTCTCTTAGCATGATAATACAAATCTATTTATGTATACATTTCTTTTCAACATCAATCATTCCATTATAAGTGCTACTTTGTTTCGAGATTACAACTGTAAAAAAAAAAAAAAAAAGTAATTTCAATTGAAAAACAACCAAATTGAACAAATTAATCACTTTGCCAAAAGTAGACATGGCATGCGATTTATATCTTATATCCGTCACTATCTATCTATAAACAAGTACATTATAATTATTTTCATTTTAGGACTATGTCCTCTCAAGAATGTATTTAAATTAAGAGGTAAAGACGAGAATGGATTGGAAATTGAAGATGCGTTTCGACTAGGACCTACCCCATTAAAAAGTTGCCTTCTTATTGTCTATTTAATCTGTTTACTTAGGTACCTATCGGATTGTTTTTAGCCATTGATCAAGTGATAAGAAAAGTCATTGCTTGCGCATGCAGCATCGATCCATAACGGGGCGCTATGTAATCCATTTTAAAAACGTCTTACCACCCTTGGCACGTTTATATCTACTAATTGGTAATTTTTTGACGAATGACATTTTTTATATTCATTAGATAGGTACTGTCGACCATAGTCTAAGAAAATTCAGTATGGATGCATGTGGTTATTTAACCTTCGTCATTATGCTCTATTTACACGAGTCTTTTGCGTTCAATTAAAGTCCACTGTAGGCAGTTTTGGTTAGACGAAAATTGGACCAAAATCTGTGTACATTTAGCGAACGTGATTAGAGCTACGAAAAGTCGAAAGTAGACGTTAAGAGACGTTAAGCTACAATTCGTAGACAATTTGGAAATATCTTCTACCATCTTTAGAAAACAAAGCTTAAACCTCGACTTGCAAAACTAAGTGCAAAACTCACAGCTATCTGCAATCATCTCCGGGTGCCGGCCATTGAAGTGTTATAAGTTTGGATTTCCCTAAAGAAGTATGTACTTGCGAGTAATCGAAAAAAAGTATCGTCTCTTCGTACCCTATTGCCGTTGACAGCCATCACGAGTGGGTACTTGTCGTTTTTTTCAGTCCACTTGCCATTACTCATTCCAAGGCTTTGGTATTAAATCTACTGCGTCCTGTTATAGCTCTCGTAAACGGTTTGAGTACTGGTTAGTCCTACTTTATTGGCGAGAAAATAGGGTGTTAACGTAACAATACCGGCTAAATTTGCGACTGTAAACGGAAGTTTTCAGCCTCATTCATATTTTATTCACCCCAGAATTCTTAACTGATTTTTTTTGTTTAAATACTTCTCCCCGGAAATGCGAACCTATAACGCTTCATCAGCGCCCCGAGATGCTTGCAGATATATGTTAGTACTGCCTTAAATTGCTGCAAATTGTAGTCTACTGGAAATATTATATCCCCAGGAAGCGAGTTCCAAAGTTTGCTTGTCCTGTAAAAGTTTTGGAAAATTGATGTCCTCGCGGTTGTCAAGTGTACTGTATGGTCATGAGCATTAGCTGCCTGTCTTGTGGGCCGCACAAAAGTTGCATTTCGAGGGATAATGTCTTTGAGTTCCTCGGAAAAACTACCATGGGAGTACCTGTAGAACAAGAACAAGCAAAGGTCTCTGCACCAACGATTGTAGATTCGAGTAAGTGTAGGGTTTCCAATAAGTCGAACTGCTCGTCTCTGTATGCTGTCTAGTAGGAAAGCTGCTTTAAGTAAAAACTCTTGCTAGAATTTATGGCTATTTGCGTAGACAAATTGGTATGGCTCCTTAGGCAGTAATTCCAAACTCTGATGAAACGAAAAAGCGACAGGAAACGGGAGGGGTCAGTACGCGTATTGAGGCAGCTCGGGCAGAATGAAACTTCTTATGGTTCGTTGGGCAGTCAGTAGGTAATTCCGAACGCCGATGAAACAAAAAAGCGACATGAAGCAGGAGGAAGCAGCACAAGTGGCGAAGGACTAAATCGGACGGAATAAATCTTGAGTGATAAAGGGAGCGTCGATAGTGAGTAATTTTTTTAAAATAGGTACTTGCAGCCTAGTGTGATCATTTTAACTATTTATCAAGGTTTTTGAAGTTTTATTTCTATCGACTAGCTTTCTAGGCATGCGTCGAACTATCGCACTATTCACTCCCGTTTTTATCATCTGTCATTTCCCACTATTCCGCTCCATCTCTTGTTTTCCGTGTATGTCATGAAAGATGGCAGCTGGTATGTCATTAACCCTCAATTACTAGACATGCTGCGAATTTGTTGGTGACTACGATTTTTTTCTAAAAATCTGGTCGTAAATCTTGAAGAGTATCCCATTTGGTAAAACTGACGTTGTTCCAGTTGCTTTGTTTAACAGAGTCCATCGCAGGCATTCGAAATAAGCAACCGTTGTAGAGGTAATTAGTAGGCTTGTATATTGTACTTACTATGTAAGAATTTCCATCGGTCCAAAAAGTTCTACCATACCCATGTTTTTCACGGGACCCACGGCGTATGTGGAACATTTTTTTCTGCATTAAAATGCGAATTCACTCAAATTGAAACACGTTTTCCTTATGTATGTATACTTATATATAATATTTCCTTTTTATATATTTTATAATTTAACAAAATTAAAAGATGATGTGCGCACTCTATATAATTTCTCTAATTTAAATCTAAAAAAATAATAAACAAATTAAATTCAATTTCTATGTTGTATATTCATTTGTATTGAGCTCTGTTCGCGAATAATTTATGGTATATCAGGAACATTCGATTTTTTTTTGTTTTTTAATCTAAATTTGATGCTGCGTGCTTGTTATTTTTTTTTTAATGTTTTTATGTAAAATATAAATCTAAATTTAATAATAATTTGTAATAAAATCTAAATGCATGCAAAACAGATTCTTAAATAGACAGTTCATAGTAATGGCAATTCATACTCTCACACGGATCAATATATTATGCAAAGCGGGAAACACGTTTATGCGGCGCAAGTTGGGCAAATGTCAGGCGGATGTCGAGCTGTCTGTAAATACAGAGAAATTTACATTTGTAAGAAAAAAACTGATCGAACAGAAAAAAAGTCTAACCAGCACCATTCGCCCACGACATTCGCCTCTTGACATCCTGAGTTGTGTTATAGCCCCCACAATGGATGCACTTCAAACCGACAAAGTGAAACTTTGTCTTGCAAGTCTATAAGAAAGAACTTTATATAAGAGGAATGGTTTTTTTTTTGGAATTTTTATTTCCAACTTACCTCGTGACAATCATTACAGAAGATGTAAACCCTTTGGTTCTCATACTTCTTTGGCACAGCCATTAGTAACGCTTGCGCGTCCAAGTACTCCCACATTTTGGTCATATCCAGCAGCGATGTCTGACATGTCGGACATACATAGTGTCCAGACGCCAGCAACTGATCAAAGCACATTTTATGCAACAAATGCCCACAGTCTGGGATGTGACAGGGTATTCGTGACGTATGTATGGCACCAAGACAGACGGGACAATTCGAACGCGATATATTCTCCACACACTGCAAGTATTGTTCTATAAGACTTAAGTTTTTATTTAAAAGAATATCCGCTAAGCGGTCTGGAAATACCTACTCTATGTCCTTGGATTTTGAGTTCAATCGGTAGGCACATGTTGCAGACTTCACAATGAAAGAAATTCGCACGTCCTCCGATGCGGCATATGCCGCAGCCATCACAGTGATACTGATTTTTATCCTCATCATCGAATAGATTGCATATGAGGCAGGTGTACTATAAGATGAAAATAGTGCTGATTGTTATAGCCATTGATATATAGATGACTGCTTGGACTTACCTTTCCAAATCGAACTCCGCATTTTTCACACTGCTCTTGGACTTTTTGCCTCGTATTGCATTCGACACAAATTAATTCGGTCAAGGTTTTCCTGTCAAAGTGATGCGTTTCATTTTCATCATGACAGTAGCGGCATTTGTAGAATTTATTACAGCAGGGTGTCTGAAATTGGAAGAGGGGTGTTATTCAAATTGGAGTCGGACAGTTTTTATAAAAAAAATACAATTTTTAACTACAAATATTGGTCTGGACTTTGAGGCACAATTTTTTGCAAATATTGACATTTGATTTAATTTAATCTTCAATTTAAATATTTCTACGGTCACAATGAATAATTTTATATGAAAATTGTCAGCTTTGTAAAAGTTAACATGTACACTAAAAAATGATTATTAATACCGCGGATTTATTGGTAGAACACATCGAGTTGTCAGGCAAAAATGGATTTGATCAGAATCAAGTACCTGGTCAGAAATTGGGAATCAATCAAGCTAAAATGTGTATAGACAGAATAGGTTCGTTCGTGTACTTTCAGTATAGAAAAATGAAAAATGTCAAATCTCAAAAATCGAGAGAGAAGTCTCTCAATTTCTAGAGAAGTACCTGAACGGTTTTCTTACGAAAAGTTTACGAAATGTCATTTCAAAATTTACAAAATAAGTTGGATTTGAATTTTTTAAAAGCTAAAATACCTATTAAACCTACTTTTTTGATAATGTTCTAGGAACATTCAATTATAACTTCCTCTCCGACATCGTTGAAGACGAAAATAAATGTAGTTTTGTTTGTCAAACTTTTGAGATGTCACTTAGATGACAGTTTTCATTTTTCAGTAAGTCGAAATTCGGCGAGTAGAAAATTACGAAAAAATGAAAAGAGGGGAAATGGATTTCTCTCTCATTTTTTCCAATTTACTCAGTACGTGGTCGCATTTGCACAGTTTCTTAGCAAATTTTTAATAATTTTACATTTGCAAAAAAGTACCCGAACGAACCTAATGTCTATTTATTGTTGTTAAATGTCAAAAATGCCTTAAATGACCAGCAAGTCAATTATGATCATTTTTATCTCATGTAGTCTAATTATTATAATTTGACAGTTAATCTGGTCATTTGCCTGTAGTCATTGATATGCATATCTAATTGGCATGCAGTCAAATCTTAAGCATGACTTCAAACGAATTAATTTAAGTTCAATTATTGATTTAACTAATTCGCATTCTGATAATGCAAAAACTCACAATTTCGAGATCAAATTCATTACACATTTTTCCACCATTTTCTACACCACTGACAGGTAGATAATCATTGTTCCTAATTAAAATGTTAATCCCGTCAATCAATAATTTGATGCCTAAATATACACACTCAAGTCGATTACCATCATTTCAAACTTCTTACCGTTCAGCTATTTAGATCAAGCTGAATGAGTTTTGTGCAAAGTGTCATCGCTCATGAAAAATCCCCCAACTTAAATTATGTATCCGCTGTATGAATAAGATAAAGTAGCTAACAAAAGAAAAATGAATTTTAAATAAAACTGGTCCTAACCGGATTTTAATTGATGATTGAAAAAAAAAATGTTTTTTTTTCGCCTGTTGCGATATATGGTACCAATTCGCATTTGTACATCCCAAAAAGAAGTGCATCATGGCAAACTTTCTTAAGAAACATCAATTGTTGCCTATGAAATGAATTTTTTCGTTTGGGAAGGTCAGTATTGAACAATAGATCCATACATTCATCAGAAAAGACAACTCGTCCTTGCTTTGAAACGTGTTGGCGCTAGGTATTGTCTTTCTTTGAATAATGCCGTGGAAAACCTCTCTAAACACCGCTAATTGGCAACAGCCGGACTCAGTCCAGTGGATGAGGCAAGTTGCTAATTCAATTAATGTCGCAATTAGTTATTTAAAATTAGTGAACGTTAGGGGTATCATATACCCGCGTGTGTAAGTGAGGGATATGTTTGATTGATTAGTAGCATTTACACAGTAACGGTAGTGTTGATTGTGAAAAATTTCCGAAAATATGTAGATTGGAATTCACTCAAAAGTGGCTTGCCATTTTTATTTGGCCCATAATGGGCTAGGGTTTTCGTTCGTTTTCTGCATACCATGAGTGGATACAAGTTGCTATTTCGGCTTTTTTTTTTTAAATTCTGGTCCTTTACCTCTAACCAACCACCAACGATGTACGTTCTGTCTGTATTTCCGTGTTAATTTTGAGAACCAATAAGAGTATATAGACACAATCTTCCCTGTTCTGATCTGTATTTCTCGGCGAAGGTTAATGTCTATCAAAAATTGTTATTTCACTTATAGGGGATGAAAATCGCTTAAATTGATCATATCGCCATATTTCCCTATCAGATTTAAAAACAAACCAACCCGTTTTGAGCAAATTTGTGCCTAAGTAATTTGAGCTACAAAGCACTCTTTTGCGCCATTTAGAAGCTGAGCTACACTAAATTAAAAAAAAAAACGTCTTATTTCATTAAAAACCTCAAGATATTCAAAAATGTGGTAAATTTCTTTCTATTTCTATAGTCTGTGTTTCAACTAACCTTAGACAGTTGTTACGCCTAGATGAACGGACATAACATTTTTTTAAAACAAATTCGTAGGTAGCAATAGAGTTCCCACCGGTAATGCCCGGCCCATAATTTTTAACCTAATGCCTAAATGCAACAAAAAACAGAAGAAAATATCAGTCTAACTTTAGACAGAGGTTAAAAATACCGTCCACTAGGGTTTAAATCAAAATTTGACTAACGTAGGTCTTTAGCAATAAACCTCAAGCAAATATCTCAAGTAAACATAAAATTTACTTTAGCAAATAAATTTCCTTTTAGCGAGTGCCATTGCCATTGCCATTGCGTTGCCAGTCAACCGGTGACGAATTACCAAATTAGTATGTCTGTGTGTGCGTATTGACATAATTGTTTGACACCGCATCAGCAAAGACGAGGAGATTCTGCTTGTATATCAAATAATTTAGCTTAATAAAGATATTCGTTTTATCGCAAGTCTCTATAAGATTCCTCAATGGTTTGAGTTTGAAAAAAAAAAAATGCGTGCTAATCAGGTAAACAAACGCTCGATGTAAACAAGAGAAACGAAAAGAAAATGATGTGAAGTTAGGGGTAAGAAAATGTGCAATTTTTGGTTGCAAAATATCATAATGTGCGCATGGGTTATAGGGCGGTATTTTCAAAAATAAAAATAAATAAAGTTCTGTTTTGATTGTTAGGGAAAATTTGTTTAAGCCAGTAAGTCAGTCAGTAGCGTAATTTTCAATTTCAATTTCCTGATCAAGTGTTTATTCATTCATTTTCGATGGCCCACTTACCCATAAAGTGGGTTGCGGGTGCAGGTTGCTCAAGTGAACCCTAGCACTCGTCATCATCAAGAGCAATTCCCATACGGGTTAAAGAGAGATCATGAACTTGATCTAACCATCTCATCTTGAGTCTACGCGCTGTAACGTGCAGTTTGGAAACAGCTCCTCTGAATTATTTCAAACATGCACCGCATTTCGGCAAGGAGATGCGCTTTCATGCGACTTCTTCAATCTCATACCGGAGCAGATATTGCGCAGGGCAGGTGTCAACACGGAAGGCACTATCTTCAACAGATCCGTCCAGCTGCTGGGCTATGAGGACGATATTGACATCATCGGTCGCTCCCAACGTGCCGTGATAGAAGCGTTCACGGCGATTGAAGAACAGGCAAAATCCGTTGGCCTATCTATGCTATCAACAAACAAACAAGCATCTGTCCACCGCCTAGGACAAAACGTCACTATTGATAGCAACAATTTCAAGGTAGCTAAGGAGTTCACCTACCTCGGAGTAAACATGCACTCCACGAATGACACCCTAGTGGAGATCCGACGAAGAATTACCCTAAGAAACCATTGGTACTTCGGTTTTGTAAAACAACTGCGATTAAAAAACCCTTATCCTGCCAGTTCTGCTTTATGGCGCCGAGTGCTGAAGCGTAAGCAAGCAAGAAGGGAGAGCTGATGATGGGCTCCTTCGAAAGAAAATACTTCGGCGGATTTTTGGTTCTGTGTGCGAGGAGGGTGAATGGAAAAGAAGATACAACCGCGAACTTTATGAGCTGTACCAAGACAAAAAGTAAAAACACGTCGAGAACATTGGCTCGGCCACATCGAGTGAATGGACAATAATGCTCCAGCTAAGAGGATTTTCGGATCCCAGCCCCCATTTTCGAGAAGAGAAGGAAGACCGAACCTCCATTTCAAAGACAAAGCCGTCGCGGATGCCAAAGCGCTTGGTCTCGAAAACTGGAAGCAGCGTGCCCGGGATCGTAAGGGATGGAAGGCTGAAGTGTATCAGGCAGATACTCTTCACGGGTCGGGAGCCCGATAAGAAGATTTAGAGTTTCTGCTGAATAGAAGCATCTCATTTGATGCAAAACCCTCAATAGTTTAAATTAGAATTGTTTGACAATGGGTAGAGTAACTAAGCAGAGATAGTGCCTTTGAGGTATTGTCTTGACAACAACAAAAACAAAAAAAAAAAAAAAAAAAACAACAACAACAACAACAGCAGCTATGACAACAACAACCTAGAATGCAATGAAGTGAGCGCCACACACCAATAGAGATTCAATCGACAACGAAAATGGCAGTGGAAGCATGTTTCAAAAAGGTGACCCGATGTCGTGTCGAGGTAGTAGGGACCCTAGGACCCACGATGGTAAAGAGGCAACAAAAATTTACTCCGTAAAAATTCAAATGTATCTACTATCTAAAATTGAAAGAACTTATTAACTTGAAGAAAACATTTTTAGGATGCCTACCTACTACACAACTCGGTTAAGGTTTATGACTTGCGTTGTCAGACACTTAATGCAAAAGTATGATCTTGTCAATTAAAAAAACAAAAATCTAAAAATTCCACTATCGAGTAATGTCTCTCGAAAGTTAATTGGAAACCCCATGTTGCCAGCAACATCTCTCAGTGCACAGACCCATGACTATATGAGCCCGCAGTAGCAGCAAATAATTTAATAAATTGAAAAAGGAAAGCAACAAGAACAATAGCAAAACATATGAAAAAATAAACGTCAATTGATTCCAAAGTCTTATAATAATTTTAACATACACATCGATATGAATATGGCAGGTCAGTTTTATCACGACTTTCAGTCCACCAAGGAATTATTGCTCCATTTGGCCGGAGGCGCTGCGTAATTGATTGAATGATCTTTCGTGCATTTCAATGGCAATCAAAAATGTATTGTATACATTTGCGACCGGGAATTGCGGGAATATGTATTCTCCTATTGACAGCTGATAGTCCAGAGTTTTGTTTCTGAATTTAAGCAAAAAAAAAAAAAACTAATTAACACAAAAGGAGGAAACTAATGGTGGAACAATTTTGTATGTACCTACTGATAATATTTTGAGTTTAAGTCGTGGATGATTTAGCACAAAATTGACAGCAATATTTCGCCATTTTGTGATGAGACTTAAGTGGGTGACAATTAAGATTTATATTTATTTAAACAATGCCCGATCGCAGTGGGCATGTGTGGTGGATTTTAATTTGTTGGATGGGTTCGTGGAGATTTTCGAAGGAACATTAACATAGAAAATCTATTGCAACTATTTCAATATGTAATTCTTGATTAATCTACTGCCTACTAGGGGAATTATTAACCCAAAACTGGGGGTAACATCTGCCAGATGATTTGTCCGTAGAGGAAGTTCTCTGTAACTTTGTTGGAAATGTACTGCTGCAAGCCTAGAGGCAAAGGAATTCAGTCTTAGAAAGCACCACAATACCTTAAAAGAAGTCCCACAACATGCTCTAACGAAATGGGCAGATCATTGCGTAGTTTAAGCGCGAAACCCCCAAAAAGACTGTCAAGTTCACTCTACGCTAGAAAATGTTCAATTTCAAACATAATGGCCCTCCCTATACGAGTAACTTACGCTTGACTATAAGACTGTTTCCAATCGAAGTCACTTTCGAAATGAAGTAATTTCAAAGCTTATCATCACCTACATAGACCTAACGAGAGAGAGGTCAACTACATATTTTCAAATCTGTACTGAGAAGTTTCACAAAAGTCCTGACCTAAAGGGTTCCATTCCCTTGAAAAATAAATTCACAAAATTATGCAAGTCACTGATCACTACCAGCGAGCAGTTTGAAGTGCATTCAAAATATCTACAATGTACTGTCTATCAGTTTTCGAGTTCGAAGAAATCACGATCCTTCTCGAGATAAGAACTCACATCGATTCGACTATAAAAGCCATTTTACGGAGACTCTCCTGCATCAGTTAAACTCTTAGATTCAACTCTGTACGGATCCCATATTTTTCAATCGGCATGTTAACTGCAAGATTTTTTATAAGTTCACTCAGTGTGTTATTGATTTTAAGTTATTTCGTCAATTCAAGTTCTGTGACACAAAGAATTCTAAGAAGTGGTGAAAGTGATGATATCTCCGAAGAGGACTCATTCTATGGAAGACATCTGGAGAAACAGAATGTAGGGATGACGCGTGGCATTCTTACTAGATCAGTCAGTGTTCCTGCTTTGCCGAAATGTAAACAGAACAATGTGCCTGGCCGGATTATTGGTGATACGTATGAAAATCCTCAGGGAGTAGTTATAGATGCAGATGGCTGTCGAACATACTATTAAGAAAATGGCGAGGTGTTAATTTATGCACAGCTGGTACATTTTATACGCGTTTTCTTGGCAGCTTTCAAACTGTGCATCTTGATGATTGAAAAATAAGAAATTACTGAAATTAAGAAATAAAATTTAAGACTTTGTTGCGGGCTTTTTTTTCTAATGTGTGCATCCTTTAGAGCCTAATAAAGTGATCGTTATTTTCTTTAAGCAAAATTTAATTCGCAGAATACCCAAATATCGTCAAAGCCGCATCAGTATCTCCGAGCTTTGATTCACGTTGGTTGATCGTTGATGTCCCCTTGCGAAAGTCTAACAACTATCAAGCAAATATGGCATTTCTTATGAGGAGTCTTAAAACCATCACATGGCGGAAAGGGAAACGACAAGCTACGATTGCACGGCCATTTTTATGAGTCATTTAAATGGCGCTGTGACGTCAGGAAAAAATGTCGCATTAGAGCGACATTTAAACTACGATTCGTCATGGAAAAAATGGCGATCACACGAAATGACTATCATCGTCATTTATGTCCCAAAATCAAATGACGGACACTGCGAGTCGTTTAGAATTTTCCGTTGGGATGCCATTGTCCTAGGCGTCATTGAAGAGCGATCACACGGTCTTTTTTTCCGCCATTTAAATGGCACTTTATTCATGTCATTTGGTGCGCCATTTTCCTAGTCATTTAAATGACGATGCCAAAAATGGCGATCACACAGAGCGACATTTAAATGACTGATTTGTGACGGGATTTTTACGTCAGAGCGCCATTTAAATGACTCGAAAAAATGGCCGTGTAATTGTAGCTCAACTGATTGTCTTACTTGGGATGTATCACCGCATTGTTCTTCTGGAGTAGGAGATTCTCTGAGAGAAGAAACATCATGAAGTAAAAAAAAATGAGGAAACCTGAATTGAAACTTAGGTAGTGTCGTTCTGTGACTTGAATAAAGCGTCACTCGTTACGTCACAATACTGCTGATTTTCAATTCTCAACTTTTAGTAGATAGAGAAAGATGAATAATAAAAGTCAAAAGAGGGAGGGAAATCAACGGAATTTAGTGGCGTTCTCTGCCTAGAATTAAGTGTCACTTGTGACGTCACAATAACTAATTCAACGTTGTGAAGAAAAATCGTTCTCGTTGTGCAGGTACAACTGGATTTCATTGCGCTTAAATCTTACCCGCTTTTGGTGGTGGATGAGATGTTCTAAGTGCCAACCTTTGAAGCCTTGTTGCTTTACATTCGGCAACTTACTGCTGACTTAACAGTCCCAAGAAGAGCAAATTCTTATACACTACTTTATCCTCAACAAGAGAACTACAACAAGGCCAGTTAAAGCAGCTTATCGTTCAGCTCGGATTTAAAATTTCCGACTCCAGAAACTCAGACGCCACACGCGAACTAGACACTACCACGAGCGAAAGATCTTAAAAAAAAATGACGAATAAATAAATAAATAAGAATAAAAAAAAAATTTAAAAAAATATTTCCCTACACCTAATAGGTGCTAAAATATTTAAATCCAATAATTCCGGTTTTTATGCAAGCTTTATGCCTTGAATCTTGCACGCTCTACCTATAAACGTGAGCTTGTCCAACCATTTGCCCGTGTGCATTACACACAAGACTATTTGCCAACATGAAGTACTTGTAAGTCACGATTCCAAAGTTAATGCGAAATTTAAACACTCGCGGAATGTGCGCTCTCAAAGATCTTTTATATCTTCTGTAAGTTCGCTTATTTACCAGCGGAAAATGCACAATAGGGTAAAAAATGTAAACATGTGAAAAATTCACCGCTAATTACTTATACCCTTGTTTACATTCAATGGCTAAATATAGTCCTCGCCAAAAGCGTGTACTCCGTATATACCCTTATTGACTCAATTTATCCACATCTATATATAGGGTGTGTATATCTCTCCATTACCAGTGGTAATTGTTAACATTATTCAATTTATTAGCGAACTATATATAGTTCCATACAGACTAGAGGACTCGGCTTGTGTAAAGTTTCGCTATCACTTTGATTGGTCTAAATGTAGATCGCCCTTATGTAGTCATTGAAATTCGGCGTACGGTAATAATTAAATTGAGAATTTTTCTTCGAGCCAATATAATTAATGTTAACTGCAAATTTAAATATAATAAATATGGCAGACGATAGATACTTACTTCGTTGCGTATGTGGGTATATCTGGATCTTGAGTCATTTTTTTTTTGTATACGCGTTTTAGGTAAGCCAAAGTCATAGCAATGAGAGCGAGATGTATTTTTTTTTCGAAAGCAAAATTATCAACTTATGCAGAATTGATAATGTGTTTTATAGAATAAAAACAATTAGCTAGTGGTTGAAACATTTAGTGGATTGGTTCAGGTACTAAACACACATTTTGGGTTATTAGTCAGTCTTGGTTGTGAGCGGGTGGATTTATTACGATTTTATACAAATGACGAAGGAATATTTTGATTGTGAAAATGTTTGCAGGAGGAGAGAAAAATCTGCTCACTTTTTTTGTGCCTGTCCCGATCTTTCCATTGTTCGTTCGAAAGGCCACACTTTACGCAAACGACTTTATCATCTTCATTAATAAAGCAATTGCTTCCAGGAACGGACAGTTCTTTCCACTGGTCCACAATAAAACTATTTCGGTCTAAGTGGCGCCTCATCGAGGACCACCTAAAACCAACTAACCACATCGACGACCGAAGAACAGAGAACGTAAATCAGGGAACGAATATAAAAAACTAAACATACTTTCATCAGCGAAACATTTTGAATTAGACCCGGCAGATAAGGCATCATTAAAAAAAACCTGACAAAGTTCTCTCACAATTTCATTCGCCAAGGTCGATCCGTTTGGATGCTATCCTGTTTTCAACACACAGACAAACAGACAGATGGACATAGCTAAAACGATTTAGAATTTGATACTGATTCAGAATATATATACATTATGGGGTCTCCGGTGACTCCTTCTTGGCATTATTGAGGGTATAAAAATATGCGAAAAAGTGTAGTAGTCAAAAGAGAACCTTGTGGAACACCAGCATCAGACTTGATGTCATCCACAACAACTTGAATCGAAAAGTCATCTAATCCATTGAATAAGAGACCCATCGATCCCATCAGCACTAATTTTTGACAAAAGAGGTAGATGCCAAACTTTGTCAAATGACTTTGAAATGTCAAGCCCAACAAACTTCGTGGTGGAGAGGTTAGAGGCGACATTAAGTCAAAATAGTCCAAAGTGTTGGTGGCATAATATGTAACATCCGGAAATTATGTAGACTCGTTTACAGGCTGAGCCAAGCTGTTAATGGTGCAGCAAAAATCTTCGGGGAACTCAACTGACTATCCACAATGTCTAAGGCAATAAGAATTGTCCATATTGAAAATTCACTACAAAGAGTAGAAGTTTAGTGTCTATCGCAAAGCTAAATTTTACCTTACAGTTTTGACAGTTTTCACTAACTTGTTTTGTTCCGGTTTATAAACAAAAAAAAATAAATAGGTGGCGCAACAGGCGGGTAGACACCCTAGGCCTAGCTTCTCGCAACCATTCGTTTTGTGTGAGTTTCTATTTTTGGGACGAATGGAAGGTTCCGGTTTATCATCATTAAAAATATGTAGTAGCAGTATCTAGTGGTAGTAGTAGAAAACTTCGTCGTCCCTTAAAAAAATATTTCAGAATACGCGTAAGTAAAACCGTCATAGGTTAGGTTAGGAATCCATTATATGCCCATTCGTACAAATAATAAATGCAAAACAAAAAAAAATCCAGTTTCATCGCTAAAACTGTATAGATGTTCAATGGCACCAAACGAATTGCATTCGATGAGGTTCACCTTGATCTACCAAAGCAAAGTTACGCTGCCGATCGAAGGCTAATTGTTTTTAAATGCTTTCAATTTTTGATCGATCTTACATCAGAAAAAGTCACTTTTTTAGGTTCTACGACTTGTTTTGATTTCTGTTTCTGTTTCTCTTTTTTCGTTGCATTACGATGACGACTCTACTCCAATTTAATTATTGTTATGCTAATCAGTTATATGATTTTAGAATGTACACTAAAGCTAAAAGCTGAACATAAGTTACTGTAAGCAACTTCACACGATTGAAGGCGGGATATTTAACATTGTCGCCGCGAGGTCTATTTGGTAGTATATAGTGTCGAAAATAACTTTATGGCTACCAGTTCCACAATTAGAATTGGGTCACGCTCACGATCAGAAAGCTGTTTAAAGTGTAAAAATATACTCTGAACCTTTTACTATCATAAAATATTAAAATCAGTAATAATCACGATTAGTTATTAAGTTATAAAGTGTTATAATTTTATAGGCACTCTGAAAGAAATTAAACCGTCTGCTATAATCGAGTTCGCAAGACGGAATTTTCCAGGGAAATTTAGGGGGCTTTGAACTCAATTTAAGTGACTGTCGTATGATATTGGTTTATATTGGATTTTGTATCATGACTGGTATCTAAAATGGAGATATCTTACATAAAAAGTTATGTCAGATAGCTACACACAAGGAGCTTTCTTAATATATTCCTAAATGTTAGTTGCAGTTGACTTGTTGTCAAATATCGACAAAATAAAAAAAAAATGGTTTAAAAGGGTCACCAATCATAAAATTTCTATACAAGTTGGCTTAAGTTGGATTACGTGCAAAACTATATGTATTACTGTTTTCTCTTAATGACAACTGAATTGACGGACCACTTATTAATCCGTTGATATGATTAGGCCGGTAAATTTAGTTTCAAAATTCCCTCAACCTTAAGTTATATCAATAATACAGTAATTGCATGAGATTAATCCAGCTTAAGCCAATGTGAGGTTACATTAAAAATTGCATGCGTTGCAACCAACATAAAATGAGTGGCCAACCTTAAGCGTTTGAATGAATTTAAGTCGATCTTTGTAATTTTTGGACGCCAGCTTAAGCCACCACATTATTAAGCTATTATTACACATGCCAAAAATTGTGTCATGCGTGACAAGCGGCTGATGACGACGTGGATTTTTTAGGCATATCCCTTATCATATTTTAGAGGCTGGTGACGACGTGGAAACTAAAAATAGGCGAGACGACCAAAAATTTAGAATTTTTTTATTTTTAAAGGGGATTCCAAATTCTGGAGCACTCAGACGAATCTCGGTCCATTGTACTACCAAGCAGAAACCCCTTTTTTGGTGTAGTGGTGGAGAAACTCTGATATTATTCGTTTCTCTTATGGTGGGTGACAGAGTATTGCTATCCCCCGCCGGGGCTCGAACCAACGTCGCTCGGGTCTCAAGCAATGACTCTCACCACTACACCATGGCCACCACCTAAAAAAAAAATTCAACATACGACGACATTTTAAGAACTGATAAATCGGTGGCACTTATGCTGTTTGTCACTTTAGTGCGCAATAAATTGCACACCACTTTTCCGTCATTCAATCGGTACGTCAAATGTCACCACGCAACTGTCAGACTACTTCAGTGCATGCCTTGCCTTAATAAAAACAATTGAGTCAATCGAAAACTGGAATTTGAAACACTCCCAATATGAATTCCAGCTAAAATAAATGAAGATACTTGTTGTTAACTACGAAAAACAAGTTTTGTTAGGTTCGGTACAATAAGACTCTTTGATCGAATGATGGTATCAACATCAAAACAATCAGTGCTCATCACAAAAACTTCTTGCAAACCATTGTACATCATGGTCGATAGGTTATTCGCCTAAAAAAATTCCAAGTCGATGGCCCTCAAATCGGCCAGAGTTGGAAGAGAGTTCGTTTTTTTTATGAAATAAAAATTGCGGAATTAACCAATGTATTGCATTTACCAATAATTGTGCCGCCAGTGTGCACTTACGAAACAGCACAAAGCCATCTCTTGCAGATAGGTACATCTTTTTCATGAAATATCCACCGAAGGCTATTATTTTGTACGTGCGGTTAATGATTTCCTTTCCTTTCCAGTTTTTATACATATAGTCGAACAACAGTTGCCTGATGTTGAGTTCCATGACACCGCCGCCGCCGCCGACGACTAGCTCAAAAATACACTTTCTCTATCTGCATCTATACTCATTGTCGTGTTGCAGATGAATTGCAATGAGAACTGGTCCATTAGTTTTTGGTTTGTGCAGGTGTTGGTTAGAAACAAATAAAAGAAAATGTAGGTACCACAGAAAAAGAAAAATCCACGAAATGCCATGGAAAATTTTAAATTTATTTAAAATAAACTAGAACTGCCAATTGACATATAGTAATTTCAATATGAAAATCCTAGGTAAAGTGGAACCCGTTATTAACTAGTTTCAGTTTCAGCATGTGACACATAGGCTCTGGGGTTAGTGCGTAGCGTATACCCATTTATTTAGAGCTGCAATGCAGGACAAATTAATTTCCAAGAAAATCAATTAAACCAGTAAGCATACATGTAATTTTGTTGCCACAAATTTAATGTTAACCAGCTCCCGCCAGTAAGTCACGGAGAGTGAAAGTGAATAAAATTCCAATGAACCTGCTCAATGGGATTCGCATGGATTCATAACATGATGGCGAATATACATGACCAGCTTGGTCAAGGTGTGAGGATGCTTAAGAAGTGCATGGTACTAAACTTGACGCAACAGCAAAGACTCCTACATTGAAGACAGTTTGTGCAGTTCATGAAGCCTTAAAAGGTCATTGACTGGCTTTTCGGCCTGGGAGCTTTTCAATAGGAGCTTCGTTTAAAGTCTCATTGGCATCAATGGAAACACATTGCTCTGTGAGTTCCGTAAATAGTGATGGGTACGTTTCGCAGGCCGGAAACCAAAAAAGAAAGACTTTGGCAACAAGCTGCTCGATAGTTTTCAGACAGTTTTAGATGAGAACTTCATTTGTGTGAAATAATGAGTTCCAAGCGCTGCTTGATTGTCTGAAAATTTCCTGATGTTTGACCTTCCCATAAATTTAGTCTTAAACATTCTCTGGCATAGAGTTTAGTTACATACACTTCAGCTTAAACATTCGTTGTCAAGTCCGGCCTTTCTGTGTATACCATGCTGAGAGAAATTCATCTAGCCTGGAGCCACCAATCTCCTACAAAGAACGGTTTGACATGGATATTTTGTAACGCCGTCGATGAAAGTTGACTTTGGAGGACATGAAGTAAGTCGCTTGATTTGAGGGGTATATCTTCTTGACCCTTTAGACCCTTGACTCTAGATGTAGTTTGAATTTTTGGACGATACAAAATTGCATCTGCGGCTGTCTTTCTCATACGACTGTACAGTAAGGATCTTGATTTGCCCTAAGTCCCATACCTGAAACTAACTCCCACAAAATTTGGGATTTGATTTATATATGAACTAGCTCCCACGATATTCAATAACTAAGATCCAACTCCAGAAGAAATAAATTCCCAATATGAGAATTGCATAATATCCAACCTCGCACGTACCTACTCAAATTGAACAATGGCCCCTGCTAGGGGGTTCAGGGGGGCCAGCATACCCATCACAGATATTTCACTGTTCATGCATTGTAAACGTTGGAAATTAGTTCATAATGAACTACGTCCAAATGAACTTCATATCTCCCAAACTTATGAACTAAATCCGACTGAATATTTGGTGAGGCTTAGTTCATTTTGGCCAGAGGGAGTTAGTTTGTAGGCCCAGTTTTGAGAGGTTTAAAATCTGCTTCGAACTTTTATTCACAATTACATCTTCGCAATCGCAATCCTTGTTTTGTACTCGCAAATAATTTTGCTCGTTTATTTTTTGGTTTCTCCGTCCAAAGGATTATCTAGTCATTGACCTAATTTTTGATCTTTAAATACTTTGTATTACCTGATGGCAAACAGTTCAAGCCAGTATACATCGCAGGTGAAAGTTATACGCAGTTGAAAGTAAATCCTTATCTTAAAAAAGTGTCATGTCGGCAGCGGCGACAACGACGATAACAAGAAGCTTATATTTAAATTCCATTTAAAATTCCAAGCAAGGCCGACCTGTGCAACATACACAATACACCAACCGACCGACCGCGACGTGCAGTCATAAAACACAATTACTTAAACACCACGTGAATATTTAAACAAACGTGACCACATACCCCTAGTGCCCTAGTAGTAGTATATCAATAATTCGTAATTGGAACGCCTGAGATGGGGCAACAACAGCCCTTCAAGTCCGCACAGAAACTGATTTGGCAGAAGTGCGATGCGCATGCATTTAGACAGACAATCGGGTCACAAGAAAGTTATTATGTTTAGCAACAATTGGGTCACTAAAATAAAATAAACCTGCGACAACGTGCGACCTAGAACGTGACTCAATATCAATTGCAAGGAAAGTTTAATATAATATAAATGCGCGTGCAACTATACGCGCTCGATAGGCAATACCAATAGCTTGCATAAATTAATTATGATGGTACACACACTGACAACAAACACACGCAAATAGAGGACCGACAATAATTAACTTATTCCCATCCAAAGATACGATTATAAGCCAGCGGGTAAATGAAATGGCTTATTTGTGGATCGTCTTAAAACTTTATGTTTTCAACAATTTGGTTAAAGGCGCCGATACGTGTGTGTTTGCTTTGCGAACGGAAGCGTTGATCGACACAGTGGTGTAGGCCTGGAGAGCTTCCTGGCAAATATTTGCTAGCAGGACGGTCCAAGAACGGTATACGTGGTGTGAATTAGATCGGTGCATTTTAGAAGGTCAAACAATGTACACAAATTCTGTTGGTGAACTTTTAAGCTGGCCATCCATCTTGATTAAGGGATTTGTGCTTGGTAGCTGCGATAAAATTCTTTATTTATGCAAATTAAAACAACAAATCAAAAAGATTTTACCTGTTGGCGATATAAGCCTTAGCGCTAAATAAATTTATATGGAGCTTTGGATATTTGGGTTAAAACGATTTCAATTTGTATATGAATCAGGAGTCTTTTAGCCCTTGAATTCACTTTCGAGGGAGATACTCATAGATTCTCAGAAGAAATCCTTTTAAAATAGGTAATCAAATTGACGGATTCAGTTGAGCAATAACGCCCAAAAATAAACAACAAGATGGAAATGAAAATCCAAAAAACATTTGCACTTGAGTACGTATTGACCCCACTTATGGGGTCACTGTCACCATTACGCCTAAAATCAATTGTCACATCGCCCAGATTTTTGTAAATATTTTACAGCAATGATTGGGGCTTTATGACAATTTTTAATTTGGGCTTTATGGTTTTGGGTGATAAAACCTAACGCCGTTGGAGAAAGCTCTGGGCAAGATAAGGGCTTGTGCTACAAGTGTCATCAATACTAAACAAATGCTTTTCCACCGTGTTGTAGGTGCGTAGATAACTTTTTTCAGGGTTCCCGGCCATGTCAACATAAATGGTAATAAAAAGCCGACGAACTGAATAGAGGTGGGTCCGCAAGCTTTATCTTCTTTACTGTAGATATCTTACCTAAACTGAGGCATTAACCTTTCTAGAGTTTCACTTCCATTTTCTTCTTTTTGCTAACATTTTTCGTGAGTAGCTAGTTGACTCTAATTCCTTGCCGTTGGTTTCCTGGTTTTCCGGTGGAATCCGATTTATCGATTAACTACCTTACACAGTGTTATCATCGGCCTGGCCGATGCTTTGATACCCTCCACTGCATAAAAGTCATGCAAAATGTTTGCCATGCGAGTTAGTAGGTATGTGTCTAATATTAGTTTTGTATGGTAGGTAGCAGAACTACTTTACCGATATAGACAATTTTCAATACCAACCTAACGACGGTTAAAAAAAGTCGTCTCACAAAATTTCATTCATCTAACTCGATTCGTTTGGACGCTATCGTGATTTCAACAGACAGAGAGAGACGTGGGGCTAATAGTGGTTTTGTATGGGAGGTACCAGAACTACTTGACCGACATAGCCCATTTTCAATACCAACCTGGCGACGGTAAAAAGAAGTCGTCTCACAAAATATCATTCACCTAGGTCAATTCCTTTGGACGCTATCGTGCTTTCAACAGACAGACAGACAGACGGACAGACAGACGGACAGACAGACGGACAGACAGACAGACAGACAGACAGACGGACATGGCTAAATCGCTTCAGAATGTGATCCTGATTCAGAATATATATACTTTATAGGGTCTCCGGTGAATCCTTCTTGGCGTTACAAACGTAATGACAAAGTGAATATACCTTCCTGTGGAGGGTATAATAAAACATTTGATACATTGAATTTGATATGTCTCTTCGTTTTTCCAATGTCTGAAGATTTAGTAGCTTTAAATGATATATGTAGGTAGGGGCGACGTCTTTCGGGGTCTCGAGGTAAATCATGTATAATGCGAACAGAAGAAACTGCTTTTGAATGAGCTTTCAATTCTTGAAATTCCAGATTCGTATAGGTCAGACACCAAACAGGACTAAAATACTCTAAGAAAAGAGAGATCAGTAAATGATTTTGGTGGCATAGAAGTCTTAAATTTCTTTGAAAAACGTTTTCGAAGTCTCAAACGGCTTTTTGCCTTGAGCTTTCTGTCGACCTCTTTCTCAATAAAATATACATTAGAATAGTGGAATTTTGGCATCTCGCAAGGGGTATACCAACGCAAGCTTCCATGAGGACCCACAAACAAAGCAGAACCAAGATCAGGAACAACCCTTAAGTATTTCTTTTTTTATGGAATAAGTATATTTGAGAATAGGCAGAAAAAAACTACATTCTTGTTAAAAACTATATTTTAAAGGACGTGTCTATAAACGACATAGCCTAAAACCACCTCGTAGTCTAAGGAAACATAAAAAAAAAAGTTTCATTGAAATCTGTCCAGTAGTTTTCACGTTTTTAGGTAACAAATAAAATTCCTACAGTTTTTATATATAAATATTTGGTCTTCAGGGGCTTCGCAATTTTTCTACCTATTCGGTATAAATTTTTGTTTTGTCTTTACCCGGCAGTATTGATTCAAAAATTCTCTTACATAGTATGCAAAAGCAGTTTTATTTGAAAGCTTTTTTTATTCGCTGCGTTCTTAAATTTCATTTTCAATTTGAGGTTAAGACCACATGTAACTATCTTACATTTATGAGCTATCTACAATCGAACGCCATGTCTATTTTAAACTATAAAACTGACGCAGATTTATTACCCTTTCATATTTATGTATATTTTTTTTTATTTTACTACCGATCAATCAAAATGTCGAAGACAATCATTGACTCTTCCATCTTCACATTTTAAGTAATATGAATTTTCAAATAGATAACAATAGTTTATTAGTTGACTTAAGTCATGGTACTATTTTTTTTTGCCAATACTGCGATAACAGAAATATGATATGTAAAGCAAGTTATTTTGGCCTAAAAAAATTGAACATGAAGATTAAAAATGATTTATTAGGAAAACTAAGCCGCTATTCTCTCAAATAGTCACTCACTCTTAGATCACTACTATTTGGGATTAAAATTAAAAATCTGTTCTTAAGTTGGTCTTCCTCGGCTGTCGTTAGAGCAACTGGAATAAACACAACTTCATTGTATCTTTTTTCAACTAAAGTAGAAAGAATTTTAACAGAGCCAAGTTTACTTTTCATTTTTAAGTATATATGTACATAAGTCTAGCCAATAGAGACAAATTGAGCTAAGACACTCAAATCAACTTGAATGACAGTTGTTTGCCTACAAGCTGAATTGTACTCGGTTGACATTTTGAATTATAATCCTTCACGTGCAACAATAGTAACGTTTGTCAAATTGACAGCTTAATTTACTCTACTCTAGATGGCGCTAA
This sequence comes from Cheilosia soror, assembly GCA_949372485.1. Classification (NCBI taxonomy): domain Eukaryota; kingdom Metazoa; phylum Arthropoda; class Insecta; order Diptera; family Syrphidae; genus Cheilosia; species Cheilosia soror. The sequence continues at coordinate 4,371,931 of OX443564.1, forward strand.
CAGTCCGGGTGGGCCAATGCCTCTCAATCAACAAGCCGCTCCAGCCAGTTCGGTCTTTAGCTAGCTGCCTCCAGTTACGTACACCATGTTGGTTGAGGTCGCTCTCCAGTTGTGCACGCCACTGGGCGGGGCCACGGAGGCCTTTCTCTGTGTTGATGTGTTGCCAATTGCCATCCCTGACCTTGCACCATCGGACTTCCGCTTGTTTCGGTTACTTCAAAACCCCTTGTATGGACAAATTTTCAATTCCAATAAGTCCGTTAATCATTACATTCTGTTTCTTGCCGATAAAGACAGGTCCTTTTATGAGCGAGGATTTATGGAACTTACTGAAAAATGGCAAAATATCATCGAGCAAAATGTTCATGAATGATTTTTGTTCTTAAATGGTGGTATAGAAAAAGCATCATGACTTTTTTTATATAAAGATAATAGACAAGGCCTCAGTTATAACTATATCAAGAAAATGCATCCCTAAAAACACGAAACAGGACAAAACTGAAACATTTAACTCAATACCCAACAATTTCATAGGAATTCAGTCTAACATTTTGTAGAATTGACTAAGAAGTTGGACGGAAAAAGTTCTTCGTCCAAAAAAAATATAAATTCTTTTTCTAGAAAGTTCTGCAAAAAAGCAAAAGAATTTATTTTTTCAGTTGTGTTTTACGTAGTTAACTGGGCCCTAAAAGAAATGTAAAAAAAATTACAAAGCAAACAGAACTGAAGCCAGCCTTGTCACTGCCCAATATTTAACAAATTAATCCGGTTCGACCCCCAAAAAAGATGCATTATTTTGTATGTTTCATCCTCAAGTGGCAAATAAATGTCAGATCTCTATTTTTAAATTTAAACCCTCACTTAGTTACGTATACGGTATACCCCCTAGTAACTGTCAATTTTCATGAATAAAACCAACATCTCTCTGACTTTATTTTTTAAAATTCGTCACGCAAAAAAATAAGTTTGTCGGCTTCTTATTAAACATAAGACTACACAAATTGTTGTGCAAACAATCCTCACTTGGCGCATTAGTGACAGCGTATTTGTATTGCGTCAACAACAATCAAACAGCTGCATCACTTCAATTCAAAGTAGGAAATTTGCGAAACAATATAAAAAGATACATTTCGCCCCACTAAATCATTGTGAGCCTAAGCTTGTCTTTTAAGATATTCCCAACTTTAATTGGTCTTTCAAAAGATTTTGCACATTCACTCATATACTTCGGTGTATAATTTATACGAATAAAAATCCGTACCACCTCGTATTAGGTGAGGCACAAAAACTCAACAAAAACTCAAACCTATCCACTATAATACCGGTAGGTACTAGCTCTCGCAATCAAATAATTATTATACGCTCTCTTGACGAGCTTCAGGAAGTAAGCAGCTGGGAAGAAGAAGTTGGTGAGAAAAACTTCAACTCTTTCTTTGTAACAAAAGAAAGTTGCGCCAAACTTTTACTTTTCATGCGAATCTAGCAATTTAGTGTGCGTGGTCTACTTTCTTTCAGAATTCTATTGACATCGTTAGGTTATTTTTGGCAATCACTTTTGCTTCAATTTGAATTTGAAACTACGCGTGGTGTTACTACACAGAAAAAAAACCCTAAAAATCCCAAAACACCATCTACACAACTGACAGGCAAATATACTTGTTTTCGTTTCATCAATCAATAAAAAAATGTTAATTAATTCTAATAAATGCAAACCAATACAAAGCAACCAACCATAGTGTAGGTATCTATACAAATAATTGTCAAGCTTATCAATGGAATTGAGCAGCAGAAAAGGTTCCTCTGTCACTTTTTGGGAAAACAAAGCGAACACAAAATAATTGTATGGTAATAACCTACTTAAAAGGACTGTAAATTAAATTGTAATTAAGTAAATCAACAAATCATCATTAAAAGCTTGTATACGGTATATACATACGACAAACATTGCACGCCTCTTGTAGTGCTCACAGCCGACTTTGCGTTCTTTTTCGGGAGCTGGTGCTGTTGCTGAATTGTCGCCATTTTTGTTCTTCATACAATCACTGACGTCACTAACATTATCGATACAGTTGACAGTTGTTGTTGTTGTTGTTGTTGCGGTTGTAGTTGCTGGCGCTGGCAATGGCGCTGATGCTGTCTTGGTTGTTGTTGGCATTTTTTTGATTAAATTGAGTTGATAGGCATCACTAGAACTTATTTTATTGGAAATTTTCTCAATTTGTCTATTAATTGGCTCAACCAATGCTGATTCCGACGAAGATGATGCTGACGAACGAATAAAACTAGCAAATGTCAACTGCGAAGACGGCAACTGCGACGACGACGACGACGTTGCTAATGTGATTCCAACGGCTGATGATGATTGTGATTCCAAAGACGAGCGGACTGCTCGTCGACGGCGTGCCGCTTGAGCTGGAGATAATTCCTTCGCCTCGTTGTTCGCCGACGCTGTCGTTGTCGTAGCCGTAGTTGTCACTGATTGTTCGTTAATTAAATTCATAATTTTTCTAAATTGATCAGAGGGAAAATTTTCAAATTTCCATTTCCATTCTGTTTAGGCATCTATTTGAATATAGAGAAGAGACCACGAACGCGAAAACAGGGCGAAACGAACCCGACCCGGTCGGACGGGGCGGCGCGGTGGCAGTTGATATTCCACAGATACACCATACAGCCACACTCATTAGATTTAAATTGCTAAATGTCGTCGCTGGTTTCTTTTTGTTTGCGGCGCTGCTTCTCACTTTTCTCTGTGTTCTTCTCAGATGCTCAATTACACTTAAGTATTTTTTTTTTGTGTTAGCTTCTTCTTGTATTATAAACTAATTGAATTTGTAAACATAATAAAACACAAAAAATCGCCTGCTCAAAGATACGGGTTTTATCTTTAGCCAGTTTGATTCGGGGGAGAGGGATACGTGCGTCGGATTAGTCACTGTTGGTAGGGGGATGCATAATTGGAAACCGAAAGATTAATTGGGTGAAGAATGTGAATTGTCGTGATAACGTGTATGGCGGTGCGGACCAGAGATATTTGTATGCAAATCGATTTGAAAAAATGAGAAAACAAAAACAGTTAATATGACCGCGCGACGACGTCTGAGCTAAGACTGCCACTCAGCTGGCGAACAGTCCGAGATACATGCTCCAACTCTGAGACTTTTCCGCAGCGCAAAAAACGTATCTCTATAGCTGTCTCGCTTTCAATTCAGGGATCATTGATCGTGTGCGCCTTTGGAGCAGAAAGCTTTACATTTTGACTTTTGTTTGTTGTTAAACAACGCAAAGCTTGTATTTTTATTTTGGCGACACTTTCAACACGTGTAAAGTTCAAAAGCAAATATCTTTATCGTAAGCGTCGCGACGCGACAAGATCAATGTTTGTGTTCCCAATATATAAAGGCCGCGCACGGTCAATTAAACAGAGAAAGACGTTGCGCTGTGAGAATCCATACGCGTTAGATCTAGCTTCTATCTGGTTCTGGACCTTGGAAAGTGGATCTGTGTACAGCCAGCTACACATAGGGTAGCAAATTTCATAGATGCCGTTCTATTTATACATAAGTATTTCAATTTGGTATTTCGTATTTGGAAGTGTGGATACCTTGTTATCACGATGATTGTGGAAAGGCGAGAGTAAATATTCGAGTTTATTTTTATAAAGTTGATAGAGAGATTGTTGATTTGAGGGCTAGGCTAATGGGCTATCGTGTGAACGTAGTCGGTGAGTCTGAAGGCATTTGGAATTGTGCGCTCTTATCTATGTGCACAGCAAATATTTCGCACACATATCAATTACGGATTAGATTTCTGTTGTTAACAAGCACGATTTGCTATTGATAATATTATAATTAGTAGTTGCAGTTGTTTTTAAAGTTGAGGAAAATTATGATGAGAAAAGCACACAAAGGGGTCAACCTATGCATCACGACCAGTGTTGATATTTCATTGGAATTTTTTTCCCATTCATATTAATTAAAGTTCCCATAATTTTATCACAAGGTTTTTTTATGAAAAAAATTTGAGGATATTTTAGAAATATTTTCTAATAACTGCCACTGAAAAGTGTGTTTTTTTGGTTGTAGATTTTAGTATATTTTTAAGCGGTTTCATTTGGTTTTGTTGTTATGTAAACATTTAAAATTTCGATAAATTGTCATTTTCTTAAAGTCTACAGAACATTTTAGAAAATTTCCCACGAAATGGTATATTTTGGAAATAAAATTTCCCATAAAAAAGTCATTTTTGCACAGGCCTTTAACACTGGTTTACCATTGGTAATGCAAGTACGGAAGTTTAAATAACTACGGCGATAGATTTCAAATTTTTAAAGACTCAACGACAACGGATCGCAAAGAGAGGGTGTCACTTGCTGCAAAATCAGTCAAAAGCCTTATCGTATGTTACAGCAATCAGGAAGAGTTCACATCATCGCGGAGAAAGTTCCTCGCAAAAATTCGATAGCCAGCAAGTTATTTCTGCAGCAAGTGCAGAAATAAGTGCCGCCACTAACTGGGTTTCACTATATAACCGCTGACAAACCCCTGGTTCGATTAGGCCGGCATATTATGCAGAAAACTACGAGAGGGCCATCAATTAATGATGCTGGTAGATCTGCAAACCAGGTATATAGAAGAGAAGTACATGGACTCCTCAGAAAGAAAAAGGAACGATACAAAGGCATACGACGCTATTGAAGGGTGCTGCTGCAGAGGCAATGCTTGGAAGTCAGAATAGATCAGCATAAAAATAGTTCCGTTCGAAGAACATTTCTCCAGACTCCTAAAGGCGGAGTCAGCCAACAATCCGTTGTCGGGATAACAAAATTTCCGTCAATCTGACCAACTTCCTGTAAGCATAGCGATATCAATGTTCAAGATGGAGTCTGAGCTTCTCAAATCAGTGGAATTTAATTTGACTTGGTATAATCAGCTTACACCAGCTAAAGCCGGAGGCATCCAACAATCCTTTCTCAGGAAGATATAATCATTTCAACCTGGGCTATGACAAAATTTCCGTCAATTTGCACAACTTCATGTAAGCACAGCGATATCCAAGTTCAAAGTGGAGTCTGACCTTCTCAAATCAGTGTAGTTTAATTTGACTACGTAATCAGCTTACACCAACTTCTCTGCAAAATTTGGTCGCATGTGCAATGTACTGAAAGGGAGATTTTCTGAACTGCGCCAACTACAGATGAAAATGTCGCCTGATTTGACTACTTTTACTGCTTAAACGCGACTTATATCGGTGGAGTTTTAGGCCAGGAAATTTAAATATTGACCACATCTTCACATCTGCAGCAATTCTAATGAAAAAAAAACTCAGAACTTGGACATAAACTTTGTCGAAAGCGGATAAATAACTCTTTTGACATTTTGAGACAAAAATTCGTCAGCTGATATTCGGTCCAGTTTGTATCAAAGCTTAAGATGCAACCGCTTATACAGATGACTAAGCCACGAGGGGCTTTTAGACAAATAACGCACCAGTCTGACGAATCTTTGAGTATACGTACACAAACCCTTACAATGCAGTAAAGCATGACCTCCGATGAATGGGGTAAACGATGTAGACTGTTGGTACATAATTTCTTAAATAGTTGTCAATACTTTTTCAAAAAAAAAAAAAAAAAAAAAAACGACGACAATCTGATTGAACTGAATGACGTTGCCCTTTTTTCCACTTCTAGTATAAACACAACCTTTTCCCATATGACTCCATTGGAATACATTCCTTTTGGGTTGTTACAATATCATCCAATCTGATGCCTTATTCAACTGAAAGAGACATACGCCTTTGTAGTTTCCCCCCCATTAATAGACTGTTGTTGCTATATCCTAACCTACCCGCGGTCTGTCTGAAATTTTCATGTTTCCTCAGTCGCGTTTCCTCAAAAGTCAGATTATAGGAGCAATAGAGCTCATAGGTTTAATTTTTTTACAGATCTGCCACTTAGGAATAGTTTCTAGAATAACATTGGTATTCCATCTCTCTTAGCCACTTCACTACTAGTCCATCTCAATACTTCTGCCTATGAAAATGTATAATCTAGTCGATTAGCCCTTTCAATTAGAACGACCGTTCATAACAATCGCTTTCAAAAAAACTCCAACCAGTGATTTAATTAGTGCAACTTGCCCCACTTACTTTGTAAAGCTAACTTACAATATTTAAATTTACTGACGATGCGTATGGCGTATACGTAACATTTTCGATCGAAGTAACTATGCATTAAGTCGTGACATTGCATGCCACCGTGCAATTTCCTGATAGGGAGGGAACTCTAAAGCATGCAATGTGGTAGACATTGATTTGTTGGTTGTCGCCCATCGATAGTAAAGAGTGGACCATATTATGCTGCTTTATTTTGTAAATTACATATTAGAAAATAAAAACCTTTCAATATTATTTTCAAAGACTCTTTCTCAATTGAAAATAGCAAGCCTTTTGATTATTTATTATGGAGTACAATTTCATTTAAGTAACTGCCCCCAGTGGCTTGGCGATAGCCGTTAACATTGCCATCTAATCTTTCAGCTAGTCCTCGGCTCACCTCTTATCAAACCCTAGTAAGACTTATTTGTTCTCCTCTACTTGATTTCATTTAAACACAGAATGGTGATTTCCGGAATAAAGGTAGTAACTCCCTTCGAATACGTCAGGCACTATTATATCGTCGAAAAACATGCCCTTCAAGTCCGCTCACAATGGGAAAACAGACGGGAACACACTAACTCTGGCAGTAGGAAGGAAACAGCATAACGCATTCAACTTGACTCACTTAAACCAAAAATTTTATCTCACTCAAGTTTTAAAGAGAAAGTTGGCTAAGGTTACTTTCGAATAGCTTATTTTTTGTATCAACTTTGTTATCTTTGAATATATCATTCATCTCAGCTCCTGAACGTCTTTTGTTACTACGAAAGTTGTAGACCTCTGTTGGCAACACTAAATGCATTTCACTAATGTCACATACATACTTACGTTTACACTTGTCAAAGATAACTTGTCATTAAAATTGTCCATTTAGTGTTCGAGTCCAAAGGCGTAATATACGCGGAAAATGTTCGCACTCATCTAGTCTTACTACAAGATCACAACATCCTCAAATTGTTCCGGAATTTTCCTTGCTGCTTCAATGTTCCTTGTGTCTTTTAATTGCGCCCAATAGGACTCAGTTCCCTCGACCAGCACATAATAAAACTCTGACCACAGCCGAATGACCATAACAAGCGACTGCGAATTCCAGACAAAAAACTGTTTAGACCATCTTAACAATAAAACACAGAACAGTGCATTCGTATCAGCATACCCAAAATATACTGGAAGTTTGTAGCTACAGCTACATCACTCGCAAAATAAAAATACAGCATAACAGAGAACCCATCCAACATCTGAATTGAACAACTGAACAATAATATCAAATGCCTTATTGATGAATACCGAAGAGACTTACTTACTTACTTAGGCGGCTCTACAGTTCGGGGTGAACCGAGGCCTCAGCTAACAAGCCTCTCCAGTTAGCCCGATCCTTAACTAACTGCCTCCAGTTGCGCACTTCTAGTCGATTGAGGTCGCCTTCGACTTGCGCGCGCCACTTACGGCGAGGTCTTCCTCTACTGCGTTGTCCCTCCGGGTTAGACTCGAAGACTCTACGAGCCGGAGCATTTGTTTCCATCCGCTCCACATGTCCTAGCCATCTTAAACTACTTACTCGCAGTTTTTTGACCAGGTCGGTGTCGCTGTACAGCTCGTAAAGTTCGTGGTTGAATCTCCTTCTCCAAAGCCCGTCAACGCAAACGGGACCGAAAATTTTATGAAGAATCTTACCGAAGAGACACATCTCCAAAATCGCAAAATTACTACCTCTGCATGGACATAAATCAACTCTGATCCACAATAAGTCGGATTTATTACGGGAGCACCCGAGACAGTTCAACGATCGAACGCCCAACATTCCACAACCGGGATAAAATAGCTCAACAGCACCACGTCAGCCTTAAATGCAATCACTAGTCAAATTAGCAACCCAAGCCATTGCTGTGGCCTTAGATCTATCAAAGGCAGTTCGCCACCTCCGGCATGAATAAACAGGAGTTCATAATGAACCAATACAATCCTAGCATTTCGTCCCAACATAAAAAGATCACTGCGTGCCATCAAAAAACAAATCAATAATTGTTTCAATTTATTTTATTAATACACATAAATACCAATTAAGCTCATTAAGCAAATAAATTCTCTATAAAAAAAAGTTCATCTACATACTACGATTGAAACTATGTAAAATCGAAGACATACCTAAAATCTAGAGCAACAGTTTCCCTGTTGACATCAGATAGCTCTTACTGACTAACAGGCAATGAAACTACTTCAACTCCTCCTTAAAGTGTAAATCTTAGATTATGTACAATTATTGTATGCACACGTGAAAGCTATTAAACGCCAGTTAAATGGTTAACAATGGTCTTTGCCTAATTACTGGGCCTTCTCCTTATGTTCTGTTTCAGCTGGTGAGCTGTCTTTCTCTTGTGCCCTCTTCTTGCGCTTATCGGCCGCACGTTTCTGATTGGTCATTAAAACGGCAATTATCATTAGGATTGCCCACCACACATAGCCCAAGTGATAGACTGACGAGTAGTAGAACCAAATTCGTTTGAATGTCAGCAATTGGAATGCCATGCCCAAATAACTGAGAGCGAAGAACTTTGAGAACCAGAAAACGGCATCGACCACTTGACGTTTGAGGCCAGTTGAATCTTTGCGATAAAGCTTGGTGAACATATCCTCCACAGGAACGTAGAACGGAGCACCCATGATGCAGAAGTAATGGCCAGGCATGAAGCCGTGCCAGAACGACGAAGTGAGAAGTGTGGCAATTGTCCTAAAAATCACAGTTAGTCATTGATCATGGTCAATGTAAAATTTATTGTTTACCTGTATTTCTTGCTGGGGAAGTTTTTATAGACATTCACCGCCAACCAGTACTGGACGCAGACATTCCAGTGCTTCATTGCTTCGCGCATTGTCATGCAAACTTCGGTTTCGTAGGCTCGCAGATTTACGATCGTGGTAAAGTTGTACTTTTGCTTTTCGGCGTCACGCTTTAGGTGTACGTATTGTCCCTTGGGTCCTTCGCCATTGACAACAGTTGCATCGTCTGGATAGGCGCCGAATCCGGCACATGTGCAGACACATTCGCTGAGAGTTAAACCGGTGTAGATGCGCATGCGAAAGATAAGGAATGTGGGCCACACGTAGAACAGGCGGTAGAGAAAACTGCGTTGCTGGTAGAATTCATCACTCAAGGCGTACTGTGTGGGAGAGAGAATCGTTAGCTGTTGAAGGGAGAATACATTTTTGGTGGCGACTTACGTCCAATGGCCAGATGTAGTTTGCAATCACATACAGGACACAATAGAAAGCTGTGTACTTGAGTTTTTCAAGTGTTACTTCAGTACTCTTGGCGTGATCTTTGAAGGGCATCTCAAAGTAGTCGCGGTATGTGCGATAGCGGTAGTAGGGACCTAGAAAAGAAAGGGGAGTTTAGTAAAAATCAAGCAGGTCTAGCTTAGCAAATAAGATTTGGTGCTAGGTGTCGGGAGTGTTGGGACCTCTATCAGTCTCCATCTTCCGCCATCCAAAACTAAGTCATCAGGGGCAATACATTAGGATGACAGTGGTCATTATAGTTCCTACGAAAAAATCTCTTCTAAATTGTGTTGGACGAAAATCACAGATGCGCGCCTAGTCTTCCGTGTCATGGTCGTGTGGTATGCTTTCCTCAACCCGAAGGAACTTTGGACTTTTACTCTTCATCTTCCGATAGAGAATATTGACACTGTCCCTTGGACATTAAACTTGATCTAGCAATTTGAAAGACAATTTCCAATCAGGAAATAAATAAACTGCAAGCGATAAGCGGTCAACGCGGTATTACAAACACCCATGTACTTCGTAATCGCCATCTCATTTCATATGCAGAACGCGACGCGATAAGATTGCCTACTAATCTTAAGCCCTTGCCGTAATAAATCTAATCACCCGTTAAGACGCCGATATAGTTGAACGAATAATGGAATATCTCCATAATGCTGATGGTCTGCAGCTCCACATCATAGTCGGTCAATTCCACCAACGATCCCAAGTCTTTTTTATCGCTACTTGTCGACGGTTGATTCCTCTCATCGATTTCCTTCTTTCTCTGTTCGATTTTCTTATACGCGGCATTCTTCTCAAATGCTACACCAGCAACCTAAAATTGAACTTGTTAATAACGATTCCATAACAACTGAATCCGTTTTAACCTTTAATGTTAAAATCATTTGAATCATATTCGTATGTCCAGGTACCGATGGAAGTCCAAAGTACGATGTCGTTCGGAAGAACACCAAGTAGCCGAACATAATCGCAAAGCTAACCAAGTGGCATTTGCTGGCAAGAAAATTAGTAGTAATTAATTAGATACAATATAGAAGGGCAAAGGTTAGCGGCACTTACCTTGGATGAACATATTGAATGGCTAAGGCGCACAAACTAAATGATATCAAACAGTGAAGGATATGCCACCCGGAAACAACGAAAACAATCAAAACTCCAACTGATGTAGCCAAAAGTTTACGTTGCGATTCATCTTTGATTTTTCGCATGTACACACCAAGTCCAATGCACGAAAGCAAGCAGACGAGGTACACCAAGTCGTCGATGTTCATTGTTGCAAATGCATTCTAGATAATTGAAAGTAATTATTAGATTAAAATTGGTTTTCCTATCGACAGAAATATTAAAACAACATACCACCAGATGCGAAGAGATCGACTACGGAAATTTATGAAGAATTTCTGACAGCGACAAGTGACGTTTATTTTGTAATAGAATTGAATTGTTTTAACAGGGGTGTGTTCAAAGAGTAACCGACTTTGAGAATGAAAAAGTTGGTTCTAAGTGCTTGGTGTACTGTACAAGTGTACATTCATCATGATGGATAAAAATCATTTGTAAACAGATATTATTAGTATGATGGAAAAAATCAACAAAAATCAACAAAAAGAAGCCCTGCAATGTCGTTGAAGAAAATCATCAGCTTTGTCATTTAATCATTGACAGTTTAGATGGAAATTTCTTAAGCTACTATTACATGTCGCAAATCGTGTTAATTTTTCACATGAAGACATCAAATGTGGTCCTAAAGTAGTGTAGTTAAAATCTGACGTCAAAAATGGCCACAATTTAAAAATTAAATCAAATACACCAGAGGCTACTGAACTTATTTCTGAAATCAGAATAAAAGCAGGCTTGATTCGATCAAACTCGCGTAAGCGTTTCTTAGCCGCTTTCACAATTATGTCTTGTCAGTTACTTACAGCTTTATCGAGATGTTACTATGATGTCACCGTCATCCTACCCTTTTGTGGGTATATATTCGATGTAGAGCTTAGCAGATCTAAAATTACCGACGCAAAAAAGTATGTTTTTAAAACTTTATTTTGTACGCACTGATCGCGATAGATACCGATCTACTACCAATGATAACCAAAAGGGAACCCAAATCAGTCAGTAGGAAGTATTTTGTAAGAAAAATCAGCAGCCGTTTTGGAAATTAAATTGAATAGATATTGCCGTAAAAGGAAAACGCGGAATTTATTTGAATCGTGAAAAATAATCGTAAAATAAATTCTAGTTTGGTAGTTAAAACATTGCCAAACCAAAAATTGTTCTTAACGTCTAATGAATAAATGAAATTTTTCGGAGAATAATAAAATAATAAAAAAAAGAATAAGGAGTTCATATTTAACGCATTCAATATTGAAAATTATTTATACGGGCATTATCAATGTGCAACCACTTCTAAGTATTGTAATTAGAAATTTTGGTTTTCTGTAATAAATACAAATCCATTTATGAACGTACCTACATATTTTTCTAGAAAACTAAAATCTCTCATTTGTCATTTCTGACTTTTGAGTCACAGTGCTTATCGAACACAAAAACCACTTTTGTTATCTGTTCTAGTGCCATCTATACTTCACATTGCAGCAATGACAATGGTTGTTAAACCAACGATAACTGGACGCCACCTAGCGTAATATAGCATGACTTTTCGATTATTCCAAGCGCAATGGGCATGTTGCATTGACATTAGGTACCAACGAATCATTTGAAAAGTCACAAATTGAAATATTTTCATTTTATCTCTAATGGGTGTTCAGACAACACTCGCTGAAAGTAAAATGAGTTTACCGAGCACCACTTGTAGCGCGGTTGATACTAATTTATTTTCTTTCCAGCATTTCTTGTTCCCCATTGTCTTACGGTACCTATTGAAATATATACTAATTTCTTTTGACAGAGCACGTTGTCATGTGAATTATGCACTCAGTGTTGTGCTGTCATTTTGACATCGACACGACGTAGGTACTTACTATGGGGTAATGCTACAAAAAGATCTGTAGATTGCAAGAGTTGGGAGTAATTTTTTTATGAGAGGCACAAAATTAGTGAAAAGCTCAGAATTATTTATGAAATTTGCAGTTTTCACTTTAGAAAATCAAAACAAAAAAAAAAAAAAAAATGAAGTCAAAAGAATGCACTTTTGTTTAATGACTCTATGGATGCGTTTTGGGATATAACAATTTTGTTGGTATGTTTTTGTGGTAAATTCGGGTCTGTGCAGAAAAAGTCGAGTTGTTCTTTCCAATGTGAGATGAATCTATTTCCAAGGTTGGAATTTTCCTTGGCTTGTAATAGACCAATGATTTCAAATAGCACATACCAAACAGTCCAGTGGCATAAAATTTCACGATCTTGGAGATCCATTTTGGAAGAAAAGGTTTTCGAAAACGCGGCACCATGTGCGTGGTAGATGTTGAATCACCTTTGAAACTCCCTCGATGTGATAATCTTGCCATCGAAGTAAAATTAAGTCTCATCATTAAAAATCAGGACGTAAACGATGTCAAATAATGCTGAAAAAAAGATGGAGCCACCTGTCAGATAAACTGCAAGCTGTCTGAGTGTTGCCACTTTGAAAAACAATACTCCTAAAAAAACCCTCTTTACATATCTGAATAAAATTCGCGTTATTACAAAAATTTTGCAACTAGTTTAGGTTGGGTTTGGAGGCTCCATTTTGACGTCCAACTCACATTATTTGAACAGCTAGTGAATAATGTCAAATGAAAGGCTAGAAGAGTGACTTAACCAATCTGCCTGGTTAAACGTCTACTTTAGCTCGGAGCTCTAGGTACTGGATCATCTAGATCTAGAACAAAACAGAAAGTGACTGTAAAAGTCGACTCCATGATTCCATCTGTTGTTGGCTTTGAAAGCCCAAATTAGGAAGCATTTAATTGATTGTAGTGGAGCGGATGTGGTTTCATAGTGATATCTAATTTAACGAAGATGTCTTGGATCAATTCCTCGTTGAATTAGTCCAAAAAACTCTGACATATGCTTGACCAACAATTTATTAATTAAACTTTAAATGTCTATTGCAATTCTTCTGCAAGCTAGCTATCTAAAAAACGTTTTTACCAAATTTTCTTCCATCGGCAGGACCATCACCATGGTACAGTTCTATTTTCATCCGCGCGCACTGGCACTCTATCGTGAAAAGTTATGCCTTAACCAATGCCACTGTACCACCAACACTACCATCACCGCACATTTCCTCCGCTTAGTACAAATACCACTAGAGAATGGGAGCTAAAGGCAAGGCGCCTGCCACCACCGCCACACAGGATGTGCGATGCTATTGCCATTATAAGAGACAATTACAAAAAACAACTTGGCAATTAGTGGATCTAATTAAAGACAGTAAATTAGGCGCAGAGAGCATTTAAAATCGCGCGAATATCAAATGAGGTTGTGAAAGGGTGCACTGGCAAAGGAGGCAGGGGGCCAACAAACAGTTCGTAGTGTGGTAGATGCCGTGTGATTTCCCCAAAATGGCAACGGATGTGTACCCACTTTCGCATTTATTGTGTGGCGGCCATTCTCCTTCCAAGTCGTACAACCCGCATCGCAGTTGCATCCTTGAAGAAGAAGAAAACACTGGTGAATGTGTCGTCCTCGCGTCGTTGTCGTTTCCTTTCAATTCTCAGTAAGTCGGCGGCTGCCATTATTAAGGCTGCGCTGCTGAATTATCATTTTATGCAAATGCAGATAACGATGCGGCATGAGTTCCTCTTCAAGTCAGTTTCCCGATCGGGCACAAAAGACCCGGAAGGATATTACGACGAGTATAGATATCCCTCTGTTGTGTGTGACTATATAGAAGGTAATCATTTGCCAGCACCATATATACACGAGACAGATTAAGAACGGAAAAAGATCTGTTTTGAGAATGAAACGAACGAAATTCACATTCTTGAAGGAGTAAGTGCAAGTAGCTGGGACTGGGATTACTTTTAAGGATATTGGGATGTTTTTAATTATTTCCCGTCTAGTAGATCCGCGTGAATTTATATAAATGATGTGAATCGTTTTAACTGCGCGCGAGAGGAAGCCAGATAAGCTCGAAGACATTTGTCTTTTATAATTGTTATGTGAGGATTAAATGTTGTGCTCGTTCTGGACGCGTCCCGGTCCCACCCATACCCAAGAACACAGTTGGCGAATAACAAAGAAATAATCAAGCAAGAGAGCCAGGCTCTCAATTTTATTTTAATAGTCACTGAGATAGTGATAACTACCGCGAGGGCATTAGGGTGACATATTTATTATTGCATAGGTTGCTATTGAGAGTAATTATATAATTTTTTGGAAAGGATATAGAGGGGCAGGTTCTCGACTGTGACTTCATTGATTAGTTAAAGCAATCATCTTAAAGAGTGCAATGATTAAAAAGTGACTGTGGCAGTGTTTTCTTTTAAAACCAACCATGAGACAGAAGGAACAATTTCCATTCAATTACACAGACCCTGAGTGTGCACCCAGTTGCTACTAAAAAGAAGTCCATTTGGAAAATGACGGTCAACTCAACACAACAGGGTTGCTACAATAAATGAAAGAAAAGTAAAATTTGGGACACTTGGAGTTCACAGTTCGTTCCCGTTTCACACAAAGGTTCCTACAATTGACAGTTAAATAGAAGAAAAATGCAGATGGCGCATATTCATATTAAATTTGCGCCACTTGAGCTTTCGATTTGCTGACGTCACATGAGAACATTCTCAAAAGCTGTTATTTAGAATACGTCCACAGACGCGTGATGTAGACTGTAGTCTTTCTCTTCCAAAAACCGCGGCTCATTCTTCCTTTTAAAGGTGTCCTTGCTGCAAAATCTAATTCAGGCAAATTTGTGTGAGCATCTCAAAATTTTATCTAAGCTCATCCAGTCATAAAGTATACCGTAGAAACTGTACCTTTTGAACTTTCCCAAAACAATTGCAATTCATTCCCATCAGCGCACACACTCATATCCTTTGAGCGCAAACGAAAACTTAGCCTAATCGCATGCAAACAAATAATTCTTGTTTTGAAAAATGTTGCTGCACTCCTACCCATTTATGCATGTCCTTATAGCCAACCATTATTTTACGAAAAGCAGGACAAACATTCCACATACGCCACCCCATTCGTACAGTTCTCTCTCTGGCACTCATTGCTGGGTGAATCTCTCAACTTTTCATATCCTTTTGCAACCTTTTGAGATAATAATAATTTAGTGTTGTTGATATGACTTTTGACCATCATTGCCTCCCCGTCTGTACGGTTACCCATACTCAAGGATCAAACGAAATAAATCTCAAATTCTCGGCCCCAAACAGAACACACTAAAAATTATTTCGATTGCGCAAATTATTCGATTGCACACACCAAAGTTGTCTTTCAGGAATTTAACCCTCTATACGGGCGTATACCACATATACGACCACCTAGACCTACTCACAGAGGAATCCTTTTGAGAGAAAATCGCACGAGATAAACCGAAGACGGGACCGAACGCAACGGGCCCGAAATGCAAATTGTTTGCGCAAAATAAAGGAAAGAAAAGTATTCGGATGTGTGGACGAGTCTCGAAGGAAAAATGAACCAGAAAAATCGAAAGGAGATTCCGAGAGTCCTGAAAATGATTTTTCATTTATTGCGGAGGCAAAACTTCATCTTTGACTTTGGTAACTTTTCATCTTCTGTGGAATAGAGGGATAGTGGTGTGGTGTATGTTCAAAGGACTCTGGGTATAATAATTTTCATTTGTTCGGATACATATTCGATTGGCCTGGATGAGTACTTTTGGTTTATCCTTCTCGAATGGGCGATGTGTGTGTGTCCTTATAGAGTAGGGGGCGAGTCAAATGCCGGTGCACAAATAAATGAAGTTCCTACTAATGGCATACAGAAGAGATACCCATCGGCCGACATACATCCCGTTAGTGGAATGCCATTGAAAAAGGATTTCCTTTGTTCTACAAGCTACAACACCCCATACCATCAACAGTACTCGAATGCATGAGTTTGAGTTTGAGTTTGAGTTCATGTATCTTGCAAGTTTCTGCTTCTCGAAATTATTTACGTTACAGTACATTGTGCGGCAATTTGGTTCCTTTGCATAGTATTATAGTGTGCATATATAGACAGGACATACAACGAGAGAACTTTTGTATATCCTCACACATGTCATCGTCGATAATTTTCTTTTAACCGAACATTTTGATGCCAGGAACAACCGCATCTCAGAAAAGTTTCTGCTCACACACGGATAAAGGATTATGAAGGAGAGGTCGTCTCGTTTCGTTTGGCCTGCTCCTGGATAATAAATACGAGGAAAGGAGAAAACATTCGAGATAACTTTGGAGACATCTTAAGTCGAAACGAGCGCAACTCCATTAGGTGGCAAATATAGTAAGGCAAACGTGCGGGGGTGTGTTCGGCTTGCGACAAGGAAAGGGATTAATAAATATACTATCTAGCCAGCGGATATCCTTTTTAGACCTTCGTATCGGGACTTTCGATATATGGTGCGGTTTTGCACTTAGGTGTCGTCTTAAATTTGCGAATGAAGGTGGGTCTGGGTGAACTGCTTTATCTTTCCACTAAAATGATGCACAGCGCACCCTGTCTATGTATGGAGGGCGACATTTTTAGGTTTGAAATCAGAAATAAATGTCCTGCGGGAGGTAGTTATTAATTGCTTAATGGATGGTGAAGGAAGTTTTATCAGCTAATGGTATATGAACCTTTATTAGGGTGAATTGTGATAATATGTATATGTAGCTGTAACTGTTCAATTTTGACGGGACTTCTTTCAACTCTATAGCAGGGGAGTCTCTCTCTCCTGTTGATGGAATTTTTAATGGTGCTATAGCCTTACTGTGGATTTCAGTCAGGTGCTTCATCACACCAACTACCTAGCAACTATCTACGTACTACCCACATTTGCTTAATTTCGGTCCCGCCTATAACAAGGACCGCTGGCTGGTGTAGGCTGCTTATTCTAATTGAAAATTCCCACAGAAAAAGACTGAGGGTTTTATTTCAAGAATATAGGTCTCTTGTCCGAGTTTCTATGTTCAGCTCATGCATTCTACAAGACGACTGCAAAGGAAAATAAAATATTATCATGGCGTAATTTTGTATTAAAAATACCGCCACTGAGCATCTTACATCTGCCTACGTCATAGAAGAATGTGAAGTCTGTGGAGCTACAATTCAATACCACCGGCAAACATAATGAGCACGAATTGTACTTGTCTCTTGTTGTGCATATCGCATCAGTGACATCTCTAGGTCCCTAGTCAAACTGTTCCACTCTAACGTAACCTGTTCCGAATTGAACTCTTTAAATATTGTTCACACTGTCCTTCGCGGATAGTGTTTGTCAGTTTTTGGCCATTTTTCGATGGGTTTTAGACACATTTTTTGCGGTTTTGTCAGACCTTTTCGTTGGCTGCTTTAATGATATTTGTTTTTGGGTATTTTCAGCCCCATTCTCTTGCGTTTCTTAACATGTTTTTTAGCGTTCTTTTTCACCCTTTTGGACCGTTTGAAGAAACCAATCTTTTTCAAATTTCTAACTCCTTTTCAATAGAAAAACTTACGGCCGGTATGACGATACTAAATTGAGTCATTCTTTGCATAGTTACACAAAAAAAAAAAAAAACAAAAAAAAGTACTTGTCGTTTTTTTGTACTAAAAATGCGCCACTTAAGCTCTCGTTTTTCATATACAATGGCAACTTCTATTTACGAAAGATAGACTCTCACTTGCAGCGGCATCTCACTGTCTAGATTCAATAACATAAAAACATTAAGCATCAGCGTTTTTGTGGATACGGCATTTGAATCGGTTCCAAGAGAGCTTAAGACTTCTGGATATCCCAATACTACACCTGGAACAAAATTGCGCTATCGAAAATCGTTGAAGTTAATAATATTCGCCGAGACAGAAGTTCAACAATGGCAAGAATTATTACGAGGTAAACATTGGATACTTCATGGGATAGTTGATCGCTGAGTGAGACGTGACGTTTCTGCGTTGATCTTGCTTAGTCCCAAATGGAGCTCAGGGGTTTCCATAAATGGATATACGCCTTTGCTCATCTACGTAACCAGAAATAGCAGAAGTGCATGTTTTGTATTAAAAATACGCCAATTTTCGGTGGCACATATCTTCCCATATTGCAATTATCTAAAACTATTTTTGCTAGTCTATCTTTAAGTATAGTTCTTTAAATTAATACACTCGTCAGCTTATCTACGTCACAACAAATTGTAACGCACTTGGCGCGGTTTTGTATTAAAAATTGCGCCACCCAAGAAATACAATTCGATGCTTATGTAAATAACTCTCTTTTATATAAAATGCTACCAAAACAGCTATTTAAATCAAATGCAGTTTCACACTAAAAACGACATCACAGAAAGAGGTAGTCCAACTTTTCAGTAGATCCATACCACCCGAAGACGATTTGAGTGAAAAAGTTCCACACCATACCACATCGTCCACCATTACCACTCTTGCCACGCAACGAAACTGATTTATTTGAATGTCCACCTTCTGGACCGCAACAGCAAATCCTTTTATTTTCTCCTCCCATACCTATAGCCATTCACACGGGTATACGTGTGTGATGCTTTCTAGGAAATAAAACAAATTCCTTCGAAAAAAAAGGATAAAACCGATTGATTTATTTTGACACAACCATAGAGTCCGAGTTATGTTTTTGTCTCCAAAAAAGACCGACCATCTCCCGCATCGGTTATCCAAAAACCAGGACCTTGCACTGGACTTGCCATTTCTGTGTGTATGTGTGTGCGTGTTTGTCTCTATAATGTTTTATTCCACATCTTTCTTATTTTAATCCTCCTCCGCCTTTAGGCAAGAAATGTAGACCAACGAGAGTGAGGCAGGGCCGGCACATGACAATAAATGGTTCGTTAATTACCACTAGGCGAATAAATTATTATTTCAAAGATATATAATATATATATATAGACAGAGAGAAAGAGAAAAAGAGAGAGAGAGATGGTAGCCAAACGGATAACAGTTTTAAATTCTGTACGACTACGAGCACGAGGTGCACACGAGACACGGGGGTAAAGTACAAAAATAAAAAGATGAATGACTGTTATGGCAGATATCCTATTCTCTTCGGGTACGCTGCTGCTCCTGGACAATATAGAAGAGTCTGGGCGACACATGAAACAATACCCTAGCAGCAGCTTCGGAACAGACACCGGAAGATGTGTAGGACATTTTTCTTGTGCTGCTAGAGCAGGGAATTAAATGTGAATAAGTTAAATTATTAGTTTGGCCAATCCGATGGTGGATTGGTGCGGTATGCAGAGGTGAAAGGGGGTCTATACTCTGTCAACCCTTTGAATAGAAGCGGTTCTTCTGAGAGACATAAATCGTGAGCTTTGTTTTGAAAAGTTTAGGTTGTGCTTTATGATGTATATTTCTAGCTTGGTGCATTGGAATGTCCTTAAAAGGTGGGGTATTGATGTTCCTCCGTGTTGTTGGACATTGGCTTTTTAAAGGGAACTTAACGTAGTGGATTTATAAAAAGTTGACTTATTAGGGACTAAGGACAATGATCACTTGTCTTCTTGAGGAGCGGTGCTGAGAGACATAGACATAGAGGTAGCATGTGTAAGCTTTATCTGTGCTGCGGCTGTCGATTTGCGGCCAAATAAAGCAAAATTTCCGAATCCATCTAGCGGACAAAAGTTGTAGCTGAAAAAAATTTTAAATCCATCTAGCGGACAGAATAAGTTGCTGAAAACAAAAAAAATTGCTACACCCTACTAGAATTAGCATCAGCTAACTTCTACATCTATTTCCTTTAATCCAACATTAAGCCCTGTGCTTAGATTTGGCGTTAAAACTCATCCCCTTGGCAAATCCTGACCTTCTTAATTAAAATAGTTATCGAAACTCAGAACCAATATTTAATTAATGGACTTTCCATACGAGAACACACCCTGTACCTTTCACAACACCGCACGCTTGTAAGCCCTAATCCGCAAACCATTCCTAACATCACCGCCGTGGCTGACACTAAATCCTTCTTCCTTCTGAAACAGATTATATATCACTTAAACTTTTGCCAAGGATCCATACAAATCTTCCATACAGCCAAACATTTTATGCCCTCACAAATCCACGACACAAAACTTCAAAGCAAAAGTAGACCCGGGCAAACTTTTAAATCTTCGTTCTATGCGCGAGCATTTGACAATTATGGCGTGAACAGGAAAACGGATTCCAATTGGAAGTCGACAACGACTCCTACGGCACAGAAACACCACGGTGCGCGGCGACCGACGAAGAGGAACTTGCGGACTCGCAGAGAGTCGTATACCCGAATGACAAACAAAAATAAGACCCACCCGTCCACCAACCCCTTCACCATTGGAAAAATGCAACGAGGTGGACGCCTATAATTTAGTGGCGTACATCCCTCCCACATACAATCATACACAAATAGCCTTGGGGGCCACCCCCATATGAAGGATTACCCTGAACCAGGATTGAGGCATTTCTTATGGTCCCGCACACACTCAGTCACACACAGCGACACCTATCTTTGGGTAAAAATCGAAATATAAGATTTCCCTTGTACACTAAATACTATAAGAACTATTAAGGGGGTGGGCAGGGCATGGTACCGTATATAGGGGGTTGTAATCTACAGTTAGCTGCGATTTATGAGCGAACAGGCGGCGGTGGTGGTGGGACGACTTTTTCGCAGAGATTTACCGTTTTATACTTGACATTTCCAAAAGTTTAAGTTTTAATTTATGACACCACTTCTATTACACTATACACTATACAGCAGCAAGGACTCACCCAATACACAAACACACAGGCACACAGAGAAAGAAATAGACAGGCACACAGAGAAGCAGCTAGTGCTAGATATATTCATCCATTGAAGAGGTGTTAGGGGAGTTCAGCATTCAAAGAATGCGAGGAGTTTGCTATATACGTCCTCCATTTGCCAGGAGACATTTCAAGGCATTTTTGTCTTTGTGTTGCCGTTAAGCGCATTGTAAATCCTCAAGAATACTTCAACTTCAACGGCACACCGACAACGCCAACGATGACTACAATAACAACAGCAACGAATAGCGATGCGATATTTAACTTACAAAACTTGAGGTCCTTGTGCACCCTTGCAATATCGTTTTCTATATCGACTCTGGTGTATGTGTGCGTGTTTGTGGTTATATGCGAGCATTCGGGCTTGTGATTTGCTATTGCAGATATCCACAGGAGTTTTTGCTTCGAATATCCGAGCGAGGCCCGATTGCCAAAATCATACGAAAAGAAACAGTTACTGCGCTAACGAGTGTCGTCGACATATTATACCAAACTTTTGGACGGGCTGAGGCGGGGTGCCGCACTACGTTTTCAACCCCCCACCGCGCGCCCCTTCAGTTGATTAAGAACAGAGTTTGTGTTCCACTCTGCGATATGGCAAATAACTCCCAATGCCGGAACTTGGTGCGCGATGATGGTGCTGCTGGTGACACTGGCATTTCACCGGATGTCGTCGCCCGAGTTGTGTGATGAACTTTTGGGTTTATTTCACGATTTGTAATTAAGATATGACAAAAGGATTTGCAAGAGGTACCTTCTATAGTAGTTGAGTTGGATTTTTGAGAAAAAAAAAAAAAAAAAAAATTAGTACTCGTTCATCATTAACTAGGAATGATGCATAGATACTCCTTAAAACGGGGCACAGTTTCTCTAGCTTATATGGCTGCACCGTCCAATTGAACATCAATGCCCGGTCCATGTCTAGAAAGGTTTGAATTCACTCATGAAGATCGTTTGGATCCAACTTGATGGAAACTGGCGGCTTCTTAGTTAAGCCTTTTTTTCATTTAAAGACAGCAAAAGACTGCCTGTCCCGAGCATGTTGTCTTATCATGATAGCAAAAGGTTTGAAATACCAAGCAGCTTGAGACAGATAACCATGCGGGAATATCTCAGTCGCAAGCCTTACGATTCAAGTGCCTTTACACGCCTCCACTTACAATTATGGAGCTTAACACGAACTATGAGCAAACCGTGATCAAATCATACCCTACTCTGACAACTTTCCTTCTCATTTCAATCCCAGAGTAAAAATCATGGAAGATAAGCTGCTTCAAACGTGTGTCTGGGGATCTGTAGTGAATTGTCCATTTATCAGATACCGCTTCAACAAAAAAGAAGCTTTTCTATTCCGGAACGAGAAAGTTTGACGTGACCCAGTCGTGCACATTTGTAACATTCTCGTGCTTGCAGAGATAGTTGATATTTCTGACGTCTTTCTGTTTGATAGCTCATCAAAATTAACCTAGAATCTTGGAAGACCTACATGTCCGAACTTTCGTATAAAACATAATAAGTGGCGTAGTGAAATATGTTGACGAACGCCCTTCGACATCTTTCGGAAGGCGCTCATCCAAAGTCCAAATTAAGATGACTACCCATTTCCACCTCATAATGACTTTGGCCATTTGCACTTTGGCCCAAATGCATAATTCAAGTCAAGTTGAGCGCCCCAATTTTTTTAAGATGCAAATGGGGAGCCAGTAATGGTAACTCGGGACAAGTATAGAGCAATGCTCGAACATTTTTATACGCCCGGAACTTATTTCGGGTCCGATGTGGTTTCAACTAGATGGCGCCACTAACAATAAAGCTAGAGATTGATTGACGAACTATTCTGCAGACCTAAAAGCTCCACAGTTTTTCCACACATTAAGTCCTATAAATTCGCCTTGAGTCCAGAAACATCAAAATTTGGACCAAGAGGTTATCTATGCATTATGTAGGTACATATAGCAAAACTGTCTTGTGGTCTATGTGGTCTTATGTGTGTTACCAGTTTACATGAAAGCTACTGCACAGATTTCGATGAAACTTTTCTTGAAATATTTCTTAAGACTCCGACAAGGTTATAGACTATGTCACTCTTTGGGACGCTTACTTTTTGGGAGCCATTTTTGATCAAAATGTATTTTTTTCTACCTTTAACTTACCAATGCTTAAATAAGGTCAAATATTTCAGATCTTTAAATATTAAGGCGTTCAGTGTCCACTGTTTTGTGATCGAAGAGTAACCATAAGACGTGCTGATTGCATACAGACAAAGGGAAGACACTGTGAAGTGAAGCCAAAACTTAAGTAGCTCGTTTAGTGGATAACTATACATATATAGCAACCAGCAACGACAAAAACTTTACTTTTTCCGACTCATCTATAACTTAACCCAATTTATAACTTGTCCTTGTACCCCACATCTGGCCACAGGTCTCCTTATCATAGCCAGTGCAGCTGCAGTACCTTCAAGTACATTATTTGCCATCGGCCATATTCCTCCACTTTGAATATACAATACTGCCACTTCTAAGTGTGTAAATCCTTTTGGCCAATAAACTCCTAGATTTGACTGTATACTAATCCCATAAGAAATGAAAAAGAAACAACACAACTCCAACGGCATCGCTGAGCCTATCTTCCAGTTCATTCCTCTGTGTTCAACGAACACACTAATTCCGAACTCAAATTATCAGGAATAAACAACTCCAGCGCCCCCCGACCCTTTCCGACACAAACGCGTAAACTTTAATTAAAAGTTTCCTAACCAACGACGAGGCTATACGAAACGGACGGACGAATACGTGCCGCCCACTGCGCCCACGCCCACATTTAATAATATTGTAAAAATTAAGAAAAACGACGAACCGACCAAGCTCGTAACGGTAATCAACCTCAACCAGCATTTCTCAGTCAGACCAAACTAATGCAAATGCGGCGAATAGAGGGCGCACAACCAATACTCTCCTCAGCCTCATAATTGGACCTGGTCGAGTTGGATGATACAACAGAGAACCGACACGGCCAGATTCCAGTGGCGTCTGGACGACGACGACGACGACCTCGACCGACACGGTGCCGTGTCAGATGATGTGCGGATTCTAAATTGAAAGTTATATACGCCTATGTAGCCAATTGTATGCAAAGCGAAGGAAAGCAGAGGAAGACCACCACTGGAACTTAATCCACTGTCAGAGGGTGGGGGTTGGGGGTTGGCAAGTATAGCCTTAAATGCACAAATTTATTGGTTAATAAAAATAAATTTAAATACTTACCCCCCCATTCATGCGGTTCTTCTTCTTCTTCGGGTTGTAATTTTCTTCATCCGCTTTTGTTCTTGTCCGTTTTCACCCCCCCCCCCAATATAGCCGTTGGCGAAGGGTCGAACTTGTAAACTAGCCGCGTGTTTACCTTTTCATCATGCCACCCACCCTTGTCCTGGTTAGTTAACCTGATTTGTTAACCACACCGGGAGCGTCGATTTTCTAACCACGTGTGCTACTACACCTCATCGTCTTGGAGCTTTTTAATTTCAATAAATTTGCGGCTACTATCCAGCCAGCCAGCAAGCGCGCTGAAAAAGATGATTTTTGATGAGGTCGCAAGGAAGGAAAAGTTGTTGCGGTTGCGTTTCCGTTTGCCGTTTGTCGTTCGGCGCGCCACATCTTCAACCGTTAAGTGTGAGAAATGAATATTGAATGAATGGCCGACTGCCGACTGCCGCTGGAAGAAAGTTATGGTAAATTGGGTATTTTTTTGTTTATATTTTTTTTTTTATAATTTTGTTTATGCGTAAAATTAAAAAAAAAATTCTCACAACCAAATGGTGGAAATACGGAAGGATGTGTCGTTGGGACTTAACTTTTAATTTTCATAAATTCTTGTTAAGTGTTTCTTATTTCGTTTTTGGGATGAATACACCTCTATACCTACACCCACTCGAGGGTGGTTTTCTTTTTCTTTGTAATGATGAAGGGTCCGCGCGATGGAGTCAATATGGATGGACGACGATTGTTTTGCGGTTGTTTAGTCCGATCCAATTATAATAACTTGTGCTTAATGTCGCACGGTGAGCTTGTAATTTGAAATAATGCCGAGGGTTACATGAAGAAAATCGCTAGAATTAATGGGGGGGTGTATAGAAGGGGCTCTTGGTTAGTCCAGTGTCTGGGGAAAATCTCAATGATAACTATACGTATTTTATTTCTGAATTAGGGCTCTAGAAATGAAGGTTTTAGCATCTAGAAGCACTACTCACCCCCTTCTCTGGGTCCTCGTGGTAAACGAAATCTAGGCTAATGTCGTTTTCGGTTGGTCGACAAGAACCGTCCGGAAGCAATCCGAACGCGTTCGATTGGCACTCAACTGACAGTTCTTGTACTGGAAAGAAGAGAAATTTGCTTCTGGACTTGAATTCAGAATCGCGGAGAGTTCGTCCGCGGACGATTCTGGGCGACCAACCGAAAACGACATAAGTTAGAGTTCAAGCAGTTGCCTACGCGGATGTGACGTTTTTAGCTTTTGAACTAGAAATTTCCTGATAGATTATGAACCATTTGCCACTTCTGTCGTCCCGGTAGAGATGAATGGCAAGAAGACCAAAGAATATCCGTCGGATAAACTATCTACAAAAATGAATCCATCAAGATGGACGTATTGGTCGAAAATCTTGGACTACCCTACTTCAATAAGACTTTTTTGACTACAGCAGAGTGTAGTACACCAGGCTGAGGCTGACAGATGACACAACCATTTTCCCGCTTTTTGATAAAAAATCTGAATTTAATTCTCTTAAGAATTTTCTTTAGTCCATTTTTATAAATAAATAAAAAAACGTATAAGAATACTGATGGCAGATCTAAGCTGCCGTAGACAACTTCAGTTGGCATATAAGTGCGCGAAAATTGCAAATGTCATGTGTCAAAGAAACAACCAATGTTATTCATTGACATTCGCTGTAAATACGACGGTAACATTTAGCAAGATAACGAGAGACACACCAACTCCGAGCTGCCGAAAAATCCAAAAATTAAAAAATATATAACGCTTACGCCAGATTTGGATGCCGTTTTTCCGTATATTAGAAAAACTGATGACGTTTATTTTTAAAAAATTATGTTAGATTTTACGTGACAATACGTGAAATAAACTGTTTTCTACTATTTTGCACGAAATTTTTGAGGTCAGAATCTACTTTTGGGAAACCCGTCAAACACGCCCGCTTTTAGCTTCAAAAAACCCGGCGCTTTTTGCCAAAAAATAAGTGGTCACGCTTTGTATTCAGATGTGTGTCGGGAAGTCAAAAAGTTGAAGAGATACAAAGAAAGAGATCTGCCCTTAAGCTAAACCAGGTTGATACTACATTAATGAAAGATGGAGTAAGCTCGGTTCCTAGCTAGGAAATGTGTCATTCCAATCCGTATAAGTTTTCACAGTTTTCTAAGTGTGTACTACCTACTTGTTGAATAGAACAGAGAGGATGACAACTGCAGTCGATTTTTTATTGTTGCTTTACAATACATATTTTGCCGGTTTCTCGGGTTTAGATTTTACGTGACAATACGTGAAATAAACTGTTTTCTACTATTTTGCACGAAATTTTTGAGGTCAGAATCTACTTTAGGGAAACCCGTCAAACACGCCCGCTTTTAGCTTCAAAAAACCCGCCGCTTTTTGCCAAAAAATAAGTGGTCACGTTATGTATATAGAGGTGTGTCGGGAAGTCAAAAAGTTGAAGAGCTACCAAGATAGAGATCTGCCCTTAAGCTAAACCAGGTTGATACTACAGTAATGAAAGATGGAGTAAGCTCGGTTTCTATAGCCAGGAAATGTGGCATTCCAATTCGTATAAGTTTTCATAGATTTCTAAGTGTGTACCTACTTGTTGAACAGAACAGAGAGGATGACAACTGCAGTGAATTTTTTATTGTTGCTTTACAATACATATTTTGCCGGTTTGTCGGGTGTTTTTTTGTTAATCTTGCAGATCGTAGTATTATTTGCTATGAGGCAAAGAATGTAATGAGGGTTTTGGCTGTGACACCGATTTTTTCTGTTTATCAGTTAAATGTGATAAAAATCTAATTTATAGATCGTTTATTACATCGTGTCTACTGCCTGTTGCGCCACCTATTTATTTATCTATTTATTTATTTATTTATTTTTATAGATCGTCGCGTGTTTCCCACTGTTCTATTATCTTTTCTTAACAGCCAGTGTGTTAATATTAAATCACCACCTTCAGTCGACTGCACTCGACTTAATAAAACCGAACTTGAGTAGCGTTCTACAATACTCGTCATAAATTTAAAATTTTAGTGGACTCCAAAAATGCCTTCCGCCCGATGTGGTGGGTGGGCTCATCAGTGGACGTCATTATCGAAATGTCTTTATCAGTTTTCCCTTACGTCAATCTTTTGCACAACTATGAAAGAGGCTGTTCTATGGACTAATTTATCAAAAGACTGCTTTTTTTCTTCTCATTTATATATTTGTATAATAAGGGCTTAATTTTGTACACACCTATTAAAAAATATGACAGTTAGAACGCTTTAAGCACTTTTTATAAAAGAAAAATTATCTCAATCCTATAGAATACAAAAAACCCAAGCAATAGCCCAATATTTAGAAAAAAAAACACTCTAACTACATGTACTTCCTTGTGAGTATCTAGGAATAATTTTTCACAAGTTTGGAACTTTTTTCACAAGTATGGAATTTTTTTCCACAGGTGTGAAAAGCAGTTTATACTACTCCTCACTTCTTAAAAACTTATTTACAACATGTTTTAACCTACATAATATTTTCTTTTACTATTTTCAGGTACGTACCGATACGTTTATGCCATATATTTTCATGTAAGTGATTTTTAACTCATTGATTCTAATTTAAATTAAAGTTTGAAATTGAATTTGATTTTGAATGCCATCAATTCGTAAGTAGGTCGCTCTTCTACTATCTCTTCTATCTCCGTCGACATATTTTTTAGGTTTAATATTTTTAATGTTGGTATGATGTTGTTTAAAGTTGATTACCTAAACACTCAAACTTTCTTGTTAAAACTGTTGAATGAAGTTGGTTCCTGTTGGTTCTGTCCCGTCCCACGTCTAAATTTATTTTATTAGTCCTTTGAAGTTTCGTCGAAAGAAAGTCTGAATGAACTTTGAAAATTTAAATAGATACAAAGTAAATAAGCATTCAACAGACGCAGATACATTCATGTGTAACAATTTTTTAATAGATACTCGTACAAATACTATCCAAATGTATACCACCCACAAGACAAACCCACAATATACATCAGCTCTACAAGAGGATACACCGAATACACAATAAAATAAGACAAACGAGTAGTAGGTATATACAATCAAAACGGACCGAATACCCACTGTCGAATTGCAGTCGATGACTTGGAGAAGGAGAGGCCCAGGTTAGAGCAAACCTCATGGATTTAAATCCGTATCGCATGTTCCGAATTAGATTTACGATTTTGTATGACATCATTAATCAAGCGGTTGATTGGTGATCCTGTTTTCGTTAATTAATACAATAATATATAGTCTCCAAGTGCAGCAGTTTGTTATGCGTGCATTGTACCGGACAAAGTCCTAAAGTTGCTTCCAAAAGCTACATATGTATACTGTGTACACAACACATGCATCAATTGTATTGCAGTTGTCCTGCTGGTCTAATAATGTTGGAGAGGAAAAACGACAAAGGATTTAGTGCTATATGACTTTGTACATCAATTTCTCCATAAGGTGAGCCGGGAAGATTGTGGGAGGGTTTAACAGCGTAAGAGGGTTTTTTTGGAGCGATTTTGAAGGACGTAGAATGACCCATAGTCTAAGAGGTGCTTCGGTGATTATATAGGTTTCCTTGGCTATTTCTAAGAATCTGCGTTGCGGTATTAAAGCCAGCAACTATGTGTGCCAAGGCGTCCAATGTCGAATTTTTTCAGGGGTTCGCAGCTTTTCGTTGATTGGGTTTCTGAAAAGAGGATCTATAGGATCCTTTGGACACATAGTTCAGCTTATAGTTGCATTGCAGATACATAGCCGCTTTCTGTTGTTCTTTCGTAAAGACTGTGGTTACCAACTCACTTGACAAAGATGTCTTCTATTCCGGCTTTATAATTGAAGTCACCTTTAGCATAATTTTGACATGTCATCTCGGGCAGACTACACGGCGTAGGGTCTCATAAAACTTCTTCCTTCTTGATAAGGTCTTCAGTTTCTTCGGTGGGCTCATGTGTAGGACAGTAAAGCTTTCATTTTGAAATTCTTGAAATTGGCTTCACTCTTTATATCAATGACGTTTGTTGTAAGCCGGATTTCAACGACGAATTCCAGTCTTTTATGGCCACTATGATAATGAGGAACCTCCCTTAAAGGGAAGCAGAAAAAAATGTCCGTGGGAAATTCTTAAATTTATATATCGCATTGACGGACAAAGAGGAGTAAATACTTTTCACTAAAAGTCTACAGCAACTTTTTCCCTTAGACGGACATTCTTCCTTGGGGGGACATTTTCCCTTAAGACGGGCATTCTAAGTTTGACAGACATTCTTTCTTGGGCGTACATTCTCCCTTGGCCAGTCATTCTCAATTCAACGAAAGATTTTTCCTCTTGGGCGGACAAAAGTGTTGGCACCGTCGATGTCCGCCTAAGGGAGATTTCTGGGATGCGAGGGCTGCCGTTGTCTCATAAAAGGTTTAAATGAAAAAGATACCGCTTTTTAGCAAGCACCCTTCGTGATTTGTCATCACTCAACGAAGCTTTCCTCTTTCGCAGTTGGAGCCGCATCGCTCTAAGTCCGCTCTCCAAGTGATTTGCCCTTGTCACTCAACCCCCGAATTTAATTACTAACCGATGGTATACGTGCATGTAATCTCTGCATCCTGTGGTAAGCACCTATTTATCTACTTAAATATCATCAACTGCTATCGAGAATCTACTCCAACGTCCTCGTCGTACAACCATGCCAGCCCAGCCAAGCCACCCATCGCACAGCGCGCACACCGCATGGAGTAGATAAATTAAGGAACCTTTCGATAGATTTACTACAAATTGGAAGGATGTCGAAGGCAGAGAAGTAAACCATCCTCTCGTTGCTGCCAAGCAGACAGGGAACAGCTTGAATAAATCTACAATTTGTACGCACGCAATCAACACTCGGCAAAAGGATATGTGCTCCACGCACGCACTCTGCAAGTAATTTTATTGCTAGTCGGCGCTCGTAAAAAGGGACTTGCTCCCCCATCCTCTCATCTCCGTGTGTGTGTGTGTGTAGTCGGTATATCCCTGTGATTGTTTCTAGGATGACACGTAAATTAGAAACCGTTTAGCAAAATTTCAATTTAATTTAAAATGTCCTTTTGGATGAAAGCGGGAGACTGTGCCGGTCGTCCCCCGTATAAATACAACTCGTACATCCCTGTTTGTGAACATCGAAGTTATTCAATTGTGGAGCCCACATGTGGTGGTGGTGCTGGTGGATATTTATTACAATTATGTCCTGCATTGGCAACCGAAGCGAAATAATTTCATACTAGAGAACTAGCTGTATATGTGCGGCAGCCAGAAGAGCAGAGCAAGGACGATCGGACAGACGTGTGCCATAATGTTTCTTAAACAAATCACATAGCCCTTAACAATAAATTAAGCAGTTAATACCAATTAAGCAGGAGACAAGCAGATGTCCTTAAACAAGTTGCCTTTACTTTGGTGATTGAACGGAGGACAACGACGACGACGACGACGTGGGCTGTGGGCATAGGAGGGCGCATCAAGCAAGACATTGAGAGAGGTATATGTATAGGAAGAGAGAAACCAACAGCATTTGCTAAAACAATAAATGTCCTTAATTTATGTGCGCTTACACATGAATATAATACACTTACGATTTTCGAAAACTTTGCAAAAGGACACGAGGTGGCGAGGAGGAGAAATGAGATGATGTGGCCATCCCACCCACCATCACCAACCAACAACTGTATAGCTTGGCAATGAGGTCCTTTTGCTTGGGAAATTTATGGGGTTTCACCTCCACCATGCGGGTGTGTGTACATGTATATCTGCTGTGTGCTGGTTTGTTTAAAGCATCCAAAACGGAGACAAATTGTCCTTTTCGGTCCAAATGTACATCTAATGATAGCCAATCGAGGCACACTCCATAAATCGAGTGTTTTGAGAGAGAGAGGATCTACCCCACCATTGTATGGTGCATCGGGGTTTTTGCACTGGAAGGGAGGCATTGGTCATCATTCTAGACCTGAAATTTGAAGGATACAGGCAGACAATCAGATTCGCATTTGCCAATCGCTCTCTCTCACTCTGAGTATAATGCTCGGCAAAAAGCGGTTTCGAAGGAGTATAGTAGATGGTTAAGTCGGTTCATTCCGGTTGTTGGCCGGTATTTGGATGCGGCCTTATGTGGCCATGATGAACAAATGTGACAAAGTATCCGTTTGTGGTTCCGTTGGGGTGTTAAATAAATATACACACACACACACATGGACTTTGTCTAGTGGCATTTGTTTCCATCAGAGGTGGGTATAGGATACTGGCGGCTTGGTCAAGGACATTATGCCTGATTAACGATCGTTTGCTAGAAGTGAGGTTATGATTAACGGCCAATTGGGGGTGAACTTTTTTTTTTATTTGTATTGTAGCTGGATATACCTACCAGTAGATGGTTTCGGAAAATGGGTTCGGGATTGTAAGGGTATGGGCGTGATCCGAAATGTGTATGAAGTGGCACACTCTTTCTATCCTGGATATAATCTACCTCCTAAGCTCAAAGGTGCGAAACTGCTAGAAGTCGGTACCATTTAGGGGCCATCTGTCGTTAGGAACAGAAAAGACCAAACTTACGGTCGATGTATAGCTTTTTAATCGTCGCAATCTCTTACATCTATGCAAGATCACACCTTGTCGGACGTAGTGCTAGAAAAATCACGTCGCGCGTTAAAAATTTGCGATCGCAAAAAGCCTGGAAATTTTGAGGTCACGTTTATCATAGTCCGGCCACGTTAATCATAGCAACTGAAAGGCCTTCGGTTTGGACCCACAATTTCCGAGACAACTTAATTCGGACCTCGTCAAGCGTAGTAGCACGAGAAACGTATAATCACCTCTATAGCGTAGTTGCGGGAACATTTTCAGACCACTTCAAGCTTAGTCTATCAGCCACGTCAAGCATAGCAGCGGACCGTAGTTTTCGAGACAACTTCCGACCTACTCAAGCTTAGTAGCAGGAAAAACTTAAAACCCACCTAAAGCGTAGTAGCCGGCAAAATTTCGTACCACATTTAGCGTAGTCTCCGCGAAATTAACGGATCACATCCAGCGAAGTGACGGAGAAAACTTTGGACCACTTCAGGCGTAGTAGCCCTGCGACACTTCGATATAGTAGCTGAGAAAACTTCGAAAGTTATCAAACGTATTAGCCGGAAAAACTTCCTGCCAAGTCAGGCATAATTGTTGGGAAATATACGGGCCACGTCTAGCGTTGTAAAGCTCGAAAACTTCGGAAAACATCAATCGTACGGCCTATTCTGCGATCCGTCGGGAATATTTTTCAAGTGTGCCATTTCGCCACAACTTCAATGCAATGTTACACTATAGTTACATAAATGTTACACGGTTATTGTACTCGACTAAACTACATACAACTACAAAGTAAGCTGTTAATCGAAAACTACTCTCGGCCTGCTTATTGGAGCTATCCTCCGTTGCTAATTTTTGTGTAAGATTTGTCGCTAAAAGGCGTCGTTTCACCAAGGTTACATCATTGTCACACCGTTGTTACTTATAGCTAACAAAAAAACTCCTCAAATGAGGATCCCATTTTGTTGTCCACCTTTAAATCTCTCTTTCTAAGACGTACCTTATAAAGACGTTGCTACATTATTGTTACAACCTTGTTACTTAATCGTTACTATATACAAAATTGTTAAAAAAAAGAAATACATTCCAAATTTGGCCCATCTGCAGTCTGTTATGTGTAGTACCTACTTAACCTAGAGGATTGCTTTGTGTAAAGCATTTAATTTGAAGGCGCTGTTGCTTTATTGTTACATCATTGTTACATACAAATGTTACACCACTATCTGCCGAAACCTGAGAAAGGCCTAAGTGGGCATTTTGCGTAGGCTTTTCTAGGATAATTAAAATTCGCACTCTGACATTTGTCAAATGGAAAAGGTTACATGCCTTACTTAGTTGAGTTTAGTCCTTAGTTGATTTTAGTTTGCTTGTCAAGTGGATACATGTTCGTACCATCAAAATGCATTTATTCCCTGCATGGCGCAAACAATATCACACGCGTTAGCTAGTATTTATACACCACATATGAGGGTTAATATTAAAGACCCTCCCTCTCGTGCACTACATTGTAATTCAAACCCTCCCCCAATTGCAATCCAATAAACTCAAACGACACAAATAGTAAAATTTAACTGATTTCAATCGAACCCTTTCGACGAACGCAAATTCCTTCCAATCAATCGGGCAATAAATGCAAATAACCAAAACTCTATACCGCACAACACAAATACGAAATACAACTCAGGCCACACACCAATAAAATGCACCCTCTTCCATCTCATAAATAACAATTATGGCCAAGATACACAATATGTTGTAGCAACAACAACAACCCTCTAACCCCCGACGGGGTTACAGAGGAACACACAAATTTCTATCCTCAATCACCCAACCAACTCTCCTCGCACTGTATATCTCTTCTATAGTTTGTCGTAAAGGAAAAGGAATCCACTATTCGAGAAACACAAGGTAAAGGACTCCCAGCCAAAGTTATTGCGGAATGAAAGTGAGATGTGACACCTCGCATTCCACTCATCACAGAGAACACGCACGCCAGCACGGCATCATCATCATCATAAATGTCAGGTGAATTATGTCGGGAACCCCATCCAGACACAAACTCTATATAGGTACCTACCAGCGCCACTGACTAAACAGAGGATCGGTGTGCGTATAGTCATATATCCTGGAATTACTTGGAAGAAATTAAATTAGGCACTTTGGCGTCAAACTTATGAGAGTTCCTTAACGGAGGTGAATGTTAATGTATGGGTGGTGGTGGTGGTTGTAGAGCAGTGGCGTTTTTTTCTTCCTTTTTATGCGCCACAACGTCTCAACCAACGTTCGTCGTTATCAATAAATCTACCTACGCAAATGGCGAGCAGAATATCGCACGCATACATGTGTAATATGGAGGAGGGAATAATCATCACACATCAAGGTTATTCTTCGAAGTCGTCGCTTGGTGGTAATAATTACTTCCAAAGTTTGTGATTGTGATTGTAATAGTGGCGGGTGTGTGTTGATAGTGTTGCCGAGTTTGATTTCGTGTTTGAGTTTACTTGAGGCGCGACTCCGCAAATTAGGTTGATGTCATTTTTATCTGATGATGATGAGCTCTATCCAAACTGAAACCACCTACCATTTTCAATTATCAAAAAATTGCGAAAAGAAAAGGTTTTTTCTTTACCTCTTCGACCTTCCTTAACCCCTCTTTTTGGGGCGTTAAATATTAATAGTCTATATTTACCTTAAGGGCTATAGCTCCCTTACCGCTTACCATAGCAATGTGCAGTCAAACACAGGGAATACAAAATCAGGAGACTTTGATTTAAGTCTCCCATTTTTGGGGGTCAATACCCTTAAGGGGGGTTACATTTTCTTTGCCGGATTTACTTGAAACAAAACACTATGTTGAAAAAAACAAAAGAAGGTTAGTCGAGAAAGCCAAGCGATGGAACATGGAAGTAAAACTTTATGAAGCTTAGTAAATGGTTTAGAACTAGTATGTACATCCTAGATTAAAAGTAGGTTAGGTACGTAGTAATAAGAATTGTGCATTTATCCGCAACGCTCCCATTACCACTCATTGCTCATTTTGTCCTAGTTAGTTAGTGCCCTACCACGCGCTTTACCCAAGTTTTTTTTTACCCCGCTCCTGGTCTGTCGGCTTTTTGTTTCACTGCCACTGTCTTTCGTTTCCTGACGCTTTTTCGTTTTATTGGAGTTCGGAATTACTGTCCAAGAAGTTGAAAACTACATATGAGAGAGGATTTGTTAAGCAGATCTCCGTCATCCCAGCTTTAGGGACAGATGGCTACAAAACTATCGGGTACGCGCTGAAGTTCAGTCTTTGAGGGCCCAAGAATGACAAAGCCATCAGCGAAGAGCAAGTACCTTATCCCTAGTTCTCCCAATTCGAAACGGCTATGCTGTGACATCCAGTCCATTTGAGTATAATAAAAAGGATAGGAAACAAAACGCACCCCTGACGACGCAACGTCAGACATCTCCAATGAATAGTATAGTAAAGTTTTTGTAAAGAGTTTGAAGTGGTCTCAGGAGAGAACCAACAATTCTATATGCCTGACGTAGGTACACTTCATAGTTTCGGTCGAATGGCTGCATCCGCGAACGTGCTATACGATCAAGTCATCAACCGGTTGTACAACATGAAGCAAAACAAATTCCGTCACGTATTGCTCGTTTACGGATGAACCGGTTCGGCCCCTGGATAGACTTGGTCGTAATGCATTTTCCACGTCGATAAAACTCGTATAAACAGATCTCTTAGGTATATATCCAAGCCTTCTTAAGTACATTTCCGAACATTGACAGCTACTTTCTTAAAGGTAGAAATTTTAGGAAAGGCCTTGAGCGTTCCTGGGAGAACCCAGAGTATAGAGTTGCAGTTAGAATTTTCCTCAATTTCGCGACAGAAATTTTGGTAACTGGCCAACCTTTCCTAAAGCGACTGGAGTTGATTTTTGTCGAATTTGTCTCTAATGGAAAGGTATATGTAGGTTCGCATTTGATTCCAAATTTATATAAGTGTAGTTTGTATTTTTTTGGGGGCTCAACCGGAAACACTTTGTTCAGTAGGAAGTCCCGTAGCCGACAACGTCAACTTTTAAGGATGCTACTAAACTCACTAACATTCTTTTCTGCGAGTGTAGGATCTAATTTTTCTTAAACCTAGACTTAGAGGTCTGACTCAGAGAGTCTCGCTGGTAAAGATTTATAGTGGTAGAGAGACGACAATGGTGGTCTGATTCGAATACCTCTCGAAAGGTTGATTGTTTGTACTTTTCAATCAAAAACAAACGGCAACACTCTCCATACAGCCCTCATAGATACTCTTACCACCAAGAGGTCTCCCCTTATACCACATTCTCAATCATGAGCAGGGCGGGATGAGAAGTCTCTGGAATTTGTGACACACAGATGACTCGTTATCTAAAACTTAT
Source organism: Cheilosia soror (assembly GCA_949372485.1). NCBI lineage: Eukaryota > Metazoa > Arthropoda > Insecta > Diptera > Syrphidae > Cheilosia > Cheilosia soror. The sequence continues at coordinate 4,408,548 of OX443564.1, forward strand.
TTGCAATAAATTGTGGCACGCCTCATAAAAATGGTGATGCCTTCGTGTTGTTCTTTCCTTCTTCGGCAGGGTGGTTTGGTTATACGTTTCTAGCGAGAATTATTTGATTCCTTCTCGGGGAAATCAGATGAAATAAGCAACCACCCAAGGTTGCATCATAACTCACTTCAGAGCCGCCTCGTCCTCGTCTCACCGTCTAATATTTGCATCAAGGAGTGCGTACCAGAGTAGAGATTCTTAAGACGAGAAAAAGTGGCACGGCACTGTACAACCCAGCAGCAGTAGCAACAAATTCTAGTTAATGGCAAGTAATGATCTTAATTTATGATTGTTCAAGATTTGGCTGGGTGATAGAGCTCTTTGCTACTGATATGGTTTCAGATATATTCACGATAAACCAAGGTAATAGTCAATCACTGTGAACACTGTGAGATGGAATATAATTTTCATTAGAATTAACGACACCAACACCGGTGATGGTATGGATAGTGTGGTTGCATGTATAAGTAGTATCCCAGGATATCGTCTGTATATAGCGGGTGTTAGATGGAAGAGTAATTTATTGACAAGAAGGTGAGTCCAAATAGGATGGACGAGATCAGGATTAGTTCTTTCTTTTGTTTCGCATGAGGATGAAGGTAATGAGTCCCTTGGTTGGTTAAGATGATATTTATCCTTGAATATAGGAAGAGAGGAGACAAGTTATTGTTGAACTCAGGCATCTCGTAAGTTGAGGTGTAGATTGAGGGGATTTTTGGTGAGGCATGAGGTTTATCTTGCTCAGAATTTCAACATACTTTTGTTTATACTGTGGATGTAACTATAACCGATCTTGAGAACGATGTTGTCATCTTTTTCATTCAATAAAGGATGTGATACACTTTTAATCCCATGAACTGAGCAGTTCTTTTTTTAAAAGACTTGTCACTCGGTTCATAACCAAACGTGTCTTGAGCTACCTCCTTGAATAGGGCTAGAGTTCTATTTCGCTGGTTTCTATTTATCATTTTTAAGGGTTGGTATGTAGCTGTTTGTTTAACTTCTCCTAAAAGACTACAGGGGTCGAATCGTCTCATCCGCAAACGAGCAATACGTGACGGAATGTGTTGTTGTTTCGAGTGTAAAATCGGTTGATTCCGTGAACGTATAGCTCGTTCACGGATGCGGCGATTAGGCCCCAGATTTTGGGAGACCTTCCCATTAAAATTTTATAGAAGTACTGACTTAACGACGCGACGCGACGGTACTCCAAAAGAGTGAACGTTTGGTCATATTTGTGTAAGAACTGTCTTCTCAGGTACGAGATAGCATGCCAAAGTCAGAACTTACCCGATTTTGTTGTGTTTTTAGTTCACTGTATGAGAAAAGACTTTCAAGATAAGAAAGTTGTGAAAGATCTTGCCCTTGTGTACCACTGAAAGACTGGAGGGCTATTTTCTGAATGATGAATATCTCCAGCACCACTTTCCTCGTTACAGTTTGTAATATCTGCTGCAGGAGCTCCTGTCTAGAGGCAAAAATTTATGTCAACCTTTGCTTTGAACTACAAAGTCATCGGAGAGTTTCTCATCACGTAAAATGTGAGACTTGTGTTTGAAATAGGTTTCCTATAGTTGCCACCAAAATTTTACAATTTACTCTCTCAAAATCTTTTGTCGAATGTGGGTGCTTTTTGACTGATTTTGTGATTTGTTCTTTTGCTACAAAAATGCATTTTTAAATGAAAAAACAAAAAATACATGTCGAAACTCATCTACGGAACTTCACCTTTCAGTTGGTTCATATTTCATTAAATTCGGTTTTGAAATAACGCCGTAATCTGTACGACAAAAAAAACTATACCCTAAGATATCCTATGTTTTAACACAAAATTCTTTGAGTGTTTTTCGGTCCCGTTTACATGAGCTGTACAGCAACATTTACCTGGTCAGAAAAACCATCACTAAAATTCTTTACAAAATTAATTCTTTCAATAACAGGACCACATAATGTCAGTGCGACGCTCTTGGAAACAACTCTTATCCTCTCTAACAGCAGTTACAGTCATTAATTTCTTTTTCGCCAAAACGACTAACTACCTATACAGTCATCCATTCCTTATATAAAAGGTACATCCTTGTGCAAATAATCGTAAATTAAAAACCGGATTACACTCTGCGATAATAATAGTTAAATTTTATTGTCACACCGATAGCAGTGTAAAATGTGTGGTAAGAATAATCACCGTTAGTCTACAAAGAGGAACTGGTACTAGACCTGCTCTCTCTCTCTCTCTCTCGATAACAAAAGGAAACCTTCGTCTTCGTCCGTTTGTTCCCGCAAAAAGGAGAAAAGAAGTAAACCCGAACAAACTATGGCAATTGGTAATCTTCAAGATATATTTCCTGGTATCCAAGCTCTGATCTTATGCCATATTTTTTCTCTCTCACCTGTCGTCTGGCAAGGAGTTGGTTTTTTTTTCGGGTTGGTCTCGTGCAGTCATTTTCGTCTAAGGGCAAAATGGCCAAAGAAAATGCCAGTAAATTTACTCATCACTAGTGAGAGAAAGGACAGAGAAAGAAAGAGAGGGAGAGCCCGCTCTCTAAATGCTGCCAACAATAGTTCTTCTAAGCAATCCATTCAAAGCCAGATACACTATCGCAGGAATTTACTTTATTTACGAGCGTAATTAAGGCATTCACATGGCACAGGGATTAAGTGCAGTATAAAGGTCTGCGGCTCCCTTCGTTATAGTAATTAGAGAAGAAAAGATGATTGCCATATATGCAGCCATAATAATCGCAGTTGAAAAGATTGCATCCAGCAATAAACACGCCGCACCGTCACAGATGTATCTGAGTAGATCGCGCGCGTGTTTCAGCCAGGCAAACAAGCGAAATATCCTGCGATTGTCCTCGCATATACTATAGACTTTTTGTTGGTCCTGGCACCTAATATTTTATCACTTAAGACCGCAACCAACGAGCCCTGTATATGCCTGTAATCCCAGCGGGAACTGTCGGGCCAACCACCCCACGAATCGTTTTCAATTTCGCGCTAACATGTGACCGATATGTCGTTGAAATTAACTGCCACCATCTCTAAGTCTAAATCTCTTTTGTGCTGTTGCTGTCTAACTGGGGCGACGCGACGCACGACGACGGCGAAATGGCAATGGCGTATACCATGGGCTTGGCAACTGGACTAAAGCCCTCTATTGTCAGGATAACCACCGTCACACACCGTCATATAGTTGATTTTTGTATACGCGATGCGGGAAAATGAAAACATTCAGCACACGCGGTGTTGTCTTATTTATCTGTTCGACGGAGAACAAACCGTTTATACACGCCACGATGACAATATTGCCCCCAAAGAGTGGATATGTAACTATACAGTTCGGGCTGACGACAACGACAGCGACAAGGACGACGACAACGACGATGAGATATATATTCTCGTATAAAAGTGGTAAGTTGTTAAGGACATTTGCTCTTGACCAAGCTGCAGGAAGATACTCGGGAGTGTGACAGAAAAATCTGTTACGATGAAGTACTTCAGAGGGAGCAGCACCAGCAGCAGCAGTGAAAACGTATATTTCAGATACATTTCTCCAGATATACAAACAAAAGCGGATTTCGGATTTTATGTGCGAGGTTTTGCGCTAAAAGAATGGCCCCGACACGACGACACAGTGGTGTTAAGTGTGATAGAAACGCAAGGAGTAAAGTACGAAAATGGCATATAGCACCAGATGGTGACAACGGCTTTCAGGAGAACAAAAAAATCATCAACAAAGGAAATTAAATGACGATTAACTGACCACACAGACGACGACGGTTTGTTGAGGACTTTGTTGATTGTCCCTAGTAGAACATCCATTTGGTGGCGGTCATAGTTGATGGCCTATTTGTCTAAGGCTGATGTATATGGCAGATGGAACCAATAGTTCCTTGGGGTGATATCTTTCTTCCGATTGACACTCCAAGTGGAGAGATATAGTTATACCCCTAAAAAGGCTACAACTGAAGGAATCGGATGTAGAAAATTCAAACTTGCTAGGTCAGTAACAATGGTAGGCGAAATGTGATTCGTAATAGGTCCAACTGTGAAGAGGACCGCGTGCGTACACAAATACGCAAGCCCAAACTATGCGGAGAACGGCTTTCAGTCAATCTTGAAAAATCGTGTATAAGAAGCGTTCCCCTTCGTTGTACTTTAGAGTCCTACAACTACTTATAACTTACAAGCAATTGGCAACACTGGCCTCACAGAACCGTGCTTGTCCGCTTGGACCGCTTCCTACCACCCAGAAAAAAACCAACAACAACCACCCAGGAGTCAGGACAGACACTTAGATTTTTGTCTAATAATTGCAACAAATGTTTTATGAAGAACGATGATTGGACCGCGATAAGAGTGGCGCCCAATGCAAGGACTGCTGGTGCTCGTTGAATCACATTTTTAAGCTGCAAATGGAGAAATAGTGGCTGAACCTAGTAAAAGGTGGCGCCTATGCAAGGGCTGCTGGATTTTGCTGAACCACTTTAAGGAGCAAAATGATGCAAAATGAAAGAACAGCAAATGAAAAGAACAAGGAAAAAGTGGCGCCCAATGCTAAGACGAAGAATTGTGAATCGACCTAGAAAAAGGTGGCGAACAATGAAAGAACTGATAGATTTTGATGAACCAATTCATGGAGCTGATGCAAAATGAGACAACAGCAAATGAAGACAAGTGATTGGGTCAAGGAAAGAGTGACGCCGCAATGTAGGGACTGCTGGTTTCTGTTGAATCGCTTTTTTAAGCTGCAAACTGAGGAATAATGGTTCGACCTAGAAAAGGCTGGCGCCCAATGCGAGGACTGCTGGTAAAGAATACTGGTTCGACCGAGAAAAGAGTGGCGCCCAATGCAAGGACTTACCGTTCTCGTTGAATAGTAGTTCGACAAAGGAAAAGGTGGCGTACAGTGAAAGAACTGATGGATTTAGATGAATCACTTAATGGAGCTGATGAAAATGAGAGAACAACAAATGATGAGAGAGAACAACAAAAATGACGTGGACCAAGAAAAAAGTGGCGCCCAATACGGACTGCCGGTTCTCGTTGAATCAGTTTTTTAAGTTGCAAACTGAGAAACAGTGGCTGGCGCCTAGTGCAATGGCTGCTGGATTTTGGTAAAGATGTATGGAGCTGCAAAATGAAAAGACAACAAATTGAAGAGAAGGAATTGGACCGGAAAAAAGTGGCGCCCAATGCAAGAACTACTCATTGTTGTTGAATCACTTTTTAAGTTTAAGTTCGAAATCGCTCGGTAGGGTGGGTCCTAGGATGAACAAAAGATCTCTGAATGGGCCCAATTGTGTTCCGAACTCTCGCGTCACTTAAGAAGAAGAAGAAGCTCAGACTTAAACAAAAAAATCACAATAAAGGCGAGATTTATAGCTCAAGTCGATGCCAAAGTTCCCATTTAAGTAGAATGACTATCAGCTTCAACAAAAACTAAATACAATCTGTAATCCAATTTGCAACCCAAAACCGCACACACTAACAATAAGAACAGCACATTCACCGCGCGACTGTATACCTTTAGAAACAACTCCAAAACAACCCTCTACTTCTTATCGTCTCCCAATTAGCTAATGCAATGACATTTGGCGTTTTCGTATTCGCATTCATTTCTTAATTTTTTTTTTTCGGGTAAATTTGTTCGCCCCTCTCATTCGCTTACGCTTTTCTCGTAATTGGAATTGTTTTGCTCCTTAGGGTAATTACCCTTTGATTAAACTACCATCGCCATTTGCAGCAAAGGACTATTTCCGCAGCAGTTTAGCCGGAGCACACTATCATCATCACGCTTATAGTGTAACTACCAAAAATTCTATTTAAAATGCGGTGTTGATATGTAAATGAGCAAAAGGACACAAAGGATAAGCGCAAGCATTTTCCAATTTCCATTTTCATTTCAATTTCAATTCCTTTGCGCCAATGCACTTTATGAAAGCGGTTTACTGTTCGCATAATTGAAATGTGTGGATGCAATTTTGTATCGTAGGGATATTTATTTTTTTTTGCCTGCGGTCAACCACATATACCACATCCTTAAATAAAGATTTACCGATAAAATCAAGATTCGAATTGAAATTGGAACAATTAAGAATGGCAGAACAGGATAACCGAATTCTTTTGGGGGCGAAAATGAACGACAAATACCAAAACTCACCTCTAAGGATAATGAGAAGATATCTCTTTTAATATTCAATGACATGGATGAGGTTGTGAGGACTATACCGACCGATACGGGACAAACAAAAGGAGTTTCGTGCGTTCTCTTATTTGTTGTCAGTTCAGTTGGGATGGTGTAATATATACGAGGACATAAGGTAGACGCTTTTCTTTGGCCAGCAGACACCTGTGCACCTTCGTTTCGTGTGTCAATATTCGTTATCCTTACGAATTCATGATGGCTGGTTACTTCTTGGATGGGTGTCATAAAGTACAGTGAATGTCTCATAAAACGTGACGGTAATCATAATTAATGTCTCAATAGATTCGGGCGCTGCCATAGTACAAGCCACTGCACGCATACCTTCGATGAACATAAGTTAAGCCAAGGGATGGCGAGGGACATGGGGTGACTGTGGAATTTCTTCTTTTTTCCTTTCGGGGTTAGTCTAATTGGTGGAGGTTTATTTGTTGGTTTTTCGGTGGAAATCGATGGGGGCAACGGGAGTGGAGTGTGACAAGTGTGTGTAGATAATTTTGTCAGGCAAAAGAGCGTCTTCAAAATTTAGAGACAGAGACGTACTTTAGGTTAGTAGTAGTGGGTGCAGTCAGTTTAATAGAAACAGTCCGTCTGTTAATTTAAAAATATGAAAAAGTATAGGCCCAAGCTACGAACCATGTGGTACCCCATACATTTTTAACGATTTCTATGGCTTCTGAATGGAGTTTCTTATCTTAGGCGCTTGATGGCGTTGTAAATCGAATGCATCATTGCAATGGGACAGATAAGGTAGTTTGGTTCGACTACCAAAAACTTCTTGCCACCTTTTCTTCTTCTCAGAAATACGTACAGTTTTTGATGTACCCATAAATACAATATTCGCCGCTTTTTGAGGACCTATATATTTTCTCTCTAGAATAGACAAATCCCCTTATCATCACCGTAAACATTTTAACACTTTTTGAGACTTCTTTGTCTTACATTTGTCCGCCCACCAAACGCATCGATTATATCCAACAGCAACACATCTCTCAATTATTATACCTATCCCTACCTATATACCTCCGCCTCTTGTAGCATTAAATTAATTACTCATGTTATTATTTTGGTCAAAATTAAGCACACGTAACAATTTATAACTTCTAACATGATTATTGGTAATGCCAATAATGTAGTATGCTCCCACTCCGATATAACCTCTACCACCACTACCACATTATAACTAATGACTAATTTGAGAGAGGGTTTGCTGCTGCTGCTACTGCTGCACACGGAAAGCGGAAGGATCTAAAACGTATATCCTCAGTGTAATCCAATCCATTGCCGCATAACCCGCCTATACTACGATTGTGCATCGAGAGACAGAAAATCGGATTCATTGTTGCAATTGCGGCGAATATAATGTCCACATTACGGTACACTATGCAGATTGGCATTAATTTTCCAAAATTCATTGGATAATATTTATGGGCCATGTTCTAAGTCAGCCATAAATACAATCAAACGGACATGCATTGCCCAAACGCAGGCAGTAGTCATACGGAGTTTGAATAATACAACATTGGGGGGCTTACAAATTCAAATTGGACACGATTCTAATTTGTAACCAGGTTATTCATAACAATGCACAACAAATGTATAGGTACATAAATACCGCTGGTAAATGGTATATAAAGCTAGTTCAACAAGGATGCGAGGTATTGGTATACCTTTGAAGACAAAAGAAAAATTCAAACATCAATATACCGAAGAGGGGAATTCTTTTGGCATCATAAAAGTCTTTTAGGTTAAAATGGGCTTCACAAAAAAAGTTGTTATTTCCGAGCAACAGGAGAAGCGAAGTATTTTTTTTTGGGACACAAAATACCTGCTTCAAATTTATCAGCCTTTGTCACTTTATGTAGAGCCGGTTCTGTAGATAAAATAAGGAGACGGCATCACAGGCCTGTTTAGTACCCTACGCATTAGAAGTATTAGATTTCGAAAAATTTATTTTTCAAACGAAATATAATTTTATGCCATATCCAAAGGGTGTAATTGTAAAGCTTTCTCAGGACGGTTATACTCTCATATGTTCCTGATTGAGGTGTACCTGTAAAAATATCAAATTAAATTAAATTTGTATTGGGGGTCGAACGGGGAATTCCTCATTCTGTAGTCTCTAAGCGCCCATTCTTTTTGGTTTTTATTTTTTAAACTTGTTGGTGGTTTGGCGTTAATATTTCAGTTGGGGGTTGAACCGGGAATCCGTCATTCAGTAGTCTATAAGCCCCTTTTGTTGGCTTTAATTTTTTAAACTTATTACTGGTTTGTCGTTAATATTACAGTTGGGGTCGAACCGGGAATTTCTAAACCAGTTGTCTCTAAGCCTCTTCCTTTTGGTTTTAATTTTTCAAACTTATTGGTGGTTTGTCGTTATTTTTATAGTTGGGGGTCAAACCGGGAATTCCGAATTCAGTAGTCTCTATGCCCCCTTCCTTTTGGCTTTCATTTTTCAAATTTATTGGTGGTTTGTCGTTATTATTATAGTTGGGGGTCTAACCGGGAATCTCTAATTCAGCTGTCTCTAAGCCTCTTCCTTTTAGCTTTCATTTTTCAAACTTATTGGTGGTCCTTCGTTTTTCAAACGTGGTTTGTCGTTAATATTACAGTTGGGGGCCGAACCGGGAATTTCTAATCCAGTTATCTTTAAGCCTCTTCCTTTTGGTTTTAATTTTTCAAACTTATTCGTGGTTTGTCGTTATTTTTATAGTTGGGGGTCAAACCGGGAATTCCGAATTCAGTAGTCTCTATGCCCCCTTCCTTTTGCCTTTCATATTTCAAACTTATTGGTGGTCCGTCATTTTTCAAATGTGTTTTGTCGTTAATATTACAGTTGGGGGTCGAACCGGAGAATCCCTCACTCAGTAGTCTCTAAACCCCTTTATGCTTTTGCCTTTTAGTTTTCAAACTCATTGGTGGTCTATCGTTATTCGTTAATACTACACAACTGGTCCATTCAATCTGTTGTTGCTGCTTTTGACATTAGAAGTAATATGGAGGCACTCAAATCTGGAAAGATGGTAAGAAGTCCCACAAGCAATGGTGGGAGTTAACGGGGAATTTGTTTCTTCAATGCGCTTCTAAGCTTACAATAAAAATAAAATTAAAACGAAACGTATAAAGCTGGTTAAAAAAATATAAGTCAAACAAAATGTTACCCCCAACACGCATTAGAAAAACAAGTTGCATAGAAAAATCTTCAACAATAACCCCCCCCCGTCAGTATAGTCAAGTCGATTAAGTCGGATTTGAATACATCTTTTACCAAACTCGACATATATGTACATGAAAGTCCTTGCTAGTTACAACATAAATTAAATTATTTATGCATGAGCAACCCTCTCTCTTCAATGTACTAAAATCCATTTTGCCGACCATTCGAAGCACCTGCCACATTTCGCCATTAAAAATAACTCATCTTAATGCCACAATTAAGTTTGATTTGTTTCCGAATATGAATTTCGCCACCACCCCCCGAACACCCCAGTTGTACATGCAGCAGGATATAACAATTAAAAGGGATAACACGGTAATACACACTCAAGTTGGCCCTCAGGTTAGTTATCCTCATCCCGGCGAAATGTTTTTAATTGCTCGTAGCAGCGCATCAATCCAAAGGCGAAACATTTTCCTTATACTTGAGTTTGTTTGCCACATGCAAATATCCTTATTTCAAAAAAAAAAAAAAAAAAAACGCTTACATCCTCAATTTGCCAAGTCGCACATGTGAACACGCAGTGACTCCCACACACATACTTACCGCGCGCGCACAAATAACGTCCTAATTAGTTCCCGAAAATAAAATGCAAACGTATTCCCAACAAGGCCCAACCTCACCACCCACCCACCCATTTGCCGTACACAAATGTCAACGAGCAACAAGAAAAGAGGCAAACCTGACAAACGCCCCATTTAACACATGTGTGCCCCAGCGAATTTTTCGTGTATAGCATCCTTGTTTGGGTTTTTTTTTTTTTTTGCTTGTTCTCGATATTTTGCGTGTTTTGTCTTTTTGGTATATCCTTATATTTAGGATTTAGTTTTTCTTCCCTCTTCATCTTCGGTTTAACATATTTTTATGCCGTTAAATTGTGCTTCAAGGATCTTGGCGCTGCATGCTTGAGATGTTATGTGTCACCTTATATTCACATTTAGACTTGTCAGTATATATGTGATGTAGGCGGCCGGTCGGCGACGGCAGAGGGATTGTTGATGCTTAAACGGAGATGTGAAGCGTGAAAACACGAGGGTTGAGTTGAGAAGTGATGAAAATTAGTATAGAAGGCATGCAACTTGGGTTGGAGAGGTTTTAATCTGCTTTCGTGCGTTAAGTTGTAGGGAGTCGATTTTTTTTTTTCGAAATTTTAAAGACGTATATTCAATGCAATTTTAGGCATAGCCTTTCAATCTGACCACTTAATACAGCTGGCCATTGTCCCAGCCAAGGATATCCTTTAGCAAGATGAGAATTAAATAGTAGACGCAAAAGGTCTGTAGGAATAGCTTGTCACAGCAATTTCGTTCGAAGGGACTTGCAAATTTCTATTTTGAATCCGATCGGTTGAGTTCAAAAGCTTTCCTAGAACGGTTGGTTATACTGTAGGATGTTTGACAGAAGTTAGGAACACACTATCCTTTGTTCATCACTGCTGGTCATATTTGTATTTTAACATTGACGATCCGGCGCATTCTGCCAACAGACGAGACAAAAAAATTCATTCAAACCTAACGTATAATAGTTCATTAAAGACAAATTAAGTTCGTTAAAAAAACACGCCAAAAAAACAAACCAAAAAAATCTTAAAAAACGCACTGAAAAAATCGCTCAATAAACACCTTTAAAATCGGCTAAATGTTCCGAAAACTCTCCAAAAACGTTTCAAAAAGCGCCCCAAAACACCGGAAAAACTTTGGAAAAATGTTCCGAAAAGGGCATTAAAAACGATCCGAAATTCATATGAAAATCATTTAAAAAAACTCTTCGAAAAGTGCCAGTAAGAAGCCACAAATGTCCAGAAAAATACCCCGAACAGTATCTAAAAAAATCTTAAAAAATCATCTGTAGAAACACAAAAATATACTCTCGAATAAAGCCACAAAAATGTTCCGAAAACCGCTCCAAAAACATCAGAAAACATCATGAATAATGTTCCATAAACACCCCATACAACGTCCGCAACAACGCGGCCTAAAACACTACAAAACATACCAAAATAATATCACACAAATTCATCGAAAACCGTTTTAAAAAAGCCTCAAAAACGATCCAAAAAAACAAGCCGAAAACCACCACAAAATACTCCTAGTAATGCCCTCTAAAATATGTGCCAAAAAAGTGCTCAAAACAACGTCACAAATCATCCCCGAATAAGCACAACACAAAATCATCGAAAACAATAAAACACCTTGGAATAACGCGATAAAAATTCCCGAAAGACGCCCTAAAAAACGTCACAAAACTTCCCGAAAAACGAATAAGAACAACACAAAAGCACCGAAACCAGTTCCAAAAATGCCCCAAAAACCACTCGTACAAATGCAACAAAACACCGATAGCGCGACAAAATTTCCTGAAAAACGCTTTAAAAACGTCAGAAAATATACTAGAACAAATCTTCGAAAACTATTTCCAAAAATGCCCGAAAAAACGCACCAAAAACACTCTAAACAACGCCACAACGTTATTCGTCCTGAATAACGAATAATCACCGAAAGAAACTTCAAAAGCGCCCGTAAAAACGCAACAAAACACTCTCTAATAAGGTGACAAAAATTCCTGAAAAACGCTCTAAAAACGTTACAAAATACCCCTAATAATGCCATAGAAACACTACATAAACGCTTCGAAAGAAACTTCAATAAATGCCCGAAAACGGCATAAAGACGTCAGAAAATATACTCGAATAGTGCCATAAAACATTAGATAAAAGCTTCGAAAGAAACTTCAATAAATGCCCGAAAACGGCCTAAAGACGTCAGAAAATATCCCCGAATAGTGCCACAAAAACATTACGTAAATGCTTCGAAAGAAACTTCAATAAATGCCCGAAAACGCCCTAAAGACGTCAGAAAATATTTCCGAATAGTGCTACAAAAACTCTACATAAACGCTTCGAAAACAACTTTAAAAATTGCCCGAAAAATTTCCTAAAGACGTCAGAAAATATCCCCGAATAGTGCCACAAAAACATTACGTAAATGCTCCGGAAACCATTTTTAAAAATTCCCTGAAAAATTAAAAAAAAAGTTCGAAAAACCGCCATCGAAAACGTCCTCAAATAACGTGAAAAAAATTAGCCCTAAAAACGCCCCGAAACGATCGAACTATTCACAAAGGTGACGTGAACTGAGCCTACACAGTTTCTACTGAAATTTTAAGCAGTTTTAAATTATTTCTATTGACGATGCAACTTTGAGCAGAGTGGGCCTAGTGCTACCCCACCCAGTGGCCAATGCATTAAGCGTGCATCATTGTAGACCACTATTAAGCATCTAGTCAATGTGGCAAGGCCACCTTTGAAAAGATGGCTCTAGGAATCTACTCTACAGGGCTCCGTTTGCGATGCTGTTTTGAAGGGAAAACGGACCACTCTTACCTCATTATTGTCCCACATCCCTGCAGAGGTCATCTTTATCCAGGCATATGCTAGAGGAACCTCGCTACAAATTTAGAGCTTAGCCCGATGGACTTATCTCGAACTTGTTTCCCTTACAACTTAACATTGAATACTCATCAAAGGACACTCACAATCATAGCCATTCCTCATTCGCACCAGGCTAGTCACCATGTTCATCATCATTCCCGAAGCGATTCTCCCGATCAAGCCCAGATGATTACAATCTCCATTCTTCAAACGCAACGATCAACCGCTTAAAATATCGCTGGGTATTAGCATGGCAACGGATACGGGATAACACTAACACCATTAAGATAGAGAAGGGTCCTCGCTTCTTGGTTTCTTTGGCGAAATTCCACTTGACACACAACATAGTGTGTGCTCTTAGTACGAGCGCCATTTGTCCTGGATTTTATATGGTTATCCTAGTAGCTCACCGCATCAGCAACAGAACCGAGCATAGACAAACAAACACAGGGTGCGGGCCGCTCCATTATATTTGCGTGCTACTACTATCACACAATATTTATGAGCGGAATACATTTTTTTTTTGTTTTGTTTTCTGTGTCCACCTGCAGGTATTTTAAGGAGTTAATTGATGTTGTGTCGCGTAAATTATTCTGAAATTAAGGTGGCGACAAAAAAAGAAAGATATTTATGCACATACACACAGTGCCATAGCATAGCTTACTCGTGGGTCATTCTATTGTGGGTTTTGAAATCCTTGAGCCTTGCCTGTGAGAGACTATGTGTGGCAGGAGTTGGAGTTGGAGGCTTGGAGCTGTTGTGATGGCATTTTGTTTTTAGAGAGCGGCCCACTCTAGATGTGTTCCTTGCATACACACACACACACACACACACACGAGGATGCCTTTTGATATAAATTATCCTTTTTCGGTCGAATCTGTATAGCACTGTATGGCGCAGCATGCACACGGCGAAAAAAAAAACATAATAACACAGAAAAGTTAAAAGGATAATATATTTGTGTGTACACCTTTATATAATTTAGCGAGAGCAAAATATCTCTCCATACAAGTTATAGTGTGAGCGGTGCAGCCTTGGACACCATACCAGGAGGTGGTGGTAATAAATACAATTTTTAATGGCTTTGCAGCATTTTTGATAGCACCAGGCGAGCAAAGTCATAGTTTATTTTTGTTCTGTATGGCGGTGAAGTGAAGTGCAACAAAATGTCCTCCTAATGGATGTTATAATAGTTTGTTATATGGTTTGAAGGAGATTTAGTGGATGCGATATCCTTCGAGTGAGCTATTTGCGATAAAAATGTATCGCGCAACGTGAAAATATTAATAAGATAACTGGTGACCTAATTTGTGACGTCTCCCCACCATACGTCCATCGGGTTATTAAAGGCTGTTGGAAAATATTTGAAGGAGCATGACGGAGGTACCTTTTCTGATTTGGGATACTCAAAATACCGTCACTTCTGAAGAGGCTTTGTTTATGAGAAGATCAGATTATGCGCTCTTCATTGGTGAGAGTGATTGATGCATCATTGAATGAAGGCAACCGCAAAGTAGAAAACTCCCTGATGTTTTATGATCAGGGTCTTAAATTAATAAGAACTCTTCAGACAGCCACTAGGGTCCCTTAACCGCCTCGTCCAATACCCATAAACAAATCGCAAAATTTCACCAGGTACCATGTTCTATCGCAGTAACCAAGCTACACTCCTGATACCTCTCCGCAATAACCAAAAGTCACCGCTCTTCCCCTACTTTCCAACCAAGCAACTAATTTAGGTTCAGCAAATGACTTGCAGCTAAAAATCTGACCTTCAGAGAACTCGAAGTTCCACTTAGGTATCGGTGTCTTTCATGCCAAATGCAGTTCCATTCAGTTGCTGTGAACTGGTCTTCGGAGAACTCGAAGTTCCACTTAAGTACCAGTGTCTTTCATGCAAATGCAGTTCCATTCAGTTTCTGTGAACTAACTTATTGAAAAATGCAAAATGACGAGTGAACTAAAGGAACTAAAGAGTGTTTTTTCTATGAAGCAGTCAAGGTCGTTAGCAAAATGTAACTATACCAACTGAAAGATACCATCTCTGAGCAATCGCTAGTCATCTCTGTACTACCTCTTTCCAATTGAGTTATAGAATCTCAAGAACTATCTTTAGTTCTTTGTAGTTCAAGAACATTTCTTACAAAGGACCTGCCATTCGAAGAACCCGAAGTTTAACTTGGGCACCGGTGTCTTCCATGCAAATGAATCTACCTAAGTCGACATAGGCGCAGTTTCTGTAAACTAATTCGTTGGAAAATGCAATAATGATGAGTGAACTAATTGAACTAAAGTGAGTTCTATCAATTATTAAAATCAGGTAGTAAATTATGGTCACTTGGCTTAATTTCTTGTCCCAATTTTCTAAAAATCTTCCACATACAGGACAAATAGATTTTGCATGACTGAGAAGTTGTAGTTCAAGAAATTCTTTTTTACAAAAGGACCTGTCTTTTGGAAAACTTGGAGTTCTACTTAGGCATCGATGTCTTCCATGCAAAAGGATCTACCTAAATCGAAATACGCGCAGTTTCTGTCAACTAACTCGTTGGAAATCGCGATATGATGAGTGAACTAAAAGAACTATAACAACTAAAGTGAGTTCTATCAAGTATTGAAATCAGGTAGTAAATGAAGGTCGCTTGGCTTCATTTCTTGTCCAAATTAAGTCGTTTCATCTGTAGGGCTGAGATATTTTTTCAAAATCTTCCACATAAAGGACCAACTGAGTACCAATTTTCTGTACGTAATTTTTGTCCTCATCGGCATAAGGTTTTACGGCGTCAATATTTGCTTCCAAAATAAAATTGGTTAATAAGTGGATTCAGGGCAAAACTTATGTTGAATCGCCCCTTCACTTAGTTGCCCCATTAGAAGGACTAAATTCTCTGTAACACTGTAGCATTGAACTGCGATTTTGGAAATCATTTTTTTTTCCTTTATGCGCTTCAAGCTTCTTTGCTCCTTTTGACACATTTTTAAAACTTTAATAAAACGTGTGTCCCGGAAAGTTATATCTATATTTTTAAACTTTGCATCCAGATAATGATTGCATTCAAAATTCAAGATATTTTGCGCTGAATAGAATCGAAAATGTGCACGACTGGATCGAAACTTTGTCGATTGAATTTCTTTAAGCAGTCAAGGCAGGCGCAGGACTCCCTTTAATTTTCTGTCCGCATTTTCAAACCCAAATTAAGACAAAGAATATAAGCATCAGGGTTTAGAGGAAACTATGTTTGGGAGGGCTATAACTTTGAAGAATATTTTCTAAATTCTAAGGCAGCTAATTACCCGAATTTTCAAAACCATCAAGCAAGAGACAGGTGCAGCTGCTGCATAATGTTAAAACCACCTTCATATATTTACAGTGATCCAACTTGCCTTCAACGTACATTCCTTAAATACCCACCTCCAACTGAAAAACCTTCCCTATCCTTGATGGAGAGCATCGCAAAAGAGATGTCATCCAACAGAGTAGGTGTATCCATTTGCCATTGCATGGGTTTGAGGCCACAACACTGATCCGTTGAAGCCATCAAAATACTCGCCAGCATCAACCCTTTTTCCTCATCGCATACACTGGCAAAATGTGACAAGGACAATGCAGCAGCGTGTATATGTATAACAGATACACAAACATTAAAAATATCCATCCACAGATACCGCGCCGAAATGCGACTCCCACATACAAGAACGAAACTATTTGGAAATATGATGCTGTTAATGGCTGCTGCATCCACATCACCACCAACACCAGCTCATCGGAAGCACTGCCATCATCAGACTGAACATCACCATCATAACCCGGAAAGGATACTGAAAACAAGAGAGGGAATCTGTTGGTTATGCTTTTGTTTTTTCGTCGATAAGAGTTCCCAAACGGCCTGATACGAACGGCATCATGACACCGACGACGACGACGGATGGATGGTTGGTTGATGTTGTTGGTTTTGCAGGTCCTTTTCGCAGTGAGGGCGTCGTCGTCGTTGTCGTTGTCGTTGTCCTCGTTGTCGCTGCCGTGGCATGGCAGTTGGAACAGAAGCTTGCATCAAAAAAGCAGCAGCATCGAGATCTCTTTCGTGTGCGAGTGCAGGATGTGTTTTGTGGGAAGTTGTCATCGTCATTAAGCGCGCGCTCGCTCCTGTGTATATACCACCACCAACAACGCGCATCAACAGTTCCTGGGACGAATGAGAGGAGAACGCAGGGCTCACATCAACAACACAACATGAAATTATCGCCTGCTCTGGGGTTTGGTGGATTCTATATGGACAATCGGCCCCCCCATTCAGAGGGATGTGCATCAATGATGGACCTAAAAACGAGAGCAAGCGAGAGAGAGTCCGTTTGTATCGTCGCGCGGGCATGGTCGTTAAGCTATGTCTGTGATTGTGGAAGTCTGGGTGTGCGTCAAACGGTCTAAATCGCTGCACTCATCCAATGAGCTGGTAATTGTTGAAAATTCCACCGGCAGTGATGATGGGGTGACGAAGCAGCGCACAAAGTGTTTTCCCTGTTTTTTGCTGGGGTCCTCCAACCTCCACTGTGTGCAATGATGGGCGACAGTTTATACAGAGTGTGGGTGTTGTAGCGATTAGAAAAGTGGCTTTGTTTTGTGTTGGCATCGAGGCAGGATGGTTTTAGTAAGAGTGGATGTGTGCAAAATTGTTAAACCACTTAACAAAATAATTTACAGGCTGAAGTGCGAGTTGGTGTGGGAAAAAGAGAGTTTTTTTATGATATAGACTTTTGTCAAATATGGCAGAAATCAGTTTGACTATAGAGATGTGTAAAGGAAGTTGATGTTTTTATTTTTTAAACAGAAATGACGGGGGGAAATTGCTATTAAACTGAGTCTTGTCTGGATCGAAGTTCTATATAATGATAATTGAGGAATGGACCATCTAACTTCGATAAGTAAATTTAAATCTACATCAAAATTGATGTTATTCTCGTTTTCCAAAAATATTGATGTTGGTATGTACGTAGGTACTGAGACCCCCCTTTAAGGGGCGAACTTTTCATATTCTTAAGAAATAGAACCTAAAAACGGCTTTATCTTGTTGCGCTTTCCTCAATAGTAAAGACGAATGGAATGGAAACAATTCGGACGTATATTTTAGAATATTTCGAAGGAAGCCTTTAAAGGGGGGCAACATTCGTCCAGTGAAATTTCCCTTAAAATATAAATCAATTTTACTAAAAATCTCGAATAATAATTAAGTACACATTTGTTTAAAAAAACATCGAAAATAATACCCCAAAATGTGTGTCCAAAACATCCACAAAAATGCCCCACGACTTCCATAAAACAATCACTGACAAAAGGCCCTAAAAATGTGTGAGAAATGTCATCTCCTCCCATGCGTCTAATATTAAAAGGCAGAAGAAAGAAGAATTATCGAAGAAATCGAAGAAAGAGTTCTCGAACGTAGAGAACCAAGAGACAGCTTTAGCGATGAATGTCTCTAAAGAAGATTCAAACCGAAAGCTAGAGGTATATAGGTCTGGCTACTTTGCCCTTCTAAGTGGCCTTAGTCTGTCATTTTAATGGTTTTATATCAAATATTTCTGCTGATGGTCTTACGCTCTGTAAATACGACTAGACACTAGACCTTTTGACTCGAAGTCTCAGTCTCTTAAAACGATTTATGGGTCTATATCTGCAGTAATTTTATTCGTAGATCAAGTGGTAAAAGATACATAGACGCATCAAGTGCAGCCGTGCGCATCGTTCATAGAGCAGCAGTTATGGCAATGTGCGGGCTGATCTTTCTAGGCCTTGGTCAATATATCCCTTGTATTCTTTTTGATCGTGACCTTCCACCAATCGAGAGCCATGACAGTGGGCCTGACTACCATGACGTATGGCATAGTCAATGCATCATTGTTGGTTTGAATTCCCAATATTTCCTCTGCTGTTCTCTTGAAAATTGTGAACCTTAGAGATTATTTTTGTAAGGTTAAGTCTTCAGTCCTTCTATCTACAGTCATACCTAAAATCGCATCGTCCGCAGTGACATTAAGCCCCGCGTTGCTAAGTTCTTTAAATTTATCGGCTAAGAGAAGAACACATAGAGAAGTCTAGAAATCCCTCCCGAATACCTCTTTCGAAACAGATTTCCCTATTGGACCAGAATTAATATTTCTCGTGACAAGTATCTTGCAAAGGCTACCGCGTCTTTTGCCATCTTTTTACGATGTCTTGAAGACTTCTAGTATATGTACAATCGAGTCCCGCAATAGCTTCCAAGATTTTCTTTTACTACTATCCTCTTGTTAAGAGCATGAGCCAATACGTCCCTATTACTCATCTGCCTTATGTTAAGTTTCTTCGCAATAGTATACCTAGACTAATATGTTTGGGGGTCGTAGAATGTTTTGGGGTCGTAGGATTTTTCGAGTACTGCCAGACACATTATTCTTACCTGAAAGATCGCCCTTTAAAACAGACCCAGGCTCATGCATTGAGAAGGCCCCTTACCACGTGAGCATGGTTCAGAGAGGGCGCTACGACAAAGACTCATTGCCTATATTTTCTCGTTGTACAGGCTTACAGGTCACTTACTGTAAGTGGGCATTTTGACGTTTTGGAAGTTGTCCCCTTGATTCCTTGTTAAAATTAAATTTTTAATAACTACCAGTCGCACCAACTGTCGGCGTAATGATTACAAATTCGTCCCAAATACAAGAAACTGTCTTGAAACCTTTTCAAAGAAAAAAAATACATTTACCACACGTCCAACTGTTCGTAATACCCAAAACAGGACATAATCATAACTCATTCACTGGATTACTGTGAATTGTTTTTGGGGGAATAATCAAGGCAATATCGGAAGTTAGTTTATGACCAGCACCCACCATCTAACCACCCGGCCATATTCATTTGGCGCCCCTATAGCTTGGAGTGGATTAAATTGGCCTGACCTATACGTTCCCATTCCAGGCGGCCACCGTTGGTCGTCGTCGTTATATGATAATTTTCTGGCTGGCAATGGTCATCATCAACGTCCTGCCATCTACCACACATCCATCTATCGAAGCATTTGGCACAAAGTGCCCCTGTACCGGTACCTACCACCATAGCACACTGCGTTTTAGAGCGCAATGGATCTGTGTGAAATCTGGCACTCTCAAGGCAGGCCTACCCCGACCCACCCAACATCCACCATTCATTTGGCCAATTAAAATGAATCAAATGAAGAGAGACCTCCACTTGTATGCCTATATGTAGGTACATGTGGGCAGTTGCTAGATGGAGCAGTGTCATTCTGCACAGGGGATTTCATTGAGCCCCAGCACCGACCAGTCCGTCCGCATTTATTGATATAATTCGTGCATTTATGGGTAATTTCGATTGCATAAACACAAAATCCATTTATAATTGTACATTATGACCTGGAAAACCTGGGAGGGTGGCCATAGTCATATGTGTGTCCTCCGACAGTCGTTTAACATTAAGTCCTTGCCCAGCACAGTGATGCTGCTACTGCTGTTGATGATGACGATGATGATGATGATGGTGGTGTTGGCGGTTCCACAGTACCAATGGTGACGATGATGATGTCCGAATGCGCTGAGGCGATATGGAAAATTGGTTAGGTAATAACTGACCAGAAACCATATGGAATATATCCTTGCATTGTTATGGATTCGTAATCCATTCTCTGCGTGCGTATATGTGCTATAGCCGCCACCACTGGGGGGATCAGAGATTCGTTGAATTACAACGAATGGCGGTTGTGTTTCGTTTGCGATTTCACTGTTGCCCGAGCCCGATACCGCCGCATATATGAAACGCATGCTGTTTTATTGCATCGCATGCGAAGGACATCAGAGGGGTAGTTTTTAAATTTCCAAAAAAATAAAATAAAAATCTGACCGACTATATGTACAATCGGGACGTCAAAAGTCAAATCCTGTTTTATTGTTGCTATATAACAGCGGAGCCATTTAATTTTATGATTTTTAAAGGATCCCTGTCATTTGAGAGGCGGGGAGGTGGTGGTCAGGCCTGTGTGAAATAAAAACATTAATTTATTGTCTGGTTAATAAAGTTAACCATTTACTATGCGCTGGCGGGCGAATGAGGCGCATTCCAATTCCATAAATGGTATTGTTAAGGATCACTCTTTTTTTTTTTTTGTATTTTTTTAAATGACTCTCGAGGAGTCGACTGTATATGCGGTCGGTTATTATTACTGTAATCATTTAGGATTAAAGGAAGTTCGATAAATAAAAAGTTATTATTCCGCACAAAAAAGTCCATCGATGTGTGAGATATCTCCCATTTATGCGGATGTTGCACATAAATTCGGATATTAACTGCGAAAGATTCATAATCCGTCGGGTTTACCAAGCAGCAGAGCAATTGAACGGTTCATTATTACAGAAGAACTCTTGTGTTATGCAGTTTCAGGGATATGGCGATGAGCTCAATATGGTACCTAGTCTTTTGTGATGAAATAACACCATATAGAACCTAACCAGAGTTGGAGTTCTGTTCAGTAAGGTCTCTTCAATCCTAAAAAATTGCTTCAATAAGTGATGACGCAGGTTCATGAACCAAAGAATCCTTCGAAGTGTGAAATTTGATTCAGCCTTGTAAATTTATTCCCCAAATCTACCAAACGATATACCAACATCACCACATCTCTTTCTTTCAGCCAAGTCCTTAGTACCCTTCAGACACACAGGCCATGTCACATATTCTGCTCATTCCCTCCGACGAAGCACGGTACGGTTTTGCAACATCAAATGTTTTTGAATTTATTTATAGCTCAGACTCTGGGGGTAGCAGAAAGATGATTAGTAGCTTAAAATACTCGGAGAAGTATTGCATAGAAACGATTTTAAGCATTTGTCATATTTATTTTGTCAAATAAAAAAATTATTTCATTGTGGTAGACCTAGTCCTCAACCAACCTCAGTTAGCTCGATCTTTGGCTAACTGCCTGCAATTGCGGACCTCACATTGGCTGAGGTTCCTTTCCCTTACTCCGTTGCTCCTCTTGATTAAAGTCGAAGACTCTATGTCTGAGCGATAGTGTCAATTCGGTCTAAACATGTCTTAGCCATCTTAAACGACTGATGCGCAAAATTTTTCACTTAAGGTCGATATCACTGTACAGCTCGTATAATTCGTCGGAAAATCTCCGCGAATACAAGCTGCCGAAATGAGATTTCTCCGTTGTATTACTGGTGTGACCCGTAGAGATCGCACTAGAAATACTAGAGTACGTGAGGAACTCAATGTCGAGCAGCTACTTCTCCGGACGGAGCGGTCCATGCTTCGGTGGTTTGGTCATATTAAATGCATGTCACCGACCAGGATCCCAAGACGTGCGATGGAATCGGTACCATCGGGCAGGCGTCCCCTAGGTAGACCCAGGATGAGATGGTTAGATCAAATTCATAATCTCTCCTATACCCGTATGGGGATTGCCCTTGATGATTTGAAGTCTATGGCGGAGGATCGAGTGCTAGGGAGGGTCCACTTGAGCAACCTACACCCGCGACCCACTTAATGGATAAGCGGGATATTGAAAATGAATGAATGAATGAATGATCTCCGCCTCCGAAGTTCGTCCAAGCAGACGGGAAATAATTTTACGAAGAATCTTTCTCTGGAAGCAGTCCGGGCGCTACAGTCTGGGGTGGGCACGGCCCTCATGTAGTACGCCTTTTCAGTTAGTTCGATCTTTGGCTAACTGCATCTAGTTGCGTACCCTGCATTATAGCAGATGTCTATTTTCACTACTATGTTGCTCCTTTTTAAGTCTTTTCGAACCGGAGAGCTTGTGTCGATTCCCTCTGTCCTTACAATCTTAGACGACTGATGCGCGCAATTTCTTGACTAGGTCGATGTCGCTGTATAGCTCGTATAGTTCGTCGTTGAATTTCCTCCAAAGTCCGTCAACTCAGACGTGACCGACAATTTTACGAAGAATCTTTTAAGCTTCTGCCTTAAACTCTAAAGTCAAACAGTTTTCCATTCTAACAATAAAAAAAGATAGCCTATAGCAGTGTTCTTTTCCGTAGCCTTCTATTAGTGAAAGAATTTTTGGAATAGGTTCACCAGACTCAGAGATTACTCCGTACAAACAAATTCGACCTCTTTTTAGAGGTATGATGTGTATATCGCGACTTGAAGGTTTCTTGACAAGGCACAAGGTCTTACTATTCAATTGCCTTCTTAGGGCAGAGAAACAGTCGAGAAAAGTATTTAAAAAAAAACCTCTGTATGGGTAATGGGTTGGGTATACCATCTTATCTCAGATCTCACGAATAAATAAATTTTTTTTTTATCAAATGACATCTAATCGCCATCAATTTGGGTACCGCTCACTAAAAACAGATTTGTCCACATTACAAATGAAAATTACAAGCAATTTGAAATAAATGGAATTTTTTCGTTATATAAATGGAATAAAAGGACACTGTTCCCGTGTGTCGTCCTTATTCAAATTAGTTTTGTATACAGCCACATATACCGCACTATGAATAAAACAGAAAACTTAATTTAGTATTCGCTGCGAATACTAGTGTCCTGCAATGTCCATGCGGTGGTGGTCCTTTCTCACCACCAACACTAAACGAATGTTTAGAATTCCAAATAAAATTACCGGCTACCCATAGTCCGAGAGGAGAGACCCGATGCTATAATAAAAATCCTGACAGCGAAATTTCCATCAACAGGGAAATTTTATTACCTCCGACACCGGTGTGGAGCAGGAGAACGTATATAATATATATCTGATCGTCGTCATCGGATAATCAACTCACGTAGTGTCCAAGATGAAATCACTATCACATATGCATAAATGTGGAATTTATTTCGAATGATTTCGTCGTCCTGATGGCCAAAGGCCAGGCAGCGTTCAGGGACCATGCGAGAGGACAAATTGTGTATCGCATATTTTGTCCACCTGCGCGACGGCCGGCGGTGAGACGAAGACCACCACCAGCTGCACACCCTCCCCCACAACTATACGTAGATATAGGTTACAATTACCGATTGTGTCGTATATTAAGGATTTTTATGGTGACAACATTGTTGCAGGATATTCCCGTAGTTCTTTGGTTATAAGATTGCAAAGTGGAAGTGGCTGGCTGCTGAGGAGAATCGTAAAATTGGGTGGGATCGGAGAGGGATCTAAAACATATTAAGATATTCATCGGATGGACATCATATGTTCCAGTTAGATTTTTATTTCCACTGTTTACCTGGGGAAAGGACATTCGTTCAGTGACACAAAAATGCCTATTTATGAGATGGCAATGGTAGGAAGGAGTATTTTTTTTTTTTTTGTTACTTGGCCAAAATCCGACCTGTGCGAGGGTGAATGTGGATGCTATACTGTAATTTGATGTGGGCGCAAATATTTTAGTGTCCATTTAGTCCTGGGCTATCTTAAGAGTGAACCATAACTTCTGATCGCAGATGAGACGATGAGACGAAATCGAAATGAAAGAGCTTAGAGCGCTGGTTTCAGAGTCCGAAAGAAAAGGGTTGGATTTAGTTTTCGCCATTGGGCAGCACATTCCCTGGGGGATCTGGGTTTCCTTGATAAGAGGACATTTACAGCATCTAACCTCGGTGTTTTATGATGGGGTTTAGTTACAAAGGAACCGAACATAAAGATGTGTAATGCGGGGATTGGACGTTTAATGGCATTGGGAGGGCCAGCGGTTTGGGGGCTCTAGTCGGTGTTGCGCAGTTGAATGCGGTTTTGAACTATACAAACTGAGGGCTTTAGTTACATCTCTTAGCGGCATAGTAGAGAGGGTCTTTCATATGAAAGATGTGATGGATATGAAATATGAAAGCATAATATTGCAATGAAACGTACAAAATAGTATCTCAGGGAACATTGCATACGATTTTAGGGCCGACCATAGCCATTAAACCCTTAGAAGAGCGATTGGAGAACTTAGGACTGTAATCACCAGAAGCACCTAATATGTTTATGTAGAGATGTGCTGACGGGATTGTGTAAAAGTCTATGTTTTTGAAGACTTAACCGTCACATCATCTAATCAGCTCACTGTTAGATCAGAATTTTCGACACAGAAATGCACTAAAATATGTTCAGAATATTATGAAATAGTTTTTTATGTACCAACTTTTCTGAAAATATTGAAAGTGTTTTTGTTCCAACAATTTTGACCAAATATTTCCAAAATATGTATTTCACTTAAGTATTCCTATCAAATTTAACTGAAGTGTATTTATTAGAACGTGTTCAAAAATTAAAATTAAGCTTCACTTTTTGCCTTACATTTCAACGTTGGTTGTCAAAAAGTAGCCAAAAATGACCAGAATTAGTATAAAACTTAATGGTGTTCAGCAGATTCCAAAGAAGCCATCAGCGCCCATGCTGGGACTCTCATATGTTTAAGTTCCTAGACATTTTGATCACAATTTAAATGGATTTTGGAACATTTTTGTTTCTGATTTTATTTTTCTCTGAAAAATACAAGTCAGAATATAAATAGTGGGAAGTCTCTCCAAATTTTGTTCCAAATGCACAAAAATTTCAGAAACTGCGTTTTAAGCAGTACCGAATTCGGTCAAAAGTTGGCTATAGTTAGAGAATATTTCAGTGTACCAAATATACCTAAATCGACCAAAATTCCTACAAAATATTGCTTAGTCGAAAAAGTGGACACATCTCTTTGACCAACGTTTATCGTTGACAAGTTTTCTATAAATTATGTTAAGCAACTTTTTTCACCTCCAATTACCTAAAAATTTTGGTAAAAGCAAATTGTTGTCAGAACAATTGATTATGATTTGTGTTGCCAATCGTTGTGGCAATTTTTCTGCTTTTGAGCCAAATTTTCTTCAAAATTATAATATTCCAAATATGTATTTAGTTCTAAGTCTCCCCAATATGGAATTGATTTTTGCATTCGATTTATTTCCATCTGGTGGTCAAAAATGTTGAAGAATATACCTAAAACTGTCATCAATGCATACAAAAATTTCAGTGACCAAAATAAGCCTTAGGCTACCAAATATAAAAACTAATAAAAGGATCCCATCTCCTTGGGCAGACGATCACCGTAGCCTACACAAATATTCTGAAATGACCACAATGATGAGAAATGTTCGAAAATGCTCAAAAATGTTAAAAACCGTTCAAAATTGGTAAATGCCAAATATTCGCCACAAGACCAAATTCAGATTTCTGTGACAAAGTGTACTTAAAAATGGTCCAAATTTATAAAAAAATGTTTCAATTAGTTCTACAGTTAAAGGTGGTACAGAAATTCCAGAAGAAGCTCTCAAAACTTTGATCAACCAAAAAAAAAATTTAAATATTCAGAAATATAATTGATAAGTGAGACTAAACCTTAGCCAAATTTTTGTAATTTAAATTTTACTTTAATATGCTTAACGTTCAAATATTTTCAAAACTTCGTAAAATTTATACAAAATTTGGACGAAAATGTTTTAATATGAGGAAGACAAGATGATAAGATCATTCCACTAAGTTGTGTTCCGAAATGTTTACAAATTTGCCAAAATTCAGTTTAGGTTAATTGGTTCTGAATAGTTCGTCAAAATTTGGGGTTGGTGTTGTAAAATGTTCAGAAATGGTACTAAATTTGGTCCAGTGCAGTGTTTGGCTAAATGAGGAGAGTTCCAAAAATTCTTGTGCTGGTCAAAATGCGATTTAGTTGGTTCGGTTCCACTAGTGTTCAAAATTGTTTCAAGAACTATGTTAAACTGATATTAAATTTGTTCCACTGCAGTGTTTGGCTTAATGAGGAGAGTTCTAAAAATTCTTGTGCTGATCAAAATGCGACCAGAATTTCGATTTAGTTGCTTGGGTTCTATCAGTGCTCAAAAATATTAGAAAACCTGTTAAACTGCTACCATAAATTTTGTCTCAAACTGTCGATCAATTTTATCAAGATTTCTGTCCAAATGGAACATTGTTCAGAAATTAAGAAAACTATAAAAAGTCATTGCAATATTTGGTTAAGGATTCATTTTAGCTTAAATTTCATTTGGGCACAGTCATAGGGCTATGATTATTCTTGCAAAACGGTGCAAATGTTTTTCGATTGCGCCTTAATTTAATCACCCTCTTTTCGATGGAAATTATGACAACTGTCATAGTATGTTATAGAAAAACATAAGACATGTCACATGTACCTAGGGCCAGAGGACACTTTTTCTCTCCTTAACAACTCCCACATCCACATCCCTTACAAGTCAATCCTTAGTGCACATACCACGCCTCAGCCTAACTGCATCAATTATCCTCCTCAAATCGCGCGCAAAGCCTGTTGACATTTCCGCTTTCGAGACATATCTCCTCGTTGGGCGCACATATTTGCATGCACCATATCCTGCACTTGACATTCATCTGTGTTGTCCGACACCACAATCACCAAACCAACCATCCACCCAC
Organism: Cheilosia soror; assembly: GCA_949372485.1. Taxonomy (NCBI): domain Eukaryota; kingdom Metazoa; phylum Arthropoda; class Insecta; order Diptera; family Syrphidae; genus Cheilosia; species Cheilosia soror. The sequence goes on from OX443564.1 coordinate 4,435,868, forward strand.
ACATCACCTCAGAGAGGGATAAATGATTGCCGAAAACTACTAAAACGCGTTGATGTTGTAGTTAGTAATCAACATCATCACCGGAATGTGTCTCCTGCATCAGTATATCATCAGCACCAGCATCCTGGGGTTATTCCTTCCTTTTTAGCACTTTAAACCGTGCGTCGTCGTTGTCATTGCGTGGTTATATTGTTGAATGGCCTATACAAGCAGCCGTTTGGCAGGCAGCACACCCCCTCACATCGCCTCACATATATCGTTGTGCAAATATTTATCCTGGTAAACGTTAGCACGAAAGGACGACGACGTGTTGGCATTCGGATTATCCATCTGCGCAAAGGGGAGGCATGGTCTTTGGGGACCGACTTCTACCGGCTGCCTTTGGTTTTATGATGAATTTATGTTCTAGTTTCCGCCGCAGTATCGTTCGTCCCCAAAACAAACTAATCCGTTTCCTCTGGCCACCAACTCAGAGCGCGTCGTCATCGTCGTCGTCATCATAGTCATATTCATAGACAACGTTGTCTTCGTATAAACATTCTGACGTCCTTAACTGAGTGAATAAATGACACAACAACGCCAGTTCGTTTAATGCCAATTTAGTCATGGCACTTATGGTGCGTTAGCAGACGCTTCACCACCACCTCTGTCTATGTGCTATGTGTGTCCTTGCATATCCTTTTTGGCCGCAAAATGACTTAATGGTTTTGTAATTTGTCATCTCGAACATGGGTGGCGCGAGGTGGTGGCACATTTCAATGTGTAGGTGTGCGTATGTGTTGATGGTTTAACGCCGCCAATGTGTCATCATAATTTTCAATGTGGTGAGGGGGGGAGGGGGCTGCCATCAAACTATGCGGCATTCCAACAAACGACTCGTGTTAGTTAAGGTTGGTTGGAGAACGGATTCGTTACATGCGAGCCGACTGAAGGATTAGCACGATTTATATCAAAGGAGCATCCTTCTGCCAGAATAGTGTGTGTGGGGTGTAAATTAATTTATAGGACTCGTTAAGTAGGTGCCATTTTGTGAGCCTGGAAGGAGGATGTGATTTTTTTTTCTTTGCACTACTCTGCCGGAATGATTTCGAGGGTGATGAAGTCCCATCAATTATTCACGATCTTGCGGCGCTGCTGGCTGTTGTGGGCTGGCGGAAATGAATGACGTTAATTTTCGTTTAAGTGATTGTTTTATGAACTACTAGATGAAGGACTGTTCATTAATTAAGTTTGCGAATGGTAATTGTTTTCATTTATTGTTGGGGTTGTGATTTTTCTTCTTGTCTTGAACTGGGTAACCCAAGCCGAGCGTGGGAAAAATGTTCTAGCGAATATTTTTCAATATTTGGATTTGAATTTTTTCTAATTCAGTTGACAGTTCGCAGCTGACATCCAGTAGCTATCCCCAGCTCTTCACCAGCTTCTATTAATTCTGATGTTATTTAAGGGTAAGGGTATTTATGACTTGAAAGATGCGAGATCACATCGACGGTTGCAGATTCGATGTGAGTGTAGAGTCTCCAATAAGTCGAACTGCTCGTCTCTGTATGCTGTCAAGTAGGTTAAGTGAATGTGAATTTTGTGAATTTTGGGGCCGAGCTCCATATTTGGGAGAAATATTCCAGGCCTGGTCTAACCTGTGCTTTGTAGAGAAGGAGAAGTTGCTTGGGGCTAAAGTACCTCTTTGCTCTAATTAGGTAGCTCAACTTAGCGGACGCCGATCTTGCGATATAGGATATGTGGTCCTGCCAATTCGTAACTACTTTCGAAATGACTGTAAACAACGGACTTGAAGAAGAAAACTTGGCGCTCTTTGTCAAAGTTTGAAATGCAAGTGTTAGTCCGGATGGACCTGGGCCAGTATACCTCTCCACTTATCGCGATCTTTGGCAAACTACCTCCAGTTGCGCACTGCCAGTTGGGTAAGGTCTCCTTTCACCTAAGGCGAGGTCTTCCTCTACTGCGTTTTTGTTCCTTCGGGTTGGATTCGAAGACTTTACTTGCTGGAGCGTTGGTGTCCATTCGCTCTACATGTACCAGCCATCCTAGACGACTTATGCGTACTTTTCTGACCAGGTCGATGTCGCTGTACAGTTCGTAGAGTTTGCTGTTAAATCTCTTCCTCCAGAGATCTTCACCCGCCTTTAATAACGTCCATGATTCTGCGCCATAAAGCAGAACTGGGATGTTGAGGGTCTATAGAGTCTCCTTGGTGTTTCTAGACAAGACCTTACTAATCAATTGCCTTCTTTGGTAACAACGGTTGGCAAGTATAGTTCTTCGCTTGATTTCTGATGCGATGTCATTTTCAGAGTTAATAGCGAAGCAGAGGTAGACAAAGTCCCCAACTACCTCAAAGTTGTAGCTGTCTATCGTGACGTTCTGTTCGATTCGTCGATGTTGTATTGTGCGCATGGTGTTGGCTTGCAAGTTTCGCACAATTTTCTCAAGAAAATTTGACAAAGTCACATGGCTAAATCACCTAGTACCTTAAATTTTGACGTAGAGTTCTGTAAACCATCTTGTAGACTATACCAGATTAAGTTATCAAGTCCAACCCTCCAAACAAAAAAACACACACGTACCCGCACTTACAAAACCTCATTCCTGTCGCACTTTGAAAAACATTCCCCCAAGTTGTTGAAACTATTATTCGCATCGTGACCACATCAAACAGCTTACCGCGTTCACCCTCTGATCTCAGCTTATTGTCCCTTCCGGACATCTCATTAACCATGAATGAAAGTCGGTCAGATGAGTTGATTCCCTGCATATCCTTAATCATAACTAAAGTGTATCTTCTCAACGTAACACTGTTAATTTTTAAGTTTTCCACTGAGATGAAGCGCATCCTGATCCTGACGCTTCTGAAGCTTTTCATGTCTCGTAAAATTTTCACCTAGAACTTATAGCAAAGCCAAAGCACCACTGCATATATGGCTTATACTTTGAGGACTTACTACACGATGACAGCATACAAATACCCAAAGGATTACTGCTGACTGTGCGGACTTTCATATCATTTCTGGTAAATATTTTAATTTACCTTTTGGCAGTAGTATCCCACCGTCCGACTGTGAATAATTTCCCGCATGAAAATTTGATGAATTATATATACCCCGTGTTAAGGAAATGGCAAAATTTCATGTGTAGTATGCTGAGGAAATCCTTTTTCGGGACATCTAATCCCGCCTATAAAGTGTCCGCACACACAGTGTGCTATTGTGTATTTATATTGTTCAGATGGCTAAACCCAGTCCTTGGTCTGCTGCTTACAACACCGAAAAGTTATTTGTAATAAAGTCATTTGCCAGGGCTTTCGGTAGATGTCCAACACGGGTGCACACAGATGGGATTCGGTGTATATAGTGTCCTTAAGAATACTGAACGGGTGTTAGGTTATATTATTACCTCTCTATCAGGCAGAGTCATGTCCAATATAGATGGGTCATACATTAATTCATGTGGCAATCTCAAGTCATATCTTACAAAACCACTAATGCCACAGTTACAATGGGAAAAACAATCAAGGGGGATGGCGGCAACACGGCAAAAGGACGATCGAACGAAGGAAAAGAATCGAAAAGTGTATCACAATAAAAATTGGTAAGATACAAATATTGCATCTATATTTCCAGTGGGAAAAAGTGTTGCCATTTATGCGGTGATTGGTACTTTTCATCAACAGATGTCGCTATAGTACGAAATGAGAAAAATTCTATTACTCTACTTGGATCTTTTTTTGGTTTCAATGCAGCTCTGTGGATCTGTCATATGTCCACATGTTAGCCCGTTTGTTCATGAAAAGATTACGGACGGATATCTCACCCCAATCCTACTTGCTCCTTTCTCATAAATAAGACTCAATGCCTACATGTTTTAAAGGGACTATGCATTGATGAGGGGTTCTAAAAGCGACCAGGTCCACAGATTTATTCTTTTTTTTTTTAAATGTACCCTCACCATGCCAATTGGCAACACTGTGTATCTTTCTAGCTATGATACAAAATCATCCATTGACCATTGTAACCATATGTTCGTCCATATAGAACAAAGCCAACGAATTGGACCCACAAAACATCACGCAAACGTGCAAGAACAACCACCAACAAAAACGAAAAGAAAAAAAAACAACATTACTCCTTACAATAAGAACCGATTAAATGCAGTTGTTTATGAGCATGGATTTATCCTGACCCCTCTCATACCACATCACCCCCAACGTGTACATCTTTTCCAATCGGAAATAAAGTAGACATTACGATGATATCCTTTGGGTCATATCGCATTGGGACATCGCGCCAGCAATGCCAACATCATACAAACAGCACATTCGATAGCCTCGAGATGGACATACATGTCTCTGTCTCATATAAACTATTACATTTGCAATTACCGAAAATGTGATATCCGAAAAAGGTTGGGCGGACACTGGACATTGGATACCCATAGTCACACTATACTGACACTTAAGGCACAATGCCCATTGTCTTTCGTTTTTATCCCGAAGCGGTATAGACAAACAATTTATGGCTAATAAGGAAAAGGATTTAAGTCGATATCGATGTGTGAGTTTGCGAGAGCACAACAAATCGGAATGCCCACCACCCAATGTGAAGCCAAGTGCGAGTTAGGTAATAATTCAGCAAAAGGATTGCTAAAGGTTTTTGTCCATCTAAAGCGCAGTGGTTGGAGATAAACGAACTCTCATACTTATACAGAGTGAAATGGTTTTTCTTTCATCTGTGTCGTTTTTATTGTACGAGATTAGTTTGTTTATGATAATCCTTAATATATTGGAAATGGGGGATTGATGTCGTTAAAAGGATGCTATTTTTTTTTTTTTTTTGGCAGGGGGTAGCATCAGTCCACAGGGGGGAATGAGTGTGGTCAAAATTTAACAATAGGCGTATTTTTTTGAGAATTTATAGCTAGCTCACTTTTACTTTTACATGCAAAACTTTTATACTCACTTTTGGTTTTGTTATACTCACTGCCCAAAAAAATACGCCAAATATTATCAAAGTTGTTGGAAAATACTTTTAGTTCAAAATTAATTTGAATTTGTAAGATTTGGTCAAACTTTTTAGGTCGCGCCTGCTGCATTTTATTCAGACCTACGACTATAGGAATATTTTTCAAGATGTTCAGAAAGTGATCAAACTAACTAATGTTGTCTAACTTTACTAATGTAGTCAGAAGGGAGTTAATATTGTACCAAATTTTCGATGTTAAGAAATTGATCAAAATGTTATCTAACTTTGTTAACAAAGGCAAAATTTTCAACAAAAAAAAAATTGTACAAAATTAAAACATCAAAAAAATCAACAATTTTGGTCAACAGCATTAATCTTATTGTACCAAATTTTTATTGATAAATTAATTTGTTGGCCAAAAATGTAGGTATAGGTACGTTTGAAAATTCAAAGACCTCTAGACCTGATGGCGTTGCTTATACATATTTTCAAATTACCGATGTTGGTCAAAATTGTTTAGGGCGAGTTCCAAATTGTAATGAATATATTTGTATCAGAAATGAGGGATGGATCGAAATTTAGAACTATATAGAACTATGGGTAAAACTCTTAGTAGGTTTGGAAGTTGCTATTTTTTCAAAATTAACAACCAAATCAAAATGTTTACTCAACGTTTATAAGAAGTCAAAAATTCGTTTGAAATATTATTCATTTTGATCAAATTTTTACCAGTGAAAAATTATTTCAATTTATAACTACAGTCGATTACATACAAAAGGACGATGTCCAAAAAATCTACAAAACTGAGGTCGAACAATTTTTGAACTAAATACAGAAAGTAGTCTATATTGTACCAAATTGATATAGACAAATTATTTTAAAGTTCGAGAATGAAGTTTTGAATATTTAAAGTCTAAGGAGGAGCCGTCACTGTTTTTCAAAATGATTGTTGTTGTTCAAATTTGTTTAGATAGAGTCCCAAATTGTAGTGAATGTATCGAAAATGCAACATTTATGACTGCGGGTAATATTTTGTGTGTTGGGCTTGGGAGATTACTGTGCGCCAAAATGAACTACAAGGTCAAAATGATTGTTCTGAGGTATTACAAAATTTAGTAAAAATTTATGTCAATTTTAGTCCGCGAAATACAAATTTTTTATAGAAAGCCAAATCTTGTTTACTACTTATTGTCGATTTCAAAGAAGAATATTTAAAAAGTGATCCAGAAAACCCATACAAATATTGCGGTCTTCGCTAAAATGCAGAAGAAAGTCTGTATGTACCAAATTTGTTTGAAAATCCATTGTCCTGGTCACCATTTGACAGCAACATAGGTATACATTAAAATGAATAATGAACAACAAATTAAGAATTTTGATGCTGTAAAAGTTTTGTCTAAAATTTGGTTAAATTTTTAAGACATTTTTGATGTCCATTTGCTACGATACGAAGAAATGTGTTCCAAATGAGAGCACACAAATTTGCTGAGCTTTTCAAAAATGTACTAAATTTGTTCAAAGCTTAAGAAATAAATTTGCGTTTTGAAAATTCAAGTTCTTAAGTCAGCTAACTTTGACTAATTTTCGAAAGGAATAACTCGTCAAATTTGTTAGTAGAAAATATATTTGAAAAGTCGAAAATTCTTGTGAAATCTTTCCAAATTTGGTAAATTCTATTGATTGATATTTTCACTCAGTGACTACTTCGAAGAAAGGTAGATATTCTTTAAAAATCTTTGCTGTTGCTCAAAACAGTCAATATTGTACCAAATTTGTTTGAGACCCCCTTTGGGTTCTAAAAAAGCAAGGCCTTAGGTGTAATAGACTTGACTCCATTTTCAAATGATTAACTAGTAGATTTTTTTTTGTGGAAAACGTCAAAAAAAAAGAAGTCAAAAATTGATGTGAACTCTAAACTTTTGTTAAATGTGATCGTTTATTTTAGGACACGAAGAAAGATGATGAGAAGATGTTGCTAAACTTTGTCAAAATTAAGTCAGTATTGTACCAAATTTGTACTGATAAAATATTTAAGTCTGGGAATGGACTTTTGTATATAGAAAATCTAAGGGAAGTGAAAGTCGTGCGATTGGCGCCCAACGTGGAACCTAAATGCTCTTAACTTTGACTAATATTCTCCTACAAATAGGTGTGGATGCTAATAGCATCAGTTCTGATTAATCTGATTGCACAATGGATTTAAGTGTCCGTAGCCATCAAATGTTGTTAAAAAATCAATTGTAGCACTCTATTTGTTATCCTTTTCTTCTTTGGAATGGTATTTTTTTCATTTCTCTCTTACCTGATGTTTAATTGCTGTTGTATCTTAGCTATAGCTCATATATATTCCTCCCCATTTTCCAAGGGACCAATACGCACAATAAAATATGAAACCATCTCTATTGGTTGCAATTTGGAAATCCTAAACATTTTCATTCCACCAATCAGCATTTTATTTCAAATTTATAACTGACCCTCGACGTATCTAATCTCACCACACCATCGCAACAATTTCATTTATTCCAATCAAATCTGCATCGGTCCGTATACACCTCTATCGCTCCAGAGTCCAGTTAGTGACCATTTGAAAATCACTCGCAATAATTTTCAAATGAGGATCCAAAATTCTATCCATGATTGACCCAGCGCACCAACCACCAAGCCGAATGCAATCAAAATGTTCACTCACCACCCCCAATCGGGGGACAACCACCAACCATCACCATCATCAGCCATACGACCGACACGGTTAACACAATAAATTGGCATTAAACGCGCAATCAACATTTTTCGAATAAATCCACCCACTAAACACAGAGGTAATCTCTGCGTTTCTCCCTAAAACTGATGTTCTCATAGAGAGACATGCAGACATCGGTGTGATGGTATAGCTCGCCCCTGGCCGAGGGGGTTGAGCATAAATTAATAACAATTCCTGATCGAGTTTTATTATTGTCGCAACAATTGCGTTTTGAAAGCTGCGCCCCTCCCTCCCTGATGATGCTGTAGGATGTGTGTGTGTGCATATAAGCTGCAGGGAGACGTGAAATGTGAGTTTGATATTATGATACTCGTATCCTTCTCATGCCATTTTTGGTATGCTCCTGTGTTGTGCAAGTGTCCTCCATGGGGGACCAACCGACCGTGTTTTTGTGAAGTGATTTCGTTTCATTTTCTAGTGGATTTGCAGATGTTGAACGACAGACACAGATCTGCATCTGTGTACACACATTCAATTGGTATGTCTAGTGCGGGTACGGGTTCGTATTTAACGGTTATGTCGACAGGTCATTCTATGCCTATAGCTGACCGGCCAGCGGCAGCGTTAGTCTACCGACTACTTTCCAATAACAGAGAAATGCGCATTTTTATGATGCTGTCATCGATGACTTCAAATTCTATGCCACTCGGGGGGAAGTGTGTTCTATCTATCAGCAGACGATGTCGATTTTGAAGCGATTAGGTGGGAATGTTCTGGTTTTTTTTGTTGCACTTCAGTGGGGTCTAGAAGGGAATTGAATTGCTCTCTGCAACTGGAAATGACTGTTAAAAAACGTTGACTACTTTTAGTTGTTCATTGAATAAAAAATTCTTGAATTGGCGCCCAACGTGGGAAACAGAATCGCTTAATTTGAAATGCTTCCTCTACATGAGTAAGAGTTGATAGTGTTTCTAAAGCAGATTTATCATTTACGCAGATGAGTTTTAACGAGTGTCGATGGCCAACAACTCGTAGCAATTTCAAAAACAATGAGCTAAGACCTTCAATTGGCGCCCAATGTGGGACACAAAGTCATTTCATTTGAAGTGCTTCCTCTACCTGAGTCTTTTTGTACAGTCGGAGTTGATACTGTTTCTAATACAGGTTTATCAATTACGCAGATGAGTTTTGACGAGCGTCGATGGCCCAAAACTCGTAGCTGTTTCAAAAACAATGAGCTGGGACCTTCAATTGGCGCCCAACGTTGGACACAAAGTCATTTCATTTGAAATGCTTCCTCTACTTAAGACTGCTTTTAGAGTAAGAGTTGAGTTGATGTGCAGTTTTGACGAGTGAGCTGGAACTCTCTATTGGCGCCCAACGTGGGACTTAGAATCGTTTAATTTGAAGTGCTTCCTCTACTTGAGGCTGTTGATGGAGTTGATAGTGTTTGTGATGCAGTTTTGACGACCGTCGATGGCCAAAAACTCGTAGCAATTTTAAAACCATGCACTAGGATCTTGCGTGAGCTAGAAGCAGTATCTATGACCGAATCTTGTGTGAGCAGATGTCTTCCTCCGGCCTTAGGGCCATATAGAAAGTCATTTTCATCCGCTTTTCAAATTTCTACCTCAACCAGTTTTTCCTAGTGCAACTCCACTGTTCCGCATAATGCCAATCTACCGCCACGGCGAGAAATGGTGCAATACCACCGTACTTGCGTCCGTCTCGCTGGTGTTGTAAATCTGGCACACAACCACCACCGCCAGTGAATATCTCCCAAATCCAAATGTAAATTTCCCATCCAGTATTGGAGAGGGCGAAAAAGACAATAATCTCACTGGCAATCGGCAAATCACCAATCACCACCTCCTCTCGATTTTGTTGTGTCCCCGGCCATATGGACGATGTGGCCGATGTGGCCGAGGCCGGGCACACCGCTCTCTAGAGCGAAGCATCATAATATAACCATTTGATGTAGATTTGCGGATCTATCTCTTGTCGTCGTCGGTCGGTTGGCGCTGTGCTACTGGCAATTGTACTGGTGTTTTAGAAATACGGCTGAATCAGGATCTCCATACAGAGTCCACCCACACAAATGCACACGTCGTCAATGGACTTGGAATAAAATCCTGGACAAGCTAAATAGAAATAATGGGACGTTCCTAGAGGGACACCGAGATATTTCGTTTTCGATTGGATTTTCGGGAAAATTTCGAATTGGAACTAATCTGCATGTGATTTGGACCCCTGACGCCCAGACAACGACAATAATGGTGGCCCAACGACGACAGCCGCACCGTGATCGCTCTCCAATGAATTCGCAATGCAAACGAATGATTGTATGGATTTGATTTTGGGCTTAACAATAGTTTTTTTTTTTTTTTTATTCCATAGAATTGTTTAGGCTGCGGGATTTGTTTTGCCAGGGAGTGGTATATCTGCCCACACAGATTGGATCAGTTTTTTAAGCGAATGGGGAATCATTTGATTGGATGCGATTATTGTGTTTAAAATATTCCAAATGATGTCTGTTTGAAATCGCATAATGGTGGTTTCATTCGGTGCGGTGATGTTGCTTTTTCTGTTGAGTGAATTTGAAATGGGTTGATAGTATAGGAAACGTTGGACATGGACAGCTGCTGCTATAAACTTGAAGTGGGACGATTTCTGATTACAATTTGAATGTTTTGTTTCATATCTGGGTATCCAACTTGCAACTGGCTCTACATTTTCATTCATATTCCAACATTGAGACTGAATTTCCACCTACTTACGTAGATATCTGATTGTTTGCAAAATTGCAAAAAGCAAGGGACCAAGTACACAACCTTGAGGTACACTACAAGAAATGTGCAGTAAAGAAGTTATAGGTTCACATTTTTTAAGTGAACTCATTTAAGGGGTATATCGTGTATCAGAACTTTTCCAAAAAGTCGAAGAGAGAGTCTGTCAATACCTTAAGTCTGATTGAGTGCAGTGAAAAGTAAAACCACGAAGAAATCTTATAGTATTCCCCAAAGCATCAAGCTAAAGTCCCTACCCACTATAAGCCACCACGACTACGCACTACTAGCTTAGATTGGGTTGAAATGGCAGGCCACAGCGAGTTTGCTATGTCAAGTGAACAGGCAACTTGTCCACGTGTGGAAAATATCGAACAGGATGTCTTTCTCCATCAAGAGCATTAGTTCGACGACAGATGTCAGAGACTGCAAGTCTAGAACTCGCCTTGTAATTCTCTCAAATGCGCCAAAATCTCCAACGCAGCTAAACGAGATCAAGACAGCGATTATCGCGCGGTTGGGTCTTCGAAGACGGCTTACTCAAGTTGAAAAAATGCGCCCAGTCCTTTCAAGTCTAGGTAGGATTTCATGGGAGTAATCCACAATTACATTGAGATTTAAAGTTCCGATCGTATGGTCCATTAAAAACGTTTAACTGAATTTATGTGGATATTCGTCCATTTTTGAAAAAAATACCCAACCTTGCTAATCCAGCTTAAGCCAACGTGCGGTCGTATAGCCTCAAAGTTGGACAAGTGACCCATGCAAGAGTTTGTTTGAATTTAAGTCCAGCGTAAGCCAACTGTATGAACTGTATGATTAGAAGCCCCTTTCATTTATTTAACTTGACTTGAGTTGATTTTCGTCCATTTTTGACACTACCTTAAGCCCACATAATGTTCTGGAAATATTTTCCTATAGTATAGCTGGTTCTAAAGGCAGGAAAGGAGTTTTGAAAACGTAATACCTTCGCATCTGCCATTTATTCTATTAGACAGATACTGAACTTTGACAAAGTGCATCCTTGGTCTTCTTGGCACTCATCATAATTGCTCATGCAATCCCTTATAGTCTCACATGAAAACCGAACTTACACTTGGTCTTTGCCAAGTAGCAAAGAAGACATCCTTCCTTCTTTCTCTATATTATTTTCCATGGTAAACCAATTCAGGTCCCATATAAGAACTCCATTATCCCAAGCGCTTTGTATCGCGCAATATCCCTTAATCGCTTCCGCGTATATACGTCTCAGTCTATACATCTCTGTTATTATACAAAACCGTATCGCAGGAGGGACAAAAAATAACCAAAAACCTAAGCTCAACCGCACTCATTATGAAATTTTAAATTGTCATGCACTTTGTGAATATGACACAAGGCCCCCGCGCCGCACACACAAACAGAGTATAGTTTCTTGGTTCCGCTATCCCGGCAATGGCAACCTAACCTATACTTATATTCTGGGTGAAATGTATATCCAGAGTGTATGCGACTTTTGTGTACCTTGCGGCCAAAGTGATTACCTCGCACATTATTTTCCATTGTTTTAGTTTTATAAGTCGAAGGATCGTTTCACACGTTCTCTGACAACCACAGCAGCAGCAGCAGCAGCAGCAGCAGTAGTAACTATAGCAGAAGCAGCAAATCTCCCAGATGTATGCGTTTAGCACGCGCCCTTCCCTCATAATAGCGCATTTCCTAGATTTTGTATGCGCGCGAGGGCTTATCTCCTCAGTCGCATCATTGTGTCGCTATACCACTGCTAACCGTGTAATTACACCTGGTGGTGGTGTAGTGGGGTGGCCCTCCTAACTTCCACCTTAATTACCCGAGGCGAGGTGATCCTGGGACATTCATTCAAAATGCTGCCTCATGTGCATATGCATGCATCTTTTGTAACAACACTCGCTCACACACACATATCTACACACAAAAGTCACGACATCATTCCAAGCTGATGCGCTAAAGTTGGGTGTTTGCGCGCGTCCTTTTCCTATATGTCGACTATGGTATGTTAAATCTGCAGAATGCTTCTGCTTCTCCTTGCATCAGCATGTGTCGTTGAGTTGGCCTCTTTCTCTCGGGTTGCCAGTACCACTTGACGGCCAACACGGTGGGTGGATGGGTGGTGTGCTGAGGTCTGGTAGGTTATTCAGGCGAACCAAGCCAAAAAATGCATAAATTCCGTTTTAATTAGAAAATTAGCTGAAAATATGCGCCTCACGTTAATCGTATGAATAGCAAAGCTCTATAGCTAGCTGCTAAGGCTCTTATATTTTAGAATCCTGTTTCACGGCTTCTGTACATATACTATACAGTTGCATGCGCTGGCAGTTATAGTGGATTTAGCGTATATGGGTGGTGTTTGGATATATACTGTGTGCAGACATCGTGGAACGTGTGTATCCTTTGAGCTTCTTTATGATGCTCATTATCCTGACAAAAGGATAGTAAATTGTTATTTTCAAACTTTGGGATAATATTGTTACAGATGTGAGCGCGGGTGAAAGTCATTATGCTGCCGGTGTGTCCCTCTTTCGAGAGGAATATGTGAGGCGAATTTTAGAAATGGTCCTTAATGCCTAGAAGGGTGTTTTTTGTGGAGTTTACCTAACCTATACATATATGTATATTCTTGACAAATGTCTTTGAGATTTAACAAAATTGTTTCGAAGAGCAGAGATGTGAGGGGGCAGATTGGAGGATCTATTCGTAAGGTAGCAAGACTTTCTAATAATTTAGAATCGAGTGCAAATGTAAGCCCAATACTGTTGGTTAAATGCATGAAGTATGGCATCCTGAAAATGTCTATATTGTCAGGCTGTTGCAAGGGGAAACCCCAACCCCGCCCTACCTTTCTACGTAAGTGAGTTTTAAGTCAAAAAACGCCCTGATGATACAAAAAACAGTCCTGAAAAGCAATGAAAAATGCACAAACAATCTCCTTGCAAATCGTTACAAAAAATGTTAAAAAAAACGGCCAAAAACGAAAACCAATAACTCCCCGTAAAATGCCCCAAAAAATGTTCGAAAAAGGCAACAAAAACGCCCAAGAAATAAAATACAATGCAATGAAATACAACGGCCGTAAAACACCTCAGTAAAGGCTATGAAAAGCGCTTGGAAAATAAACTTAAAAGCGCTCCAAAAAGTAATAAAAAGCCTTCCCAAAAAGGCCCCATAAAATGCCACAAAAAGCGTTCTGAGAAACCATAAAAAACTCACCTAAAAAAGCGATAAAACTGGAGCAAAAAATGGCAAAAAAACTGCTCCAAAAAAGACCCAAAACGCTCCAAAAAGGCTACGAAAATCGCTTGAAAAATAAACCCAAAAACGCGTCAGAAAAATAAAAAAGCCCACCCAAAAAAGCCCCATAAAATGCCACAAACAGCGTTCTGAGAAACCATAAAAAAACATCCCGAAAAAAAGCGCTAAAACTGGGGCAAAAAACGGCTGAAAAGTCGACAAAAAAATTGCTCCAAAAAAGACCGAAAACGCTCCAAAAAGGCTACGAAAATCGCTTGAAAAATAAACACAAAAACGCGCCAAAAAATACAAAAAGGCCTCATAAAATGCCACAAAAAGCGTTCTGAGAAACCATAAAAAAAACACCGAAAAAAGCGCTAAAACTGGGGCAAAAAACAGCTTAAAAATCGACAAAAAAATTGGTAAAAAAAAGACCGAAAACGCCCGTACCAAAAACGCTACCAAGCCCTCGTTCCAAAAGATCGGATTAAAAGATCGTTCTTATTCAATAAACGCATACATGGAAAATCCCCTTAAGAACGACTCAAAAATCAGCCCAAAACGCGTTAGTAAAGCCTAAAAAAAATTCACCAAAAAACACTTCAAAATACGGCCCGAAAACGGCTCGAAAAAGGCAAAACACCCAAAAAGAAACCTGTTAGAAAAAGCTACAAAAAGGCCGCAAAAAGCGCCCTCAAAATATGTCTTAAAAACGCCCCAGTAAACGTTTCAGTAAAGGTCTAAGAAAATCTACCAAGAAACGCTCCAAAAAACGTATCGAAAAAGCCCGGAAAAATGCACCAAAATAGCCTTAAAAACGCCTTGGAATAGGTAGGCTAGAACAAAGCAAAAAAAAAAAAAATGGATCTAAAATCGTTGTTGGTTCTGGCTGTTGTATAGGCTTTTCTGGATGCTTGGATTTTGTTTAGCCGCCTCCTGGTGTTGCCGTTGATGGTAGAAGCCATATAAGCAATATCACTCTTAAGCCTGAGCTACATCGAAACAAAAGTGGAAAAAAGTACAAAAAAGTAAATAAAATCATTCGTCCTTCTTCATCATATAGTAATCTCTGTATATTTTCTCTCAATTTAAAATTTTGTGTGTGCCGAAAGCTTGAACATGTTCCAGCTTTAAATTTTCACAAAGTTCTTATAACCAATACAGTCAAAAAAATCGTTACGAACTTCCCGCTAGATCCCGTTCAAATCACATAATTCCTATGAGTATCAAAAGTAAAAGCTCTTAGATTTATTAGTTCAGATTTTACTCATAGATGTTTTGCAAACAGTCATGTGTTTTCGATGGAAAAAACAATTAAAAGCTCTGAGCTTTTTTTGTTTAGTTTTTGCTCATAGATGTCACGTAAATATGCGTGTGTTTTCGATGAGTTTCGCTATTTTCACTTTTTTGTACTTTTTTTCACTTTTGTTTCGATGTAGTTCAGGCTTTACCCAACCCTTGCACGTCGTGCGGGTCATAGTGTTGCGATTTTGTTCTGGCTTCCTAATATTGCAACTTCTCTTTCCTTAGCTGACAGGCTGCTCTGTTGTAAGAACCCATTGCAAAGCATTGTCCGTAGTTCATATTTTCGTCTAAGCTTCATGCCGTTTGTTTTCAACTTGATACGCATACGCGGAAATGTTCATATGATCCATTTTTGGATGTCGTGCCGTGAAAATACGCGAAATCTGCACCGTGATGTTCACAGTTCTCTCTAATATCTGAACCTTTGCTCCTAAAAATCGAAATCTTCCGGCACTACACTCAATTTGAAATAACTCGTTTCGAAATATCGCCACACCGGGTAGATGTCTTTGGGTCCTAGCGAGAGATCATCTACCAATAATAAGCGTAAATCTATAGGAAAATGTTCATCCTTGAGTAGGTTCACTGATTCGATTCCGGACAGGAGCTCCTTGGACCCTGGGAGTTTTGGATATGATTTCCACATACCTAATCTCCTGCCTTCCAGCTATAAGCTAGTCCTTTCCCCAGTCCAAAAAAATTGAAAACAATCTCTGAGGACACAAGCAAAAATAGAACTGGAACGCTGTCATGGGGAAACAATAATTTTTAAACTCATTCTTATAATAAACTTGAGTTCAAAATTTATTTCCCCAAACAGCGTTACATTTCTCCGTAATACGCTCTTCCTTTTTGATTATCCTTGGAGATTTTTTTTTTAAATTTGCTTGCGTATATCTGTTGCCCATCGAGGGAGTCATTCAATTTTGTTTACACTTGTATTTCCATTTCACTTTCACAATCCAAGAAAAAACAAAAAAAAAACTATCTTTTCCAATTTAAATAAATAAAATTCAATCAAAAAGAATCGTGAAATAGAGAAACCACCATTAAAACTGAAGGCCGCGCACTGCCATTTCCATTATACGCACAATTCAATCTCTTTCACTTAAGGTGCGCCTTCAACAAAGCGTTGTTCGTCCCTCAAACGTAGGCATATACAACGGAAAAAAAAAATATTACAAATTAAATAAATATTTAATTAATCCAGAGGCAGGCTCTGGAACTTTATTCCACCGACTGTCTCATAAACCAGGTCGAAGAGTACCTTTAATCTTCTCCACCATTTCTATGGTTGTCCGCTCCCTTTGCTATCAAAAATTATTGGACTTCTGGTAGCTGTTATGCGCGATGGTACTGAATCCTCCCCTGCCCCCTTGCACAACATTTATACAGCCCACGCAACAATGAGCCGTTTCACCTAAATATTTACAACCATGCAGAAGATTGGGGGGTGGAATTGGAAGATGTAGAGTACAGAATAAAAGAAGTCACCGGAGTATCCTTACAAAACAGGATCACATTGTGGCACAAAGACCTGCGGCATCGGCATCGGTATACCCAGTACCGGTATCCTTGTCTTATCAGTGTTAGTCAAATGCGTGGTTAAATGTCGGCGCAAAAGAGAAGAACACGCTGAAATACACTCCAAGTGAAGTTATAGACAAACGAGCAGAGTTAACGAAGGATGTTATAAGGTCGCGAGACACGCAACACAACCTCTGGGACCTGGACGACTATATCGTAAAGAATCCAAACTGTAATGGTACTCCCTGTGAATGGATGCGGCGGCGGAATGAGCGAGTGAGTGGGAGGCGGGTAGCGTTTTATTGCGTTCCTTTTGTTCTGTTATGGGATTGATATATATACGCGGATGGGATTCCATTACTTTGCCAGGTTGTGGCGTTTAGATTTCAAGCCGTGCAGAGGTCATCATAAATGTTTGACTATTTTTTGAGTGGCATATAGGGTGTTTCCATTTCAGTGATCAAATCGATACAGAATTTATCAGAAATTAGAGCTTGCTCACCCCTTGACTCAGGCACATGGATTTTCGAGCCAAATTCTTCTTTTACGGAAAGGTATCTAAAAATACTGTCGAGACACTTTGACCTCTGTCTCACCATACCTAGGCGGACTAAAAGGCGATGTGTTTCCAGCGCTTACAGACCTAATATATTCGCACCGGTCATTATAGAAAGTCCCAACGAATGGTTGAAGACAGGCAAAGAGAAAGCGTTCATTTCTGCCCACAATCTAGAAGAAATTTGTTAGCCAAGCGAACCAAGGATTCAATACTTTTTTTTTAAGGTTTGTCTGTCAATTTAGAAAATACGAAACCTCAAAAGTTAGTAGCTTGAGTTCTGCTTGGTTCAACTCTTGTTTTCTGGAAATATCTCAGAAGCCGCACTTCGCAATTAATTCAGCTCCCCAACCTTCATCAAAGGTGCCTATTCTCGTCCTCCAAAAGCACTTATCCCAGCTCATCACACCAATCAACCCTCATCGCTGTCAATTCGTCATCATCGAAGGAAACAAACAAGACCGCACCACATGACTAATACTTCTCCCTGCCTCTCACTAACTATCTAACTGTCTCTCTAATAAAATCACATTAAGCCCACAATAATTATAATCATAACTTTCTCACCTCGGTAAAACGTATACCTATAAAAGTCATCTCGAAGATAAATCACACGCATTAAGCATGGCCAAAGCCAACCTTAGGGGTGAGAAACAACCCCATCATCATCATCAACAACAACAACAGCAACTACATCGTCTTCATCTTGCCATCAACATCTTATTACCATATTATGACAGCCCGGTTGCCATCACTGAAGATTATGTCAAAATCTGTCAGATGAAATTAAGTCACACACTCGCACATGTACACAGACACATCAGCACCGCAATGCAACCCAATGATAAACAAGAATCCTTTTGCGCGTCGAAGATGGAATATTCCACCAACACAGCACAGCATCGTGGATACGAGCAGTCCTTCTAAAGGTGTAAACAGTTTTGCGGGATAAACACAATTTGTCACTGACATATGTGAACTATTTGACTTAGAAAACCCACATACACTTGCATACGCAGCCAAAGGATAATAATCAACGTTATCCAAATGGCAACAACAGTCAACAGCATCAGCATCACTATTCTGCCGCCCCAATCCTTAAACGGAGGGGGGGGGGGGATTTAGCAAAGGCAAACTATATTCGGTTCGTAAACTCGTCGACATCGATAACAGGTTTCTTTCAACACCTTTGGCAAATCCGTTTCATCACCTCTCTGAACGATAGAGATGTGTATATGTGTGTGTGTTTGTGTTTTTGATTGTGCACATGTGTGTCGGTGTATATACGTTATCCTGACACATTCCACCTTTCATGGTTAATTTTGTGTAATGCGTTGATGATGCCTATTTGAGGGTGAATGACGAGCATGATGGTACTCGGGATAATCCTTTTGCCTAATACGCAGAGGGCCTGACATAACAGTGGTGTGAAAGAGTTGAAGGACTTTCTAGTGCAATGTTGCAAGGACAGTCCAAAGCTTAGAAATTGAATCAATGCTATGACATGAGTTGGATAAATATCGACCGCTGTTGCTCATTCAGGTACAGTTGGGAACCCTGAAGGCATAGATCGATTCGTAGACCTCAGCCCTTTTGTTACTCACTGTTTCAGGACACTTTCTTAACCCTAACCGACATATTTGCAGATGAACTTATCAAATTTTAAAAAGTTGTAGACCATTTCTAAGCGATAGATACATTTTGGAAAAAAGGCAGCAGCTCTTTGAACGGAGCCTACTCGCTGGAAAAATTTGTCTTTTAATGCGTTTTTGAACAAGTAACATACAAATTTATATCAACCCAAAAATGTACTGCCTAGGGCTACGCCCCCCCCTCCGCCCCTTATAAAGGGGCAAACAAGTTCAAAGACTTTGAGACAAATTTACACAAACTTGTAAGTTCACTGGGATATGGGAATGTTTGACACAAATTTGAGTAAACTTGTAAGTTCCCTGAGGTATGCGAACATAGTTATCTTTGACCCCCCCTCCCCCTAAATAAGGGTCAAAATGATTTATATGTAAAATTTGACAGAATTTCTTTAAAAAAATGTGCAGAGGTGCGAGAGCACAGTTTACAAGAAGCGATACACTTTTTGTTCTTTTTGAATATGTTCCGTCGCTCTACTTTTCCACCACACTGTATACGTTTATAAGAAAAATTATTTTCTCATTAGGCAGGATGAACGGAACGTTCCAAGAAGACACCTATACAACAACACCATCCACAGCAATCCATATTCTGATAGTTTACCTCCTCTCTGTCGCCTGTTTAAAAGGGTTGATTTATGCCCTTGTTTACCCAAGTTACCTTTCGGATATCCTTACACGCCTCCCGATCCCGATGCGTAGATATAGTATAAACATCCCCAATTCCGGTGATGATTTCTCATTAATATTCATTGCGTTGGACTATGATTTTATGGGATGCTACTCGCACATTGAGTTGATGATTGAGTCTGTTTTTCCAGATTGTTGAGTTAATCCCAAGCGATTTGACAGAGGACAGCAAACCGTTTCAAGGATAATTTGAATTGATTCGAAAAGGGACACCACCACCACCACCACTCTTTCGTATATTGCTATACAATCGTCACACAAATGATTATTCTCAATTACAAGAGAGTTCTTTACTCCTTGTGTCTGCATATAGTGCTTGCCAAAAAAGAAAATTCGCGCGCAAATTCCCTTCAAAAGTATGTCAAGACAAACTGGTGCGGATGGGGCGGCGGGTATAGTATTATAGGGACTGACGAGAAGCGCTATTATCCTTGTGTCTGTTTTGAATTGTCCTGACATATTTATGCCGTCAAATTAACATAATATGTAAATGTTATCATCGTCAGTTGCCGAAGTTTTCTTCTTTTTAGTTTTGAAATGAAATTTGGCTCGAAGGACCAAAATTGAGAATTCGCTGCTTCCTTCTCATTTGCACCTCTCTCTTGTGGCACTTTGATGGAACAATGATATTATGGGATAGCTGGGTAAAATCAAACATTCTAATGCAAAGGGCATCGTTTATCTACGACAACCAAAAAAAAGGGACACACACACAAAAGTTTTGCACAATGCAAAACGCGGTGGGGGTTTTGTATATATACCCTTTGGCGGGGTAGTACTAGTACCTACGAAAGAAATCCATTGAAATGAAAAACGATTATGATGTCAAATAAAATAGAAGAAGAATGGCTTTGGGAGGACGCGGAAGAAGCAAATTGTTGTTCCGTAGTGGGAATATAATTCCGAGGTGACAGTGGCGGCTGAGATGTGGCTTCAATTAAATGTCAGTTTGTTTTTACGTTAATGCCCGGAACAGGTATACGAGTACGAATACGAGTAAACTTTACAGACCCCCTCCCCCCACCACCACCATGGTGGGTCGTTTTACGAGAGGTAGTTTTCTATGCTAATTCGCATTGGTAAGCATCGTTAGATAGGCGCGCAGTTAAGGTTAAGTATTTTTTTTTCGTTTTTTCTGTTACTTTTGATTGTAGTTGGGAAATTGGTGTCTTTTGGGCGACTGTGTCAGCGAATTGAGACTTAAAGATGTCACCGTAAATGGGGGATGATATTAGAGGAATATTGCTTCTTGGGTAATGGCTGTACTTTGAATAATATTGTCACAAAATTGATGCCCGGTTTGACGCGAGTCTTTGCCGCTTTTAATGCATGAATTTGTCTTTAAAAACTCGCTTACTAACTTTGACGAGAACGACTCTACCAGATATTGTAGTGAATTCTTTCGACGTTAGGCAATAACGTCCAAAAAAATCATACCGCCCACACAAAAAAACCAATAAACAAAAAATGCCTCTTCAACCACACTGCTTGTAAGAGATTTTCATTCGTCACTTATAAGTCACACTGACTAAGTGGACGAAATTGCATGAGTACCCGAATGAAATTGCCATTCAGCGAGACTTGTCTACTTGTTGATCGTACCAATCTCGTGTGCCAGATAAGGCTCCCATATAGAAATTGACTTCGGTCAGTGTTCTAAATTTTTGGTGGCTAAGTTTCCTTTGGGAAGTTGGTCTTAAGTCAGCAGTGTCAGCACATTTGGCTGTCCTGCTTTATCTTGGGGCAACGCTTGTCGGTGGGCCGCTTCCTGTAATACGGAGCCATGCTTGTCGCTGAGCCGCATACTGTATACTCAACGTTAGCCTCAACTTAGGAGTTTAATCATTGTTAAGTTAATCATAAGACATTAGTTGATAAGTTGGTTACTGAAATAAAGAGTACCTCTTATCCAAAGTTTGGTGTTTCTTTGGGCAAATCTTGGATTCTCCACTTATACTTACTCTTAAGTGGCGCTACAGTCCAGGATGTGCCTGGGTCTCAATGAGTACGTTTTTCCACTTAGCTCAGGCTATGGCCAACTGCCTCCAATTACGCCACCTATAAGCCGCGGTTTTCCTCTACTGCGTTGTCCCCCTAGATAGGTTGGAATCGAAGGCTCTTTGGGCCGGAGATAAGATACGGACAGCGGAAGAATCTAAAGATGTAATTTTGTATTTTTTCAAAGCGTTGAATCTATAGTACTCTTGTGGACTAGATTGTTTGTAGTTCATTAAAAAATGAAAGCCAGTTTTGACTATCTACATGACAGCGCTAAAATCTATAAAGTAGATTGACCTAAACCACCGATCTCAGTCAACTGATTTTGATACCATTCTTACAGGAGAGACGCCTTAAAATTAATATTCAATGTCTTACGAGTAGATTGGCTATCCCCTTTCGTAATAACTTTCAGAATATTGCATTCACTAAAAAACAACTTAACTGCACTTGCAGTTGCTACTTTCAGTTCTAGATACTATGTATACTCCATGATTATCTCACCCACCCACTGTGTAACCAGTGCAATTCGTATTCATTACAGACTTTTGGCCAAATTCAATTACAAGGACTCGCCACAAGCACCAGCAAGAAAAATTCTAAACAAAATGCAAAATTATCCTCAAAAGTGGAACTCATTTCGAGAGCAGCCAAAACCGCACACCCGCCTTTATGAAAAAAAATATATACAACCAACCATCGGATATTTGAGAGAACCAGCAAATGCATCTAAGTATGTCCTGCTTTACATAATCCAATAAAAACAACTCCACTATAAGCCACCGGGAGTTTCTGTTCATTTCTTAAAGAAATCCCCACGTCCTTCTCCGGCAATTTGCATGCATTTTGGTATCCATGCATTCGATATATGAATTCGGGTTAATAAAATTTCGCAAGGCAAGTTGGAAAATTATTTATCAGCTGTAACGCCAGGCAGAGGAGTGCGTCAGATGCTGCAAATGCCCATTTAAGGGCGGAACGAAAAATACCAAAAATCAGGAACCCTTTGCATAATAGACCCCCAAATATCGTCCCTTCTTCGATGGAAGGGAATATTCAATTTCGAGCCTCGAGAAAAAAAAGAATCAAATTTCGCACAACCTGTTTCCGTGTGCCGTAGAAAACTATCAACAAACTTGTACTAACAGATGTTACTTAGAGGTTAACCTTCTTCACTTGACAACGATGATGATGATGATGATGAGATGATCATCATCCTTGGAATGACTTAAGGTTAGGTGTGCTCACCTTTTCGAATATTGAACATCGGTGGATCGTAAAAAAACGCGCTCGCATAACTTTTTTTATGACCCCAAAGGTCTTTCTCTCATCCATTAGAAAGTTCCCCGCATATACAGAAGGACATTGATATTCTGAGAACGCCATAAGGTTGATTTTGAGAAGCGTGTACCTATGCAAAGGACGATTTTTATTACCCAGCAGCCGGGTGACACAATCAGGTAGACAAAAAGTTCATTATTACAGAACGCTTGAATTAGTGCGAGCTCATTAAAAATAGATAAGCCATTGATGCATGGATTATTAAAATTCAATTTGTTTTAGGGACATCCACCGTATGCCTATGGTTACGCGTCTTCAGGGTGTATTCTTTGGCGCGTGTGTTGTGTTTTGAATGATAAGTGATTTTGAAATTTAGGTCATTCATTCAGTGATGTGGTGTAGGGAGTTAAGAAACAATGTTTACTTATCAGCGAAATGTTGTTCTAATGTTTTAGAAAGACCATGGCACGTATGTGCTTTCCTATAGTTTAAAACGTGTGACTTCATATTTTTTGTACCTAAAAAACTGTTTAAAATCCCCTCATAGTAGAGGCATACAACATGGGGGTGTATTATACGACTCCCCCTTTACTCCTTTCGAGGGGCATTTCACAATTTAAAGAACCTCACAGTCCATTATAGTAATTTTACGTTGATGTAGAAGACACAATTACTTAATGGACGTTTCGCCTTTTTTCAAAATGACCCCCTTTTTGAGGGGCAACATATTTCAACTATATACTTTTCTATATACGTTCCTAGGTGCTTACCAATGTAAAATGTTGCAGTGCAATAGAGAATATAACATTTATGGGTACATATCTTAGGCGATTTAAAATCTAGCCCATTTTAGGGGGCAATACCCCTAAGGGGGGTAACGTATTTTTGCAGTCGGATTTGCATGAAAATTAATAATAGTACAACTACGATAAAAAGATAAAACACTTCACTCAGAATATCCAAAATTGTTTTAAACTTACGTTGGCCGCCATTTTTCTTGTCAATTATTTGAAGTATTTAAAGTTATGGCAGTGAATGGCTTAGCTACATGACGATCTTCTATATATTGATTATAATGTTAATGATCAACGTTGAGTTTTTTAAGTCGAGAAAAATGTTTGTTGTCTTACGTTGGGCGCCATTTTTCTTGTCAATTATTCGAAGTACTTCCTGTTATGGCAGCGAATGGCTTAGCTACATGACGATCTTCTATGAATTCATAATTATGACCAACGTTGAGTTTTTTAAGTAAATGTTTGTTGTCTTACGTTGGGCGCCATTTTGCCAATCCTTACAAATTACTCCCCAACACATTTATCTGCAGCCGCCAACCCAACACTCCTTACAACTCATTAATTTCTAGTTTCCTGCTGCCATCGCACACATTGGCTAGCTTTAACAGCTTTTCCATGGAATTCATCATTTAATGTCCACTTAGCGGGTTTTCCAATTCAGTGGCACAGTGTACCGTGACCAAAAATTTTAGAATAACTCTTCAAGATATATGACCCGAACAGGTGTTCATTTTGTGTGTGTCGCATATTTTGCACAAACGGCGAACCTCACTAATGAGTAGCACGAACTCCCTTCTCCCAGTCTCTTGTTCCAAAGTGGCCATTATCTCTCAACGCGCATCACCCCCTCTACCGAACATGCCGCAGCATCAGCCCAAAAGCTCTCTCGAAAACAGACAACAGGAGGAGTTGTGAAGCCGGCAAAGAACAAAACATGAACCAAAAAAAAAAAAAAAATACAGAAACTCCCAAAACTATGCACGGGGACGACACAAACGAACCAACGGACGACGGACGGACAGACGCTCAGCCACGCCAACACACAACACTCATTTATCCCTCCCCGAGAGAAGCAAACCTATTCGCACATAAAATGTGCCATAGTGTGCATTATTTTAATGTCACTGATAAATCATTTTTATGTTCGTGGTAAATCAAGGAGTCTTCTATCCACCACCGTGCTCTTTTGGCAAAACCCCGCCTCTCGTCTCGCATTGCACTGCATCTGGAATCTGTTTGCAGTGTGTGGTGGTGTTCCTGTCCACCCACCCAAAAGGACTATGCGCTATACGCTGTTTTTTCAGTGGACAGCGCGCAGCTGAATTGTTGTCCTTTTTCGGGATTTCCATCGTTGGCGTGTTAAATTTTATGCCCTAATGGGCTTTTTGTATATTATACAATTATACAATTGGCAAAAGGACGAAAAAGAAGCCACAAATACAACACAAAAGCAGCTTCGAGAGGAGTTAAGGATAATAACCAGCCAAAGCCCATACTCCAACCGACAATGACGACGAGTAAATCGAATGGCAGCGAGGAGGTTATAATATATTTAGCGACTACACTGTGAGGCATACAAATAATAAATGAGCGAGAGAGGTGCCATAAAACACTTTGCAGGATGACTCAAAATGTCGGACGGGAGAAATTATCGCCAAAAAAGGATTCCGAAGAAGGATTGCTGCAAATATTTTGCTCCTTCTCCTGGTGATTTTGTTATACACGAATGTATCTATGTTTGTGTCTCTGTGTGTGTGTGTATTTGTCCGCTTAATGTTTTGTGTGCGAATTGTGAGTGTTGTCCTTCGGATGCTGCACAATTGTGAGTGCATGGGATATTTTCTTTGTCTAGTATTATTTCTTTGGGGTAGAACTCATAATTTATGTGGGGATTCACACTGATGATGACGATGGGCGGCAAGAACGATGAGCCCGCGAATTACGGTACCAAGCCCACAAGAATGCGATTCTTGTATATAAGAGTGTATGGTTACTATGTCACAAATAAAGGCGATCAGGAATATATCCTGTTGGGATTGTCTTTTGAAATATTACAAGGGCTCATAATTTCACATATTTTTTGGGACTTTAATTGTTGTTTCTCTTAATTAAGTGTCGGAGAGTGATCGCATTTAAAAAATCACTGGGCTTCAAATATATTTATTTGTAACTCCATATTCCTTATGAGAGGCTTTGAAGGTCCATTTTATTCCAAATCAAGAGCAAAAGGTCTCTTCATACGAGAGTTATCCCAAGAAGATGTGAATTGTATTGAAACTTTAAAAATAAAAATAAAAAAGAAGCCCCGAAAACTATGCAACGAAATTTAATTTTTAAGCAATATCTCTAAAGTGTGCAGAGAAAAATGGATTTAAACTTGTCTATTGTGAAGGCTATTGTAAGACGCTTAAGTGGCAATAAGTCGATTTGGCCTTATGTCCCTCCGTCTTTTGCTATACCCGTCGCTGTTTAGCCATCATCATACGCTCAGATACCTGAAAAGACCAAAAACTTTTTGTATCTTCCAAGTGTTCAGTTCGTCAAGTGAGGAAGTGGAGAGTGTCTCCGTGGATCTGGGATCTCTTTATCTTCGCAGATAAATAATTGCAAAAATCCGATACAAAGCAGGTGTGAATCTGAAACGAAATGAATCCCTCGGATGCACCCAACCCAGCAAATCTGCGCCGCCTATTTGAAGATGTCATATGCCACATGATAAGACTCTAAAATCACTCAAAACGCATCCCTAAACAAGATCAATTATTGGACACATTTCAAATAACCAGCAGGAAAAGGAACCGAAAATGAATACCCTCCCAGTTAGCCCCATGAACTTTGTAATAATAAACAATATTAACAACCGCTAAGGATCCCTTCGTTAGCCAGCCATAGACAGAAGCTCCATCCGCACCCCCTCGGGCCAACATTTATTTATGAGCTCCCGTTTCGCTTACATACTCGTATAACAAACGACAAAGGGAAAAAGTCCTTCGCTCAGTTGCAGGCGTACCTACAGCAAAGAAATAGAAGCAGCCTTTGTCATAATTTGCGCTGTCGCGTTAGATTGAAGGAAAACGAAGAGGAAAAGTTTTCCCAAGCAACCAGAGCTATATATAGGATCCTTCACATCCTTAAATATGTCAAATACTGGAATCCATAAACCACATGGCATATAAGTAGATCTTTACATTCCTCCCACCCGACTCTCAGGACATAAATATCATCTTCAACGACCAGACCATCCTTTCGAAGAAATAGAGGATCTCCCTGGTATGTGAATGGTTTCAAAGTGATATATGCGAGAAGTTAGCAGTTTGGAAGGCGTCACTGAACGAAAGGATATGAAGCGCGCCGCACAACACAACCCGCCATGTGAATGTCCGTCCGCACGCGGAGTGGAAGAAAAGTTCAAGTTCAACATATAGCACAGCACTTCACTCAACTAGGATTATGGCGTATATCCTTTTGAGAGACTATATAGGACATAGAACTAGCAGGTTCTCCGAAAACGCGAAGACGAACATTTTGTGCTGACAACAGAACTGACAAATAAATCAGAAACAAAACAGGACACGAGCAAAGAAAAACCATCTCTTCGATGTCAACATGGCGGCGAGACGCGTATATAGTCCTTAACCGCTTTGCGGTCGTAAATGTCACCCGTTCGAAATATTTATGTCAGTTCGAGTAAACAACCAAGACGATGTCGTCCTCGTCGTCGTCGTCATCGTAGTCGATGTTGCTGCTGGGTGACGGAGGTGGAGGGGGCATTCTTCTCTCCAATCACTTTGAAGCGAAGGAAACTTATGTACATGTATCCACGACGCTCAGGACATAAAAGATGATGAGCATTCTACGAGGATTTACGAGTATATGCGTACACACACATATCCTTGGCAGGGCAGAGATAACCACCAGCACTCTGGAATGGTTGCCGGCACACAAAAGATTTAGGACACATTAGTGTGTCCTGGCAGTAAACATAAAACAACAAAACTAATGGAAGGGACAACCATCATCCAAATGGACAGTCGCATTGGAATAGCAGAGCCACACAGCTCTAGCTCTGGAGCTGCTCCACTATAGCAAATAACATAAATGCCAGCATTTTTATGATGGAGGATGAAATTTATTCGTCCTTTTTGTCTGTGCTTTGTTGCCTGGGCTGCAATCAGAAATCGTCGTAGTTCTGGAGACGTTGATGTGCCAGATAGAGATGGTTGTCCAAACAAAACGATGAGACGTACATAATCCACGACACAGCGCAGAGGAATGGGCGAGTAATGTACATAAATATGCGAGCTAAAAGGACACTAACTACACAGAGAACGCAAGGATAAATTTCCCGTCAATGGCTGCTTATGTCAGGATTTCTATTTTTTTTTTTTCGTTTGGGACAGTTTGTCCTTCTTGGTCTTCGGGAATGACTTTCGAAGGATTCCAAATAAATCTCTATACTGAGTTTGGGGCGAGTATAGTTTTTGTATACATCTTCTGTTTTTTTTTTTTTTTGCAAAAATAGATTTTCCATAAATTTACAGTTGGCTCATGGATACAACATTGAATATATCATAACGTCTTGCCAATGGTTGGCAACTGTATATATTTTTTCTTTGGATGCTATGAGTGTAATTTATGACATTTCGATGCGAAATTGAATGACTTGTTTTTGATTTGGTTCAACACAATACGCGGCTCGAAGGACCAATCTCGTGTTGTTTTCGCTGAAATGTGTGTTGGGGATGCTTCCCCTGAAGATTTATTTTTATCTTTATTTTTATTTGCTTTGGCGTGGCGGCCGACGTTCAATTTTTCGCAAAATTTGTCGAAAATAAATTATTCCTCATGCGTCGTTTGAGTTTCGAGCTGTAATATTGTATGCGTCCCGTTTCGGTTGGATGTTGAGTAGATTTTATGTTTGTTTCGGTTGCCTTGACGAGGATAGTTTTTGGCAAGGCAGTTGGATTTTGTGGGCTATTGCGAGACAGTTTTGGTAAATTATTCAGCCAATTGATGATACTTTCGACAGGCGGTGCCAACATTGATTTGTGCAGAGAATTCGCAAGATGGGGGCAAGCAGTTTAGTTGGAGTTGCTAGCATGCGTTAAAAGGTTTGCAGTTCGAATGTCACGCGATACAGTCATACAGTCTTGCGGGGGAGTGCCTTGTAAGAGAAGGTGCCACGCCCATTTTTGCTAAAAATTTTGCAAGTATGAATGCAACGTTCTAAAGACGATATCAATTTCAAAACAAAATCAGTTCATTCGTTGGAAAAGTTCATACAAAGTTTAATAATTGAAGAAACTGTCAGAATAAATCTAATTTGAAAATATTCTCACACAAGCTATCTATCAGATTCAACTTCACTGCATTTATCCTCTCATTTGTAAAAACAACCATTCATCCCACAAGAGATGGCAACAAAAGAAAAAAGTCCATAACGAGCCTAATAAATTCACTTACCATATTTCAGAGAATGTCTCTTAGTTAACGGTAATAACTCTTACAAGAGATGTGCATTAGCATCAATGTTGCTTTCATTCATATGTTGAAGTTGCTGAAAGTTCTGTCAAATTTTAATTGGGACAAGAAAAACCCTTCTGTAGTATGACATGGATCTTATGGAAACTGTTAAACTATTAATCGTACCACGTACCAACAAGTCTCAGTCGCATCCACCCCGGAAAAGCCCCATATTGAGGGGAAGCTTGCGACTGGAAAAGAACCAATAATAAATATGTGTGTAGACATCGATGGTAATAAGATCTTGGGCTAGATGGAGGCGCTCGTTGGTCTTGTGCCCATAACAATCATATTTAAAAATTACATTCATCAAGTAATCCAACGTTGGGCGCCAATTTCTTGTACAAAGTGATTTTTCCTGATACTTCTGTTTAGACCATCATTTAGATGTCGGATTTAGCTCCAGTGGACCTTTGGAGAAAATATTATGTTTGCTACAATACCGTAAGACCAATCGTCGTATTAAATGACTAAGCGTTGGGCGCCACTTTTGGCAACTACAATTTTAAATTTATTTTTGTCGACCATATTGACATCGATTGAAAAGAATAACAAATATGCTGTGCCCTGAGTTCTTATAGATCTTACATATTTTCAACTAAAAAACTTGTCGCTATTTGTATATTAAAAGACCCCACGTTGGGCGCCATTTTTTATTCATTGCAAAGTTAAAACATTTGTAGC
The DNA here is from genome assembly GCA_949372485.1 of Cheilosia soror. NCBI lineage: Eukaryota > Metazoa > Arthropoda > Insecta > Diptera > Syrphidae > Cheilosia > Cheilosia soror. The sequence goes on from OX443564.1 coordinate 4,465,584, forward strand.
TTCAAAAGATCTGTCTATGAACCTTTAAAAAGCTACAATACCTGCCTCCAATTTGTGAACTAAAGTTGGTAATAAGATGTCACAAAGCATTTATCGAAAAAACAGAATGCGACGTTTCGTTGGGCGCCAGTTTTCAGTAATTGGCCCTGTTCTGCCTCGAATATATGGAAATACTTCTTTAAAAATTAGCCACTAGCACTACTAGGCATATAGCAAACCTTTTGCCCATAACACACCCCATGGAGTTTTTTTTTTATTTTTCTAAAAGGCACCACTTTGATGAATAGCCTATGACTGATTCAATACCGATAGCTACCGTAGCTATAAAGTTGCAAATAAAAGAAGTATAAAAATCATCTAATAAAATCCGTATCACACACACACACAAACTGTTTGTCGTGCTAATTTATTGCCCATTATTGTCACGCTCATCCACATCATATCATCATCCTCAGGATACGACACGACTACGAGTACTCCTATCGTAATACTGTGTAAAAAGGACATATGCGAAGGAAATTGAATGCGCACAAATGTGAGTTATTGTCGTCACTTGAATTATGGTCGTCATACAAATGTTATCCGGGAACAATTACTCGGGAAACGCACGCCAAGGATTGTGATTGTGCGACTGTGAATATGCGGCTCAGATAAGGTGATGTGCCTGCATGGAAATTGGAGAGTGTGTGTGTATTTAATGCAACTGCGACACGAATTTATTTCCAAAGGACTATAAAGACGATGACGAAGATGGTTGGCTATAGTATGATGAGGAAAATGATAATGCTGCCTAGAAAGGATGTGTTGTACTGCAGTAACAAGGGATATCCCCTTGAGGAAAGTCACATTAAAACTGGAAATGCGATTGTTTCGCTATTCATTCGCAATGATTTACCGCGCTATTTGTGCTTTGTATACTTCGGGGATGATGTGGTGAGAGATGTTGTTGATTTGTTGCTGTCATCATGAATCAGAACTAGGGCAAGGTAATTCCTATAATGGCGATGGGAACAATAGCGAGTGCATTGGCTTTTATTTCAATTTTATTGCTGTTAGAAACACGGAATGACTTGTTTTGGTTAATTGTAGTAGTGCATGAAACTAGACGAACGAAAAAGGGGGATTTGAACTTATTTTTGTATTTTGCAACACCAAAAAGTGTTTTATTTTGCAACAAAATTGTTTAGCTTAAAAATTGTGACCCAGCGTTGGGCGCCATTTATTATATTAGTCGTAGAATCGATCCCATTTGCAGCTCTCGCACTCAATCTAAGCATATGGGGTGTCGAAAGGAAATGAAATTCCTGGAGCAGGTATGGATATTGACAATTTTGTTTAGAGAATAAATGCAGTAAATTTCTAGTGAAGTTAGCTTCCATTGGGCGCCAGTTTATTTTTCATTAACTTAATGCTCTCTGTTGCCATTTATCATATTATCTTGTAAACAGAAAACAAGAGGATGGTAAAGTAGTATCCCCAGTTGAACTAAACTGACAGCACTATCAATTGAATTCAAATTCAAAAGTCTACCTATTAAGCATTTATCGACTTCAACTACTGGAACTAGCTGGATACACAAGTTGAACAAACATATTTGAACTACATTTACCGCACTCTATCTAAATAAGCCAGAAGAACGAATTTGCTTAGAACCTAAAATGTTTAAAATAGCAGCGGAGGTTTTTTTGTTATTATTTGGTAAGCATGAACGACAGTCGCTCGTAAGTGCATTTTCACAGTCAATTTCATCCCATTTTTGCTCATTACGCACAATATTATTCGGTAGCACGGTCTAGACAAGAGTAGCTGTTGATCCGCTGCACCTGTAGGGACTAGACTGCTGTCATAGAATAGGTAGTTAGCACCCTATAATGCTTTTCGTCTGAGGAATAAATTCCGTCGTTGGGCGCCACTTTAGGTGAATCTTTCGTTCTGGGAAATAGTACGTTTTTATAGCCGTTTTTTAGAAGGGCATTACTGTCTCTGGAATTTACACATCTTTTTAAAATTGACGAGCGCCGCTTTTATCAGAAAGTCTATTAACAAAAATGTCTTATGTTGGGCGCCAGTTTCCTCGAAAATACTGTTCTCGGCAATAGTTAATTTTACAGTCACATCTCCTTTCAAATGTTTGAACAGCGCAAGTCCTTTTCTTATCGTAAAATATGACATCTGTAGGGCATAGGTAGTAGCCAACAGTGTCGACCGCTGGGCGCCAGTTTTCTCAAAAATTTTATTCTCAAAAATGGCTTATTCTTTTTACAACTATTCGGCATTTGTAGTATTCAGCGTCCTACTACTACAAAATCGACTGGGCGCCATAATTATCCCATTTGTCTCTGTTCAAATTCCAAAAATTGATATTATTGTCCATCTCTCTTGAAAAATACGTATTTCTTAGAAATTTTGAAAACACAAATCAAAGGCTTCCTCTAAGTGAATCTTACACTACTCGTATCGAGAGCACATTTCCAACTGTGGGAACTTTTCAAAGAGAACCCACACGAAAGGCAATAAACAACTCAAAATGTGAGCCAACATAAACCATGTTCAATGCGCACCACTAGTAGGAACGCAGTCCCTGTAACATGGAACGACGACGACACCCACAAATACCTTCTCATATACTATCCACCCTCTCTTGGGAGGTTTGTCGAAATAAAAAGCGCGGCAGTCAAATGGACACAACAGCACATAAACAAGAATCTGTATACGCAGCATAGTTCTGGTGCGAATCCTTCTTTTATGCACTGAAAATAGAGAGAGAGAGAGAGAAAGAGAGACACACGTGGTTGTTACCACTCACATGTCATACACCAACTCCTTGAAAGAATTTCCTAATGCATAGGAATACGCATTTTCCAGGAATCCTTACATTTGCTGGAAAGAGTAACAACAAGTTGGACCTGTTGAATCCGGTGATATCCTGGAAATGGAAAAAAAAGGCCGCATTCATTTTCTTACGAAATCCGCACAGTTGCAGGTGCAAATGTATCTGACTCCAATCTCACTGGTTGTTTGCTCGCGCAATATTTCCACCGAAACACCCGCGATTTACGGCAGCGGTATGGTAATATTTACCATGTCGCAGGTGATGGGGGATCTCTCCTCGGTGATGCGGTTCACCTTGGTTGGGAGTCGGCGGAATATTACACTGATTTCCGTTTGTCGGCCCGCCATACGGAGTCGAGAAACCCTCTTAAGTGCTCTGTGCACATCCGTTGGCAAATATTTGATTTGATTTTCGGTACGAGATCAAGAAAACGGGACGACTAACACTGTGTGTGTGTGGTGCGGTGCTGCAATCTTTTATGTGATTTGAACAAAAAATTAATTACTAGCGACGCAGATGAGTTTCATTGTTCGCCATGGCGGCGCGCGGTATGGAGTGATTCTAATTAGATGGCAGAGAGATGTAGAGACTGTTGATTTAAGCTTACTCGACTCTATACGGATCATGAGCTGGGGTGAACACTGTTCAAATAGCGTGTGATATAGAGTCGGCTGCGGTGGCGGTTGGAACATAAAATTAATCAAGCTTTCGAGAGGTAGATTACTTTACGTAACTACTAACGTGCGTTTGAGGTGATTTCTTACGCTGGGGCTGTAGTGCAATGTTGACATCTCACTTTCAATGTTTGTATAGGGATTTTGGAAACTTCTAAGCTGCCTTTGCGGCTGATGAAGAATTTCTGACCTCAATGGCGGCTTGGGAGATATTTCACAACTCAAGGGAGTCTAAAACATTTTCCTAAGAGGTGTGAGAACTCTTTTCTTACATAATAAACTTTAAAAATGACAAAATGACCGAAGTGTTGCATTTAACCCCAACTGTCCAATGACTCGATTAGATATTGGTAAACATTTTTTGTCTGGAGCTACTCCCTTGCTATCTGAGCCGATACATATACATTTGTCGTTTTCGGCTATAAAATAGTCTGACAAAAATTTCTGCGTTCTTAAAAAAAACCCCACAAATTCGTCGAAAACTGAACATTAGGTTACCACTGATTAATTGACTGAGAGGGTTTCGTTCCCGTTATTTCTTTTCGCCGTAGGGTTAATTGGCATGTTGGAAAATGAAAGCGTAACGAAAAGTGAAACGCGATTAAACGACCCACTTACGATGCAGAAAATTATTAGTAATGTTAGTTGATTTAAGTTTCAATATTCTGTACGACTCTGACTTCTTTTATCGCGGTATTGTAAGATGCCCTGTTGGGAAGCAGAAACGTAACGATAACTGAAACGCGATAAAACAGCACGCTCCTTATGCAGAAACTCATCAGATGAATTAGTTGAACGTGTTTCAATATTCGCTACGATGCTGTAGGAGCGTAACGTAAAAGTGAAACGCTATAAAACGGCACACTCCTGATACACAAACTCGTGTGAAGTGAGCTGATTTTATTTCAATATTTTGTGCGACTCTGACTTCTTTTATCGCGGAAGGGTAAGATGGCCTGTTGGGAAGTTGAAGCATACCGAAAAGTGAAACGCGATTGAAAGCCTAATGTGGGACATTTTTCTTGTGTGGAAAAAGTCTAGTCAAATGGTCGGTTTTGGTGAAGATAACATTTATTTTGTATGCATTCTTTGTTGGGGACAAATGAAGGAACCTTAAATTCCTAAATATTAATCGAACGTGGTCAATTTTAGATATAAAATATAAAGTTTGACTGAACACCTTCCAGTCTCCAGCCCCATTCCATCAGCTATCCAATTTCCTGTAGCATCCTCTCCTAATCCATTTCAGCTCCATCTTGTATTTGAGACATGAATATACTACTGCAGCATCGCTTAATCGCCCAAAAATGTATTATAAATGAGAAGAGACAAACAAAAAAAAATGAGGATGCGCCATACAATGATCCTCATCACAAGGAATGTCCGTTTGGGAGCAAGGATTATTTCCCGTGGTATGTTTTACTGCTGTTGCCGGTTTTGGTTATACTCGTTCATTACGTGCACACCGTTGAACCTTCATTCTATTTTCTTGGCCAAAAACCAGAAAAAAAACCTATTTGTCAAAATAAAAGCACCACACCGGTAAGACACCGGGACTGGACTCTATGCAGACCAAACGGAGTAGTACACACCGTTCATGAGGATATTTATTGTGATCCTTTTTTGATTTCGGCTCTACCTATATATATACCCGGACCCACCTCTAGCATCAGAGTGGCGGGGCACGGCGGCAGTGCAATTATTATCTTTTGCTGCTTACGTTTGTCGTTCTTTCAGTGCGGCCGCGGTGTTATTTCACATTCTCACTGTTGCCATTATTGTTATTATCCTTTGCTGCTATGTTGAGCTTTAAAAAAAAAGAAACACACAAAAACGTATTTTATGTTTTGTTTGTCGTCCCATATTTATCTATTTTGATTGTTGTACGAAAAAAAACAAACGACTGGTAGTCCTTTCTAGGCTACTTCTATACAGTGATGTGTCCTGCTGTTTGCCCTGAGTGCTTTTGTGTGGTGTTTTGCGCTAAACTTTGGTGACCATTATTATCCTGTTTGTTTGCTATCTGGCACAGGTACAATACCTCAAGTATTATAATTCCGCAGCGCATAGAATGAAATATACTGGACTGAAGCAGACGAAGAAGTAGCAAAGGATACGCGGAGCGGACTGCTGCAAAATTTATTTAATGCTGTGTGTGTTTTTTTAGATATCCCCTTTTGAAAGATTTTTCTCAAAATATACGTGTTGTGATGGTGATGGGTCGTCCTGCGGACAATTCGTCGCAGAAAGGAATTGCTGTGACTCTTATTGTTGCGGCTATGTGTGGCGGTCGACTAAGGTCAGCGAACGGTTTTCGTGTTGTATTTTTTGGGGGAAAACGTGGAGGATTAGGGATTTTCATTATAAATGCTTTGATGTGGAAATTATTTGCTAAGTCGTTATTTTAATTCAAAATGGAGCGAGAATGCGGTGGTATAGGGTAATGTTGGATTTATTGACTGCACTGGGGAGGGGAAGGAACAAACGTAAGGTATAATATAAGATTGGGGATGGGCTATAAATGTTCGAAACAGAACCTGAGCCCCATCAATCTCAGTCCACTGTTAAGTTTCTACGTCAGGAGTGTAAGCGTTCAATCCCGTTCCACTTTTTGTTACGCTCCTATTTCACAAAATACCATCTTACGGGACACAAGAAGTGAGCGTAACAAATATTGAAACACTTTCAAACCACTCCACTGATGAGTTTCTGCATCGGAAGTGAGCTATTTAATCGCGTTTCACTCTTTGTTACGCTCCTACTTCCCAACAGGTATTCGTACCAAACCGTCAGCATCGTAACGAATATTGAAACACATTCAACTAGCTCCATTGATGAGTGTCTATATCAGGAGTTGGCCGCTCAATCGCGTTTCAGTTTTCGTTACGCTCACCTTTTCCAACTTGAAAACTGGCCATAAAGCGTCAAAAAGAAGTCTGCATCGTAACATGTATTAAAACACATTCAGTTGACTTCACTGATGAGTTTCTGCATCAAAGCTGAGTCGTTCAATCGCGTTTCACTTTTCGTTATGGTTCTATATCGCAATAAGCATGCCAACTAATACCTAATTAGGCGTAACGAAAAATGAAACATCTTGAGGCTCAACTCACTCTACTTCTTAAAGGTGCACTGCAATATGATTATGTGGGATTGAGCTAGTGCCAAAAATCCACCTAAGCTCTGTCAATTGGTCTTCAGTTCTATTACTGACCGCACATTGGCTTAGGTTAGTGGGTTGGCAAGGAGGCTACTCTGCTTTGCACACCCCATTGTATTACATTTCCTTCGCTCAAGCTGGCATAGGTACCAATCCCATTGTCTTTACGCTACAGACAGATGTTGCAAATTCGGTTGGCAAATTTTGCACACTGTCCGATTTCTTCCATTCATTCAGATGTCACTGCCAATTTCTTGGACGCACACTCCCCGCTTCTCCATGGGACATTCACTTCCACATCGACATAACCTACCAGAAAATTCTCCCATTTGGGTGGATTTCTTGCCTTTTCACGCGATGTGACCTGATTTATGAGCGGCAACATTTCTGTAGTTGATTTATGACCTTTCTCCTCGGCCTTTCAAAACTATCACTGCATATATGAACTCACCGGTCATCGTTCGTTTTCATCGGGCACACCCGAGCGATGATGACATTCAACGAAAACGAGGAAAAGACCTCAATGATGAGTTCTTATATAAAGAAACCTTGCCTTGCTCGCAATGCAAAGATCTTTGCAAAAGGATTTTTGTATGCTCGCCCGGAAGGATACTTCATGAGCATTTATGAATTATATGCCATCGTGGGCTCACATATATTGGGTGACATTTCGGCCGACATGGCCAAGTCAATAAATTATTCGCAAAAAAAAACAAGAAGGAACAAACTCCTTTTTAAGGGTTCAGTACCCCAGTGCACTTGGTTGGCCTCGCCGTCGTTCTTTCAATGCGTTTTTCGTCCTCTCTAGTTGAGGCGAATTGAAATGATTTCATGTGAAACGGTGATTACGTTCCAAAAACACAAACACACACACAGACCCAAATAGAAAAGGATATTTATTGCAATTGAGCGTGTTTTCTTTGCCGGGTGAATTTCGGTTGGTTTTTCCCCTTCTTCCAGGAGACCGATGTCCTGTCGAACATGAGTTATGATTTTTGATTGAAGTTGAGTTATTGCCAGGATTCTGTATTTATTATAATTCCTGTGGTTGCTCTTTTGTTTCCACACATGTGTGAGTGTCTGTTTTATATTCCCTTATATGCGTTCACCAGGATATAAAATTAATAATAAGAGAGTTGGTGCGGTAAGAAGAGGGTGTATGTGTACTCGTTATAATTGCCATGAGTACAGATGTATGCAGATACACATATTATATCCTTCGTCGTCGTAATTATTAATTTTCGTTGAAAAAGTGTTTATTTAACGAATTTGTTTTTTTTTTTTTTCGACTAGAAGAGGAGAGTCACAGTCGACTCATGAGAATGGGGTGAGTGAAGCTCTCACCTTGTCACAAAGAGGGAAGACAGACTTTATTATTTGAATTATGAGTCGCAATTTATGGCGGTGGGTATAAATCATTTTTAATGTCTTTTCGACGGCAAGGAGTATGGTGGCGGTGTGGATGATAAAGTATTCCCTTTTTCACTTCACGATTTTTATGTGATTCAGAGTTAATTGTTTGCACTGTGTGAGCAGTCGGATGGCACTGATGAGTTGGCTATAATGCAGGCCAGTGAGAATGATAAGGTGAATGTCCTGATAGAGGTAGTTTGTTGGTGGTGGTTTTTTTTGGATTGGAACTACCTATTCGCCTATTATAGTGGAAGTCTTCATTTTGCTTGCCTTATGTTTGTACTTTAAAAAATTGCCAAACGTATCAGTTTGGCCAGTTGAGTATGTTTTAATATTCGTTACGACGCTGACTTCTTTTGTTGTCGCATGGCTGGTAGGTAGGCTGGAAAATAAGAGCGTAACGAAAAGTGAAACGCTATTGAACGTCCCACTACTGATGCAGAAACTTATCAGTTTAGTCAGTTGAGTTTGTTTCAATACTCGTTACGATGCTGACAATTTTGTGGCTGTATGGATATTTGGTATGTTGAAAAATAGGAGCGTAACGAAAATGGAAACACTATTGACGTAAAAAATCAATGTTTGTGTTTGAAGCTTATTGCTTCTTCCTAGTCCTCAAGTATTATAGAAAGCTGGTGTTAGTTAGATTCTGTCATAAATTCTGTGTTTGTTTCTACTTTTTGATGGCTGTCATCCTGCAATTTTTTTGGGAGATCTGAGAGCGAATCTAGCTGGTTTCCACATATATCCTTGATATGCATCTCGTTTTACATCCAAAACCATAATTCTACGCACCATCAGTTTGCATCAAGACTCTTCCATCGTACGCCTTGATTACAACATTTTTGACGGGGTCCAAAGTACCTTTTTCTTACAAAGAAATATGTAGAGTTCCCAGATAAAACCATTTCACTCACACCAGATGTCAATCATTAATCAACCATCCGCCGTCAACTGCGTGCAACTTAACTGCGATTGCACTTTCCATGACTAATGATCAGAACTTAAACAAACATCACGATCCTTCTGGCGCACATTATTGTGCCAAAGTGTATCGACGAGAATTTGTCAATATTCTTCTTCGGGATCATCATGCACGACTCACAGCTGTCTGCACCCATAAATCTGCACTTCGCATTTATTTTCCCCGAAAAAGTGTCAAAAATTCCATTAAATTTGCACAGGACACGAGAGCCGATAAGGATCAGGCGGTAAAAGGCACATGTCAATTTTGATCGACATAGACTAATGGCCGTGCGGCCATATAAATTATGGTGTGTCCTGTCAAAAGAGAAATCAAATAAGTGCATCCTTGGATGTTCTTTGAATCGGCCCAGGAAGTGCGTTTTTGTCTACACGTTCCCTTCAATTGGCATCGCATACCGCTCTCATTTTTGATTAATTGTCGTCAATTAATTTGTTCATTGGGGTTTGTTGCTGTTACGGATATACAGATATATGTGATTTCCATGTCCTTGCAGTCGATTTATTGTTTCCTACAAGGGGTTCGCAATGTTTGCGATGAGGTCCCTTTTTGTGAAAGAACATTTTTATTACTCGTCACGGACGCTTGATTTGGGACAAAGACGATCGATTGGTAAACAACAAGTTCTCCGTTATATAGGTGTCCAGTTGTGATTAGGAAGAAACCTTTAACAAAAAATTCTATATCTACCACCGGGCGGAAACAGGATACGAACAAAAAAAAAACACACACACACAAACCGCATCAAACAAAAAAACCGGCAATAAATAATAATTAAGCACTTTTTCCCGCGTTATTGTGCTGCGGCCCTTCTTAGTTTCAGTTTCGCGAATTCTTTTATCCCTGGAACTGCAACAACCGTATCCACAGCGAACTGCATACAGACAGAGAGCCTGTCCTCCTCGCAGTTGTGTCATAAATTCATTCAAATATTGCCAATGCTGGTGTGCAGTGTTCACTGCAATTCTGACAGAAATCATATCGATGACATTGACAAATTCCCGAATGTCCTGCATGCGTCTGAGTGTGTGTTTTTGCAGGATATGCCGCATCAACAAAAAAAGAAAAACATAAAAGGACTACATAACGCCAAAGAAAGAATACAATGGCAACAAAAATATTATTTTGATTTATTGGTGCATTGCATTTGCAAGGACACCGATAGCGCATACAACACTCATCGGTGGGGATGGGTAAGATGACGACAGCTAGACAATGATACAAGTTGGCGCGAGTAAATTTTTTTTTATTGTTTGTTCTCATCCTCGGATCGGATCTGATGCATGTCTGAGTCTGGCATGCATTTGGTGCTGAACAGAAAAAATGCACAATGTCGGACATGTCAGCGGATATGGATATCTATCGACAAACAGTGGCGACTAGGACGATGTACTTGTCCACGAGCACATAATGGATGGAGAATTATGAATATGAACGCACCACGGACCTAGTGTTGACATTGGACCATCATCATCGGATGGAGTTGGCTATAATTGTACTTTTTTTTTTTTTGCAGTCATCCTACAGTGGATTTGTCATTTCGACATGCAATGGTGAAATGCGTTTTTTAAGGATTCGGGTTTTTTGTTTTGGCTTTTTGTTGTGTCAATTTTTATCCGGTGCAAATGTCCTTTCATTTTCGTGTCCGTTTTGCGTGAATATAGCGATGCATGTACAATTTGGAGGAAAATTTATTAGCCTACTCGGAATGGGCTACAATATGGCAGGGCTGTATTGAGGGACTGGAAAATTTGAGAAAAATGTATAAGTTCAATAAGTTCAAGGCGGGTGCGATGTTAAGAAAATGGAGAAAGGACTTATTTCTCAATCACGTTTATTCCTTATAAGTCCCTTTAACGTGATCTCAATAAGTTTTGAAGCGGGCGATTCGCATTTACTTCGCTTCGAGTTCCCCGGACGAAGATTTCGCTCCCCAACCAAATGAACTGGGAATCCCATGCGCCACTTGCTTTGTGCGGAAAAGCTGACGCCGCGTCGTATGCCGGTGGAGGAATGGGCGCGATTCGCCAAAATGCACGCGGAAGAACAAAATGCGAAGATCTAGAAGAAGCTCATGCAAATGCATACGCGTAGGTTATGCAAACTCCTATATAAATTTACGTGGGTGGATTATTCGAGCGCACAGAAAAAGACAACTTCCATTTGTTCTAAAAATATTTCTAATGCTAGAAAGGGATCTTCCCTTAAAATATCTCTTCCTTGGTTACACAATTCAAATTTTGTAGTAAACAACATTGGATCGACTATAGCTTCTATACTATTTTTCGCTGAAGGACCATAGACTCTTTATGTAACCTACTCTTGTATGACAATCTAGGAGGCGCCCTTTCCAAAATTTAAGGCGCCAATTAAAACCCAATCCGTAATCGCCATTGGCCATCCATTATCAAATGCATTCGCGTGTGGTTATAAATACGCATTTTGCAGCGTCGAACTTTTCGTCGTTGTCGTGTTATATGTACTCTTGCCGTGTTGACGAATCCCTTTTTTAGGTTACGCGAATATTAACGAGTGTTCTGCCCAAAATTATGATGCATTTTTATGGGCTTTCACAGTTTTTTTTTTTACAGTTGGTGTATCCTTGCTTTTTTTTGCCTATCCTAGTCATACAGCACTCGCACTGCCATTTATAACACAAACCGGACATCCTGTGTGGAATTTTCGATGGTTTCTCGAGTTGATTTATGCCTTTGATCTTCGACAGGACATGCAATACACACACACGTGACTCGACCACTGCACACGCTGATATGCAATGCAACAACATCGACGACGACGACGACAGCACATAGGTAGCGACATAAAAATGCATAAAATGAGAACGAGAGTGGCTCAACAAATTTATTACTGACCATAGTACTGGACAAACCAACATCCTCCTCCCCCAATATGCTGGCTGGGTGGGTAATTAAAATATGAGTCAACTCTAGTTGGATGTCAGCAAAACAAAAAAAGAGAAGAGAATACACAAAAAAGCCAATGTCCTGTCATATATCATTAACGGACAAAAAAAAAAAATTTGTATTTTGCATAGAAGCCTACTGTGGGTGGAAGGGATGTCATTGTTATTTAGGACTCATAACTGAAATTACAACCGAATAACATTTTCAATATCCTCAAACAATAATCATAAATTTTTATTAACGAAGGATGTTGGGTTTGTGTAAATGTATAGCCCAAGAAGCTGGGGAGGGCGCGTGCTCTATTTCAAACGCGCGAGAGGGGTGCCATGTCAGGCAGCGGGCGAGAGCAATAAAAACCACGAGAAGGACATTAATTAATGGAATTGTTGAACTTATAGTGGAAAAACGCAATAATAATCGTAGAATAAGAGTATTGCTTATGAATTTGATATGAAGGACATTAGATACGTACTCATGTTGCTGCATGTTACCATTTTTATTATATATACTTTATGGCCCAGTGATGGTTGTAAATCAATCATTGAAATTGGAATTGGATCGTAAAGTGGTTTTATGGGGAATTGAGCTGGTTGTGGGTGGATTTGTGGTACTTTTTTGAACAATAAACTGGTCTTGCATTTCATCCAATAGTTCGTTAATATTGCCCAAAGATCTACCTAAGAATTGACGGGACTAAAAAAACCCAAAGAACACACTGCAATCAGCCTGAGATCGCCCAGAAAACGTAATTTTGCATAAATGAAATCTAATCACTTTCATGGTGCAGGGAAATAAGTCCTCGGGAACTAAGTCCACTGAGGTAATTAGTTCCCACCTAGTGGGAAATAAAACCACTTTTGGAAAGAGGACATTTTTTAATGGGAACTTAGTATCTACACATTTAACAGTTTAATACGTATGGCAACCCCCCTGCTTGGGTTTACTGTCAGATTTGCAGTATATGTGCGAAATTGGGTGTATTGAAAGGGAAATAAAGTCACTCAGAGTTTTCGGAATTTATTTCCAACCTTACATGGGAACTAAGTCCACTTTCCAAAAGTGGTTTTATTTCCCCCTAGGTGGGAACCAAGTCCCTCAGTAGACTTAGTTTCCGGGGACTTATTTCCCTGCACCCACTTTCATACCTCAACGCAGGTGCCCAACAAAAATCCTTTTAATGGCCCCAAAAACGCTTCATAAGTAGCTCCAACATGCGTCATATTTTAATACATCCCTGTAATATTTTTGCAAAATCTAAAAAATGCATTTATCACCTCGAAAACGCCTCATAAATCGTTAAAAAAAATCCATTGGCTATCACCCGATATAACATTCCTGCATATAGATATTCGTAGGTGAACTGCTATACATATTCTGACCTGCAGAGCTTTTTTCAATATTTTGCTTCAAAAATGCCTAGAACCCCTAGAAACCTCTGGAAATCGCAAACTCTGCAATCTCCTTCAAGACGCCTCATACATATGTTCCTAATAAATACCTCATAATGTGTATCCTCTGCAATCGCTTCGAAAATGCTTTGAAAGCACTAAGAAAACACCTTATAAGGATTGAAAAAACATCAGCCTTCAAAAACGCTTTGCAATCATCAAGTGAACGCTCTGTATCTTTGCTCTGTATCACTGCTTATTTCCTTCATAATATATCTTGCAACTTTCACAATACTGCTTATTATAACTGCTTTCAAATTGCTCGTAAAACGACTCGCAACTGCCTCCAAAACTCCTCATAACCATCTCAAAAACGTCTCATAAATGGGTCTATGACTATCTTCGCAATCACATAAATAGACACCTCTTACGTGTAGATTAATCGCTGTCTAAAATGCTCCATTCTCTGTCTTATAACTCTTCCAGAGCTCTCAATCATAAAAGCCTTGAAATCATTGCAAAAATTCCTCAAAATCACTTCAAAACCTCCTCACAATCACCGTAAAAATGCCTCGAAAACTATAGGCTCTGAAGTATCTGTTAGTGCCTTGAAATCGTTGCCTCGAAATCACCTCAAAACCTCCTCAAATTCATTGTAAAAATGCTTCAAAAGCTATACGTCTGAAGTGTCTCTTAGCGCCTTGAAATCTTTACATAAATGACTCCAAATAACCTCAAAATCTCTTCACAATCACCGTGTCTAAAAAATTATAGGCTTTGAAGTATTTCTTAGCGCCTTGAAATCGTTGTAAAAACGCCTCAAAACTCCCTCACAATCACCATTAAAATGCATTTTCATTCACCGTAAAAATGCCTCAAAAGCTATAGGCTCTGAAATCTCACTTAGTGCTTTGAAATCGTTGGAAACGCGCCTCAAAATCACCTCAAGACCTCCTCACAATCACCGTAAAAATGCCTTAAAAACTTTAACCTCTGAAGTCTCGCTTAGTCTCTTGTAACTCTTTCAAAGCTTTGCCTCATAAACGCATTAAAATCGTTGCAAAAACGCCTCGGAATCACCTCAAAAATGCATCAAAATGTATATGCTCTGAAGTCTTACTTAGTGCCTTGAAATCACCTCAAAACCTTCTCACAATCACCGTAAAGATACCTTAAAAGGTATATGCTCTGAAGTATCTCTTAGCGCCTTGAAATCTTTGCATAAACGACTCCAAATCACCTCAAAATCTCTTCACAATCACCGTGCCTTAAAAATTAAGGGCACCTTGAAATCGTTGCAAAAACGCCTCGAAACCTCCTCAAAACTTCCTCACAATCACCGTAAAAATGTCTCTGAAAATTTAGCCTCTGAAGTCTCTCTTAGCGTATTCAAAATCTCTTGCGATAAGTTCTGAAATGTCTTGAAATCTCATAATCGTGAATGCCTCTTACATCTAAAAAAAAATTCATAATTATCTACCCAAGAAACGGTTTTTAATTGTGAGGCAATGCAGTCTCCTCAAAAAGCCCCCAGAAGTAGTTCAAACGTACCATACATATTCAAGACCTGCCCCAATCTTTCTCGAAATGTATTGAAATCGTTACAAAACTAATTGATAGCTACGTAAAGAAATGTTATAAATATTTGTGAGTTCCATGAATCGTGAGATTTCTGAAGTTCCACCGAACAAATCGCACAAAAACCACTCAAAAGTATACCAAAAACACCTCATAGTCGTGCTTTTCAAAAATGCAGCATAAGTACCCTAAAACGCCTCATAAACATGGTGCGCTGTAATATGTATTCACAAAAGCCTTGAAATCGCAACAAAGGCGAACTCAGAAGTTCCTTAAAAACTTCCTATAAACGTTAGCCCCTGCAATCCTCTCAGAGCTGCTGCACCCTCTTTAGAAAGGCCTAGAAATGGGTACAAAAACACCTCACAAGGACCTCAAAACCTTCTCATTTATGCTTACATATTAAAAAAAAAAAAAAAAAGCGTTAAAATAGCTACAAAAACAAACTTCTCATAAGCTGTGAAAAAACACAACAAAACGCCTTAAATGTTTAAGCTGCTTATATGCCTTCGAAAAGACTTTGATTTTGGTACATAATGCTTCGAGAGCAAACCAGAAACACCAAAAACGCATCATAATTTTGAGCCCATGCAATCTCCTTAAAAACGCTTCATGAGTAGCTACCTCGGAAATGGCCAAAAATGCTTTGCACAAGTACTCACTAAGCCCCTAGTGCTTGTGCTTAGATAAGGGCTGCTAGACCGTCTCGTCGGTTGTCCTGTGTCCGGAACAGCCCGATTTTGAGGGTCACAAACGCTTTGCAATAATTGCAATAAAAACTCCTTCTCACCGCTGTGAAAGAATTTCGAATACTCTTCAAAAAACGCTTTTCAAGTGACCGTTTTTTTTTTAGAAAGACATTGGAGTGATTTTCATTTGCGGTGACCATGGTGAAGTGGTTCGAGTGTTTGCATGTAATCCTTGCAACCACAAAAAAAAAAAAAAAAAAAAAAATAACCACAAATAGCTAGAGTCCACCAAAAATTACTGCCCCATCCTCATCCCAGTGTCACCAAGAACTGTGAGAAAAATCCCTCCAAATGCAACTGCCTGATGCTGGTTGCTCCTTAATTAAGTGATGACTATCTTTTGTATTTAAACTGACCAAAGCGACGCAGACGAACAAGGCGAGCAGGAAGATTTATACAATACAACCTGAACTCGATCGTGCGTCCTCACTCAGTCGAACCTTACACGAAAAATAAAACCAAAACAATCCCAAGCAACATCCACCGCGATTGCCAGAGTATCTATACCTAATTCCTTCCGCAAAGGTTCATGCTGTATGTATGTCCGTTGAAATGTGTTGTGGTTTTGTGACGCAATTAATTCTCCAATTGGCATTGCATCGCGACCATCTTCTCTCTTTGGGGGCTTGTTGCCCACCGTCCAAATTCTAGTGCGAAGTGATGATTCTTTTCCTCTCGGTTCGAAGGACCTGGCTGGACTCTTCTGTGCTGCATTTGCCCGATTCGTCGAATGCAAATTTATGTGATTCCAATCGCGCGCGCTCACCAAGATGGAAGAGAAACTCACAGTCGTCGTTGTTTGTCGTTGAGTTATTTCCCTAAGGGGAGTCAGCGCGAAAAAGAGGATCACTCTGGTTGAGATCTTTATCGACACACACACACATAGGTACATGTCGGTCGCAAATGGAAGCCGTGCACGATTTTACATCTGTAACTAACGATCATATGATGAGGGGGGGTAGTAGGTATAGATCCTCCTGGACTGTGTATAGTATATACCTAGGGAAAAGACTAGGGTCACTCCTAGACACGTTAAATTACACACGCCGATCAGTGGCCAGGATCTCTGGTGGCTGACCCGCGCCGCGCACAGAAAGTCCGTGTGTGCTGCACTTTTGATTATTGATGCTGTTTTGCATAGAAATTAAATGTTATTGCGCGCGATTTGGGGATACGCCGAGGAAGATATATGCGTTGCCGAAACCGCACCGAGCGAGAGGGACAGAACGAGAGATTTATCGCAGCCGATAAAGATTATTGAGAGGTGTGTTCGCATCGGGCACTGCTTGTGGTTGGGTAATTGCTGGTTCTGGTACCCATGTATGAATATGTTTACAAGCTCGCCAGAACTTTTCGTAGGAGAGTCAGAGTCAGAGTTAGAGACAGAGTCAGAGTCAGAGTCGTATATGCGTGCCTGGAAGCCTGCGATGGTGTGTATTCAACGAATGTGGTGCAGATTTGCTGTGAGAAGATCTAAATCATCATGGCAATGATTGGTGTTCTAGGATGCGATGTAGATGATGTCGCCGGCCAGCTTCCAGTAATGGGAAGGCATGAGTTTTGGGTGGAGATGTCTTGAGGGTGATGGATTGTGGGTTGTTATAGTGATGGGAGATAGCAACTTTTATCTTCTATGGTGTGTGGAGGCTTTTTTGGTGGAATTCATATGTACTGATCTTTCGACAGTGATTTTCTCTTGTAATTTTTAGTGGGTTGGCGTGGCACCATCGATTTTGGGGAGCACTTCAAGTATGGGTTTCTTCAACCAAAACCAGTGGTCAGGGGCTTTTTTTATGTAAAAGTTTGCTTTCTACGCCTTCGCCCGTTTCCACAGAGAGCTTGTCGATGAAAAAGCACTCGAAAGAGCAATGGTCCCATTAGACAACCTTGTGGGACGCCGTTTTTATTTTAGTTATTTTTATGAAGGGTGGGCCACATCTTCTGGTGTCTTTTTATAAAGTTGTTAGAATATAGAAACAGTTCAAGTTTTGTTTACAGGTTGTTGCCTTATTGAAGAGAGTGAGCCTTCCCATTACAAGCTCAGAGCGTCTCGACTGGCTTGGCCATCTCGTCAACTCAATATGATGTATGATTTTGGATAGTTTGAAGCTCTGTTTTATGAACAGCTCGACCAATATTGTGTTTAAGTGTCTGAATCATTGCTGGATTGTTTGGATAAGAATAAGATCGACCTTTTACGTAGCCCCGCACGTTCGTTTTACGTCGAACCTCATCAACGAATCCCAAGTGTTGTCACCAAAGTGGCCATGGCACTATTATTGAACTTTGTGAGGAACAAATCGAGTTAGTGAGCCCTAACTCGCGTTACTTGCCCTCTTTTTGTTCCCATCGCGGAGTACCGAATTACTGTGCAACCCTTGTCGCTTTTTCGTTTCAACTCTGATTTGGTTTCATCGTAGTTCGGAACAACTGCCCATAAAATATGTTTCACTTTACATTTTCGCTTTTTCGTTTCATCTCTGATTTCGTTTGTTTCATTGTAGTACGGAACAACTGCCCAACGAGTCACGAGAAATTTCACTTCCAACAGTCCCTTTTTCGTTTCATCTCTGAGTTGATTTATCGAAAGTTGTTTCATCGTAGTTCACTGCCCAGAAGCCATAAAATGAGTGTCCATTCACCTTCGGAACTACTGCCCATAACCATAAGAAATTCACTTTAACCTGTCGCTGTATCGTTCCATCTCTGATTTCGTTTGTTTCATTGTAGTACGGAACAATGAACAACAAGAAGTTTCACTTCCAACTGCCGCTTTATCGTTTCATCTGTGATTTTGTTCCATCGTACTTTAAAACAACTGCCCAGAAGCCATAAAATGAGTGTCCATTAACTTTCGGAACTACTGCCCAAGAAGCCATATAAAGTTGTTACTTCAACCTGTCGCTTTTTCGTTTCATCTCTGATTTCATTTTATTGGATTTAGTTTTGCCGTAGTTCTGAATTGCTGTCCACAAAAGCTCTGGCAGTCCCTTGAGATCGCAGTCTTTCGACGTTGAACATTTTTGCAGCTTTTTCTAGTCGCTGGATTGGACGACTTATCCGCAAGCGTTTCTTGCCTGCTATTAGATAGATGTCAGAGAAGGTTAGGTTAGGCTAGGTTCTATAGGGTGTGAGTTCATCACATAGGACTATGCACCATATTAGGTCCATCAGCATCCCTGAAAATGTCAAGGTTGAAACGTTTGAATGTAGAGACTAAAGGCATGTACTTAGTTTTGATCAGGAGATAGCCACGTTTTCTTGTGCATGTCGTGATTTAGGGAAAGTTGTGATTACTACGATTTTTCTTCCCTACGACCGTTATGGTGCCGTGTGGGCTACGTACACCAATAACATAGTCAAAATTGCCCTCTTTGCCTATTCTGTCATTGAAATCGCCAATAACGATCTTAAAATCGTTTTTAAAACAATTTTCAAAAACACTTTCTGAGTAATTTCCCCAAAAAATCCATAGTCCCTCAAACATTTTGTCCAATCCATTGCAACAGCAAGTCCTGTCAGTAGCAAAACAATGTCTTTTCTGGCGCAAAAACGTTCGCACTTCTGTCAAATCATAAATGATCGACTCCAAAAATGTTCGAGTAACTAAAATCTCAAACATCTGGATGAGTGTTCTTATTTTTTCGAGTGATCCAGACCAGCGACTGAGCGTGCTAACTTTCCAGTACTTTCGAAAATAGTTTCCATTTCCCACGCAAAAATATATCCAACAATGGGGAGGACTGCACTCCCTGTCGTATAGCAAAGGATTTTCTTTTCTCAATTTCATTTATTTGACAAACTATCCCCAAAGGACCAAATTACGAAAGTAGGTCCTATCAAACGCCGCCCATTTCTTGGTTAAGCTTCAGTATTTCGACCATTTTGAAAAGAATTTGAAGTGACGACAATTCTTCTGTTGAAAGGTTTCCCCATCAACGCGACCTACAAGCTTCCATAACTAAATCTCTTTCAGTCACAGTGGATATATAGCCCCAGCACGCACATTCTATATACACAAACAACAATAAGGACTTATTTCCGCTCAATGATAAGCCAAAGCACTTATGCAAATCACCATCTGGACGAACATTTCAAGGCTTCGCATTGTTTATATGCCGCCCAAAACGAGGAATTGCTCTGGCACACTCTCACACACCCGTACATCCAGTGATGGCGTTGTGTAGAGGGAGGCGCACCTCATTAATTTCTTTAAATTATCCCCAAAAGGAATACCCAAAAAGGAGCTAAAGAGATATTTGCAAAAACTGTCCTTCGTCCCCTTCAAGAGGTCATAACTATTTAGAAGTAGGAAGAAGCATCTCCACTTCAATGGTGTAATTAAATTTTCTCGGCTGTATATGTATAGGTATATCCTTGCGCTTAAGTACACTTTTAATCCGGGCGGCCCAGCGTGTATCCAAGGAAGAATGTTATCACCAGCATTCTCATCATCAGTGGTATTAACATTATCATCATCATCTTGGAATCGTATATAGTACTATGGTATAGCTCCAGCCAGGAGGATATACATCTCATTCAGAGTATCCTTCTGTCATGTCATACGGCCAGGCCCCAGCAAGCCAGCCAGAGCCGCTTTCTTGGCCGAGTATAGTAATTATGGAAATTGCGCTCCATTGGTAAATTACCAAGTCATCCTGTCCGTTTGTTCCTTCGTCCGTTCATTTGCGAAAATCGCGCTAAATCTCCTGACTATACATATCTATGCATAAATAATTTCCTCCTATGTATCTGTGTGTGTGTGTTCAAAATGTCCTAGAGAATACGAGTATCTATAAAGTTGGATCTATCATTTGATACTTTCGAGCATTGGATGCCGATGCCGATGCCCAAGCTGATGCTGATGCTAATGCTGAAGCCATTCCTGATGATAATGATGATGGCCGTGCGCGTCGTCGTCGTCGTCGTGTATATATTTATTTTTGCGCTGTCAAGGCTTTATCCTATCCATATAAACGAGCGAATTTTCTGACGAATGACATTATTCTGAGCGCAGAGAGAAAACAAAATATAATACAAAACTGTGCTGTAACAACAAAATCCCGCACTGAAGGACGAAATTAATCCCATCAGCCAGTTACTTTGTTGCTACGTTGCGATGCTGTCGTATCTCTCTCTTGCTCGGTGAGATACTTGAGTATATCTTGATGCTGTAGAAGCTGGAGTGTAGTTATCTGTTCCCCGTGGGAAGAGGTGGAGGAGTGGTGGCAGGCGCAAAGAAGACGAACAACTTTGTTCTTCTTTTTTTGGTTTTGCTTGAGGGTGGCACCCAAATGTCAAAGACTTGTTCGTCCTTTTCTCGTTGGAGCTCTCAAAACAGAGAAGACGACCAAGAAGAACTTGAACCAAGTTGGAGTGTATATATAGTAATTCCATATGGCAAAGAAGGAGGACGACAACGACTCTGTGAAATACGTCAGGCTTGGGAGTCATAAATAACTTGAAGATGGGAAGGAGGCGACTGGGGTCTGTTGGGAGATTGAATGCGCGCGAATGTGAAGTGAAGAGCCATATCCAGCATAATATCACAGAATGAAATGCTGGTGAATTTGTGTGTGCGACACGGCTCATCACATCATGCGCTCGTCTCGGTTTGGATTTTGTTATCTGGTATTTTAATTGAAGTGAACAGCATTTGTGTGTGTGTGTGGGAAAAGAAAATGGAGGACTTGAGTGGTAGTAGGAATATGACAGAGGGTTGTATAGATGTTTTGGGCACTGATCGAGTCAGAAATGGACAGAAGCTCGATGGCATACTAGAGATATCTTCAGAAGTTGGTTACCTGGATATGTTAGCGGGAGGATGGTAGTACTGGACGAACTTCCTAAGCTCCACAAATAATAAAATCGATTTTACAAACAGGGCTTATGATGAAGCAGTCGCCAGGATCGCTGCCAAATGACTTTCAAATATGTATAATAATCCCCTACCAAATCATCAGATCCAAAAAAGCAACAAAATAATTCGAAACAAAGATCGACAGCTCACTAAGCTCTTCTCCGGAGACTGACAGTCATCAGTGGGCCTTGATACGCTAGCTTATTTCTTCCATACGGGGCTTTTGCCCCCATCGACCCAAAATCTTCAGATGAAAAAGAAGCTGTCAAGCCCGCGCCTTATAAAAAGCCATTATTCTGACATCAGAGAAAGACTGGTTGGAGATCTATTCCTTCGAAACGAGCGTACAGCACTCTTGTGACGAAAGACAGATGAGACATACATGATAGAGACTATACCGTCAGCTGTCTGTATACGCTCGAAGATGTAGTGGCTTAGTGGTCAGTGGGCTGACCTATAGAGCGAGGGGTCTTAGATTCGATAGGTACCCATAACAACAGAATATACATTTTAAGGCTATTTCCACTCGTATAGTTGTCCTGCCAAAGTTTCCCAACAGATTCATTCTGAAACTGGAGGTTTTTCCTTTCATTCAAAAATAAAAAAGAACGACTATGAGAAGTTGGGCCTTATTTTCGTTCCCCAAAACAGGAAAGGCCTCGTAAAAACCTCTTTTAGGACGTCAGACCGCTTTTAGTATGTCATACTTCTCTTGAAAACCTTTAAGCTGATCATCGACCTCCAAATCAAGAAATCTTAAGTCATTAAAATCAATGTCAGAACATTCCTATTACCAAAGAGCAGGCCCAGAGAAGCTACATACACGTAGGTTAGGTTTGTGGGCTGAGTACTGAGGAGTACTCCGTGCCACACTCAGATCAATACCCATTGATACCCGTGGGGGAAAGAGGTTGTCCCTTATTCATTATAAACCTGTAGTTAGTAGCCTCTAAATTGCCGAGCCAATATTCACCACCATCACTGAGGGCTATACCTTTGTCCGTAACTACCTCTAAAACTCGTCTAAAGCTTTTCAAAGGGAAGTGCTAGTTCCACCGGTCTAAAATCTGATTTTTTATCTCCATATAGTCCGAGTCCTACGACTTACCTTACCGGTTACGTATGAAAGAGACCTCAAAATTCTTATGCTCTGGGCAAAAAAGTTCACTGGACCGATAGTGAACGACCCCAGAAATCAAGTTTCCCCTCGCAAGGTATAGGATGGTCGCCTCAAAATCGGATCTTCAGGCGAGCATAAATTACTCGACTTACGCTTTGGTAATAAGACCTATAATTCGCTATACAGCATCGATGGATGGTAGTCGGCCCTGAATAGAGCTCTAGTTGGATGGTCCTGGAAATGCCTAAGTGAAGACATTTTTCCTCTCGCCGCTAGAAGCGTTTTTTTTAATCTTTTACAACCTTTTTGAGTATTTGAGGTCTAATTTAACGTATAGTGATCTCGATGTTAGCTTTCCAAGGCTAGGGACTTGTCCGTATATAGACAGACCTCTCGCCGCTAGAAGCGTCTCTTAATTTTTTACAAACTTTTTAAGTATTTGAGGTCTAAACTCATGTATAGTGAGCTCGATGTTAGCTTTCCAAGGCTTATTAACTTGTCCATTTATAGACAAACGACTTCAAATACCCCGGAAGTCGGAGTATAGGACCATTTCTGGAAAAAAAACTTCTTGTCTTCGAACACTTCCTTCGGTAACTCGATGATTTCTTCTTCAGTATGGCATGAAGCACTGCCCTGGTTTGAAACCAAATGGTCTGCAAGACATGTCCATGCACACTTGGCGGTCTTTGCATTGACCGCCATTGATTTGTCGGTGGCATTTCGCTTCACTTTTTAAGCAATACAACCCGCTGATGAGCCCACCACTGCAAAACGTAATAAACGGACTTTGTAACTAAATGAGCAATTTTGACCCCAAAAACAATCCGAACTATGATGCCATTTCTACCCCTTTGCGATACAGCCGCCGCCGCCACCCCAATAAAAGGATAACCTACATTCGTCGAGAAATTAAATATTTGCCTGCCGGCACTTTAGGAGGTGATCCAAAAATCTAGAAAGAAATTAAATCCACTCGCTAATTGAAAGTACTTTCATGTTGCGCCAGTATAAGGTACCTATACCCATCTCCTTTTGTTTAAACATTTACTCAAATCTAAAGAAACAAATTAAACGGTAAACAGGTATCTGTACCTGTGCCCACTCTACAAATAGAAATAATCATTCCAAGTCGAACGAAAAAAAAAAATTAAAGATAAATACCGCATCCGCTTCTCATTAGCCGAGATTCAACGCTCGCCCACACTCTCTCTCTCTCTCTGGCACGGCATTTAGCGTTTTATGTCAACCGCCCCAACTATACATATATACCTCCAACAGCCATCTGCAAACAGAAGCACCCATCTCCACCCTCATTTCCATCTTTTGTTCGTTCTCTTGTTTTTTTTTTTTTTTTTTCATTTAAACTAAATCAACAGGTTTCATGGACTGGCAACGGGAATTAATTAATTTGGGATCTTGTGAGAAAAAGAACAAGAACCGCGCGCTCACTGCCGCAGGTGATAACACCAAATCAAACATTCATCTCTAGGAGCGATTCTGGGACGTTATATAAGTAAAGAAGACATTCCGCCCACCTGACTGTGTATATGAGAGGGAATCACTTAAGCGGTCCCCCTTGTAGTGTGCGGATTAATTACCAGAGAACCTCTGAGCCATGTTGACACTATGGCTGATCTGATCCATGCGCATGCCGCTGAGGGTATGCATATGCCTTTTGTATGTTTAATCACCCGCCACCATTACGTCTGTGTGTGCTGTCAGAGTTGGCGTTTCGTGTTCTCGTTTAATTTAAGCCCAACGCATATAAATCGTCAGTTGGGCATCAAGCGATTTTATTTTTCTGGCTCGCATATATCAACACAAGCGAACGCAACGCGTTCAACCCTTTTCAGCGTCTCGGTCGTGTCATCGTCATGCGGTAATTTTATTCAAATTCCTGTCAAGTTGATGATGTTGAGCGAGGCCGGCGAGTGGGTCGTAATGTTACAGATCTCTGGATGTGATAAGCGGGACTCTGAGATTAGGAGAGCAAATTTATGGGATTTAGATACGCGGTTGATTAGTAGTTCTTGTCAAATGCTAACAAAAATGATGCAGGGGCTAAAATGGGCTCTGTTGTAGGTTCGACGAGGAGAATTTATATGTTGGACTGATGAGCCGGATTTTGAATACGGTTTTTAATTGACGAACATGATGAGAAGAATTTTTTTTTTTAATAAATTAACCGGAAGATGGTTATAGTCTGTCTAAAAATAAATAGTGAGTCTTGAAAAGCTATAACGGAGAGAGGTAGAATGTAAATTCTCATGAAACTCCCTACACCTACCTACTCGCACGAAGAAAGCCATCACTCATGTGTCTATCGATCGAGTCTAAAGTATGGACACGAGATAATGTGCCGGCAATGTGCACGTTCCCTACTCCAAGTCTGTCGCCCTTTCGTTCCTTTCTCATCACGCCTCATTCCGCTCAAACTGCCTCACCGCCCGCTACACCCTACACCATTTATGGTTTCTTGTCGCTTTTTCGTTTCATCGCAGGTCCGGAATTAATGCCCAATGAGCCAGAAAAAGTCTCACTTTAATGTGTCGGATTTTCGTTTCAGCGGAGCTCGGAATCACTACTTAATGGGCGATAAGAAGTTTCACTTTAATCTGTCAGTTTTTCGATTTCAGCGGAGCTCGGAATCACTGCTTAATGGGCAGGTTTCACTTTAACCTGTCGGTTATTCGTTTCAGCGGAGGTCTACTATTATAATAAGAACCACAAGAAGGTTTACTTAAAAAAAATAGAACTTTGCAGAAGCTATAAACATTTACACTCGGCTCCAAAAGGCTAAATACTAACGAACTGACAAATTGCAAATCATAAATACTGTCGAATAATCCTTTTCCAGTAATTTTTAAATTGGTCAAGTAGGCTTTCGATATAGTTACCTGAGGCTGAGACCTCATATGAGGTTTTAGACTCAACGAAGAATATGGTTTCTGTTGAGGAATTTCACATTTTAATGGGGTTCCGCAGGGTTGTCTGCTGGCGCCACTTATTTTTTATTTTTCTGTAATTTTAAATCAATGAACCTAATTCAATTTTGGTGGGGATAAGACGAGCAATCGACAGGAGTCGATGAAGAGAATGTCTGCAGAGGTTTCCTTCATTCCACAAGGTTCATTCATTCATTCATTTTCAAATGGTCCGGCTTGTCCATTAAGTGGGTCGCGGGTGTAGGTTGCTGAAGTGGACCCTCCATAGCTCTCAATTCTCCGCCATTGATTCTAAATCATCAAGGGCAATCCCCATACGGGTAAAGGAGAGATTATGGACTTGACCTAACCATCTTATCCACAAGGTTATTCATGTTAATGAGTTTGAAGCTTTGTTGGTAC
Source organism: Cheilosia soror (assembly GCA_949372485.1). Classification (NCBI taxonomy): domain Eukaryota; kingdom Metazoa; phylum Arthropoda; class Insecta; order Diptera; family Syrphidae; genus Cheilosia; species Cheilosia soror. Next base: position 4,491,618 of record OX443564.1, read on the forward strand.
GATACGGGAGGAAGATCATGAAGTCGTTCCAAGATATACCGAGAAGAACAAACCAAAAAAAAAAATTGCTGTAATTCTGAAAATAATATGAACTCGCTGAAAGAATGACGACTCAAGGAGTATAGCTTCCGAAAGTAGACGAGTGATCAACTCACGGGTAATAATTGGAGAACTCTTCGGATCTTAATTTAAGAAAGCCGATAAGTTGGCTGTAAGAGCTAACTCATCAATGTGAGAATGAAAATGAAGCTTACTGTCATACAGTACCTATGCCAAAGTCGCGAAGAGATTGAACGATGGACCCTTGAGGAGAAGGTATGGTCGGAGAAGGGACTTGTTGCACAAAAATGGATTGATATACGACGATACGATAAAAAAAACTGTTTCCATCTATTTGAAGCAAACAAAAGTCTCGTGATGAAAAAACTGGTTTGAAAAAGTCGCGGAGTATTATTTTAATGATCCTCTCAAGATAGTTTGAATAAAGAGAAAGATTCCTTGTGGAACACCAGAGGTGTAGAAGAAAGTGTCCGATAGGACGAACATGAAGCCAGTTAGAAAGATATTCATCTAAGTAAATTTGATTCAAAGCCGAGGGTTAAAAATCGTGGTAGCTAACATTCAAAGCAACGCCCTCTTCAATTTAAAATTCCCCGAGCATCCAACAGATGGCGCTGAACCACCAACCATCATTTTTTAATGGTATCCACCCACAAATCAGTCTCTAAAAATTATTACATCCGTGCTCATAAATCACCGCCTTATCTTTTCAAAAAAAGAAAGGAAACTGCACCACTATACGATATATACTCTCCCTTGGAGAATGCGCTCCCCATTCAACCAATCACACTGAAGCCATCAAAACCATGTATACACTTGCACAAAAGCAACAAAACAGCATTCATCCTCTATCCTGGGCTACCTCTGGTTATAATCTTCCATCACTCGTCCGGTATCCCACGGACGACATCCGAAATCAAAGCAGATCAACTCGTTGTACATAGTGTCCCACTCCATGGCACACTGTCCTTTCCAATCAAACAACACCGAACCAGCCACCGAGGAGACACTGCACATCAGAGAGGATGCTATCATGGAGCTCTCCTTCGGTTGGTTGGCCAACAACAATACCATTCTACTATACTTCATCGTTCCTATACCTATGCGCCGCAGTTTGCATCCTATGAATATGAATCTTTTGAGGATACACGACGTTGCAAGGACACAAAAAATCACCTTACTCTGCATAGAATGGGGAACATGCGATAGTGCAAAGCAAAAAATAAAAATAACCATACAGACAGACAGACAACAAGGATAACAAAGCAGCAGCAGCACCAGGATAACGAGGTATAAGGAAGGAAAAAAAACAATGATTGTTTGTATAAATCGCCTGATGCCTGTTTGTTGTTCATCACATGTCCGCAAAGGACATTTTCGGTTCACTTCCCTCCCATACATATAGTAGCATTGTTTGAGCAGCTATAGGATACACCTTGTGTGCGCCTGCAAGCTCCCTCAAGAAGGACGACCATAGAATCTCATTTGGTTGGTGCGATGCTATGGAGTCGTCGTCCTCGTTGTTGTTATTGTTGTTTGGATACCTACTCCGATGGCAGCTCATTGTTGACATGTCCATGACGGAATCTGGATAGTTTCTCCTCCATCCATGGGGGCATGGCATGGTTGTTATTGTTTTCTTTTTTTTTCTTGCTCAGTTTATTTGCTTGCCAGCTAAGTGATGCGGATCTCTGCAAGGATATTTCGCTTTTTATTCTGTTAGTTTTTCCAGGAATGCGCTGCAGTCCTTTGTTTCATTTGGTGGGTCTGCATATAGCTGTGTGTGTTTGAGTGCCGGGGAGGGATACACTGAAGCTTATGGCAAAATGGTGGATGTCTCATATAAAGCGTTCACCATCAACAAACAGATCCTTGCACGATGAAAAGGATTATCATAAAGAATTTCTACTGTTTATTTTTATTTAATTTTTTTTTTGTCTCTCATTTTGTCTACGTGTCAGGTCAACAACTTTTGGGCCAGGTTTCATTTTCTCCATCATCTCTCTAGGTGGCAATAAACAAATTCGACCTAGGACCTACCCTCCCCGTCTGACTCACGTTTGCGTTAGAATTCTGTCCAAAAATTCACATAGAGCAGTAGCTTCTATGAGTTGTTAATAATTTGATTATAATTTATGAGTGTGTGCAGGATATACCCTATTAAACGGAACACTAATGACATTTAACACAACCCGTTCGGTATTGTTTCTATCACCCCAAACACTCACACAAACACACGCATAGAGCCATGGCCGGCGGCGTTGAGACCCTTTATTTGGTCGAAAAATACACAAATTCTGTCGGTGAATTATGGATTTTAATATATGAACGCCATCTAGTGGGGGTGTGTGTTGCTACGAAATAATAAAATGTTATGTATATGTCCTGAAGGAACAATTACATACCTAGTTGTGCCATTTAATGAATTTATTTGCAATTGTCTTGTAATTTACATCACACCAGATACTCCCACCCATCTAGCAACAGTGTTGAGGAAGGGCTAGGGTCTGTACAGTTAACAAGGATTAGGATTTCAAACGGAACTCGCACTATATAAGGAGCGCGCGCGCAAATTTTAATTGTGATTTGTTGTTTGGTAGAGAGTTTTCAACTAATAAATGGAGATCAAGGGTGCAATTTCGAAATGGAATACAAGCTATCCGTGTGTATAATGAGACATGAATAGTGGGTGTCCTGTGGACTACAGTATACACGAGCAAAAGGCGACTTGAAGTTGTTACCTATCTATATAAGCAAGCCAGATAATACTGTGCGGGAATCAAATGGGAAAACTTACTATGATGTAACTTATATCGACATCGTTTATAAAATGTAGCCGACTTTGAGAAGGAAGTTGTGGAGGGAATTGTTCGGTAATAACGCTAACGAACAGCAGAGGGCGGAAACAAATGGCCAGAATAGTGTGAATCACATTGGCGGGTGTTTTTTAAAAAGCTTCAATTGCATCTTCCTCTGCGGTATATTCGAAGTCAGGCAAGATGGATTCGAAACACAAACCAGCACTGCGAATAATTTTTGCTTCTAAAATATATTGCTATCGATTATTGTCCTTGTCGTAAGCCTTTTTTGGTTAGAAAAATCATAAAATACGTCTTCAAAAATAGAGAACCTTGTCACCTACCCCGACTTGTCGAAGGGTTCTACAAGCTTCTTGTGCATCTATAGATTGTAGCAATAAAGATTCAAAAGTCAAACAGATCTATGTTTAGATTTTTGAAAATTTGGTTGTTGATTGAGAAGTCTTCGAAAGTCTGTCTTAAAAAGCCAGAGTGCTAATACAAGTTTTTGTAAAGTTGATTTATCAACAGTCGCTGCTCTTAATTGTTCTTCTTCCAATGTGGACGTTCATTTAGTATCAATGTTCCACTTATCCATTAAGTGGGTCGCAGGTGTTGGTTGCTCAAGTGGACCCTCCATAGCTGTCGATTCTCCTCGGTAAAGTATGGAGTTAAAACCGACACCGAATTAAAGACTGACAATTTAGCTTTGACACCAAGTTCAGTCCTCCTAATAACAGAACTTATACATTTAAATGTACCTACTTAGGTTGATCTATAATCTGAATTGGAATGCCCCTTCTGTTTTTGCCTGACTGCCACCAGTTGTCACTCCAAATTGTTCAGGTAATGACCTCAGGGTGTTAAAAGATTAGCTTCTCATTGGCTCTATACACCCGCAGTCATACTCTAGGGTCAAGTGAATATTTCAGTGGTGAAGCACGGAGTATAGGTACCTGGACATCTAAAACGAGATAAAATTGACGTTGGGCAGTGTCATTTGTTTATACAGATCATATCGCCTTTACTATGGCTGTCCCATAATTCGCGCAAAATGTAATTTTAATAGAAAATAAAGATTTTTTTGTTGATGCAATTGTTTCTCAAAAATTACACGTGGGTTTTCTGAACCCCAAATGCGACAATTTTGACAATTAACGAAGCCGTCAAGATGAAAATGAGCTTCATCACTGAAGATGATTTTGTTTGAAAATTGCTGACTGTAATTGTGACCAATCTTCATTCATTTTAAAATATTGCTCAACAATGAAAATGCTTTGTTCTTTCATATAGCGCTCCATTTTTACTAACCCCGAACTGTCAGCTGTCACATTGTTATCTTTTTTTCGTTGGCATCACTGTACTTACTATAAAATGGGGTAAAATTCAAATATTGGCTGAGTTATGGGACACCGTTTAGTTCCATAGCTCATATAGTCACTCCATGTTTTGGGCTGAATGTCAGTGTCAGTTTACAGTTTATGCCCCGGAACCGGCTCCCGGTTCCCATATCTCCCTTAGAGACGGGCGACAGTCCAGCCTATAGCGCTATAATAGAGTTAGTATAGAGACTGATTCCAGGCACTTGATTGCAACTTGGCTATCCGTGAATATACGGATACATTTAACAGATATTAGGTATTTTTTAGCCAGAAATTTATAGATTAGGCCCAAATGCCATATAAAGGGTTTTTCAACAGGGACGCTACAAAAGTAGAGCGACAGGGACAGCAAACGACGCCGAATTTCTTGCCGCTGTTTTGGCATTTCTCTTCAGTAAGGTTTGCCATTTCATGATGGAAAGATATACGAGCCAACAACGAGTCGAAATTATTAAAATTTACTACCGAAATTCGGAGTCAGTGGCCTCAACGTTAAGAGCGCTACGTCCAATTTATGATGAGGCTCATTTCTGGCTGAATGGCTTCGTCAATAAACAAAATATGCGGTATTGGTCAGGCAGCAATCCACACGTACTCCATGAGTCATCATTGCATCCCGAAAAAATTACGGTTTGGTATGGTTTATGGGCCGGCGGCGTCATTGGGCCGTACTTCTTCCGTGATGATCAAGACCGGCACGTTACTGTGAATGGGAATCGTCACCGTTCAATGATAACCGAATATTTTTGGCCCCAATTGGATGATATGGACTTGGAGGACATGTGGTTCCAACAGGATGGCGCCACAAGCCACACAGCGAATGTCACAATCAATTTATTGGAAACAAAGTTTGGAGAACGTGCGTTATCTCACGAAATGGTCCAGTCGCTTGGCCGCTTTGGTCGTGCGATTTGACGCCGTTAGACTATTTCCTGTGGGGCTATGTCAAGTCTATGGTCTATGCCAACAAGCCAGCTACGATTGATGTGCTTCGTACGAATATCGAACGTGAAATTGCAGCAGTATCGGCCGATTTATGCTTGAAAACCGTCGAAAATTGGGTTCAGCTCTTCTTGAGGCGTTTCAGTAGTTTGTGCAATAAAGTTGCTATAGTAGCCACGATGTTGCGTTGTCGATGCTTTGCCTAGATGTTGATACACAAAATATTTTTTTGAAAAGTAGAGGTGAATAAATTCGCCTTATGCTTATTTAGTAAGCGTCTTATTTCCCAAAACTTGGAGAGTTGGGACGCATGAGGTTTCGTCATTTAGTCTCTGAACTGTTTTGGTCTTATACAATTGAAACTAGCAACTCGATGCAACATTTTTTTGAATCTATAAATTATGCAAGTGCATGTGATCCATGACAGGTCATAATTACCTCTCAAAAGAAGCACACGAGGTTAAAAATGCTGCACAAGTAGTGTAAAATATTTAGCAAGCCACAGTGTGATTTATTTTTTATAAAGAGATAATTAAATTTATTTCTAAATGAAAATAGTACAAAATATGTGACTCATGATCCACCCTGTACTTGTCTAAATTTAATTGTGTTTTTAAAATTTTATTTCATTTCCTCAGAGGAAGAATTTTGGGGTATTTCAACTTTGTATAGGTCCAGTGGTTCAAAGGCTTTTTTTTCCAGTCAAAATGTCCTTTAAATTTAAAATTGAATTCTTTTATTTTTTAGAAAACAAATTTTTGACTTTAGTTAATGTTTTCTTTTCTTTAAATTTCAGGTAAGCCAACTCAGCTATTAACAAGTACATATTAACTATATAAAGGTAATTTTAAATAAAACGTTTTTTGAAGAAATTTAATGTCAGAACTGACAATTTTTTCTTCATAAAAAAAATATTTAAATACTCTATTAATAAATTTGTCTGCCCCTTTTAAAGTATACGGACTCACAATGGCAACATTTTCAGTACCTAGATATTTTTCTATTTGACGTACCTATAAAATATTTATGGTGAAGTTAAAAAACTTAAGAAAATTTCTATTTGAAATTTCTAATTCGAACGTCCAAACACTATATTCTTGAAAACCATTTTGAGTAACCAATAATAAAAATCGTTCGCGTTGGATTAATCCAGCTTAAGCCAATGAGAAATTACCTTAACATTTTTGACGTAGTAAGATTATATGACTATTTAAAGCATACATTTAGTACAACTTCAGTGGATTTTAATTTAATTTTCTTGATGATAATAAGGTGGAATTTTTGACTTCATATTTGACACTAGCTTAAGCCCACATAATTCTATAATATTTTTGACACTTAAGCCAAGAAGTGAATAACTTCTGTAAAATCAAAATATTCTAAAAAAATTTATTATAGTTGAGGTCGTTTTAAAATCATAGTTTAGCTAATATGATTGGTAGGTAATAAATTTTTGGAATTAAATCAAAAATTACTTATTTTTGGTTTTAAAAATATAGACAAAAGTAAACACTGTTGGGCGAACAATGTGTGGTATAAGTTTTGACTTTTGTTTCTCATTTTCGATTTGTTGGTAGATGATGGATATTCAGTTTTATTGTTGCTTAATTTTAGCGGGAATTGCATCTTATTTCTCTTTACCTTCATTATAAAACTCGTACAGTAATCGTTGTAGTGGATGTACCACAAAGGATCTAATTTGGCATCTAGTTTCAGCTAGTTTTAAAGTAAGCCTCCCCCTATGAGGACATAAACTACCCACTTCCTCAAACGCCTTTCTTTCCTTAGCTAGGGTCTAAACCAACTACAGTGCGCGTCAAAAGAAATTGAACACCAAGTACAGAAGAAGAAGACTTTCAAATGGCCGCGTAATAAAATCGAATGTAGACGGCAATATAATGTGAATAATTTACTTTACTTAAATTAATAATAATTCTAACTGTTATTTTGCGAAGCCGCTGAGTTGATGATTTTCTGCTCAAAATTAAATTTCGACGCCTATGGCGCCTCTTGTCATAAGATCAAGTCTTCCAAGTCAAATTTCATACAAAAAAAGTTATCCACCCCAAGATACCTACCTAAAGCAACCCTCATCCACATGACATCGACTGTATCACATAATGATATATTTTTCTGCCTAATTAACATCCTAAATCATGTGATTTGTCGCTTTACTGACTCAAAAGCAAACGCCATCCAAAAAAGGGAACACACCCCCAACCCATACCGCCGGAACAACATACTCACGCATTATACAACCTCCACTCACGCACACTATCTGCTTTCAGTGCGGTATCAGCAAAACTCGCAGCAAAATGTTTACCCTTCAACCACCTATCTATACGATAAAGTCCGCACACATACCCGCACATGGGATCTCTATCGTCCCTCTCCCGATGTAAAAGCTTTTCCGTCTCCTAATTAAAACGAATCCATGCTCTTGCCTTGATCTGATTTATGGTCGTCGAAGGAGTTGGGTGCGCGCAAAATAGACGTATACATCATTTGCGGCACACTATACCTTAGTCTGTTCTGTATATGACAAAAAGTTATCCCGAGATATGGCAAGTGATATGGCATCCAAGTGTCGTGCCAAAAACCAAACACACACGCCGAAGATGAATCCCGGTTTGTTTCTTGTCTTTCCCTTGCGCTTTTGATGCTGTTTTTTTTTTTTTTTTTGTTTTCAAAATGACGCCTTCGATATATGACGCCTTTAGGCGCTTTTAGCTGCACACCCCAACCCCATCTCAAGTTTAACAATTTTTGAGTAAAAAGTCAGAGCCGAAGGAGTACACTCGTTTGAATGATATACCGAATAGAACGGCGAGACCAATGGAAACATGCCCAGTGGGGTTTGGGTTTTGGGTTTGGGTTTTGGAATCCGAATATGACTCGTATCCTATCGCCTTCATCAACCCTTTACCTTTGCACCCCTCCAGCTAGACCAAGTAACTTACAACTTTTTGTAGGTGTTTCACATGCACACGAAGTAGAAATAAAAAAAAACCAACACCCAACGTCACACAGCAAAACTGCTATAAATATCTGAAGGGATAACATAGAACCACCAGTAAGGTGCATAGGGTACCCAGTACCTAGCAACTCATCCCTTAGCGCGCTCTAGTGAACCTTTTCTCGTATCATGTCTCGCTGTCAGGATAACAGTGCTGCAGAGAATGCGGTAGCTCTGTATATACGTCTGTGTATATGCGGTGGGATCCACCCACCTATCTGTCTTTCGATTGCACGGATTGGATCCTAGAACTAGAAAATATTTATGAATATCCTCACATGTCCTCCGCTCCTATGCTTTCCACTACTCGCCGGCGAGTGTATTGTTTGAAAATGTAAAATGAAGAAAACTGTAATAAAATTTGATTTATTGGAGACAAGATTCAAGCATGTGTGTATCATGTGGAGGGTAGATCCTTGTTGTATCCTGCTGGGAGTGTATACCTTTTTCTCGTTGCTGGGATATGGCGAAAACCCCCCCACCAAACAAAACAACGAAAAAGGTTAAAAATAATTTTCCGTTTACGTTTTGAAGGATATATGCAAAAGTGTATGAAAAGTTGTAAATAAGGAGTTTGCAGCGTGGCATGTCCTTGCCATTCCAACCGGTATAGCTTGTTTTTTGTTTTTTTTTTTTGCTTCTGCTGCATCGCTTTCGATTTCGCAAATTTCTGTTTGCCTCTGTGCTTTTGGTGAGATTTTTGAGTTGCATCGGTTAAGTGATGCAGAAAGGACGAGGGGTGGGATTGTGGGTGGGATATTGTTCCTTTCTTATCTTGTGTCGATGTTAGAGTTTTTCCATGTTTTTTTTTCATGATTTTTGTTGTGATTTTTACCTTGGGCAGGTGAAAAGGAAAAAAAAAAACATTTTGTTGCACAGCTATAAGAGGGATAGGGGTGAGGGGTATTCCGCATCTCAGCTGAGGTGGTCCTTTTTTTTAGTTTTGTGTGCAGAGGAGGAATCTATCTCAGCGGCAGTTTATAAAAGTTTATAAACGCCATGTAGTGGAAATGGAGGGGGTTAGGCGAGGGAGGGCTTTTTGTTAGTTAGTTGAGTCTAGGAAGGACCTTCAATTTTTGATCTATGGTATTTCGAATGAGAGCTGTATGGTTTTTCTGCCGCTCTTCTTGTTATGGGAGGGATAGCGAATTTATAGTTTTTTGGATATTTATGGATTTTGGTATAACGCTGTCAGGATCGATGATTTATGTTGGTGACAGAAAGAACACGAGTGCATGAATCTGGAGATTCGTTCGCAGTGAGATGGAAATGGAAGAATGGTATTTTCGGTTATCTACTTTTGGAGGGTGGTTGCAAGGAAGTTTAGAATGTTTCCACTTCATTTGCTTGGTGTAATTGTGTTTGGGGTTTTAAGTTGCTTGTATAGAATTATTTCCACTATGTAAACAAACCCAAACAATTTTTTCTGAAAGCTTTAATCAGTCTTGAAAAATGTTAGTAGATTCAATCTTTCAATATCAGCCAGTTCCGAAAGGTTTTGAAGAAACCAGTATTTATGTTGATAGCATGTGTCTTGCTTTTGGCTATTGCTACTATCTCTGCTTTAATAACTCTGCAGGAATCGGGTTAGAATTTTGTTCGAAACTTTCAATAAAATTCCGCACAATTTTTCAAAAGTCTTTGCAATTGAAAGGACAATAACCATCGGGCGGTGTGAATTGTGCAGGTCTTAACAAAGGGAAGCTACAATTAAGAGGTAGTACAAGGCATCGTCTACGTAAACCCTAAGGAGAACTCTTGCCAATCGCTGGGTTAAGTCTATTACTTTGATTCAAATTTTAGCATCGAGGTTGCCCTTTAAATTTTAAATTACTTTCCTGTAGACGGTACACAAGCATTTACGTCTGCCTGATGGTCGAAGAGTTCGCAAAAGTTGTTGCTTTCAATTCTACGGATGGTTAATTTTAGCTCCCTACCTCTGATGTTCTTCTACTGCACCCGTGACCTCCATTCTGTGTTGAATTTGCTCTGCTATCTCTTCATTCCACCCCTATATGGGGGCAAGGCGATTTTATAACGTCTTCCTGATCATAGATAGGTCTAGTTACATCTCCAGTAACCTCAGCCGTCAGCTCTTAGTCCGTAAAACTTTTCCGCGGAGAGGTTCTTGTCTTCCTTCCACACTAGCCCCATTAGATCGTTAGTAGCTTGTTTGTCGTGATGCAGTTTAATTTGCACCACTTACAGCTTCCTAAGACTTGACGCGACATATCTTTCATTTAGAAACCTCACGGTCTCAGACCGAATTTTTTACTGCCGGACACGTCAAGGTGGTCTTTAATGCCGAAATCCCTTCTACCGATTTTGCTGGTCTTTGAAGATAGACGAGACTCTTCAGCTCTTCGTATCGAGGTCGCGATTCTATGACGTTCAATCGGTATCAACAGAGTCTCCTGGTTTGGAATTGAGTGGTGAGACCACACCTAAACTGACTTCAGCGACGAACGAGAACTAGAATTTCGCATCCAGCCTGAGTTTCTCTAGTTGCTGATTGTCTATGTTAAAAAATCTTGAGATTTCCTGACCTGCTATCTTTGGCGATCATGTCCCTTCATCATTTACATAGATTTTCACTAATAGCCAGTTCCTTGCTCGTATTTTCCCGTAAAAGCCGGAGCGATCAATAAGCTCCACTTGCAAATAGAAGCCTGCGCCCCTACAGACCCCTACTATTACCCTAAGACCTCGAAAAACAAACATATTGTACCGACTGTCCCCTAGCGAACGACCTTTTGGAGTTCCTTCGATCAAATATACATATAAAGTCAGTCAATTACAAACCACCCATCATACCGCCATCCACTGGCCAGGCCATCTCCGCCCCTTTGCACTCAATTTCTCATCAAAGGCGAAACACAAAAAGTCATTACAATCCCATCGCCATCAGTTGCAAAGTCCAACGAAAAGAAAAACAAATTCTCTTCAAAATGGACTACAGGACACTTTCCTTTCAGATGAGAAAAAAGCAAAAAAAAAAAATATCGCACACCCAACAAAACACCACCCAAAGATCAAGCCAAACCCCCAAACTGATTTATGTCCAAGGAATCCCGCTTGCACTGCATCGACTTGTACACCTAAAAACTTCCGCAAAACGGTACGAAATAAACGGACCAACCAAACAACAGGATCTCTTGCTGTTGTCCAACAAAAAAAAAAAAATTTATATTAAAACCCAAAGTCCTTCATGCACATGATGCCCGAATAGAGGCAGGGGTGTTCCTACTACCTACAAACAGGGACGATTGAAATTTATGTTGTGACACTTTAAATTGCGCAATTTTATGAAATCCTTTTTCTGCGCTACCCTATACACTGTAGTGGTACAAAAAAAGTATACAACGTACACAAGAATTTATACTTCTCTGATGGTGTCCAAAAAATTGTGTACACGATTCCTATGTCGGAATGCAGGCCATATATACAGCCAGGACCAGGAGAGGAGTCAGCGAGTCATTCATTTTACGAGCTTTCATTTCACCAATGGAATGGCTGTACGATTTCGATGGAAATGCCAGAAAGAGTGCGAACAAAGTGCAAGAATCCTTGGGCCACTTCATTTGAACAAGATTTTTTTTGATTGTTTTTCTGTTTCCTATATTCCTCCGACCAACAATTTCCCAACCACCCCTAAGGTTGGGAATTTGTTTTGGTGCCCTAGATTTTGTATCGCTTGAGAGTTGTTTTTTTTCTTTGATAAGGACAATGGACAAATGGTCATTATGGACATTTCCATTTGGCTGATGCTGTTCAGAAATATGATGAATGACAGACATTCCATAAGGGAACCCAACAAAGATTTAGTGCGTCCTCCACTGATATCCATAAATTCGCCCCAAACAGATATCAAAATTCAATTATTTCTCGTTTCTTTCATTGCATTCCGTCCGATTATGTCCGTATGCCCCTCGCCTTGCTGTTGTCATTAAGCTGAAGCTGAACAATCTGCTCGTTGAGCATTTCCATCGGGGTATAGCTTGGCGATCGTAAATTACGATATTATGCGCGCGATCGATTGTTTCAGCCATTTGCGCATGCGCGTCGAATCATTTTTGAGGATCTGTATAATTACAGGGGACCAAACACAGCCCCAGACCCAAACCAAACCAGACCAGACAAACAAAATGAATGATCTTCGAGATTTATGAGGCTCAAAACCAATCCCAGCTCAGCCAGATAGCTGATCATCATCGTCGCAGTCTCGCCAACCAGTTCTTCGCTCATCACTGTCGGTTTTTCTGTGTTTTGTTCTGAAAGGAGCGGCGCGCGGACGATGAACGCAATCACAACTGGGATGCAACTCACAAAACACAAATCAACCTTCATCCGGACATGGTACCGGGACCCTATATATAAATTACCTGGGCTAGTGCTGGTATCCTAGCGTGCGGCACGGTGTGTGATGTGATGGTGTGCGTACATAACTCATGTCATTAGGCAGCCAGAGTGTTGTTCGTCTCTATTGGTCGTTGCGGGATTCGGATCTGGGTGCATCGGATTTTATTGTTCTCCCTGCGGAGATGATGGTATATGGGATGAGGATTGATGCGTCTAAAACAAATCAAAGATGAAGAAATTTACAATTTTACGAGCGTTAGAACGACGTGATTGGAAACCAGTCCAACGAGATATGGTAGGAGGAAGGGTTTGGTGGTGCGTTATTTTTATGGGTGGAATTTAACATAAATACAAACAACCATGTGACTCATGGATGTGGCATTGCCCAAGAGTGTCTGCTGACGGATATGAATCTGATTGGCATCCCTTTGTGCCATCGCACACTACGTTCGCACAACTAATTAGATCGAAACTATAGTACGTATACCTTCCTGTCTTGTACGGTGTCATAAAACACATCTACGTACCTACAACATGGTGTCCTCGTGGGCTTTGCCTCATTTACCTCCCCCTTTTGTGGAAGTTGAGTATAAATCAAACCCTTTTTGGACATTTACGATCGTGGTGGCGAATTAAAATGAAACACAGAACCGAACCGAGCAACAAAAACGTATAAAAGTTTCTAATATATAATGAAGCATGCACACACACACACACACACACGCATATTACTGCTGATGATGATATGGTGAGGAACGAAAGGCAAAAGGATACAGATACAGGACGACTGCCGGATGGATTTAAATGAACATAACGCTTACGCAAGGAGCTGTAAATCATCCGATTAATTACTCTGTGTGTTCGAAATTACACACGATTGCTGTAAGTGAGAGAGAGAGAAAGTGCTTGATGGCATCTGTACGCGCGCATGTGTGAGTGTAAATTAATATGATATATGTAATTATTGTAATTTAGTAGCATTGCTGGTGGTGGCGGCCGGCTCACCCTGCATATGCATATTATCTATCCCGGAGGGATATATGTACCTACTCTACATCTATAGTAAACACAATTATTTTTATCTCTTTGACCCAAGATTTTGACAGTGATGGAGGTAGTTTAAGAGCCAAAGAGTAGCAGTAATTTTTCTGCATGCTTTTGTAATAAAGCGCACATCTATAAACGACAACTAGTGGTAAGCGCACATGTGTGTTTGTCGTACTTGTTTAACTAAACTATAGTCCTGCAGTAGTGATTTAGACGAATTGTGTTTTATTTTCGAAAATTTGGCTGCATATCCAAGATTAACTTCAGCGTACTTGCGATAACTTCTATTCGCTATTGCTCTCTCTCTCTAGATATACAATATGTTAAAAATTGTTTGGGTGTCAGATGATGAAATAATATATGTTTGAGCTATGAGCATTGAAGAAACCATGTGCGCTTTCAAATTTCCCATCATATGGAACATGTGAGCTACTTGTGAAACTCAAAGATGGTGTTCCGCACACGACTTAAAGGTGTGCGCTTAACGTTTTTTTCCAGATTTTCACTTTATACATTGTTTTGTCTTTTGTCTACCCTTTGAACCACGCTTAAAACAAATTTTCTTATCGCAAATTTTTGGTGAAAAGTTTTATTTGGCCTGTGGCCCCTCATATTTAATAAATCCCATACAAAGCTAATTTTGAGTTAACCTTCTCTTAGCTGATTAATATAACTCATAAGATTGTAGAAAATCATTCCGCACACCTTTTTATCATGTGCGCATTAAATTGTAACCTTTCAGTGAAAAAACGACTTTTTGAATCTACATTGAATATCACAGACATAATTTTACATGAGAAAAAATTTGAAGTGAAAAAAAATTAATATTTATGAAAAGAAAAAATTGTTTTGCGCACAGGAGTATGTGCGCTTACTTTCCAGCATTTCGTTATACATTGCAATGCTCTAAAATAACGATCCTTAGTATCGACCAGTTTAACCATTTTTTTAAAAATAATTTTGATGTGCGTTTATGATTTGCAGATGTGCGTTTGTAAATCATAAGTGTGCGTTTCCATTTATAGGTTCAAAACGCTTTGAAATGATGGTCTAACCCTTTCGGTATCAGTTTTAGATTTATTAGTCATGGATATTCGTTTCAAAATGTTTGGGCGGCAAAAATATTTTGCGTCATTTGTTGTTCTAAAAATTGATTTCTTTGTATTCTAACTAAAAAAACTGGTAAAACAAAAAATGTATTTATGCTTAATTGTATTACATACATTATGTATTTATGTTTGCATGAGCTTTTGGCATTTATTAGTTCAACAGGCTCTTAAAATGATCAGCAAAGGTACCTATTCTAGATCGTTTATGGTGAGTCGATCGCAGTGTGCTCAACGACTCATCATTGGTGTGCGTTTTTTAACGATAAATGTGCGTTACTGAGCAGAAGTACTCTGAAAATTTCGTTGGACTATAAGGTCTCCTCCTTTTTCTTCCCTGTATTTGTAACTCACATTTTTATTTCACTTCCGCACATTTTGATGTGCGTTATCGTGTCATTGCTGTGCGTTTCCATTTTCTCATTCAATATTGCCTCACAACAGTAGTAAGCAAACATGTTCCAGACCTATTTATATCTATTTCTGTCTAATTTGGTATCTGTCAAACGTCTTAATCATACACAAAACCAACACTACCAGCTGTCTCTCACTATAGATGTCATTAAACGCAGTGCCACAATAAACCCGACGACCTTCTTAACCTCTACACGCAATAAAAATAAATCCTCCACCGCCAATCATAAAAATATAAATTTTGAGAATATGACGAAGCTAACAGAACATTAAACGAAAAGAGAAAATGAATAAAAAAAAATGAAAAAAAAAACTTTGAAAACATTTAATGCACTTCTAATAGAGTGCAATCGACCATTATGGAACGCACATTGACTCCATTCAACCCCATGGCATAATTTATGACCACCATGTGTGCATTAAATATATCTCGGACCCGGGGACAGGCGATAAGTTGTGTTCATCGTTTTCTGGATCGTTTTCTCTTCCTCGTGATGGTTCGTTTTTAATTTTGTATTCTTTCTTCTTTTCAATCGCTTGACAAGGGAAAGCTGATGTTTCTCACTTTCTTCGTCGCGTTTGCCTACACTACACAAACACACAATGTGACTACAACACTGACGAACCAAATGCACCAGTTTTAAGGGTGCTGCATCATAAATCTGTCAAAATCCCAATGGGCATTCTTATGGCCCATTTTCGAGATGCTAAGATGGAAATGTATTTTATTGCTTTCGAATCGAAGGGTTTGGTTTTTAGACACTGGATGAGAGTGTGTCTCGGCAATTGGGATAAAAGGATTTCCAAACACTTGCTGTTTTGTGTGCGGGATGGCTTATCTCTGGCTAGTGATTTGTGTGACAACTAATGTCGTTTACACATTTCCTGAGAGAGTGACTTTCTTTAAGTTGATGCCTGATTTATGAGGGGCGTGATTGAAGTCAATTCGTGTTGGACGCGCTCGTGTGACTCATAAAATATTTTCTATTGAAAGTGGAGAGTGTCAGATGTTCAAATCTGTCTACCACCATGGATACCTCAGAGCCGTCTGCCCAAACACCATCATTGACAAAGCAACCAGAGGATATTTTAATTCATATATAGCGATGGCGAAACAACCAAACACGAGCAAAAGGATTTTAATTGAAATTTGATTTACGATATTCGATTTTCAAATTTGAAGTCCTTTCTTCTGCTCCGACTCTCCTGTTGTCCTAAAAGGAAATTTCAATTTATTTATTTCAATTCCATTTTTGTTCTCTCTGGTGTATCCTTATGCTGTATCCACCACCTCTCGTTAGCAGGATATTTCCTTGGCCTTCATACTTGTGTGTTTTCGGTTTTGTTTTATTTTTACCACCAGCTATATACCTATACCGTATGCCGAAGGACTTCAGCTCCAAATTTAATGTCCTTTTACAAATATTAAAAAATTAATTCGCCCCCCCTTTCGATTTCATATGTGTCCTTACATTGTCTGTATTTGCATATGTTTCAATTCAACATATCTATAACATATCCTTTGGGCTCAACGAGAGGAAGCAATCTCAAAACAGTTTTAAAAAACATGAAATACAAAAGACGACCTTTTCGCTCGCCGTTGATTGAATTTTGTTCATGAATGTCCTTCGGAGGAGTGAATGAATATTTTATAAATAAAATATTTACTCTTTTTAATTTTCACTTTGCTCCAGCTTCAGCTATAGGATGAGAAGGAGGAGCAAACCTGTCAGCTATTCATTTT
Source organism: Cheilosia soror (assembly GCA_949372485.1). Classification (NCBI taxonomy): domain Eukaryota; kingdom Metazoa; phylum Arthropoda; class Insecta; order Diptera; family Syrphidae; genus Cheilosia; species Cheilosia soror. The sequence goes on from OX443564.1 coordinate 4,508,486, forward strand.
ACTTGAAACCCCAGCTATGCATGGGGGCTTGGGATTGGGATTGGGACTGGTGGTGGTCGTCGTCTACTTTTTGTGCGATTTATTTCACAGGATATACAAGTCGCATCCATCTTGCAGTTAGCATGTTTCACTCCCATAAAATGGAAGAATTCACTGCATTTTTAGTTTGGTGCGGAGTGCACGGGGCATGGCCGAGTTGCTTGTGAGAGGAAAATGATCTTAAATCACCAAGAGATGCTATTTTATGGCTTTCGTATTTTAAGATGAATTCGTCCTTTGCAGCACAGTTCTTTGCAAACAATACCGTGTCGTCCGTGTGTGTGTGTGCTAAGATTGAATGGTGCTCGAGCTGGGCATCAAGAACAATGACGGTACTTAATTTTAAACAGAACATAAATTGTCTTATAAACTGCTACAGGATCTATTGCTTTAGTCCTGGAAATTTATAAGATTTTTAATTGTTTTTGAGCATCAAAAGAAGGGAAAAGGTTTGCATTAGTGGGTTGGAGTCGACGATTTTTCGGGCCGTGACGATGTCTGAGGTGACAGATTTCTAAAGTCTCATTTATTGAGTCTCCTTCTCTAAGTTCTGTCAGAACGACAAAAAATATCTCCATCTGCCTTGTTCAATGCTTCTGCGCTATACGTCAGGCTGCGAAGATGAAGGTCTTATGTATAGAATCACCTTATTTCTGCTTGACAAGGCCTTACTATTCATTTGCCTTCTTAGGCCAGAGGAGTAGCAATTGTGCAAAGTTCCAAACCTACCCAGCAAGAAGAAGATGAAGAAGTCCTTCTTGCCATGCACGAAACTGTCGTCATGGTTTTTAAATTACGTCGGAAGTATAAGACAGTCCTAATCTGACAGCTCTTCTCATCGAAGATGTCCTGCATTACCGAATAAGTGGTATTTTCATGACCTCTATCATGCGTTACCTGGGACCTTTTCACACTGACGACATTGTACTGCAGCTTATAATCGACAGACTGTCCAAAAACTATGTGTTGTAGAGCCTTATTGCCAACCTTTCCTACAGCTGTCATATAGAAGCTTCCATATTGGACTAACGCACCCCAAATCCTTACATAAAAAGCTAGGCTCAGGCCATCCATTTTGAGACTTTTGTGCGGATCGGACTGTTGTAACGTTCTGTCGTAAAATCACCATTGTCTTTTAAGATGAACTCCAGATGCTGTCAGGAAAGTGCCAGGATCATTCTAGAGTCTGAAATTCTAGAGTCTGAAAGAGGTTAGGGTAGTGAGCTGGCGAGGAGTTCTCCGTGTCACACTCAGGTCAATACTGACCCATTGTGATGCTGAAATAAATTGTGTCCCTTTTCGCATGTTCAGCACTCACCGCTACTGTCGAACAACACTTCGAGCTCTAAGCTGATGGTACGAAAAGCCCTGCAAGGCTTTCATTGGCGCAGCATTTTTCTGCGGTAAATAAGTCTAGGTTAGGTTGTGAGGGGTGTGAGTTCATCATAATGGACTAGACACCATTTCTGGTCCATTATGTCATCCCTGGGGAACCTTCACGGTCAAAACCTAAACCAATTCGTCAAAACACTAATAGAACCTAAAAATGGTTTCAATTTTGCTTACAAAGCCAACCTCCTCTAAGTTGTCGAAGAAGTATATTCCAAGGAACCCAAAAATGGTTTCAATCTTGCTTTAGAAGCCAAACTGCTCTAAGTTGTCGAAGAAGTAGGTACCTTCCAAGGTGCCTCCTTCTTATTCCAGCAATAGCTTGACATTCACACAGAAGATGAGTAATATATTCTGCGACATATATTTTAGGTCCTCATAATACCTGCACGCGTCCGCACTTGTTGAGCCTCATTTCATAGCGGGCTTCCTCAGAAGTCAATGCCTAGAGATTATGTATACTTGCAACTTTGATCTGATGAGTTTTAACACTTCTAGAAATTTTTTCCGACCTAACTTAGGTCACAAAAGGCTTGATACAGCGTGCCCTTCTATATGTGACCATCTTAGGTCTGTCTTATTTTTGTCTTTTTCGAAAATAGTTCTCTTTGCCACGGCTATTGGTGGTCTTAAGCCTTGTTTCATTCTGTGGAAGCTCTGCTCCGTTTTTAGCCAGGACGTCGGACCTTTCGTTACCCTCAATATTACAGTTTTCCAGGTACCCAAAACAATCTGACATGGTTCTGAGTACATTATGTTCTGATCATTTTGCGGCAGCTCCTGACAAGTTTAGATTAGAGGATGTAAGACTCTAGGGGTTTAGCGCAGCGTAATGTAGATAGGGACATTCTTGTTGGATATTGATCCCATTTCAAATAGTTTCCCAGCTTTGAGTGGCCAGAAACCTCTGCCTGTCTAATTCAGCTGTAAAAAGACTCAATAGGTTGCAAAAGAATAAAAGTTATTGGTCAGCCATCTTCGAAATAGCTGTCATTTCAGAGAATAAATGTCGTCTATGCAAATCTATACGATATAAGGATACACTAGGCACTTCTTCCAAGAACCTCAGCTTCTTGAAGTTCTTAAAACACATTCTCTAGAGAGATCCTCAAATTCATAACGAGAACTAAACAACTAATGGTGCCTTCAACTGACTCTTGTTGGGTCCAATCTTAAAAAAAGTGGCCCAGAAAAGTCTCATTTCTTATAACTGGGCATATGTTGCGGGCTACACTTTTTTTGTAAAGCAAGTAAACTCCTTTTGAAGTTTTGTTTTATTAGCAAAAAGTGTTCCCTCTAAAATCAATTTCGATCAGCCTCAGAGGCTTGAAGTCTGAAGTTTCCAGCTTACCCCAAACTTTGTATTCATGTGCCCCATGATAGGAATCTACATATGTAAGTCAGGAAGCTATTAGATACCTACTCGTATATAAATAGATCAGCCGCCAGTTTTATTTTTTTTTTTTAGATGTTAATAGGCATTTCCCATTTGTTGCCTGCATACTAGACTGATGGTTACCTTGTTCCTCAGACCACTCGTTTGGACTTGAGACTTATCTTACCACAAACATAGAGTTGATCACAGAAAAATTTAAAATCGATTCCCTGTTTAGAAATAAAAAAAAACAAAACAACAATTTTATAATTTCTTGAAACATTCATTTCGATTTTATTTTTGAGCTTTTTGTTTATATTTTATTTTTATAAATATTTTCATATAGTACATATTATTATAGGTATGTTTTATATTTTATGGAAATGTTGATTTACATGTTGACTTCATAATTTCTATTTTTATTTTATTTTTAATAACAAAATAGAATAATATGTTTACTACACATTAACAAAATAATTTCAATAAATTTTTTTAAAGATTTATTTACACTTTTGTTTAAGAATATTGTATTTTTTTTTCGTTTAAAATTTCAAGGAGAAAGTCTAAATAATTAAGCGTTAAATTTCGAAATCGAAAAGTTTGATATTTCCTTATTTAATATTTATTTTTTTCCGAATAAATTTTGTAAATATTTATTTTTTGTTTTCTTTAAAATTTGATTTTTTTTTTTAAATTTATTTGCTTTTAAAATCAAGCACTATTTTGCGTATACATTATTTTGTCACTTAAGTTGTCGTATTTTTGTTTAGGTTTCAATATTTAAATTGGTATACTTGCGTGTAGCTTATAAATAAATCACTATACACAGTTTTGTTTTTTTTTTTTTGTTTTTACATTTTAGCGTTAATGGAAGTTCTTAAAATTGCCTTAAATTTAAATACTAAATTTTATGTGATCTATACAATTTTCAAAGGAGGTTAAATAAATTTTTTAAACCTAGTATTTGTTATTGATTTTGTTTCAAAATGCTTGGTATACATTAGTTTTTTTTTTATTTTCTATAAATATTAGTTTATTTAAGTTTTAAGTACATTAGTGAGGTTTTTATAAATTTCAATTTATTTTACGTATACAATTTTTATTCACATGGGTGTTTTTTTTTATGTAATTATTTTTGTTTTGTTGTAGACATGCATTTGGAAAATAAAAAAAATTTAAAAAATAAAATACTTACAGTGGTTCAGTGGAAATTGCAACGAAATGAGGAAAAATAAAAGAAAATGCGAATCTCTTCAATTTGGCACAAGTTTTTTTTTTATTTAAAAAATAATAAATTTAAATTAACAAAAATGTTTAGATACTTAGAAATTAAATTTAACACTGCTCTTAAGTACTAAAGCAACAATTAATAATTTACTATAACATAATAGCTGCAACCACTGATACAAAAATTATATTTTTCTCTATATAACCACAGATTCTTTTGTTTATTAACAAATATTCGATGTTATTTATCTATTCATTTATTTATTTATTTTTTGTTTTTATTTTTTTAGATAGCCTTTCATTTTCGATTAAAGTTAAAAATTACGTATACATTCTTTTGTAGGGGATTTTGTTGATTTGTTTATGTTCGCTTTGCTTATAAATTTTTATTCTCAACAAGGAAAGGTGTAAAATGTACCTTAACACTGGTTTTAAATAATTTAGGTTCTTTAAGGGTATAGATTTATTTTTTTAATATTTGCTTTAAAGCATTAAATATATTTAATTTTTTTTGTAACTTAGTTTTGTCCTTAATATTTAGTAGTAAGATTTACTTGAGAAAGTAGTTATATATATTTTTATATATTATTTCTAGTAGATATAGTATTTTCAATTTTATTTTATTTTTCTTAGGACTCTTTTAATACTTAGTTGAATTATTTATGTGTAATCACGAGTTTTCTTCTTTTTTTTATACAATATTGTGTACAGAGTTATATATATTTTTTTCTTTCTTTAAAGTTTGCCACGTAAATGTTTTTTTTTTTTTAATTTTGTTTGTGATAATTGGAGGAAAACTCACAGTGAGGAAGGGGAGACTGGGGCATGTGAGTGTGTGAAGGATCATCGAAAGGAAACTGAGTTTAAATTTGACAAGAGAGACACGAGAGGCGTCTTCAACATTTTAAGGGCGATATCGACAGAACAAGACGATTATCTGAGTGTTAAATGTGCTGTCAATATTTTTTTACAAAAATCGTCGTGTTTGGACCGTCATCGTAGAATCATACGTAGGACGACATACTAAGACTTGACGTTGAATTTTGATGTCGTCGAAAGTTACAGCTTTTCATATACCAATTTTGGTGGTAGCTTGGAAACTGTTTGGGCCGTCGAAGTACAGCAACTTACTAAGACTAGACTTTGAATTTCAATGTCGTCAAAATTTATGGTCTTTGCTCTATACCAATTTCGGTGGTAGCTAAATTTTTGCAAGATCTGGGACACGATTGCAACGAAGAATGATGGGCCTACCTACAACTAACGTAAAATAAGTCAGAATCAAGGTACTAATCAGCACCAGAAGAGCTAGGGAGAGAATATGGACAACAATTGGCTACTATATCATGTAATCCCTGTTCTATAGAAACGATGATGACCTTTTTAAAAGAGCTGGGGCCAGATCGCGTAAAATAAAAACGATCGAACGACATCGTTTTCACTAAAGCTGTCTCTATCATATCTGTGACAATAGACAGAGACTGCTAGTATCGAAACGACGTCGTTCGTTCGTTTTCATTTTACGTGATCATCTTAGAACTCTTAGTGAGTCCTTCTTACTGACCAGTGCAACGAAAAAAGCAAATCGTACAGCAATAAAACTGAGGTGACTATCAGAACAGCGAATTGAGTAACAAGCGCCCTTAGAACGATGACAAATGATATATATGATGACCATCTTGGCCTACAAAAACCTCCTCTACGACATCTCTTTAGAAGTTGGGAATGGCTGCTAACGACAAGAAAATCCACAACAAGAGCTCATCGTATGAACCGAGTCGTGTCGATGTCCAAGAATTTTGTTTGCAAACATATATCAAGGCCATGACTTCTGGCGCAATCCTTTTAGTAAAGTCTTGGTTAAGGATGTCCACACACTAACCAGCATCGGAAAAAAGAAAACCTTTAAGTCATAGTTTGCTGTAAAGCAGAAGCTAAATTAATAGAAAAAACACTTTAGGAGCTAGCTAGCATGTCGAATGGCATTTCTGCTTTAAAGCCAAGAGAATGACCAACTCTTTAATTGTCAATTGACTGTGCACATTTGACAATAGAATTTAATTAGAAAATGTGGAATCTGTTCATAAAATACCTCCCATAAGTTCCGCACCACAATCGGGTCCAGTTGAACCTTAGGTATCACCTTCAAAAGTGTTTGATAAAATTCAATCCCAAGGCCCAGGCAGCTTCATCCAGAAGTAAAAAAAAACTCTCTTGACAAATCTAACTTACGACTTTACTGATTGACTGATGACATATGAGCTTCAGATATCAGCTTTAAAAATTTGGGCAAACTTCAAGCCCAACTATGTCAATCAGTGACTCTCTTAAGAATTCCTACCAAAATCCATCTACTAATCCCAAAAATGCGGCGGAAATCTTGAGTAAGAAATGAAAGAATGTAGTAGGTGCTCACCTCCTCAGGAAAAAAATGAAAAATTATTGCCAACAAAGAAGAAAAATCGCAGAAGACGTGAAGAAGCAGAAATTACAACAAAGGGAAAAAAATTAAAGGAACGAAAGAAAGGGAAGACTGTCCCCTGACAGTAGTTTAGATGAAAAAAATTGTAATAGATGCATCGAGAGTACTGAAAACTATTTCAATACCGTTTCTAGTTAGCTACATGACGTTTATATTTCAAATTCCAACACATTGAACTCCACGTCATCGAGAAGGCCCAACAGAATGTTCCAGTGATGTGCTCTCGATGTGCAGATAGCCGCAAAAACAACCTGCCAGAGGGCCCAACAGAATACTACAGTGATGTGCTCCTGATGTACAAATAGACTCAAAAAGAACATGCATCCTAAATTGACAAGTGTTCGAAATAATTTCTATGAAAATCCGACAACATTGAAAATTGCAAACTCATTATTTCAACTGTAACAAAACGACGATCTAGTGTCAACCCAAATTGACAGCACAATGCTTTTTCAATATTAAACGACAATTTTTAATTTATTTAAATTAACTACAGACCACTTAAACAAAAAAAAATGCAACAAACCTACTCCACTGGTAAAGCAAACATAACTCAACACAATCTGTCAAACGGCTGAAATAACTCAGCGAAAACCAAATCGTTCTCTTTCACATACCTCTTTCGCTGCAGCTACACTCTTTCAAATCGAATTCATTGAGTGCAAAGACATTGAGTTGAGTTTTTATTGAAAGTTCATTCTGTCAACTTTGAGCGCGTTTCACTTCCAAACTCAAAATACTGGTTTTTATCATTTTCCAATATCCATCACTCCTCCTACACACGCATACCTACTCCGCTCCATTCTCTTTCGATCGGAGGAAAAAAAAAGTAAACAGTCCGCCCTCCTTTTCGCTCTTTAACATTTTCTCACCAATTGCATTGCGATTTCCATGGACTGGAAAGAGCGAAAAGACAGGAGAAAAAAAACCAAAACAAAACAATTCCAAGTGGGAGTGGGAAAAGTGTTTTTTTTTTGTTGTTTGCCTCTTCTCTTTTAATTCACTTTAATGGTTAATCGATGAGCAAAAAGGAGAGCAGGCGAGGAGATAAATTCAAATCACATTCTGACAACTGACACATGTCAATATGGGATGGTGAATGGTGATACCTAATTATGTCGATATGCGTCATATTTACCTTTTGACTGTCAGACGTACTTGGAGGACAGCTGCTTGGCCAGTTCGGTGTACTTGAGGAACTTTGACTGCACGCTCTCGTCGGCTGTTGACGTTGTCGCCGGTGATTGTGATGTTGGGGGTGGTGGGGGTGGTGCTGAAGCCGGACTCTTAGGCTTTGGTGAGGGTGGAGGCTGTGAAGATGACGATGACGACGATGAACCACTCATGAGCGGTTTTGATGACTGCAGGAGGGGTTCCATGCTGGCGTCGTCTTTGACAAAGTGCACCTTTGACAGGTGATGACGGTAGGCGCCCTTTGAACAAAATGGCGTATCACAGAAAGCGCATTTGATGACGGAATCGGATGTTATGACGGCGTCATTGCAGGCCCAGCTGAAGGCGACCATGCCGCTGGGAGTGCCGGCACCTGTCAGACCACCATTCGGGTTGTGGTGGGGATGGTTGGTGGATGAGGTTAGGCGAGTGCTGGCCGCCGGCGGATTGTCGGTTTTTTCGCAGAGTTTCTGGAGTGCAGCCAGTGGATTGGCGGAGGAGGGCTTTCTACCTCCGGACGAGGTGTCGTTGGTGGAAGATGTGGCGTTGTGCGAGTTGAGGCTGTCGAACATGGACGATAGAGCTGTCAAACTGCTGCCGGGGAGCTTTTTGTCACCACATCCGGCTGATGAGCGGTCGCTTGATGCTGGACTAGGTGCAGGACTGGGAGCAGCAGAGCTGCTGGGAGTCCTATTTTTGCGAAGGTCCAGTTCGCCGGCGGCGCCTTCTGCGGAGGGTTCCATGTTGAATTCCTTCTTCACGGAGATTTTCGAGTGTCGCTCGGGTTCCTCGTCTGCGTCGTCGTCGGTTGGCTCGTGCTTAACTTTGACCTCGTCCGAGTTGGGCGATTGGGTGATCTTATCTGGCGTTCGTCGTGGAGTTGACGGTGGCAGGGGAGTACTGATCTCTGGCTTTCGCTCCGGAGTCAGTGACTCCATGCGACTGCTACCGCGATCGGATACGGAACTGGACTCGGAACCGCTTCGCTCGCGGCGTGCGTACTGAGACTGATGATGCTGGTGATAGGATCGGAGGAGACCCATAGTCTGAGCGTCGATCAGCGGTTTGGTGTAGTCGACGCTTTCGTCGATCCCGAGACGCTTGAGAATGCTCGCGCCAAGTGGAGTGCCGGAGTTATTGGGGGCGTAAGCTGTGGCGCCGTGCCGGGAGCGAGTATCGAAGCTCTTCTCGATCAGTTGCTCGATGGCGTTCAAGACGGAAGGCGAGGAGGACGTCTTTTCGCCTTGATTTGGGTCCCTCGAAGTGGGAGAGGGCATATGGGGCGAGATGTGTCTGTGCGTCGAGGACGTTGAAGCGGGTGAGATGCTCTTTAAGCCATCCCGGCTGCCTACAGAATGCGATGGACTCGTTAGCGAACCGTCTGGTGGTAGGATGTTATTTTTGATGCTCCTTGGGGACGCATTGGCGATCGCACCGCCCACACACTGCCTTATGTGATCGACGAAGAGGGCGGTCTCAATCTTGTCGCCGCACTTTTCGCAGGTGATCTTCGTGGAGACATTCATTTGCTGCTTGAAAGGATCCCCATTTTTGTAGTCCTGCTGGCCAGCAGCACGTTCCAGTTCGAGGAGCTTCCTCACGGGCAGGGACTTCTTGCGTTTTTCGCGAGTTTGACGTCTCCGTCCGCCGGTCTCGGTGATCGAGCGCATGATGTGCTCCTTGTAGTGGGCGTTCTTGATCATGTGATTGCTGAGATCCTTCAGCGATGAGAATGCCTGATCGCATACCTTGCATGTGAGCACCGCTGAGACAGTGCTGTTGGTCGCCGACGGAGGGCCTTGAGGACCTGGAGCTGGTCCGCCCATGGGTGGGGCAGGTCCAGCGCTGGCAGGAGCTGGACCACCGCTGGATGAAGAGGAACCTTTCTCATCGGATGACTTCCAAGAAATGATCTGCTCCTGCGAGATTATGTTGGTATAGTGCTGGGTCTGTTGCATGTGGTTGGTCATCTCGGCCAGTGAACGGAAGCTCTGGCCGCACCACATGCACTTGAGGATTTGACGAGTCTGCTCGGCACCCTTGCCCAGCCAGACATCCTGGCCACGGACAAGTTTCCTGGGAAGTGGCATTGTCTCCTTAATGAGCAGATTCAAGTCGGACTTGCTCGACGACGAAGTGGAAGACGTCACGTTCGATGGTGTTGCCGACGATGACACAGCCGGATGGCGATGATGCTGTTCGTGGTGATTCTGCTGCGATGGTGGAACGTTCACACCGCAGTGCTGGGTCTCCTTCATGTGGGTCGTCAGAGTGGCAAGGGTGGGGAAGCTCTGTTTGCACCAAACGCATTTGAACACGTCCTTCACAGCATCGGCGCCTTTGTTCAGCCAATGCGACTGCCATGCGCTATGCCTTCCCGTACCGCCTCCAGTCGGCTGAGCGGGAGATCGCATCTCACCAACATCAGACCCACCCAACCGAGTCATTTCGGACATTTTTTCAAGCGCTTTCGTGGCATCGTTCGTCGCTATTTTGCTTTTGCCGTTCCACTCAAGGGGCAGACCGCCCTTTGGAGATATGCTGGCTGCAGCGACCGCAGCCAAGTACGGATTGATCGGTGGCACCCACGATGTCGGCAGAGGTTTGTAGTCATTCGGCCGTGGAAGCTTTCTAGGAAGTGGCACCTCTTCGTCGGTGGATCGCTTTCGACCGCCCACACTCAGATCCAACGGACTATTAACATCGCCCGAAGAGGAGGGGGATTCCGTACCACAGTCTGACTTGTTGGACAGATTAACAGCATCACTGTCATCCTTGCAACTATCTGCGTCCGAATCCCGTCGGCTTCGTTTCGTGCTAAAGTCCAGCGCTGGCGAGTCGTCTGCAACCGGTGACTGCATAGGCGGTAGCCTAGGTGACGGTGATTGCGCTGCTTGCTGCGCAGCCAAACTTGCCAATGGATTGCCGAGGAGTAGACGATTCTGTTGAGCAGCTGCGGCTGCGGCGGCATTCAAATAGGCAGCCATCGCGGCCGATTGTGGAGGCAAAAGGGCAGCTGCGGCCGATGGTGCAAGTGTCGCTGGCAATGGCAGACCAACCGGCGGACTGTTGGGCGTGGGTGTTGGCGCTGCGTTGCTGCCATTGCCGGAACAGTTGGAGTCATCCGACTGGCAGCGACCACCGCCAGTGGAGCCGGTCGAATCGCGTGATTGACAACGCGGGCTGGCCAGCTCGCTGGAAAGACACAAAAGGAGAAGAGGTTACAAGAAATCCAGCGGATTGATTAATTTTTTAAAAAAGTTGTAGTTGGAATATGAACAGGGCTTTCAGAAAACACAAATCGGGAGGATCTGTTGTTGTTTCGGTTTACCGAAGATTCCCAGATTGGTCTCTGTTCAAACTTCCTGGAATTTGGACCTTTAATATCTACAAGTGTAACAAAAATACAAGAATTTCCAAGCAGCGGGAAGAAACGAGAAGCTTTGGGCTAGAACAGACATAGGTGTTTCACAGTCAGGTTTAACAAAAATTCACCGAAGGCTTCTTTTATCTCAATGTATCTTATTTTTAAAGCGGCTGATAACGGCTGATGAGAAATGGATTGTGATACCCAAGCCGTCTTGGTCCCAACTTAATAAGGCTAACTCTCCGGAGTTCCGGAAAGATCTAAAACAAAGTTTCCTCTTATTTAGAGTCAGTTATTTTTTGGGAGACCCCGAAGCCGGCTTAAGTAGGTACAAGATTCAGCTTAGAATTTATTACAGCGACCTTATCATGCTCAGAAAGTTAAAAATACAACGACTAAGGGATTGTGTGTATAACAACTCATCAGCCCGAACGACGACGCCTTTAAGTCTGTCCCTTAGCACAGCAGAGGAGTGTAACTATTGGAGTGCAACTTTAGGCATCTAGCTTGGGACTAAACTACCTGGAGGGGTCTTTTGGTTGAGGTCGTGATCTAGTTCTGACTATGTGACTGCTCAAGGCTTTACACACAACAAAGTGGTAGATTGATGTGGATCAAGAACTGATGAGGGAACTGTGGTGGGAGTATTTGGGCCTAGAATTCATTATTCAGAATCAATGGGTAAAAGAACCAGCGTCTTTCAGACCGAAATTGATCCCTAATCTGGATTAGGTACCCAAATCAAATCAAAGTCAACTCTGATATAGCTATAATGTGCAGATAGGCAAGCTGCTATTATGGGACATAAACCTGTGCCTGGAGTGCCTGGAAAAACTCAATGAAATTGGTAGTAAATACAAGGATAAAAGGCAACGAAATGGCCAACTCTCTAGCAAGAAATGGATCATCTGTAATTTTGTATCCGGGTTTTGTTATTCAACCTCAAAGAAAAGAACGAAGAAAGTACTAAATGTTATTATGCCAACCAAAAGGCTTTTGAGAGGGCTTACAACCGAATAGAACACCAGATGCACAGGCTTGAGGATTAAAAAACCCAAGGCATGATTTTGACAAGGCCTGAGTATCTGACAAAAGGAATTGGATCCTCCCTGGTATAGGTACTGTCATAAAAGGTATACCCATTTTCATCCTTTGGTGGATGGCTCAAGTAAAATGCGAACGGAACACGAGCAGAAGTCTAAAGTATCAGCCATTCTATAGTCCTATCGACTTGTAGACTATTGCAGCGTTTTCAAGACGAAGATCTACACGGTTATGAAAGTGGTTCAAACCGTGTCTTTTTGAACTAGTAGGTATGTACTACTATACTGGCTTTCTGGACATGTGGCTCTGCTGGAAGGAAAAGAAACAGCACCCAAGCTATAGCCAGATACATCTCTTAATTGGTCATACAAGTATTAGCAGCTCGAAGATTGTAAAGCAGGAAGAATACCCAAGCCAGGCCCCAGGAACAGACGCTTCGCCTCTGAGCCATAAGGAAATCTTAAATCATTAACAGAAGAGCCGAAAGGTCCAGACTTTGGCCTTCAATCTGCGTTAAAATAGATAATTTTTTTGAATGTTTCAAAGTTGAAAAATAAAAAATAAAATACACTTATGATTGTGCCAGAACTTAGTTTGTGAACCGCAATTGATACAAAAAGGTCCAAAGATTTAAATATCTTCTGATTGAAACCGAATTCCGAGTCCTCGCCTGGGTAAGTACCTATAATAATCGGATTCTGCTTCAATAGAAACATGCGGTTAAAAGTATAGACACCTTCAGAATTGACCTCTGCAGAAGCTGGAGGTAGGAAACAGAATCTGTATCTCTTGTGCCACTGCCTAGTCTTCCTAGAATGTCACTTCTTTTGCATGGGAGGAGGATTTGTTTTTAACAGATTGAAGAAGATTCATCAACAGATACGAATGGTTTTGTTAGTTGCATCTACTATAAGAGGATGCATACAATATGGACCGGAAATGGCGGGGTTACAATTGGAAAATACTTCTTCTAACGTTGGTCTTGAATCGTTCTGCGAAATAAGGGATCACAAAATAAGAATTCACTACAGGAAGCAAATAGGGCCCTAAGCAAGCCAAGCATCTTCTATACGATAAGTACAACCAAAAAAGATTGCAGGCTTGCTTCAGCATGAGCAAAAATAACCTCTGTAGGTGTTGTAATTGGCGTCCTAAAGGGGCATGTGTAGACTCAATGAAACTGGGTATATTTGAAGAAGGTCTCTGGCTAATTCTGCGATAAGTCCAGTGGAACCTCAGAACCTCAGCTTTTGTGGAGCATTTATCCACAAAAAGGGGCACAAATTTCCAAAAATCTGTGCAACTATACCTGCATACGCTGAAGACATCGACATCATTGTCAAAACACAGCGAACTGTCACTGGTGAAGTTGGAAGTATCAGTACAGAGGCGGCAAAAATGGGTTTAGTGGTGAATGAGGGCGAAAAAACAAATATTCCGTCAAAAAGAAGGGACACACAACATCGGTAGTAGTTAGGTAGTTCAAGACTTTGTCTACCTCGGCTCCGCTATTCACTCTGAAAATGACATCAAATCAGAAATCAAGTGAAGAATTACACTTGCCAACCGCTGTTTCTTCAGCCAAAAAAGGCCATTGATTAAGGCCTTGTCGAGAAACACTAAGGAGACTCTTTAGAAGACCCTCATCATCCCAGTTCTGCTTTATGGCGCAGAATCATCTACGTTATCAAAGGCGGATGAAGATCTGCTCATGGTAGCTTCGAACGCATAATTCTTCGAATGATTTTCTGCCCCGTTTTGCGTTGACGGGCTTTAGAGGAGAAGATTTAACAGCGAACTCTACAGCGACATCGAGTTGGTCAGAACAGTAGGTACGTACCACGCAATCAAGACGGCTAAGCATGTAGAGCGAATGGACATCAACGCTCGAGCCCGTAAAGTTGTCAGTTCCAACCCGAAAACACTGAAAAAACTGCAAAAAATTTGGAAAACTACAAATTACCATCACTGCAGTAGTTGGCTCTCATCATAAGATTCTTAAAAGGCAACTAAATCAGAGTGCGAGTGCTATAGAAAGGACTTCTTCTGCCAAGGCATAATAAGATTACAAGACTCACAAAAATAATGTCGAAAGGAGGAAAGGAAACGTTTATAAGGGTGCAGGTACAGGTACAACTTGGAGAGGTATCTATATTTTAGACCAAGAGATCACACTTACAAAACACCACCCTCTTTCAAATATGTAATAGATAACCTACGTCAATAATAACCCCAACAGGAAAGTATAAAACAATTCAAAACCCAGATAAAAATTTAAAAATAGGAATTCGGACAAAAACCAAAACTCGTCACAATCACATTTTTGATAGCTCCATTGTGGATAGGGGCTATCAAAAAAAAAAAACGAAACAAATTGCCGAGAGATTTCTTCGCAAATAGAAATCAACCAAAACACTAAATTTCCACTGACAACCCATAAACTAAAGTCATGTTATCTGTCACCGAAAAAATACAACAACAACTCATCCTTTTGTAAGTTGCGACCTTCAAACGCAACATTCCTCTTCTTTTCAACATCAAATAAAGAAAATGACACAACAAAAAAAAAACGTATGTCTTCCGTCAAAACTATTCAACATAACACACGACCATCGAGTCGTCCCCTCCCCCATCATCATCAACCAAAGCTATTTAGTTAAATGCTTTTGGAAAATATATTTTTTTTTTATTTAAAAATTGTCAGATATATATCATAAAAAAAAAAGATAAATCCGATTTAAATCACACACACAGACAACAAAACCCCAACTAACCTTGCATTCAACGCCTGCCTATAAATCTCCAGCATAACAGCCTCGTGTAGCATCATTCTAATGGCGCGAAATTAATTAAATCGATTTTTTTTTTATTTTTAATATTTAATTATTTTTCAAATGCACATTTTTTTGTAAACATTTAAACAATTTTTTGTTTTGTGAAGTAATTTTTAGTCACAAAAAAAATATATATATTTGTATCAATCGTGTAAACAAAAATATCAATTAGTTATGGTTGAAACTATTTCTATCACCGTCACGCACTGTGTTAATTGTTGCACTAAATAAATCACGCAAACAAAATTTTTTTGATAGCTTGTCGTGGGCGCGCGAGGGTGCTTTTGATAATAAAAGAAACACACAACAACAACAAAAAAAATATGTTTGTCTTCAAAAACACTTTACAAGAGATAGATATGTTTTAAAAGTTGATTTGTTTTTATTTTTAATATTTTATTATTTTTTTTTTATTTATAAGAATAGATCACAGGAAAAAAAAACAAAATTTGAATATTTTTTTTTTTTATTTTTAATATAATTGGAATAGTATTCACATTTATATATCGTATACTGTTATCACTGGGAGAGAATTGATCCTTGAGATTGTCGTAAACCACTAAAGATACAATAGATATCCGTTTAAAGTTGTTTCGATATTATTTGAATTTATTTTTTATTTTTTGCTCTGACTAGATATTGCACTGGGAAAGCAAACAACTCGTTGTTTTTGTTTGAAATTATCGTCTATCACATTATCACACTATTGATGGTTCTAGTACTAAATAATCACAACAACAAAACGCTACCGTAGTAGTTGTATTTCGAATTGAGAAATTATTATCGTTTATGTGACTGTTGTTGTTGCTACTAATTGAACCACTGACACTGGTATTGTTGTTGTTGTTATTGTTGTTTTTGTTGTCGTCAACATAAAATCTCGACATGATTACGATGAAACGGACTGTTGTCGACTAAAAAATCTTTTTGACACTGACATCGTACAGACTGGTCGGATTGTGCTACACTGTGTGTACATGGATAATGGAGAGAGATACGTGAACGTATGGCGCTGTCATTCCCAAAAACCGAGTTGTTGTATACATATACGGGTTGGAATTGTGTCTGTGAGGAATGGGATGAACTAGTGTTGAGAATGAGAGACGAACAAATATCCGAACTCGTTACCGTGTCGCGTAATAATGATTGTTGTGTGCTTGAATTGAATGATTTCTACACATCAAATGCCTTTCAGGGATTTTATTATCCCTTCAGATGGGCCATGCGCAGGGTCCTTTTTTCCAATAGAGCATGGAATTCTCTTCAAACAGATACAGATGCAAATACTATATGAATCTGATAGGAATTTCAGAGGTTACGTCTATACATTGAAAGGGAATGCAATCAAAAGAGATTTATGGCATTTTCAAAACAATTGGACATCCTTGTTGCACCACGGATGAGCTGGATAAGGCTCTTTCATTCGAAAGCACGTTTTTCGATTCCTACAACTACCATGGCAGATGGTGTATCTTATTGCAAATAATCGTATCTGTGAATAAGAATACTGTCAAGAGAGTACAGTTGTTTCGTTTTTGAATTGTTCCTTATGTTTCTACCATCGAAACTACTACTCTTTTAGATGGTGCAAGAGCATCAGATACTCGTCGACGTCGTATTTGAAACTAGATAAAACACCTGCTGTGCTGGTTTGGTAATGTAAATAATTTTTGTTTTGTTTTTCTAAAAAGTTTTCCCCTTCCTTTAAGAGAAGAATGAGTTCCTTAGCTATCTGTAGCTCCTCTTTAAGCCGGTGAAATAATTGTAAAGAGCGCAGAGATGCATTTTTGCTGATGTTTTTCTCTTTTTAACCACGCACGATGTAGTGTAGGGAAATTCGACAGCAAGAGGTCGACATTGATACTGAAACTCGAGCAGAAATTGTCGGCACAGTAGGTATAATCGGTTAAAAACCAATTGACCCCCAGACTCTATAAGGAAATTTGTCTTTTTTATATCATATGGTTTCAAGCGATTTGATGTTCTAATCATGTGTTAAGATATGTACTTAAAAAAAAGAAACAAAAATTAAACTACAGTTAAACTTCCATAACTCGAACTTCTTTAACTCGATTTTCTCTATTAGGTACTCGAAGTTTTATTAAGAACTCTGCGTTTTCAACTTTTTGATCTTTTGGCCTCCATAAAAGTTTCTATAACTCGAATTGATTTGCTTTAATTTTGAAAGTTCGACTTCTGGAAGTTTCACTGTAGCCTCACAATCATTACAAAAAAAAAAAAAAAAAACAGTGGCGCCCAATGCAGGGCCACAAAATGTATAATTTTTTCACTGGTTCTTGGAAACTATTTACGACAATATGAACATTTTGCCCCCTGAGGTATTTTTAATCTTTTGAACAAATAAATGAAATAAAAAATAAAAATTGTGGCGCCCAACGCAAGGTACCTACTACCTACCTACGCGTTCATATTTGTAAAATGTCTTGTCCAATAGGTCGTTGGTTAAAAACTGAACTTATCTTGCATATATTTTTTTTTATAGAGCTGCAAGTTTTTCAAAAGTTATTGGGGAATCAAGAAGCAATTCATACCTTAATAAGCAGTGTTATGAAGCTCCTTCTGATCTTATTAAATCTGATAGATACCAAACAGAGAAGCTCTTTCGAAATTTCTGAAGGGTTTTTCTTTTCCACCTTCAATAAGTATCTATTTGGGTTGGAAATATTTTTTCTGACGTGGGAGGAGTCGCATATTTTTCCGGGAACCATAATCAACTACGACTATCTACCACGTCGATCGAAACCTGCAACACACTTTTGCCTTTGCCCTTTTAAACAGAAATTCTTTACTCATAAAATCTCACGATGATGTTTGTTCTAAATGGCGCCCAACACGGGGTTTTCTTGCAGCATCGTCTCTCTATCTCGTTCTAAAATTCGTCTTTTAAATTTGAAATTGGTTATTCATTTCAAAATGTGTTCACAACAGCTCGGACAATGAATTTTAAAAGATTACCGAGAATAACTACAAATGTGGAGCTTATTTTCAATTCTACGAAAGTGGCGCCCAACAGAAAACCTCGAATAGGCACTCGAATAAAATGTACTTCATGGAGAGTCGGGTCAGCCCTTTACAAATATAAGATCTCGTCACATAATCTGAGATCGAAGAGTAATCCTATGTGGAACCTATTCACGCTTACAATCCGGTTCGAAGGACCAACAAATCAATATAATGTATAACCTGAAATAAATCAGAAAGTGGATGCCAAAACCAACCTGCAATCTGACTATATGATAAACCAACAAATCGGCTCTTCTTCGGTTACTTTAGTGTAAGGATAGCGAAGGATTTTTTCTACTTTGCACATATCTATATAAAACATTTTAAAAACAGACCAACAATCATTCCCCCCCCCATAGCAAAGAAAGCTGACAACAAACAACCATGTACAAAAGACATCAATGTGCGTAATAGCAGGATGCGCAACAAATGTGAAGAAACGTCAGAGAAAAACTGGCAACAGACAAAATTCTTACATAATCCATTCGAATCGAGCGGAATGGGTGCATAAAATTGAAAAATCATTTTGTTCGCCCTAAAGTACAAAAAAAAAAAAATACACTCAACTAAGATAAATTAATTATTAAAAATATGTAAAGCGCTTTTTGAATCACAGTCACATCACGCAGGCAGAAAACCACCCCCACCTGCAAGCCAGACTCAGATGCGAGAGAAATGAAATGCTTCCCCGCACATGGCACGTACGGTAAAACAGCATACTCGTCAATACTTCGCTTTTATGACGTCTCTGTCAAAATACACACAGGTCGGCGGCGCAAATACAGATACACACGCACAAAGGCCATATATCTTGGCCAGAACAACGCGTATCGCACCGCATATGCTGTATAGGTATTGCCATGCCACCCTCTCTCTGTGGAACTTGACTCCTTTTGTATTCGAATCCTTAAATTAGAAAGGAGTGTATATCGCAGCCCACATGGATGCGGGGATCTAAAGGTATGGTTAGCCTTATAGCACCGACGAAAAATGAAAACCCTCAGTGTACCGTTTCTACCATTTCATCAAAATTTACTACAATGCCTCGTTTACTGAATAATTTACACCCCGCAAACAGAAAAAAAGTATAACGAACCCGCTCACACAATTCCTCAGGTTTAAAGATGCTGTATATATGAATGGGGTGGGGGGCTGAATTGTTCCAACTCCACATACACACGTAGAAAATATGGAAAAACATAAAAACAAAACGGGACTAAAATGTGAGTGATACGTGTTGTCGAGGGACCGATAAGGGCTGATTTAGATTTGAATGACGCCGCCATCCCCCCAAAACAAAATTCCGTATAGAAACCATCGCGATATGTGGAAGAGGGTGTAGGTATTATGGTCTCGGATGGTTGGCGGCGGCGGGGTTCATTTGACTTGATTTGCTACCGGAGAGTGTGAATGGTAATAGGGAGCATTTTTGCCCTTTTGTTTCAAGGTACTTTATGCTTGAAGGTGGGTCGACTGGGGGTATTTTAGTGCCGCATATGAAAGTGGAAATAGTTGTTTTGCCTTTGGTATTTATTGGACATTACTTTTGTTTGAAGAAGGGGTGGTGCTGGCTGCTGGTTGCTGGTTGCTTGAGTTTTGGGGGCCGCGGATGCCAAATTCGGAGGTAATTGGTTGTAGGCTTTTTGGTTAAATGATTCGTGGTTTGCAATTATCTACGCACAACGAATGGAAGCATGATTCGGGAGGTATGCGGCTCGAAGGACCAAAAGTCTTAAATATGACATGTCAACTAACAGAATGGAAGTACATTAGAATTCGCGAATAGTGACTTCGGTTATAACGACTAAGAGTTTGTCACTCGTGAGTGGTCGAATTCTACTGTATGTCTGTACACATTTTTACTTAAAATGCTGGTTTTTATGAGAGGTTTGACGGATTGATGTCAGTTGATGAGCAGCGTTCGGCAAGCAGTTGATACGAGTCCAAAGGGATCTGTTAGAAATCCAAAAGGCGATTTGATCTTCCTCTACTGCATAGGAAGTTACGGATTCTGCAGGGTGGAAGCTCTCAAAAACGTGTCCCAGATAATGACACTATTCCTGTTACGGTTGAATCGCATCAAGACGACATCTCAAGATTGCCGACCGCCTAGTGACAAAGCTTCAAAACTGCCAGAAAAAAAGTAAAGAGAACCAAGATTTTTTAAAATCATCGGCAAGCTGAATTGATGGCTCCAACGATGCCTTCTAAAATCAAAGGCTTCTTCAACATTCTTCAAAAAGTGTGTATAGGTACCCGTCGACATACATACATAACTCGAAGTCTTGATAACTCGATTTTTTTTGTGGCAATTGATGGTTTGTGTTATCGAAGTTCAACTGTAGTTCTAATTTCCAAATGCCATTTCAAGATCTATCAACGACAGTCATTCAACATGCGCTACCTCCCTCCTAAATGGAACGACTATCGCATCATGTCCATTTTATAATAATATCCCTATTCAGGTGTCAATAACCCCAAATGCCATTTCACCACCTTACCAACTCCACACGCCAAGAAGTTGCCTTAGCCACAAGTCCATAGAGTTTCCCCTCGATACAAACGATACCACCGTACCGAATGAACTTTTCTATAATGTACCTACTCTGACTGCCTTAAGACAACTACAAGTATACTCTACAACCCATCAGCCGATGGCAGCTGTCACTCATGTTGGCTTAGAATAAATTCACCTTCGAGGCTACCCGCCGCCGCCGCTCCCATTCGATCAATACTTCCACCTCGCTCATCACTATAATGTTATGTATCCTTTTCGCTAACGCATGTTGAACTCGCCCGCATATGCACAGTATCTTTGCCAGTTATTTACCAATCAATCAATCAGTCAATTCTGTCAGTGTGTCAGTTTATTGAACTGACTACATACGAGCCACGCATAAAACTCTAGAAGCAAACACACCCAAGCACACATCGCAGTAAAATAAAAAAAATATCCGCACGTCGTGTAAAGGGTTGAAAATGACTCAAAGCATAAAGACCTGTCAATCAAATATTGCCAACCAACCCTGCTAATGTGTCTAAATAACTCTGCAAAGGACAATCGGAAGAGGAAGCTTTGAAATAGGCAAAGAAACAAAAAAAAAACATACAAACAAGGACGAACGAACTCGCTTGTTAATGAGTAATTGAATTACACACATCGCCCTCCTGTCATGCGAATATTCCTTTGTTTTCCGCACAAAAAGGATGAAAGAAAAAAATATCCTTCCACCACCCACAATATTAGCAAAAAAAAGGAACACATAAGTCGGGGTTGTGCGAACCACAAGCTTCGTGTGGAATCGACAATTCGGTTGCAATGAATTACGATGAACGAGAAAAAGGATTAAGACCAAACAGGAAAAAGAAAAAAAAAAAAAAAAAGAATCATTTCTCTCAGGTCCTTTTGCCATCAATCAGCTCCGCAGTGTATCCATCAACCGCTTCAATTCGTTTATTAAATGATTCGATTTGGAAGGCTAAAAACTTTTCCTCTCAACCCCCCCTTGTGTGAGTGTGTGTCTGTGGATTCTAATGCGTTTTTTTAGGATTGACGTCTTGTATTCGATGTCGTGCCTTTCTTTATTGATCCTGACATACTCGCACGTCGCCCACCTATACCCAAAAGCAAAGTTGGGAATTTTGTGGTAAATGAAGTGGACTACATGTCGGACTGCTGTTGTTGTTTCTTTCATCTTTTTCCATTACAAATTGTCATTTGATGTTTGGGGTGGTCATCTGTTAAACTCTGTGAACAATATACAGTCTTATCCTTATGCTGCGCTGCACCCACACAATCGGCCGCCACCAACCAACCACCCCTCGACAAACACTCATTTCATCTGTCAACCCAGTGTAAAACTAAGAAAAAGTGCAAAAGCGAACAAAAAGGACCCAAAAAAGGAGCGCAAAAAGTAACTATACTTAAACAAAAAGAGGTTACAATCAGGAACTCGGAGAGTGAGAGAGAGGTAGAACTAGTATAGTACTCTAGATGGAGTCACTCGCATACTATCCTGTTCGGTATGACAGCGATTGTCTGTTTGCCTTGTTGTTATGACCGACATATGTGTATAGGATTTGACATTTAAACGGATCGTTGTGTGATGTCAGTGGTGCTCTCTGGGCTGGTTAGTGGTATGGCATGACAGTGGTGTGTGGTGTCAATGCAGAATGGGGGTGGGCGATGGGGGATGGGTATTGTGCGGTGTTTCCACCAGAGGTTGCAGGAATGTCAAGTCCCGCAAATATAGGAATTATTTTGTGTGATGAAATCGTTCTTGTATGATATTGGCGGGATGAGACATGAGAGGTCGAGGCGATATACGATTGTTTTCTAGAGTATTTTTGTGCTCATCAGGTTGGCTGTACTGTATCTATAGTTGTTGGTGGCATGGAGAACTTGGAAAACACAAAGTGATACAGAGGTTGGTTTGTGTGTTTGGAGAACAATGATAAAAGGCTATTATATCGTCTTAAGAAATGAGAAGGACATGTGGAAGAGGAAACAATCAGGAATCGTATACAGGGGGGGGACATTATTTGTGCGATAGGGATGACAGCTGATGCAATATTTTGCAAGGATGTAGGAGACAGTGTATTGTGAGTTGTTTGAGAAATGGAGTCACCTATGCAATAATACACACTGACCTTGTAAATTATATAGGTGGCGCAAGCCAGCTTACCTAAATTAAGTCAGCTTAAGTGAATGGGCCTTACATTGTGCGTAGAACTGATTAGAAAAAACCAACGCTCATTTACCTAGCAATCAAGTAATATAATGACGGAGTTGGCTTTAGTAAACGGCAACTAAAAATAACTTAATTCAACTTACGTCAACTTAAGTCAACTTACATCAACTTAAGTCGAAGTCATGTATTTTCATAAATTCGGTCTGCATATTTGAACAAAACAGTTGACGCGGCGCCCTATTTATTTGTACATACTAGATGATGGCATTCAGAATCCCAATCTTAGGCTTTTTTCTTTAATTCTTTCAAAAATCTTTAAAAAATTCAAAAACTATTCAGCAATGGCGGCGTCTTGGTTCATGTGTTACAATATTTAAAAAAAGTGTATTCAACTGACGTCATGCAAAGTATTGATGTGGAACATAATTTGTCTCCATTTCAGTTAGCAATTCCAAAAGGCCTATAAGTAGCTAGGTTCGTGTTATAACAAAACGTTCCCGTTCGTCACACTTTTAGGGCCCCCACTGTAGACACTCTGTGTGGCCAATACTGTGCGCAGCCAACCGCAGACACACCACCCGCTGCTATTGCATAAATAACCTAGACTGTCGAACCAACCAACATTTGTGACGGCAAATTTTTATTCGACACTTATAAGTCACACTGACTAATTGGAGGAAATTGCATGAGTACCCGAATGAAATTGCCATTCGGGGGGACTTGTCTAATTGTTGTTTGTACCAATCTAGTGTTCCAGATAAGAATACCTCATAGAAGTTGACTTCGGTCAGTCTTCTGAATTTATATCAGCAGTGTCAGCATCTTTGAATGTCCTGCTTAGGATCGGAGTCACGCTTATCGTTGGGCCGCAGATCGGAGCCACGCTCGTCGTTGGGCCGCAGATTGGAACCGCGCTTGTCGCTGGGCCGCATACGGAGCCACGCTCGTCGTTGAGCCGCAGATCGGAGCCGCGCTTGTCGCTGGGCCGCAGATCGGAAACGCGCCTGTCGCTAATCCGCATTCGGAACCACGCTTGTCGTTGGGCCGTTTCTTGTAATACGGAGCCATGCTTCTCGTTGGGCCGCATATTGTATAGCGTATAGCCTCAACTTAGGTATCTAATCATTGTTAAGTTAATCATAACAGTAGTTTATAAGTTGGTACTGAAATAAGGAGGACCTCGTAACCAAAGTTTGGTGTTTCTTTGTGCAAATCCTGGACCCGGCAAGCAAAACCTCGGCCTCAGAAAAAGCACATCAAAGTGTGTTACAAATGTTTTTTCAATCTTTTCATTTGATTCATTTTGAAGACATTTTTTGAACGTAGACAGATACTAGTAATTTCAAAAATCCTCCATCATAAAGTCAGATTTCTGTTCAATAAACCGCCAGGTTCGTGTGTTACGGCATTTTTCTTTCTAAACGAGTTTCCCCACAAAATTTTGATCATTTTCTTGGGTTTATTAAAAAAGAAGACCCAAATTTGACTGTGACGCTGCCGCTTAGCTCAATTCCAATTCGTGTGTTAAGGCATTAAAAAAATAGAATTACTATAGCAGCCATTTCTGACAAGAAAACTTTCTCCCTCCACCGCATTCTCTGTCGACTTTCCCATCAACTATAGCTCATTCACTTGGTTAAATTTTTTTACTAGAATTGTAATGCGGATGGCTTGCATTTTATTGCACACAGACATATCCTTAGAATGAAATTAGATATCTTCCAATCGTCTGTATGCAGTTTACTTCTGGTTTATGTTGAAGTGTTTTGTAACATTCACCACCCACTCAGGCATTTCCACCCATACAAATGCCATTTAAAACGTCCATCTCTCCGACATGTCCTTGTTTTGTAATGTCACCCACTGCCAGCAAGTAGAAATCTAAAACAAAAATTCCCCTACCCAATGGGTCAGTTGAGTTGGTTAGTGATGCAGCGTGCTCTTGTTTAGTCATCGTTCGAAAAAGGACACCAACATATACAGTCCATCTGACATTGATGAAGTTGATATGAGAAAAGGACATGACCTTATTGTTTCCCATCTTAGATTTAAACACATTCAGCTCTCTCTCTCTATCTACTTCTCATTTTGTAATTATCTACATGAGTATTCTTGCGCCAAAGCAAAAAAAAAAAAGGATTTAAAGAATCGAGTAATTTAGCAAAACCACCCCATCACTGAAAGGATCTGAAATATTCAAGTAGAAGCAATAAAAAGACGCCCGAAAGGCGAAAGGAGACTACTAAAGTTTATTGACGATATGACTGACATAAATCAGGACGAGCGAGAGACCTTTCTCCTGCTCCTTTACCCAATTTCTTGAGCGTAAGTGTCTGTGTGTGTATTATTATTATTATTACGATTATTGTTATTACTCGTTGCCGTGTTTGCTTTATGTGCCACGGCATAGATAAATTTTACGCTGGAGTAGTAACGGGTAATTGTAGTCCTTGCCAGAGTCGTCGTCGTCGTCGTAGACATTCGTAACGCGCCAGCACAACAACAGCAGAACAAAAAAAAATGGTTATGGTTTTGTATTAAATATCCTTTTCCTTCTTCCTTTCGGACGATAGCATTTGAGAAGGTGGTTGGTGTAAATTTATTTCCTCCCCCACCACCCTCATTCCACTAAATACTCGGTTGAGTTGCATTCCTTTTCTGTCGTTATCTTTTAATGAAAAGAATGAAGGAAAGGAATACAGAAAAAAAGGAAAACAAAGAAAAGGATAATTCACAGTGGTGCGGGGATCCATTGTTTTCAGTTACCCTTCTGGTTCTTCTTTGAAAATGGACATGAAGCAGTCGACGAAGAGGTAAAGTCAAAGAAGAGGTGAAGTCGAAACGCGCTTTTTTTTTTTGCTCAGAGGTGTGTTTTGGCTAATTTATATTACTGGCTGTCAAATAATTTATGATGACGTTTGGGACTCCTCTATATATAGATGGTGATGTGTGCACTGATTCTGACCATCATGGCCTGAAATTCTTTAGGCGAGAGTGGATTTAGCAAGTGGTGAGGACTTGAATGTGGGTGCAGGTGAGCTGTAGTTATATGCAGTCGTTTTGTCGAAATCCGCGAGTTTTAAAGATTTGAAGCTTGAAATTCTTTCTTAGCCTTTGATGCTTTATTTTATTTTCTGCAATATTGAAGTTATGTCGTTTTCGGTTGGTCGCCCAGAACCGTCCGAAAGCAACGCGAACGCTTCTGAAAGCGTTCGATTGGCACTCAACTGACAGTTTTTCTACTGAAAAGAAGAGAAATTTGCTTCTGGATTTGAATTCAGAATCGCGGAGAGTTCTTCCGGACGGTTCTGGACGACCAACCGAAAACGACATTAGAATCTGCAGGTTTAAGAGACTACTAAGCCCTGCGTTGTTAACCATCTGGCAGAAGAACAAACTCGTTTCAATTACTTGGCTCAGCGGTGGGGTATGCTGACAAGAGCTTTGTTCCTGCTTCCTTCATTGTAGAAGTATTCAGTTGACCACTTTGGGTAGCAAAATTCCCCTGTCTTAATAAGGACCACCGAAATTGGCCATCATCCGTGAAAGGATTGCCTGCATCTGTTAAGTACGCCTTCTTCCTGGCGTAGGTACATATATTGGACTGGGTTTCGAAGGAAATCAAATGATCCCAACCCAGAAATTTGCATATCAGTCTTTCTGCTGGTTATCAATGCTGCCCTGGTCTTGTGGTCAACTGGTTCTATGACGGCAGACTTTAGCAAATTTTTGATTCTAACGACTGCTTCCGGGACATCTCTTCAATATGTTTTGCCGCAGTAACCACAGCAATATAATCAGCAAAACTGATCAGAGTAACTCCTTGTGGCTGCTGTAGTCGCCGAATTATATCATGCAATATAGGTCCAATACCCGAACCTTGTAGTACCCCCGAAGATATATTGAAGTACTTAACTTAAACGATCGTTCGTCTCGTGTGTCAACTTCTTCCTCACGGTAGAGTACTTAATTGTACTAATATACCTACGTACAATTAAGATACGTTCAGAGAGAGAGGTATAGTGCCGCGTTTCCATTCTGACCAGGGATCTTCTAATCCATGACTTGTTAGACTAGTTAAACGTTAAAAGAAGCGTCTTTGTTCCCTTTGCCATCTTTTCGTCAGTATTGCTTCAGCTGCTATATCTGCTACCGACTTTTTCGGTTCATAGATACCTACTGGTCTTTTGACAAAGCTTTTTCATTGTCTGCCACCTCTGGTGCCTTCTAGAACTGTTCTCATTGTATCTAGTAGGCGCATATTGGCCGTGGTTGTTCTAGTGACTTTTCACATGTTGAAGAATGAGGTAGTTCGATCGAGTCGAAATTCTCTCCCTCTTTCCGTATGGAAACTGCTCCACTTAAGCAGAAAAATAAATATTTAAATTAAGTGAAAGTGATCCAAGTATGATTGGTAGTCAGTTAGAACTTCCAGGCCACTTCCTTCACCTAATTAATATCCCTCAGTAGGTAAATGCAGAGCGGACCTTCTTTTTAAAATAACCCTCCCCCACTTTAACAGCGAGCTAAAGATTCGACTGCTTTTTTGCCAAAAAGACTAAATATCTCATGACGATAATCTAAGACACTTCACTCCTTTCGGTATGTACATATATACAATATGTGTACCTATATGAAGTCCTTCCCAAACATTTTTCCCAATTTAATTAAAATTCAACTAACGTCAGTCTTCAGACACCAGCATCCGGATATCAAAAATTGTGCAGATGAAAAAAAATAACCCACCAAACCAAAGCACACATCTCATTTCTATCGTACACCACAAAAATCCACCATCAAATGGCATCTGTCATTGTCCTATGTGCAAACTGTCAAGATCTTCACCAAAAGTGACATCTGACAGTTGCCAAATAAAATCTAAAAAAAAAAAAAGTTACAAAAGTCAACTCCCGATATAGAGACAGTGGAAAATGCATTTTCATACGACCCACTGCGCCGCGCCGGCCAGTCGCCCCACCCCCACCCTTCATAACGCCTGTCACAGGAGTAGGATTTCAAATGACAATTGCATCGCAAGCATCGACGGTATGTCAAACTGAGCCTAAAGCCGACCAAAGACAAAAAAAACAAAACAAGCAAAAAATATCACCACAACAATGCTGACAACAAAGAAAACAAAAAAAGAAAACAACCCAACTTGCAGCAAGGACATTTGATGCTGAATGTGTGTGTGTGTTTTTTTTGCTGGTCCTGACACGAATAATGTCAAACTGCATTGTGATGCTTATCGAACGGCTTGCTGGAAGAAGATTTGACAGCATCTGAGTGACAGGTGTGGACGATCATCGTACGTACATATGTGCTGTGTCTTCCTCGTTCGCACAAAGGACACGAGCTAGTGTTATCTTGTTGCAAACACAAAAAAAAAAAAAACACAGAATGTCCATCTTAGGGATGTGCCATGTAAATTCAACAACTCCTGAAAATGAAGTTGTTCGGGAAAGTTGCCATACGGCTTCGGTCATTATATGACTCGTAGTCCTTAATTAATTTATCTATACATACGGTACTGCGAGAATAATACCTGCGGCGGCATAATTTTACGAAACAACAGTGAATTCGAAATAAATGAGTTGTGCGGATTGGTTCTTCGCGAAGCTTGCTTAATTTGTTTTGCGAAAAAGTTTACATTTTCTCGACGATGTGCATATTTTTGTAGTTCGTTAGTATCTGCATGTGAAGGGTTTTGGTGTTTTTTTTTTGTGGGTTAGTTCGTTTTGAAGGATATTCAGTTTGCAATGACAATGTAATTAATTTGTCTACGGCTGCGGAGAAATGTTTGAAATTTTATATAGTTATAGTGGGGACGGCGAGGGAGTGGATTAGATTTTGGATGCGTATCAAGAATGGTGGAGAGAGTTGTTGATGCTTCGTGGAAGTTCAACTTGGATAGGTACCAGATATTACCAAACTCAGTGGATCAAAAGTCCAATCATAACCAAATTCAGAGGCTAATTTATTAGGGCTTAGGGGCATTATAAGCTTTAATGTTTCGAAATACCTTTGGTAGTCTAGAAGAGTAGTCCAGGGACTATGTGATTATACGATCGATCAAGTGATCTAGAATACGCACAGCTTTTCCACTACCGCATTGCACTTAAGGTATTAGTGTAGCAAAGAGAAAATTGACAGCGAATGCCAAAACCTCTAAAATAGTCGAGTGCATTATCTAGACGACATAGCCCAGGTACCATTGATAGGCAGAAGCAGGTTTGCCCTCTTGGAAGCACAGTGCTTCCCTTTAAACCTAACATAACTTATCGATGTATTTTGTATGTAAAATTGTGAAAATTTGCGCCTAGAACCATGCTGTATA
Source organism: Cheilosia soror (assembly GCA_949372485.1). NCBI lineage: Eukaryota > Metazoa > Arthropoda > Insecta > Diptera > Syrphidae > Cheilosia > Cheilosia soror. Next base: position 4,537,468 of record OX443564.1, read on the forward strand.
AATTATCACTTTTCTAAGTATTCTTCAGCACACTTGATAATGTTCCTTCTAGTCATCGAAGGCTGCAATCCACACTACTTATAAAATGCAACGTCCGTCTGATTTATAGATGTTTGGCCCACTTAGGACGTGAGGTGAATGAGAATTGCTCAGGAGTAAAGAGGTCGCGGGGAGTAAGGGGGTCTCAAGAACCGTTAGCCGTATGAACTTAAAAGTTTGTATGTTAAGAAATAAGTCTAAATTATCACATGTCTCACTCATCGTTTTTCAAAATTCGTCCTGTAAGGGTTGAAAATTTAATAATAAAACTCAGTTCAGTCATTTCAAATCAAGTCAGTAGAAGAGGTGTTTAGGACTTTTTTTTGGGGCCCAAAACAGCAGCGGTACAACGAAGTTTTATTGTGAAAAATTGCGCGTAGAACCATGCAGTATAAATTAACACTTTTTAAAGTATTCTGTCTGCTGTACCCTTGATAATTTAACTTCTAGTCATCAAAGGCTGTTAATAATTGGCGTATTTTTTTGGGAAGTGAGTATAACAAAACCAAAAGTGAGTATACAAGTTTTGCATGTAAAAGTAAAAGTGAGCTAGCTATAGATTCCCAAAAAAATACGCTTAATAATAAAAGTCTGCTCACTTTTTTCAAATCTACTACAATTTCCAACCGATTTAGTACCTTTATTGTCGAAAAAAAAAACCCCATCAGACCATTCGAAAGGACACGTATTACTTCCAACACTGGTTAATGAACCTAATTCAATGGCATTCACTGAAATCCTTTAACAACGCGCCCATCACTCACAGGGACATCACATCGTGCTTGCATGCCAAAAATTTCATATGAGGATGGTCGCCCTTCTCGGAAAAACGTCATCATCACAAATTGCGCGCTTAAGAACACGACAACTGAACAAACAAACAATGCAATTAATTCCACTTACCGTTCCTCGTCCTCGTTGTCGTCCTGATGATGCTCGCCTTGTCTGCTGGAGTTGTTTTGGTTACCATTACTACTGGTAGTTGGTGGTGTTGAATCTACGCCTCTACGGTTAAACGTCACATCATCACCATTGCCATCGCCAACGCCGCCGTCAGGAGTTGGTGGAGGCGAACCATCATCGCCATCACAATCATGCGAATCAATCAAGTTGGACGGCATCCTTGAACTGATGGTAATTGGGGTAGTGGCTGTTCTGGTGGTGGTGGTGGTGGTGGTTGTTCTGCCGACTGCGACGGCGGCGGCGGCGTTGGTAGATTCTGGAATGATGCAACCATTTTCGTGAGTAACATCACAAGAGGTATTCATAGCGCTGACGTTGATACCATTCTCGGTGTCGTTGTCATTTCGACTACAATTCATTGTCATAGTTGACGCCACCGCTATTGCAGCCGACGTCGTTGTTGCCGTCACAGAATCTGATGATTTCAATTGGACTGGATGGATGGTGGCATCACCCACTGACTGTGGCAATCGTTGCTCCAACGACTGTACTTGTTCTGTGGTGCCAGTTACAGGTGGTTGGCAGCAGAAGCTTACCCCAGCACTGCTGCTGGGTAATCTATCGGTGGGCAATGATGCTGACGGTGACAATGAAGTTGATGAAAACGGCCTCAGACGCGTTAGTCCTTGGGGAGAGGTGGGCGGCGGCGATGCTGCTGCTGTGATGATGCTCTTTTCCAGCACAACAACTGCCGTCGCTGTTGCGCTGGTTTCGTCAATTGCTTTATTTGGTGATGAACTTCTGTCTAGTGGAAGGATAATCCGTTTATCGTTCAATGATGCCGGTGAGGAGGGCGACAACAACGACGACGATGATGAGGACGATGATGATGATGATGATGATGATGGCGACGACGATGGGTATGATGATGGCGAAACTGCATTTGTGTCCTGCGCCGCTGCCTCAGTATTCTGCCGATCTGTAATGAAAGAAGAAAAGAGATGAGTAATGAGTCATTCGGCTAAGCGCAATATTTCATAAAAATCTCCATGCGCCCAACAGGAATGGAAGATGGCCGCGCGCAGGCGTATACAAATGCTGAAATCACATGCATGCTGGACTGGATCCTGGAGAAAATGAACGAATCAAATCGAAAGATGTCAGTTATTAATGTGATCGCATTTGGAGCGTTAATGGTCAATTCAACGTGTGACAGATGTGCGTAATTCATTCCAAGTTTTTGCGGGGTATATATCCACCGCAAGAACACCGCGGGCATCATGGACAATCTCGCCAGATGGTGTGCCTGGTTTGGGTACTTCTTCGAGATTTGCGTGAGCGGATGCATTTATCAAAAGGAGAGATTTTTAGTCTCAAGTTAATCATAGGGTAAATGAGTGAATGTGGGGTGTTTTGAATACGCTTGATTGTGTATCCCACCGTCTATCAAGAAACCAAAATATATCACGAGTTATGCGAGATATCTCATTTAGCAACCTCTTCAAACATCTTCGAAAAAAACAAAAATTATCTCGTGTAGTGTGAGATATCCCAGCATCTATCAACAAACCAAAAGCCATCATGTGTATAGTGCGAGAAATCCCACCGTCTATCAACAACAAGATATCCCACCGTGCACCGTCTCCCAACAAGCAAAACAAGATTAAAATATATCAAATGTATCCCGACATATCCTACCGTCTATCAACTTACTAAAAAAATGTCACGTGTAGTGCGAGATATCTCAGTTAGTAACTGACTCTTCAAACATATTCCAAAAAAAAAAAAACAAAAATTATCACGTGTAGTGTTAGATCTCCCAGCATCTATTAAGAAATATCTCGTGTATAGTGGTAGATATTCAACCGTCTTCCAACAAGCCCAAAACTATCACGTGTAGCGCGATATATCCCAGCATCTATCAGCAAACCAAAAACTATCACATGTATAGCGCAAGATATCCCACCGTCTCCCAAAAAGCAAAAAATAATAAATATCACGTGTATCACAAGATATCACACCGTCTATCAACTAACAAAAAAAAAAAAAAAAAACACGTGTATTGTGCGATATATCCCACCGTCTCCCAACAAGCCTAAAAATATCACATGCAATGTGAGATATATCATTTAGCAACCATATCTTTAAACATCATCGAACAAGCCAAAAAATATCATACATAGTACAAACCAAAAACTATCACGTGTATAGCGCAAGATATCCCATCGTCTCCCAAAAAGCAAAAAAAAAATAAATATTACGTATATCACGAGATATCTCAACATCTACCCACGGTCTCCCAGCAAGCCAAGAAAAAATATCACATGTAGTGCGAGATATCCCACCGTCTATCTACACACAAAAAAAATATCACGTTTAGTGCGATATATCTCACCGAAACGAATGGCTTCGAGAAGCCAGTCCCAAAATCGTATATGGACCTGTTGCGTCAACTAATTATTTATTAAAAAAATATCTTCAACATTATAACCAAACTATTGCCACTTTACCCTATGCCATACCATTCATTGGCATAACAATTGCATTTTACAATTTCCGCCCGATAAGGCTCAACTCAACTCAACTCAACTCATCATCAAGTGTAAGACGATCTTCATCTCTGCCAACGAATCTCGTACGATCGCAGATTCTAGGTGGGAACTCTGTAGGTATATGCATTTTTACATTTTGACCGATGACGCGTCCAAACATTTCAATGCTGCATCAGGCACCGACGTAGATACAGGCGATCTTTCTGCGCGCGAGGGCGTGATTTCGATCGTTTGTCAATGTCCTCTCGTTTGTGGTTCGTTTACCTAAACTCTCCCACCACCGACCGGGAGAGTCAAGACACATGGGTCATCAAAGCCAACTACGATGGCGTTGAGGAGACGAAACGTGATTGGGATTGCTTCTGCTTTTTCAGCCTGCAGCAGCCAGGGCAACCGATTTATTGTCCAATAGTCATTGGAGGCCAACATCCAACGCGACAATATGCGCGCAACAATGACATGACCAGAGAGTCATAGTCGCTACATATATACATAAGGATCACTCCATGAAGATGATAATGATGACGATGATGATGATGATGATGATGATGCTTCTCATGAAAGCAAACCACAAATTTATTCTGCAACATTCACAATCTACGGGTTGTTACTGCCGCGTGCAGTGCAGGGCAAGTGCAGGCAATTTATGACCCTGTCGAGACAATGCCATATCGGATTTTATACGTTTTTGGACAAAATGAAGTCGCGCTATTGATGATGGCGAAGACAAAGATGGAGGAGGATAATAATGCGAATGGAGAAGCGCCTTAAGGGTTTCGCTTGCTGTATATATAAAAAGGACATTATTGGTAGTTAGTATCAGTATCTATGCAGTGCGGAGAAGCGAGAAGCTCGTATATTTTAATAGTCGATTCGGCAGCTCTCACAGTCGACTATCGGGGTTCTGTTTAATGGGTCTAGGCGGGAAATTTACATTTTCGACTTGTGGCAGATTGAATATTGTTTAGACTGGAGGTTGTATAGTTTGTTCGTTATACAAGACATTCAGCTGGTGATTTGCTTAGTTAGATAAGGGCTAACTTTTCGACAGTGGTGAAGCCCAAAGGTCGGAATTGGAAGCCATAAATATCCAATAAAGCTGACAAATTTGGGAATGGAACACGAACTCGGAGACAATATTAAGGGCCTCGCCCTGTACCCTCTTTCCTATCCTTTAAATTTTTTGTTCCATCGGAGCTCGGAATTATGATCCATAAAAAGTTTCACTTTAATCCTGTTGCTTTTTCGTTTCATTTGAATTGTAAACTAGTTCTCCGCGATCCATAAGAAGTTTCACTAAAATCCAGAAGTTCGTTACAGTTTCAACAACTGCCCAACTAGTCAAATCTTTTGCTTTTTCAACTTATTGGGTTGGGAAACTAGTGCTCCGCGATCCATAGGAAGTTTCACTTTAATTCTGTTGCTTTCTCGTTTCATTCGAGTTGGAAACTGGAGCTTCGCGATCCATAAAAAGTTTCACTTAAATCCTGTCGCTTTTTCGTTTCATAAGAATTCGTTTCACTTCAAAATACACATGATCTTAGCAATGTTTTCAAATATGCCTTGGCTAAATATACTGCAAGTATCTGCGACATTAGGACCGTTTATAGAATGACCAAATATCAGTTCCAGTGATCACATACAAGCACAAGTGAACTCTGAAAGGGGCTTAACTCATCCTTCTCGCCAAGTTTAGAATTCAACCTCAACTGCTTCGTGCATGCCCAATCGATTAGCCAATAAAATCGACCACAAGACTCCAAACTTGTGTAGATATACCACATAAGCATGGAGATCTTAATCTGTAGGCTACTTTTATTCTTTCCACAAATCACCCAAAACTTATTGGTGCACCCAGGGTGTATTCTACTATTCTACAGCAAACCGTGATCTCCTAGTTGTGACCCAATATGTGTAGTATATCTCTCTCTCCATCTAGGGCTACACTCGGCTACTGAGTTCATGGCTGCTGCATAACTATGGCTATTATCTGCACGCAGATTAAACAAACAATGAAATGCACTAAACGAAAAACAAAAAACTACGGATACTGTCGTTGACCATAGACGAGATAAAAATAAAACAAAAATCCGTATGCAACCGTAACCGCGCGTACAGTTAATATATACACAGTCGAAGCTGTATGCAATTGGCGGTCAAGTGAACTACCAAACGTATTATTGCAGCAGCAGGTATCTCAGTTTAGAACTTGTATCGGTAACCACCTGAGGTTTACAAAATTTATTTATACCAACAGCTTTAAGCCGAGGCTGGGACATGTCACGATTTTCCTTCCCAAAAGTGATGTAAGGTGGGCAAATGGCTGAAGGACTTGTTTTATATTATTTTGATGTTGGTTTCTTGAATTTTGGTATCACGTATAGGTATTAGGATACCTCTTTGAATGGGAGTTAGATGAACTCCTAAACTACCCCAAAGCTGCTGGTGATGATTTGTCCGACGCTCCTTTTTGTAGTCTTGTCTTGTCTGAGAGTTAAAACAAATCTTTAAATAAGATCCAACAACTTTTTCTCACTTCGGTCCTCCTGATAAAAGACGGACGTAGCTATCTCAACGAAAAAAATTATACATTTTGGTCAAAAATGGTCTCGAAAAGTAGGCGTGGCAATGAACGACATAGTCTATACCCTTCTCGCAGTCTTAAGGAACATTTCAAAAAAGTTTTCTTGACTATCAATTTGCTTCAGTTCCTAAGTTAAGTGGACGTTGCGTTGTCCAAAATTCGTTAGGCTAGTGCGATTGATGTTCGCTTAGGCTCCATAGCTGCAATATTCTCCTTTGAGCGCGGGGATCAAACACGGGAATATGTTTAGTTATCAATGTGTAAGCCCATCTCATGAACTTTCTTCCCAGATTTTCGTAGACCAGCTTCAGTTGGTGAATGATTTCGACCAAAATTTCTGTTTACTGTTTAATTATCAAAGTATCCACTTTGAAGTGAATTAACTTTGCAATGATCCAAAATAAATACTGAGTTTCTGTAAATGTTTTTGAAAACAGGAACTGCCAGTGTCAAAATATGAATTAATAAAAAAAAAAACAACAGACAGCCCAATAGTAAAATTTTTAATACGATAAACCTTCCCAGATATACGAAGATCATAAAAGTGAAAACCGCGTTCAAATGCGTGAACTTTTTCTCGAGATTAGCGCGGACATACAGACAGAAGATGCATTTTCTGTTTCTGTAATTTTTTTTAACACATAAGAGCTGTCTGTGTCAACATATGATTACAAAAAAATCAATAGATATCCCAATAGAAAAGTTTTTCATACGATAAACCTTCACTGATATATGAAGATTACAGCAGTGTAAACCGAAATCAAATCCATGAATTGTTGCTCAAGATTAGCGCGGACATACAGACAGAAGATGTACTTTGGGGACTCCCTCTAATAGTATGTAGTGATGCTGTGGGATCGGTATAAAAAAGCGAACATTTTGTGAATTTGTTTTTAAAAATTCTCAACACTGTCCATATTTTAAAGATTTTTGTTGGACTCGGCTAATCCCTACCGCAGGACATAAATATTTCCATCACGAAGTTGTGTCGGGTCAATACCAATCCGTCTTTAATTTCAACGCCAATCCTCTCCACTGTTTTCCAACTCGAACATTCTTATATGTACTTCAATGCAGTTGCTGATGCATCCCTCAAAGTTCCAACGGGTTGTAGGTTTATAGTCATAAGGTTTCCTTTGACATTTGAAAAGTTTTATCTTTTTTTTTTCAATGTCATTTCAATTATGAAATGTATATTTCTGTTATAGAAATTCCCTTCCCTTGTCTGTCTCTGCGTCATCTTGAAATAAAAAGAAAAATATGAGTGGTGTATTCACGACTAAAAATGTGCGTTGCATAAATACTTCCCTTGCAGATGCGTAGATGTACTAGATCTATGGCAACTGACATGTGGTTACATAAAGTGAAATAGCTCTGATGTTCACCAACAAAGACAAGGCCATAGAAACAAGTTAAGAAAAACCCTTCTGATTTCCAAATACTTATGAAATCCCTTGTCCCTATTTACAATTTCCAACTTTGTCCTGACTCAGCTAAAACTGCAACCCCGTAGAAGGTGTAAAATCTCGTTACTCAAGCTCCCCATCCCTGTTCTATTTTCTACTGAATTATCCTTTTTTTCTCAGCGCAAAATAGCAAAAAAAAAACTATTCAAGGAAAAAGAAAAAAAAAAATGGTCGAAAATTACCCTCCAAGGGATAATTTCCGTATACTCACCTTCAATTCGGATGGATCTTCCATCAAAACAAGGAATGAATGAAGGGTTTGAGTGGATAAAAGTCTAATATGGGCTCATCATCAGTAAATCCTTATTCGTCCTTATGGATTTTCATCCGCTACCATTACGGCTTGAAGGTGTGGCATCATTTCTGATCAAAGTCCGATACAAGGTGCGTTTGAGTGCTGGACGACGACTAAGTGTTGTGTCATTCTTTTGAAATTTTCGCCGAAATCCTTTGGCATTAATCTTAATTCACTTTCAATACCCCAAAGGATTGAGGTGAAAGTATATTTTACACTATGATGCATACAAATTGTATGGCTTAAGGTTGTGCTTCCACCATGAGCATGACGATTCCCAGAGGCAAGCGCCCCAACCCACATGGATATAAGCAGTTCGGGAATTAACCCTTTTTATGTGTGAGTGCGGTGCCATCAGCCACATCCTACGTTGACTGAATGCTGTCGACGTTAATTTGTGCCCCAGGAAAGCCCTTTCTTTTTCGGCGACATAATAATAGAGGTCTAACCAAAGTCTCCTGCAACCCCAACTCACATCACATGTACCATTGTTATCCTAGCGTTATAGTCTGAATCTTCAACTGTCCTGCCTATCTTTCGCTCGTCCTTTGCGAAATCTTTTGTTCCTGACGTTCACATTTCTTGTCTTTAATTAAAAAAAAAAATTAAAAAAACGCTGACCGCACTAATTAGCCTCAAAGGGAGTTTCGTTTCGTTTCCTTTCCATATGCCCTCCTCACACAGACTATGCTCCTTGCCAGTCTTGTTTAGTTCGCGGTAATGTCTTGTCCATGTCTGTCCCATTTGGACAGAGGACAAGCAGCTATTTTCTTAGAGATACGACAACGACGATGACTCCCAACAATGACATTACCAGTGCCAAATGCGGCGCTTTTAAGCCACCCTTTGCGCTTCTGTTTGTGTTCTTCGCCTTAGCCGCACTGTGGAAATCAGTTAAAATCTGAAGTGAAGTGAAAATTCAAACAAGAGAGAACCGAAAAGGGACTAGCGTTTCCATTGTCACACTCTATAGTACATACGGTGCTTTTTAACAGATTTGGAGAGTTTGAGTGTATGGCTCTGCCTTCCCTCTCCCCTTCTACGGCAGATGTCAATGCAATTGGCTAATTGATTTCCATTCTTTTAGTCATCAGTGACCATTATTATCATTCTGTTGTGTTGCGATATCGAAGAGAATGATGTATATATAGGGATAAAGCACAAGGATGTGTCTTGTTAGGATGTTCGACTTGGACTTGTACTTTGTGGTACATAAACGTGTGTGTATGTGAAGGGAGCACAATTTCATTATCTTTTGGCTCTTGTATAGGTTGCTTTGTTTGGATTTGCTGAGAGGAAGGTGACGTAGATGACAATATGTCTGAACTCTGAAGTAGGTACACTGGCAGAAAAACTTACTTTGAAAAGGTTTAGATAAGGAAAAATCTACAAGATACAAATCTGCTATAGAAAGGTCTTTTTGGATGTCCTTTGTTTGAGTTTCCTTTTTGAGACCTACAATTGAATTTCGAATCCAAAAACGGCTTAATTGTGAAGCTCTATCAAAACTAGCCATACTGCCCGACTTTGCCCATCCCCAGATGGGTACCTACTTGTATATATTTCCACTCCATCAGGACAATCATGCACATCAATTGTAAATTGTACCACTTTAGCGGCCATGATTGACGAGAAATTGCATTTTGAATGGTTTGATGTTTTTTTTTCTGGTATGAGAGGTGCCACGCCCCTTTGTCGAAGGCAAACTGCTGATCCAATTTTAACCAAATTTTACATAAACACTCTACGATCAATGGCGAAGGTTGCCCGAAAATTTGAGCTCAATCTGTTCTGTGGTCTCGGAGTGTATAGGTAACACACAAACATAGGTATACAGGTCCATTGCGTTTTAATTTTTTTAAGGGGTTCGACTTTGTTTCTAGCCGTCTCTAGATTTGAAGAGGTTATATTTTTGTATGTTCCAAGTTCTTCGGTGTGTCGGCTAAATCCATTCGATCTTCAGGAATCGGGACAGCTTTTTGCATTACTTCAGGCAAGAGTCACCTCTATGAGCTCTAGTCGTTTATTGTCGTGGCGAATTTATTTCCTGATCGATAGGGGCTTACCAATTACCACCCGCATATCTTTTCTTTCCTTTTTATATTTTTCTTGGTCAAGCCCATCAACCCATAGATCTTACATCCGTTTAGAAGAGTCAAATGTGTGACTGTCATCGGAAATTTTCGACGACTTGCCTTTGGTTCTCGTATGTTTTGCATCAGTTTGCTCGATTGAGTTGTTTTTAAAGCTTCTTCGGGCGCAGACTTGATTACCTCACTTCCAAGTACCTACTTAACTGAGGATAGTGTAGATCTGCCTCCTAGCCAGCAGGACTGTTTCAATCTTTCTTTTTGCTTGAATGCATAATGCCACAAAAAGAAATTTTCACAAATAATTCCTTTCAGTGTATACCTACCAACTGAACTTTGTCATCGCATCACATTTGAACGATAGCATTCCAAGACAAAGTCCTGTGTCAACACAAAAGAAAATTGCAAGATAGTTCAATTATAACATTTTATGAGAGATCTTTCTCCGGCAATCCTTGTTCGTCGTCTTCAATTCCGCAGAATGCGACAATGACACAATCGAATGTTCGTGAAGAAATTCTTCGATTTTATTCTGACCCCAGCACTGTTTGCATTCGATATGGCAGTGGCATGCGGAACGTGGTTTGATATGGCGCCCTATTGCACTTCGTGTCGACTGGTATTCGACTTTCGATAAAGGACGAATTAAAAGCAAAAAAACACACATATATATACTCATCATCAACGTCACGTGTTGTTAGACGGTTCAACTGATTGTCCTTCGATCCTTTTTTTGTTCTCAAATTGGAAACTTTTGATTGCTCCCAATGATAGCTGCTGCGCTATATCACATACATACACATCATCTGACAAAGAGAAACGTGGTGATTGGTATACTTTGATATATATACGAGTACGTGTGTGTATGACTTCGCGATGCAGCGTGGATTTCTTTTGGAAAATTAGGAAAAATCCAAGACGAATTCGTGTACACTTTTGCTTCGATAATTTCAGTTTTCTTTGATAAAGGACATTCTTTTAAGGAAAAGGATTTGAGAGGAGAAGACAACCACATTGAACCTATGCCTGGACCAAAATCAAAGACAGAGTCACTCATTCGTGATGTAATTTTCAATGACGAGCGACGCGACGGGCAGTTTAGAAGCATGAAGTGGGAACAACTTTTCCCAATCAATGAGATTTCAATGAAAGAACCATTAATTGCTGAATCTTTGGTCAGGGAGTTATCGTTGAACTACTTGGGGAAGGCTTTTCCCAAAGAGATGTCTTGGTTTTATAAGATTTTTTTGACGGGACTACTGTGAAGCACTCTTAACAGATCATTCAAACAAGATTTGGGCAGGTAGCTTCAAGTTCTTTGACTCTACTCTACTTTAAGTTCACTTCAGCTATCCTTAGATATTGATGTTACTTATGACCATATTAAAATTAATTCAGGGAACCCCGTAGAAGAAACAGTTCATCTGGACAACCCTTCCCTCCGGATAAGGATAAATGAGCTATCAACTCGTATACGGCACCGGATATACAGACCGTACATTTCCAGCCCTCATTCAAATACTGATGGATCTCATTCAATCCTCTATGGCTGCCTTATTTAGGATTAGTTTCATCTGGGGTTCCATACCAAGAATTGCAAAGCAATTTTATCCCAAATCAAGCAACAAAAGTAGCAAGCTACCTATACTATACCATCTCATAAGCTTCACGTCTTTTCTTTTGAATATATTGAGCTCCAAATCAATTCAAAAAATGATTGTAATTTTAAGAGGTTCTGTCTTACCTATCCAGAGTTCTTGAGAGTTATTGTTACTCGAAATTCCTTTTTATCCATACTGACTATATAAAATGCAACGTGCGTCTGTTCTTTTCATGATTTTCACGATTTGTTTTTCTGATTTATGTGCTCAGGAGTAAAGGGGTCGCGGGGAGTAAGAGGGGTTTCCTGAACCGTTAGCCGTATGAACTTGAAAGTTTGTATGTTGACACATAAGTCAAAATTATTACATGCCTCATTCATCATTTCTCAAAATTCGTCCGATAAAGGTTGAAAAACTTTTCAAACTAATTTTTCTATTTCTACCTTACTACGCTTAACTTGTATAAGTATAAAATACGGCTATACCTCTGTTTAAAATCAAACCTCCCTCTACCATAACCCACAGTCAATGCTAAGCTCTGCATCATATATGGGTATTTCCAAATAAGAGTTCACAAGTTAACGCCACCGCAACCGGAACGCGTAAACCAGTCCGCAACACCTTTTAATGCCTTGTGTGCAGTATATCCTTTTTATCTCCAACCCTATATCTCGCGGGAGCAAAAACAAAAAACACACCAGTCAACCCTCACTTTCTATATATATACCATTTGGTCCATCATCATAATAATCATCATCATTGTGCTAGCCATTGTTTGTTGAATTGTACAACATCACCTCATATAAAGGTGGAAATAAAATGCTTTCAACTAAATGGACTATTTCGAACCATCGCCAGACGTATAACACGAACCAATCCTACCAGGACGACGGATTAGATGGACCGCAGACCATCATCATCATCAGCATTATCATCTAGTAGACAAACGGACAGACAGACAGACAGACAGACAAGAACACATCACATCAAATATTGTGAAACGAAAGGAAAGTCATTTTCGAGTTTTAGTATATATACGAAAGAGCCGTTATAACGTTCGTTGCAAAAGCACCATCACTCGACCATTATTTTTAACGGTTATTTTCGTCGAGTAATTACAGTTGAAACCGTAAAATAAATGTGAATGTGAGACGGACCCACCGAAGAAAAGGTGCGGTGAGCTGGCCCGGCCGGCAGAGTCTGTAATAAAGAGTTAAGATCCTTCGACCCCCTCCACCCCCACCCCTCCAGAGGATGTATATTGTATAGAATGCGGCTATTGTGCGCTTTAAAAATGTCGAAGCAAGTGTTGTGAGATTTAAATGAGAATTTAAACACTTTTAACATTATCGTAGGAAAATTTATTAAAATTAAATTCGCCCAATTACTATAGTCGCTGAGGGGCGGGTGATGGTTAGACAAAGGGTTGTAGAAATTAATAAAATCTTCAAAAAGCCAGTTTTACAAGTGAGCATGAGAAGAAAAAAAAACGAACCAAGGATTAGGCAACGAAGACTACTGAAACTGAACCGATTGCCGCTGTGAGCAGGCAAAAGCAGCGTATGTTTGCCGGCGGCGACAACTTCTCGCGTGGCGCGCAAAGAACGCGCCGAAGAAACACAACTGATTCGAGATGAAGGAAATTTCCTTGTAATCTCGTAATTAAAATCATCCCCTTTGGCTAATTAAAAATCTTAAAGTTTTACACTTCTTTTGTTCTTCACCCGGCATGTCTTGTCTCTGGCGTGCGCAAATTTTCGTCCTTTTTAGTTGGCGTTAGCATTGGCTTTGGCGTTGGCGTTTGTTGGTAGTGCCATGTTCTGGCAATGATTCTACTTTATACGCATACTGAATTAGAGACGGATTTTCGCTTTTCTATATATTTTTTTTTTGCCTGCGTGAAAGTGGAAACGATGTAGGTATGTGTATAGAGATGAAGGGACTTTGACTCGATGCATAAGGGATATCTCTGCGAGATGGTATATGTATGTATAGGGAAAGTTTTCGCGATGATTTCTTAATTGTTCGCGAAATGAAGAATTCAGTTTGGATATTTCCTTATTTCTAGGAGTGATGCGGGAAAGGGAGGGCGCATCAGTAGGTGGTGAATATATTCACTTCTCAATTAAGGGTTTTACTAAGCAGCAATCGAACGTAGGAAACCGAGTTAATTCATCAATTTGTTTTGACTTTTAGTCGCTAAATGTCTCTGTTTCGCGGTAGCTTTCAGTACTTGCTATACCAAAAAATTAAATGCGACTTCTAGTCGCCGTTAACTCATTTACATGAAGTTGATCGACTTGTAGGATTTTGTCAAACAAATCTATTGGTCAGCTGCTTTTTCTGTCTGATTGAGCAACGAGTTGATCCACGTATTTGATATTGAGCTAAGCATTGAACGCTCTGTAAGCAGCTGACAAATGCTGCACATCTTGAATGTGACCTGATGGTGTCAGACCGACCACTATAGCAACATCGCTAGCAGCAGTAGGTATTGACATTAACTAGGGAGGACCTGCATGAGGGCATGGTGTCACATGCAGTGTGTTTTGCTGTTGCGCCTTTTTTTTCAGGAAACAACAATATTGCTTTGTCAAAATTCCGCAAAAACTAAATTTAGACGAAGTCAATGACTTGATCTTGATTTAGCGATATCTGCAGTAAACTCGAAGACTACACCAGAACACAAATCAACCTAAGAATAAAGCCTGTCAAATGCTGCATACCTACTCGAGTCTGGAAAGTAAATTGGACAACAAAGATGTGACTAAAATATTCACTATGATAGATATGATATTTCCACGACGTGCTATGGAATCCGTACCATCGGGTAGGCGTCCTCTAGGTAGACCAAGGATGAGATGGTTAGATCAAGTCCATAATCTCTCCTATACCCGTATGGGGATTGCCCTTGATGATTTAGAGTCGATGGCGGAGGATCGAGAGCTATGGAGGGTCCACTTGAGCAACCTACACCCGCGACCCACTTAATGGACAAGCGGACCATTGAAAATGAATGAAAGAATGAGATATGATGGAGGGAGTATGGTAACCTTCTCTTCTCAATAACATATTGTGAGCCCAACAGGTCCATATAGGACCCTAGATCTAGCTTCTCAAAATCAGTTATAAAGGGGAGTTTCATTCTTGAAACAAATTGCCCTTCTGGCGGCTGAATTTAGAAGCTTTCTTTAAAAAAACAGTAGTTGTTGCAACAGGTGCATATAGGACTTGTGTGTGTATTTATTTTTCTTGAAACGAATGGAAAGGATCTAAAATTTTTTGCCGGTTTCAAATCACCGAATTGAGAAGCTTTCTCAGAGTTTTTGTCACATGTTCGAAAGAGGCTGAATTTTGATTTTTTTTTTTCGGGGTTGAGGCATCCGGTCCTCAGGCTCATTAGTCCGACTATTTTTCTACTAATTTTCTGCGCCCATTTTGTAGTTACAAAAATTAAAAAAATTAAAAAAATAGTGGTATAATTATGTTTGGGGGTCAAACCGGAGCACTACTCTCGCGGTAATCTATTACGTTCACCACTGAGCCCACATTTTTGCCTAGAAGTATTTTTTTTTTCTTAGAATTCTGAATGCGCCGACTTGATGAGGTCGGTACTGATAGTAATCATCGTAAGAGGTACCATATCATCTGAGCTAGACTTGCTAACAGAAAGCTGAAAAGAATCGCCCGTCACTCAGGTAATGGTTAATATAACAATTTAAGTTCAGAACTTATATTACACATCGTACAATCATCTCTGGTTTTAAGGTATATATTTGAGGCTGGCTCAATATCTAGCAAGTCCATTTATACAAACTTTGTGAACATGAAAGAGAAAGGCACATCATTGCTAGAACCTTGAGCAATTTATTCAACAATCTAAAGGGACACCTTCGCAAAAGAACAAAGTTGAATTCCCTCGTACAGATTTCTCGTCAGATCCACTCTCAACCCTACTCCCGGACGAAATAAAACCTCTCTCTCTATACCTCTCTAATGGAAGCACTTTCTTCCTTTCTTTGATCTCGCACTTATCCCACAAGAAATCGCAACGAAATCTTCTTCACTCTGCCGACATGCCAACAGCCAAAACTTATGTTGATATAACGTGTGCGCATTCCATCGCGCTATCCTGCGCTACTTGATATGTCCTGAGGCGCTAACCATCGAGTGACATGCAAATCCTGGGTTTTTCTTCTCTGAAGACGAGAACAAACAAAAAAAGAACAGAGCCATCCAAACACATCCTTTTGGAAACGTCTTCCGCAGAGAGATGCGTTGCGTAGGCATGGAGGAGAATCTTTCTTTTCTATGACCAAAAATATATAAGTACGAAGGATACTTGGTATTTTTCGGTGGTTGCTTGTACACCATATTAAATATGACTTGAGGAATTAAATTCGTTTTTTTTTTCGTTTTTAATTCCGTTCCTGTTCAGTTGTACAATCGGAATTTCTTTCGTCTTCCTGCGGACTAATTAATTATTAAGAAGACGTTTTCGTCAGTTGGGTGATTATGTTCGTCTGCTATGGCTGGGTGCATTCTTTTGTTGCCACTTGGTGTATGATGCTGAGATGTAGACGAAAGTGCCTGTTCATTGTAAGACGATGAAGTCGAGAGAATCGAAGAATGACAGCTGGAATTGAATAGGAGGGAAATTCCTCTGTCATCTTAGTCCTTCGGTGATGAAATTTTAATTAGTAACGCAATGGGAATGGTGGTGCTGGGTTGTCTGCAGCCCTTTGATGGTCGCCATGTTCGTTGCTTCGCGGTAAAATGTCAACCGAAACCTTTTTCTCGTCCATAAATGGACATCTTGAGACGGATTCGCTGCGCTAGTCGTCCAATGCCAACCAAAAGAGGCGTGCACTTCATTGCTTTGCCGGTATACCAGTGCAACTAAGGCTCAAGCCTGGTTTCTGGAGCAGAGCACATTTTCCAATCAATTGATGGTGGCCATCTTTGGCAGGAGAAACAAAAAAAAAAAAAAAAAACTATACACCAAGCCAGTCAAAGCCAACCTGAACAGAGGTAAACAATGCCTGGCCTGAACCATACCACCCATCCATATCGTTGCAAACCTTCACCACGTCACCACATGGCAAGCAGTGGCTCGCAGCAGCAGCAGCAGGAATAGCACCGGCAGCCCAGCTACCTGATTCACTTATGGATGAAAGTGCCCACTTTTGGGCACATCCATCGATGGCATTCATGGCATTTCTACTCTGGCTGCTGCTAGTTGCATGAACAGTGCCATACAGGAGATCTGCACTGTGGATATACGTTGTCGTCTCGCGGTGCATAATGTGATCGCGCAGTCTACCTATACACGTATGGATGCCTTGATCCCGAAACAATAAACAATGGACACATAAATCAGTGTAATTAGTTTTCTTCTCCCTCTCGCTGGATGTCGCCCTGGCAAACGGCGCGGTTGTATTTGCGCTGCTTTGGATGCAAAGTGCCTCTGTCTAAGCCTCGGCTATAAAAATGAATACATCGGCGAAGAGAGCATTAGCATTGGCCATAGTTGGTGCAACCACCAGCACAGGCCAGCGATACGATCCTCATCATCATCGTCATCCACTTCTTCTTCGTCGTCGTCGTCCATGTCGTCGTCAGCATACATTTCTGGAAACGGTAGTGGAGGCTTTTCTTAATCTAAGCAAGAGAATCTCTTCGAATTGCAGCTGAGCTTAGTGGCTGTTGAGGCTGGCTGGAGGTGCCGAGAAGTATTTGCTTTGGAATTTCACGTTGGCCATGTCAAATTTGGTTGGAGTTTTGCGATTGTCAGATGAAGACCTGGCTTGTATGCAAATTTCCCAGCCGCCACTATAACGATGACGATGACAAGTGGATTGCCAGCCAGAGGCTAAATGAGTTGTGCAAATGCGATCGTTGAGTGATGAGGAAGTTGCAAGATGAATTAATTTGCAAAGTGGCTAAAGTAAGAGCTTGATGAATGCAAACGGGGGATTGGCCTTAATGGCAGGCGTTTGTTGTATCTTTTTCGAATTTTTAAAAAGTTTGGTTGAGGTTTGGTTAACAGTCTTATAGGTGAAATATTTATGCTCTTTCACGATAGGTGGCGCAGTGAAAAAGTGTCGGTATCTTTCGCGTTCGTTGTGCTGTTCCCGACTTGTATAGTGCCCAAAAACTACCATTTTTTTGTCCCCTATTCAAAGTCGGAGTTGGATTCTATTGTCGTGTCGTTCCCCTACCATTTTCGTTCCAATTCCCTCCACTTTCCTGTCGCTTTTTCGTTTCATCGTGGTTTTGTACTTGATTGGTTCAATGCTGAGTTTAAAAATAGGTCACAAAGACAAAGGATAGATGCAATGAGCAGTAAAATTTGATTTTAGAAATTGGGACTACCCCAGGGCTTAGACTTAGGGCCAATTTTATTTCTAATCTTCATTAAATCACTCGTCAAAATTTCGAATGCGATATATTTCAGAATTTCAGAATATAGGTCAACCAACCTTGTGTAAAATATAGATCACGATGGCGGTCTAAAGGGTCTGTGTATCTTTCGACATCTCTAGCCGTTTGGGTGAAACTATTTTCTTGATCATATGACGAACCATGTAAATTTATACATTTCCCAGCTCATCTCTACGTTATCTACCTTCTGATGCCATATTTGGCAATTATATAGCCGTCTGACACAATTTGAAATGATTTAATGTGCCATTAAAGGGCCGCGCGCTTTATCTCAGTATCTGGCTCTTCTCTGTCTCTCTCTCTGTCAACATCAGTACGAAAGATTAACTTTTTATAGATACTTTTAACTCACTCAATTGATTTATGACAAATTTATTGAGACTCTTGTCCCAGTAATCCTCTTCCTTGTTGCAGAAAAAAAAAACAACCCACCAACCACATCCCAACAAGACTTTGTCGAATAAATAAAGTCCGAAATCTGATATCAAGACTTTCGGGCGTTAAATCATAAACTGGACGCATATATCCCCAACTTATGGCAATTTATTTGCGAAAATTGACGGATCCCAGTGAAAATATTCCACCAAACACCAACCATACCCGGTCGGGATATTGAAAGTGTATCTGCTGCATTTGTTTGTGTGTATTCCTCGCATCCGTTTGTCAATCGTTTCGTTTGTCTGATGTCCGAGATGCACTGTGTGTGTTTGTGTGATGATGATGCGGTGATTGCCAGGTTGTTTCCCGTGAAATTCTCCCGATACGCACGCTCTTACAACGCGCACGTGAATCATTTTTGAAGGCAAATAAATTTATTAAATATATGCATTTACGTTATAGTTGTAGTTGATGTTGTTTTTTTTTTCTGGTTCTGAATTCGTTTTTTTTGCCAAAATACTCATGACAAACAGTCAGGGGTGTTGTCGGTCCGAGGAGATGGGTAGCAAAAAAAAAAACCCGCGAAATCGAATTTATTGCTGTCGCAGGACGAGATTCAATTTGTGTCTGGGTTATTTATATCCGAAATGGCGACACGGTGATAAATAGTTTCATTGGAATTATTTTACGTATATGTATGAAAATATATTTTTTAATACAAGTATTTATGAGTGAAACAATCCATAGAGTGCTGCCAAATTGTCAACAGACAAGCTTTAAAAACAATTTCAGATGACCACGAAGTTATTGAACTATTGAAGTAGGACGTTTGAGTATAGGTGCGGATGGCCATGGTGTAGTGGTTACAGTGTTTGCCTTTATAGAAAAAAATGGGCTTTCTACTTGATAGTACAATGGACCGGCAATCAAGTCGGAATGTTGGCGCAAGGTTTGGTATATAAGCCCCTTGAGAGAAATGAACAATGTCCGCCTCACTCCGAATAATTCGTTAGGCCAAATGTACTGATAATAAGCTCTGAGGATTTCGATTTCGATTTAGACCTCCACTTTCCATGGTAGAAACCTTTTCTAGATACCACAAACTAGGTTATAGCTTCAGACTAAATAATCGTCAAACTTTCTACATTTTAAGCTGGACCTTCTAGAAATTATGACAATACATATTTCCATGAAAGATCAGAAAGTTAGACCTAAAAGTATAAAGCTCAACCGACTCTGACAAGACAATATTTCTATTAAAGATCAGAAAGTTAGTCCTAGAAAAATGAAGCTTAATCGATTCTGACAAGACAATATTTTATTTCTTTATTGCTACCAAAGATCAGAAAGTTAGACCTAGAAGTAGGAGACTTAACCGACTCTGACAAGACAATATTTCTATGAAAGATCAGAGAGTTAGACCTAGAAGTATGAAGCTTCACCAAATCTGACAAGATAATATTTGTATGAAAGATCAGAAAGTTAAACCTAGAAGTAGGAAGCTCAACCGACTCTGATAAGATCACCCAGTAGTCACGATCCAATTTATTTAGGCTCACACTTTTTGGGATTGTTATTAGTAGGTACTTTCTGACAATTAAATTTCAAATAAATTATTAGCTAGTTCGACAAGTTTAAAGATCAGTGTGTCGATCAAATGACTGTGACAAGATCACTCACTAGAAACGATCGAATCTACTCAAATTGACACTTCTTGAGATTGAAATTTCGTAGTAGGTAGGCAACTTCTGTCCGACACCTTAAGTGTCGAATGAAAGATCATGCAGTTAGACCTGTTGGTATGAAGAAATCCATTTGGTCGATCAGTCGACTATTGCATGATCTTTTACTAGTCACGATCCAAACTAACTACGTTAGCGTTTGAGACTGTTAGGCAATTGAAATGTGGGACGAATGATCAGTTGGTTATACCTCATAGAAGATCAGCCGACTATGACAAGATCACTTACTAGTCACAATCGAATCTAGTTAGATTGACATTTTTGGGATTGATATTTAGTAATAGGTACTATCTGACACTTTCAGTGGCATATGAATGTCATAGTCGACGCACAGTTTTAGCTAAACTTTTGTAGATACACAGCATTTCTGTTTAACCTTCCCTCGAAGCTTGAGACAGAATTTTAATGGGACCAGATGAACTCATGTAAATAGATACGCAATCTCCCCAAGTATCTACAATGTGACTGCAACTTTGTAGTCCTATACAATCAGCAATTCATATGGATACAGCTTTCCATTTCAACAAGCAACCCAATCGGTATTTGTTGAAATAACACAACCCCACCGATAAAATAAAATACTGCATGAAGGAACAACATTGGCAAAAAAAAAAAAATTGAAAACAATTCCTTGATGGCTTGCAAATAGCGCAATAATTTTGCCAAAGCCCTCTCTCATGTCATCAACTGAAATCGAATAATGTAATTCGTTTTGAGGCCCGCTTAGACAACAAAAAGATCGTGCGCGCGCACTTTAATACCGCACATAGGCCCAGGCCCGCTGATATAGTACAGCGATAGATGGCCCGCATTATGCACTCTCTGACGTTGTATTGTATAGTGAAAACCAGGAGGAGCAAGCAATTCCCATATCCACCTATAGCCACCGCCAGCCACTGGACATCGAAAATCGAGAGCTCCTTCTTCCAATCCAGCAGCAGCTCCTCAATCGCATCGATTGTATGATTTTCTTAGGGTGTGCTCCTCCTGCTTTTGGAGCTCTTCAAGAGATATATGCCAAAATGAAAGACAATGGAGCGATAAATCAGCAAAGTGCTCCATCTCGCCGTGGTCGCATCCCGAAAACAACATCGATGCCAGGAGACACCATTTGGAATTCCACTTCAATTTGTATGTGTGTGTGTGTTGTTGTTGTTGCAGCATCAAGAACCATACCGGCATTCGAATGGTAACAATATCTGAAATGAAATTCCTTGACCATGAGTTGTGATGTCCTCGGCTATTGTGAGGACATCTTTCAGCAGTGAAATTATTTACCTTTCAAATGACAAAATACGAACGCAAATTATGTCCTTCTGCGACATTCGATGTCTCGGGAATGTGCGCACGCGGGTAGATATTTATGTGGGTTCGATTTCTGAATTTAGATGGTTTGGTTCTGTTTTTTGTTTTTTTTTTTGGAAGTGATGAGGATCGTGATGAAGGCAAGTTGGAGTTGATAAATCTTTAAAACGATTGATGGGTATTTGATATATTTTTTATTCGGCTGCAGTATTTAATGAGCGAAAAAATGTGCGTTTTTTGAAACCCAGTTCATCGACTTCCTTAATCAATCGTTCACACAAGTGAGGTCTGAATGTCACAAGTTGAATCCGATTCAAAACTTGGAAAATATTTGTTCAGTAGTTCGGATCTTTGAGGTTATTATCGGATATTTTGGCATTTTCAGAGAAATTTCAATAGTTGGTTGAAAAAAGTAGTCGATTTTCAAAACCGTCTTATTCAAAAAATGGAACGAAATTCTAATAAGGAAGCCGACCACATTGTAGTTTGTCCTATTTTCCTTCAAATGAGGCAAATATCAATAGCTTTCGGAAACCATAGCTGACAGTAAAATGGAAAACAGAAAATAACAGTTGATCCTTCAATACTACACATTCTAATGGTCTTCCCTGGCAGATTTTGTGAGGACTCTAACAAGATTTTTGGCTTGAAATACGTGCCCCAACATTACAACTGACACTAGCGAGATGCCTACATTTTTTTTCGAATAATAAGCAAGCTTGACAAACATATTTACAACTTGAAATTCAGTTGTAGAGCGGAGCCCTATTTGCAAGAATATTAGGAGTCTATTCAAGGGTTATGGGTGAAAAAAGCGAAAATAGCTTAAAATAAAAAACCGGGACTTTGTTTCAAAAAAGAGCTCCGACCAAGTTGGAGCTACAATCATTATCTTGTCAATGAGAGAAAAACTAAATCAATCGCTAAAGTCGTGTCCTCATAAAGTAGGAAACAGAAAATGGTTATTCGGACTTTTGGTCCAATTTTTATCTACTTGTCATCATTTTTTAATCTATTTTCTTTCATTTCTATAGAAATAGAAATTAACTGTCAGCAGCCACCATACAGAACTCACTAGAACAGCACTATCTACTCACTACGGAGATACAGTATAATCCTTTCCATAGCACATACAGATACACTCCATAGTAGGGTCCACTACAACTAATATTTCGCATCAAATAGTGCGCGTATCCACTTACCTATCCTCACAGATACAGAAGGCAACCAGCATTGCAACGACATCATGTTGTCATCGTCAGGTAGTAACGCGCGCGCGCGACATTCGACATGCACCTCACGATACATACCGAACGCAAAATCCAAAAATGGAAATTTGACCAAAAAATTCCAACGCAGCCAATAGTGGTATGGCTGCCAACTATACCACAGTGACAAGGATCGCTTTGGAGAATTTCAAATCGCTGCGACATGGACACCGTACCGCCCATATCCAATATATGGAGATCAGATCAGAGCTTGAGTTGTGGTGACACACACACACCCTAGATGCAGCGGAGGATGGTATTTTTAATCGCGCACATTGCATATGGAAAAGACTAGTAAATCGCTACAACGCGAGTGATTTACTTGCCGATGCAGGTACCCTCGGTAAATAGCGTTTAAGGAATTTTTAACGATCAATCCAAAGGTATCTAGTTGCGCGCAGAACGAAAATGTTTGCATGCCTGTTGCACCGCCGGCCGCCGCCGCCGACGAATATGGCAGTGGGAGATGTCATCGCATATTGGTGCAGAGGAGATTTATGGTAGCAGTTGAGTTGGGATGTGAAGAAATGCAAAGCGGATTGTGGTGGTATTTTTCTTTTAAAGACTTTGGTTAGAATGTGAAGTGTTGCGGGTGGAGTGTTGCGGGAAATAGAAAAGAGGCCATTGCCCTGAGCGGGTAATCGGTCAAGATGCAGGTGGAGAGTATGGAAATTCTTACCCAGAAATAAAATGAAGTCCTGCATCATAAATGGCTCCAATGCCAACCAAAAGAGCCTTTTATCCTCAACCGTGCGTCCCCATTAAGCCTTCTCCACATCAAATCGATTTGCTTTGTTCTGTCATTATAACTCGAAAGAAGACGAGACAAGTCATTCAATTCAAGATGTGTCGCCGCTAATAACGTCTTCGTGAAAGTTCAACGGCAAAGATTCCAAGCACCACCCTTAACCCAGCGCAATCACCATCATGGATGGAAAAACTTCTCCCAAACTATCCACATCCGTGCTCAGGCTCACCCTGTGCGCTCTTTGGTCAGCGTTTAATTAAGCAGTCAGTTCAGGGTCGCAGATTGGATAGAAATTATAGCTCATCACGGAAAGGCAGAGCCCCCCGCCCCAGCCTCACATCCCCATGCAGCGGTTGTGTCTGCAGTAAATAATTGCTAGCCATTCGTTTCTTTAAGTTATAATTAGATGCCCCATAATGATGATGGCACATTTTTCTTTCCATCACCACCCCCTGACTGACTATAGTTGGGTTTGCTCCACACTCAGAGCTTTGGCCTGAGATGCCATCGGTCATATGTCCATCTGTGGGTTTCTGTTTCGGTTTTCTGTCACGGATAGGGTGAGTTTTTTTTTTTTATCCACCCATGTGGAGGACGGGTCGTAGTGTTGCACCTTAAGGCAGGGAGAGAGGAGCAAACGGAAAACTACATGAAACATGGGAAAGATTCAACGCAAACATGATACGTATTGGTATAGATATGTTTGTGTAGTGTAGTACACACATCTAAGGTATCGTCCGGACTTGTCGGTGTATATGGACCGTGGTCTTTAATTTTACGTGCATGTCGCTCATTATTTATAATGTCATCAGTTCGTGTTTTAGGAACTCAATTGTGCCACCACTACTCGTATATATATACGACGGACGATGGCATGGACAGAAGCGCAATGATTATGATGCTGACGACAGTGGCGTCTCTGACCAAAAGGAAAAGAAGGTGAAGACGACGACGCAGAGACGATGTTAAAGACGTGACAAGGTTACACAGTTTTCTTTTTCAAAAAGGTAGTGTTGTGGTGGTGGTGGTGACAGGATTTTCACTCCTAGTGTTGGCAGCGAGTTGGGATGTTGAATTGCAAACCAATATCAGATGGCTGACAGTTTTTGAACTGTTTGATGAGAGTATGGGCGGTTATAATATGGATCTGTCATGTCATAGTAAAAGTGGTGGGAACGTAAATGGAAGAAGAGAGAGTGCATAACCTCAAAAATAGAAAATTCGCAGGCATAACGAAAAGTGAAACGCTTATACAGTATATGTTCTTACTAACGTCTGTCCTGGAATGTTAGTGTAACAAGTACTAAAACGCACTAAACTGACTCCAGTGTTGTTTTTCTTAATGCAATTCCAATTAGACTCGATTAGGTACACTTTCTCTGGTGTATTTCTTTGGGAAACTCAGATATTGTTCATTTAGTAGTATATTGGAACCTAGGACCCTTATCTACTTCACTGAAGTTACACGCTCTAATAAGTGTGCCACAGGTTCACTCCTCATTGCTTAAAGTATGGAGGAGTATGGTGCATTCAATAGCGTTTCACTTTTCGTTACACTCCTATTTTCCCTCATTTAAACTAGTCCTGGTGTAATATAATAAGTCACCTTAACGTATTTTGAAACACAGTAGAACTACATCACTATCGGGGTGTTAAGTTGCGTTTTTTGTTACTCTCCAATTTCGAAACATACGAAAACACGCTAAATTGACTTGACAATCGCGATTCATTTCTTAATATCACAACGAGTATCATTAATATTTAAGCATGATAAACTTGAGCTGCGTCGGATTGCTGTGTGTCTTGTGAGGCCGTTAATGGCGTTTCACTTTTTGTTACGCTATTATTTCTTAACAGACAAACTGACACTACCGCATTAGTTAAAGTTAGCGTTAGATATTTTGAGACAAGCTAAACATACTATTAATACTGTTTAGTTACTGTGTGAGAAATGTTTCAATTTTCGTTACGCTTCTGTTTTCTTACTTGGCAATTTTTACCATATTGCGACAGTATAAGTTAGTAAAAAGGATATGGAAGCATACTAAACTCACTCTACTGTTGGGTTGCTGCGTGGAGAGTGATACTTTCAACCGCGTTTAACTTTTCGTTACTCAACTATTTACTAACATGCAGACTTACTCTAAATCGCAATATGATAAGCGTTGCGACACTCTAAATTCAGTCAACTTGTGGGTTGCTGGGTGTGATAACTCAGGCGTTTATGTCGCGTTTCACTTTTCGTTATGCAACTATCTACTTACATGTAGATTTGAGACTTACTTTAAATCGCAATACAAAAAGTAAGAATTACGAATATATCAATACGCTAACTTCCATCCACTCTTGGGTTGCTGTTTCATCCAGTGAGGCGTTTATATCGCGTTTCACTTTTTGTTACGCTCACATTTTCTAACATGTCGACTTAACATACATTGATACTGCGACATAGAAAGCTCGATTGCAGAAGAATGTTCTTAAGAATCTAAATTAACAATCCAATCCAAGTGGTAGTAGATAGCTAGGACCTACTCTAGTCTAGGAAACCTCACACAAGTTGCACCTTTCTCATATTAAAGCGCAATTCCCGGAACTCATTACTGGAAAATGCTTACCTTCCATAGCCTAATGAACTCTAATCGCCCAACCCAATCGTGAGATAAAAGAAATTGGATCAATCGCTTCCCAAAATAAAAACACGCACTCCTCAAGACGCGTCTTAAAGAATATCCACTTCATCGCTGAAGAGTGTCAGAAAATCAACATACACGTTGTGCAGTGCAGCGTGCGGACTGCGGACACCTCCTCAGCCCTGCATCGCGATATCAAGAGACACTTTCGAACAAACGCACACACTCGCCCCTATCCAGAGCATTGATTCCATTTGACTTATATTGTTGACATTTGATTGATTGACACGAA
Source organism: Cheilosia soror (assembly GCA_949372485.1). Lineage (NCBI taxonomy): Eukaryota > Metazoa > Arthropoda > Insecta > Diptera > Syrphidae > Cheilosia > Cheilosia soror. The sequence goes on from OX443564.1 coordinate 4,563,805, forward strand.
AACATAACGCGTTCGATTTCTGGGCGCTCTGCGGTATCTATGGTAGGTATATGTGTGCGGTTGTCTGGTCATTTCCAGAGACCACTTGTCTGCGGTTGATATTTATTTAGGCGCGCTCTCAAGCTTGCCAAAGGGGCGACCGATCGACCGACGCTCATTTGCTGGATGAATCTCACATGGCCTCGAGTGTGATCGATTGATCTGTCAATGATTTTTCTGAGTGAAATCAAAAATCATTTCAAGAGATGGATTGATTGATTGAAGAAATGATTTCTTCGGATTTAGGATGACTTTTCAAAAATGTTCACACTGAAGTGCGACCGTTCGTATTGTTGCCGACTGCCGCTCTGACACTTTGTCCGAACCCGAAGCATATACACATGTATGGCGGCAATGCCGGCGAGATCGTGCTTTTGGTTGTTTCTGGAGTGTGTATGCCATGATCAATGAATGATTGGATTAGGAATACGCATGTCATCTTGTGTATCGATTGAATTTTTATTTTATTCGTTGCTTGCTTGGATGGCAACTCTTGACTTATTTCTTACTTTGATTTGAGACTGAAATTGATCAGATGTTGATCGATTAGTCTCTACGAGAAGGTGGGAAAGTTTCTCTCCGGATATCTGCACTTGATTCGACCGAACCGACCGGGGGTAAACAAAACATTGAAATGTCATTGACGTATTGTCAACGCTGATGTGTATCGTATCGTGATACCTTTAATATATCCTTAAGTGTATCTATAATTTTATAATTTCATTGAATTTAGCACTTGGAATGATTTGTTTTTCTCTCTTTTTCTTTTCAGGTCAGTTTCTATTAAGTAACATTTTCTCTACTGACAGTTTGGCTGACAGTTTGGTCTCTATAATAATCGGAGCTATCTAGTAAGTTTCAACCTTTTTTCATTAAATTTCTTACTCATACTTACCCTTGTATCTATCAGTCTGTGCGCGTTGAGCCGTAGACCTCGCCAGAAATCAGGGTTAACGTCGAATTGCCGCATGAACGAGCAATACGACACGTTTTTCACATGTAAATGCAATCATATACTCAGTCGTGTATTACTCGCTCGAGGATAACCTAATTTGGCCCTTGTTGAGGTACTGCTTCCCTTGAAATTAGGGACTTTCTACTTCACACTCTAAGCTTCACCTTGCTGATGTTTGAAGGGTTGGATGCGAATTCTGTCGTCGCGTTTAATCTTTCCGTAGATTCCAAAGTTTGTGGTGGTATCATAGTGATGTAGTCTACAAGGATATAGAACAGACTAGAATTGAACGGACCAGCTTTAAGACCCATTAAGCAAATCTTTCCCTCACAGACCGTAAAAATACTTTAGGCAGCATGACATCTACTTTTTTCTTATTCCGTGCCCCATTTCTAAGCCTTCCTTTGGACTGTTCGATGGATACACCTTTCTGGAGTGGTCCGACCCTCCTCGGTAACAAGAAAATTTCCGTCACATTTCCTTCAGTGACCCATTAGAACTTCAATACCCTAAGTCCTCAGTACCGCACTTTGGAATTTGCATCTTAATCATACTCCCCCAGTCTCGATAGCTAAGCTTTAATGAAAAATCCAAAACCTTCACTTAAAACTAATAGCTGGACCCTAAGCTATGTTGTTAATCCCTCGATCAATCCCATCGCAAACGACCTCCTTCGACCCAATATGACTCTGGCACACCAGTATACACTTCAACTCAACCCCAACTGCCTTTATGTCACTGTGGAAGAGTATAAATGCCACGTGAATGATTCTCACGCTCCTTGGGCTATCTGCGGCGCAAAAGGATGTCAAGCATTTGTGTCCCTCTACACGTCTTCTATACCAATCCGGTCTGCATATCATTACATGAACTCTAAGCAGTTCCATTATTATAATCGGGCAAATGTCTGTCAGTTTATTTGTTGTCCCGGCCGACACATGGGTGACATGGATGTCGCGTGTTTTCTTCTATTTTTTTTTTTTTTTAATAAAATGTATGTGCGTCTTCTAACAGTTTATTGTGCGGATTGCTTTCATAATATGAACTGTAATGTATACGCATTCCTTGATCCTTTCTATACGACAGGGCTAGCGAGCCTTTGGCATCGTTTGGGCTTCACATATGTATCCAATCGACCTATAAAACAAAAGACAGAAAGGGTGTTGTGTGTGTGTGTGTTGGATGGTGGCACAATGATGCCAAGAAATGTATGCTATGCATGGCGCTGTCAGTTAATGTTTATCGATGTCGTATTGCCTTGTATTTGTGACATTTAAGTGGACATTATACGTTGGGGGCTTGCAAGTTATTAAATGTCCCATCACATCAGAGAAATAGATAGAGATAGAGACTTTTAATTAAAACACTTGCGAGGAATTTATGGAAAGTAGCGATGTGAGAAAGGATAAGGTTTGGGTGCTACCAAATGGGGAAAAGAAAAACTCAACGAACGCCATGCATCACTCGGCTGTCCTCATATTAATAGCTGCCGACAGATGGCCTCAATTAGTTGTTACCCTATTCGATAAGTCTTCTTACACACATGCGAGCTGGAGCTGGATTATGCATTTGTGTCCAATCGAGTGGAACACATCATGATGATGACAGATAGACGGAACGCACTGGACTACTCTTGTTACAAAGTCCTCGACTTTGCAATAATTTACGCGTGCTGTGCTGTGTATGGAATGGATGGATCATCATCAGAAGCTATCGCTGCACAGCATCATCCGAATCAGAACATATCGATCGATGTGCAGCGGCTATGATAATAAATCAACGTTTAATCGACAGAATTAATTAAAATTTGCAGTATACCGAGAGAGGGGGACATCCAGAGGGCGAAGTGCTGGGGTTAGAATGAGCGCGATACACCATATCTTGGCCAAATGGATTTGTATCAATATCGACTACCAAACATGATTCCAATAAATTAATATTCATGGATATTTATAGTGCTCTCCGACAGCGATCGGTTGAACATTTTAGCTATCCTTTTCTCTTTCTCTCTCGTGTGCAATAGATTTTTGCCTCGGATAGGGAGCCAGGGCTGAGATTCCGCTTGCACGCACATGCGTGAGTCAGGTATTTGCCTAAGTCTCGGATGCAGATTGAATTACTATGGAGATACAGTTGTGTGAAAAAGTTGTCGGGCTTCCCAAAAGTGGTTTTGTTTTCAACAAAATTTTATATCATGGTTCTAAGTGCGGTGTATCTTCCTTTAAGTCCAGTCAATGGCAGTTCTTCGGATCTTCTAAAACTATCTGCAATGCCCTAATGATTACAGAGCCCTCCCAAGTCAAAGGTGTTCTCTCTTAGAGGTGGAGAAGCTTAAAATGAAACTAAACACATAAAAACTTTGACAATGACTATCGTATTGAATCTAGTTCAAATATGATATGATTCGGTCAAATAAAGCCGAATCTGGAAGTCGAATTTTTGGGTCTACTCTCCTGGGTAAATGTGACAACTAAGCGACAACAAATCAACTGTCAATTGTTAAATTAGTGATCGCTGGAATTCCAAAAATTAATCCTCTAAAAAATATACATAGTTACATTTTCGACCTGTGAAGGCTTAGCTCAAATAAGGAGCCAGCTACCTTCGGTCTCCCTCCGTCCCATGAAATCATATTGACCGTGTTTATATATCACTTACTAGTAAAATAAAAATTATAGGCCCAAACTGGTTTCCTTGAGGGACTTAAGACCATCTTTCTGCAATATAGGAGTGAATCGAACAAGTTTGTTAGTCTGGTTATCGTTTTCTGAATCTTTATGCGATTTGGAATGAAGGATTTCGGATTGGGAGGACGTGGCACTTTCCTTCGTACCTCTGGTACCTCTGCGAAGTCTAAAAAAACATCCAAAAGTGCATATTTGTATACGTGTTCTGAGATAGCTTCTCAATTCGGCATATAATTCGGAGGTCGCTTCCATTCAGTTCTAAAATCAAAAACTACCGAATTATTTGAGAGCTACGCCTTGGGTCCTGTATCTCTATACGTGCTTTGAGATAGATTCTCATTTCGGCATACAAATCGAAGGTCAAAAACTACCGAATTATTTGAGAGCTACGCCTTGGGTCCTCTATCTATATACGTGCTTTGAGATAGATTCTCATTTCGGCATACAAATAGAAGGTCAAAAACTACAGAATTATTGGAGAAAGCTAGGCCGTGGGTCCTATATCTGTATACGTGCTCTGAGATAGCTTTTCAATTCAGCTGTTCGGAGCCGGCATACAAATCGGAGATCGCTTTCATTCAGTCCCAAAATCAAAAACTACCGAATTGTTGAAGGAATCTAGGCCTTGGGTCCTATTTGAACCCCTTGCGCCAACTATCTATTACTTAAACACTCGCCTTGATGAAAATGACAGTTCTTTGCCTCGAATTACTGTCTTGGCTGTCTACTTTCAAAATTGTACTGAGAAATGTAACGCAACGTTACAAATTCTCTCTCAAACTGTGGAAACTCTTGTTGTACCACTTTAGAGATTTAAAATTACGCGAAAGCTTGGATGTGAGCGACCATCAAGAGCGGACGTGTGGGATCTAATAGAAGGCGGCGAACTAATTGTTGGCTAAAAGTGAATTTCAGCGAAGCGTTACACATTTCGTTACGCACAGAGTTGCAAGTTCGATGATGGTGTTTTAACCACTTGTAGGACTTATCGCGTATTGTTGTAGGTGAGGGCGGTAATCAAAGACTGCGGGTGGGTGCTCCAATCAGACCTCTTATCGGACTATTGTAACGCGTGGCCTCAACTTCGACAGCTTTAGCGACAGATAAACATTGCCACAAGTGGTAAGCGAAGATGAAAATGTTAGCAGCTTCGTTTATTCGTCAAGGGTCATTATTTACTTCAAACCCTTTGAAGGGCGTTCTGAACAGAAGACACTATACCCTTTTCTGACATTTTTGAGCCGCGGCAACTCCACACAAACTCTGATGGCTCCATTCTTTCTCGAAGTTGTGAGCAGCCGCTGGGGTTGTGAACCAATACCAAGATTCGCTCAGATTTGCAATGTTTCTTTAGGTCTGTAGTCGTGGATTAAATCTCAAAATTGAGGGATGCGATTTGAAGAGCCCCTCGAGGTGGAGATTCGGTTTTCCGTCTCATAGGATTCATAGAACCTTGTTTGAAATCGGTTTTTGGTCACAGCTAATTGCCCTTCGTCCGGTTACAGTTTAGAAACTCTTCAAGCAAAATGGTGAAGTGACTTCCAAAACTCGTATAAGGTATGGAATCAATCGTATCCACAGCCTAAAACTCTCCACCACCACTGTGTCTGCCTACAGGCCTTAGACTAGACTTAGACTATATCATCAACACAGCATTTATGTTCGTGTTTGCGTGATGGATTGTGCGGCTATATCGACATAGTACCTATACCATATTCTCGAGCGCAAACTCCACCTAATGGAGGTAATTATCTGAAATGAAAGGCTTACAAGTAGGGTCATACCGGCCAGAAACTGTGGCATCCAATTAGCTTGTTCCATCACAGTAGTCGTCCAATTATCACTGATACTCCGTCCTGTATAGGCACAGGGAGAATACCTCCAACTATGGCATGCTCTGTGGGGAATTTTCGCCTTCTGTTCATACGTCAGGACGCAACATGAACTCCTTCGATTATTTATTAGCTCCATGCGGCCGGCCGGCGTGGGGGAGCGAACGAACTTTATCAGTCATCGACACAGGCTTCTCGACTTCGCTCAAACTAAAACCGCAATCGTTGGCTCTTTGTCTGTGTGTATCTTTCGAACCGTTCGCGCACCTGTTATTTACGTATCTAGAATGCGCGTGGAAGCGAATCGAGTGCGCGCAAAATAAACTCGCTAACAAGGCAAACTACCATCACACGTCGATCCACTATCGCGTTTGCTAAATCTTTAGCATCTCGTTTTGGCATCATTTTGACCATCATCCTGTGAGTGTGTTGCATTTTCTACCCACACAAAACAAACACTGATTGAAATGCGACTCCATTATGTCAAGCAAAGGGTCATGCTATATAGCTGCCGCGCGCACTTTAGCGATTTTTATTTCCAGGAAGTCTTTCGAGATACACGGAAAGAATTTCCCTCCCAAAGTCGTCGAGGATCCACAACAGTATTGTACCCACATCAACCATAAATCACTCCATCGTCGACCACAAATCACTCTACGACAAGTTTACGGGGAAAAATAAAGAAACAAGAATGCTTCCACTTCCACCAAGAAATTTATCCAAAACAACTGAGGCGCGAGGGGAGTTGCATTTTTTTTATTTTGTCGGTGAAATACCTGAAGGCGAGCAAATCGAATGCCTCAAATTTTAGGGACATCTTTCCTTTTTTTTTGCGTTTGATTCTTCGAAGCATCTCAACTGTTGTATAGCACGGAAAGGCTATATAGCGCAAAATAAGAATGCACCGAAAGTTTGTTCCTCATCAACAACTCTGCACAAGAAGAAAACGAAGCAGAAGAAGAAGAAGCACAGCAGCGCACACAAGAGTATTAAGAAGTAGAGCCAAGATTCATGGACCATAAAATCGCATTTAAAAAGGAAGAAACAAATAAAAAGATACAAAACAAGAAGCGATTCGGGTGAATACGTGCTTGTTTGTGTGTGTGTAGATTTCGTGTTAAGGAGTACTGGAAGTGATGGTGGAAGAAATCCGGAAAGGAATGCAGTCCTTGAGGACTGTTCTGTTTGAAAGGCATCTGGAGGATTATTTCTTTGAAAGGAGTCGCACTGGGAGGAGTATAGATGAAGTTTGAAGTGCAAATGAAAATGGAAATCGACTATGGGGGTGCAAAGTGATTGATGTCGACTACTGTCAAATTTTTGAAAGGTACTTCTATAATATTTCAGTTGCTCTGTAGTTAATATACGCGTCATCCTAATAGGAACCTAGGGATTGTCCTATTCAACTGACGGGTAGCTTCGAGTTCTCTGTACACCGACCGATCCTCCTGACTAAATTCTTCAAATTCCTTCGGGTATACTTATTTTAAAAGAGTCCTAGAAAGAGACACAAGTTTTGAGTTGATCAAGGGCTTATAAGTAGACAATTTCTAGGACCTAGCTTCTCTCAACCAATCGTTTCTGTGAGTCCAATTTTTAAGACGACGCACCTCCAATTTTATGCTGATTCCACCTGCGCACGGCACCTAAGGCGAGGTCTTCCTCTACTGCGTTGTCCCTCCCGGTTGGAATCGAAGACTCTTCGGGCCGGAGCGTTGTACAATCAACTGTAGTCTATCAGGGATTGTGGTTCATATCATGCCTGTCACTCAAGTTTGAAGTGTTGGATGCCATTTAATTTACATAAAATTTAATGACAAAGTTGTATGTCCTTACAAATCTTACGAACTATTGGACCGATTTAAAAATGTCTTGTCTTAAAATGTGTAAAAAAAATATGTGCAGGTTATAGGCTAATTTTGTTTCTAAAAAAACCTAATTTTTCATTTAAAAAAATTAGTTTGCCAAAGCCAAATGTGTATTTTTAATATTTTTTCCAAATTAAGAACAAATTTTCTTAAACTATATGCGACATGTCATTCTCATTGATGCACTCACCCCACACCAACCACTTACACAGTCAATATGTGTGCTAATTTCCGTTTTTTTTAATTTGTTTCTATCCAAATTATCTACACAGACAGAAAGCCCCATTAATTAGCTAAATGAAAACAAAATTCCAAAAATATTTTCCTCTTGCCAATAGTGTCTGTGTGTATGTGTACATTAAACATGCCTAATAAATCCATCAGCGACCTAAAATCAAATCTGATTAATGGCTGATTGAACAAGTATCGGAGGTGAGTCGATGAGAAAATTTTAACGAAAAAAAATTCCACCCACTCGTGTGGATACAATCGTCCGGTGGTGCGGCTTGTATATTTTCATTTTATACCTATAACCAAAAGCGCATGTATCTGCGAGATAATTAATTTAGTTTAGAGATCCAAATATTCGCAGTAGCGATCACTCAGACATTATACTGATCTGAGACTGGGCATGGATCATGTCATCCTTGTGACCTTTTTTTTTTTATTTAGTTTGATATCAGTTGAGAAGACTCTTCTGTGGCCTGCCAACACATTTCCTCTTAACATAATTACGCGCCAGGGCACATAGGCACAGGCAGCAGCAATTGGCGTCAATTCGTGCAGTAGATAGATAATTTGACACTTTGATGTATTTATCACATCTATCACTTCATTTGTGTGGCTGATGTGTGTGCGCAGTATCTGTGGGAAGAGTGGAAAACATTTCCAACGATCAGTCTTCCCTATATACGTATTGAAGATGGTGCAATGAGATGTTCGTTGATGATTTGGCACAAATATACTCTGGGATTCTGGGAGCTCTGGTTCTGGAGCAGAGTATCTTTTAGCAGGGTATCTTTTAGCTGGGAAGAAATATATGCCTCGGTGATCGCGGGCGGTTGGGCGGGCGTTTATATAGTTGGTTCACGTTTTTGCGCGACGACTATACCAAACACACTTGTTCACTCAAATGTCGACAATTTGAATGATGATTGTTTATCTAATAAATTGTTATGCGAGAGTGATATATGAATGACATGAGATTTGCGTAGATAAATAAACGAGCAGCCGCAGCAAGTACGAGTATAGTGAAAGCGAAGAGCTCCGTATTGATTAGTGCGATGGCAGTTGGTTTGGATTAGGGAGTATGGTGTGAAAGTGGAGAGATTTACTTGGCAATTTTTACTTTCAAATAGATTTTGGTGACACACTTGGAAAAAAATGTTTTTCCTCGAGGATGGGATGATCAAGGTGGGTTTTTTCTCTGGGCAATATTGGTTTAAAATCGACTGTTCATCTGAGAGGATCATCAGTTACTCTTGCTTTAATATTATTTAAGACTTTAACCTATTATCGAGCTTTAAGATAATCCTTATATTTCGGATGAGAGACGAAAAAATTTCGTTCAACCTTTCAACTCATACGATATTTATCTAAATGGTAGTAGTGGGGCAGTGGCTCAGGGGTTAGTATGTTGGAGGGGTCCCAGGCTCGATCCTGGGAAAAACACAAAACACATCTTAAGGTTTTTTCCATTGCGCCACGTCTGACAAACATCCGAGAGTATTACTGTCCTGAAAAAGCTTCTCAATTCAGTCGTTTAGACTCGACATTAAAATTGTAAGTCCCTTCCATGGAATGATATTGAAGAGACCTTCGGCACTGGCATTACACCCTTTGTCACCATAATCAGTCGGATTTTTCTTGTCACTACAGTGCCACACACAGGCCTTGATGTGTCGGTTATCTTCTCTAGTCTACCTTGGATATAAGCCTTTCACCCTTCTTCTTGAATTCAATTCAGTATAGTTCTAAATTCGCATCATAAGAAGAAACTATCGATCAACGTTTTGGGCGATCATCGCTTCAAAAAAATGCGCCAAGCCAAGCGACAATCAAAGCAACATTCAGTACCAATGTTGGTTATGTGATGCCGTTGTCCTTCGACTAAGCGACCCGATTCTTCGGTCAATAAAGTTAGGATATGACCTACTAAATCGATGCTTATTGTATAGACTACAGCTCTAAATACCTTGGGGTGTTTATCAGCGAAAATTTAGACGTGTTCGATAATCAAATAGTAAAAATCGCTGGCGATATAGATCTCTGAGATGTAAACAATTTGGATTATAATAATTCTAACGGAATTATAGAACAATCCTTGAAGGTGCCGCAACCCGCCTAAGCGACTCTTCCATCGAGTTCGTTGTAGCGCCAAAATTCATTGCCAAACATAATTCGTACTCTTACATTTTTTAAAGCGGTGGCCGTAATATCCGAGCCTAAAATTCAGCCTATTCCGGAGCTCAAGTTCTAGGGGGTTTTTCAGAGGCATTGCCACAGTTTTCAAAAAAAAGATACACACTTTTCTACTGTCTATTGACGAATCTCTAAGGTCACAGTCTTCAAGTGAAAGATACGCACCTTGCAAGTCAATAATGTCACAGATTGACGGAATTTATTAAGTATTTTGACTGACTTGGCTTCCACAAGAGATGCCAACAAAAAATCGCCTTTACAATGCCTACAGTACAGATACAGATACTTTAAGTACGGTCAACAGTTTTTTTGAAAATCTTCCTGTTTCTGCCAGCAAAAGACTGAAAGTCACACGAAAGTTTGTGGACTTTTGCAACCGCTTATAGTAGACCATACCATACGTTTTTAGTAGGCACGTCTTAGTTTAGCCCTTCAGAATGTTTTTTGTAAGTCCATATTGATTCCAAATTTTGTAGTTTTTTTTTATCATAAAATGAGCCACATAAACTTTTCATTACGCGCGCCCATAAATCGAATAAATTACCAAACAATTACGTTGATAAACAAATTTAAGCCAACCCCCGCTACGTCTAGAAAAACAATTAATCACCCAGTCAGCTACCAAACATATAAATCCATCAGCAGCACAGCATAAAACCAGCACATACCCATCTATCAATCAACTCCCATGCACTTAAAGTTGGATTTAGATACAAGTGAGAAAAAAAAAATGAAATACCCAACAAATGTACGAGTATTCCATTTGGCAATATTCGTCCAAGCATAGTTGGCAAGTGTATGGACGAAAACACGTCATAATGATGATTTACCATTCCTAAAGCTCTTGTCATCGACATTGCATACATGCTGCTGCTGCTGCTACTGCAACATAGTCTGATCCAGCCAGACAGCGTGGATCTGTTTATTTGAGATCCAATTATTGCCAGTGTTTACGGATGCCCGCTGGGATCTGCAACACATTTACGACTCAATATTCGACACTGGTGATTGCTGCCGAAAAGTGTTTTCCATCCAGCACTTCATATGGCCATCATCCGCAATTGGGAGAGTTTTTATGGCCCACTTGTGCCTGGTATGCCTGCAAGTACCCTATCTTCGTACAGCAGGGTGCATATTAGTCCATCTGTCCACACAGACACACACACACACCGATCTCAATCAGCGATGTGATCGTTCAACAGGAGGCGAGGAGATCATCTCTAAACTTCATGATCATCGATCCCGGATCGATCGATGATGATGGGTTCCTTTTCCAGATTTGCCACATTTGCCATGCAGTGAGAGTGCCAACTGATGAGGAAAGTTGCAGATTGCGCGTTGAAATAATAATTTTCTCCCGGCCTGTGCATACACCCCCGCCCGCCATCTAATCAAATCGGCTGATCCACGACCCGGGAAGATCATCGTTTTGATGATGATGTTTGGATTCCAATTGCAACATGTCTAACAGTGGCGGGTTGATGGATGATTTGTTTATTTTCATACACACGGAATGAAATGAAAATTTTTTTTTCTCCTGTTTTTCGTGTGTGTTTTGGTAATACCGTTACGGGGCAGAGAATAAATTTTCTCGATAAATTAACAATAATTTCCGTGTGCTCTATGTGGCCCTCGCTGTATGGAACGATCACTGTTGCTCACGATCACGATGATGATTATGATGATGATGATGATGGCGATAGTGATGGTGTTTTGTTTTCTGCAAGTGCGGCGAGTGGTGCTGTGGATGATCCGAAGCAGTTGGAAGCTGAAGATATATTTCAATTTGAGTACGCGTAAGTGGATTGTTTTGAAAACCATTGTGTTGTGGAATGAGAATTTGTGAAAGATATTTTGAATTATGAAGTGATTTATAGCAGTCGTCCTGGGGGCGAATAGTTATTTTTTGTAACAAAATGTGAGTGTTGTATTTGGGTGAGGGGATGTTGCTGGCTGCCAAAATGTTCTTCTATCGATAGATTTTTTTTTTTTTGAAAGATCTACCAATATTCACCTCTATCTCTTTCGATCCGATGTGGATTAGGATGTGTGTGTGGGTTTTTTAAGAGCGCCTCACAATTTTTTGTTTAAGCACAGGCATTTTAGTATTTAAGGCGACGAATACTAAAAATTTTCGACCACTTTTTGGCTCGGCATTATGACGATTGATGGTCATTTTTTAGCTTACCGGAGGAATGGAACAGCAGATGTAGAGATGAACCAGATGCAAGAGTGTCAAGCGGTAGTCAAAGGAAGGCCTACACAGTTACCCAGTTAAAGATTGAAGATAATGGCAATTGAAAAAAAATACATTTTAAGACCGTACATCCTGATCTTCGAAGCCGCGTCGGAAACCTATAATCACCGAAGCACAGGGAATGGTAGATGTATCTAAGCGGCATTTCCAGTGCAAAATGGGCATCATCTACAGGGATTGATGTCGCAACAAGAGCCTCCACGTCCAGTGATGCTGATAGATGCTGATAGATACTGATATCATGACAGCCCATCTAGTTACAATCGCCACAAACAATCTAAAAAAATCCTATAAGAAATTTTTGCATCAAACGTATCTACGTGCCAAAGACGTATACCTTTCTCATTTCAAAAACATTGAACTCTTCAAAAAATTTATAATCCACACTCTGATGTTGATCCCATTACATTCATCGTATACCACGAAACGCACTCCAATCAATCCCCTCACTCTCAATAATATTCATACAAGACAGAGAGCCAAAATATCAATCTCATTACGAGTTTGATTGACACTCGTTCGGTTGTTGTCATATTTGAAGAGGCGCACGAAACGGAACGCAAAGCTGCTTCGCTTTTGTTGATGCTCGAACCTGCCTGTCAAAACATCAATTGTGGAGCGCTGTGCTGTGCGGTGCTGTTGCTGTGCAGCTGCTTCTCGGGCACAATCATATAAACTATATTTGATCTCGTCAACTCTCGAGTGGGTACTTATCATCTCTGATGATCGGATCTGTTGTTGATCTTATCATAAGGCAGCAAACCCTTCTGCGATATATATGCGCACGGCGCAATGTCAACAACGCCAGCAAAGATATAGCGATCGAGGCTTTGTGTGCGCGCCCATATTATACATGATACGCAGGTAAGGCGAACAGGATCATCAGTATACACAGCCACAGCGACTCGAGAACAATGTCCGAACAATTTGGGATTGATTGAGATTTCAATGGGCAGTTGAAGTGGTAGCTGTCAGTTGTGTGTCATGAATGCTGCATCGATCGGCGAGTTCTGCGTGTATTTAGTTGTTGTTGGTTTTTTTTTGGCAGAGAATTTCGCAAAGAGGATTATCGTCGGCGCCTCCTGGAAAGAGTTTTCAATTTCAATGGGATCATCACAACAGTCTGATCCTTTGGATGACGAATGACGGAAGATAGGATTCAAATTGGACTGCCAATGAGCAGATGGTTGGGGATCAATTTTGATCCATACATTTATGGGAGTGTGTGATTTTCGTTTATTTGGATGGTCCTATAAGTACTCTTTATATCTATCGAGTATGTAGCGAGAATTATTTAAAAATCGATGATGAAGTAGTTGAAAAGGTGCAAGTTTTGGCAAATTCGAGTTTAGGCTTATACGGCAACACTAGAAGTTTCAGAAGAGCTCTACGACAAATCTACTTGACGCAACACCCAATGAAGTATAGATACAGAACGAATACAGAGGCAAACAAACAATTTTATTGCACGTTTCAATCCGTCCGTAAAGTTCGGTATACGCGTGTCATTGTGTTCATGACATGTCATGCCGTGACAGAGCTGAATAAGAAAGGCGAGTGTACCGATGGATGACAAACAATTACACAGCGCGAGACACCATTACCATGATTGACACGATTGTAGATACTGACGGTGATGAGCCACCTGCTTCTGGCTGTTTAGAACGAGCGGTCATTCGTAAGAACAACAACAACAGGGAAAACCATGTCAATAGCGACTTGCATGACACTGTAGAAAATCCTGCTTGAAATGTTATCAACCTGTGATGTGCTATCGAAAAAAGTCAGTCATTAAGTCCCAATAGCACTCATTCATTCAGATCAGTCCCTTTCTTGAGACATTTTGAAGTCATGTCACACATGACAGGCGAACACACAGAATCAAAATAACATCACGTCACAGAATGACACGATTCGTGACATAATCGTAGCTTTAGTACAAGAATCTTGGCACTTCAGATAATGCTACCGTAGCCGTCGTACTAAGTATCTACTCGAGTTGACCAAATCGATAAACAAGCCCTCAAATCGACATCAAAGCCACCATAGCTCTCCTCATGTAAGAGTACATACATCTCATTAGCAACTATAGTGTTCGAAAAAAAAAAAAATATTTCCCGACCTGATTCATTGAATCAAAGAAATTCCCATCACCCCCATACACATTAGCCATCCTCACGCACCGGCTTATAGGCACACAAACACAATAGCCTGTCGCATGTCTCATCTCTCGTCGTCTGTCCCTGAAGTGTATATGACAACTGAGTTGACAATGTCATCAAAAGTTGACGTTTACTCTTGTTGTACAAAGACCTGCTCTACGCACAGATACACGCACCGCATATCTAAACGAAATCAACACAAAGACTGCGAGCATCGTTCTTTCCCCATTAACTTATGCAGAGATCCTGTATATCCTCGACTGACTGACGGGCAAGTCATGCAACCAAAATCTTCACCCATTCTGTGAGGCTCCTTGAGGTGTTTTCGGTTGTTTTGCGGCGGTACAAGGTGCGCCATCATCGTATGTCGCAAACATCAGAGAACATCCTTTGTCCCTTGGCATAATTGCGAGAGTATAGAGCACCCGAAAAATAATTTAGGTACACACATGGAATATTTAGAAGGACACCCCCGCCCATCCACGCACACATTCGCACAATGTTGATGAACATGCGACGGGCTAAAGAAGAAGAATCATCTCTGGTTTTGTCAACAGGAAAACGTGATGTCGGCCTCCTTCAAAATCACAGCTAAGTACAAAGTGCGAATAAAAGACGACGAACAACACAGAAAAAAAAACAACACACATACACACCACCCTTCTTAGAAAGGACATGAGGTGGAGGATAATTCCACTTATACTCCACTCGCACCCTTGATATTCGGATTCATTGACATAAGAGCCATCTTCCCGCACCAGCATTCACCTTTACAATCAGACTGTCAATCATTCGCATGAATACGAGGATCCTTTTAGTGGAGTCCTTGACAATCCGCACCGCAACAAAAACCCACCACAGGTAGTGTACATGACATTTTCATGTCTAAATTATAATATTTATCTGGGAGCGGGAGGGGAGGTCGCTGCCCCTTTAATGACACTGAATGACATGTACGGTATACACAGGACACTGATTTCTCGTCCAAATTATTGTATATTTTCATGGTGCTCTTGTAGTTCCATTTTTCTGGTCATTATCCTGACAGTGGACAAATTCAATTACGCTTTCGTCTCCACTGTGCCGTCATCCTCCCCTCCATACCCCCACCCAACCATAAAAAAAAATCACATGTCCTCACGGAAGAAGTGAAAATAAGGAGGTGAAGTGTGAGCTGAAGGATGTAGTAGATACGCAGAAAGGGGTAATGGGGCGAAAGTTGACAGGATAATCGATTCCAAAGAGTGATGTCAGTCACAGTCAAATGCAATGTCAGTTGTTGGATATTTGAGGTTATATGGACGTTTTCATTTCGGGGTTTCCTCTGTGAGTTGTTGTCTGTTTTTTTTGCGCTGCCTCTTGTCCTTTTTGAATGTCATCAGCGATTATTATGAATATGATGTGTTATATGCCTGTGTGTATGTTGTATAAAATTAACTGGTTATGCGAGAGAGAGAGGGCGTTGTATACACATCCACAAAACATGGCCACAATGAACTTGTCAATGTCAGGTCCTTGAAATGTCAGTCAATCTTCGTCAAAAAAAAAAAAAATATATACTGAAGCACAGAGACTGGGTTTATGTACGACTGTATACGAGTCCTCAAGGAAAGAATAATAAAGAAGAAAACAGGATTTTCCAACGTGATGTTTGTTGTATTGACTGAGTTTGGGGAGGGACAGTTTTAACAACTTTGTAATACACACTGAAGCACCTCAGTCTAGGGTGAGTGCATTTAGTTCAATTGGAGCTATTTATATTTTTGAAAAAGGACTGACACTCGTCAGATGACGATTTATTGAGCAACAGGAGAGTGTTGAATCTATTAAGGGAAGACTGCTACTCTGCTACTGCTACTTTTACTAATATTGCTGTTGCTAATGCTACTGCTGCTGCTACTGCTACTGTTACTGCTACTGCTACTGCTACTGCTACTGCTACTGCTACTGCTATTGCTACTGCTACTGCTACTGTTAAGTTTACTCCTACTACTATTGCTTCTGCTTCTGATACGGATTCGGCTACTATGCTACCTACTGCTACTGCTATAGATTGAGCAGTTTCTGCATAGTTGTGTAATAAACCAGTATTCGGGTAAGTGCCTACTAGTTAGACGCAGACCTTCCTCTTTGCAACATAAAAGGATTAAAAAAGTGATCAAGAGATATTGTAGCAGGGAGCTGCTTTAGGTGGCTTTTTTAGCAATCACCCATCAGCCGAGCCGTGGTGGCATCTTTAAGCTTTATAGGAATCTCAAAATTGTATATATACCATCCTTATTTAAATTTCCAATTATATTCACGAGTTCATGAATGAATCCCGCGTTGGGCGCCATTTCATTGGTTGACAAATCACAGATACAAACAATCACATAGAATTCAAATGCGATGGAGGACTTTATCTATATGTAAATTTCTTTTTTTTTTTGCAATCGAATATACTTTTAGAAATCCACTCTAGTGTAAAAAAATAGTCTGGCCCACGTTGGGCGCCAGTTATAGAAGGCCAGGTTGAACTAAGTTAATCTGAATGTGGTTTTATGTACCTATCGTAAGTCAGTGAGGGGCTTAAAATTTCACACAAAACTGGCGCTCCCATTAAAAAGTCACGCATGCAGATCAGGTCACACTATTCCAAAAATATCGACGCTTGATGATCATTCCAAAAAAATTTCCATTTTGCATTTGAGATGAGCTTGTGTCACATCGTATAGACGAACAATGGATATTGGGTTGGGATGGGCACATTCCCTTTTGGTGTTGCGACTTAATAAAAATCGATGTCCTTTCAATTTATTTAAAACTTTTCAATGACCGCACATGCTCGTACACGTCTTGTCAGTCAGTCTATATATGGATCCTTTTCATTTAAAATTGAAAAAGAGAAACGAAGCCAACAAAAAATAGAATCTTCCCTTTGTTTTCTTGCTGATTGATAAAATATATTTGCTTTGTGTTTACGTACATGTCTGCAAGGACTAAAGATTGAACAATACTATCTATGTATCTATACATGCCGCCAGACATCGGAAAGTCATTTGAAATTTTTTCAGTAATTGAACCGTACGCTGGGATGTCATCTATTTGTACATGTCATGTCATTGCAAATGGATAACTGTCTGGGATGTTCGAAGTATGGACATCCTTCCACCATATCACTGTAAAAAGGACCACCTGTCATAAGTTAAAGAATCTATCCTCCATACATCCATTAAAGTTTCCTCATTATGCAATAATCCATAAGGACTTGACTTAATTAGAAGACATATTCAGGCTCTGTCATTGCGCGATGTGCCCTTTCGACGGTGGACATTTCAGCGACGACGTAAATTCCCATCAAGACAACTCATTCGCTTCGCACATTCCTTCGGCAATTAGATTATACCAAGTGTATGCTACGTGATATCGCGTTCCTTGGGGGATTCCAATTCCAATTGCAACTCCACGCCAAATACCGCACATATAATAAACGCATCAGGATGCTAATTAGATGCGAACTGTCGTCCATGCGTGCGTGGACATTATGATTGTCTCAAGATGGATTAAGATGCAAATCCGACTGCGGAATGCAAAGTACCATCCACCGGCATTACAATGGGATGAGCAGCTCCCACCCCCATTCCCCCGGTCTATAAGGGATGACGGCGCGAAAAATCCTCATTTAGGAGTAAACCTTATAATTAAATAACAACTTTATGTTCAACTTCATCGTTGGTTTTCATAGCCGGGCGCGGCCCTTCCCCCCGCACTGTCTGTCCTATTAATTAGTGAAAAATTATACCTGACAGCCTTTGGTTTGAGCTCTGCGGATCGACGTTTCCCCAATTGGGTTATACTCACACATAGTGCGACCGACAACGGCGACGAAAAAAAAAAAAAAACAATTAATTTCGATTTTTCCTGGTTCACCCTGTAAGCCTCAGTGTTATTGTTTCATGTATACCCGTCATTCGGCGTGTTACTCAGTTTTTTGCTGGTTAGGGGTTGTCCGCAAAATTTTTACGTCACTGTCAGGGTGGATAATTGACAGATTGATCGGCGAATTGATAATTCAATTAGTCAATCAAAATTTCTGTGCACACCTCGACACAGGAGAGGTTGTCTCATATGTGAATACGGGTGCTCCTGGGAGATGTGACACTCTGGTAAAAAAAAATAGTCGATATAAGAGGTGAACTGAGTTATTAATTTTTCCCACCGCCACTTATTTTTTTTTTTTTTGCTGATGAGCTCCGCTAAAAGACTCAGTGCGGGTCTGTTTGTTTATTCATTTAATTTGTTGGGGTCAGAGGTAGGTAGGTTTGTTTTTTATTTTGTGCAGTCCGATTAAGGTCTTTACTGTTTTGATTGAAGGATAAAAGAGCAGAACGGATGGGGGAACAATGGACATCCCTGGATGTTTATTGATTTCAATGAGGGGCAATAAATTCATTAAAGTGATAGACGTGTTTATGGCAATTCATATGTAAACATATGTCCCAAATGTCAAAATTGGTGTGATATCTGACAGATGAATTGCTGATGAGAGGGTGTCCCCAAGCTTTGTGAGTTCGAAGATAGTTGTAGCTATAAAATTCTATAGGGGCTTTAATCGCGTTCGTGAGACAATTTTTGTCATTAAGAATAATTGGCAAACTGGGAAGAACTCTGTGGAAGACTGCGTCTTCATTTGCTCAACTATCCCGGAATATCTGTGATAAGCTTTACACTCTGAAGTTCTTGTTGTAAGGTGCGATTTGAAACCTCTGTTGGAGCTGGGTTGATAGCTAAAGTTGGTAGTTACATTTTTGAGTGTTTCTCGTTCATCTGCTCTTTTTTCGACTCTGAATACACCACACAAGCTAAGAGGTTCAATGTAGCACAATGTAGCGTCCAGCTAGTTCTTCTTCAACCGAAGTCCAATAAAGTCAAAGTCAGTCAGTTAAAGTCACCATATCGAACTCATGAAGACACTTGTACCGAGTCAAATATACAAGTACAAATTACCCAAGCCAAAGTTATCAAGACGAAGTCATAAAATTAAAAAAAAAATTTACCGAAGTCATAAAGTCACAGTCAAAGTCATAAAGTCACTGACAGTAAGTCAAATGAATCAAGCACAATCATTCAGTCAAAATTCCAATGTCGAAGTAAAAAAAGATACACGAAGTTGTTAAGTCAGAGTAATGAAAGAAAAGCTTTCAAGTGCCAGTCCCAGTCGTAAAGTCAAAATCGTTGACTTTGACTTTTCAATCAAGTGGAACACAAAAAAAAGCCGTTCGAGTGTCTTTAGCATAGAGGAAGTCAGGCTGATTGGTCGGAAACCGTTCACGCTTTAGCGACCGCATCTTAGTGCCAGTCCCAGTCGTAAAGTCAAAATCGTTGACTTTGACTTTTCAATCAAGTGGGACACAAAAAAAAGCCGTTCGAGTGTCTTTAGCATAGAGGAAGTCAGGCTGATTGGTCGGAAACCGTTCACGCTTTAGCGACCGCATCTTCTTTGGATAATATTTGGCTGAGTCTTACAAAGTCCATTAGAGTCATGGAAGCAGTAGTCTAAAGTCAAGATCAAAGCCAATTCTATGTCGCCGTTGTTATGGCAACACAACAAGCTAAGTCAAAACTATATGCAGTCATATTTATATAGTCAAATCCATCAACTATCATCAATTAAAAGCCAGTTAGTCAATTCAAGTCACTTTCTTCAAAGGTAGGGTCAAATTAACAGATACTTTCAACTTGTGTCACTATTGATATACTATCTCCGACTTTGTCGACCTTTCTTGATTGGACTCGCGCCGCTCCTATATGCAATAAAAAAAGCCAATAGCTACCACTCCTTAACAGCACATTCTATCGACAAAAAATCTCTTAGCAATCAAAACCCGCACCTCCCAAATGAGATCCATAAATGGTCGATCACTGTGCGACTGTCCTTTCACATCGCACCACTTCTTCTTTTCCCGCTTAGAATCAGAGTATCATTAATTTCTTTCTAAAACCATTCGACAGTTCGTAGGAAAATTAATGTCAGCATTAAGGTAAAAATTCGTTCCATTAGCAAACAGCAGCAGGAGCAGCAACGACGAACGACCGCCAACCGGCAGTGAGTTTTTTTTTTTCGAAAGTTTCTCTTGGGAATCGAATATCTTCCAAGTGCGGCAGCCACCTGCTCTCCCACAGCCAGTTATTTATCCGCCTGCAACTGCTGCGCGCAAGCCAATCACCAAATGAGTTATGATCGCGACACTAATATAAATCATAGTCCAAACCGCGCCATGGAATCTATACTACTCCAACTGGCACTGCACTGCACTGCGAAGCCACCATCTCCACTAATGGCGCGACTGGCATGCTCAGTCAAAAAATCGCAAAGTCTCTCCTCAAATTGCTCTCCGATAAGTTTGACATAATATGGAAAGTCAATTCGACATCGAGAGACCGATCAACGGCGCACCATGCAGACTATGAGGAATTACCACGAACAATGGAGCTCCAAATTGAAAGTCCATGTATCTATATAGTGGTTTCGGGGGTGGGGAGAAGCATTTGATCGTCCAGTGTGCGCGCCACTATCTACTACAGGTGTCCGGAATAGCAAGTCGCTGCGGTATTAACTGCAAATCGTGTCCAAATCGTGATCGAATCAATTTTGTACACGTGAACTTCGGCTTCGTGGTGCGGATTATTGGCAAGCGGGGCTTCCTGAGAGTCGGAACGGTTATACCATCATTTGTTACCAATTGCACTTGGATGATTGGCAAATAATTGTACTGTGAATGGCGGTACAAGCGCGTGAGGATACTTTGATGATCTCGAGTGGTTTTTCGGTCAGATGGTGGTGGATACAAGGATACTGATTGATTTTGTGGAAAATTTGTATACAGTAAATCAATCTTTCTGATAACATGATGGGGTTTTTTTGACGTCTGCATATTGGACGGTTCAAGATATGGGGAAAAGTATTTTGTAACGAAGCGTTACAGAATGTTTCTTCTGTAATTCAAATATGGTATTACAACGTATCTAATGCCTTAAAATATCTGTATCTACGTTGACGCAATTCAAAATCCCTTATGGGAAATGTCACTGTAACGGAGCGTTACACTTTGGATCCACTTCATTAACCTGAAATGAATATACACTTGTAAAAATTTAATTCTATGATTTTTAAGTCGAATCATAGATAATCTCGATATCATGATGAATCGTTACATTCTACTCCTAAATCATGAATGAAAATGGCCATGGTAAGGATTTTGTAACGAAGCGTTACACTTAGTCTCTTTTTCCGTATAAAGAAACGTTTTCAGTTTTTTCTTAAAGAATTCCCACTGCTTTCATGAACATAGTTCGTATCTGCCGGGATTTCTAAACCTTATTCAGAATCTAAGTCCATGACTTCATGGTTCGCAATACATTTCATTTCAGATATCATGCTCCGACTTAGGATCTGAGCCTCCGATCTCCTTGGCAATTCTCAAAAGGTGCAAGAGCCAAAATGGTAAACTCGATTTTGAGGTTCAGAAAACGGATTTTACTCATACCAACGAGCAAATTTGTATGGGATACTGTTCTGTGGTCCTTGCGTTGTGAAGTAAACAAATCTGGGAAACAATGTAAACCCTCTTTTACCACACTACTGCCCGCCTTGGTTGCACTACCGAAACGCATCACGCATAATGATCCCCCAGCAATGCATCAAAAGCACAACATCACAGCATAGAGCCATCATTCGCACCAAGTATCTCCAATCTGCAACAACAAAAAAAATGATGAACTACCCAGACCGAGTGTATGCCTCGTTACCCATATCATTTCTAACTGCACCAAATGTGTCACTTTTCCACAATGAGTGTGTGCCAGGTCCTTTTGCCACCACCCAGCACTAAAAAGCCTCCGCTGTCATCACAGTGCCACACGAGGGCACAATCGCATCACGCAGCGAACGTCTTCCATAGTTAATGTCTCGTTTAAGGCTTAATTCTGTTGTTGTTGTTGTTGTTGTGGTCCTTCAGCGATGTGTTGCTGTGAAAGATGCCTGCGAGAAAAAAGCGCCCAAATCCCCCCTCAGTTACACTAAACGACATGTCCTAGCCGCCGCCGATGTCATCGTCATCAGCGCATTGCCGGCCGCCACCACCACCATCATCATCATCATCATCAGTAGATGCTAGTGCTTGTGATGATGCATTTTGCGGTCTGTCAGTTAGTAGAATGCGATTTGATGGCCGCCCCAAAAATTGCCCAAACTAGGAAAGTCAGCCTGCCAGCGCGTCATGTCATTTTGCCGCGCCAGCCGCCGAGGTTAGCCCATCAGAAATAGAAGAGAGTGCGCAACGTTGCTGTTGCGCCCTCTACTGACATGTATATATGGCAAGGAAGGACACAACGATTTATGTACTCGTATACTCTATGTGCGGACGAATGCTCGAAACGTATCTCGAGGTGATGCGGATGAATTTTGACACTTTTGTGGCCGACTAGCGTCCGTTTTTGGATCCACGAACGCTCCGCCGAGGTAACAGATGCATACATTCGGCTGTGTGTGAGTTTGTGCATCATGATGATGATGATGATGATGATGGGCCACTTTGATACACGAATGATGGGTTGGTTTCTTTTTTTTTGCGGTGAACGCGCGCACATGATAAACATGGAATTTGAGATGCGATACCGGACGGACCTCTGATGCTAAACACGACTCGCTGTGTGCAATTTCTCTTATTCATCCATTCATTTGTCATAAATCACTCAGGAGTTGTGCGGTGGACCACCGTGGTTGGCGGCCGGTCGGCCGGCGCGGAGGCCGGCTAACAATACCTTGATGATTGGTAGTGTACAGCTGGTTAAGTGGCAGACAAATCATCTGCTGTCATCGCATTGACGTTTTGTGAAATTTCACATCTTTTGTTCGGCCGATGCGAAGGGGATGCCGGATGCCGGATGGAATGTGACTGGTGCTCTGTCATGAGGTGAATTTAAGGAGCAGTTTAATCTGTTGCAAATATCGCCTCTCATCACTTGAAAGAAACTGCGATAATGCCTTTTGCTCGGTTCAAAGCGTCTTGCTCTGATGGCATTCTGCCTGTCTCGTTTATACATTGTCTAAAGTTAGGCTACGTACAAAAGTTTTGGAGGGAAGTGCGAGCGGTATTCAGCGAAAGATTAGTCTCTCGTCATTTATCGTCAAAATACTTGAAAGACCTTCCACCAAATGTGGAAAATAGTAACGTAACGAAAAATGAAACGCAATTATGTATATGCACCATTATTCACGCAGCAACCCATCAGTGGATTGAGTTTAGCATTTTTAGATAATCGCCGTCCTTACCTCTGACTCTGATTTTGGAATATGGCAAGTGGTCATTTTTAGAAACAGGAGAGTAACGAAAATTGAAACGCCATTGAATGCACCATTCCTTACGGAGCAACCCATCATTTGAGTGAGTTTAGAATCTCTAAATACTCGTCGCCCTCACCTCTGACTGTGATATCGTAGAACAGGAGAGTAACGAATATTGAAACGCGAACAGTCCAAGTCAAAGTTCAAGTGTTTTTCCATATTAATTATACTCGCTTCTTATACCAGAATAGATTAAGTTGCGATATTGAAACGTTAAATCTAGCCACACAAAAAATAGAGTAATTTAAGCGTGTTTCAATATGCGTTACGATTTGTTATTGTCTCAGTAAATATGCGTAAAGTGGGTGCGTAACAAAATATGAAACCACAAGTATAATGATGTTAGGCTGTATTTATCGTGGAATTATTTTCCACCAAATATATAATCCCTCGCCAGATACATTACTTACAAAGTGGAAACGCAAATCAAACCAAATGCAACGGAAAAATCCTTTACTACAGCTGGCCCTCTGATCACTTAAAATCACTTTATTAGAATATACGCCTGATTACTTCTGAAATGCATCTCCAATCGAAAGTATCCATTCAAAACACATTGTAGGACTATATACCTATACACAACAGCAAGCACTTAGATTTATTTCACCTTTCAGGTGTCAGAAACAATCGACAAACTCAAATGGCTGGTCGAAACAAAATGATATATAGGATAAAATCAAAGGAACAACAACTCACAGGAAGGAGTATAAAATTTCAAAATTTCATTCAAAAACAGAGCGTTCCCATATAGGTACGAGTACCTACGTCCTACAGGGTTAGAGTCTTTATGCATTCAAGTGGAATCGGTTCAACAAATGCCCCAGACTGTTGCATATTTTGACGAATCAATGCGATACATGAATGCGAGCTCCATATATGCGAACAGAAGCAGCAACATCTCGTTCCATCTCGTTGTCATGTTGGGAGTTTGATAGAACGGCAAGCGCAATCATCGTCATCATTGGCATCATCATCGTCAAATTACGTCTGTATCTATAGGTATCTATGGATATCTGGCGAACTTGAAAATTCCGTCTCGATGGGAGAAAGGTTTTTGTTTGTACGTCATCCTACAGTCTGCCTCCCTGTTGCTCTTGAGCTTTTCTACTTTTTTTTTTATTTCCCTGTGTAGTACCTAGTCGTTTTTTATTTGGTGAGGGTATATGGGGGCGACTAAACTCCTTTGTGGATATGGATGCTGCTCTAACAAGGGGATGGTAACGGATGCGAAATTATCTGGCAAATCATTCGCATGAAATATTCATCGATTCAAATTTATTGTGCGCCTTGCTACCTGATGCTGTGCTCTGTGTGTTTGTGCTCATCTGCATGCAGTATACATAAGCTGACTGGACACAGAAGGCGTATCTATAGATGGGTGTATCTATAGATAGGACAGACTATAAACACGTGGCATTAACTTTGAATGGTGAAATATTTGTTTACACTTGTGAGGATAATAATAAAGTTCAGCTTGGAAGTGTATGTCTCGAGTATAACTCTCAAACCATCTCCACACATCGTCAATTGCCAATTTCCCAGTGGACAACGGAACTAATTCCGAAACACACATAAGCCCCGCTCACACCCAGCAGCACAGCGTGTGTAAAGTATCTCACAGATCCATCGCACAAAACCGCAATCATATCCATCCATAGATAGAGAGATGTTGCTACTCTTGTGACTCATGTAGATGTCTATTCAATATAGTGGCACTGCTGCTGTGTATATAAATGTGCAAAACTTGTGAAAGGAAATCGCATTTTATTATGATTGATGGCTTCGAGATGCGACTGACATTAGCGCAGAACGAATTGGCACTCGCTTGACAAATGCAACGATAGAGTGGAAGATGACAGAATTTGTCGCTTGTCTGGCCTGCAGTATATTCAAATTGAGTTTGTGCGATAATGTGCCCGCGACAGCTATGGGGATTTGCTGATGGGATGCGCATTAATTTCTTAAAGTTCACGGAAACGACCTTTTGGTTTGGGTCAATTGGAGATACTTTTTTAACTTTATCCATACATATTATGTTGACCCAATAGAGGAAGTTGCCGTCAGCAAGAACGTAAAGTAGATTCTTCTTTGGCATTATTCTGTGGCAATCTTCGATATCTATAAGTCTTTAAGACACGTCTAGATAAATTCTTGTTCACTCAGGCTCTAACATCCGTTGCTAATGCACATCCGAGACCTTCTTTTCGCTAGTGGTTTGAGAAACACTGATTTTGTAAAGGGTGTTTATTTTAGAGATTTAATTTTTAAATTGGCAACACTTTTTTTAGTCAATTTGACAGCTGATAGATGACTTGCCTTGAGTATGTTTTGCCATTTTTTCATAATTTTCTAGAGTTAAATCAGAATAACGCTCGCAAACTGTCCAAACTTTTAGCCAAACTTATCGCTGACTAAAAAGTGTTTTCTTTCTCAGAGCTTTGATTTTTTAATTGGCAACACTAGTAGCTGTCAATTTGACAGCTGTCACAAAAACGCATTTTAATCGCTGGCTCGGCGATACTAGGTTCTAATTTACTTGATTTTAAGACCTGCTCCCTAGAAACCAAATTCGACAAGACTGCCTCTTACAACAATTTAAGTGTAGACCTGACACCTATACCTGTCAAAAGTAGCCTGCATTCCGTAATTTGTCACATTTTTCTTTATCCCTCGTAGTAGATACGAAAAAAAAAAACTTTAAAAACCTGACAATACTGACGATGATGAGTTGTCGATGTCACAGAGCAACGACGAACCGCACTTGCCTCGACAAATTGCATTCAGGTGAAAATGATTCGCCTAAGTATAGCCAGCGGGCACAATAAAACCAGCTGCAGCTATACTTTTGCGGATCTTGTCCAACTGCACCTCAATCCATCGATCATCGCACAGCACAATGATCATCGAGCATCCAATCCACCACATCGTCGTCGTTGCCCGTCGCCGTCATCATCAACATCAACATCAGGCCAGCAATCCGATGAAGAATGGATTGTTGTCAGTTGTGCGGTGTGCGCAGCACATTGAATGTCCTAAAGACAATTCCATGTTTGCATTTCGCAACCAATCATCCATTAAATACATCAAAGAGTTTTGAGCTGCAAGAGTGTTTTTGCATTCTTTACCATAAGCATGGATGGTGTTCCCCGACAGCTGTTACTTGGTCACATCGGTGACAGGAATTGATTTCAATTTCACGTTTCAAAGAAGAAAATTTATATAAGAAAGTGTTCATCAGGGGCAGCGCAGTGCACGGTTCAGCGTTCGCTCTCTCAATCTCTTGAGATGACAAGAATGATGCTTCTGATGATGATGATGATGATAATGATGATGATGACGAAGTGGCAAAGGTGGCCCTCTTCGCACATTTATAGCCACAGTTGTTGTGTCCATCATTGGGGATTTATTTTTGGGGTGGACACATCATATACACACCATGAAACTGTCAGTCTGTGTTCCTTTTGCTTCCTTAACAACGTGTTTGGATGTGAAATGTCATTTGTTTGTGTTTGCTTGCGTGCTTGACAGACTGGTTGGCTCGCAAATATACCTCAACTTATGTGACATCGGAATGTGATTAATTCTTTGACGAAGTGGAGAATTTGTTTTCGTTTTTTTTTTGTTGGTACTTTGCGAAAGGTATTTTTAAAGGTGTCATCGTGAGAACAGAGGAACAGAAGAGGTGACAGTAACAGGTTTTTATGCACTGAAATGGGAAGTACCTTATAGCAAGAGACGTTCAGAGCGTGCTTCTGCGGGGAGTGAGTGATTTAGCGAGATAAGTTCTACTAGAAACCTGCAGAAGGCAAGTTATGTAGGTACTCTGGAGTGTAATTTTTTCAGTTAGTTAGGGTTATTGTAGCTGAGCTTAGAGTATAGAAGAAAGCATTAACAATTGGACGGATATTTTTTTTTTTAAATACTTCTCCCGGGAAAGACAAACTTATAACGCTTCATCAGCGCCCCGAGATGCTCGCAGATGTATGTTTGTTCTACACTTAAATTGTTGAGATGTTAAGCCATTAACCACATCTGCAAGACTTTGAAAAAAATCTCCAACAATTAAAGTGGTTAAGGGATGCCCTTTAAGGAGGAGTAGGTTCTATGACTCCTTTTCTATGGATGACCAGACCATAGATACTCTATAGACTTCTAGACAATAAAATAAAATCAACTGGTGTTGAGGGCTCACTATGTGCCAGAGAGTTATTAAAATCTCAGAATCTCAATCATCAGACGATTTTCAGACGATCAGCGCTAAGAGCTCTTGATTCATACATTCGGTTTACAAAAAAATATATATAACCCCTTAGGAGTATTGCCCCCTTAAAACCAGCCACTGGGTTTCAATCAAAGTCCCCTTAAATACGTATTCAATTATTTTCTATTCTCTATCACCATTTAAAAATTCATATGGCTATTGTGGAGGGTTATAAAGTTATTGCCCAAAAAAAAAAAAAAAACAAACCTTTTAACATTATTGGCCCCTCAAAAGAGGTTCTTATCGAAACATGACGAAAAAACTGTCTAATCGTTGATTTTTCTTTGCATACTTTCAAATCAAAAGATACTACCTACGGTTTAAAAAAAAGAAAGTACCTACTTAAAGGCCCCCTTACAAACTATAAGGGGCAGCCTGCATCCCTCAGATGAGGCATTTTCGAAAATATTCATTATAGAATAGGTACTGTCACTAGGTTTCAAAAAAATGTGAATAAAAAAATTCTTCGTCCAATACAAATGTTTGCATTATATGCCCCTTTGGTTGACCCCCTAAAAAGGGGGCTTTGGGGAAACACCAAAATGTCACAAAATGCTTGTTTTTTTCTGCTGAAATTGCAGATATCTGTGAATGAATCATGAAAGTCATGAAATTTCACTCTTCATGTCGGGCAAAGTTTTTTTAAACTCTAGGCCCGCCCATATTGTACTAGCTTAGCCAAGACACTACTCGTAGATAGAATTTATGTCGTTTGAAACTGTTTCCACTTCATTTCCTTTGACTACATCTATCTTTTTGGATTTTTTCCAGTTATGAACAGTTAGATAGGTTGATGTACTGACTTAGCCAAGACACGCGTTGACTGAATTATTGCCACAGAATAACGCGATTGATTGATTTAAGTAGAACGATAAGATACTACTATTTTCTTGCTGAGGGGCGAAGTGAGACTTCTTCAAGGCGTATTGGTCCTTAATTTTTAAGTCGGATAAGGTTGACTGAAATGCGCAAAGAGATGGGAAAAGTTAACCTTACTTGGATTCATTCAAAATCATACTTTCTTGTAGCCAATTCAATAACTCGTTGGTTGAAGTCCTTTTCTAATTTTTTGCGCTTCATTTTTCTCTATGCTGCCCAATTACAGTTCGATACCACTCAGTCACTGGGCACCATCCATCTGGCGATTAATTACATCGCATAAGTCAAATTCTTCTTCACACATGTGCCAAATTGCTAACCACTCATGGTACACGCTAATTAAGCGCTTATTATCCCCAAAATCAGGTGCGATTTCAGTAAAACGCTCACACACATACACAGCCAGACAGCACCCGAATGATGAGTTTCTCTCCAAGGACGCATCTGTTTAATCAATACGTTCCTTGGTCTTGGTTCCATACTCCGAATGGAAGTTTTTCTTTGCGTATGCTCTTCTCTCCAATCAATTATTCGCCCACCAAGTACTCCCTGATTAAAGCATTCACGAGTCGAACGAATTATGCATTCGACTTAAGTTTTTGACACGAGAAATCCCTGTCCAGGGATCATAGCCGCCTGAGATTTCTTTCTCTGCTGGTGGACAATAATGTGGGAGAGTTGTGTGAGCCCTGTTCCCCATCAACACTGCAATCGATCAAAAGGATACTGATATAAATACACATGCACCGTGGCGACGACACGGGCGGTGGTGGTGTTGTAGTCCCACGTCCAACGAACCATAACATGTGCAGAAGGAGGAATCTAATCAATTCCAATTAGGACATCTCACTGCGATGCTATGTATCCCGAATGAATTATTATTATTAATCATTTACTTATTATTAGTATTCCTCTCTCATCAGGCTGGGGCTGGAGTCCGCCTCACCCTACAGATGAATATCATCTGCTGGACCAAGGACCACTGCGAATGGTGAGATGATGAGTGAGCGACCAGCCATCCATGACGTGGTGAAAACTTTCATAATTCATAATAATTCACCACCCACCCCTCATCGCCACTGGTGGGCTGGTATAGTTCAGATACTTAGATACATGTGTGCGTGTGTATACGGAATGCTCGTATTAATTAGTCAACATTAAGAAATCTGAGTGTGGACACTTCGTCTCGGGGGAATTTTTCTTTCGTCGTTGTCGTCGTCGGCTAAAGTCCACACTGACTGATGAGGACTAACACGAGGGATGTGTGCACCGCGCCATTGATGGAGAAGACTTTTCCGATTCTGATTGAAAATCCGTCCACCATACCCCACCACACACCGATATCTGCAATTATAATCCCGCATTGATGACGCAAAAGCCAAGTTGAATGTTGGCAAGTTTCCCTAATTTGACATCCGAGGGGGGGGGGGAGAGAGAGAGAGAGAGCGAAGTTTTAATCCTGATCAGCTCCCTCCTTCAGTTGATATTTACATGTCAAATAACTTTCAATCACTGTCGACAGGATTTCTTATGTAGGGGGTAGGAAATCCTTATGCTGATGGTATAGGTCACCACATTGGTGGACGGACGCCTTCAAGTCGATAAAGTTTTTATCCTAGGAAGCAGACAAAAAAAAAATGAGAAAAGTGCAGAGTTTTCCTTTTTTTATCCTTTTAATAATTTTTTTTTTTTTTTTTTATTTCGTCCATTCTTTCTTCAGTTGCCATCCTTGGACGCTCTTTGGTTGATGTTAATTAATTCTTGTCTTGTAGCGCGGTAAGAATAGATGCAGGAGGTTGGCGGAGGGGGAGGGGGAATTGGATAAGGGCAAGGGAATAGAAAAACTTGCTGAACCTGTCCACCCGGCAATATGTCAGCCAGAAAGACATCATTATTTCCAATTGTATGTGTGTGTGTGTGGGTATACTTTCGACGAGAAATACCGCTGACGGATAGAATAAAGACTGACCACCGTTTGACGGATTGGTCGGGCGGGGGAGAATCGACATAAGTTCATCGATCCGCAAAGTTTTGTTGGTTTTTCCTTTTTTTTATATTCTTAGTCCTACTCCCAACAGGACCTTTACCTTTCAGTCAACATCATCCCGCAGACGGATGAGGGTAGGTTAGTCTGTGTTTCTCATAGATGAAAGACGTTGATTGACTTTCTTAATTGACTTTACTTGGTGTCAATCAAGCGGAGTACCATAGCCATAGAGACTTAATGGCGGACGGATTTGTTATTGCTAGACAGGCTGGTGTGGGAAGTGGTATACGTGAGCATGACTTTGGAATAAAATTAATATCATTCGAAGGTTGGCTCTTGCATGTGCAGTTGTTTTTTGATTGTCGGAGGGCAGAACGCATTTTTTTCTATGTCCATTTGAACTGGCGGCAGACGTGTCTCTTTGAAAGCTCTCATATAAAAATTCAGAAGATACCCACAACCCCAAAAGAACAAAATCTCTAGCTTTTAACAGTATGACAGGATGAAAGATTTTTTAATGCCAGTAGCTAGTTAGAACTAGCGTTGGCCCATACAAAGTTATTGCGCCAACATCTCTTTTTTAGTTTTCACTCTTGCGCCTGGCAGCGCCCCGAAATAATGGGTCAGAAGTGGAAAGTGCCAGTAGCAAGTTGTGGATGTTGTTGCGTTATTGCGTCACTCTTGCGTTAAACAAAATATTGATCATTGACAAAGCCGTAAGCCCTGGCAGCGCCTCGAACAAATGGGTCCGAAGTGCATAGAGCCAGTAGGAAGTTATTGCGTCACACTTGCGTTAAACAAAATCTTGAATATTGACAAAGCCCAGGCAGCGACCTGAACTAATAAGACTGACTGACGTTTTCAATAAAGATACGTCCGAGGAAATTATGTCCAAAACCCTATATGGCGGAGAGCGTAACACAATAACAGACGCAAGTACATTCCATTATGTGCGACGCTAAGAGAATCAGCTGAAGGACTGACTGGACCTTGTTATTAGTGTTACGTTGGAAGTCTGAGGTTTAGGACTAGACCGTAGTTTCAGGAGCTTCTATCTGCTGCATATATCCCGCCCTCGAAAATACCTTCAAGACGAGAATTTTAGACCGCAGCAGCTGGTTAGGGACACGATTTCTGTATTGCAACCTGCAGTTGAATTTACTTCCATTGAATTCCCTCTTAACTGGCGCCCAAAGGTAGTCATTGTCCGCCTGAAATAGGTTTAAAGCCGCCCTATTTACACCCAACTCATTTGTAGGCAACCACAGTAAGATTGATCCATAAAGAATGAAGTTAAGTCCTCTAACACCTAAGACTCCCATAGCCAACTCCATAAATAATCATTAAATATAAATTCACTTGAAGAACTCACCAATTTGAGTGTCATCTTGCAAATGCCACTTCTAGGTGCTGATGGGGACAAACTTAACCAAGAAAACCCATGAAGCACACGTGCACTATATGAGGTACTTAAACTTAAACTTAAACCTACTCCGCACTGACAGACGACTTTGGTCACCTCGAGGACAAATGCCTGCCTCAATGTATGTGCATTGTCCCCTCGGACTATAGTGCCAGCGCACCCAACTGGACATTCTCCGAACATCAACACAAATTATGTTAATCCTTTCGCCTGCTGCTGGTACCCCTTCTTCACCCTCATCATCATCATCATCGTCTTAGACATCCTGGGCCGGATAACAATGCAAATTATGAGTAATAATAGCGGTAATAATAAAGAGTAATAATCGCCACCCTAATAATAATGTCATACAATTGGCAATTGGTGCAGCAGTATAGAAGCCGTTGTAGCAGATGAGGAGGCCCACAAGATGTTTGTACAACAGGATGCACAATGGCACATCCTACTCTCTCACATCACATCCTCTCACAGGTGCAATTATTACTTAGTTTAGATAGTTAAGTGTTGAACAATTGGATGATTTATTGAGTCATCGTCAGCCTACACATACCAG
Organism: Cheilosia soror; assembly: GCA_949372485.1. Classification (NCBI taxonomy): domain Eukaryota; kingdom Metazoa; phylum Arthropoda; class Insecta; order Diptera; family Syrphidae; genus Cheilosia; species Cheilosia soror. Next base: position 4,596,514 of record OX443564.1, read on the forward strand.
ATGCATACACTTAGAAAAACACACACATACACACACGCAGGCAAACAAGGTAAATGAATTTACGATCTTGAGATAATAGCCAGAGCCTTACAAAACCTATAGCAATGTGCAATTGCAGTTGCCATCACCGACCGCACGACCGACGACGACGACGACGACTGAGGTAAAAGGACACCCCGCTTGCCCCAGCAACTGTCCTCGTAGGGTATACCCCGTATATGCACACATGTGGGTGGATTATCGCACAGGAAAACTACACTAATATAACTAAAAGGCTCACTCACGGCCGCATCATAATCATCAGCATCTGAGTGCGCTGCGGTGCCGGTGCAGAAATCACGCGCTGCTGCTGCTGCAAAATCACCGTGTGATGGCTGTGTGATGCTGGATGCCACCACAGGGGTCGTGCTATCCGAAGCCGTGATCTTAACGCTGCTGATTGAGCAATCAATCTGACAGAATTACGTCTCATAAAAGTTGAATTATCGTGGCCAAATTGAGAGAAAAGTGCCGTAGGTCGTGAATGGTTTGACTGATTGTGTGGTTGCCATCAATCAAAGGAACACCAGTCTCCTCCTGACTGACTGCTGGTGGGTCGAACAGATTTCGGCACACACAGATTAGATACTTGAAGTGGAATCAAAGTTCAAAAAGGAGATGTGAACGATGCGGCGTATGGTGGAGTCGTTTGGCCTAAGGCGCGGCGGAGATGGTATGTATACCTGTGATCGGCAGATTATCGATGTGATGGATGTGGAAGTGTATAAGGGATTTTCAATGAGACGTACATTTTCTTGGGAAATTTTTATTCACTTCTAAACAAGGTCTATACATAAATTTACCTTTGGTTTGGAAGTAGGAGCTTTTTGGAGGAAACGATTCAATGACGAACTATATAAAGCGACAGCAACATTCTTCATAATGGGTGTATAATTGAGATGGCTAAGACATAGGCTTGTTGGTCTATTTATTTGAGTCGGTCTAGTCAGGACAAGTCACCCGAAAACGAATTGAAATAAACCTTATAAATAAATCTTAGATTGCAAGTTGTCTAAACGTGCGAACGTCAAATAAACTGAATTGAAAGATACTTTGCATGGACCACGACTGCTCCTCCCAGTTATGCACATCAAGTTGGTCAAGGTCGCTCTTCAATACTGGGAGCTACCTGAGGTAGGGCCTTATCGATCGTTCTTTACTAGGTCAACGTCGCTGCAGTGCATAGTACGTAAATTTGTCTCCTCTTCCACTTCAAACAGGACCAAGACATCTTTTTCTCCAAAGTATTGCTTCGACAAAGTCTATGTCCCTTACACCAGGACCGGAAGAATTAGGGTCTTCTATAATAGGTATCGCCCTTGTGTTTTTGAGAGAATGTTTCACTTCTCAAGTGTGTGACATACTTTTCCTCGATAGCTGTGTTATAACTCCTCGGATCCAGGGGCTTTGGATCAGAGATACAAAGTGTATTCTAACAATACATCCGTTTATAACTAAGACCGCCCTTAGAGCACCATCAGAGGCTCTCTTAAAAGAGGCCGTAGTGCCATAAGAGCTCTCCCGACTACTATCTAATCTAAGACTGCCTTTACAATTTTTTTTCGCTGAATAGAAAGCATAACCCTCACGACAAGTGTATAGGTCCGTACGGGGTCGACAGAAAGTTTGGTCCAGCGACATCTCGAGCTTTGGTTCATTGTAAACGCTGGATATATCATTTTGCTGGGATACATATCCCATTATTGTAGAAGTCCTATATAACAATTTCATGGCGACAGAAGCTTCTATAGGTCCGTTCTCCATGCCGAGCATGGAAGGGTTATGGACAGCCATATCTCTTTTTTTTTGTCGGTAAAAACGATGACTTCTTCCAAATATTTCTATTTCATCGGGGGTTCTGTTGCAGATACATATTGAAGATTGCGGAGCTTACTAGAAAATTCTACAGACAATCTTTTAAGCTTAAGACAAGGGCTGGTTGTTGAAAAAGTTGTATTGATCCGAACTCAAGGGCTCGCAGTCCTTCTAGTGGCTCTGTAAAAATGTTACGCAGGCCGTAAATGTCATACAAATGACTGTCAGAATTTAAATAATAGGACAATCTTATAAAAGGGTCGGTTGACAAACTAGCGGTGTTCTTCAAATCTTGTATATAATTAAATGCCAACTTGTATGTCCGCAAAAATCTTACAAACTGTTGCACCAATTTAAAAATTTCTTCTTTTTAAATGTATAAAATAAATGTGTGAAGGTTATAGACTACATTTGTTTTAAAAAATGTTGCATTTTTCTTTTAAAAAAATTATGTTTTCGTACATAGGTATCTATTCATAACTTGCACCTTCGTCTATACAAAATTACATCAAAAGTACACCCACCTTAAAGTTCTATCCGATGGTATCCCTTAAACCCAAACTCAGTCTCAATTGGAAGGCCATTCACATTTCACATTTCATTTGAATAAATACGTATAATTCCCTGCTAAATCACATAATCACATTACTTCCACTTCCATATTCCCGTATCCCGTGTTTGTCACAGTTTCCCGGCTGCAATCATTCTTCAATCAAGTCACGTTCAAGCCAGCGCAGCACCAGTCAGTCAAAAGGACCCATTTTTGACACATGTCAGTCAAACAAAAAAAAAGTTACAAATCGAAATACAAAACAGAGAAGAAGCAAAATAAAAAAAATCAGTAAAACTCCTAACAAGTTTCAGCAGACAGGATTCTATTAATATCCGCTCGCGTAATTACCACTCATTCGCAACCCGAAAGACTTCGAGGACATGGCATCAGCATCAGTCCCCTATATATCTCACTCTATCTCTCTCTCTCTCTTTCGTCCGTGCGTCGATTTGACATGAATGACAACTTGACTTAATCATTTATTCCCTTCGTCGTCCTTCTGGTTCTTCAGAATTCCGCTCATGTAGAAAATGTTTGCCCCCGGTTTTGCTCCATTTCCATGATCCTGTCAATCATTTCGAAGGAACCAAAAAAAAAAACGAAAGCACCCACGTAACACACTTTAGCATCGTCTGGGAGTAATCCTCCCCCTCCTGCACAGGCCAGAGAGATTAGCATTAAGAGAAGTTTTGCTCTCGTTTTTTTTTCTGTGTGATGCTAAAATTTTAGTTGTGCCATCTCAAAACGTCAAAAGAAATCACTGAACGTTCTGTTTACCCGAGAATATGTGTCATCACAAATCAAAGCCCAAAACTTGTGGGCACACATATTTTTCCTTTTTTTTCGCTCGGTCGATTGGTTAAACATTTCATCCTTTGACGCCGACATTCTATCAACTGGAAGAGAGTAACAAAAAAAAATCTTCAAACAGTAGCTTGCCTATATCTAGTGAATGCTCAACTCCAGTAGCGGTGTCGTTTGACGCCTTCATTGTTAAAAAAAAAGGAAAAACTTTACCCAAACGTTTGCTCAATTAACAAGGACTTTGGTTTGGTTTCATATTGGCATTATGTCAGTTTGGTTTGGCCAATATTCTCCAGTCCAGCGTGAATCGTCAGTGCGAGAGATGGAATAGTGATTCGGATTTCTTTTGAAACAGTGCACGCACACCTATCAGGCCCAACTCAATGAAATGACTTCATAACATTTGACAAACGGATATCATGTTACGGCTGCCGCGATTGAGGGATGGTTAACTATCTACAGGTAGTAGGTACCTGTGAATACTTTTTGTTGGCTTTCGTTCAGGTGACTGTGTGCTGCTAATCGTTGGAGACAGTATTTCGCCAAAGACACGGAGGGATCAGTTTTCCAAACCAAAAAAAAAAAAAACCCTTGCGACTGTCACTTTGATTTTTCGGATTGAAACGGAAGTGACAGGACCAAGTTTCATGGAAGTTTGGTATTTGATTTTTTTTTTTCGTGTCTACTCTGCTTTCGATGGTGTTGTTTTTTTGCAAGAAATCTGCCCTATCTCGAGTGGCATTTGTCCTCCAAAATGATCTATTGGAAGCTTTGGTTTAAATAAAAAGTTTTATCAGCGAAATTGCAGCCAGCATCTGTTGATTGGTTTCGTCCAATAAACTCGGTAAAGATGGTCATTATAAATCAAACAATGTTATTGAAGTAAAACGTTTTACAGAATCGTAACGAAAAGTGAAACGAGATTTTATACCTACCTCACATGGAGCAAGACAAGAGTGGAGTATCTAAGTTAACTGTTTTTCAATATTCGTTACGACCACTTCATATGTCGCGTAACGGGGAGTGAAACGTGACTGACTGCCCAACTCGTTTGTGTTTTCATATTCGTTAGACTCCATTTTTACGTTGCGGTAGGGTAATTTCAAATACTGGGAAAATAGGTGCGTAACGAAAATTAAAACGTGATTGAATGGCACTTCTCACGTATCAATTTAACAGTGGGGTAAGATAACGATGAGCGTTTCAATATTCGCTACATATACCTCTTATGTATTGGTAATTTGCTGAGGAAATAGGAGCGTAACGAAAAGTGAAACGCGGTTGAATGGCCAACTTTTTACGTACTTATCCAACAGTTGGCTGATTTTAGTATGATTCCACATTTGCTACGCTGTAATTCTTAAAAGTAAGTTGGTTTGTATTTTGGGTATTTAGGAGTGTAACGAAAATTGAAACGCACTTGAACGGCACACCTTTCATGATCAATGTTACGTAGCTGTTTCGAAAATAGGAGCGTAACGAAAAATGAAACGCAATCAACCTAAAAAGGGAATAAGTTAGGCGCGTTTCAATATTCGTTACGATCACTTCTTATGTCGCGATAGGGCAGGTTGGCATTTTGGGAAATAGAAGTCTATCTCCACGACAACCCAATATAAGGCGTTATTTGTTAAGTTCACTATATATATCAAGCCAGAACTTCTCGTGGTAGTTTAGCGTGTTGTCGCAGCATGGTTACCAGATGCTTTGGGTCAGCATAGTTAGTTTAGAAGACTAGTCAGGGGCTTAGTTTGCTTCCCACCTTTCGCGAACATCTAACAAACTGCTAAGAGTACAACTGTATTGATATAGCTTCTCAATTCAGCCTTTCTGAATCGACATAAATTTCTAGCTCCCTTCAATTTATTCCAAAAATAAAAGCTTACATAAATGAGGAGTAGACTAGCGCCTTATAGATTTAGGGATGTTTCTATTTTCGTTACGCTCTCAGTTTTAGAGAATTTTTGGTCTATATAGCGAAGCTATAGTGTTTTCGTTATGCCTTGCTTTAAAGTGTTTCATTTTTCGTTATGCTTTCTTATTAAAATATTTAGACGAAGAATGGATTTCCTTGAAGTTTTACTTTTAAGTGGATGCGGCTTTCCCGCAACAAAATTATTGTGATTAAACAGAGCCGGGTTTGTAGGTAGTCTAAAAAGACACATTCCGAAGCTGAGACTTCGAATCTCTGGGCGGCAGTTTCAGAACTTTTTGATAGCTGTCGGTTGTCTGAATAAATATTTAGTCCCCCCCCCCATGCTCTAAAGATCGCCCGACTCTACAACACCAATCCAACTTTAATCTAACCCACTTAAGGTCGAACTTTTGCGATTTGAAATAAATAATTCGTTTCTGGCGAATCCCTTTAAAATCATTAGAGCGCCATAAAGATGGAAAAACTATTGAAATGTCACGTAGCTCGCCTTCTCCCAAATTGCACACCCATCCACACACAGCTATAGAAAAGGGATGGAGAAAATATTCTCAAATAACCCGTCCTCGTCCATCTCGTGTTTGCAATGGATTTTCATTGTAAAATGAAGAGAATCCAAAAACTTTCGTATACCTCGCCTCGTCCACCATTATGGTGTGCTGGTGCTCCCCATGCCCCATCATCGTCGTCTCCGCTTTCAAAGACACGACATCAACGACAACTTCGAGATTGATGGCTTCTCTAACAGTATTCAACTTTTCTCTATGGCATTTCCAATCCACAGGGCCAAGAAAGAGTATAAAGAAACCCCAAAGTGCAGCGTCATCAACTTTTCGGAGCCAAAGATAACTCGTTCGCTCCGATGCGATGGTAGAAGTCGTCGGTGCTGGTTCTATGGGGGATGTCAGATGTGTATAAGTACATATATACCCTTCCATTCATTGAGCATTCTATATGCTGCTCTGGTGTCATTCATTCATTCAACGAAACAACGGATAGACAGACAAGTTCGTCTGTTACCATATCCTTTCGATATCCTTCCCAAAGAAAACCCACATACAATTTCTGTCTTATGAAGGCCAAAGGAATATGGAATACGACGACAACGACAACGACAACGACGACCAAGACGACGAAGATAAAGTTTTATGGCACATCGTCGTACGAGTATGTATACCTATGTTGCACCAGGATCTATAAGGAAGTTGTGAAATTCTAATCTTAAGCTGCTAAAAGCCAAACGAACAATACGAAAATCGCCATGTCCTTCGAGTTCTTTTCTCTTTTCTTATCCTCTCAATATGTATGTCCTGGGGAAGGCTTCCTCTTCCTCGTCTTCTTCATTTCGCAGTGTCCTTTGCCTCTGTGTGTTGTTTGTAAATTTTCAGTGCATCACTCACAGTTACTTCTGACATCGACAACGACAACACGACGACGACGACGACGACGACGATGAAGAGGAGAAGGATGAGTGCGGAATGGCTAGATGACAATGACATGGACTTCGAATCTCTCTGTGTACAAGCTCGATTCCTTTACACAACTGTAAATGCATTTTATATAAAAATATACCGAACAGCAGTAACATTTTCGACAGATGACATCAATAAGAAGTAAACACACACACACATACATAATACAGCCCGAAAGTATATATACATTTTGAGGGACATCATTTTGCTTGCTTCCCTTTCGATAATAAGGACGACAAAAGACGTTTGACTTGACGTTTGGGGACATCAAGTCATGCCCCGAACCTCGCCCCCTCCTATACCCGAAAAAAGGGCTTCCGGTAACATTTTGCAGATGAAAAACTTTTCTTTTTCCCAAACCAAAGGAAGGAGTGTACCTTCTTAGTCCTGGGTCCAGCCTGTCAAAAACTTCGACTCAATTATTATTTATACTGAAACGTCTGTCTGTTCGTCAGAGCTTTGGTGTTGTGGCTGGGTACCCCTATGCTTTGTATGCGGCCCGATGTTAAGAGTGCAGAGAAGAAATCGATGGTGGTCAGGACCAGTAGCAGCACACACATACAGACACTTACACACTCACCCAACAATGAAACTCTTTTTGGGTGGCAATGGCAAGTATAGACGCCATAATTTATAATGACAAATTCCGGTAATTCTTGGTTTCAAAGGATAAAGGCGATAAGTAAGCGAAAGAGAGGGCAAGACAGAGGACTCTGGTTGAGAAAATTGAAAAGTTGCAATCAGTCTTCGTCCCATTTTTAGTTTTTTTTTTCCGCAATTTCTCCTTTGGTTAAGAGTTTCGTCTTGATGGAAGGTCGTAGGTATAGACGATGTGCTGAAAGTCCTTCAAGTATCCATCTCAATTCGTTTGGTTTTTTCCCGTCTGGCATAGGTCTTTTGATTGACTTGAAGGGAAATTTTTTGTTCGTGTAGATGTGGGTATTTGAAGTTCACTGCAGGTGTCACAGACAGACTGTTGAAGTGGAAGTAAAAAAAAAAATAAAGGATAAGTTAAAGTTGGAAACAAAATCGAAACAGATGTTTAGGTGATTGCCAATTAGGCGGTTTTTTTGTAGTTGTTACACTTGTAACGAAGTGTTACATTTAGTTACTCCTACTGTCTGGATGAGTGTTGGAATTTGGGGAATACAATAAAATTGAAATTGGATTAAAAAATTAATCAAAAATGTTCATAAATATAGGCTGAAGAAGTTTATAAAAAATAGACACAAGAATCACGTGAAAACGCCTTGTGATATTCGATACAGGAAAGTGGAAAATGGCTGCTGAAATTGCCTTAAAAATCCATTGAAAATATGATTCAAAAACATAATAAATAAATAAATGGCCCCCTAGGTCTAGCTTCTCACAACCATTTTAGACAAATGGAAGGGACCTACAGTTTTATGCCGAGAATGGCTGAATTGAGAAGCTTTTTAAGGACAGTTATACTCTCAGATGTTTTTCAAACGTTCGCCAGACGTCGCGCAGTGGAAAAACCCTTTTAAGATGTAATTTGCGATTTTTCCGAGGATAGAACCAGGGACCCCTCGCACAGTAGTCCAGAACACTGACCACTACCCCAACAACATAATAACAGCTTAAAAAATTCGAGAAATTTCAGGCCATTGACTCTCATTTTCGACAACTAACAAATGAAAACTAGTATAGGTCTAAAAACTCACCCCAGTGGGATACCACCACTTTTTCTCACTCTTGTCTGTATCCCAACTTAGACTTCGAAATTGGACCTCCGGATGTGAATGAGACTGCCACCTTCTATAGAACTGGCGGGAATTATGTGAGCTACTCTGAAATATTTGGAGCTGAAGTCAGTTAGGAATTTTGAGGACTAATCAGAATGTTAAAACAGATATGGTGAGGCATGAAGTCTTTATGGTCAAACGGCAGTTCTTACATTCCACAAGCAAAGAAATATCCGACCAGCACTTCCAAGATCAAGCAAACCTTTGGGACTCCAGGGGTCACTTGTAGCAAAACTTCCCAACCACATAGAAAAAAGCTGGGGCCGAATCGCCGCATCCGTGAACGAGCTATACCTTCACGGAATCAACCGATTTTACACTCAAAACAAAAACAAATTCCGGCACGTATTGCTCGTTTGCGGATGAGACGATTCGGCCCCTGGTTACGAAGCAACAGAGAGCCTCGGGTAATGATGGATTTACTATTGACGACCCAGCGAAAACAAAGGACAATAACATTTGGTTTTGCAAGTGGAAACATCGCGAGAACCAAGCGATCGAGAAAGACCCAAACGGGCAACAAGACGGGAACCGAGACCTGCAGAGATGAGCAAGGGATCCTTGTAGTAGAGTCACAGTCGGAGTTAAGGATATCGAAAGACCGCTTATGCATACGATGACAAATTCCGCTGTCAAAACCAACTATTTAATCTGCACACTGAAAGCCAAGATCTCCGTCCAACCGGTCAACATAAAATGAGGAAAGCAATATCTAAACTCAAGTCCATAAAGGTTCCTGGACAAGACTGTCCGGCTAAACTATTTATAGCAACGAGGGACGGTTTGGTAGAGGACATACAGGAACTTATCTTCTTGATTTAGTTGCCAGAAAGTGGGTAGTATATGCCAGGTGGAACTTCATCAAGATGGAACTTGGCCAGTTTACAAGAAAGGAGACCCTCAAAAGGGCACCAGTTATATAAGGTCCCTGTCTACCGTATTAACACTGAAAGCCTGCAATGATTTATCAACGGTACCGCAAAACCTGGAAAGACCCCAAGAAGTCCAGATTGATCGTCGACCTGATGGATAAGAAACTCTACGAAATACCAAGTTCCCATCGGTCCATCAGCCAAAGTTCGACAACAACATTTTCAAAATCCTTGTCCTCTTCTCACGTAGGTACCTTCATCACTTCACGTGTCCTAGCAAACTTGTACTATTCATATTCATCATCCATATTCTTCCAATCAAATTATGTTGTATCCTTCCCTCACAAAGGCGGTTGAATAATAATGCTCATGTAATCATATGGCAAATTGAGCCTATTACGATGCTGTCCGAACACAATCACGAGATAGACGAAGATGTACCTATACAGAGCACATGATTGATGACAGATCATGGAACAAAAATCCAGACTCCTCCTGAGAGGACCCTGAATAACCTAATAACACCATTCGACAAGCTTCCAAAAACAAAAAAGAAAAACAACAACAATCACCTACACACAAACACAATCAACCAAAAAAAAGGGCGAAAACGGGTAGCAGCAGCTTGATAAAAAATTACAAACCACTTTTTTCACGATTTAACATCGCCCGGATTGTGGAGAGTTCACCGTTTACAAATGATAACAACTTGTTGATTGTGGGATTTTCATCCACCCTCACTCTCACCCCATGTAACATGCTCTCTAACATAGGAAGAGCGTAACAGAATAAAAAAAATTCCTGAATCCTGGAAAAGCCCTCTTTTCCGTCGTTTTTATTTCCTGCTCTTTTTTTTTCAGGAGGAACACTTGGTGCGCTGCACGAGAATAGATGTAAACACGAGAGATATAGACGGGATGGGTGGTGGAGTGGATGGCTGCAGGGACGACGACAATAAAGCATACAAATCGAATTGGGCGGAGTGCGGATAAGGTAGAAGGGACAGGAGCAACGAAAAAAAAAAAACACTCATCGTGTTTGAATTAAATATGCCGCTGCGCTCCTGGGGGTGGTTGAAACGTAGCAGCGCATTTGAAGGTCACATTTCGATGTAGTACCTACCCAACTGCGATATGGTGGTAACGGGGTTAATAGGTTTTAGTGGTATTTTACCGTGTCTATGGTTCTGTTTGTCTATCGAGTTATGGCCACTTTAAGGGTTACATTTTTTTTACCATTTCAGCTGATGGTGGATTTAAATTTTTCACTATGAATATGCAACATTGTCTGTGTTAGGTACCACACATTCCTTTACATGCAGCCACTGCGAATGTCCTACTCACGATTCTGCGATTTCCGTGGCCAAAGCACCAAATCATCCAAATGAAATACGATGTCAAAAGTCACACTAACCCTGCGCACACACAAGTGTTATAGTGTTATGGCATGGCAAAGAATGGCGCTCTAATAGCCGCGCCGCTTCGTTGTGACTCTCTTTTGCAGCGCGCGCATAAAACACCCTCAACTACCAGTAAATTATTTGTCCACCCACGTCTTAATCGCGGCCTCATAGTGTCTCATATCGCTCCTCATCCATCCGCGCCGCGCAGCCTGCAGCCTCAGTGTTAAATTGCGCGCGCGCACATACTCCGCTTGGTGGGCATAAGTGTATAGTATACGCTGTGCAAAGTGGCTCAGCTATTTATATCGTTGCACCACAGTGCGGTGCAGAGCTGCAGTAAATGACGGTTATTTATCGCGCACACCGATATACAACCGCAGCCGTTGTGCTTTTTGGTAAAGTGCAATGTATTGGTTTGGTGTAGTACAAGTCGGACGCGCTCTCTGAGTCTGAGTCCGGCCCGCTGCAGCATTGCACCAGCATTGACCGATGCGTGACTTTTGTGGCAGACAATAAAACCGCTTTAAATCATCTGACAGCGCAAATTAGCTGCGCTCTAAAGCGCGACATAGTACGGTTTTTTTTTTTTTGTGATGATGGAGCTTGCCTAAGACGTTATGGTTCTTTTTGGTCGTGCCATTATTTATGATTGGCCATTGGAGTCTGAGAAGCTGTCTATTAATTTCAACCACGCCGCGACTGAGTCAAAGAATGCCAAGATGATGACGACGACGACGACGACGACGACGAAATTGTTGTGCAATATTTGTGGCGCTTTGACAGCATCAATTCGTCTTGTTTCGTATCACACGGAGGGGGAACTCACTGTGGATGAACTTATGATCAATGTAATTTGGAATTAGGGCCGATTTGGTGCAGTCCACTCAATCTGTGAAGGAGATAATCTTGTAAAATCGAAGGCTTTGATGGTTTAGAGCACCTGTTTGGATGGTGTGAAGTCTAGGACCACAAAAACCCAGCTGATGCCAGTGTTGTACCAGGGAACATGAAATTCAACGGCTCGGTTCCAGCTGTAACGCTGCGTTACATGGCAGAAGCAATTAATATCTACAATGGATGAAGATGGAGATAGAGATAGAGATAGAGATAGAGATAGAGATAGAGATAGAGATAGAGATAGAGATAGAGATAGAGATAGAGATAGATATAGAGATAGATATAGAGATAGAGATAGAGATAGAGATAGAGATAGAGATAGAGATAGAGATAGAGATAGAGATAGAGATAGAGATAGAGATAGAGATAGAGATAGAGATAGATATAGAGATAGATATAGAGATAGAGATAGAGATAGAGATAGAGATAGAGATAGAGATAGAGATAGAGATAGAGATAGAGATAGAGATAGAGATAGAGATAGAGATAGAGATAGAGATAGAGATAGAGATAGAGATAGAGATAGAGATAGAGATAGAGATAGAGATAGAGATAGAGATAGAGATAGAGATAGAGATAGAGATAGAGATAGAGATAGAGATAGAGATAGAGATAGAGATAGAGATAGAGATAGAGATAGAGATAGAGATAGAGATAGAGATAGAGATAGAGATAGAGATAGAGATAGAGATAGAGATAGAGATAGAGATAGAGATAGAGATAGAGATAGAGATAGAGACAGAAATAGAAATAGAGATAAGTACGTCTATAAAATTTTTCTTCTTTATTGTTACTAGAAATCTATTACAATTTTTTTTTCTATTTGCAGGTAAGTGAAGCTGTTTGGATATCTATCGAAAATTATTCCAGCGCTATATAGTAAGTTGTTATAATATATTTGTACAAAGTACTATTTTCCAGTTACCTTCTCCCTCTAATTTGTATCTGTTTCTATTCGAGTTAGTCTATGAAGAAAATCTTTCTCTCCACTGCAATATCAGAACAGTTTCTCCTGGGCCCTGCCGCTGCCAATTTAGTACACCCGATCATTTCATTCCTAGCTCGATCCACTCCTTAAATCTCCCAATTACCACCAGACCAAACAAAGAACATTTTTTGCACTCTGCATTTCTTCTTCCGCATTGTGACTGAAAATCATTCAATCTGTCATCCGCTTAATGACATTTCCATGTTTTCCATTGGGAACTTTCTACTTTGTCTTGTGTGTGTGTGTGTCACCCTGTCAACGATCGAAATTGATTTGTTCCTACTTCAAGCATTCCTATGACAAATCAGTTTTCTTGTCGAATTCCCAATCATTGATATTCCAGTGACAGGGACTTATTGCAACGGCTAAAGGAGGCACCATTTATGTTGATGTTGTTATTTTGCACGATCTGCTTTGACACATCATCACTGCATGGACTGCATGTAAAAAAAAAACACAAACATTTTATATTGCGGAACTCCTACTCTCTTCGTGGTGACCATCGCGCGTGTGTGTTCCCGGTTGCCGTATATGTGTGTGACATTTGCGCGCACTGACAATGACAAATTTATAGCAAGTTTCTTCGAAACTGACATCTCGGCAAATAATGTCAGGCGAAATGTCTTAGTATAAAATGCTGTGCGCATTTGGGGAAATTTTTTCGCGTGATTATTTTGTTGGAATTAGTTTGCGTGTGCATATGTGTGCTCACCTTTCGTTGTAAGATTCATATGCCAGATAAAAGTGTTAATCTGGAGGAGATTTATTAATCAATTAAAACTTATATCCAAATTGGGGGTTAATCATCCTCTTCAAGGGGTATGTTTCGGCAAAGTTTTCAAATTTCAATGACATTGTTAAAATTTCAATAAGGTCCACTCTTGGTTAGTTGGGTTTGTCGCCAGGATCTTCGCTTGAACCCAGTTTTTTTTTTTGCGCTATTAGAATTTATATAGTTCACTTGATGTCGCTGATTTAAGGCAAGTTCTGTAATATAATATGTGAGAAGTCCTGGTGGCTCTCCTAAATTGAAAAACTCTTTTGATTTGCTTCGTTGGCAACCGACTTAAATTTTCAATAACCTATATCACTCAGGGATTTTTGCATTAGTGAAAGAATTTTTGTGGAATCGGCTTAGTGGCGCAACAGGTGTTTATAGGACCCTAAGGCTAGCTTTTTTTTTAAGGCTGAAAGCAGCCCATCATTATAACAGGAATTGTTCAATAAAGAACTCTTTTCGTATAATGCACCGTCTTGCCAAAAGCAAGCCCTTAAAACTGTCGAAAGGCAAACAGCACTTATGAGGTTTAAGACCAGAACCGTTGATATCTTGCTCTGTAATGTGTAAAGAAAGATCTAAACCTTTGTATTCGCGTTCAGTTTCATTACTAATAGAATTATTTTGGCAATACGACAAAATAATATAAAAGCTTTACTCATTGTCAGTGGCTCCATCTGTCAGTCACCGATATTAGCTGGAACTATTTGCTGACTAACGAGCATGTATGTGGTCGCAGTGGATCAGTGATTAGTGTGCTGGACTATCGTGCGAGGGGCACCAGATTCGATCCCTGGAAAACACTAATTACATTTTAAGATTTTTTCCACTGCGCCACCCCTTGCGGACGTCTGACAAACATCCGATGGTAAAACTGTCCTGAAAAAAGCTTATCAATTCCGCCGTTTGGACTCGGCATAAAAATTGTAGGTCCCTTTCATTAGTACCCCAAAGTAAAATAGTCGGAAAAATCACAGCGCGTATCTCAATCCCAAGGACTTTTGTCGTCCCAAATTTATATGTGAATAATTTTTTCAAATCGAAAACTTTTGCTCTGGTTCACATCTATCGCAGCGTTCTTTGCCGCCCCACACTATCCATCACTGACATATCAACAAGTCTAACGAAATTATTGGGCACATGTCCAATTTAAGAATCACATTTCACATCTCACTCCATCACTGTCATCCTTGTCATCATCATCATCATCATCGTTGCTATCGTCTAAGATATGACACATCCCTGATGCATTTCATGCATGATAGTTCCTCTCAGTGGCAAATCATCATCACCACCAGCACCCAGTAGCAGCAAGCAGCATTGGGAACAGAATCTTGCAAAAAAAAAAAAAAAAAATGTATAATGTGATACAGCACATGATACGCGCATCATCATCACCATCATCCTCATCATTGTCGCCGTTGTGTATCGCATTTTCGTCCTCGGCCAGAGAACATACTGTCGCCGACTGCAGCAGAAACTCCTCATCACCAGTGTCTTAACCATGAGCATCTTTTTGTCGTCTCGTCTCGCTCGGCACAGTGGTGTCTATGCATGCATGAAGCATATCAACATCATCATCTTCTCATCTCAAGTCATATCATTTCATATCACTCAAGAATTTCAGGACATTAAAGCTTCCCGCATATTCGTCGTCGTTGTCGTCATCGTCGTCGTTGTCGTTGTCGTTGCCGTCGTATCTCTCTAAGAAGAAGAAGAAGAAGAGACCAACTCCGAGCGAAGATGTGCGATGGAAGTGATTGTGTATCGGGATGGGAGCATAAGGATGTGTATCATAACCCAGAAATCAACATCGTTGAAGGATGAAGATGATACTGCTCTGCGAATGATGATGACGAGGAGCTACGACGAGATCGCTGCTGACGTTGATACTATATATGCTCCTCCAAATAAGATTCCCATTCCCATCATGCATCTCTCGTCCTCCTCCAGATGATGATGGTGTCAGTGGGTGAACAGCACAACAACTATGTATTTATGCGATTATCCCGAGTCCTCGAGTCCTTGTGTGCAGTCGGAATAGACATCGTCGTTGCTATTATAAGAAAGTTCGCCCTCGTGAATTTCGGGTGCAGTTCATACACGACCCGCATGCAGAGAGTAACCCCCCGAGTCGTCCTTAAGGGTGCGGCATGATGACGATTTGAGGATTTTGTCAGACTGAACTTAAAGTTTAAGTTGACATGGAAAGAGGAGTATACCTAAACCTAACCATGTCATTGTGGTGCGATGGACTATTGGATAGATGACGGACGAAATGATATAAAGCTTTGTATGCCGAGATGACACTGAGCTCTATACCCAGAGATGGCCAAGAGATTTGTCAACATTTTAGACACGATTAATGTCAGTGGCAGTACAGTTGATGTGACAATGCCGCATATACACTGGCCAGTAATTGAGTAAGTTTCACACAGATACAGATCCCAGCCGATTATGCAGGACAGGATGAATGGAATAAAATTAATTTTCCCACGATATGGCGAGCGGTGCCATGTCCTTTCTCTGATTGACCCATTCATCTACATTAACTGGGCAAACAATGACAGCGCTGCAACACTTTAACAAGGTACACTGCACTGCCGCCGCTGACAATATATGCCGGCTGGTCCACCATACCGCCCGACCTCCTACACGCACTTTTCATAGTGCACCTATAGCGAACACGATGCACCCAGCACGCAACACGCACTTTGGCGACAGTGCCATGCGGCTACCACTTCCATTTGGCATCGTAGCGGCAGCTTCTTAAGTCTGCGCCGCCATGCCATCCACCAACTGCATCTACTGAGTTATTGGAAAATTGTCTGTCCATTTGGAATGGTGGACCGGAAAGCTGTACACCAGCCAACCAAGGACCACTTGCTGTGTGTGCGATTTCCACCCGATATCGGGCTAGTTTCCATATACCTAACGAGGCAGTGATCACAGCAAAGCATTTGCACCATACTCGTAAGAACGCGATCTGTGGTCCTTTTTTCGCTGTCAGCGGACTGCCAAGAATTGGCGGCAGCAGCCGGCGCGCAGGGTGTTTGCATGTGCGCACAGTGATTTTTCACTGCGCGGAGAAAATGACGTGCGCTTAACGCATTACACACTCGAAACAAGGAATCCCATCCGACCCAGACGAGGAGAGCCTTTGATATTTGCATACAAGTTGTGGGCAATGCGCGAACGCTTCTTAGGAAGCCGTCTCTGCGGTACCTATAGAATGGTGTGTGTGCGGGTTCCGTGCGCCTGGATCAATAAGTGCAACGAAATGCGTTGTGCGCATATGGTAATGGTGCGGGCACAGTGATTTTGCTGTGCAAGCGCTGGTGTTTATTGGAACAATAGGTAGGTGTCTCAATTTATTCTCATTAAATGAGGTACATCGTTCGGCGGGATAGAGCTACTTTGGGAGAAACGGCGATGATTTGTTACTCCTGTGAGAGGTACGATCGCGCACGGTTATGCTGAGGTGACATGGGTCTTGGATTATCGCATCTGTCGCTTGTAATAAGGCAGCTAGTTAGGCCGTCCGGAATAGTATGTCCGCGTTCACTTAGATTGGAGAGATGAAGGTGCACACTTTGTATTAGTTATTACGATTGGTGTATACACTGACTTGCTTAAGTTCGGTGTATAGAGTGTTCCTGTTGCACAATACTTGTTGCTTTCTGCTACATTTGAGGCAAGCTTGTCGCTTTATGCATTTCTTCCCACAACTTGTTGTTAAAAACCCTGCAACGAGGGCAAACAAAAATCGGTCTTTGGAAAGGAACAGGTGCAAAGCTGATGAGTGAAGAGTGTTACAGCGGGCTAGGCGAAGTAACTGAAATGGCAAGACTTCGACTTTCATTTCAGCACACTTACAGCGACATTTCGAATGTATATACATACCCTTCGAATACATCGAGAGAGAGAGAGAGAGACTCTGACAATAACTATAGGCAACTGCCCATTTTGTAAATTCGTTCTTAAGAACTATCCCTTCTGAACCTCCAATGCTAGGAACTTCTTCTTTGTATTCTGGGGCTCAACCGACAATCCTCTACTAGTTTTTAAGAACATCTTCTTTTTCTTTACCTTATCGAAGAAGCCTCTCCAGTCAGCCCGGTTATTAGTGGACTGCCTTCTTTCTATTTAAGTTCCTAGGAACTTCTTTTTTTTTTTTTTATTTTTTTTCTTAATATTCTGGGGCTCAACCGACAAATCTTTTCCTGGTCTCTACTAGGTTTTAAGAACTTCTTCTCTACCTTAGAGAACAAGCCTCTTCAGTCTGCCTGGTCATAAGCAGACTGCCTTCTTTCTATATAAGTTCCTAGGACTTGCTTCTTTATCTCATGTTTCTTCATATTCAAGGGCTCAACCGACAAACCTTTTCCTGGTCTCTACTAGTTTTTAAGAACTTTTTCTTTTTCTCTACCTTAGGGAACAATCCTCTCCAGTCAGCTCGGTCATAAGCGGTTCTTAGAACAACTTATTTTCTTCTCCTGTACCTTAATCAAGAAGCCTCTCAAATCAGTCCGGTCAATAGGGGACTGCCTTCTTTCTATATAAGTTCCTAGAAACTTCTTATTTGTCTTTTTTTTTCTTAATATTGTGGGACTCAACCGACAAACCTCTTCTTGGTCTCTATTTGTTTTTAAGAACATTCAATGAACAACACATGATTGTAAAGTAGGCAAGTGATCGAGAAAACCATTCAGGGTGATCTGCTTCGAGTCAGCCGTAATGTATGCCACATTTTTTGACAAAATGGTATAAACTACGGTATATATTTGGAATACGCCTTAAATTTTGATGCCATGGTGAGGAGTAGGTAGTCCGACAGACATGTGTTTTGAGGTCGCTTCAAAGGGTGGTGGTTGGAGTCTTATTTATAGGTCAAACGTTGACTGTGGTGAGATGAGTTTTTTGTTTAAAAGATACGTATAGTTAATGGAATCTTGCCTATAAGTCTGTGAAGACCTTCGAATCAATGTTTTGAGAGATGGTTACTAGATTCTTGCTAATATCTTAAAGACGGCTTTAAGATCAAGGTTGTGTGTTATCATAACCTTGCAATTTTGGAAGGTTTTGGTTGAAGTTTTGCTTATCAGTAAGAGATTGAATGTATTTAAAAGGTATGTTAATGACAGCTTGCGGGTGTTGAAAGTCTTTTAATTTTACGATGGCTTTAAGATGTTGATGTTTGCTTCCTCAGTTTTAAGTTAAATGAAGTTGGAAGTGATTTAGCTGATGAGTGTCGACTTGGACTTCTTGGCTTTTCGCCAGGATCTTTCTAACATAGAACCGGCTTGTTAAGCACTTCTAATTTGAGAAAGTAAGTTGCGGCATAGCATTTCTAAGACTTTCTGCTCTCTTGCGTTGCTACCTTTGCTTATAGTTTCGACCTATTTGCTAGTTATTTCTGCTACATAAATCAAAACGCGGTGAACCCGGGCCTCAACCAAGGAGTTGTTGAAGTCAAGAGCGTTCTATAGCCGACTGACACTATCTGTGTTTGTTTTCTCATCCAAAACTCGTAAACTCAACCGGGCCGCATTTCTAATGAACAATTTGTCTGTCGAAACGACCAAGGCCCGTTCCCAAACACGAATAATTGGACTGCGATCTTTAACAAAGTCTTTATCTATCCGGAAAGGTACCTTTCACACTTACCTTCTTAAGCCAAAGGCTCATCCATTGCCAGGAGTTGGCATTCCTTTCTTTTTTGAGGAGATGACGTTGACAGCAAAACCGAGGTAGACAAATCCCCTTATTACCTCAAGGCTATAGGCAGATCTACAATTGGAAAACGACCTCAACCAACTTACTGTGCGTAACTGGGGCCAGTTAGCGAGGGACCGAGGTGGCTAGAGGGGCTTGTTGGTTGAGGCCGTGGTCCACCTCGGTCTGTAAGCGCCACCAAAGTAAAGTAAGTACTTTAGACAGATCTTTTGTGACATTCTGCCCGATTCATCGATGGTGACTCTTGGTATATATTCTAGGAGCTATAGCCTCCTCTATCTCTTACTGGAAAATAAAATTTTTGAATATTATGGCACCTTTAAGATATTTTCCTTTCATAAAGATCTCAATTTTCCTCCTCTAATCTGTAAAAGATACACCTGGTAACTGAAAGTAGGTTCCTTCCAGCTGTATCGGGACAGTATCTAAAGATTCTAAAGACATTCTACAAATTAAGTTCAGATACTTCACACATTTCATGCAAGAAAATGCGTATATTCAATAATATTAAGACCTCCCCATCTCATGGGCGATGACTTAATCCAAATCAAATGCAACTGACGCATGAAAAATACCATTTCGCTGACACATCCTTTTGCACGCAGAGCATCAGCCCCAGCCGTCCTGCATTTCATTCACGCAACAAATCACTCAAACATCTCACGAATTAAGCCATCGTCTACATCGTCATCGTCAGTAAACTCCGAAAATGCCAACAGTAAGGAAGAGAAAAAAAAAATCCGACATCAGAATTGACAGATCAGCTATCGCGCCAAATCGCGCAACCGACAGCATCATCCGCTCTCTACTAGCACCACACTGTCGTGTATATCTGTGTCAATTTGGTCTACTTATGCGCGCGAATGCGTTCAATCAGAATGATGAATCCGTGTAAAAATAGTTGCCCGATGTGAAAGTGTCATCCATGACCTTTTGTTTGAGCAAATCTCTCCCGAGAGAGCCAACGTATTTATAGTTCAAGCAACAAATCATCTTTTCAATCCATCTGTCTATTTCGTGTCCCGTCTGATACTGATACAACAAATTATGAGACCTCTCGCTCTGCACCCCTCCCGCCCAGCAAATCAGCCTAAGTACCTAGTCTTATGAGAGGCGAAGACTCAAGAAAGAAGCCCATAAATCTCTCGCTCAAGGCGAATATGAAGGGGGGATGATGCTATTGCTATTGCTATTGCTATACTCTGCTGCTGCTCCTCATTTCTTGCCGGCCAATACGTCATGTGTGAGGCTGGGGGTATATGGTGCGCGTTGTTCTTCAGTTCGTGTCATGGTGTTGTTGTTCTGTATCGCTGTATATGTTGAAGATGGAATGTCTACAAATCATTCAGCTGACTGCATAAATCACACTCGCTATTTGACACTTTTGGGATTCCTTCGATATTGATATAATATCAGGCGGCGGGCAACGGGCACTCTGACGATAGTGCGTTTATGGGTTAAACATGTTCGCATGTTTCGCCACGAAGCGAAATTTAATTAAACGAGGACAGATAGACGGGTGATAAAAATTTACAAAATAAGAAAAATAAAACAAACGCCATCAGATAGCGTATATGGCTGGAAATTGAAAGCCAAAAGAAACCATTGTCGGATATAGTTGGTCTGAGTTTGTTGGGCAATATGCCCCGACTCGTTCCCCTCCCTATATCGAATGAGAGGGATGGGTGACTGCTTATGCCAGAGCGATGATGATGACGATGACGATGATGCGCGGGGTATCTCCTTCGGATGTATCTGGTAAGTGTATTCGAATTGTAGATGGTAATAAATCTATCAAAAGGTGATTTTAATGGGTTCACTGTTTTGCGTCATGGTGTAGTATAGCTGGAAGCAGCAACCCACAAACCATAGGTAGTACTAGTATAGCGAGATGATTGAGGAGCGAAAGTTTATTTGAAGACTTTGGAATAAAGTGAAGCGAACGCGCTGTGTAATGTGGTGGCACAGGGGGTGGTGTTTAATAATTACCACGATGATGGCATGATGTGGCAATGTACATCGTTCATTTTGTGTGTTTTTTTGTTCATATGAAACGGTGGATCGCAGACAGTTTCAGATCGCAGTCGGGGTTAATGTCAATGAAATGACAGAAAGTTTGGAAATAAATACAGGTCTGAATAGTGCCCTCTCTGTCTAGCTTCTCGTACTCACATTCGTTTGGGTTAGTTCTTGCGATGGGGATGGTTAGAGAGACCAACTGTGATATGCTGTGTAACGGCGGATCTATTGTATCTTCGTGCTTTTTGTGGTTTAAATGATTTTTCAGAGTGAAAAGTTGAGACCGAAAGCAGTTCGTACACAAATCGTTGAGGGACTGTTCGACTGGAAGCTTTCTTTTGTTTAAATATTGTTTCAAAACACACCCTATAACACAGCAGCTTTGGTATAACAAGTAGCCTTTGGAATGAGACAAACGCGATTATTGCTAGCAAACATGACTGCGACACGTCAAAATGTCAAATGGTGCTGGGCATCAATAAAACTCGTCACGTTATCCGATCTTGTCTTTCAATTTTGAACAGTTTGAGCAGCCGACAAAGACTTGCGGATCATCATTTGGTAGAAGCCAAAGAAATTAATCCGGAAATTCATTAACCACGAAAATTCAACAGTTGTGCTATCAAAAGGTTACTATCGTCAAAAATGTTGAGTCTCCTTAGGCTTCAGTATTCAGGAGTAAAATAACGAAACCCATGGTTCGAGATGAGAAGCGCCGGCTGACTTTTGCATCCAAAAACGAGCCCTTTATCAATCAATGCTGGAGACCAAAATCCAGTGTTGCAGTTGAAAGAGCTGGCTCCAGTCAACCAAAGTAAGACCCTCAGAAGAACATGAGATGACGTTTGTCAAATCTACAGGCAAAGTATGACCATTGACATCTCAGAAGAACATGAGATGACGTTTGTCGAATCTACCGGCAAATTATGACCATCGACATCTCAAAAGGATATGAGATGACGTTTGTCGAATCTACCGGCAAATTATGACCATCGACATCTCACAAGAACATGAGAACATGACGTTTGTCGAATCTATAGGCAAGGTAAGACCATCGACAACTCCGAAGAACATATGAGAACGGCTAACAGTTGTCGAATCGATGAGCAATTTTCGAAAGTTTTACGAGTGGGTAAGGGCCCTGACAATTAGGCATTTGAATTCGACAGTAGATGATGGAGAGAACACTTCTGTTAAACAGCATAATGACCAACTTTCCGCTGTCAGTCAGAATAGGCAATTCAACAACACTGAAGTCGCCGAAGGCCTAAGCATTCATCCAGTCAACCTAGTCGAAGTGGAAGAAGCTATAAGCTCAAGCTCAATCAGTCTGCCGGCCGCGATGCCCTTTAAGCTGACCGGCCATCTTTGGATGGAATGGAACCTCAACATTGTTTTTCAGGTCATTATGAAATGTGACTGCCCAACTACAGCGTCGTGAGTCGCACACGAAATTCATATGTAAATTCCATCGTCAAAAAGTCGAAGTTTGCTGCTCTTTGTTGTTGTTTAGCTTCACGGAGGGAGTACTTAGAGCGCCTTATCTACACCCATATTTGACATGAAATATCTCAAGATTCACTACTTCTTTCGCTAATCAAACTAGTTTCGACAACGTATAGTCTAAAGTGACTGCATGTGAAAACTATCATTTCGACACGTAGGTACAGTACACCCTGACAGAGAACACACTCCCTTTCGTAGATCATTCACACACACACACACTGTGCGTCACGTCATTAGGCGAAATCCCCCTCAAAGACTCGTTTTGTGTCAAGCCATTTCAACTAATAGTCTTACCAAGCCTCATCAAGTTGTAGCAATATCTCAATTTTAATTACCTGCTCTACATTACATCGAAGAACAAGAATTCCACTTCACAAATTCTCGCACTTGATTAGCATAACCCGCACTGATATGCATTCGGCACTCGCTACCACCACCCACCAGCACACCACCCCTACACCGTTCGGGAGGGAGATAAAAACAAAACAAAAAACCCCAGCGGTATTTCTTATTTATGAAAACCAAATTGTAAATTATTAACATGTAACGCATAAGATATGGACGACGATTAAACTGGTAGGCGACCATAAAATCACAAAAAATACTACCAACCGTAACCGTATATGTGCACTGTGCAGTTGCTATTTAAGCGCGATGACAGTGGTGCCGGTCATATACCAGAGACGTAAAGGGTATCAGCTCAGCAACCAGCAGCAATAGGACCAGCAACAGTATGGAAGACACTGTTTTGCATTGATAAAGTGTCCATTGGCTAACGCGCAGCTAGCCGTCCCGGTTAGAGGGAGGAGGGCAGCAGCAGCAGCAGCATGAAATATGATCCTGAATGTTGTACGTAATGGACCAATCCACCCAATAGATAGGCTCGCTAGAGCGCATAACTACATAGGTAACGCATGTTTCTCCGAATGCGGTTCCAATTCGATTGAGTGTTCGATTAGAGTGAAATTATGATCGTTCATTTGTTGAGGCACAGGCATCATGATCGCACGCACGGACTCGTAAAGTGTTGATAAATTGCGAATGTTGTAGGAAATGGAAAGAGTTTTTCTTATACGTTGGAAGGTTAGAACTATGGGTTCAAGGACACTGCATAGATACGAGCGCAGAATCGTTAAGATTTCTATTGAATTAATTGCGGGACTGATGATGGGTGCAGGCTTTAACGATTTGGAAGCAATGGTGTGTCAAACGAAAAATATGGAAGGATGGTTGGGCTTGCTTCCGCATTGAACTGAGCAACGACCTTTGGCATTAATGAAATACAAGAGAAAGCCAGTAAATCGCATTTAATGGACTCAGAAGAAGTTAAGTTTTCTCAATAGACTTCGTACTTAGATATAACCTACGGATCTGTAGGTACGTAGGTACCGTCGATGAACCAAAAGCTTCAATTCTGCTTCCAAACTGTAGTCACTATCATTAGGCACTCGTTTTGCTTCTTCTTTTTTTGTGAGTAGAACTTCTTAGGGCCGTATTTTCGAACTAAAGCCGTCAGGTCGCTTGGTAATTCCGAACTCTGTTGAAACGAAAAAGCGACATGTCGGTGGGCAGTAATAGCGAACTACGATGAAACTGAAAAGCGACAGGAAACGATTGAGGGTAGCGCTCAAGGTAAGACAACTTGGGCAGAATGACATACTTTGTATGTCTAATTGGGCAGTCATTTCTAACTCAGGTGAAACAAAAAATTGACAGTTCGTCAGGCTAAATTCAGAGCTTTGTTGAAAAAAAAAGCAACAGGAAACAATTTTTGGTGAAGGCGCGAAGTAGTTTACTAACTAGGCGGAAAGGGATCTCAGTTGGGCAGTTTTTTGGGACGTAGTTTGGATCTTTTTTTTGACTCATTTTGTTGGGGCATTTTTTGTTTCGTTTTATAGCACTTTTTGCACGCTTTTTAAGCTGTTTTTCGTATTTTGGTGCGCTTTTTGAGGGGTTTTTGAGACGTATTTTGGTAGCATTTTTGGCGTGTTTTTTTGGGGCGATTTTGAAATGTTTTTAAGCCATTTTAGGGGGCGTTTTTACGTTTTTTTTTGGAGCGTATTTAGGCGTCTTTGGAGGTGTTTTCTGGCACGTATTTTATCTGTTTTTTAGACACGCCACCATCGTCATCAGTCTGGTGTATTTTTGAGGCATTTTTGGCGTGTTTTTTGGGGCGATTTGAAACATTTTCAAGCCTTTTTAGAGGCGTTTTCTGGCACGTTTTTACGTGTCTTTTGGAGCGTATTTAGGCGTTTTTGGAGGCGTTTTCTGGCGCGTCAGAATTGTCATCATTCCCGGAATCAGATTACATTTTTGCAAGCAGTTTGTATAATTTTTTTGAAACGTTTTTTGAAGAGTTTTTTTTGGAAATTTTTTGACATGTATTCTCGTGCGTTTTTTGGGCGTTTAAGTCGTTTTTGTCTTCTTTTTTGCGCATTTTTTAGGGCCGAGCTTTTTGATGTGTTTTTTGGAACGTTTTTTTGAGTCGTTTTTGGAACGTATTTTAATGCATTTTGTGGTCGTTTTTGAGGGTGTTTTCTGGTGCGTAATTTTCTCTTTTTTTGAGTCAGTTTTTCCTTTTTTTGGCGCATTTTTGGGGCGTATTTTGTTGCTCTTTTTAAAACTTCTTTTTTTGCGTTTTTTGAGGCATTTTTGGTGTGTATTTTGGTGAATTTCTTTCGTGGTTTTCTAATTTGTTTTTGGAGTTTTTGAGGCGATTTTTGGAGTGTTTTTTTTTACATGTTTTCTGGTGCATTTTTGGTGTATTTTTGGAACGTTCTGAGGGGGTTTTTGGGGTTTTTTCTGCCACTTATTTTTCCCGTTTTTCGAGGCGTTTTTTGGCTTGTCAGCATCGTCATCATTCCCTAGAATTAGTATACATTTTCACAAGCTGTTTGTGCCATTTCTTCTGCATTTAACAGTACCAGCAATGTTCCATCGAATGGTACAAACATAATAAATGCGTAGTAGTCCCTTAACAGTCCAAAAATGTTCAAGTCTTTTAAAATTAACGACATAAATTCGAGTTATGCCTCTACCAACTTTACAAAGACAATATACAAAGTCACAAGTCGTACAGTAGCTTCAGTGATTGCCATTATTGTGCCTTTCAACATTCCCTTCCTTGCCATTGTACCGACTTATTACTTCCTCCCAACAATTCCACGACAAAAGATGATTTCTAAGATGTCTCTAAGCGGCCATTGGCCTCGAAAGCTCTACAACATCACCATCACCATCCTAATCTTCTATTCAAAACTCCTCTATGTACATCAGATTATAAAAAAAAACGTCTTCCAAGATAAGACGAATACGATACGTCCGCACATAACTTTTTAAGTCCATCCTCATCCCCATATTTCCTCTGTCTTATCTATGGTTTTCTTGTTCGCCTGCTAATTGCCTTCACCCTTTGTGCCATTTGAATTGCGCACACCTCTTTCGTTCGTCAAGAGTTCTCTTTGTCATTAAAAAAGTTTTCCCAATCCCACACCCACTCCTTGGTATATAGTATTCGAAAAATTCAGAACAAAAGGAAAACTTTCCAACTACCCATGTATATACCTATACCAGCAGCACAAGGACACGACGTGTTAACTACTTCTCTCGACTTGTCATACAGGACGACGACGAATTGGAAGCGTATGCAGTTAACTTTTCTCCTGTCAGCTCACACTCGAACGAAAATTCTACTGCTGCTGCTGTTCGGTCTTCGATCTCCTTTCCGTCTTTTTCTTGTTCTTCAAATGTCAGGGGAGGATGCCTCTGCGTCAGGACCAAGTACCTACACCCCAGCAGTAGCAGTAGTAGAAAACAGTGAAACAAGTGATGGACAGATACTCTCTATAGCAAGACAAATTGACAGACAGAATGATGGACAGATAGGAGTAAATGAGTTGCAGACAATTTTGCACCAGACGAACACGGAACAACTACTACGACGACTGAACTTTCTCGAACAGAGATGACGTCGAGTGATGGGCTTGAGATGTTGGCAAGGGTGTGGGTTGAGCAAAGTTTTCAGCGCCCAGGACTCCGCTGATGCTGTACCCACTTTAAGAGCGAGAAAACTTTAAATTTGTCCCAGCTATTGTTTCAGATAATATTCTCAGCTGTCGCGTATCCTAAAATTTCTGCTGCACCCTCGATGTCCTGACGTGTATGTAAACTCGGGTCCTTTATTTGGATTTATTTTTTGTTTTATTTCAGTACTCGTATATTGAATTTTTAGTTGTGCATGTGATTTCATTTCGTCCTTTAAGTTGTTTGAACAATTTTTTTTTTGTGTTGTATCCTTCCATTCGTCGCTGACTTCATTATGTTGGTTCAAGTTCGATTGAATGAGACACGTGATGGACAAATGAATGGATTTGGGTTCAAATTGAATGGAAAGTTTGCCACACGTGTACATGTGTGGCGATGTCTGTCTGTCTCCTCTGGCCTTTGTTGGAGCGACAACAACTTTGAAAAATTAATTGCAATGTGTTGTATGGGGATGCTGGGAATTTTTTTTTTGTTCCTCTCTTATTCGTCTGTGGACAAAGTTATCCGTTTGGCACTGATGTTTTGGGGGTGAAATGTTGTTTTTTGTCATGTCCTGATTATCCTCTTATCGTTATTTGTTTAATGCGAAAGGAGCTCTCATTCAGAAAGATTCCCCTGATGTGTCGGTAAAAATTGTATTCGACGGGTTTGATTGCAGATGTCACAGAAGACCGTCTCAGTGGGAGACGGGCGAAGCACCTACTATCGATAAGAGGACTTCATTTAAGCATGTGGAAAAAGACAGCGCTAGTCAGACACAAGACACGATGACGAAGGATATAGAACATCCCTATCCATCTGTGGTGATCATAGAGTACTTGTGGACACAATTCACTTCCTATATCTCAGCCCAAGCCTCAACCACACCATCAGGAAAAAATTACTTGGGGGTATTCTTCCACGGCTCATATAAACGAGCTCATCAACAGCCAAAGTACAATAGGTAAGCGAAACCTCTGTCCCCCGTCAGTATTGACCTGAGTCACATGGCACGGGGTACTCTTCACCAACTAACAAATCCAATCGGAAAGTATAGCCACAGAACCTTATTGTAGCTAAGGTACAAATGTGGATAGATCAAGCCTCACAAAAAGGGGACGGATAGTAGTGTCGAGAACCAGTAGCATCGATGCGAAGAAGCCATCAAAAATGTCAAAGCCTAATGAAGTCCTTAGCTTAATGAAGAGTGCTGAGCAAAACAAAGCGCTTATACCAAGTCGCCCTGCAGATAAAGATGACAGCGGCTCGTAAGCTCTACGAGAAAGAGACGAGGGAAGACCTTAGACATCCCAGGATGAAAGGAATTGGACATGAAAAGCGGGAGACCGATGCTGCTCCATGAACAATCCAAACTTTCACCAAAACGTAAAAGGCTCATGTCAAGGCACAAGACCCGAACAGGGACCTGTAGAGATGAGCGAAGAGCCCTTGTATTAAAGAGGAGCAGATATGGAAGAACCACTTCTCCAAACGATTACACGACGATTTCAATAACTCAAATTTCGCAGTCACAATGAACCATTCATCTGGACGATGAAAGCCGATAGCCGATATATCCCTACACCCAAGCAAATTGAAGTCAGGATAGCAATATCTAAACTCGAGTCCAGCAAGGCTTCTGAACCAGACCGCCGGCCGGCCAGCTAAAAAATGTATAGCCCCGAGGGACGGCATACACGACACGACGGCAGACGACTCATATGCCTAATGAATGGAACCTCAGCTCCATTTGGCCGGCTCACAAGAAAGTAGACCCTCTAAACTGCGGCAGCTATACAGGCATTAGTCTTTTTAACATCGCATAAAAGATTCCTGTCTGTCGAACTGACAGTGTCTACAACCGATCAAACTTAATGGATTCTAGAGAACAACCAAGAACCTCAGACTCATCATCACCATCTATCTCTTCATCGATTTTAAGGGCTCAAATGATACTAGGGGACTTATGTAAAGCTATGTCTAGTTTTGACATGATTGGTTCAGTAGAATGAAGATAGAATCCTTTCAGGTCAAAAACCGCCTCTAGACCTTCAAAGTAAAAAGTTTCGTGAGCCAATGTGGTCTATGAGAAATTCAATAGCCAAAAAGATTCACCCTGCAAGACTCCACAAGACCACAGAATCCACTCTCAATCCACAGCTCTTCCAAAATCCACTGCATCCCTTTTAAACCACCTCCAAGGATTCAACACAAAAAAAAAAAAGAAAGAAAAAACGACCCCAAATGCAATACATCAAAGTCCATCTATCCTTGTGAAATTGACCGACTGGGAATTTCATGATGAACATACCCAAGTGAACACTGAACCCCTTTCGGGAGCGAACAAAAAATCTCAATTCCTACCAATTTTAGGACCAAAAAATAAATATATCTAAAAGAAGGACGATGGTAAGAAAAAAAAAATTCTTCAAAATCAAATGCAGTCCTTGGACAAAGGCAAGAGAAAATAAAACAAGACTCTCTCCAAGTGAACGAGCTGACAGCTGACGTAACTTGTCATAGTCAAGAAGAATCCTTACGTTACCTAAGGGATACACCATACCAGTGCAACACTGCCGCCACATCACCTTCATCGTTGCTTCTTTTTTTTTTATTTGCGCTCCTTCAGATCCTTCAATCAACCAGAAGGGAAAAAGAAAACCCATTTCTCCACGATGTGACCGGAAAGGATGTTATGTCCTGTCCACCTCTTCATGTTCCAGATACACATGAGTGGGGTTGGGCGCGACGGTTGTTGTGATGGTGCACTCAGGAGTATGATTACCGATTGACAATGGCGCAAAAGGACACACAAATGTATAAGTGTATATTTCTGGGGCGACAACACAACAACACTGGCGTGTCTGTGTCTGTATATGAAGAAAGTCAATCCTTTACTCACAGTTTGGAGAATGACGGGGACACTTCAGCTGCTCACTCCTGCAACTTGTGTTCCTCGTCAAATGATTGAAAAATATTTTTCATGTTTGCAGAAAAATAACCCTCGTCCTCGACTCACATATCTATTGAAAAAAAAAATATGAAAAATTGAAGGATCACCGTGAGGATTGTGCTCCGTGATTTGATTGAAGGATGAAATTTGCTGTTTGACAGTTTCGATTGAACGGAAGATGACAAAGGACCTAGATGGAGACAGAGAGACAGCAAAAACTAAACAAAGGCATGGGGAGTGGTCCGTTCGTGTTTTTTTTTCGTCTGTATACCCTTGATCCCCATCTGGTCATCATTATTGAAGTTGCATTCAATTCACGACCGATTCGGAAGGGCGAAAGGACGAGGAAATAATTGTCGCCCCCACATAGACAATTGCTTCGAAAGTCATTACGAGCACAAGCAGACACAAGACAAAGTTTGAGTTAGAGTGGGAGTTTGGACCCCATCGTGTCCAATTCCTTGCAAAGTAGAAGAAGAAGAAGACTTTGACGACGATGGTGGGTGATGATGACGAACTATATGTATAACAAAGGGCTGGTTGGAATGTGCTACCACACACTTTCTAAAATGAGAAAGGACAGACACAGAGAAGGAGTAGAAAATCGATGAGAAAATTTAATTAAGTCCCAACCCGGACATCATTGTTGATGTCCACTGTGACAACACAGCCATACGACTGTATATCCCCAACGTGATGGAGGACAACGCCAACCACGACGGGGACGATGCGATGATGAACAAGATGGACAGATGACGAAGAATTAAAAGGATCTCAGCGGGCACTATGATGAGTTAGTGTTGAGTGTATTTAAAGTGGAATGTGTCACGAGGGGTGACGCGTTTTTTTCCTTATATCGTTCGTCCTTGCTCTGATGAAAATCCCCGGAGATAGAGAGAGAATTCTAAAACCGCACACTCTCCTGGTCAGCCACAGTCGCTGAAAATTCTATTCTATAAATACGAAAGGAAACTAAAGAACATTTTTACTACTGTTTGACCATAAAGAGGTTTGAGGCGTTTTCGCCGACGACGAAGGATCAAATGAAATTTATATAACTCTTCCATTTGTCTGGGTGCCATCTCACTCTCTGGTTTTGGTTACGAATAATTGATGAGTCCTTTGACGATTTGATTCTGTTGCACGAATAGAAAAAAAAGGATAATAGAGGACCTGGTGAAAAGGTGCTGGTTACAGGGTAGAAAAAAAGGGTGACTCTGGCAAAACACACACACACCGAGAATCGAAAGGAAAGCACACAGGAAAGGACTAATGATGGGACAGGAAATCATTTTGACAGAACGACCGACGAAGAAGTAGCACTTGAGAGGGCAGGCGAATATAGCACACAGATCGAAATGGGAATGGACAGTAGATTTAGTTTTGATTTGATTGACAAGAAATGGACGGTGAAAAGAGGATTAGGGACATGCCATGGTCGTCACGTGACAGCTCGAGAAAAATCACTGTGGCATCAATTTTAAGACTAACAATCGGATAAAGGGATGATTTGAAGTCGGGGTTGTAGGCCCAATGTGGAGTGAGGATGAGGAGAGGTGATTAGTTGGCCATATGTGGCGTATATTCGTCGATCGATATAGGGATGGGGATGAGAAATTTATAAGAAAATATTTCTTTTTTGTTGAGATAGATACAAGATACATTAATACTCAACGTCTGGGGTGTATACCGGTGACCTAAATAAAAACCCAACATCAGTACGTCCCCTCACAAGGTTCGGCTAGATTTAACTTTAAAATAAACCTATCTAACCTCGCATCTACTCCTTGCGGGGGGCCGCATGACACTCATTGATGAGTATGTAGATATCTCTATAATTTTTTGTTTTTTTTTTTTGTAAATTCCGCATGATGAGACCGAGGCGTATTCAAGTAGGATTTTTGTGCGATATTGGCCTGCAAACGCTAATCCAGTTCGTCACCAACTTAGGGGACATATTGAACTGCGATTTCTTCACTTCAATCGGTGTGAATCGGGAGTACCCTACTGAGAAAATCAAGCGATGATACAGCCTATCTTTTTCTTTCCCAATTTATTTACTTCTTTGCAATAGGTGGCGCTACAACATGGATTTGGGAATCAGCGAATACGCATCTTAGGTTAGCGCGGTCTTTGGCTAGTTGTCTCTATAGCTGCGACCTCCAAGTAGACTGAGGTTTATTTCCACTTGTGCGGGTTGGAATCAGCGTTGCCATAAGTGGAAATTTGTCTGCATTTTGCAGATGTTCAGCGTAGCTGCAGACTTTTATAATCCTAAAATCTGCGTGACAGATTTTGTCTGCATTTATTTGGTTTGTTTAGATTCTGAGCTGCACAAAAGAGAAACAGAAAGTAGAGGTTTTTGCGCTAAGTAGGAATGATGTTTAAAACTGTCGCACTTCTGGTCTTATGATTCTGTACTGAATGGGCCTCCGCACACGAGATTAATTCTGCCGGCAGAAAACCGTTTTTATACCATACTTCGAGCGCACACGGGATGATTTCTGCCGGCAGAAAAATTATATATATGAACCCCTTTTCATTGTGTAGTATTATTTTCACAATTGAAATATTTTTAAAGTTGTGTATGTATTAGTTTTATGCCTTGTTCAACCACTCTAACTCGGCAGAACATTTTATTCCGTTTTTTCCCCTCAATTCAGTCCCCTCGCCTACTAAATCGGTTTTACGCCGGCAGAACTAGTCTCGTGTGAGGAGGCCCAATGTGTCTAGCTCTCACCTGTCAAAATTAAATTTTTTTAATATTGCAATATTTATGAATCCAGATTTTTTCCATAGAAATTTGTAGATTTCTAGAAATATTTTCATGGCAACACTGGTTGGAATTGAAAATCCTGCTAAACCTTTTGTAGCTCTCTTGGTTTATAAGTAGATATAAAGGGGTATCGCGAATAAATTCCGATGTAATTGTTTCCCTTGTCAGCAATGTAAATCAAATTGCTGAATGGGAAACATTCCGGGGAAAATATTATTCGCGATAAGGGTGATAAATTTAACAATTCGCATTCATTTGGCTATTTGAGAGCTTTGTACCGGCCTGAAAATATAAAAAATTATATTCGAAAAGCTAGTTTAAGAGCTTTGCCTAACTTTGTAACTAATCGTGTATTATAGACTTTTTTCGTTGTTAACGAGTTGAAGGTAAATTCACGGCAGCTTCACCTTGGCTTCAGTCTTGAAGGCTCTGTCTAAATGTTGGGCTAGCAGTAGTAACACTGTTGTCGGTCTTAGGTCTGGCATAGCGGCTGAATTGGGAAGCTTTTCCGGAAAAGTTTTGCTCTCTGTCAGACTTAAGATGAAATTTCTATCTTTCTTGGGATTGAACCTGAGACGAGGGGTCCAAAGAGTAGTTCAGCACATTAACCAAGGTACTTGACAAATATGACAGATAAAGCGCTCATTCGATTATGGTCTCTTCTTTATTCTCTCGAAAAAATCACCCACTTCACTAAGGCCACTAAAGGGCCAACGCTAAATAAACTGAAGTCTCCCTATACCACAGCTCAATGGAAGCAATCAGTTTGTTTCCACTGCACAGCTACCTCCAAGTGTGGAAAATTTATCAATCGGTTGGAGAAAATTTATACATGAGCACAGATTTTCTTAAAGAAAATGCACAATTAATTGTGCAAACATGCCACTCTATCAAATCAATTTACAACATCAATAACGTGCAACAGGACTCGCACAATCTCTTCCATTTCCATATGTATACAACAGCGGCAAGTGGTACCTAGTACCTATTCCGCGCCCAGGTTATTGATCGCTCAATTATCTGCGCGATAATTTAATTTTGAGACTCTATAAAGGCCTGCAGCTACAACAGTCGGGTTAACTAGGCAAGGAGCAGTCAGCACAGTGTTACCGGACCGTCTTGTAATTTTGTTCATTCAATTCACAAGCATCCTATGGTATATGTATCTATACTGCGATGGTGTATGGTTGGGGCGCGCAAAACCCTTCTATATAGCTATATACTCGTATAGCGCATCCGAATTGCACAAAACGTGATTTCCTTTAATTTCCCGCCATTAAATTGTGGTTGCTCCTCAAAGTCGTAAGATCACAGGCAGGTATAGCATAGTGTATGGCATGGTATAATGGAGTAATAGAAGTCCTCATGTGACTCTGTATGAAGTTTGATGATTGTTATAATGCGGAAGACGCTGTGCAAATGAAAGGTATAAAGGTATTTTCACCCCAGGGTGTAATTATGACCATAATACCGCCGATTTGACGAAATCTCCCAGAAACCGCACACACAAATCCCCATAAGCTGTATCGCGCATTGACATCAAAA
Source organism: Cheilosia soror (assembly GCA_949372485.1). Classification (NCBI taxonomy): domain Eukaryota; kingdom Metazoa; phylum Arthropoda; class Insecta; order Diptera; family Syrphidae; genus Cheilosia; species Cheilosia soror. The sequence goes on from OX443564.1 coordinate 4,630,391, forward strand.
TAAAATAAAAAAATTAAATCCGCGCATAAACATGAAGTTGTCACATTCCAACAAATCACATAAACAAGCGCGCTTGACATGTTCAACACGTTTTGACATCGCAGTGCTAGGAAAATGTTTTTCACTCGCTGCCAGGCTGAATAGCATCGTCAGAAACGATCTTCTTAATAAGCGACATAGCAAATTATGATGATTATGAGCTGACGGTCCCGGTATCTCGTCGACCCGAATACTATACATCTAACGTAGGTATATATAGTAGGTAAGAACAAGTGTTGTCGTTGTCGTTGTCGAGACGAGACTACAAGTATAGCATGGCCGCACACATACGACCAATTAGACATCGCCACCTGTCAGCAGTTCGTCATTCTATCTCTAGTGAGAAGAGTCGCACAGTCAGTATCGGAATCTTCATTAAGACAGCGTACAGTCCCCATTTATACCTACCTACGCGTAGCCGTAGAGCAGTGACTTAAAATAGCTTGCGCAGACCACTGTGAATGTCGAAAGACATTCATCACCCGCCCAAGTCCGAAATAGAATCTATATAGTATACGACAGTCCGTTTTTCACCCTCTAATGAATGAATGGTGTCCTCAAGTCTTTCGGCTCAACCCTTCGTCTGGGTGATCGTAAATGTATAGCTGCTGCTTTGGCTCGTTTTGTCACTGCGTTGTGTGCGCAATCACCATCAGGATATGACAGTTCACAGACAGTTGACAGATGACTGAGTTGTCTGAGTGATGGAAATGGGTGTTGTTGCGCGCGTTGGCAACGAATTTGCTCAACCGTTAGATGAGTGTGTTGGAAGATGTGCACAGATTTGTCAACTTGAGATTGATGGGCACACAAGGCACGATCATGTGATTTTTTGTTAGACGGATGTAGGGCTATAGAATGGTGGGTTGTGTGGTTTGCAACTTTGTAAGTCCTATACTATGCTGCGCGCCATTTTGTTATGATATAATCCGTGTGGATGGTAATTTTTTTGAAGGAAAGCGAATCGAGTAAGGGGTGAGTTGTTGTCAGGTGGTTTCTTATCCTTTTTGATGTAGGTACTGCTTTGTGATATGTCCTAAGAACGGAGCCTTGAGGTACACAATAGTATAGCGACAGCTGTGGGCACACATTTGTTGACCCCATATTATGTTGAGGTCACGATAAGAACAACACAGATACTCCTCGTATCTAGAGCATCCTAAATGGACGAAAGTCCTTCAAATTTACTAGCTAAACGCCCCAAATCCTATTCCAATCTATATACAGTCAGTTTTCGCATTCATTCGCGTTTTCGGGGAAACTTTTCAAAATATTAGAAGACCCTTCCACATTCTGACTTCACATCAAATTTATCTTTCTTCGATTCTGCCAACACTGCCAATGTGTGTCGTTTAACATTCCTTCCTATTTTCAATTCAATAACACATTTTACCACTCCTTGCACCACTCGTATATGCACTGTACATACAAACGTCTCTGCATGACCTCCATTCGAGATAGTTCGATTTGGTGGTGCCTTCATCGTCGTCGTCGTCGTAACGCAAACATCTATCCATCCATCGATCCGGTTTATAACCGTTCGCCTGTCCGTCTGCCTGACGTCCATCGTAATCACAAATGGAGTTCTCAAAAGAAAAGTTCACTTTCTTATGTGAAATATTCGCCCTCGAGCCATCTGTATATATACCTACACCTACTGCACGCCCATCCCCGTGCCATATCGGAAACTAACAACATCCAGAGTTGGTGGCATTGCAGCAGCAGCAGCATTAGCAGAGGAAAGTTGATGTCACATCCAATTTCAATCGATCTCGGTAAAGCTTGAAAATGTCCACCATTGGGGACAGTCTACTGACAGCATTTCAGTTGGCGTCACACACATACATCGGCGAGGTATACACACCCCCGCCATACCATTCCTTTTATAAGATCCATCCATCTATCCAAATGCAACCGGCGAACGATGAAGCATAAGAACGAAAATGCTGTGCGGATGTGTATATAGACGAAGATGAAGACGACCGACAATCACGATGCAAAAGACGATGAAAAGAGTTCGATGGGTTATGGCCTTGCGTATAGTTGGGCACGACACAACCAACAAGCAACCCCCCCGAATCCATTGAATGAGGACGAAGCCATCATCAATATAAACCACCAGACCGACCAACATTGCCAAAGTCCCAAAGAAAAGGTGGAAAACTTCAAGAACTTTTAATCCTCAATGCAAAATGTCAAAATATCCATATAGATGGCGATGTTGCTGACGACCATCCCTTCGACTGTATATGGGGGGGTGAATATTGAATGGAGACGAAAAGATGACATGGCCAGATGAAGACGATGGGTGGATGGGCAGTAGCCATTCCAGAAATCTGGGAAGAAGTAAAATCGAGAAGTAGTTTCTGATGTTTAAGCTGGGACAGTGTTTGGGAGGAAGGTGAGAGAGAGAGAAGGGGTTCCTTGGAAACACGGGCATGGATCGAAGTTAGAATTGGAGTCAGCGTATGCGTGTTCGGTTGAATGTAATACATATATATATATAGGAAGGATGTAAATAACTAATTGAATTTGTTTTGACCGCTTGGGGATTTAGAAGGAATGGCCACTTTTTATGGAACCAACAAATTTAACCATCCATAAAGAAAATTGTAAAAGCAAGTCTTGCGTTGTGTTGCAGAGAGGCCAAGATAGGATCAGTTCAAAAGAATCTCCAGTTTATGGAAAGAAGTAGTATTTTTTGTTTCACTCGCGAAGGTATAGCCACCTTTTAATTCCACCTTAAATGTAGGTAAACTATAGTGTCACAAGAAATAACTTTTAAGATCGGTCTACTCCCCCCTTAACCCCCTACCCCTTCTTCAGTAACATATAATACTGATCCCGAGAGTGTCACCATTACCCCTTTCGAGTCATTTTTAAAATCTAGCCAGTAGTTCCTCAGAATATGAGCAGGGAAATTAATGACGTGACATCTGTTCCTGTCGTCTCCCTATAAAAGGGCTTGTTCCGATTTTTTTCAGGCAGTCGGTGCTGAAATGTGGAGGTGATCACATCGATTTTTCGCGCCTTACTTGAGGGTTTTTTTGGCGCGTTTTTGAGGGCAATTTTGAATCGATTTTTCGCGCCTTATTTGAGGGTTTTTTGGCGCGTTTTTTTGAACATTTTTGGTAAATTTTTTGGTGCATATTTTGAGGCGATTTTGGCACGTTTTTTAAGATATTCGTTGGCGCTTTTTTTAAGGAGTGTTTTGGGGTGTTTTTTTTAGGCATTTTTTTACGATTTTTTTTGTAGCGATTTTCGCGCGTATTCGAAAGGCTTTTTGGCGCATTATTGAAAAATTTTTGGCGCGTTTTTTTTTTCATAATTTTTTTTGGCGCGTTTTTGTGTCATTTTTCGGAGTTTTTTGTACCGATTTTTTGAGGCAATTTTTTTAGGCGTATTTGAAACGTTTTTTGGCGCGATTTTGAAAAAATGTTAGTGCGCACTTTGATGCGTTTTTGCGGCAGTTTTGGAGCCTTTTTAACGCCCTTTTTTAGGCATATTTTTCTGCATACTTTGAGGTATTCTTTCAACGTTTTTTGTCCTGGTTTTGGCGTGGTTTATACGGTCTATAGCAGTTTTTTGTGCGTACTTAGATGTGTTTTTGGCGCGCATTTTGACGCGGTTTTGATAATTTTTTTTGGCTCGTATTTTGAGGCGTTTTTTGGCTTTTTTCAGGCATTTTTCGCTGCATATTTTTGAGGTTTTTTGGGTGCATTTTCGAAGAAGTTTTTGTGACGATTTTTTGAGGCAATTTTTGGTGCGTTTTTTGAGACATTCTTTGGCGCATACTTTGTGGTATTCTTTGTGCGTTTTTTGGACATTTTTGGCGGTTTTTTTTAAACATTTTATGGCGCATATTTTGAGGCGTTTTACGCGCATTTTTGTGACGTTTTTTTGGCGCGTATTCTAACGAGTTTTTTTTTTTGCTTTTTTTCAACCGAAGATCTCACAAATGCCAAGCCAAATAAACGCTAAATATAGCATCACAATGCTTGACCACCGAATTCTTTTCACCCACATCATATACCTACCCAGGCGCCACTAGTCACCCTCAATGCACCCCTGTACCCTACATACAACTCAACAGAATTTTCATCTTTTCATCCTCCCTTGACCTCAAACCACCATTTGTCCATAAATTTCATATCCTACAAGGATTTCGTTCACGACCTTCTTCCTGCTTCCTTGTGTTGGTCTTGTTATTGTTCGTTTTTTTTTACCATCTTCCTGCGTGCATTTTGTGCTTTAGCTGAGTAAGTCGAGTAAGTCGTCTTTGAATGCAAAAGTTGTGTTGCTTGCCCATCAAATCCAGGAGCTAAAACTTTGACTGAAACTTCAATAATAAATGAGTGGGCGATGGGGGTGCGCCCATTGGAGATTTCTGGACGGATAGACGACGACATCGACGACAAGAATGTCAACGACAATTTCGTTGTTGTTGTCGTCTTCGACAATACTGAAGATTTTGCTGCTGCTGCTGCTCCCTCTAATAATGCTGATGATGATGATGAAGTTGCTAGCGATACATAACCATTCATCTCGACGCGTCGCCCATCGCTCCCCCTTGCAAATAGAATTTTCCAGAAATGTCATTCATCTCTCAATTCTTCTTCTTGTTGTTGTTTTTGCACGAATGAATGACTTGAGGATACTCTTCTGATGTTGGTAGTTGTGCATCGATTTTGACGCGCAATACTCTCTTTTCATATACAGAGTGCGCTCCTTGAGTTCTTTAATTTTGATGACTATGTACATGGAATGGGAGACTTCCGCTTATTCCTTTCCCCCGCATTTGACACTTTTCCAATCATTTTCTCGCTTTCGACTAGAATTTTCAACTTTTCTCTTGGAAAACAACTGTTTTTGTATATTTTGATGGGCGGCATGGGGATCGCCTTGCTCGGAGGGTCAGAGAAGAGTGTTGACGACAACATCGACGAATTTAAAATCAAACGAAACGTTGCAATACCAGCAAGACAATGGCGACGTTACAACAAAAAACAAAAAAACCAACGAGACTGAAGATATCTTGATTTCATTTTGACGCGTTTTTGTCTTGCTCTTGGTGTCTTTGGTCGTACTGTATCCAATCTTCTTGGCTTGCACACCATTCCATTGGTGTCTTGTCTTGTCGTAATGTCACTATGTATTCATCTTCATTTCATTTCAATTCGATTCACGGAAGTGACAGACAAAATTCTGAGAATGAGCAAAAAGAAAAAGAATGACGACTGACGAAAAGTAGGCTGGGAACAGCGACAGATGGCAGTTAAGACATGACACCGTGGTTAGACTTGATGTCGAATGGGTATGTCGGAAGTGGAAGGAAAGGAAAGTTGAAAAGTGCTAAAAAATGAGTTAAGATAGCTTCGAAGTTATATAAAAAAAAAATGAGAAAAGTGAGAAGAGTCACTTGCAAAAGGAGTTTGATTAGAAAAATGAAGTCCTTCGTTATATTTTAAGCGCCAAATGGTTAGGAAGGTGTCAGAAGTGGAAAAAAATGTAACAGTTGTTGATGTGTGGCCATCCCTTCATAGACCAGAATATCTACGTCTCTGGTTTAACTTTCCTTCTCAGTGTATGGTGGGAAATGGAAAAAGTGTTTTTTAAACTCCGACTCTAAGCTTGTTTTGAAACTCTAGGCTGAGCCCGATTTACAAAACCAGCTGCTCATATACCACTTGATTGGGTGAGTTTAATCTGAATCAGGTTGGGCCAGATTATTACTGACCCTTGCCACAAAAAAGTGTGGCTCCAAAAGTTGCGTCCACAAATCTAACTGCATAGTCTCTCTACTGCGCTCCCAACTCCCAACCAACCCTAAGTTAGTAATACACCTCTAACACTCCCTTCATCTTCCTCGCTCGACCATCTTCTCAATCGCTCTTCCATTCTATTCCATTACCCGGTAATCTTTTTCTCTGATGCGTCCACTGTGAATGACAAGGGTTCAATTGAAAAGACGACAACAAGGACTCAAGTATAGTATTGTTCAAATCTACGGCTATCTGCGTCTTCCTAATGAGCGGAATCAACTACCTATGTACTCGTGGTGGTCTATCTCGTCATTCGTTGGCGCAAGGAATGCACCATCAACCGTCTTATAAGCTGTTGCGCTTCGCGTCTCCATATTTACATTCCAAATGGAAGTCAAGTCAAGTAATCGTCGTTAGCCACCACCGACCGACCGGAAGGAGCAAGGAGGAGAATAGTGAACCAAAAATAAAAAAAAAAATCCCTGGACAGGGATGACGACGTCGACCGACGCCATTATTGTTGAGTTGTCGCCTCCTTGCATTGTGTGTTATCTTGGGGTTTTAATTAAACAATTTAACCGCTAAGAGGCGATGTTCGCGTTACATATCGCTGCTGTAGGCAGGCGGTATCGCATCTCAACGAGGGATATCGTCACTTTTTGTTGGCCAGGCATTGCTGTTCATCGGTCCGTCGGTTGGTCGGTCGTTACCGTCGTCGTCACATCATCGCTTCCCTGTTGAGTGCTTGTGAAGTGGTCAAAGTGGGATAGTAGGAGTTTTTTTTATTTTTACAAGTGGAACTTTATGTTGGAGTTTGACTTTAGGAATCAGTGCTGGTGGGGTGTATCGGGGGGACACACACGATTGAACAAAGCCTTCTTAAAACCTGTAGTCTGGCGGATTTTTTTTTGTAGCAATGCGTCCTCAACGATTCACACTTGTCACATCGGTAGGCCTTTTATTTTGCAAGCGCCCTGACCTATTTTATAAAGGATCTTGAGATTACTGCACATCCATACCATAGTCCAATGATTGTCACTGATTTTAAAATGAGAGATTTTGAGATTTTCCTTTTCAAAGACCAAGCCATCAAAGATGGCAAAGCTGGCAACGTTGCAAAGAATAGAAACTGGAGTATACTTCACGGGGCGTGAGATTGGTAAGTTTAGACTGGGTGCGGTCGTTGCCTACGAAAATATTTCAACTTCAGACAACCTTCAGCTCTTTGGGAGCAATTCCTCATTTACTTTCAGCGTTTTTATTCAAGCCCCATCTGTTCACCAGAACTGCCAATACTCGCGCTTTCCAGCCGAGACCAATCCACACCGCTTTACATTCCAACAACCAACAAGTGAATTTCCACTTAATCAGTGCGAGTAACTCCTTGCATGACACATTCGCATCGCATAGCCCCCCTGTGTGCACACACATGTGCATATAAACCAACCAAACGATGGATATGTTGGCTCAAAACAATTTTCCTTCGCTGATATGTCCACATCATGTAAGACGCTCGTAAATAAACTACCAGCAGGCAGGAGAAACAAACCGAAAAAAAAAGAAATGCGTCTTCCATGGGCGCTGGACAGGACCACCCTCTCTTCTTGGCCAAACTGGGGCAACTACTTTGCTCCAGCACCTCTTCGTCTAATTCTAATCACCGACGATCCTCTGGCTCGCATGCAGTTTTTTGATCGTCGTAACTTTTTGACGTGCGCTGCCTCTGGCGAGATCCTCATTCTTTTGGCTCTGCCTGGGAAAAGATACGAGATAGTGCTCCTTCGACGCGCACTCTCTATGCGGCAGTTACCTGTTCGCGTTAATTAACGATCCCTCAACTGATCGAATAAATTAACTGGGATGTCATGCCGGGCATATATATATACCATGGGCCGAGAGAGGGAGGAGAAACCGCCAGACGGTACAGACCGTGAGACAGTTACTTTTGGTTCTAGGCAAAAATAAAGAAAAACATAAGCGCGATTAAAAATAGGACAAGTAGTGACCCCGAGGGTGCGCGCTGCATTGCAGCCCTACAGTCGCTGGATCATAAATTTTGCGTGCACTATTGGCATTCGACTGATTGGATAAGATTTGCGATCATTCACCAGGACGAGACGGCCGACCGCCATGTTGTGGCAGTGTGTCGCGTCCCAAAAAAATAAAAGCAAGAGAACACGTAAACTAAAACCCACAACGCGACAGAAACGATGACGCGAACGACAAAGAAATGTGTTATCGCGGGGAATTTCGACATGCAACATCGCGTTGCCTCGTAGCTTCTTATACAGAGTGAGCCTCCTCAGTATCCAAAATCTCTGCGCGTCCGTCTGATCTGTCTGTATACGTGTGTTTGTGTTTAAACCTGAGTTGGCTGGATTGGCAGTATGTTGTAAGCTTGTTTCACCTCTCGGATTCAATTCAAATTTACGAGAGTGATCATGTGAGCTCGCAGAAGTGAAATGGGCGCCCCTACATTTGACACATTCTCGTGGTGTCCATTGGCAGTGAGCACACGAGCTCGCGCAGAAGAGTGCCCAACTATACCACGGCATCAGAGACGTCAAGATGCTTCAATGCTTTCGAAAGCATTATCATCGTCACATGTCGCTCACTAATTGATTTTTCTTGTCGCCTGGATGTTGGATTTGTTTCTTTTACACTTTGGCCATAAGGGGGAGACTCAGCCAGGGGAGTATGTTTGGGGCCACGGCTATGTCAAATTATCCACCGACGAATGCGAAAATGGGAAGGTATATGGTGAGTTCCTGCACTGGATTGCGTTGCGACACATATATAAAAGTGTATCTGCCTATATGGTGAGAGAATCTGCAAGACGTTGATGATGTCTGCTGCCAACGTTGGCGACGTTGTTTATGGTATTGAGAAGCTGTTTGCTGTTTCTGGATGGCACATGGGTCATCACCCGTGACAGAGCTCCGATAAGTACTGAAGGAGTGATTGTGCAGGGTTGCACAAGCCAAGCACAGCGGTAGGTGTGACTGTGCTAAGTAGTCGATATAATACATGAAACATGATGCATAATGGGAACGGCGCGGCGTTTGGCGAAAACGGAATTTTATGGAGGGAAGGATTATTTATAAAACTCTGGTAAAGGTTGTCAGTAGAAAAGTCAGGGAAAGTAAATTTTCCTTTTAGTTAAAATTATTTTTGAAATCACTGACCAACAAATTAACCTTTTGACTTGAGCCTTTTGTAACTTGACTTTTAAGTTTGTTCTGCTAAGCGATTTTTTATTCTAATATCGTTTGTACTGGCGGAATAGTTAGCTTCAGTGGATCGAATGGCGGTACTCGACAGCCACAGATGGGCAGCAGCATCCGAGTAAAAAAGCAGGTTGCAGCGAAGCAGCACAGCAGCATCAGAACGTTAACAGAGCTGTAACAGAGTGATAACAGTGAAGTACATAGTTGCCTAGCATCTATCCGAGGGCTGATTGATTGGTAACAAACTCTTAAAGGGTGATAGCAGAATATTAGCAGATAAGACAGAGCTGTAAGACCGTAGTATAACTTAGTTTATTGATGAATGATGACCAACAGATCTACAGTAGCTTAACAGTACAGCGGTAGTAGAGGAAACAACGATACATAATGCAATGAGGATGACTATTGACGAATTAGAAATGTTATGAAGTGGAAGTGGAACTGTGAACTTAACCGAGAGTTAATTAGAACACCAAAGTCTTAACAGAGTAATAGCAGAACATTGGCAGAATTAGAAGAATATCTCTAACAGAGTAGTGACAGCTCTGTGTGACAATGTCCCACATGCTAATTTGACGAAGAACGTCAAATTGGAAAAAAAAATTAAAGCGGTTATGTAACAGCCTTTCTGTGTTCTTAAATCGGCAGCTCAATCTCAATCCACCATCACTCAAAAATGACATATCAAAAATCCCCTTACAACTTGTAAATATGTCCGACATCTCGTTTAGTTGGTTAATAATCGTTTGCTGTGGAATGTATCTTAAGCTGATGTGGGTTCGGCCTGTAATTAATCAAATGCCGTGTAACCAGCAGCTGAACGATTTCTATATAAGTTGTGCAACAAAGTTGCATAGCATGGACAACATTGTCGGCTTGACGTTTGGTCGACGTTTTGTTGAAAAGTGCAACTGAACTACCGCTGACCAAGATAATGACTGCGGGAAATTCTCCTTCTCACAGATGCATGCAAAGCATGGGAAAAAATACACCATCCACCTACCTATAGCCCCCCCTTACCAACCAAAACAACATTTCTCATGTGTCACCTGTAGCATGGTGACATTCATCATTGTAATCTCAGCCATATGCAGTTCACCCTGACGTTTTATATTGCTGGTGCTGTATAGCTGGATGCTGGAGGTGCTGCTGATGATGATGATGAACGTGATGTTGCCGCTGAAAGGCGTTCGTGTACACTCCGAACATGACTACAAGTACACTCTGCTATGCAGTCTATCATTCGTCACAATCCATCTAAAAGTGTCCCCCCCCCCCACCAGTAACCGTATCCTTCGGCCGAACTTCCCCCATTTGGCAACACTGGATGGAGGAAATTTAGAATTTATTATCAGACTTACTATTATTTATGATTTGTGAGAAATCTCGTCATATATCAAAGTCAATGGGGTGACATAAACTATCGATGGTTATCGATAATTTACGTCAACTATTCCGAAGGTAATAACAACGATCTGTATGGCAAATACTGTGTGTGTGTGAGGTGCGCACATATCTACAGCGTGATTGTTGTATGTCAGTTTTATTATGGGGTGTCCGCTTAAAAACTCAACCCCCCACACTGATGATGATGATGATGATGATAATGATGAAGAAGATTGGAGACAGTATAACAAGTTGATATAGTGCCAATAGATACAAGCCGATGGATAAACTTGTTCCACAATCCGACTGGTATCAACATGAAGTATCTCTGTCTTTTTTTTTTTGCGTTACCGGTTGCATATATCAATAGTCTTTTGATTGATTCTTCCTGTTGACGGTATAGATGGGTGTTTGGAGTGAGTTATGATGCAGCGAAGAGAAAGCGTAATTGAAATTCAATGGCAACCAAAGAAGCGCGGTTCAGGTGACCAAGTGAAAATGTGCCGTGGGTTATTTTGTTGGCCAACGCAAAATTTTAGATCGGAAAATGACGGGCATGTGGTAGTCAGAAAAAACATTGGACCAATTCAATGTAGGGACAGCAAAAATGACTTCTGAACTCGTCGCTCTGAAAAACTTTGGACTACGTCAAAACTGCAGATGAATTTTCCCTTGAAGGTGCAACTATCTTAAGCCGTCAAAAATATTGCCACCGCGTGTCGTTGTATACTCAATAATGACCGCCCATTTGTAATTCTGATAGATTTTTTTTTACAGCTTTGTTGTGACGTAATTCGTTCAGGAAGTGGCGGCATTTTCTATATAAATTAACGTCACTCGCGATAGAGTGCACTATTCTATTAAATGAAACTCTGAGTAGATGAATCTTAAATAAGATTTTGTTTGGATATTAATTCATTCCTGTTACGACAGAATTCCTTCCACAAAAGTGAATAACCTAAAAATAAATAATTAAATAAATAAATAAATAAATAGGTGGCGCAACAGGCGGGTAGACACCCTAGGCCTAGCTTCTCGCAACCTTTCGTTTTGTGTGAGTTTCTATTTTTGAGACGAATGGAAGGGACCTACAATTTTATGCCGAGTCCGAACGGCTGAATTGAGAAGATTTTTCAGGACAGTCATACTCTCGGATGTTTGTCAGACGTTCGCGAGAGGTGGCGCAGTAGAAAAAACTTTAAGATGTAATTTGTGTTTTTCCGGGGATCGAACCTGGGATCCCTCGCACAGTAGTCCAGCACACTAACCACTGCGCTACTGCGCCTACAAAAGTGAATAACCTAGTGGCGGAGTTTTTAATGTGATATTACGCCAAGCATACTAGCCCATGACATTCCCGGTGCAGGGACATAAGGCCCAGGGACGTAAAGTAAAATATTTATTTTTGGGGCACTCAAGTGGGACATAAGCCCCAAAAATTTAGGTGTAGGAGCAATTGCCGGTATAGTTTAGCAACGTCTGCTTCTAGTATTCGACACTAGGGCATTCAAAGAATGTGTTTTCAGCGTTGCTTCGAGCTGAGTCACCATAATACTGACATGCGAGACCCTCCTATACAAAGTACTCCTATTATTGAGTTCGCTATTCTAAACACGAATTATTTAGCAGAACGTCGCATGCTCTCAGAACGTGTGCAGAAATTATAGCTTCCTTTCGTCTTCCTTTTTCTTTAGAACCAGTCTTAATTTGTATCACTCCTTGTAGGCAACTCCTTCCTGAAAACAACATTTCATTTTTGAATACGATTCATTAAATCAGTTGTGACGTAACACGTTCTGCATCAAATTTATGATCAAGTGGCGAAATTCGTAATACAAATTAGCGCCAATCAGAGTAAGGCATAAAATTAAATAGACTATCGGCCGATAGCCATTATTAACATTAATTCAATTTTCTTTTTGCGATTTATAACCAACTAGAAATCTAGAAACTCTAGTATCTAAAACAAAAAAAAATCTTTTCATTTAACCAACTTAAACTGCGACAACAACCAGACACTTTCAAAGCAAAGCTTGGAATTTATTCGCATCCTTTTAAGCAAGTCGATAAAAAAATTGTAAAGTTCCACCCATACTGGCTTGTCGAACAACATCGTCTCCCTTAGATGAGAATCCTCTTCAAATCACAGTTTCGCAAGTGCAATTGTAATAAATTCAATGCAAAGTATCGAACAGAGACAAAAAGAAAAAAAAAACGTTCATGCGACTTCTTCCTGGTTCTTCATTTAGTGTGCCAGAAGGAAAACAATCTAATAACTTTACAAAACTCTCCCCCCGCCCGCTTGCATATATATAGTGCAAATGCAGTACGGGGACAAAAACTAAAACACCTATCAAACTCCTCACGTCTTTTTAATGTTTCTCATGCGCTTCGTCCCCCTTTGCGCTACCCAACTAATACGAAACCTTCCTCCCCGCCTCCCCGGGGCCAAAACGAAGACGAAGACAGAGAAGCGTCTGTGTCAAGAGAGTTCCAAAAACAGCAGCGCAACCAAACTCCCGGAATACAGAAACACATCGACCGACGCGACCAGTGGTTTATGACCCCCCACATAACGAGGACATTCGAATGCTGTGCTGCAATTTCTTTCCGACTTTGGGGGCCGTCGTCCGTTTCAGCCAGCCAGCCCCCGCAATCATCTATATATCCCCGTACCCATACCACGTAAACACAATTTTATTTTATTATTATTATTATTTTTCTGTGTGCGAGTTTTGTCGGGTAGCATCAGCGCACAAGGATATTTCTTGGAGTCTTTCTCTCCGTCCTGGTCCCAGTCATAAGTCAGACTTAATGTTCAAAGGAATTTTCATCCATCGTCCAAAATTGTGGGAAATCGATACAAAATAGCGTCGTCAAATAAAATTTTATATCCTTCAAAAAGGGACCGAAGGAGTTGGGCAGGGCACGGCCGGCGCTGGGTATGAGGGTGTTTGAGAAAAAATAGGGCAACTCGAGAATGGTTGTAGTCAGTTTAGCCACCAATTGAGGAATTGCCACACACTCACAGTGAGAGGCGATATACGAGTGTATATATGGGCTAGAGATGGAATGAAATGACGCGAGCTCGAAGTTAAAATGATTTTTCGAGAATCTACTTTGCGCGGGATAGCGATGAAGGGCGAAGAAGAAGGCGACGAGGAACGTGTATATGCATGGCATGGCGATGATGTTCGTTTCGAGAAACTCTAAAATTTTATGATGCATTCAGAAGTTACGGGGATAGCATGGTGAATGGGTCTTAGATGGATGGGATGGTTCGTTGAATTGGACTTGTGATGAAACATCAAGGGGGTGGGTGGGGCGATGAATTTTGTTATACCTACAGTAGTAGTAGTATAGGAAGGAAGTTGACTAGAATAGTATAAGGAGACCTCTGTGCACCTGAAGTTTTGCAATTTTGAAAAATTCCTAGGCTGGCTGAAAAAAAATTGGCATCTTTCGGTGAAATCTAAAGATTGTAGGGTATTGTAGGTATTGTGGTCTATATTTTGTTGGCAAGATTGCTACCCTAAAATGAGAGGACATTTTGCATGTGTCGATCTTAGTTGTTATGTATAGACTGTCTATTTTGTCAATTGGAGACTTTTCTTATAAATGTCGGTAATGTGGTTCCAACATTTTTATTTGTAGTTAAAAAGTGGTCTGACAAATGTCTGACAAACATCCGAGAGTATGACTGTCCTGAAAAAGCTTTTCCATTCAGCCGTTCGGACTCGGCATCAAATTGTAGGTCCCTTCCATTCGTCCCAAAAGAATAGAAACGCACACAAACGAATGGTTGCGAGAAGCTAGGTCTAGGGTGGCCCGCCTGTTGCGCTACCTATTTATTTTTTATTTGATTTTAGTTAAGAAGCAGTGTCTACCTTAAAGATTTGGAGGAAATTAGCCCTCCAATATATGAATCTATCCCCATTCAATTAGTTGAAATGTTCGAAATGTGTCGATAAGGTGGCTCTAAATCTACCCACCAATGTCACCTTGAGCGTCGCAAAAAAAATGACTCAAAACCTGTGTGTAGGTAGGTACCGGTGGCGTAGGTTTGATTCTCAACTTATCAGAGTTCCTTTGCCATTACGCCAACGAAAGAGTTTATGGTTGGGCCAATATTCGAGTCTAATTTACAATTCTATACAAAAAAAAAGCCGGCAATGTAGGTCCTGTTAATTTCTGCTCTACTTGACTTACAAAGAAGTTATTGTCAAATCAAAGCATAATAAGAGGTGGTCCACGTTCATCATTTTTATCAGAAATCTCCATCCTCCATCCGCTCCACCCTACCGACACTTTTGAAAGTTTTCACTAATTGTTTTCCAAAATTAGTCTCCATTCCCGCTACTTTTTAGCCTTGAAATATGGTCTACCTCTTTAGAGATACTCCCATCAAAGTTAGTGAAGACTTTCGTAGAAATGTCGGTAAGGTGGAGTGATTTTTTTGTAAATTTTTTTAATTTGTTCGCATCATTATTAAGCATTTCAGGTCCGCTCAGTTTCATTAAAATATCCTCTTCGGACTAAACTCTTCTGGATTCTCCTTGAGCTTTGAGCGACTCCGTGCAATTTAAAAAAAAAAGAAAGAGGTTAGTCACATCTGAAGACCTTGCGTTGTAGGGATTAAGTCTGTTTTTCTTCTGGGCTACCTCTTTAGAAATATTTACAACTTTAATGAAGGCATTCGAAAAATCTGTTGGTATAGAGTACATTTCGATCGGCCTTCAAAGTTCTTCGTTAATTTTGCTTTTAGAGCAACCCCACTCTTCTGAATGATGGAGTAATTATAATCAACTGAATTTAGTAAGAGGATTACATGTATTACCGTCTATAATAATGGCCACAAAGAAGAACTGATTTCACTTAAAAATGGTCAATCACTTAAACTAAATGTCCAACCAAAGTGGGGTACCACAGGAGTGTATGCTCGGACCACTGCTCTTCTTAGAAGTCGTGATTTTGGCAGTTTACGAAGTTGATACGGCTCATCTCGAAGTAGCGAAGAGCCGTACCCTCAAAATTCATCACAAAGCTGTTAGCTAAGTTAAACTTCGATTCAAGCTGTTGAAATCTTTTCAAACCTCGACGAAAATTTGAGTAAAGGAAAACACGACCCTTAAGATATATTCCAAAGTTTAAAACTCCCAGGGAAGTGGGTACACGATTCAATTTAGATTTTAGCTATCGATGGTTTTCTTAAGTCCGATGAAAAACAGATCCACAGAGCGTTTCTAATGTAAGCTGTTTGAAAGTGTTCTCTTAGAAGCGCCGAAAAATAGGTAACGAAGACTCGAACCCTCGTCCCAAGCAGATAGAATTTCGAATCAAGCAGTCAAAGGTCTTTTTAAATCGGATGAAAAGCAGACCTACACCCTCATAGTTCATTCCAAGCATAGAGAATCTTCAATCGTGTTAGAAACGCCGAAAAATAGGTAGCGAAGATTTGGACCCTCAAGAATTAGGTAGAATATCGAATCAAGCTGTCGAAGGTCTTCTTAAATCTGATAAAAAGCACACCCTCATGATTCATTCCATGCATATAGAATCTCTAATGTAAGCAGTTAAAAGTGTTTTTAAAAGCTCCGAAAAGTAGGTAGCGAAGACTCGAACGCTCAAGACAGGTCCCAAGTTACGAGGCGAATTAGGTACATAGGTAGAATTTCGAATCAAGGTATCAGAGGTCTTCTTAGAAGAGCAGACCTACAGCCTTAAGTACGGTCACAAGTTCTGAACCTCTCTTAAAAGTGCGAATTAGACTAAATTCCCACTCAAGCCGTCGAAGGTGTTCTCAATGAGCCTCCAATGTCTGCATAACTCTATGAATTGTCAGTCATTTCGTTCTCTTATTAGCTTACCTTCCGACGCAAGCCGTCGAAGGTGTTCTCAACTAACCTCCAATGTCTGCATGAACTGTCTTTATAAAAATTACCATTTTTTAATAATTATCCTTTTGTCCTTTTTTTCAGGTAAGTGGCGCATTGTATGTAGCTTTAAGACCTGCTATGCAGATATCTGTAAGTTCCCTTCAATAAGTCGGTATTTGCATTTTTAAGAATTTTGAGTTTTGAATTATTTCTCAAAGTCTATAAAGGATTGAATAGGTTTCTTATATCTGTCAGTCTCTCCCCCTGATCAAACAAAACTGTCAAGTTTTGATCCAATTTACTCAAGAACAACTCAACAAATTTTGACAAAACTTTTATGTCAATTCTGTCCGCATAGGAAGTACCAATGTCAAATTTAAATCATTCAAATCAGAAGAGAGAGAGAGAGCTGAGTGAGCTCATTGTCTGATTTGACATAAAAATGTCCCTATAGACGATATCTCCCCTTCTCCCCTACAAACCAAACAACGTTTGCATTCAACACTGAACAAGTAGAAAAAACAATTTTGGGCCAAAGGAAAAAAAAATCTCGTCCACACCATCTGCTTCAAACTCATCTTCAAAAAATCCCATCTCAAATTGATCGATCCTCTTCTCGACATCGCACGGCATCTTTGGAACCCATCAGTGGATCCAAATCACGTACTCGTTAGATGCGAATAGAAAACTCCAAATGACGAAATCGTATCGCACATAATTCCTTCGTCGAGTGGCAACTAAATGCCGTCCATCCCATAACGCATCCATAAAACGAAACGATTCCTCAAGGATATGCCATTGCATTTGTCTTTTCATTTTCTTTGGGCCACAGTTTGCTCATCGCTGCGTTATTCTGACAGCCTGCTAGCCATTAGCACGTGCACGCATTAACTTCCACTGAGAGTTCTTTGGGAGTATCCTTTTTGAATGTTTTTTCGCCCCAAAAAAAAAATAACAACAACACTTCGTGTGTATAGTTGCAAATCAGCTGAGAGAGGGGGTGGGATAAAAACCAACTACCACCATGAGTTAAGAGCGTACTACGTGAGTACTGGCGGAACAGATGTGTGAGCGGTGGGGATGCTTTGCGAAAGCTTTCGTCATAATTCCTCATTGTTTACGATTGTGATTTCGGTTGTGTGCCATCGGTCCGTCATAAAAAGGAATTTCTTTCGCTAAAGAGGGTTGGATTCGAAAAAGTCGATGTATACACCGACAGGATGTGCATTTGTTCAGGTGGAAGGATTCGGGAAGAAACAATACTGCTGCTGCTGGTGGTGGTATCGTTTGAAGCAAGTTTATTATCGACGTCGAGATACGAGTATACGAATACGAATACGACTACGACTACGACTACGAGTGTAGTCGGTGCGCAAGTGGAAATCAAGTGTGGGAAGGACAACCCCAGACAATGGAAAATATTTGTTGCTCGCATCAAGGATGTGATGTAAATGCGAATTGTGTGATTATTTCGAAAACACCGACGAACAATATACTCGCGCAGGAAAGGAAACATTTTAAATTATAATTTGAAGGAAGGATCGAACTGAAGGCTCCTCCATCAGTTGTTCTATATTCTATGACTGAGACGTGCCCGAGTGGCTTATTGCTTATTAGCTATACGCGAAGAGTTCGAACGAAAAATTGGAAATTTCTTTTGAAGAACGTACTTCCATACGGCAGCATCAGTAGATTGACAATTGGGCTCGATGGTAATCGAGTGGTGGTTATTGTAAATGAGAGCTGATGGCACGCCATGCTGTGGCAGTAACAGTTACTCGTTTGCCTATTGCTTTTGTTAATGCTGCTCGCAGTGACATAGACTAGAAAGAAAGAGACGAAGTCTTACCATAATGAGCGACAGTCTGAACTGAGGGATGTTCGACGAATTATTTTTCGACACAAGATGCCTGTCAGTGTGAAGTGAGATGTCCCGAACTAAGCGGAGTACAACTTTCATTTGACTTTGACCGTCTGCATAAATGTCAAGATCTAGAGAGAATTTAGGCAATGGTCGGATTGACAGACAAGGTCTCAAAATTTGATCGCCATCCTTGAAGAAGAACGTCGAAGAGATACCGCAAGTAAAGGGTTGGCCATCTAGTGGTTTCTTTTTAAATCATACGTTATTTTAACACTGACAGCTGTTTCCCACTTGAAATCTTGACAGAAAGTCAGTATCATACCTCCGCGGAACGAAATGAGTCGCTTTACCCCTGAACAAAGTTGGAAAATATTGAAAACTTATTTTTAAAGTGAGTGCTGTATAGCCCAAAGAGTGCGTTTTTTGAAAATAAGTTTCTGGCCGAAATGAAGCATCCACCGCGCCTGCTGTAAGCAAGTTTATACAAAAAGCTCATGAAACTGGTATGCTAGTGGACAACACTTATGTCGAGAAGCCAATGGATCCACAGAGAGTGACAGTTTGGCGCGGATCGTGGAGTGGTGGCATTTTTTGGACCATTTTTCTTCGAAAATAAGGCTGGGAACAACGTTTCTGTCAACGGTGGGCGTTACAGAGCCATGTTAACCGACTTTTTTGTTACTGAAATTGAAGACATGAATTTGGACGACCTCTGGTTCATGCAGGATGGCGCGCAATGCCATACAGCCCATGCCATAATCGATCTTTTGCGCACCAAATTCCCAAACTGTGCTATCAGCCGTCTTGGCGATGTCAATTTGTCGTCTCGGAGCTGCGATTTGACCCCTTTAGAATTTTTTGTGTGGGAAACCATTAAGGACCGATATCATGGGAACAATCTGAAAACGATTTAAGGCCACTTAAGGCCAATATCATCCGAAACCATCAACAAGGTCTTGGAAAATTGGAGTGACAGAATGCGCTACTGCGAAGCCAAACTAGCCTGCCACTTGAATAACGTTGTATTCCTTAATAAATGGGAATGTTTGCTCTTATTAATAAAGCCATAATAAATGGAAAACAAATAAATTTTGTTAATTTTATTGCATTTTTAAAAAGAAACTTGTATTTGGCCCAACCGTAAAGTGACTTGTGCCAGATGGAAGAAGCCACAATCAACTTAACAGGGGTAACTGATGCCACCTGAGATATCGATCGTTTTGGTTGGAAGAATTTTGCTAATTAGAGCCATGACGGACTTTGGTTTAAATTAAAATGAATTGAAAAAGACGAGGCTAAAAATAGGCCTCTTTTTTAAAAATCACAGCTTTGTTGGCTCAGTAATTCCAGTAAATTGGCCGTAAAGGTCATGAAAGTTGACGCCATTGTAGCGTTCTCGATTGATTTCGCTCTTTATAGCTTAACTGCTGGGCTTAAAACCGATACACAGATGGGTGAATATTGACTTGGACTCCTCGCGTTTTCTACAGGATCTATCGTAGTGCGCATTCTATTTGGTCTGTTGTAGACTTACCGAGCCTAAACCTGCACTCGTAGGAATCCATCAATTCGTTGATACATTTTTTAGGCGTTCATAGACTGAAACTGAAACTGATGCCTCTATAGTGGCTTTCCTGGGACCGGTCAAACAGTGGCAAATATTTCATTTATCAAACATACTTTCTCGAACCAACTCCAACTTGTCCTCCGCTGGTTTTTATTCGAGTAGTCCCAACATTCTCCTTCGCCCAGCTTACGAGTATAGAAGGGACATACTACATCCTGGACAGTGGACAGTCCTATGATCTACGTCTTTGCCAATGCTCGCCTTTGTCACTTCATTGAAATATCACTCTGAAGAACATACTTAGTTCGTGTTCGTTTTGATGTCGTTGAACTCGGGTAACTACACACCCCACACAAACTGCAGCCAACTTCATCACCAACTGGGGAATACACATTTTTTTTTTCGTATTTTTTTAACTCAAAACAAATAGTTTGCTAAAATTGAATTTACTGGCCTTATAAAGCGGGTTGAAGCATGCGAATAACTATCGCATAGGTACACATAAATCGGAAGCCAACTTACAAGTGCAATTGGCAAGAACTCCAACTACCAGAAGCTATGACACTTGGAGTGGGGGGGTACAGTGAGTCATGGCAGAATGCAACGTTTGATGGCGAAACGTCAGTGTAAAATTTTATTACGTTATGAGAACTTAATTTATAGCCAAACAGGAGTTTTTTTTTTATTTTGTTCCTGTTCTACCCCCAGTACCAATGTCTAGCCTCATTTTGGCTTACACAAACGTGGAGAGCCACCCAAAATGACGACGACGACGACGACACGGTGTATAGTTGAATAAAAGATATCACTCGATGGATTTATGGATATTTTCGTTATTATATATTTTATTTTCATGTTTTTGTCTCTGGGTCGACGAGGGGGGGGGTTGTTTGTTACAAATTATTGTTATTGCGTTCCAGTTTGGCCATCGCCCTTAGGACTGTCGACTGCCGATTGCCGATTGCCGACTGCACTGCAATGCATTTGGTTCCCTATATAAATGGGGAGGCATGTTGAAGATAGGGGTGCACCTGTATTCACTTTGTCTATAAAGGGTAGTTTAACACCGTTTGCAAGTGTCTCTGTGTTTGTGTGTGTTGGGCAATATATCATATACATCCGCATTGTCATAGAAATTTATTTCAACGACTGACGGCACGACGATTGCCCGCCAAACATGTTTACGACGAGAGGCATTGAGTACACGTTTTTGATGGAAAGATGTCATAAATTAGATTGAAGTTGAGCGATTGTGGCGGCAATGTGTAGAGTTTATTAAGGGGGAAACATTTTATAGGGAAATCGCAAAGTTGTATATGCAGAAAGTTGAAAGAAAGTTAAGAATTCGTTAGCCCCTTCCAAAAGGGAAAAACCTTTCTAGTGAATATTTAGCAGAGTAGTTTGAGCCATCGTTCAACTTTCTACAACATTCTGAGATTGAGTTATAGTTAAATCTAACAAGGGTATCAAAGATAAGCGGCGTATGATGGCAAGTAGGTAAAGTAAGTGGTTTTGGGCCGACCTCCATATATGAAAGCAACATTCGAGGAATTGAGGGCTCGTCCAAGCTCTACTTTGTGGAGAAGGAGGCCTTGTTCTGGGCTAAAGTAACTCTTTGCTCTTGAGATAGTAGGGATCATATTTAATGCTGGGTCTTACCTGCGATTTGAAGAGAAGAGGAGGTCTTGTTTCGGGCTTAAGTAACTTTCTTGTCTTAGATCTTGCGACATTGGATAAGTGCTTGGGGCATGTTATTCCCAAATTGATAGTGACACAAAGAAGGTGCGTAAACGGTTAGGGCTTGGTCGCCCATTTTCATTTTTGTACTATAGTCAATTACGTAATGGGCTATTTTTATCGCCAGCTCTCTAACACAGCCACTTTGTTGGCCTAAGATTTCACTAATAAGAAGCAATCAAGTTGTTAAGAATGGACCTTAGGATTTCTGTTCATAGATTACTGCAGATACTTGTGCATCTAATGCAATTTAAAAGGTCTTCCTTACCAGGCAAATGTAAGTGAGTTTCCATTTATGGCGCCTTATTTCACACAGAAGTTGGTGCGCCCTGTAAAGTAAAGGGTGTTTGTTTTAATAGCGATTTATTATTCGAATTGCAAGCACTTTTTCAGTGACAACTAATTTGACAGGTGACATCTGACTTGTGCTCATTTTGGTTTGACATTTCACCACGAGTAGACTTACGAGTATTATGTCTGTCATTTCACTAGGAGTATAGACTTGTGTATCGGGCCCTCTGCAGCTCAAAAAGCTCAACTTTATTCGATCTAAAACTTAGATTCAGGTAACATCGTTTAATATTGGAAGGTTGACGACGTTCCCATCTAGGCATCGGCAATGTCGAATGGCTTTGCAGAAGTTTCCACACTATTATCATCTTTTTAAAGGCTTCCATTGATGATTGGGCTATACAGAAAGAAAGAATCTTCGAAGGCTTGACTCTTACTCTCTGGTCTGCAGGGTGACCAAACTTGTTCAGCTGTTAGAAGTACCTATGCTGTACATTTGAAAAAAACGACAGGCATTCTGATGAACCAACACACTTTTGCAAATTACCTTAATGTGGACCCTTGTACTAAGGTCGATGAACAGTTCCGCGTAGCACTTTGTTTTCTTCTTGTACTCTATTAAGCTCTTGGGTATCAAAAGCATCCCAATTCTCGGTTTAAATTCTTATCTGCAGCATTGCTATACGTTTATTTTGAGTGGCTCCATCTGTTCGCCATCACATCGTATCAGTCTTCTACTAAAGCCTAGCACATACAAGTCCGTCACTTCTGATGAATTTCATCATCATCATCGCCTCTGGTCAAATCTCTTTTGAAGTAGAACCTTCTTAAGAACAATTGTTTCCCCAAACCGAGAGCCTTTTCAACTGTAGCAAACTATTTTTAAAGCTCTTACAGCTATGCGAACCTATATGGTTGTTCAACTTGCATCAAAATGCCGAATAGGAAAAATTATTTTAAAGCCTTTACATAACGCCTGTGCCTGTCCTAACTAACATAACAAATTCTATAAATAAAATACTAATGCTCTGAACAGAGTCAATCTAAAATACAATGAAACACGAGCCCCATTGGAACACCACGTTTTTTGTTTTTTTTTTTTTTTTGTCTCGCTGGTACCGCCGATGATGATGATGCTGATGCTTATGATTACGACTACACATAAATGCGCAAACAATGATTACGATGACAATTACGTTGGAGATGACACAGGGACAAGATGACGAACATCCGAAGCAGACCTTTTCGGATCTGATTTGTTGGTTACCCATCAAAGCGATGTCAGTGTCATGTCACCAGCAGCAGACGACAAGAGATTAAGTAGAGAGAATGCGACAGGACTTTTATCTGTCACAGAGAGGATATAAAATTCCGTATACACATGTTGGATAAGTTTGGCCTCGCAGAGTGCGGTAAGCGGGTGGGTTTGGGTTATGGTTAAGAAGGGTTATTTGTTGATAAAAACTAGGTGTGCCAGGATATATAGGACTTTTGTGTTGTTGATGTGTGTGTATTCTGTTTTGAAAGAGGCTTATACCATTCGGAGACGATAATAATATACTCCAGTGGACTGATGGATGGGTGCGGTGAGAGAAGATATTTCTACATAACCGTGGTGTGTCCTGCGGCATTTTTCGTCGGAATGTCATACGCATATTAACACACACAGCAGGGTAATCCCATCATCACTAATACCGGCAAATGTTAATCGGTTTTCGAAGGCAATGACATTAAGTATAAGGGATGTTCCTGGTGGCGGTGGTTTTAGATGAGCTAGAGTGATGCTTTTGACAAGCTGATGAGTTCATGATTTGGTTGTTGTGGGTGAAGTAAGAGGATTTCAATTTTGCAAATTAAAGGTGCTGTGTCAAGGGTGGACTTTACTATGTCGATGTGTAAAAAGTCGAGAGATTGTTGATGAATTCAAGGGTGCGCTTTGCCTATATATTTGCCCGAGTTATGTTAAAGAGGGAGGTTAAAGATACTGTCAAGATATACCTTAAGATCGTCCTTCAAGGTTATATACGAAGCCCTCGCTGTGGTTGTCTTCAGCGAATCCTAGTAAAGCCATTAAAAAATTGAAGAACCTCTCAAAACTTCAACTGTCAAATCAAATTCTCAACTACAACTACATGTCAGTTGAGCAACTATGCAAACATCGCACCACATCACCATAAACAACAATTATGAATCACTAAATCTCTTTCCGTTCACTAGCTCAGTCGCATTTGTATTTTCGCGGGCAATCACATCCTCATTCATCAGAGGCCACTGAGAACTGAGTAGTAAGGACATTTTTATACACCAAATGAACTGTTGACGTCCATATACCAGAGACATACCATGGCAACAAATATACGCTGGCGCTGATGCTCCACACTGCTGTCTCATGATCAGTTCCAATAAATTATTTACCCAAGCCCCGATGTCCGAGTCCAGTTGACTAGGACCAGGACGACGACTATACCATGACGACAAAGTGCACTAAATTCTACTCTCCTCAGATTAATTTGAAACCGAGTGTTGTATGGCATCATCATGGTCATCATGTCCGATGTCCCAGCAATCCAACAGCATGAATGAATGTGAACCAAAACAGAAAAGCAAACTAAAAGAAACAAAATTTCAACATTTGTGTGGACGAAAAAAAATGCAAATGTCACAATCAAAATGCACACATGGAAATAAAAGAAGTACGAGGACTGTGGAAGACGAACGACCGACACGGTGGCATTTTTTCTTTTTCGTCCTCCTAACAGAGACGAATTCTGTGGGATTTTGGAAGGGAATCTCTCGCTTTGGTCATTTGGGTATGGAATAGGAATTCATTCGCCGTGTTAACACATTCTAACCTGTTGGCTGACGTTTTTGTGAAGGATTTAATGAGCGAACATCCTATTGTTGTCATCACAATTGGGGACACTTTGTTTGTGGATTTTGGGGATGAAATTTTTGGTGGACGACAGAAGGGACAGGGGACACCAAAGACAGAACAGAGTAAAGACAGAAGACATCAGAAGACAGAAGACATCAGAAGACAGAAGACATCAGAAGACAGAAGACAGAAGACACTAAAGACAGAAGACACTAAAGACAGAAGACAGATGACAGAAGACAGAACACAGAAGACAGAAGACAGAAGACAGAAGACAGAAGACAGAAGACAGAAGACAGAAGACAGAAGACAGAAGACAGAAGACAGAAGACAGAAGACAGAAGACAGAAGACAGAAGACAGAAGACAGAAGACATAAGACATAAGACATAAGACAGAAGACAGAAGACAGAAGACAGAAGACAGAAGACAGAAGACAGAAGACAGAAGACAAAAGACAAAAGACAGAAGACAGAAGACAGGAGACAGAAGACAGAAGACAGAAGATACTAAAGACAGAAGACACTAAAGACAGAAGACACTAAAGACAGAATACACTAAAGACAGAAGACACTAAAAACAGAAGACACTAATGACAGAAGACATTGAAGACAGAATATACTAAAGACAGAAGACAGAAGACAGAAGGCAGTGGGCATTGACAAAAATATTATGTCACGTGTCAGCCGATGATAGATTTTTACTAGAAATCGCAGCCTTGGAGGTTTCATTCCTGGACATCATTTGCAGATTTTGAGATGGAATATCTGGTCAGTATTAGTGCCTCTCTTTCTATGTAAGGCAGGTGGCGCCCAACCTTCACCGTGATGTCCAATTTGAATTTTACCTTTTATTGACCCTTTAATCATCCTCTTGGAAGTAGAAATTGCATACCTTTGCACACTTAAAGCTATGAATTTACCCAAAAGCGACTTAAGCTGTCCTTTCTTTACTGCAAATTGTAGGGGTTTGTCGGAGCTCCATCATCAAGCGACTGACATTGATTGGCGTACGTCCCCCCGATATATAAAAAATATCCTCCAGCAAATTCTAAGAGATAAATTTTTATGTATGCATATCCACACGCATATTCATATAGTAAGTACTTCCTTTCTATGGAAATAGTGTATAGGAAAATCTGCATAAATTTTCAGCTAAACAAGATTCTGGCCAAGATAAGTGGACTTCCATGTGTGTGCCTTACGATGATCTTCAACCTCTCGCACTCTGCCTAACCAAAGTGCTATACTGCTACCAAGTAGAGAGGATAAAGGGCTTAATGGACACTAAGAATTTCCATCTTGTGTGACGAACTACACTCCTCCTGCTATCCGAAAAGAACATCTCCTGCATTTATCCCTCTTGTCTTCTCTGAAACTTTCCAGTGTGTGCAAGTGCGAGTGCGAGAGTGCGGTTGTTAGCTTTGTTATGGGTATAGCTTCTTTGACTTTGAATTGTATCTGTTATTCTGTATCCTTTGACATTATTCTGCTGTCTTAACATCTGCACACACATATGATGTGTGTGTGATCCTGGAAGGAACTGATTTAGATTTATCGTAGTTCGAAACGACGAAAGTCTTTTGCTATAAGGGAAAATTAAACCGTAGACACATGAAGTGTCCTTTTGAGCTTCTTCTCCTTCGTCTTCGTCGTCGTCGTTGTTGTCGTTGGTCGTCTTTTTCATCGTCGTCGTCCTTCTGACCTATAAATCAACTGTATGTCTGTACATGGTTTTGTTATTTGTTATCCTTGCTGGCTGCAGTGTATTGAGAATGTGAGAGTGAATGAAGGACGACATTTTTGGCTAAAAGACTGTCCGTCCGACCAATCCTTTAAAACACAATTTCTTAATCTTTTTTCCCTACATAGTTGCTCGGCTCTGTATAACGTGGACTGTGTGGATGTGTGTGCTGTCACGCTCAATCTACTCGTATATGCCGACCCGTCCGCCCATGCCCCCACACGTGTGTATAGTATATGCGAAGTGCTTTATGTGTCGTCTTTGTGTCTTCTGGAGAAACAATCGCATTTGAATTTTATTGCTTTGCCTGTCAATGGGCATCTTCAACTTTTCCAATTGTAGGACATGCAGCGCAGCACACACACACACACACATAACCCCCTCGCCGTCACATGTGTATAAACATGCAAGGACAATGGTTCTTGGCTATGCTAATTCCAAGTTTTCCAATCGATTTGACATTTTCTCGTGGAGGATATTTTTTGTTTTACTTGATTTTTCGTATATCAAAGCCGATTATGGTTAGGACTTTGTTTGTTTGTGTGTGTGTGTATACAGGACGTGACAGATAAATTTGATAGTTTCTTGTTATTATTTTTCGATGCAGTCTTCTCTTGCGTTGTGTGATTTATATGACAGCTTGCAAATATGATTTTTAATTTCCATTGATTTTTTTTTTCGAACCATATACAAACAGAAACAGTCCGGCCGCAGGAATAATAACAGTCCCTCGGTGAAGGATAAAGGGTGAGATATATGTCGTGACACAAAGGCATTTGTCGCCGGCAAAATATTCAAAGCGAGCCCCAAAAGGTGAGGGAAGTGGAAGTCGTAAATTTTGATATCTGAATGTTTTTATAATTCCTTGATTAATACATACCATAGCCATAGGCATACTCTTGGGACGTTTTGTGAGTGCAAAAATCCTTTTTTGACAGTGGAAGGTTTAACATTTGGTAGATGGCAAAATTGGTGGTATATCAGTATCTTGAATAAATTAAAAATATCACAGCCATAATGTTACAGTCAATTGGGGAGCTGATTGCTGACTTAGTTGTTTATCAGTTGAATGGCATTGATTTGAAAGAGTTTTGGGCTTCTAAGACTCTAGTTCACAGGATTATTTTCTGTGAGGCTATGTAAACTGAATAGTCCACGTCGATAAAGCACACACTTTAAACCACTTGGAAGCCCGCTTTATTGTCGATAGCTGCTCGATGAATCGGTCGAAAACTTACCTTTCACATAACGTTCCTATCGAGCCTACCGTTGTTGTATTTTCAGAGTGTAACGAAAAGTGAAACGCGACTAAACGCCCACTTTTCATTGTCAGTCTCACGTAGCTTTGTGGGAAATACGAGCGTAACGTCTTCTGTCGCTGATTGGCAAATAGGAGCCTAACGAAAGGTGAAATGCAACTAAACGCCCAGCTTCTCATGATCACTCTTATGTCGCTGTTTGGGAAATATAAGCGCAACAAAAAGTGAAACGCGATTGAATGGCCCCACTTCTCATAATTACTGCTCTTATGTGGCTGTTTCTGAAATAGAAGCGTAACGAAAAGTGAAACGCCACTAACTCACTTCCTATGATAACTGCTCCTATGTCGCTGCTTCGGAAATAAAAGCGTAATGAAAAGTGAAACCCGATTGAAAGCTCCACTTCTCATGATCACTCTTATATCGCTGTTTGGTAAAAAGGAGCGTAACGAAAGGTGAAACACGATGGACAGCCACACTTCTCATGATCACTCTTATGTCGCTATTTGGGAAATAGGAGCGTAACAAAAAGTGAAACGCGATTGAATGGTCCCACTTCTCGTGATAACTGCTTATATATGTTGAAGTTTCGGAATTAGAAAAGTAACGAAAAGTGAAACGCGATTGAAATCTTCGACAAATGCCCAAAAAAAGTACTCAAACTCAACTCACTCAGTATAGTCAATCACTATAAACTATTGAATTTGTCGAGATTTTTACCACAACTTTTGGACATTTGGAGTTACTGATGTGCGTATTGTTTGGGAGGTAATCAGTCACTTACTGAATCTCTTGAGATTTTTTACCACAACTGATGTGCGGCGGCGCCTCAATAATCAGTCTCATCTGGCTGCGATCACAAACGTACATTAAAAACCAACATCTTTCTAATCTCCAAAAATATGTCAAGCAATTACAATAAATTTTGCCAACAATTCTATGCAGATGGCCAAACTGCACCCCGCTGTGAACAAAACTCATTCTCATTCTCTTTTGTCGCAAATTGCAATCCTTTTGCGTTTCAAAACGACGCGACACAATGTTATCCGTTAATTTATTAACCAGTGTCCCTGGGGCAAGCACATCTCATAACTCAGATACTGTATCTAAACTAACTTCGTTTTGCCCATTGTGAAGCAATTTCAATTCACAGAAATTTCTGGCCAAAATGTCAAATGTAAATTAGACAAATAACCGAAATTTAATACGTTTTTATGTCGGGAAAATAACTTTTATTGCTCTGATCGTTTCATATCCATCAGCACCCTATTAAAGATTATTTTTTGTTTTTGCGAAGAAATGTCATCAAATCCAGTATCTACCTCCTACCGCATATCGCCAGCCAGGGACACAAAGAGCAAACATTAATTGATTAATTAATTCACTCGCCGTTGAATCATTAAATTTTGTTTCCGTTTCGACTTTTGTTGATACAGTCAAAAAAAGAAGTCCGAATTTCGTCGAAAACGTAAATTTGTCGTCGACCATGTCGATGGGGGCACATCTTTAAGAAGCGTCAGCGGTTTTGGTATTCGTATTGGTAATGGTGCCCGGTTTGAAGGTGACTTCTCCCATTGGACTTCATTAGTGTGAGCCAGCACCGAAATTTGATTTATGAATCTCCGTGTCGATGGAACTTTGGTCGTTGTCATCAGAGGCGCGGTGATTGTTAGCTGGGCGACTGAGAGAATGAACAACAACAAAAAAAAAATTACATTCTTCGCTAATTGTCATCAAATTTATTTCATTCACTTCACACACAGTCACTCAAATGAAGAAGAAACAAAGAAGCACAACTATATTATAATCGGGTGTGTCGGTGGGTTGACTCAGGGGTAGCAACTTGGCACTAATGATGGTCATTTTGCAAAGAACAAAGCAAATGACCGAGCAAATTTAAGGGGCGTTGGTGAGACCTCAGCGATGATGGTTTGTTTTTCTTGTTTGTCAGGTGACAGATGAACAGCAAATTGACAGATGACGGGTGTTGGGAAAAAAACTAACGACACTACTGGCGGATATAAAAAAATTTCGAAATAGAATAGAGATTCAATTGCGCTGTCATCAGTTTCATCTTAAGCATACCCTCTGCAAAACGTGGGCCTTTCGGGAATAGTGAAGGCGAACTTTAATCCAAATGTACACCAGAAAGGAACGTTTTGACACTTTGACTAGTAAGTAAATCCGTACTGTATATGGTTTGACCCAATCTTCTGACCTATACCTATACGTCACATGGTAGCCTTCCCTGAACTGAATTGAAAACAAAAACGACTGGAATTGGAGCCTTTCCTTCGCTCAACTTCGCGGGACCCACTTAATGTGCTCCCTACCTAATATTGTTCGTCTTGATCTTTCCATCAATTGCAAGAATCTATATTATAGTCATTGAAGCCCTATACGGCTGTAGTAAGGTTCTTCTCTGCTGCACGAGGCTCCGACAGCAAACACACAGCACGGCTCAAAATTAACCTAAATTAAGTCATCGAATTTAATTTTTCTATTCGGCGCAGTGGTTCAGTGAATAATGAGCGAGATATCTCCGGTTCAACCCCCAAGAAAGTGCAAAATTTGGTTCGCCTTAAAAAAAATAATAAAAAACAGCTCCATAGTGGATCATAAGCACCCGGTAGGTGCAGTAAAATAGACCCTACCTTATCACCCTCAAGTCCTTGTGGAGCCAGTTAGATGTCCTCTAACTCACTTCTCATGATCAGTCTTATGTCGCTATTTGGGAAATAGGAGCGTAACTAAAAGTGAAACGCGATTGAATGGTCCCACTTCTCATGATCACTCTTATGTAGCTGTTTGGGAAAAAGGAGCGTAACAAAAAGTGAAACGCGATTGAATGGTCCCACTTCTCATGATAACTGCTTATATATGTCGAAGTTTCGGAATTAGAAAAGTAACGAAAAGTGAAACGCGATTGAAATCTTCGACAAATGTCCCAAAAAAAGTACTTAAACCTTACTTTATTTTAATGGTCGATCCTTAACCAACTCACTCAGTATAGTCAAAAACTATAAGCGATTGAATTTGTCGAAATTTTTGTCAAAACTTTTCGACATTTGGAGCCAGTTAGATGTCCTTGTTGATGTCCGTAAAAGCTATGACTTCTTGTTGTGGCCACTCGATACCATCTCGCCATAAAAGCGTTTAACAAACTTCGTTAAAATTGTCCAAATCGTCAGCCACAAGAACTTAAAAGCCCAATACCAAGGCCTTTATGAAATCCCCATATTTTGCACATCCTCTTCCGTTTAAAATACCATAAGAGTCAAGATAAATAAAAGGTCACGCCCAACGTGCAGCCAAAAACTCATTTCCAACATGAGCATAATTCCAACTGACGCTGTAGTTCAACGCAACAAAGCAAAACGCGGAAACGCTAATAATGACATCTGCAATTGTTAGCGATTTGTTAGTCTGTCCCACATGCCTCTATCTCCCACAGTGCTTCGCTTTGTCGCTACCGCTCCATTCCAGCCGCCTTATACTGGGAGTTCGAGAAGCCTTTTCGCCTTCGACTTGTCGACAAATCAATTGATTTCACGCGCACATACCCACTTACAGTTACAATGTTGTGCGGGTGACAAAAAAAAAAAAACTTTTTGTTCGACAAAAGGCGCGCGGGACTGCCAACAAGCGGAAGTCACACGAACAGAAAAAGAAAACCCAAGGAACCACACAACCAAGCCGGAGACTAACGACAACGCACGCGAACAGGCGGAATTTAATATACGCATCGAGAGTTGGTGTAAATAGCTATAGCTAGCAAAATCTTTGGAAAATCTATTGCCAGCCTAAAGCCCTTGTGTGCCAGTCTCCAACAACCGAATCGGAAGGACAAAAGAGAGAAAAATTCAAGAAGCTTAAAGATTTCCCACCTGAGATTAGACGCTAACAGCTACCAGGCGCGTCTACATGAAGGCGTCAATGGGTGAATGTTACATGCTGTGCTGATGGCGGCACGCAATGGGTGCAAACTTGCCAGCAAAATTTCGTTTTTCCATTTCCACCTGTTGGCGTCGACGACGACGAAGACGACGAAGACGAAGACTTGGTTGGTTAACTTACGATGAAGTTGATTCTCTTACGGAAGGGTGGCGGTGGTGGTGGTGGCTGTTGGGTGGTGTTTCATACCAAAACGGATTGAGTGGGAAGATTGCTTGGCTGATAGTTTGATTGTTGCGGGTTAGCACTTGCCAGTGTGTAGAGAGGAGTTTTCCACAAACCGTGTGATGGAATTCGAGAAAGTGCAAACGGGAATAGAGCCGAAATGAAGATACATCTCATCGAGATGTAGATTCAGGTGTAACTGAAGCCAATTGATGGCGGACAGAAGGGAGAATCCTAAGGTTGTCGTGAATCTATAGGGGGATTGTTGCTAAGTGTATCTTGTTGGTGCAACAATTGATTCCTTTAAACATGCACTTAGCCGGAGCACATTCACCAAACTTGGAGCTAAAAATCACTTAGTTTCATCACATACAACAACCCTCTGAACGCCATTTTGTAAAGGGCTTATGAGGCGGACTCGAACAAAATTCGTTATAAAATAATGGCGGGTGTGCAACTGTTGAGAGCGTTTTATTAATGGCGATGTCGAATGAGCATCTACGACATCCTCAGCCATGGTATAGCGATATTCTCAGGTCTCCGGTTCGACCCCCAAAAAAATACAAATAACGTTGTAACAAGTTTTCCACTGCGACTCCTCTCGTGAACGTCTGACAAGCAAACTAAAGAACGATTCTGCTGAAAAAGCTTCTTAATTCAGTTATAATTTGGATTCGACATAAAATGGCGTATTGGCCTATGGTTCGACCCCCGAAAAAATACAAATAACGTCGTAGGGAGTTTTCCACTGCGACTCCTCTCGTGAATGTCTGACAAGCAAAATAAAGAACAATTCTGCTGAAGAAGCTTCCTAATTCAGTTATAATTTGGATTCGACATAAAATGGCGTATTGGCCTATGGTTCGACCCCCGAAAAAATACAAATAACGTCTTAAGACTTTTGCCACTGCGCCGCCTCTCGTCTGAATGTCTGACAAACAACGAGAGAATAATTCTAGTAAAAAAGCTTCTTGATTAAGTCACAATTTTGATTCGACATAAAATGGCGCATTGGCCTACGGTTTGACCCCCAAAAAATACAAATAACGTTGTACGACTTTTTCCACTGCGCTTCCTCTCGCGAACGTCTGACAAACATCAGAGAGAATAATTCTGCTGAGAAAGCTTCTTAATCATAATTTGGATTCGACATAAAATGGCCAATAGGCCTTTGGACAATTAACTCGCCCCAAAACCCACAGAAGTTGGGGTGCACTAAAGAAGCGCCAAAACAGTTCGCATTAGCTAGAGGACAGATTTTTGTCATTTACCAAATTTAGCTCCATCTACCCCAATCATCACGCTTCCCACTGCCGCATTACATCAATTAACTCAAAATTGCGTCTCGATAATGTCCATACGCACCGAGGACGCACTCTAATACACTTCCTGCTGCGCTGCGTCCTTTCGTCAGTCATTAAACCCACCCCCCAAACGCATGCCGAACCAAATGTTTACAATTACTTAAACTGAATTATGATGTGCGCACTTAATTTTTATTAACTTGACACAATTCTGCCCCCGCCCGCTGCTGAATGGCCGATGGCGGGGGGGCCAGCATCAATCCATCGAATCCGTTATGCCGAAACGATCTGTGCTGTGCATCAAAATGATGTGTGTGGCTGTGGACACATCATGCGCCAACGACGCGACGACGATGCAATGAAATTCTTCGCCTCCAATAAATAACTGTAAATTGCGAAAGTACATTTAATCGTTTTGCATAAATTCGCGTGAATGCGCGAGAAAGTCGCACCATCAACATTGCGAGTGAATTTCGAACGCGGCGACGACGGCGGGCGGGTTACCCAAACGACGTCTTCGATGTGCAGCTGATGATGATGATGATAATGATCGCGCGCAGCACAGCCATATAGATTGGTTGGTCGCCCCATCTATTGGCAGGATGCAGCAGCAGTAGTAGTATCTGTCTGGCACCAGATTTCCGCTCATGTATCTATGAGATTCATAATTTTTGGGGGCGCGCGCAAGGAGCAAGGCACAACTCGCCAATGCATCTCCTCCGAAGAGGGAATCTTGTTGTATACATCTGTCTGTCAGTCAATCTCGTCGTTGCTAGAGGTTGCTGCTGCTTTAGTACGAGAATAAAAATTGCTCGCTGTGGGCATCATAATAATGCGCTGCACAGTGCACCAGTGAACATCTATGAGCACGAGATAGATTTTTGCGTGGAAAATAATTTTTATTTTTTTTTATTTTCTTATTTATACTAGTTCCGACAGTTGCGTCGACAGACGATAGACATCGATTGTAATAATTTTCAAATTGCCATTGCAATGAGAATCGGCAGAGTGGTGGGAGCGGTATAGGTGCCAGAAGAGATGGTGCTTGGGATGGAGGTTAGGTATAGAATGGGAAAGGTGGGTGGTAGAGGTGGCTGGACGATGAATTTATATACACACTTAATAATTGAAAAGGAAACACCGATCTCCTTGGAATGTGCACGATAAATTTTGCTGACTATTTCTGCAGTTGCGGATGTGAGTGTAATATGGCGCTGTTGGGGGAACACAACACGAGATGAAATTATGCTGTTGATACATGATGGCTGTGGCGCTAGTGCGCGGTTATATGAGGTGAGAAAATGTGCTGAAAAGTCACAGGAGCCATGTCACTCGACAAAAGGATGTTTATAGATGCGCTGTGACAGTTTGGAATTTTTATTCACTTGCGGAGGTGGCGCCGAGCTGAATATGCAATTGTCTCCAAAAGTAAACATGAACGATGATGTGTGTCGATGGAGCGGTGGAAATGTGCGAACTCTTTGCTCAAATATAGTGCGGATATGGCATTTATATATATTCGAGACATCAACCTTGGGGACGTACGTATATAACGCATTCAATTGAGGTGTAGTTTGGTGAGAATATCAATTAAATTTCAAAGACTTCGATTAGCAAAGGTTTGAACCCACCCTAAAAGCACGTTACAAAAAAAAACTACACTTAAATTCCTATCGGTAACGCCGACTACTTATTAACTTGATGGGGGCTTCTTTGAGGCCTCCTTTGAGGCTTCCTTTGAAGGGAAGTTACGTTAGCTAGGTTGAGAAACTATGTATTTATGAATCTATCTGTGCAGATACTAAATTTTAGTCGAGATGCAAACCTTTAGTACCTACATTTTGTAACGTTCAATTGAAAAAAATTGTGTCAAAGTCTTCTCTGAACGTTGCGATTCATGCTGGTCACTTTTAAGGCATCTTCGAAAATAGGTTTGCAAAATCTAGGTAGATACATACTTTAAAGGAGTCCGTGTCATAAGGCAGACTAGGATGAGATGATTACGACAGGTCCGTTGACTCTTTCTGACCGTGTTTAGGTTGTTCATTATGGGCATCCAATTTAGCAACTTAAACCATTGACCCTTGTCATGGATAGATGGGACATTGGGAGTAATGAAGACATTTCGAAAAATTGTCAACTCGAAGAACACATGTAGCTCTATCCAGTGGTGCCATGAAATAAAGTCTTATAAAAAAGGTCCAAGCGTAATTTTGGACTTATTTCATTTTCAGAAGTGCAATAAAGTCCAAAACTCGTTTCGCATTTTCAAAAGTACAATAAAGTCCAAAAAAGTCCAAAATTACGTTTTGGAACTTTTTGCATAAGACTTTATTT
Organism: Cheilosia soror; assembly: GCA_949372485.1. NCBI lineage: Eukaryota > Metazoa > Arthropoda > Insecta > Diptera > Syrphidae > Cheilosia > Cheilosia soror. The sequence continues at coordinate 4,665,776 of OX443564.1, forward strand.
CATGGCACCCTTTCCAGTCTATGTTTGAGAACTTCTTGTGCCAAAAAGTTGCTTTTCGAAAATTTCCAGAATTCTTTTCGTTTCATATATTAGTATTTGTAAGAAATGCGATCCGAAATTAGAGCATAGCTACAGCACAGCTGAAAAATATTCCTATATCCATAAACGGGCTTTAAAAAGACTTAATCAAGAAATTAGTTTTATAAAGCTTGCTTTTGAAGTTTGTACCTGTGGTGACCTATCCTTAGAACATGACCACACAAGTCAATTATGTGCCAGAGAATAACATCTGTTGTCTCTCTATATAAGAGCTTGTTCCGCATTTCTTCAGTCAGTCGATTCTGAGATGTGGAGCTGAACAAATCTATTTAGTGTCGAACACCGGTCTACACAGTACCTAATTTAATTTTTAGCATATTTACTCGTTTAAGATGTTAACACCTTCTCCATGTGAAATTTTCAATACCCAGTTACTTTCGGGCATCTGTGGCCTTCAATGCTTTTAAAAGAAAGAGGGGCTGATGCTGTCAAAGCCAGTACGTCAGCGTCTAACACTCCACTGTAGTCAAGAAGTCTGATTGAACAGCATATTTCGAATTAAAATCCAATGCCAAAGCCGACGTCTTTGATATGAACATCCAATGGCTGACCCGCCGGGCTGTGTTTCCAGCTTCTATGAGTTGGGCTTAGCCGAGGGGCACTGTTTTTAACACATTCCTATACGAAAGAGTCTATAAAAGTTTATGACTAAGTATAGGCTCTAGCCCCGTTGTGTACCGGTGTACCGGTGGTGCCAATATAGGCCATTCTTTGAATCTTTGTCATATGGTTTTAAGGTTTGTGATCTTGGAGGGTGCCTACCTAGCTAGAGGGTGCCTACTGCGAGACAAAACTTTCGATATGATATAGCACTGGTCTTACACGCGCCGGTGTAAAGCCTCATGACTTTTTTTTAGACACTAGGGCACCATGTTCTGCCGAATATTCTGTTCCAGGTATAAAGAGAGCGGTATCAGTGCCTTCTTTGAGTTTTCCTTCATAATGAGATTATGAGCTATGACCCTATCTTTTCTCCTTGTTAGCCTATAACCTCCTTGTCCTTATATTAGGTCCCTTTGTGGCCAGCAGCCATCTCTTCATCATATCGTGAAGTCGGATAAATGAATCACTCGCATACTGTCACCGGGGGTAGGTACACTCTTTGTTTAATTCATTTTACGACCTTTTTCGAGATCGCTCTCTGTGCGACCATACCAACTGGGATGTGAAATCAGATGGAAAAATGTTTTAATATATATAAAATTGAAAATTTTACGACAACTGATACGGTAATTTATTTCCATTGAATTGATGTCGAAGGATACGAATATGACTGCGCGAATGAACAGAACGACCGGCGACAACCGACTGCAACACTATATACGGCCAAACGATGACTATGATGATGATGATGATGGTGTCAGTGTCGACCCGATGTCGGATATGTCGATGACGACAAAGACCAAGTCAACCAGCCCACCATAACGTGGAAGTGGTACCATTACCAGAAATTATTACCATTCAATTCATCGACTACGACGACGGCAACTATACGAATACGACGCGACGCGACAACGACGACGACTCCTTTCAAAAAGCTCTGCTATTGCTGCTGCTGCTGCTGGCTGGTCTGGTGGGTAATGGTGGCGGGCGGCACAACCATTAACGATAACTTACGTTGATTTTATGTTAATGCAGGTGTCAATTTCCATCGCATTTTGCTGCGGTCCGTTTTGTCTTAATTTTATAACAAATCGCAAAATAATTTAATTTTATTGGTTTTGTAAAGTATTTGTGACAGTGCGTATTTTTTTTGTGTTTCAAAAATGCTGCCCACTTTAGTGCAGCAGTTCCATATTTCATTGAAATGTCCTTTTCACAAGAGAACAAATTGTCAGCCTTCGGGCGATAGAAGTGACACCACACGTAACTCGAAAAATTGTTAGAATGAGATTTTCTTAGATACCAGGTACTTGAAAAAAAACTCGATCTGCATCAGCACTCTCGCTACTCAACCCGTTTCCTGTCGGATTTTCGTTTCATCGGAGTTCAATATTACTAATGACCAACCAGCTATAAGAAGTTTTACCTCAACTTGTCGCTTTTTCGTTTCATCGGGGTTAGATATTTCTGATGAACAACCACATATAAGAAGTTTTACCTCAACTTGTCGCTTTTTCGTTTCATCTAGGTTAGATATTTCTGATGAACAACCACATATAAGAAGTTTTAACCTGTCACTTTTTCCTTTCATCGGGGTTAGATATTTCTGATGACCAATCACATATAAGAAGTTTTACTTCAACTTGTCGCTTTTTCGTTTCATCGGAGTTCAGTTTTCACCAACGAGGCAGACGGAGATCGACTTCAAAACTTGTCTGGTGGTTTTGTTTCGACTCTAAATATAATGATGAAATGTTCAAAACGGTTAGATCTTGTCTAGTAGTACCCAAAACTATAGAGCCAAGGTGGTTCCGAAACAAGGGGAAAAAAGTGAAGTAGGCACTTCTGTCGTCGAGTCTGCCTGCTTCTTTTATATCTCGTCTCGGTTACTCCTCAATGCGTGGACACATTTTAGGCAATATCTGTCGAACTCTTAACTAAAATTAGTACAAGTCGGAGATGGAGGTCGGTATTCCCCGATGAAACTCGAATCTATTAAGACTTCGAAAGGATACACCGCAGAAAAATGTTAAATAGGTCGCTTAAGGCGAATTCAGACTGAAGATAAAGCTGAAACCTGTAGATACAAATCGAAACAAAAGCTCATTCGGAAGGAAGTTCTTCGCTTAGAGACTTTTGCAAAAACCTTCAAGTTCCGAATGCGAACAGCCTTGACAAAAAGGCTAAAAGATCTGGTGGTACCATGAAAGCTTATATGAAGAAGCTTTTGAGCTCCGGAACGAATCTTTACTTATATACCGGCGATTGGTGAAATTTTATTTGAAAAGATTGGCTACCCACTCGCTAAAATTGTTCAATCGATCAGACTGGTATAGAGCTGTCGGTCTATAGTCTAGAGTCTACAAATGTGCGCAGGATTAGACATATTCGAAGCCACAATCCACATGTATGATGTAACATGCCTATCAACGTGCTGTAAGTCGTACATCAAAACCGGGTTGGTTTAGGATTGATGATGCGTTTTCGCTAAATGTATATTCGTCGATATAGAGGGCGCTTTCGACAATGCTATATCGACTGATAGTAAGCAAGGGGTATTATGAAACTCCTGTTTTTTTAAATCAAGGTTAGGCTTGCAAACAGGGCACTGTAAGCGGAGGCAGAATGGTAAATGCGTTAAGATAGTTGTTAACAGAGGCTGTGATTTGTCTTCCCTGGTGCACGACAGTTAAATGTCTTTTATAGGTACTCAATGTTAGACTATAGTGATTTCTAAGCTCTGGCTTATTGGGATAGGCGTCCGCATGCTTTCTGCTGGTTTATGTTTCAATTCAGACTTTATTTCTCGCTAGTCTGTGACTTTTAGACACAGAGCTATATGCAATGCCTGATCGAAATAAAAGCCTCAAAGAAATCCATACCGTCCACAAGGCGACCGAGCTTGTATGTCCTACACATACCAAAAAAAAAAATTGCCCTCCTACCACTTTTTTATGGATGAGAAAGGCTATACCAGGTCAAAACTCAGCCAAAAGCACTCACAGGCTAGCGAGCACAGTGGATTACCGTTATACAGTCGTAATCTCCCCAACGATATCAAATTAAAGCAATTACCATTATGCTCATGCGTTCTAGTAAACAAGACATTAGGATCTTTCTCGGGCTTGTGCACACAGTGCACCCATGATGACCGCCTCATTTGGCGGACTTTGTGTGTGTGTGAGCTGCAAGCAAATGTCCGACAGATGGAACAACGAGATCACTTTAAACGGACGACAAGTAACTACTATACGCGAGCCACGAGGACGATGGTGTGCAGCAGTGGCAGAGCGACTCATTACACACCGGCATGTAGCACCGTTGAATAAAAAGTGTCAAATAGCATCGACCCCGAATGGTCAGGCAGGTTCTATATCTACTGCAGTATCGGGCGTCTCAGGGGGCGCAGTGCTGGACTCTCTCTGGGATGGCATAGAAGACGAAAAAGTGTGTAGCACATGGATCATGTTTTAGAAGAATCTCATGTGATCATGGTTGGAGGTTGAGGTTTCAGTTTTGTATACCTATCGTTTATTTGAACTCTTCTCTTCTTTGAGAAGAGTATAAGTATTTCTATGTTTATGTGTGTGTGTTTGTTTGTGGCTTAAAAAGGAAATTGTGTTAAACTTCATTCGGACTGAGCGGTACATAGATTCCTTGTGGCTACCATAAATCGGTGATATGTTGCCATTGCCACTGCCACATTGTGGGCACATTTTGTTGTGTGTTGTTGTCGTATCTCTGTCACGGAGGCAGCATAAGACACTCAACAAGACAGTGCGGGGATTGAATTCCTTATTTTTTTTTTTGCTGATGGTATGTGTTGGTAAGGAGGCGATATGGGATCATTGGGTATCATGACAGTTGGCAACTGGACTCAGTGATGGTCGATTTATCGATAAGTTTAGTCAGCAATTTGTTAGGTAAAGTTGTCGAAAATACACGTAAGTATTGTCAAATGTTTGAAATGGTACCTCAAGGTACTCCTATAGGTACTTGCAGGCTCAGGGATAAAGCTGGATTTGGCCGAAGGCTGATGTTGTTTTCACAAATACCGAACCAGTAGAAACATATTTTTAAGGACGAAAAAAGGATTGCAAATGCGATCAGAAGTAGGAGTCGTAGACAGAGGGATAATTGTGTCTATATCATCGCCAGGCAAGTAATGGGATAGCTTCTTGAAAGATCGAGTCTTGTGTGCTGGCCTGGGAGCAATTTTTACATCATCCTTCTCCGTCTCCGTGAGGCCATTTCTAAACTTGATGCAGCAACAAGCTTTCTCAATCGTCATCCGACATATAAGACGAAGCATTTTACAGTGATGGCAAAACTAGACGTGGCTTCGTGTAGCTCGTCTCTATATGCTGTCAAAGGCGGCTTTAAAAATGGATGGAAGGGTCAAGCCTGAGTTGGAGTTGTTGGATTTTGTGAATATTTGGTCGGTTGTGCACTTACCCTAGATACCTAAGAGTCCGCACTTGTAGTGATCAATAGGTTCGTTGACAAATTGTTTCAGGCGTTCACACTGTACGACAGACGGGATCTACGGATACCTCTACCGTCGGCGAAACTTAGAGGGTCTTCCTAGCAAACGATGAAGAAGTTAATCAGAAATCCATTCTTCTGGTCAACTCCTAGAAATGGGTTGATGTTTGGTCTCCACCAGGTCGTGAATGGTTTGCTCTGTCCGACAATGGAATTTTGGTCGTCTTCGCCGTAAAAAAGAAAAAGATTTTTCCATATAACCTCAACACCGTCTATATAATTCTAATACAAGGTTTCCTAAAGTGATCTCTACAGGTCTCTGTTCCGGTCTTGTTGTCTTAACAAGCTGGCTTTTTCTTTGGTAAAGCTTTCGCAATTTGCGTGCTTTTCTTTTTGAGGAGTCAATGTTCGTCAAGTCTCTTTTGTAGCTCTAGTCCTCTTTCGCAGCGCCGGTTAAGAATTTTCCTTTGCTGCGTTCCATAATCGAAAATGTTTTCCAAAGCAGGGGTTTCGGGGCATAAGTTCTGTAGATCCGAAGGTCATTGTCCCTAGATCTGTCTTTTAACGAGGCTTGTATAGCTGCCTCACAACTAAGTATTTATACATTTTTCCTTGGTGGGGAACCACAGCACAACCACGAACCTGGGGTATCAATTCCATATTCTCTAGGATGAGAGACCGAGTTACTGGCACTGGTAGCCCCCTGCGATATATGAGCGCTTCCGCTGACCCATTAAAAGTTCAATCGCTAAAAATCCCTTTTACAATATTTTGGCTACTGAATATCTCTAACGACTTGGGACTTGGGACTCGAAAACTATTCTTTTTCCCAACTATCAACAACTGCAGCTTGATAGGTTGAGTTAATGACAGACAGTCGCCATTATCGAGTGACAGCTAAATGACATGAAAATGACAAGTAACCGACACGTTAGCCTAAGTAATAAAGTCAAAACATTTGGTTTCATCAGAATGCCTCCATTCCCTCAACAATCCACAACAGATGCATTCTAAAACGGGTCTCCATTTCTTCATGTCATTCCTATAGTGTTGCCAGATCCTCTCTTCATTTTCCTTGCATATGATAAGTATGTATATGTATAGGTATTTTCAACCAACCAACTGTTGCTGATTCTCATCCCCTACTAACTTTTCCCTTCGACTGAACACATCCGTCGCACTATACTGGCAAAAATTAAAACAGCTTTCAGCCGCCATCCAATTTACATCCAATTTGGCAAAGAAAAAAAAAAGCTGTCAAAAAACTGAAAATTCTAAAGGAAAATCCCATCACAAAGTCAAATCCTTTCAACCGAACTTCCCGCGCTCTTTATTTATACCATTAATTGCATTCCTTCCATCCTTTGGGCATTCATTACACTTTGTGTGCCCAGGTCTGTCCACCCCACATCAACTCGTCCTGTCTAGCTGTGAACTTTTCGTCATCTAAAAAAAAATTGTTTAAGAAAAATTAAACTTGTCCATTTGTCAGCTGTCATCCTCAATTTTGACAGACAAGTCCAATGGCAATGTCAATTTAACAAGAGTAGGTAGACTCTCTGTCTCTCTCTCCCCACGCCAAGGGTGAAAATATAAATAAAATAAAATATAAAAACTAAAAGAAACAATAAACTGACATTAGTGGGGTAACAGTTCGTCCACAAAGTGGAGTTCTGTCAGAAGACAGGATGATAAAAAATTATGTCCTCTTCAACTTTCAATTTTTGTATGATCTCAGCCTTTTCCCTTCTAAAGTTTTTTTTTTTTGTTTGTTTATTTGTCTCCTTAGGAAACATACTGACAGGATACTAAAAGTGGAAGAAATTATAAAGTGTCACTAGGGATGATAAGTGGGACGAAACGACAAGCGACACACAACAAACGTCCCAACACTCACTCTCTTTCGTTCATATACACTTGCTCTCGCTCTCTCTCTGTCTCTCTTTGCTCACATCCTTGTGGACACATGAAAGTTTGCAAAAAAAATATATATATATTTGACAACTCAGAAGGACAACAGTGTAAAAATATATCAAATAGGACGAACAAAAAAAAAACGGGATACAAAATATGTGCACATCAAGCGGACCTGGACGGACAAACCGACGGACTGTTTGCTATACCGCACACCAGCGGACGACTACGACTACAACAACGACAACGACAACTCACTCGTTCAGGACTAAAGTTTTAAGTTTAATTCTTGAACGTTCAACTTACTCTCAAAGGACATCACATGAAATGCAGGACGAAGGACCATTCATTTTAAGTTTTGTTGCCATTTCTGTTTTTTTTTTTTATTCTTACTTTCTTAATACTGTTGTTGTTTTCACAAATACCAAACCAGTAAAAACATATTTTTAAGGACGAAAAAAGGATTGCAAATGCGATCAGAAGCATGAGTCGTAGGCAGAGGGATAAAGTTGACTTCACACAAAAATTGTTATAATAATCCTTTGACGGTTTATTATTTTTGTGTGTGTGATATATACGTCACCGCCGCCGCCGCCGCAAGGATGGGAAGATATTTAAAATATACACTTGGATGTCCTTTTTCCTTTCCTACTTGGATTGTATATCATTTGTTCTGGACAAAATCATGTGCGCGCTTTGGTAAATTGTTCAGTTGACGATGATGGGCCGCACAAACCAAAAAGGACATCCACAGCTTCAGGACATTCCTCCTATATACATTTTATTATTTTTATACACAAAAAATAATAATAATAAAGTAGGAGAAAGAAGGAAATATTTATTTCATTTGGCTGTCTGTCCATCAGCAGACTCCACCGCCTTCGTCTGATTGAAATTTTTTGACAGCTTGAAGATGTTCGCAGGCAGGGACGGACGTTAGGTGAGACCATTCACCTGAATGCTTCCTATATCTCTATACTTGCCATCTATGCGGAGTTTATATGCATCAGCACGTGTATGGTTTTGCTGGTCAGTTGTAATCCTCGGAGGCATGCCACAACATAATATTCCCTTTCATATCAAGGATGTGGACATCGGCTTGGACAGCTTGTCGATCTTTATTATGAAAGTTCAGTGCTAAGAGTTGAGTTTTAGAGGTGGTGCTGTGCGACCCGGCACCGGCGGCGGCGGCCATATCTGTGGACACGGGACTCATGTGGGTTGTGGTTTTTCTTCCCAAACAAACTTTCTCTTTTACGTTGAAAAGTTTGTGTTGTTTTTTTTTTTTTGTAAGTTGTAACGAATGCTTTCAGGAGTTGTAAAGTAAAGGAAGCGAATGACAAGCGTTGTTTTATTTTTTTTAGTTGATAATTTTTTTATTTTTAATGGACTATAGGAAATACTTTAGAGTTATGGGGATAAATTGGTTATAAATATAATGGGTGTCAGTCAACGTATAGGGGTCAATATGATGTAGATACATATAGGTGAAACTATAACGTTCACGGATTTAGCCAACAAATCCCCAAACAGTCCACATCAAATTGGCTAAGGTAATTCACATGCCGCTGGGATCTAAACCAAGACTATGTGTTTAAAGGTTTTTTAAGGAATTCAGCTTCGACGCCTGGAATTTTGTCCTAAATTCTTAGATTGAATTTTCAAAAAACTGACTCTTCGCCTTATATAAGCTCTGGCCGGTGACAGTCTGACAGTCTTACCAAACCACTGATCTTGTGCACTTTATTTTTGGCGTTTGGCGACATTTCTTTTTTCAATCTTATAAGGAAATCTTTTCAGTACAGCGCAATGGATAGACCGCCTCCGTAATTTGGCCATACTTCTAAGTATCGGTTCTAGAACCAGTAAGACTAGGCGTATAGTCAGGGAACGATCATTTGAAGAGTGGATTTGTGAATCGACAAAGGAGGGGGCACTTTCCACTTTATAAGAACTTAAAGTGCTAACCGAAAAAAAACAAGTGTCAAGACTTGTTCCTATGTTGTCACTTTGCACATTTAAAAGGTCATTATAATACCAGTATTGCGTTTTTCAATTATGTATGCATTACCAAAATTGTGAGCTGATTGCATTTGACTGCACTGTGCCCCCTTAAAAGGGGCAAGGGGGTCACTGCGAACAAGCTCCAAAGTAAGCAAGCAAGTCCAATTTGAGTTATTTTGAGGGCCAATTTGTACCAAAATTTGGGGACTATGCATAAATTTTGATTCATTCAGTCAATTTGAGAAAAATTTTATTTAAAAAGAAATTTTTTCGAAATTCCTTCGAATCAGATTAAGAATTTTCTGCTAACTTCTTGCTTGTTCCAAATTTCGTAAGATTTTTAAGTTTTGGAAACATTTTGTATCATAAATTGAAGATTTTGTTAATTTTAAGAAAATTAATCGTTTCTCCTTCCTAACTTTTGAAGCGGTTTTCGGATTTGAAGTGTGATTAATTTGTTTTTCAGTAAAAATTATATTTCTACAAAACATATTGTCTTGTACCAAATTTTGTTCTTTGAAGAGATTTGCCAGAAAGCGGTGCTAAACGTCCAAAATTTGTACTACACCCACCAACGTGTAGTACAAATTTTGGACAGATTAACAGATTTTTAAGGTTTCCAAAAAAATGCAAAAAAATGTCAAACTATTGTTTAAATGTGAAACCTAATTTATAATATAAACAATCTGCATATTGTTATCTTGTACCAAGTTTTGACAACATTTTGACAATTTCCAAAAATTTGTAAAATAAATTTTCGATCATCTGATCTATATTTTTAAAGGGTTTTGTCAAATAAATGAAAATTTTGATCAGCTCTTTATTTCTCAAAATTTTTTCATGTACATACAATTTCGACCGGAAAATAATGACTAAATATTTGGGTTCGAAAATTTTATTTAAATTCTAATTTCTAAATATATTTTCCAAATGAAGGCAATTAAGTAGAAATTTCTAACAGAAAGTTGTCGAATATTTGTAGATTTTTAGGGGTTTCGTCAAATTAAGAAAAAAATTCCTCAGGGATAAGAGGTTCTACAATTTTCTGAACATATTTGGGGCATTCATTATGTCATTATAATTTTCTATAAACCCCTTCCTTGGTACCAAATTTTGAAGCAAATTTGAATTCAGAAAACTGTTTCCAGAAAGCAATGATCCAATTTTTCAAAATTTCTATATGAACATTTTTGAACACTTTCTCAATTTCACTATTTTTTCATTTTCATGTATGAAATATTTCTAGAAATGCAATTTATTACTTTTAAACGGAAACTGTGAAAATTTGTACAATTTGCCCGCCTAGCTAAAATTTTGAACAATTTTTTTTTATTCATATTGTTCGGGAAGGCGGTATCAAACGTCAAAATTGTTTACACAAGCTGGCGGCGACTATCAACACATCTCTGAGTGTTTTGTCAATTTAGAAAAAAAATTCTTAACGCGTTTGTAGCCTACCTATGCTCAATTATCGGATTGAACTCATTTTGAAAGACTTCCTCAACTATCTTGACTTGTACCAAATTTCGGCAAGATTTTAAATTTATAAGACATTTTCGATAAAATTTGTAAAAATTTGTACCATAAGCTCGCAGTCAAAGTAAGATCTACATCTAAATTGATCTAAGTGTGCCACAAATAGGTTTCTCCTGTCTTGCCAACCCACTAACCTAACCTAAGGAAATTGTTTAAAATTTTTGAATTTTCTTAATAAATTCATTTCGACCTTTCTGATTGTCAATTCATGTCGCTAAACAATTTTCGAATCGCAATTTACAATTCCAACTAACAACAATCACCGACTGCACCTCATTTCTGTCCAGTGAAGAGCACTCTGCTTTCTAATGACCCACCATCCTTGGAGATTAATAAAATAAGTACATGAAAGATATACGACTTCACTGTCAACTTGGCGATGAAGTACCGACTTGACCCCATGACTGTGAAGCTTACACGCGTCGGGTGCTCGCGTTCTTCCAGTGCAATCGCTCGCTTGCGCTCTCTATAGTGAATCCATTAGATGGATTTCTCCAATATATTTCTACGTCTCGCCATCACCATAGTAGTCGTCGTCGGTCGTCGCCGTTGTTGTCCTCTCGATGAACTCCCACTGAAGCCTTGGTCCTTATTTATTATTATATTTCATGTTGACAAGAAATAAATCAACTAACACACACTGGCTGATATTGCTGCACCCTGTCGCACGTCACCAAGGTCCATCGAAAATATACTCATATCATAGAAAACGAAAAACTATAGCCAACCCACAACCCCCAACACATCCCACGACTACAACTACTCATCATGACATTTTCCATTATGGGATTTGGTTTTTATTTTCCTTGCTACTTCCTACATATACTCCCGCGTAGGTATATATGCCGTTCCATAGTGTAACCCTTGAAAATAGAATTCGTCAAAAATATCTGACAGGTCTGACGACGATATCACCAACCCACCCCCAACACCTCACACTAGACGCTTCTGTCCCCAGTAGCCCAACGAACGGAACAGAAATTGATTGACATTTGTCATAAGTTACGTGACAGGACTTAATGATGTCGTTTTATCAGTTCGAACGAAAGGAATTTATTGCTCAAATCTATAGTAGGGGATGATGGTGTGTATGTGGGTGGTGGCGATGGATACTGGAAGATTCTTTTTTTTTTCTTTTTGTATTTAGTTCTGCCGTGTGTGTACAGGAGCTTAACTGAGGTGCGTCACTCCGTCAGTGTTATCACTGCACAACATCAAGAGGAAAAGGGTTATTTTCTATACATACATATATGAATGTGCGGTGTTTATGGTGATTAATGGCTTGCGGTGAAAGCGACATAAATTAGACGAAAGGTGTAGCCTGGATTTTTTGATGCGAGAATATGTATTAGCAGTTCCGATATGAGGGGAGGGAAATAATGAACTCGATACTGTAGCACTCGGCTTCGTGTTGTGGTCATGCGATTTATTAATTTTCTTTCTGTTTTCTATAAAAGCAAAAAAAAACAGAAATACTAATCTCTTCCGGCTGACACTGGCATAGATCGGGATTATTGATTTTTACATCACTGGCTGGGAGTAGCATGTGACCTAATCAGCAGGATGGCACTGAAAGTGGTTTTTCAATCCCCCTCTCTCAAATGGTGTTGGTATAGATAGAGGTGTGCGGTATACGTTGTCATATAGTGGCAGCTTCGGGTTGGTGGTATTTTTCTAGGCTGAGTATTGATGACCATGTTCATATGACATTGCCACCTTCCTTTAGAAATCCCTGAAACGCTTTATTATGAACAGAGGCTCGCATAGCGATCTAAGTTGATGCAACACTTTTTATGCACCGTTTGTCATATCTAAGACGGAAATTGGACCTTTTCTCATTTCTTTGTGGAAAGACAAAAATGTATGAGTTCGCTGCAGTACAGAAGGACTCGCTATTGTAACCACACCAGTCCTAGAAGTATACCTTCGTTAGGGGCTTACATACACTCAACTTTAGATGACTGCTATTCCTACCATTAAACCGTTACTGAAGTCAGGTTACTAATGACAACTTCGGAGTCACTCTCGTTGACTGAGAAGAAACTAAGTATCTATGTAGTTGCTATATATTTGTTGAGTAAATGCCAAGTAGTTTCCAACCAGTTGCTAAGTAGTTACTGATCAGTTTCTAACCAGTTACTAAAACCCAATGCATCCGGAGCAACTGAAACGAGAAAGTTAAAAAAATAACAGGTTGGCAACTCGGGTTACAGACCAGTTACGACCTCAGCGGTGACTTGACTCCACACACGAGGAAACTCAACAGCATCACCAATCAAAATCTCTAGTTCGTTCAGTGTCTTAATATTTAATATAATGAAATCTGAGGGCAACCTTGGATTACTACACTTATCACGAAAGCGTTACTGAAGTCAGCTTAATATTGACGACTTTGGATGCACTCTCTAATTAGTTGCTAAATACTTGTTGAGTAATTGCTGCATAGTTTCCAATCAATTGCTAGATAGTTACTTAGTACTATCTAACCAGTTGCTAAGTGGTTACAAAGGAGTTACTGATTAGTTTCTAACTAATTGTTAAGTAGTTGCTAAGTACCTACTTGTTGAGTAAATCCTGAATAGTTTCCAACCAGTTGCTGAGTAGTTACTCTTCTGTTTCTAACCAGTTACTAAGTAGTTTCTAAGAAGTTACTGAGTAGTATCTAACCAATTGCTAAGTGGTTAATATGTAGTTTTTGAAGTGGGCGCTTTGGGTCCCTGGCTTAGTGATTAGCGTGCTGTACTACTGAGCGAGGCGTCGCTAGTTCGACCCTAAAAAAATCATAAATTACATGTTTAGATTTGTTTCCACTGACCCACGTCTCGCGAAGCTAGACCGAGGGCCCTATATATGGAATTGAGGGGTCCAGTACAAAAAGCTGAAGAAAAGTTGGCCAAGGTTTGCTGTAGATACGGTCGATAACACCTTCTAGTAAGAGGAAGATGGGTAAGTAGGTATGGCAATATAGCTACAGCCCAAGCGGTTTGATGGAGCTTCATAAAATTTTGTAGCTGGAGGTTGTATGGTAACATCTCGAGGTAAAATCTGAATTTGTATGTTCGCCCTAAACAACACTTACCGCACAACAATCTCACACCTTGTTAGCTTAGCTGGTAGCCTATACGATACGTGAACACTCATCTGCCATATAAACGGCTGAGCGGATTTGTACCAAATTTCGTTGGTGACTGCCTTAAAGGTTCACGCATCCAGAGGAGAGATCAAAATTTTTACTTGAGCTCTCAAATTGCGGTTTTTTTTTTATTTACCAATTTTAGCAGAAATTCGCAAGTTGCATGCGACTCAGTCGTGCACATTTTTTTTTTGTTTTTTTTGTTTTTGTATAGTTAATAGATTGTCAGACTTTGAAGATTGACATATTTTTGGAGAACTCAGACAGATCCATCACAGTGAGGCTGATAGTGACAGTATTTTGTATGCGATACGTAGTTTTCAGAACTCCTTTGACTGCCCTTTGATTCTGACCCACTTTGATCAAGAGGTACCAATCAACTTCTGTGGAAAAAAAATATACGACATGAGAAACGACTAGAAAATAAATTCAAAATTGGAATTTAAAACCCTTTGGGACACTGCAGCTATGCTGCCAAGCTATATTTAGACACCTGTCAGAGGGGCCACTGATTAAAAGCAAAAATTACCAAGGAATCTCAATCCGAATAACCCAATGAGATACTTTTTTCCCCCCCGTTTTCAAACGACTTCGCTACTGCATAGCGAAAAGAAAGAAAGACAGAAAGAAACCCGCGTTAGTGATCTCTGGCCAACCATTGTTCTGGTGGATAATTTTTGGCAATCATCCCAATCGACCATTAGGTTCATTCAAGAAAATGTCACAACAAGCAACCCTCGACGGTGTCCTGTCCACCCTCTTTTGCGCTTCGCTCATCTTTTTCACCTGTCATCGGGGATTATAGCGGTTTGTGTTCACCCTCTGACAATCGGGTCATAGTGGCGATATGGCGACATTTTGAGAACAAATACAACAAGAGACTGGTCTATACGCAAAACAAAAGTGTCCTCATCAACTGGAGCTAATGACAATAGCATCGCGGTTTTGCTCCTTATCGGTTATAATAACCGCGAGGACCACCCGTATATTCACATCCAAATCGGGGCAACTGAATGTTTGCCAAACAAATACAAGACTATACACAACCAAAGTTTCAAAGTGGGTGTCCTTTTCATATGCATCTGTTGGTCGTCTCTATGTGTATATGTGTGTGTGTGTGTTGAAAAAGTTTTCTTCACTCTGGACCAGCATCAGCAGCACTCTAGCCTGATGAACGACGGAAGAAAATTGTATTATGAAGTCGAGATGATTCAATCACCCTCAAGGAGTGTATACGCGTATCCTTTCATCAGCAGCGACTGCAGTTGACTTTTATTCCCACATTACTTAGGGCCATTGGGGGAGAGAGATTTATGCACTTTTTGTTTAGACTTGGCCTTTTTGCCTTGTGTCTGTCCAATATCACCGGAGATGGAGGTGGACATGCGGATGCATCGCCCAGGACAAAGTTTAATGTAGTTAAATTGCTCGACGTGTCCTTGTTTGTTGCATTTGAGTGGCGTCTCGTAAACTGTTGCCATTAGTGTCGCTTCTGTTAAACGTTGAGTCGGCCCAGAGGGAGTAGGTACCGAGCGCGTTTTCGAAATGTGAATTTTTTGACAAAAAAAAAGTTTGACTTGTGTTATAGAACGTGACATTTGTAACAGTTCATCACTGAAAGGTCCTGACAATTTTAGTATAGCTACATCCATCGCATTAAAAATAAGCCATCCTAGATTTGTGGCCTCAACTGCTTCTCATCGATGACGACGTTAAGTCAGTGGCATTCAAAGAACGCAATAAGCTCCCGGCTTACATACCACAAACTCATGTAATCCGTTGTAAACCCGTTCACAGGCATTTTCGCAATAAATTGCTTGCCCCGTTGCGCCGCCGCGCGCAAACGAGCAAAATTACGAGGTCATCGAAAATTTATCGAAAATTATTCTTCGATTATATCGACAAATTGCTCGGCGAGCACACAGTGCGCGCCAATGAAGAAAATCAAGAAACCAAAAATGAAATCCGCAAACGATCCAAATTAACTGTCAAATTGATCGACACTCACTGAACTCCTCAGATTTTTCGCCTCTATACCTCTTCAAGTCCCTACTATATACGAGTATCGCCAGCGCACTTGAAGAGTACGCGCGCACAGCACGATCAAAACAGAGGAGAACCAGCAACGGCCGATACAGCCGCCATAAATAACTCATAAATAATCTGAAAGGCAATTAACTTTGGATATCAATTAATCAATCAGTGAGAGCGACCGAGAGAGTCGATCAGTGAGAGGAGTATTCATAGTGTAGCTCCATTTCGAACATGGCCTCGAAATTCGAATCCGAGAAATCACAAGTGCACGCCATCCGCAGCGAACACAAAACAAAGACACGGCGGCGGTGGCTGATGGGACAGACGGACGCACTGTGCCAGAAACCACACAGACAGATGGACAGACGATTGGCCAACGCCGCCGTGCAGCGAGTATACAGTGGCGTGGCGAGGTTTCCACCACTCTCAGGTTCAGCTGTCAGATGAGTCCGCGCGTCCCGCTAGAGTGGCGGCAGAGGAAATATAGAAAAACGCCATCATTTTGAATTGAGTGAAAAATTGCCACCATATACTGATCGACGCTGAGGAACGCCAGCATACCAGTGCCTATAGTACCAGTGCCATTGCAATGGCAATGGAAACGCGCGCGCTGCTCGATGCTGGGCGGACGGACAGCAGATGGATCGCTTGGAATCGGTTTTCTCTTTGCCTGGCAGTCGGGAGGCATATCTCGCCTTGGCGCAGAGGAAATGCTCGCCCATAACTTAGTCCAACCGAGAGCGAGATGCAACGAGTGAGGGTCACTTGGTGGACAGACAGACGGACAGCAACAAGCGAAAATGATGGAATTATGCACTCAGATACCGGATACCTGTAGATCGGCGCACGATGATGATGCTGGGATGATGAGGTCGAGAATGGAAGAAATTGCATTTTTGACAAGGGGCGAGGGGTGAATTGTGCGACGCACCACACTCATTGTTGCACCAAGATTCACATGAGTGATGGACGACGATTAACGTGTTCAATTCGCCACAAAGTGGGTATACCAGGGATGTGCAGTGCATATAACGCACAAAGGAGATGGATCCATGGCAGCGAGTGAGAATGGGAAAAACGCCACGGAAATGAGAGAAATAAATCTTTTCAAGCTTCTGACGGGTTTTTATCCCAATGGATGTTGTTTTGCCGCCTCCCCATCACTCCTCGCTGGATATATACTGTAGATATGGATATAGATGCCTTTGTGGGCTTTATTTAATATTCGTAATAATTTTGGTCCAATGGCAAGGACAAGGAAGTGAAGCATTTAACGTGTGCGATTCTTCTTCTTTACCTTTGGGTTGAGTTAATTTATCTTTTATTATGCGGAGCGGATGAGTTGAGGCGTTGTAGGTATCTACTGATGAAATTGAGGAATATAGTTCTGTGAAGTTATCTACGATAATCAAGAGGCTATCGGGTAACTAGTGAACAATTTTGACAAGTTTTAAATCGAATCGAGTCAGTTTTTGGAAGTCAGTTAGGTGGTGAAGTTTTGTTATGACAAACAAGCGAAGAGATGACGTTCTTGTGGCATTTAAAAGGAGGTTTTAATGAGCCCCATATAAGTCGTTCGTCGCAGGAAGCTTTTAAGCTAAACCGGGTTAGAATTTCTTTTGCGCGGTAACCCTCTCTCTCTCTCTGAGAAGGCAGATCAGATCACTTACTGCGAGTTTCGCATTCGATTCGAATATGATTTGAGAGAGAGAGAGAGAGAGAGAGAGAGAGAGAGACAGAGACAGAGAAAGAAAGAGAGAGATAGAAAAAGAAATAGAGAGCGTTAAAACTGATAGCAAGCCGTCTGCTGTCCGCAGAACCTGTACTTGAATGGTATCTCTCTAAGAGGGCATCAGGTCACTATTTCGACTAAGACCAGGAAATAGAGAGAAAGATAGATAGAGGGAGAAAGACAGATAGAGAGAGAAAGATAGATAGAGAGAGAAAGATAGATAGATAGAGAAAGATAGATAGAGAGAGAAAGATAGATAGAGAGAGAAAGATAGATAGAGAGAGAGAGCGGGAGCGGGAGCAGAGACAAAACTGATGCTAATGCTGGGTTTCCACTTGTCGATTTGAAATTGACAATTGACTTATTTTTATGCCAATTGGCAAGTGGAAATAGCGAAAAAATGCTTTCGTCAATAACTGACAAAGAAACCACTCGACAAGTGGAAATAGGTGAATTGTCAAACAAAATGTCACTTTGTCTAAAAATGACAGTGAAAATTGATTGGCATCGATTTCATGAGTTGGTCAATCAACTGACAAACGATTTTTTGCCAATAATTGGCATAAGTGGAAATGAACTGACGGTGGTTTCGTTCAATGACATAAACACGAGAGCTGTCAAACTTCGTCAATCAACCGACATGTGGAAACCCACCTTAAGTCCCGCGATATTTTTTTTTAACCATTCAACATTCGTCGAGACAAATTTTTACGAACCTTATCTTTCCGTGTCAAAAACGTGCACCGCGTGCAATCAACTTGAAAGCTATTTAAAATCGTCTACCCTTTTCATCTTTATAGAACTGTCTATTTGGACTATCAGCATTGACAGAAATCAAATCCAAGAAGTGGGAGACCTCCAAAATTGACGACAAAATGCGACCTTGCCTTGAGATCTCGAAACCATATTTTGATAACACCTAATTCGTTCAAGAAAACAGTCCAATTTTGTAAATAAAAAAAGTGTTTTTTTGGTGCCATATAATTTTGATAATTTTTCTTACTTAGTTCCAAATAATTCCAGATACAATTTAGAGGGAAGAAAATTGACAAATCCTCCTTTAATGACAAGGCTCGCAGACTATTTGTTCGTTCAAAAATGTACCAACCCGAAAATCGGTTACATCAAAAACCGCCGCAGCTTTGTCGTCGCACTCGATTTCTCCATGTTAGCACAGTGCGGTCCAAATAATTATAAGGGGTTGCTATGGTTTAGCTGTCACTGTCAAGTTTATCACTTCTGAAACTGGGTAATTTCAGAGACAATTTTCGTCAAAAAATTGCGTGGTCTTGTGGCCTTTTGCTTTTTTTTCGCTGTCACTGGCACGTCTGTCATTTCAGAAACTGAGTCATTTCAGGGACAATTTTCGTCAAAAAATCGTGTGGTTTTGTATGGCCTTTTGGCGATTTTTTTAACTGTCAAGTCTGTCACTTCTGAAACAGGGTCATTTCAGAGATAATTTTCGTCAAAAAATTGCGTGGTCTTGTGGCCTTTTGCTTTTTTTTTTCGCTGTCACTGGCACGTCTGTCATTTCAGAAACTGAGTCATTTCAGGGCCAATTTCCCTCAATAAATTATGTGGCCTTTTTTTAGCTGGTCCATTCGTTTAGTTTAGTAATAAAGGGGATTTTCTGATTTAAATAGAAACCGATACCTACTAGTATGTAACTTGAAATAGTGGCCTCATGATCGAATGATCCTCCCGCATCCCGTATTGTACTTGACGTTACAGCGTTCGATTGCTGTTGTTGTTCAGTTTTTAATAAACCGTCGTAAAGTGAATCTCGCAGTGGGCGCAGTAGCGCAGTGGTTAGTGTGCTGGACTACTGTGCGAGAGATCCCAGGTTCGATCACCGGGAAAACATCTTAAAGTTTTTTCTATTGCGCCACCTCTCGCGAACGTCTGACAAACATCCGAGAGTATCACTGTCATGAAAAAGCTTCTCAATTCAGGCGTTCAGACTCGGCATAAAATTGCAGGTCCCTTCCATTCGTCCCAAAAATAGAAACTCACATAAAACGAAAGGTTCCTATGGGCATCGTTTCTTTCGGTGTCCACTGTTGTGACGTGTTAATCCCCAGAATTCAAAACTGTTTTAGAATTCTCTCAAAAAGTTCGAATTTCTAGCCAGCTCTGCTCTCAACATTTTTTTTTCTCAAGTGGTGAGCCTGATTTTTTCATTAAAAATTTTAAAACCAATGAAATTTATTTTGCAATTTACATTAGGTAGTTTTCATTAACTCTGCATTACACCCACGGCCAAAAGTTTGCCCTCGCCAAACAAATAAAATAAAATATCATTCCACACAAAATTTTCGACTCCTACCCTAAAGCAACCACCCCCTAAGAACATACATCCAAATTTGAAACAGAAACAAAATTCCGCTCGTAATTTACAATAAAAAAAAAACTGCAAAACATTTGCTGGGCTCTCCAATAAACTATACAATAAAATGTTATAGGCCGTCAAATAAATAATTTTTACGACACAATTTCACTTGTATTTCATCAGCAAACAGCCGCCCAAAAGAAGAGCGCTCTTTAGTTGGCCCGCCTTAGCCAATTCAAACTGAAAGAGTTATGTTACTACGGTTGGTTTGTTGTTGTTTATTACGTCTTGTATATGATACTGACTGTATGTACTGTTTGGCGCGACGCTACTGTTAGCTACCCCTTATAATAACAAATTATATGAAATTATGGTAAAAATGAAGAGAATTCCTCTGCGATGGGAATAATTTCAAAACAATCATTCAGTGTGTTTGTATACATATATAAGGTTCGCATAGATACACAGGACCTTGCAAAATTGAAATTACCCTCGCTTGGGAGCTTTTTGGCCTCGTAAAATTCGTTGAAAGTCAACAGATGGGGTGCGGGGGGTTGCAAAATGAAAGAAAGAATTCCAAACTTTTGGACGAACCTGCCATAAATTTGAGTGAATAATGACAGTTAGTGGGCTCACTAATCAAACATAAGTATACCCGACCGAAAAGGGAAGAATAAAGGCGCGAGGGGAGGCGCACGCTGCATGTGCAGTTGCTTGAAAAGTTTTCAACCAAAAACCAAAACCACTCGGCGCAGAATTGTTCTTATTTATGAGTTTTTCTTTTTTTTTTGTTGGTTACGTCTGCATAAGAAATAGATTTGACGACAAAATTACTTCTTAATCGTGTGTCCTTTTGGAATAACCAACGAGCCTTTTATATGCGAAGCAATATAATGCGACATTAGCGTTGAAGGACATTCTGTACGACGACTCATGTGGACGACTCATGTGGGTGGCGATATCTTTATCCATCAAATGGATGGCAATTCAGTTTTATTGCAAAAAAATAAACATATATATATGTCAGGACGAGAGGAGGACAAAAAAAAAAAAAAAAACAAGGATACTGCTCGTCATCCGATTGCAATTTCTTTATTTTTCGTTCAGCTTATACGAGTTGACCATTGTCACGCTAAATGCGTTCATGCGTGCGCGTATTTGTAGTAAGTGCGGAATGGGGTCCTTAATTCCATTGCTTGCGTGCACAGATGTTGACAATTTTCGGTAAAAATATATATAGATCAGGCAACATTTTGCCGTATATTGTTGACCTTTAATATGGCAGTTAGCATGGTCAATGAAAATCAATGATTTGGAGAGGAGCTTCGTTTAAGTGATTGCTATGTGATTGGGCTTTGCGAAAATGATGTTGATGTGTATTGCCCCAGAGGATTCTGTTATTGAACGGGTTTGGATTCAAAGGCGCTAGGGCGACCCATCAGTTGGAGAAAATGTCACTTCTTTTATAGCCCATCAGAGTTAATGAATAATGCCTATTTGGTTATGCTCCCAAGGTCCCCATTTCACACTGTAATGTGCTGTCCATAGTTCAGGTAGAACTCGTCGATTTCGTGATCTACACAGAGAAGCAGGAACTGGATGAGAGATGCAATTTTATCCAACAGTAGATACATCACCCGTATGTGGTGATACCATCTATAGTGGTTTCTTTTTAAATCACAGATTATTTTGACACTGACAGATGTTTCCCGCTCGAAATCTTATCAGAAATTCAGTACCACACCTCCGCGGAATGAAATGATTCGCTTTACGGTTAAACAACGTTTGGAAAATATTTAAAACTTATTTCCAAAGTGAATGCTGTGTAGCCCAAACAGTGCGTTTTTTGAAAATAAATTTTGGTTGAAATGAAGCACCCACTGTATGCAAGTTTGTGCAAAAAGTTCGTGTGACTGGTATGAAAGTGGACAACACTCATGGTCCCCGTCGTCATACGGTGCCAATCCACAGAGAGTGACAGTTTGTTGCGGATTTTGGGGTGTTAGCATCATTGGACCATTTTTCTTCGAAATGAGGCTGGGAACAACTTTTCGTTCAACGGTGGGCGTTATCATGTTAACCGGCATTTTTTTTTTACGAAAATTGAAGACATGAATTTGGACGACGTCTGGTTCATGCAGAATGGCGTGCCATGCCACACTGCCCATGCCACAATCGATCTTTTGCGCACCAAATTACCAATCTGCGGTTTGGCCCCTTTGGATTTTTTTGTGGGACCGATTTTATGCCAACAATCGGGAAACAATTCAAGCACTTAAGAGGCAATATCATCCCAGCAATCCATGAGCTACAGCCCGAAACCATCAACAAGGTCTTGGAACTTCTTGTATCTCTGGTCGCAGTTGGAGGAAGATCTGCTAAAAGGTCGAGAAATTGTGTCTCCAGGTATCTCTGTGTGAGTAAGCTGCTATCTCACCCCGAACGTTCGTTTATCAGTTCGACCCGCAACAAGTCCATCGCAATTTTGCCAAATGTCCAATGTTTTATGCCAGTTGGGGCAGATTAGACCATACCCCGCTTCTATTGAAACATTCAATTCTGAGATACATTGAACTTCTTAAATCGGTTAACAGCACAGATAGCGAAACTATCTTCCAACCAGATACTGAACCACGTCCTAGACCACATCTCAACCCTACACAAATCAAATTTAATTCAAAACAAGACCTGTAATAGCAATCGGCATCTTCATACAGCTCTACTAAAGCATTTTATCGACTTCTGCATCTCCATGTCCATCAGCCAGATAAACGTCATCTCCTCGAGTGTATCACAAGTCTATAAAGAGTTTGAAAAGAGCTGGCATCAGCAATATGGGAAAAGTTCACTTCACAGTTTATTCGTCATTCGAACTGATGGTCTTTGCCCATCATCATCATCATCATCATCATCAGCATGCACATGAGCATGAGCATAATATGCATATCCAGGATTCTATCGAAACTTTGACTCCAAAAATTGATCAAAGAGGACGGCGCATCCTGGCCTGATTTGTCTGCATAAGAGGACAAGGAATCTCCTCATCAATCGTGAAACGGTTTGTAATGCAAGCTACCCTCCAAACTCACCCACCTACTATCTCACTCTTTCTCTCTCTTCATCATGCCAGTCAGTACAGTACAGTATAGTTCCTTACAGTTGTTTTGTGCACTGAGTTATTTAAACGGACCTTTAGCTAGATATGTACAATGCTTGGACCAATTCGATATTTGTCTTGACTCAGTACATCTATCTTTTTGATGCTCCTTTGGATGGCTTAGCATTGCATGTCATGTCTTGTTCAATTGAACTTTCTGGCCACACACAAGGTCCGATGAACCATACTACTCCACAGTCCCAGACACTTTGTTAAGGAATCAATTTCCAACCATATTTGCCACCCTGGCCCGCATTTCACTATATCGGCTGCTCCACTCCATGCGGCACGTCATCTCTCCTCTAATGAAGTAGAAGTTGACATAATTCAAATGCAGCCATAAGAGTGTCACCGGCCAGCGAATGTTTAATTAATTTTTCGAATGTTAATAAATAAATGATAGAAATCGGTTATGGTCGGGGGGAGAATTGGCGGGAGGGGGAGGCGCTCACAATCTGATGCGGTACACACTCATGATGAAATGCCATTAATGTTAAGCCAACCGTCATATCGTGCAGCAGCAGCTTCGGCTCCGGCCCATGTGAGAGCGCCGGGGTAGCAGGCGGTATAGAAAAAATATGGAAGCAATTACCCACCTCATACATATGGCATACGACAAACCTACCTATAGGACATAGGTATACTATATAGACGTGAGTTATGAACAAAAGTTATCGGCGGCGATTTTAATGGCAAAATAATGGACACAAATCAAATCAGTCATTAGCGAAATGTCAAAAGCAATTTTTTGTATTGAATATGTCATCAAATTGAGGAGGAGGCCCGCCATAGTACCGGAGGTATACTCGTCGACCGATAGTAAGGACGGACTTATAATGCAATTGGCGGTGGATAATATACAATTTGTGATTTATTTGTCATAAGGATTATTATTTTTTTTTAATTTATGCATTGAAAAAACTGAAATAAGCAGATGTGTCAGATGTCATAGAATGATTTTAGAGAATAATAGCAAAAAACAACCAACCGGCGGTGGTATGGACGGTGAATAGGAGATTTGTAAAATTTTGTCCGGCGGAGGTGTATCTATTGTTGAAAATTACAATTGGGCGTCTTTGAAGTGTTTTGGGTCTGCCCTGGCACTCGTTTCACTTTTCGTTACGTTCCTATTTTTCCAAGATAACCAACTAACCTACCGCGGCATAAGAACTTAGCGTAATAAATATGGAAATACGCTGTAAATACGCTGTTGCAATAGTGTTTTAGAAGTGGAATTTTATGTCGCGTTTCACTTTTCGTTACGCTTCGATTGCCTGAAAAGTACCTAACATAAGAGTGATAGTAACAAATATGGAAATACGCTAAGCGCATGCCCACTGTAGAACTGATGCATGAGGAGTGGGGGATTAATTCACGTTTCACTTTTCGTTGCGCTCCTACTTTTCCAAGATGACTAATTTGCCTACCGCGGCATAAGAATGAAGAACTGAGCGTAATGAATACGGATATATGCTTTAGATATCCCACTTTTACAATAGTGTGTTAGAAGTGAAACTGTTAGTCGCGTTTCACTTTTCGTGATCGTAACGAATATTGAAACACGCTAAACGCATGCCCACTGTAGAACTGATGCATGAGGAGTGGGGGAATAATTCACGTTTCACTTTTCGTTACACTCATATTTTTACAAGATGACCAATTACGGCATAAGAACTGAGCGCTATGAATATGGAAATACGCTGCAGAAATACCACTGTAACAATACTGTGTTAGAAGTGAAATTTTAAGTCTCGTTTCACTTTTCGTTACGATTCTATTTCGCCAAGCGCACCCACACTGACGAAGTGGGGCATTCATTTACGTTTCACTTTTCATTACGCTTTTATTTATTGAAGGCTTTAAGAAATAATGAAATAAGCTATGCACCTTCAAGCTCCCTACCATGAACACATGTTCTTTATACTCCTATTTCCCCTAGATGAGAATTTACCTGCCGCAACATAACAGAGATCGCAACGAAATATACGTCCCATCAGCCTAAAGCAGAGAAGATACCTACTATTTTAAGGGGAACACTAACCTACGGCCAATATTCGAAACTTAACCCAACCGTCAACTACTATACCCAACTAAATTAATAAATTAAACTTCGGTCAAAGACAATGAACATGCCCTGGTGTTCAATTTTCTCAGTCAATCACATCGAAATGCAGAAAGCAGAAGACCAACTGATGAGCTGATTCCATCCAAGAAAAGATACTTAAAGGAACTATCCTACTCCTACTCCTACTCCTACTCCTACTCCTATACCTTTGCTTGCATTTTTAAAATGAATTCCATCACACACTGCTTCCATTTCATTTTGGATCTCAGCTCGTTGTTCGCTTCAACCCAAACCAACTGCAAACCCCAATTGATTGACACGTAACTATGGATTTGATGGACTCCACCTAACCATATATCCATCCATCTAACCAGTCTCGAAGAAGATTCATTGCTTCTTCGTATTTTTCTTTATGTGGGCGGCCTTCTCCATAATACTCTCCTCCATTCACCTTCATCCATCTGCCTTCTCTTTGGGTTTTCTTGACAAGACTGCAATATAAAGTGAAATGCATTATCCCCCCACCCCCCCACCCCTCATCCTTAACGACGATGTCTCTCCATCAGTTTTCACAGTGAGTATATGTGTAGAACTACAACGACCAGTGTTGGTGGGGCAAAGGAGCCACAAAACCTTCCTGAATCCAATAAATCCTTGAACACTGTTTTATATGTACAATTCGCTGTGTCCTTAGTCCCTGGTATTTACTGGTCCAGTTGTCCATCTCTGGATTGTCGGTCCAGACCACCTCTATACCCGTTTATGTCTAACTGTCAGTCTGTCTGGGTTCACTGTCCATCTGTCTTTTGTCGTGTCACTTAGGAGACACTAAAAACTTTTTGAGGGATGTTTAGGTGTGCGTATGTCAGGCGGAGGATACGGTCGAAGGATTTCTTCTTTGCATTCCTTAACATTGACTTTCTTAACTGGGGTTTTTCGGTATCATAGACTCTTTCTAATATAATCCTTTGGTAACATTCACCAGAATGCATCTTCTTCTACATATGAGGAATATTTATATGTATATAGGTTAGGTATGCATGCAGACAAAGGATGTATCTTGACATGACAGTATTAAGCTACCTCTATGTTGCACTTGCATATGGTGGTGCCATTGGTATGGCTATGGATACCCTTAAAATATTTTGATATTTATAAGATATATAAGTTTCGGAAGGCCTTTGTGGCATGGCATTTCGAGTGAATAATTTTACATAATGGTAGACCGAAAGGTTTGTTAATTCATCACGAAAAATGTAGTCAACCAATTTTATTGAAATTTAATACCCAAGTAGCCCCAACCGCTTACTATAACATAGGCTATTCAAAAGTTCACAGGGAACTAACATGAGCTAAAACTCACTGTCTATCCTAAAACTCACCATTTTCATTCGAGGAATCCATCCACCGATACGATGGTCTCGGTTGCTGCTTGGACCGCATACTCGTTCAACACTAGCTGTTAGCCTTTACGACTAATATCACTGCTCAACAGTCCATACTATAATCGGTACATTTAAGACCACAGCACATTCTTCCTTAACGATCTTATAAAACACTTCACTGACGGTCGGTCGCCTCTATTCAAACTAATGAGGTCGGTGTATCTGAAAATAGATTCGAAACATTTAACTAGATGATCAAAATTCTCTTCAATATTATTATAAAATATTTGTCGTGTGAAATAAAAATAAAAATAAAAATTAATGAAAACCACAAGCACAACAATTAATTATGAATATAATTTTGTGACGAACACATCAGTCATTTGGCGCGTTGTGTTCTAGATTTCATCCCACGGTCGAATTTACTGCCGCTGCTGCCATACCATCCATTTCGATTCAAAACACGGATCACGACGAAGACAAACGCTCAACGAGTTGATTTTCTATATTATTTTGACAGCAAAATAGCATGTTGTTTGTGAGTGTTGTTCTTATTTCATGAAGACGAATTAACGACAACGACAATTGTGTTGCCACACACTGGCGGCAATCCATCCATCCGAAGAGCGACGAAGCATTCGACAATTATTACAGTGGTGATTAAATGTTTTCGGCGATAATTTTTTTTAGCAAATAATTTAAATTTTTGTTTTGGTGGATTTATTGTACATAATTTGTGAGGTTACAAAAATATTAAAGCGCTCTCAACTTTGAAGAGCCTATAAATTGCATTTTCTTCGAATTTCGAAAAGGCTTCCTTTTTCGAACTCGATCTTAGTTTTGAACAACTTAAAATATCATCAGCTTTGCTGATATTAAATTTGTTGGGGTCTTACATACTTCAACGTCATGTCCAGTGTTGCTATATCGAGTTGGTATATTTTTCCCTCGAGCAGTTGGGATTTTTCCCTTTTTTAAAAAAGTTCCAAATGTTTTTTCTTTTGGGTTTTGTATCAACGCGTGCATGTAGTTAAAATCAATTGCCATGTCCACATCGAAATAATAGTCAATAATGCAAAAAACTAGGAAAATTTTCGAATCTATAGCTGAGAGACGCAGAAATTGACGTCAATTCATTGATACAGCAATATTCAAAAACAAAACAGCTCTGAACTGACAAAAATAATCTCCCATCGTGTATCTGAGGCCAAATACTAACAACTAATTATTAAAATAGAAATATAGTACATAGGTATATATCTTTGCGTTAAAATATGTATAATATTCAAAATATTCTGCGTTTTAATCCTTATACTGTATAATTTAATGAAAAACTTGAAATAAACAATATTACTACTACTACTACTACTACTACTAACAACGAGAGAACCAGCTGAACCATCAACCAAGTGTTTAGTTAGCTAGACAATTGAGACTCCCGGTTGGACCCCCAAAAAAACATAAACAGCATCTTAAGGTTTTTTTTTTTCACTGTGCCACCTCTTGCGAAGTTCTGACAAACATCCAACAGTGTGTAGCTATCCTGACAAAGCTCCCCAATTGAGTCGATCGGACTCATCCACACAAAGCTAGCCCCTGGGTGCATATGAACCTACTGTGCCAACTGTTAATTTTTTTAATGACACTACTTCTGCAACGCATCAATTTCGGATTCAACGCATTCAACTCTTGAATCTACGAGTTTTTCAACCCTAACCAGCCTGTGTCTTGGGGATATGTTAGTTGTCGATCGTTGCTCTACCGTATTGCTCAACAAGTGTACGGATAGTGTACGAGCTCATTGAAAACATTTCGAAACAATTATCTTTTCAACTAGTTCCTTAAATTTTTGAATTTTTTTACTGACGTGGGTTGTAACTTAGTGGTACGAAATATCCATGCCGGTGCTAAATTAGCATGCGGATACTAAATTGAAGCCCTAAATTGATCGACTCAAGCTTGTTACTGCCAATGCTGATGTTATTGTCACTGCTAATATTGCAGTTGCTCTAGATACCGTTTACGTTCAACTGGTAATCTGATAGCCGGTGTTAACGGCCGAGTGCTTTGAGCAATTTACTCAACATCCGATACTTGGTCTAATTTAAACAGATATCACCGCGTGCACTAACTAACAGCGCCACCGAAAATATGGTTGATAAATTCAAATTTTTGTTGTGTAATTCAAACGAGTTGATCAAATAGGTTTATAAGGCTATTCAAAAATTTATTAAGTTTGTCAACTATTAAACTATGAATTGATTAACTACTAAGTGAACAAGGCTATACAACAATTGAATGAGTTGATCAACTTGGATTTATGGATTGATCAACATGGTATTTAAAGCTGCATACATATTCAATAGAAGAGTGAGTTGATCAACCAAATGTGTAACAATTATATCAATTGATGAACTTGGTGTACGAAGTTATTCAATAAATAAATGAGTTGATCAACTTCGTATACGCATGTATTCAACAATTGAATGAGTTGATCAACGTGGTATTTGGGCGCTATTCATAAACGAATTATTTGATCAACTAACTGCGAGAGGTTTTAAAACAATTGAATGAGTTCATCAACGTGGTGCAAAAAGCTTTTCAATAAATGTATGGGTTGATCTTTTAACATGATTGTATACAATTTTTGTTTGAATGGAAATCGAATCCAAAATCAATTTAAAAAATAAGACAAACTTTCGCACACCCCACTGTAAAACCAGCAAAAGGCTAACATCGCAAATCTACCAGCTAATGATGAGGAGGATGATGCTGATGGTGTTTTCAAGGTACACTCTCCGCACAGTCAAGCAAATATTTTCATTTGATTGAACTCATAAAGCTATCTTGGCAAGTGGATAGAAAATGACGAGGAGGCCAGGAAAAGGATTTTCGTTTTTGTTTTATGGAACAGATGTATCCAATAAATAATTTTTATTTTTTTCATCGTGAAAAGAGGAAAATTCCAAAAGATTCAGACAACATTCGGTAGCCATAGGTAAAAGCCTGTATACCTATTTAGCTGGGTATAGCTATAATGTGTTTGGACTGTGATTATGTGACGCATATGCTATTATCGCAGTTGGAATATAGCGAGGAGGAGACATCATGAAGCCTGACGGCTATAAATCACATCATATATAGCAGACAGACGTTGAGTGTATATGTATATAGTCAGGTTGTATCTTTTACACATTTCTCTTAGTAGCTTGATGCTGGATATGGTTTTGCTAGTTAGACTGCTTTGGTCTAGTGTAGATGAATGACATTTAAGATGTTTTTTTTTTATTTTAGTTAAATAGGGTTGAGTGAGTTTCTATCGTAAATGGCAAGAAATAATGGGAATGCTCCACATGGCGGCTATCTTAACGAGGGACGACTATCAAAAATTGCATACCCATCCCAACCGTTTAAATGGCCACTGATTTTGTATCGCTTCACTTTGGAACTGCGGCTAATTCATTTGATAAAGTATCTGAAGATCGAGTGCATGTTTCGTTGCTCTCACGAATATATAAATCGTATGCAGATACACGAATGTATGTTGGTCATTTGAAGGGCTATAATGATAAATATTGACTATGGACATCTCGACAAAAGATGCCTTTAAATAAGGGCATTCTCGATGGTTTTAGGTCATGTTCCGATACCATTTCTTGACTTCGGAAAATGGCAACCGTTTCCATCTGAAAATACAGTCTTATAACGTTTTCCTTGTCTTAGATACGAAATGACCCCTCATCCACGTAGTTATGCATCTGTATCTACAACTTAATAGCACATTGACAAATGAATACGTCCAGTTGGGCATTTTTTTCGAATCCTCAGCCATCCCCCATCCGCATACATATACCATCAACAAGAGAAAATCATTTCGAAAATTTAATCATCAATTTAATTGGAATTTCTGCGCATATTACTAATCTCTAACTGTGATCATAAATTGACGGTTATTTGCTAATTTCAATTAAAAATACTTGAATTGTAACCAACAACAAGAGCCGAAGATAAAAAAAGATGCAAAAATATCTAAGCATACATCGAGCATTGCATGTTGCCTACTGAACAACCCGACCATCGCATCGGTTAGATAAATTTTTAACCTCACAAATGCGTTTGAGAGGAGGCTCTATCACAGCCAAATGCTGAGGTGTATAAGTATCCATTGGACTTGGAGTTGTTGTATATTGCAACTGCAAACTGATCACTGGCGTGATGTTGATGTAGTAGATGTAGATGGCTAAAACAGAGGCCATGCTTCGTCGTCATCGTCGTCGTTGTCGTAGTCTGTGAGAAAAGACGACAACATTATTTAAGACAGTTTTCCTTGACCAATCTCTCACTGCATCGAGTATAGATGAGAGATGTACATATCTGTAACTGTGTGTGTGTGTGTACTTTGCTGTGTTTTTTCGCTGCAACTGAATCCAGCATCAATTTCAAGTTTGACACGAATGCGCCATGTTCAGACATCCCATAGGCTTCATAAATTTGTCATCCGCCAGAAACTGAATAAATGATTAAAGCCTCTCCTTGTGGTGCAGCTGAGATAAATTTATGTTCATGTCTTTCAGCTATCACAAATATCCGCTGTAAGACAATTTTGTTTGATTCTATATGGAAAACATTTGTGGCGATGCCAATCAGACGTTTTCTTGTTGTTGGTTTTTTTTTCTGATAATTGTGCTACCAGTTTTGAAAGGGGAGACATTTTGGTAAGTTAGTAACAAAATCGAATTATGGGTTTCTTGTCCCATGGTTTCTATATCAGTTTTTGTAGTTGTATTGAAAAATATTCCCAATTCTGACCTAATTTGAGGGTGCTATTGCACTGTAGACCAGGTAGTTGTTGGTTCGATCCCTTGAAGACCACTGTCTATTTTTTTTTAAACGTTAGGAGAAAAATTTCAAACCCGTTGAAGGTGCTTCTTGCATCTGGAAAATGTGAGTGCAAACAACTTATCGACACGAACTTCCCTCATCAATCTAAATAACGAAAAAAAAAATTAAAAAATCTTAATCCAATCTTAATCCATCTGACGTTATCTACTACTAGCTGCACCCGTCAATGTTCCAAATTTTACAAACTTTAGCTTCCATGACTGTCGAAAAATAGCGTTTTCAATGTTTACTTTTTTTTTGTGTGGGAAGTTACACCCCCCTCCCCCCTTTTGACCAATTTTCCAAAAAAAACTCTTTTTCGCGGTTTTCGAGATACCTACAAGATTTTGAATGTTTTTTTATGGAAGGTACCACGCCCCTTTTTCCGATTAGTCAGACAACTTTTCTCATGTTTTTATTTCGTAAAAACCTTTCTTAAACTATTGCAAACATTTGAGGAAAAAAAAATTGTCAAATCAGTTGAGCAGTTTTCAAGTTGTCGATTAATTTTTATCTTTATATACATAATTCTTCTGTACATGTTTGTAACCGAAGTCCTCCTCAACGGCTGGACCGATTTTAATGAAATTTTTTGTGTGTGTTAGAATGGGTCCAAGGATGGTTTAGATTTATAATTGGACCCGGTAGGTGGCACTGCAATCCGATTCCACAAAATTTTAAATAATAACCACTCGATAATAAAAAAAAATTTAAAAGCAAAAATCTCATGAATAAAATTTCAAAATATATTTTAAATACTATTTCTCGACACCCATATGGGAGCTAAAGTTGTCAAATTGTAGTCATTGATGTGCATTGTCCAAACAAACAACCACGCGATGTGTTGGTGGGTCAGTGGGCACCCATCTGAGGAAATATCAGTCGAAGAACATGGAGTACAGAATCAGTCCGGACACATCGGTTAAATATAACGGCCGCACAATTGATGGACAATGAAAATGTACGAGCAGGCAAAACAACATTTGCCAGGTCCGCTAGTATTTTATAGATTTTGAGATTTTATTGACAACTTGGCTGTAAAATTGTCAAACAGTAGGGCTATCTTTTATCTCGGGATTATGTTTGTTTGTAGTTCGATTTTAGGCAGGTCTTGCGGATAGCCATTTTAGTTCCACCTCAAATAAACTGCCGGTATCCGCAATGCTTAGGAGATGTTGAGGGACCTCGAAAATAAGCTCCAAAATCCTTGTTCGTATTGTCTTCTTAAGTTGAAAACCCAATCCCAGTTTTGTGGAGAGTTTACTTAAAAATATTTTGTGAAGAACATTTTACCGAGTAATATACTCGACGACTTTCTAGAATTTCTGCCAGATGCCTAGCACTATACTGGATGATATGGACAGTATGGCCGTTTAGGAGATAAAGGGTAACATGTCTTTTGGTTTTGAGCTTTAAATAAAATTCACAAATCTTTGCGCAATCTTTATAGCAATATTTATAAGCTTTTAGTATTTATTGTAATTTGTCTTAGATTTATTTTTCTATAATATAATTTACACCTTTTGTTAAAAGAAATTATTTATTTATATAACAATCAATACTGGTTTTGTTAATTTATTTTGTTTTTATTTACAGGTATGCTTCGTATACAAATTCCTGTTATATTGTAAGTATTAAAACTACGTACTATAGATATACAAATAGCCGGATACATTTTTAATTATTAAAAAATGTTGCCAACTTTTTTTTGGTTATTCTACACGAATGCTCTGCTCTCTTAAAATTTTCTTAGGGTCTTAAAAAAGATCTAAAAATGAACAATTTGGTAAAATCTTTTCTGACGAAATAACAATAACAAAACGAATTAATTCGACAGGTGGATTGAATTCTTTATAAAAAAATAAAAAAAAAAACTGTTTGAAAACCATAAAGGGGTTTCGATTGGGGCCCATTCTGCTCGCTACGCCACTGCACAAATTGCATAGCCATAGACATTTAAATTGATTAGGTTTGCTTACTTTGTTTGGAAAAAAATCGGGGGCTTAGAAAAATTGGAGCCACTTTCGAATACAAAAAGAAAAGTCCCCCTCTTTTGACGACTTTTAAAATTTTGTACGAAAACTCATAGTATTGCTGCAGATAGTCAACTGGAAATTCTTAGATTCTTTTCTTAAGGCCTGCAATGAGAAAACGTCTTCAAATTGGCATCTAGACTGGACAAGCACAAGGTATTTAAGATTCAATTTGCATTACTCGAGGTGTATAGTTTTCATCAGCCTTTTTAGGTGTGACTTGTTAAGTTGCCTGACATTCGAAAAGCTGACCCTTGCCCCATTTCCTTTTGATCATTCATATTGACTTCTAAGATATCGAAAGCTCTCTGGCGACTTGCCCTCTGTTGGGAAAGTTTTTTCAGTCTAAGAATTCCTTCACTTTGCCGAACTTCTTCGAAATTGAGTATCGGCAGCGGCAGCTCATATCTGCTCATACCTTATTCTCTCCTTTTAGTGCTCAACAAATTGAAGCAGAACATACTTATTTATATGTCACAATAAACTACAATGAATTTCAATATAGATGGCGACACTGGCCTTGTATTTTCACAAACTGATCTCATCTTACCCTTGAGCTTGCCTATAAATTTTAGTGCCAAACCGGAACATAAATTAATCAAATACACTCAACTCTATTATGATTTATGTGCAGCCATACAAGATCGGCTGTCATCGCTGTATACACGCCCTACTAAAGAGTGATCTCACGTTTGCCTATTCAAATTCAAATACAAATTCAAATACAAATTCCTTTCTATTTTCGTTTTATCGTTCACAAATCATAATCTAAATTAATTTTCATCGCAGTTTCCCTCCATCAATGACATCGTCAGTCGTTTTGTTTTATTTGTTGTGCCTTGCTTCTAATTTATGAATTTGAGTTCTCCAAAACATTGATTGCAAGCGTCAAGCTTCCACATCCTCCATGCAAATTCATTATAGATACTCTCGCAACTCAAGCTATATTAGAGAGCCCGTCTAGCTCTAGCTGCATGTATTCAGACGCGATCGATGCAAGCGAAAATGTTTGCGTCCGCCAATTTGCCGCCAAACTGCAGTTGACGCCACTGCACCGCTATCCCATCGATCTGACAGCATTGCCTCATGAGAAAAATGACTCAATCATTTAGCGCAGAAACACAAACACACACACACTGAGTGTCTCTCGCTCGCGTTGTCTATAAGTCGTCTGTCAGGTTGACATTTCGCCTTGCCAATGTGTTGTAAATTTTGTGTGCAACAGCGAACAGCATTCACCTGCGGGTAATTAATTTCATTCGAAAGATTATTGACGGCGAACGAAACCGCATACTCTTGCTCGCTTGGGTCTGGTCTGGTATAGTACTAGTTGGGAATAACATTGACGCCACCACCACCACCACCACCGTCGCCGCCTTACAACGCTCGATTATGACATGTGGTTTTTATTTATTTGGTTGTTGTTAATTCAGCACAGAAAAAAAAAATTATTCTCGTCCCGAAAACAACTTGCACCTACAACTAACCCCCTTGATCGTTGTCCCCACCCACATGGGACATGGTTGAGATGAATTGCTCTGGCGTTGTGGCAGCTTTATGACATTTCGTGAAAAATAATCATCGCCCCAGCGACATATATACAACGACGATGATGTCGATAGAAATACAACCACGTCCAAGTTTTTATTAGCTTCCCTCGCTGGTTGACGTCGTTCCATCAATCACAGCACTCAGTGCAGCTATATTTGGAAAATGCAATGAATGACATCGAAGACGTATATTGATTGGATTTACACGATGACTCAGTAATTGTCACTGTATGATGGTGAATCTTAGTTGCGAGGGTGACTTAGAAAGGGGCCACCGCCAGGAAGCCAACTTGTATGGGTTTCTCTTCTCCTGATCGCCAATTCGACCACATCGCTCGGTGTTGTGAAAAATGAGAGAAGTCCCTACGAATGGGGATTGCCCCTCATCATTTGGAACTGTTAAGTACTGAGTAGGGCGCACGACGTTAAAAAAATGTCAAGAGAAGATTTGAATTCAAAATTAATCTTCGAACAGATACAGTTCAATTTAATCATCACGCTCGACGGCTATGCACCGAGTTTGAATGAATTTAACGCATCCATCCATATACGCAAAGTAAAAAGGTCCATTTATCTGACTCGGAGACTCTTTCCAAACCCTCTAGAGCTACATAGATACGTTGGGATATCCCAATTCGCCATGTAATTGATCAGCGGTTTGCCATTCCTAATTCGCCATTTAACTGATCTTCGGTTTGCATAGCAGTTGAGCAGACGTTTCAGCAATAGTTTCCATTTTTAAAGACCTACGTTTCTTGACATTGTCATAAGTATCTTGGAATGTTCAAGGGTTTCTAACTCTAACAAGATCATACTAACGTAAAATCTAGAAAGTGCTACAAAATGATGAGATATGGGAGAGCTGAAGCTACAAATGTGACTGACCAGAAAAGCTTCAGTTACCATACCATACTGAACGCGGATCTCGAGCGTGGATGTCCCCGGTGGAGGGAGGTCTGAGCCTTACCTGAGCCAGCTCATCAGCATAACTCCCTGGAATCCAAATCAGGGCAACTCTAAGTTGATCAAACGAAGATTAATTAAGATAAGCGGAAAACGACGATGATCCTCCCTCAAATCCAAGTGGACAGACAGGCTTTAGTAAGTTAATTGGTGATTAAGTTGGCTTAAGCTAGTATCAAAAATTGACTAAATTGAACAAAGTTTTTTTTTTTTAAAGAACGGAATAGAATTTGCAATAATCATTCGAAAAATTGTTCAAATGTCAAGCGATCCATTTTGAATCCCTGATTTTGGGGATGTGATAGCATTTTCGGTGTTTCTCGTCAAAGTTACAATGATGACAGTCAGTCTTTGCCTCACCTTTTTTTTGACAGATAGATTTCTCAGCCCTCGCCCTCTACGTCAAATCCCTGGTGACTTTTATTCAAAGTAATAAAGGAACAGCAACCATCCTGTTCATCCGTCTCCCTTTGACTTCTCCCAGCATCTTTTGCTGCAAACGGACATTCCAACCACCCACCCATTCAGCCCACTTATTTCCTCCCGCCCTTGCGTCGACGACGACAACGACGGGTCAGTCTAATGGCTTCCAGTCCATTATCTCGTCATGTTTGTTAGAAAATTTAATTACTCCTATTAAACAGCTTTTTTCGTTCTTTTTTTTTTTTGTTGCTCTCTGTTACTATATAGTTCGCATCGTTGTTGTCGTGTCGTCCACTCTCGCCCTTCACCCACTACCCTCGTTAATTTATAGCCGCGGCGCACTCTATGTAACCGAAGGGTGGGTGTCTTATTATCATACATTTTTCCTTGTTGCTGGGTATATTTTTTTTTTTTTGCTTCAGTTTTTGGGAGCATACTCGGACATTATTTTTATGTTGGTCGCTTGCCTTAAGTATTGGTCCTTCGTGGGACATAAACATGTCTCGCATTCAGTCACTCACCCCATGGGGAAATCAAAAATCATTTTTGTACTCCAAGCTATTGCTTGGACGACAGATGACCGCGTTGGCGCGATGAGATTTCATTCCAGAATTTTGGTATATGCGGGAAGTGGGACAAGAATATGTGAATGTATAGAGAAAATTAAATTAAAAAAAAATTGTCACATGGCCTCAAACTCGCAGATACATCCATCCGACTATACTTTGTGCAGTAAATGGAGTTTTGTCATTAAGTGGTTTTATTTTTATTTTTATTTTTATTTTGTTGAAGTTGGGGTAACAGTGCTATTGCCACAGCTACGAGTGGTACAAGTCAATCGAAATTATTATCTCGATGGACATTGTGTCTCTATAATAAAATGCAATAAATGACTGTCAAAATTGTTTTGTTCGTTAATCAGTTGATGTTAATTGAATTGAAATGTCCTATGGGTTGTTGGTGTTATTTTTTTTTTCTGGTGTATTTTTTTGAGTGGATAAAATGACAGTTTTTGTGTTTTTAAGGGAATTTCCATAAATATGACAAATATGATGAAATTTCGATCTGTGAGAGTGGGAAGATTAAATGGTTTCCATGAGTTTGCCGATGCGATTTTTACCATCTGGCCTTGTCCGTACCCAGAAATTGTATGCCTTAAATGTGTTGCTGTGTATCAGGACAACAATATTCTAAATTTTACTAATTTACCTTTCAAGCTAGTGTCGATAAATAGGGTTTGCATTGTTATTTTTTTGTGTAGGGCTTCCACGCCCCCTTATCCAATCCCGCCTACATTTTGTGAAGTGATTAAAACATACAATATTCATTTACCAAATTTCAAGGCGAACGCTTCCATAAATATAAAGTTGAAGTGTTTTAAATATACTTGTTTTGTATAGTGTGCCACGCCCCGTTTTTCAATCGCGCCCACATTTCGCGAGTCGCCTATGTCCTTCTTTATGTAGCAGACTACTTGGTTTACCAAATTATATTAGGATTGGTTTAGTCGTGAAAAGAAAACAAACAGACAGATAGACAAGAAAGACAGACAGAAAGACTGCCCAAAATGTATAAAGCTAAACCAGGCCAGCATTAGATCAGCAAATCTCTCTTAATAGGTTTTCAGCCTATATGATGGGCTGCAGCCGATCTTTTTACGGACGAAGCCCCTTTTGACACTTTAGACGCTTATAGATGTGCAAACAGACCTTTGTCAAAGTGCGTTGGTTATTTTTCTTGTATGCAAAGACCATACCGGATCTGAAGCACTGAACCTTGTGAAATATACCTTAGGGCCTAGAGTACGTAAAAGAATGAGCTATACCTAAATGCTGTTGCCCAACTGTTCCCGAAATTCAAAATCTAACACTATTGACAGAACCAAGACGACCGACGCAACGGTTGAAACTTTTATGTAGACTCTAAAAAACAGAGATGCCAGCAGACATAAAAGGCTGC
Source organism: Cheilosia soror (assembly GCA_949372485.1). Lineage (NCBI taxonomy): Eukaryota > Metazoa > Arthropoda > Insecta > Diptera > Syrphidae > Cheilosia > Cheilosia soror. The sequence continues at coordinate 4,704,061 of OX443564.1, forward strand.
CCAATCTTCGCCAAGGTTAGGTTTGGTTAGGTTAGTGGGCTGGCGAGGATTTCTCTGTGCCACACTCAGGTCAAGAAGTTGTCAATTACCTAACTCTGTATTCAAATTACTTACTGTGCTGCTACATACAAACCATCTCGTTGATTTGACGAAATTCATTATCTTGTCTATTGATGTTCTGGAAAGTTCGTCTATAGGTTGTTGAAGAAGCGACTCCCTAGGAATTTATACCTGGTGTGTTGGAGACAAAGGAAGTGGGTTGTATGTATCCTAAAAGAGCTCCCTCATCACCGCAGCCTATACAGAGTTCTTCTTCCGTTAAGCCCATTTTCTTCATATGGTACCGCAGAGTGTTGTGCCCCATAATGATACCTACGAGGGTGGACAGGGATTTCCTATGCTTTCGCATTATCTTCTCGGTTTTGGTTTCATTGAAGGACGGCTATATAGCATTTTTGTAATATTACAAGTATTTAAGGTTTCCCATCTATCGTTCGCCTTGTGGCTTTTCTCCTTGCTTCAAGCTTCAGTGTGTAGGGCGGGATGTTCACAGAGGGAACAACTTGTTCTGAAACAGCTGTCGAACTTTGTATTACTAATTCGTCTGATTTCTCATTGCCTGGAATGCCTTCATGTCCCCCGGAACCCAGCAGAGCGATACCTTGTGCTGTGTACCAAAAGTCTTGGGTCCTTCACGCAAGCTTCGATTTTATTTCTGGTACAGATATGGCTTTTATTGCTGCCTGGCTGTCGATAAAGAAGGTAATACCTCCAGGTGGCATTGCCCTTACCATAAAGACTCACGGGCTGCTGTTGTCACTGCCAGGAACTCTGCTTGGAAGAAGCTGCTATGGTCGGGGAGGCGTATCGATTTTGATATACCCAGCGATTTAGAGAAGAAACCTGACCCTACCACAGTGTCCATTTCAGATCTGTCTGTAAATACGAAATCTTTGCCAAAGTGAGTGGTCCTGCCAATGGTCCTCAACCTACGAACGGTTGTTGTCCGTCTTTCACAACATTTCGACCGTGAGTGCTGGGTCCCGTCTGAAACCTCGCCATTTACGCAGAAGTCAGAAAAAAAAATTCGAATTTCATAGGACCATCCGCGTTTCTGATTACGTTAATTTTAAAATACGAAAAAGTATCTGCTCCAACTATGAAAAGTGACAGGATGCAGACATCGGATCTTCCATAATTTTAAGGAATGATTGACTTTACTTTTGAATTTAGAATCAGGCTCATTTTGCAAAACCCTCAAAGAGTGACGGTGATGGTGACACACACAAAACTCGCTTCTACTTCATTCAAAAGCCAAACACGTTGTCCCGTGCCAACAACAACAATCACATAGTGTCGGCCGGCCGGCATAGAGAATCCATCATCATCTGGATTCAAGCGTAAATTACAAATCCATCCGAGCGTCTAATGGCGAGCATCCGTTTTATGTCATCGTTATCATCATGTCATGACTGCGTGATGGTTTGGTCATAGAAGCCGATTGTTGGTGTGTGGGTGTGTGTGTTGTTCACCTGTCCCGCATTTTGATGGACAACGCTTGTCATATTCATATCCACTGGCCAAACTAAGCGCGCCCGCCCGTATGTGCTTTGAACCGCATACCAAACGTATACACAGGACGATAGATAGATGCGACCTCGTAAACAGTTATAATATTTTTGAATAATTATAATTTCCTCTGGCATGACATCAGCAGAAAAGGACTCGATACGAGAAACAGAAACGCACACAATGGCGGGGGACGCAGAGAGCTATAATACGAATCCTTTTTGTGTCCAACAATGACCATCATCATCATCATCATCAACAGAATTATCATCGTCGTAGTCGTCATTGTCGTTGTCATTGTCGTGTCCTTGCTATATGATTGACAGGAGATCATTGTTGGGACGGGCATTTAGAATGCCCGATCGATAAGTGCATATTACACGCCAGAGCACACATCGCAGGACAATACCGGAATGACAATAAGGATAACCGCACATATACCCACCCGCTCAGACAGACATATACTACACCTCCTATATCGTATATGCCACATACAATGAACGATTGTCACACAGAGCAAGGCAGAGGGTTTGCTTGATGACGATGATGAGGCGACATTTCTCGATTATGAATCCTTGAGGTGGGTGTGGGTGATGCGATGGCCGATAATCCATCATTTTTCAGTAAAACACATCAAACATTGATGTTGGGGAATGGAAGTGACAATTGGTTTGGATTCGTTTTCGAATCCTCACAGTTGCGTGCGTATAACGCCACACACTGTGTTTGTTCTGTGAATGAAATGTAGTCCAGTTTGGTTGTCAGTTTGAATGATTGCCAGAAGCTGGCGAGTGGACTTTTCCTTGTATTCTACTATGATGATTAATAGTCATCATATGCAGTGGCAGTTGTGTTAATGATTGTGATGATGATTTAAAGGATTGTGAAACGCGCACGTATCTATATATGTGATGATTAGTCGAATTGGGTTAATGGGGTAGTGATGATGATGGTTGCCAAGGGATGACCGCGTCCCTGTCTGTGTTTGAAGACCCCGCTGATGGCATTCTATTTGAGGATTTCAAAATGATTTGCAATGCTTTGTGGTATTTCTTGGAAATTGCTAATATTTTTAGAGCGCTTGTAAGTTGTAACTGTTTCAATATAAGTAGTCTATCCACATCCGGAAAATGCAGTTTTTATTTGCGAAGAAAATGGAATATGGACAGCTTGTTGGAATTTCAAAATTATTACGTACTAGAGATGACAGTAGAAGCAGGACTATTTCGCGTTATTGACGAATAGCGCCGGCAGCAGTTGCATTAAAGAAATGCCGGCATTTGAACTCAGATCAAATTTTGAAAGTATTTTCTTGCTTGAAATGAAAAGACGATTCGACTGACCACAGGATTTTTTTTTTTAATTTTTCTAACAGCCTTTTAAATATTTTTCAATTTGACAAAAGAATTTCTAAAAAATATGAAAAAAAAAGTCCAATATTCCCAGTTTCATGTTTGATACCGTGGCGCCATCTAGGTTTTTTCTATTTCAAATATCCCTAGAAGTGTGTTGATTTTCCATGAATTTAAACAATAAACATTCCTATTTAGTTCTCACTCTTGGTAAAAAGAAACAGGTCTGCGATTTTTGTAGCTGGTTTTATGTATGTTACACGTTGACATGAAAACTACAGAAAAGATTTCGTTAAAACTTATTTTGAAATGTATCTAAAGACTCAGGGAAGGTTTTAGGATATGTAGTTCATTGCCCCGCCTACTTCTTTGGGGCGTTTTTGACCAATGTGTAGGCGTTTTGTAGTACTTTTCTAAATTTAACTTGCGATATAACTGAACGAATTCGTTTTCCTCTATCAATCAGCTTTCTTAGCAAATATTGACGTTGACTCGTGGCTCCCTCTATTTTTTGAATTTACCAAGCGCACAGAAGTAAGCACTTTTTGAATGTCTTTAGACCTCTGTATATCATCGCTCGTGATATTAACAAAAAACCTCAATTTTGTGCTGAACATTTTCTGATTTTTTGTCTCCCCAGTAGTCTAGTAACTAGCACCCATTTGTCTGTTGCTAGGAGGTCAGTTAACAGACATACATGGAAAAATAAAAATACAGCAAAATGTAGACTGGATACGTTGGGACCCATGACGGCCTTGGGATTATTTTTTCAAATAACTACAAACAGAGCAATGTGAATACTTTCTGAAGACTTCTGCAACTTTTACTGCTTTTTAGATGACTATCAGCAAATTTGGTATTTCAACCCGTTGCTGGTTTCACTGAACTCTGAACTTACTCAATATGAACTTTCCAAGACCTCCGCATCTTTTTCCAATCTCCAGATATTCCATAAAGCAATTCCCACTACTGAAAATTGTGGAAAACTTTGACTTTGATTTATGAAAACTTTAAAATTTTTTACATGCACAACATATTTAAAAGGGCGTTCCAAATTATGGTGTGGCATTAAAAATAGCCGTCATTTTAACAAATTTAGTGTTCAGACCAGTAGCGCCCTCTGAGTTTGTGTCATTGTTTAGTGTTTAATTCGATATATACAGAATTTTGACAATTCTTCTATAGACTTCTTTACCCCCTCTTTAAATTTTCGAGAAATCACAAAAAGCTCCGAAAAATTTAAAATAAAAATATTTCTGAAATAAGCTGTCGAGATATGAAAATTTGTCAAAAAAAAATCAAATTTCAGTTTTGTACCATGGACTATTTTTTATTTCAATATATAAGCAGATCTTTGGCTGCTCATTGAAGTTTCTTAGACCTCTATAGCTGTGAGCGTTCTCAAGATATCCTAAAAAAACAAACCTGAGAAGAGTAAGTTTTTTGAAAAATGTTTTCTTAAAAAAAGTCTACACGCAATGAAAATATTTGTTCCAGACTAGAATAGCATTCATAATTTCATTTAAGTAGATAATTGTTGGTCTTAAAATTTAAAAAAATAACGCTTTTAAGCCAATTTAACTGTGGCGCCCTCTAGAGGGGTTTTTAAAATCTTACTTTAACATATAAGTGTGGGTACTCATTCGACGGCAAAACGTATGAGAATTACAAAACTTTTGTTTCATGAAAAGTTTGGCATTCATTAAGGGCCTCAATAAAGGACTTTCGTCTTATACGGGGATATGTGGTGCTTAGAAATCTTTCTTAAAACTTTACAATGACCTCTCGATTGGTTGTTTTTTTTACTACACTCTGTCTTTCCATATCCTTACTTGTTTCTTCTTCTGTTTGTATAGTATATATATAGAACAACCACCACCGCGCATCTTTCCAGTGCACATTCATCTCTCGTCCTCGCCCAACTCTTTCATTGAACAAATCAATCGCCCGTTCTTCTACAAAAATGAAAATCTCCGCCGAGAGCCATCTGTCAATTTGGATGGGTAAAATCAAACACTTTGCCATTCTTCGTCTGCTCGCAATTTGTCTACGATTCCCCCCATGGACACATCAAGCAACCATCGCCCTCGATCACACATTTGTATTGAAGAATCAAAACTGTGGACGTAACCATTGCTCATCTTAAAAAAAAATTCTCACCACATCGTGCAAGGATTTATTTATCCTTTTTTTTTTTTTGTTGTATGTCTTCTTGCAAACATCAACTTTTATTGATGTGACCACATTCATCATCGCTATATGGATGCGCGCCAAGAAAGCCAAGGCGCTATTGAGAAATCATTTCATCGACGATGGCAAAAAATAATAGAAAAAAAAAAAAACCGTCAAATCCAAGACGAAGGAGATGTGAATCCAAATAGATTACCTATCTCGCAAGTCAGAGGCACCCAGTAGCAAACATCTTTGTGTCCAGGATGCATCCGGCTCCATCATCATCTTGACATACGGACGGGGCGGTCGGGCGGTGGGACTAGAAAACATATTTTTGAGTGATATCCAAGAAGACGTCCATTGCATGAGAGTTTCCAATATTAGCCAAGGCAACATATCAATACACACATTCGCCCCCCATCCACGTTCGACAGTCGACAGATTGAAGCCCTGAGACGAGGGTGATGGGTTCTTGGCTGCCGAGGTCATAGGTGGTGAATGGTAGTTTCGTCTCAGCTATTTTGTTTCAGTGATATATCCCTGCAAAGGATATTCTTGCACACACATATTCCATCCATCCACTGTAACCTCCCCCATCATTGAGCAGGATATTTTCTATATAAACGTATGACGTCCACAAGGCATCATAAGAAACGTCCTTGTGCTATACTAATGGTATGGTGTTGGTTGGTCCTTCGCTGCAACACCGTGAATGAAGGATTTCATATCTTCCCTAAGCGTCTGGTGCCGATGCCACCTTCTTCCGCTGCCGAGTGTGTGCGCGCCCATTTTGCACCTTATTTATGGATTGTATTTATCATTTTTGAAATATTGATAGGATATTAATCGTGAAGTATGTGAGTGTGAGTGTCTGACTGGCTGGCTGGCTGGCGGTACCAGCTCGGCCATAGTCGCCGTTCTTCGCTATCATCCGTCCGGCAAGTGTTCAAAACCAGCCGGAAGGAATGCATGAGGCTAAGATGGATTGCAAAAGATGGTCGTCGACGATGACTATGAACGAAGAAGAAGAACAAGAACAAGAAACATAGAAGCAACATACAGTGCAAGATGAAAGAGGTTCGGTTGGCAGATGACGAATTGAAGAATATGACAGGAGCTGGAGTGAGATGGTGCTTGCACATATTCTGTACCAGTTTCCGGCCGGTAGTGCGATTTGGGATATATATATTTTTTTTTCGTCGCTATGTTGCCCCCTTTCGTCTTTGGCAATTTATTTCGATTGAGCTATGTGGAGTGGAGACATATTTCGGAAAATATATCAAATTCTGATGCAGGCGGTGAAAGGTGAGAGAGTGGGGCGAGGTGCTTCATGAATTGTATCCCATTTACATGTGCATGGATGTGATTTATCACGCGAGATCCAACGAAAGGACTTTTCGAAAGCAAATTTCTCAAAAAGTCAAACTCGATATTTATTGAATAGAAGGATTCACAATTTTTTGGGCTTTGGTGGACTTTATAAGGCTGCATTGGGACATCGGTCATCAGCAGTGGGTGTCATATCTTAATCTGGTTATATGGTAGCCTGTCTGGAACTACTTTTGTAGGACCAAAATATAATTATCTTCCCCAGGAGGGCTCATGGAACAGTTCTACGCTTAATGGACAATGAAGTGAGATCTACATAGAGTCCAAGCCCCAAGGAACCACAAAGATTCAATTAAAGCGAGCAAATGAGAGAAGCTTCTTTGAACTGTGCAGCGAAGGAGACTATAGCCGTCTATTAGCCACGCATGGAACAGCTCTAACGCTTTATGGACAATGAAGTAAGATCCAAAGAGAGTCCAAGCCCCAAGGAACTACAAAGATTCAATTAAAGCGAGCAAAGAGAGAAGCTTCTTTGGACTATTCAGCGAAGCAGACTAGAGCCGTCTATTAGCCACTGAAGTTGTTACGCAAAAGCTAAAAGGTGGTCGAAGGACTTCAAAATTCAATTCGACGTATACGAGTACTTTTTCCCAACAACTAAGACTCGAAGAAATCAGACTCTAGAAATATCTTCTGAGGGAAAGAAGGTAACTAAGGAGAATACACTTTTCGAAGAGGTTGAAGACAGACGCCTGACGTCGATTATGTCCCTACGACCATCACATACCAAAACGACCGAAGGCAGTACACCATACTGGTGGCGTTCCACAAGGCACCGTGTTAGGCCTTGTGCTATATTATGCCGAAAACGAGCGCAGATAGTACTCCATAACTGGTGGAGTGGTGGTGTTCCACAAGGTTCATTTGTTAGACTCAAGATAACGATGTCGTCTAAAATAAATTACTTTGCCGAGGATATAGTTATAGTGGTGGAAGCCAATACCCAAACGAGCTAGAACATGACTGCATGAAGCCATAAGGTCCGTGAAAGAATGACCGAAGCTACGACTAGCTGAAGAGAAGACAGAAGTATTACTTAGACAGTAAAGCTGTCAGTGACCATAGGGCCGGCGGCGGGCGGTCTCAAACCCAAAATTAAAACCCGATTTTTAGGGCCGGTGCAATGAAGATCAAAGCATTTGCGAAGAAAACTCTGGGGACGTAAATGTGGCGAATTCTTATTGCCCCTCACGATCCAATGTTTGACGGAAGTCCTTCGAGGAACAAGGGCAAAAAGATGGGGATTTCTGTCAGCATCAGCAGTAATGTATATCAGAGAAAATGGTTCTAAGATTGTACATTCCAGTCATTACAGATGCCAACGCATCTATCTGCATCCCAACCCTTCCCCATTTTTTATATTGAGTCTTTAAATTTAAAGTTTAAAATAAAATTTAAAAATCTTTTACTGACCTTTAGACAAAAAAAAAACAAAAACTGCCTACAGCTAATAATGACATCCAATTTGCATGACTTTTATTTCTGTCAAACTTTTTGTTTATTCGGCTTTTCAATTCGCATGCATATACTTTTCCGTGCGGTTAGCTATGTGTCAACTCAAATTAATTCAAATATGATGCTTGGAAAATTCATCTATTCTATATAAAAAAATAAACAAAAAACACCTCTAAATTAAAATAATTTCCATAATATGCTTCATCAGGCGTCATTGATGACAACAAATAAACCCCGCATACGCTGCCAATATAGTCATTCGCTCTAACCACTATCACCACGAATCACGAGCACTATACCGACATGTCATCATCATAGTCACTGTCATCATCATTATCAGTATAGTTGTGAAAAACTGGCAGTTTTTGGTTTGCAGGGGGGGGCTAAAACTCAAAATAACAAATACGATCGAATGCACATTGTGGCAGCCAGTATTGAATACATGACAGACCCAATGGCAGGCGTTGCGGTTACCAACCAGAGACACAAATTCTGATATAAATGAGCCGGCGAAACAAAAGAATTGAATAGAAAATTTTACACAATTTTTAACTGATGTTGGATTGTTGGGGATATTAGAATAGACGGTTTTTTGTTAGCTGCCGTATATGTCCATCGCGATTGACATTATTTTTAATGGTTGAGTTTACGGTTGGTTATATACATAGATCGTAACCTAAATCGGGTGTGGAGGTGTAAAATGGGTGCTACACTTCTTGGAAAAAGGATGGTAGTTTGGTTGTGGGTCTGTAATTTATGGCTTCTGACTTCTCTAAAGCATTCGTTTGACAGTCAATTTTATGCCAAATTTCATAGCAAATAAACTAAGGAAGGCTTGCTGAGGACTTTCCTGTCAGACGTTCTTATGAGGTGGCGCATTGGAAAAGGTGTGCTTTCTTTTCGGGGGTCGAACCGGAGACCACAGCACTATTTAACACACAAATCTAGATGCACTTGTGTGGTAGGTATCTAGTACTTGGAAAAATGATGGTGAATGGTGTATAGCCTTTTGTCTCTGTCTGTCTGAAGGCACCATGATTGAGTGTCAACGCGATCCAACTAAAGGCCAATAAACTACCAATCAAATTGAGTATTGACGATCAAACGACGTTTTAAAAAATTGCTTTTTACACGTCTGAAACAAAAGAGCAGTCGATATAAGAACAGCGCTATAGCACTGAGATCTACTGCCTAAAAAAAATCGCTTAAACGAGTTTGGACCTCGACCAAATCACTGGAACTGGAGGTATCTACCTACTGGCTAAAGCAAAGACCATCAGCCTGGATTTTTAAAGCATTTATGGTCAACAGGTATAGCGTGAGTAGAGTGTTTCTAAAATCACAAGCGCACTGTCTGAAATGAAGGCGATGCAAAGTTGCAATTGGAATAATGTCAAAGATTTAGAGAAGCAGTTTAAGCACCAAGCTATACCTACGTTCCTTCCACTACAATTTCGAATCGGAAAAAGTTGCAAACGTATTTGCCCAACTGCGTAAACTGCCCTTCCAATTGGCTCAGTCGGTCCTCAACTTTTTTGAGTAGTCAGTGGTGTTTTCTTAAATTTAAATTTTTATTATTTTTTGGGGTAAGTTGGTCAATTTAAAGACGTGAGTACGTCTTTCGTAGTCACTTTAGAGTCACTTTAGAGTCACTTTGAATGGTGATTGGTTCGTTCATACTTTAATTCCATGTCCAAAAGGTACCTTCAGATATTCGTCATCGTCACTAGATGGGTTTTAAATATTCTGAGGTTGTATTGAGCCTCTGCTAAGTGTTTACGTCTTTGGTTACTTGATGCCAAGCATTCATATAGAATGTGTGCCGCAGTTTTTTTGGAAAAGTCTGCCCATATATCAGTGGAACTTTTGCCGATTTGATAAAGTTGCCAAAGCAATAACCGTTGACACCATTTCAGATTTTCAGAATAATTTAAACTCACAAGAGACTAGCTCAGTATGGATGACAGGTCGCAAAATGAAGGGAGTTGCCGAGTCCTTGCAAGCCATCGAAGGTCTAGTGACCTGACTTTGTTGTGGGCATCATGCAGTCCGATAGTGTTAAGGCAGTTATAGTTGAATTCGGCGGTTTAAGAGCTTTTAGCGCTGTTTGACGGTTTCAAACTATATACTAACGACGGACTGTCTGATATTTCGTTTTCAGTACTCTTTGGTACAGAGCTTGACCTTATTGTTGTGTGTCTCCCAGTGAGAGTGAGATATCACTGAGAAGCCCGCCACTGATATCTGACTCAACGTCAGTTTCCATTTTTGAACCTTCCATTTCCATATATCACAAGTCAGTCAAGCGAAAATCTCAGACTCAGAGCAGTCGCTGAAAGTTGACGGCAAGATTTAAGTCCCTAAGAACTTTTATATAATATTTATTGATCTTTGGATCTGAATGTGACTCTTTTAGATGAACTCGTTTGAATTTTTCACTTTGCAGAAGCCTCTTAAGTCGTTTATCTACTGTAGATACTGTACTGTACTGTACTGTAAATACTGTACTGTATTTTCGATCTTCAAAGTTTGACGTTCGCTATCTCTTTACCCACCTTATACGGACGGTCGTTAAGTTTTATCGTTAAAGGGGTCGTTCACGTTGAGCGATGGTCTCGCGCACTCTCGATTGCATTGCAAGGGCCGTATGAGATTTTCAATCAACCTTACAAAAGTCGCAGCATGAATAGCTCGCTTAGAAAGAATGACGATAGTGACATCGGTCCAATAAATCATTTTTGAACGAAGACCCCAATTTTTGGCGATTTAGTATCGATCAAACCTTTAATATACATATATAGATGAACGTCTGCGATGGGAGATTGATTTCTGTGTTCCATTAGAAAGGTTTTTCGTATATTTTTTTCTAGACCTTTAGAAAGCATTAGGTTAGGCTTAGTCTAAATGATTCGGGAACTATTCAAAGCTGAATTTTAAATTTGATACAAGTGGAGGCGTTAGTGTCTCGATTTCGAGTATAGCTTTAGTTACTCTTGGAGCTATTTAAAAAAAAATGACACAGGTTTTTGTCCAACTTCTGTGACATATTTCGAGCTAAAAAGCTGTTTGCTTCTGGCTCGCATTTTGTTTGCGTTCTTATCCCTCTCCGACGACAAGCCATAAATTCTCAAACTAAAGTTCAGCGGTCAAATGCAAACAGTTTTGGTTGGTTGGTTCTTTTTTTTTCACGCAGAAAATACGAAAAATAAATATTTAACCACCTGTCACCAAATTGCTGGCTACATTCGGCACGGTGCCATCATCACCTATGCTATATGCATGCAGATGCAACCACCAATCGCCTATCTTATTACCCACACACTAGTCAATGTCTAAATTAATATCGTAATATCGTAAAATTGGTTATTCTGTTTTTCAGTTTTTTGTTGTTGTTTTTTCTATTTAAAATTTATTTATTTTTCCGCTTTGCCAATTGTTATTTGGTCATTAATTCCAACATCATCCTCTAAATAGATTTAAAATCGTACCAGAACCGACCGGGCCTCCCCCAATCAGCGTACTAATGCGATGTGGCGGTGATTTTTTTTTTTTTGTTCAGCTCTTCGGGTGTTGGTAATCACTGATAAATTAACATTCACAAACGAAATAAACTATACAAAAAGGACCCAAACAGGCAGAGAGAAAAAAAAAGAAAATCACAAAAACACGCGATTGAAAATAGTTTACATATTTAAATTTTAATTGCTATTTACAAATTCGTAATGCGAATTTGTTTTGTCAAGGGATGCGGGTGTCAGAATGTGGTAGTGGTGGTTGGTCAGCAAGCCATATCCTTGCGTATTGTTTTTTTTTTGTTCGTTGTATACCTATAGGTTACGCACAAACTTTTTTTTTATCTATTTTTTGTGTACGGCAGCGGCGGCATCTCTCTGTTTGAACATTTAAATCCATTGTGAGATTAATTATTTTTAGCATTACAAATTCCATAATTGACATATATCACAAAAGATTATAACGAAATTAAGGACGAAAAGTACGGGACGTCGGATGGCGGATATGCGGGAAAAAACACAGTTTGGCATTAAATTGAATATAGAAATTCCCTTTGTTTTGTCAAATGAGGTTAGCGTACGTAAATGCTTTTGGACATGAGTGGTGCCATGCCAATTCAGCAGCCAGTCTAGTGTGTTGACAGTGCGTGGATTAATTTGAAAAATGCATATAATTGCACAGCTATCAGATGGAAAAATGTTGGGTGTGGCAAAAACATTATTTTGTAAATATAGTTGGGAGATAATAATGAATTAAATTCAAAGGCAAATTTTGATTAAATTTCATTACATATAGACAACAAGTCTTTAAAGTTACAAACAAAATTTGACATTAACTTGAGAAATATCAAATAATCCAACTTTTTTTAGTAAATGTTTGGCTACATGTCTAAACGCTCGAAAAACGTCCCAAAAAACTTAAGCGAATAATATACAAAAAAAGGACATCTTAACCGTACCGAAAAACGACTTAAAAAAAGAGCCTAGAAAATCATCACAGTATGTCTTAAAAATTGTTCAAAAAGGACGAGTGGATGCAACAAAAAGCGTCATAGAAAATGCCGCAAAATATTCCCGAAGAACACTCTTTACATCGATCAAGGGAACTCAAAGAAAAACGTCATAAAAATGCCCATATAATCGCTAAGAAAAGTGTCCCCAAAAATCACTTCAACAAACTTCCCAAAAAGCCCGAAAAACGTCTTAACAAGGCCCACATAAAACACAGCTCTAAAAAAAGTCAATAAAAAATGTACCAAAAATTCTCAGAAGAGCGCATAAGAACAAGCCCACAAAATTCTTCGAAAAGTGTTAAAAAAAATCTCAAGAAAACAATTTAAAAAACCGTCTAAAAGGCTTCGAAAACGTCACGAAGAGCATGTTAAGAAAAATAAAATGCGTTGTCAGAAGAGCCCCAAGAAACAATCCAAAAATCCGCTGAAAAGGTGAAAAAAATTTCCTAAAATTTCTCAGAAGAACGCATAAAAAAAACCAAAAAATTCTTTGAAAAACGTTCAAAAAACTCCTAAGGCGACAGTCTAAAAAATCGACTAAAAGCCTTCGAAAACGACACGAATAGCATGTTAAGAAAAATAAAATGCGTTGTCAGAAGAGCCCCAAGAAACAATCCAAAAATACAGCAGAAAAATGTCCCAAAAATCCGCTGAAAAAGTGAAAAAACTGTCTCAAAAATTCTCAGACAAAAAACAAGACAAATAAATGATTTGGAAAACGTTCAAAAATAAATAGGAAAATAGCCTAAAAATCGACTAAACGGCTTCGAAAATGACACGAAATGCATGCTAAGACCCTTCCCTGCTAAGGCTCGAGAAGGGCAATATAAATCGCCTTGAAAAATGCCCCAAAAAAACCCTGAAACCACCCATAAAAGCGGTCAAAGAAAACGCACAAAAGGACGTAATAAAAATACACCTAAAAACGCTAAATAAAAACCAAAAATTGTAAGAAAAGCATTTCTCAAAAATGTAGAAAATTGTTTTAATACCTTCAAATAAATATAATAGAATAAACCATAAGTTAAGAAAGTTTTGGAAGGGTCCTAAAAAAATTGAATAACTCTAAAAAAATGATTAAAAATACGCCATAAAAAATACCCGACCAATAAAACAAAATGCACTTTAAAAACTGTCAAAAGAGCTTCAAGAAATAGTCAAAAAAACCAACAGAAAAATGCACCAAAAATCCTCCGAAATGTGTTCTAACAAAGCCCCAATACGGCTCAAAAAACTTTCCATATAATTTTTTAGAAAATTATTCAAAAAAGTGGGAACTGAAAAATCTCTCCGAAATGGTCTAATTTATAAACGTCTTCAAAATCTATTCAAAAACTCCCCGAAAAACTGATATAAATACCAACATAAACCATAAATGTGGGAGTGTTCTGAAAATGTCAGGGAAAACCCCAAAAACCCTTGCAAAAGGCACCAAAAAATCTTTCCAGAAATGACGCGAAAAATGCATCAAATATTACCTTGGAAATATCTCCAAAACTGCTCTGAAAACTATAAAAACGACCTAAAAAATGTTTCGAAAACGCTCCAAAAAATGTCTAGACAACGTCGAGAAAAATGCTCTAAAAAAGTCCCAATAAATGCCTCCACAAAAATTAGATAAAAAAAGAATAAAAATATTGTTCCAGAAAACCCTCGAAAAATGCAACAAAAAACGCCTTGAAAGAAGTCCTAAGAAAGAACCATAAAAATAGTTCAAATAAACGTAAAAAACGTCTCAAATAAGTCAAGTCTGATGCCATAGCCGAACATCTTAGAATCATTCTCAGGGGAAGGGGCCAAGGGGGATAAACCTGTAGTCACCCCTCACTCTTTAACCACTGGCCCTTATTGTTATTTTTGGAACACCTCAAGTGGGGTAATTAAGATCCTTTCTTACGCCAACTCCATTCCCTAATTTCATTCTAAAAGGTGGTAAAAGTAAACAGAAATTCACACCATCGCAAAAACACATTTTCCCCCTCCCGAATCAATTTGGACGTAACCACATCAGTTTTATTTAATTTACTTACTATAGGCCAAAGACTAGATCTCTAAATCAAAACAACAACTTTTTGTCCTCTAACACAGAACTTCCCTCAAATCCTTTCAGTGAAATCCTAAAACTGTGAAATAAAACCCACTGCTCGTGATGTTATTGAATATATTTCCTTTTTTTTTTATAAAATTCCTCTCACTCTTTTAAATCACCAGAACCACCCTTGCCCCGGGGATGAAATACATTTTTTGCTGCTCCAGTGTCCAGGCTCGATTGTGACGATTTTATGGTCAGTTATTTCGATGATTGCTAACGACCATTGTTTGACTATGCAATTAGTTTAAATCCATTTCATGGTGATAGAGAAAAAACAGATTAAATGCGTTTGACGATGCGACGCGATTGCCCCGCGTATATGAGTTGGGGGAGGGTTGTCTGATTTCCTGCACAGTCCCGCATCTATTATCAGAAAGCCATCATCACCGACTATACCAGAAAAAGAAACAAAAAATAGATTTTCAAACTGCAAAAATAGAAAAGAGTCAAATTGATATGCAAATTTCGATTGGAAACTAATTTATTTGTTAAACATTTTAAATTGATTAATTATTACTGCGTGTGTGTGTTTGATTGTTGTGTGCGGATACATAGGTGTGCCTGTGCATGGGTTTGATTTATCCTCTCGTAGCCTGATGGTAATGATGACAATATTGGTTAGGGGAATGAAAAATAGTTATTCTATTTATTTTTGCGCTTTGTATAGCAACCTGGTGTTGGATTTAATTTGATATTTAAATAAAATAGGATTTTAATTAAAAAAAAAAAAAATACATGAAAAGACTGCATAATTGATGGAGGATTGTTTTTGTTAGACTTGCATTTTTTTAATATCTAATTTGGTAGTAGGCTAAAGTTTGCACAAAACTACGGATAATTGTGTCAAATTCGAAAAATTTATATAAATACTTGGGAAAACAAAAGAAACTGCTTAAATCGCTCGCACTTGGTCATCGGTATAGCAGGATAGTTGGAAAATTAAAAAAAAAACCATAAAAAGATAAAATCATAAAATCAAGTAAGAAAAGCCCTAAAAAAACTCAACAAAAAACGTTCCAAACATCTCACTGAAAAGAGCCCCACAAAATCGTTCCAAAAGAACAGAAAAACGCAACGAAATAGAGCTGAAAGAACGGTGTTAAACGATTTCAAAAATACGCCCCACAAAATGTTTCACATATTGTCACAAAAGAACTTTGAAAAATTACAAAGAAAACAGCTCTAAGAATAGCCATTTATAACGCCTTTTAACACATTCAAAAACTTCCGGAAAAACTCATAGAAATACAACGTAAACCATATATTGCAAGTATTCTGAATAGGTCTGGAAAAAACCCTCCAAAAACTCAACAAAAACGTCCGAAAAAGAACAGAAAAACGCAACAAAAAAGAGCTAAAAACACTGTTAAAAACGATTCAACAAAGGATGCCAAAAATATCAAAACATTTACCGGAAAACGCTAAACAAAAAAAAAAGACGCCCCCATAAAACGTTTCAAAAAATTACTAAAAAAAACGGCTCTAAGAATAGCCATTTATAACGCCTTTTAACACATTCAAAAACTTCCGGAAAAACTCATAGAAATACCAACATAAACCATAAATTAAAAGTGTTCTAAAATGGTTCCGTTAAGCCCTAAATAAACTCAACAAAAAATGTTGCAAAACATTGCACTGATAAGTGCGCAACAAAAAAGAGCTGAAAACACTGTTAAAAACTATTCAACAAAGGATGCCAAAAATATCCTTAAAATTTACCGGAAAACGCTAGAAAAAAACACAAAATGCTTTAAAAGACGCCCTAAAAAAAAGTTTTGCAAATTATCACAGAAAAGCTTCGAAAAATTACTAAAAAAAACGGCTTTGAGAATTCCCATTAAAAACGCCTTTAAATAGGTTTAAAAACTTCCGGAAAGACTAATATAAATACCAACATAAATCATAAATTGAAAGTGTTCTAAAATGGTTCCAAAAAGCCTTAAAAAACTCAGCAAAAGACTTAGCAAAGCATTGCACTGTCAAGTGTTCCTAAAATCGTCTCCAGAGAACAGAAAAATACAACAAAAAAAAGCTGAAAACACTGTTAAAAACGATTCAAAAAATGTTTCAAAAGACGCCCCAAAAAAACGTTTCACAAATTTTCACAAAAAGCCTTTGAGAAATTTTTTAAAAAATAGCTCCAATAATAGCCATCAAAAATATTTTTAACTACGTTCAAAAACTTCCGGAAAAACTCATAGAAATACCAACATAAACCATAAATTGAAAGTCAAAGAAGCCCCTACAAAAATGCTTCAAAAGTAAAATGAAAAACACACTCAAAAACTCACAGACAAATTTACTTAAAAATCCACTGAAAACGAGCTGAAAAATGCACCAATTGCCTCGAAAACGATTCCAAAAATGTCGCAGAAAGTATCCTAAAAAAAGGCTCATAACTGATTCAAGAAAATGGCATAAAATCTGCTCAAAAAAGATGCGCATCAAAAACTTCCCCAAAAATGTATATGAACACAAACATATGGAAGTGTTCTTAAAAGGTCCCAAAGGTAAGGAATCGACAATCGAAATTCGTCTGCCAGTCAGAACGAATCAGAAAGGCCAATACTTCCGTCAACTCCATCAAAATGAAGTGACGATATCAACTCAAGTCCAACCAGCATATTGAACTATATGGACCACCGGTCGACCGATTTCAGGCACCGAAGATAAACCCCGCCACATATGAAGCATTTATAAAGACGACCTGTAAAAAGCAATATTCCTAAAAAAAAGACTCCCAGAACGACGATGGAAAGTGTTTACAGCTTCATTAAGCTCTAAAATAGACCTTTGATGTTAGAATAGAATAGGAATTAGACAAGGTGATGGTGCTCTCATGGTAACTTCTTCTGTGACACATTTGACAGAATTGTGCGAAACTTACAACTCAACACCAGAAGGACATTTAAAAAAAAAGTCTTGCATGAGATTGACATCATTGACAGAACACAGCCTCAGCGAGCTGTCACTATGGCGCTTTTATACAAATATCTTCACAGAAGTGGCAAAAATGTGCTTAGTATTGAATGAGGACGAAACCAACTACTTGCTGTCAACGGGAACTGAAATCAAATCGGATAGAAAGTCATAAAGGACAGCTAGAATGTTAAGGTAGTTCGGGACATCATCTACTTATCAAATCGGAAAATCCCATAATTTTAAAAATCAAGCGAAGAATTGCACTAGCCAAAAGTTGTTTTTTTTCTATAGAAATTGGGTGTAGTGAAGCCTCAAGAAAGACTGAAGATACCTTCCTATTAACGACCCTGATCATGACATAGAAACAATGACGTTTCTGTCCGCGAAAATGTATGCAGATATCCTTTGTGGTTTTCAAGGCAGATCTCTTCGAATAATTCGGTCCTCCTTGCATTGACAGTTCTACGAGCCTCACAAAAGTTCGAATCAGCCGTCTTAAATGCATAGAACATGTTGAGCGAATGCATACTAAAGATCCAACCGAGGGATCTTCAAACTTCGATTTGAAGAAGGGTAACGCTGTAGTGGAAATACTCCCTTTAAGACTTCAACTAAAGTGGACTGTGCAACTAAACTATAGAACGGCACTGCAGCGCCACCTAAGTGTCAGATGGTTTAATATGCGAACATATAGATGGCGCAAAAGATTCAGTGGCAAAAACTTTTTTTATTTTTTACTTTTGAACACGTCGAAAACCCTTTTAAAAACCTTCAGTAAATAAAAGAAATGGCCACTATCTCCTAATGCACCCTATTGATGATGACAGGTTATCCAAATCCTGCGTGCAATACCAAATCCCTAACGCACATAGATACAACCATTAATTCATTCGTGTATAAATATTTTAAATGAAAAATAAATAAAATACCCACAGTTGACATTTATTAATTAAAAATAGAAAATTTATTTAAATTTTAGTCAAATTGTCATCAAAGTTACCGCAGGGTGCGTATACGTATGTATTGAATATAACTGATTGTTGTGCGCATTTCAGCGGAAGTTGAGCGTAAGCTAATTTTTTTTTTAGCCGTGGTGTATCTATAGAGATAATAGGGTTTGAGGCGACACGACAGTCAGGATATTTGTGCGTCTCTCTTCGCTGACAGCATGGATGCGTATAGCCATTATATGCCGAAACTGAATCTGACAACAAGGCAAATTATATAAATTTTTGTTTTGTTGATTTATGAGCTTTGTATACTTGATATGGAGATATATACATATATGTATTTATTTAACTAATTTTTTTTTGTGACCAGGGATACATGTGTAAAGTCCCGGTCTAATCCTGTAATCAAATAAAATTTTGATGTTGTATTATTTAAGTTTTTGTCATGACGTTGACCTGTGGGGCATGTAGTGGCAAATTGATCTGTGGGTGGATGGACGGGTGGAAAATTTAAAAGTTCTTTTACCTCAACCATCATTCAAAAATACGTAGTTTTAACTGGGGAAAGTTTTCTCAGATGCATTCAGAATTTAATTAAAAAAAGTTAAAACTAAACAAATCCATAAATCAATTGGCCGCACACAATGAGAAAAAATTCTTCAAAACGCAAAAATAAAATAAAAAAAAAATAAAAAGCCGAAAAGGTGTTGGATTATTAAATTATTTATGCGTTCACAAGTGGGCCACAATAATTAGCCACACATCACACACATAGCAATTGTGAGTCAATGTGTGTGGCAAGTTGATTGCCAGCAGTCGATCATTAGGCTCTGATAGAACGACGGAGGTGGATTTATTGCCAGGCACATTGTTTAAATGAAATTCACAAAGCTAAAGCGAGGGTGTGTGGAACACCCACACACATACTGCTCTGATGATTTGCTAAATTTTATTTTTATTATACTATTGCATTAAATTATAATCAAAGTTCATTCGAGAAAATATTATTATGTAGCGAGTGAGAGAATGTTCTGTTCTGTTTAAATGGCATGATTGATGGGCGAAGCTAATTGGATTGGAATAGGTGGGAGTTGTGTTAAAAAGATGCAACCTTACATTATATCTGTCATTCGGGTTGAGTAGGCAATTCTGTCATGTGATTATCGTTTAGCGGGAATTTTACTTTCAGCTCGGTTAGAGGGGGTTGTCGAAGGATAATGCTGATAATTTGCTAAATGGATGCCTTTGTAAAGAGATTGCTTGGACATAAAGCTAGATACCAAGAGCATACCTACTCGCATTTTTGTTCTAATAGTTCGGGTGCTGCAAATTGACAACAACACAGCTTCTGACCGCTGACGACTAGTTCAGATCAATAATTGCGCTGTAGGAGGCTTCTCTTTTAAGATATTGAATAAATATACGGTTCGGAATAGGTTATGTTCAAGTAGGGTGGATGGGAAAAAAGCCGATACGATACATATAGACCACTATAATGTGATTCCTGCCCAGCTCTCTCCCGTAGAAGGAGGCTTCACTTGGGAGCCTTCCATTGCAACGAGTTGGGTGACAAACACAGACATCAGAAGCCTCTTAAGCTTTATAAAGAGCTCAAAATGGTTCAATTAGTAGGGAGATCTTATATGATCCATTTTTCGTGGTATAACGATGGACCTATGCTGGTCTTAGTGTGTTGGCGTTTCCCATCTGACAACCACTTTCAACCAACGACACCATATGTGGTCTCTTGTGATATCAGGAGAATTTTCGAAATTGTTTTCCCTTACTCGTTGAAAAAGTTTGAACTTCCACTTAAGCGTTAAAGACTTCGAATGCCTTTTGATAAATTGTTGAAGTCGTTATACATAGTAGAAGACTCCCAGATGGGGTTTCGAAAGAGCCAGGCAAGTACAAGGAAAGTTAAAAATTGCCTCCTCCTCCTCCGTCTATACAGAATCTCTAAAAATTGGTTAACATTACGCCAAACCTTGTTTCATGCTTGCCTATAATAAGACAGTCTATCGCTGATAGTCTATCGAGAGAGATTAAGCTTAATAGAACGTTTCAGATTCAGGTTTGGCCAAATCTTCTGATATCTATGACTGTCGACTTAAGGTTTGTTTTTGTTTTGCAGGCGAAACCTCTACGGAGTGATGCCTTGAGCTTCGCACCGGCCAAACGTCTCCTAGTCTACTTTCTCCAAGCTTGTATAGATATCTCCAAGTCTCTTAGTGCGATAAGTCTTAGGTATCACGTGTCCCTGATGCCATCCACTATCAAAAGTGATAGGAGGTATTTTAGGACTGTTCCTCATGATGTTTATGAAGCTAATTGAAAGCTTAATTTTACCGACCGACTCAGAAGAGAACCCGCCGTCATTAAAACATCTGACAAACTTCCAAGAAACTTTGATCTTACCCAGCCCTAAAAACTCGCCAAATTGGGCTTTTGGTCATTATCACATCTGACAAACTTTGAAGAATCTTTGACCTTACTCAGCCTAAAAAAATCGTCAAATTCGGCTGAAGGTCATTTTCACAGCTAACAGACTTCCAAGAATCTTTGACCTTACTCAGCCTAAAAAATTCGCCAAATTTGGCTGTAGGTCATTATCACAGGGGGCAGGGGGTCAGGGAGACCTAGGCCTTTGGTTTAAACAACACGTTCAGTTGGCAAGTATAATGTTTTTTTAGGCAAAAATACTTTCAGATTCAAGTAAAAAAAATAAATAGTTGGTGCAACAGATCACAGGAACCCTGGACCTAATTTCTCACAACCATTCGTTTGTGTAAATTTTTATTTTTGGGACGAATGGAAGGATCACATTCATGTAAACCCCTTTAAACTGAAGCCACATCCGAATAAGGGCTCGCACTACCTGTGAGTCAATGTTATTTCCTAAAGAATGCGATGTGTAGATAACGTCACGGATAGGTAACGCATGGACCGACATTGCTTTTACAGTCTAATGCGCTTAGGGTTAGCCAAAGTATTAGTGCCTCGTATTTATGGACATATCAAAGTCGAAGCAGATATATCTAAGATGTATGAAATAGCCTTATGAGATATCCTGTTTCATATGGCAATGGGTGTTTGATAATACATAAAAGTAAATTACTCAAAAACTTAAGGTGCTAGTACACGATATATAGCACGCCTCATATAAATGTAGCACTGACATCATTTTGACGTCAGCGAATGGTCCCAATGGGTACATGCCGTGTACAAGCTCTCTTTGTGCACTCTCTGTTGACGTCAGAGCCACATATATATGAGGCGTGCTACATATCGTGTACTAGCACCTTTAGTCAACATAACAGCTGTTAGTGCAAAGCCTGTGCCCGAGAACTGCTATCAAAAGGATGATCGTTGTTAAAAAATTCCTGGAGAAGATACAGCAAAACTGAACCGATGTTGCCATAAACCTACATACGGGTGAACTATTTTTGTGACTCCCAATTATGAGTTTGAATTTGTCTAACTATTTCGTGGCTCTATAAGTCACACTGCATCAAAACTTTCAACAGACTGTTTCCTCCTCATTGCCATCGTAATCCATCAAATCATTCATGCAGACAATTCTGCGCGCCATCCGTGCTGAAAATATTCTCCTTTGCGATTGTCAATGAGCATCTACATCAGTTCTCTTCATTTGTCAAATACTCGAACGACAAGTTGTTGGTTTCCTTCCCTTCCAGCAACAGCGCGCCGGATGTCATGTGCCCATCATCGTCATCATCATCATCAGATTCCGCCATTTGACAATGATGCGTTTTTCAGATTCATCATCAGTTTTTTTTTTTAGCTCTGATTGACAGTTTCAAACCGTTTAACAGTCGTTTCCGTCTGGCTGTCGAAATTCCATCGTTTGCACAGATTTTTGTCATTCTCTACCATATTGGTCGCATTTTGACGAACAACGAACGATGACGATGAGGATGACGACCAACGACGACAACAATGATGATGATGTCAATAGATGGCTTGTTGTATATCTACGATAGTTCATCGATGTAAGTGCGGTGTGGTGTGAAGTCGTCGATCCTACAGGTAAATCACATCGGCCACCAGACGACTGGGAGAGGGATTGTGCGGCTCCTTTTTTTTTTGTCATTTGACTGACAGATTCCTTTTTTACGGGCGAGGGTGGCTGGTTAATGCCCGTTGGCCCCGGCCGGCGGCGGCGGCACCACTGTATACATTTGATGGATTAATTATCGATCAATTTTGCTGCGGTAGCAGATGATAGATAGATAGATAGATAGATACGTAGATACATAAAAAGCATCGATGATGAATGATTGAGCTTTGCCGTTTGTTGCTGGCTAAAGTTTGACGTTCAACCGTCAGAGCGACGATGGCGACAACATTAGCAGACACACACACACACACCTGTGTGTTGTTTGTTCCGGGCCAATTTGTGTTTTCCTCTCCTTCGTCGTTGCGGATAGATAGATAGTGTGTAAATGTGCGGTAGTCAATCAAAATTCAAAGATAAGCGAGTGACAGTGGTGCTTGGGACAAAAAAAAATATGGATGATGGTGTGCGGTGGTGTTGCGCTGCTGATGAGATGAGTGAATGAATGTAATTGAATCACCATAGGGCAGACGGGCTTTTGGTTGCGTTATCAAGATTTGTTGGCCCATTCTGACTAAATGAATCAAATGGCTTGTGAAATTTGCTATGAAATTGATTGATTTTCGAGGCAGTATGCGCGGGGGTTATGTAGATAGAGATACTCGTCCTATAGCCAGGTGGTGGTTCGGAGCGGGTCAAAGTGATTTGTCAGCATTTTTACTTGTTGCCACCGTGCGTTGATTGAATGTGTATTTGCATATGAAGTAAGCTGATTATAGCCAGCGGGAAAAGATGGATTGATGTGATAATGGGGTGAAAGCTGTTACTTTTTAACTGCTGCATATATGTAGGTTTGGAGAGGTGTAGGTATATCCCTTACGCGTAACTACGAGTATATTACGTACAAAATTTGTTTTCCGAACTGTAATTCCGAATTCCGATGAAACGAAAGGGCGACAGGTTGAAGCGAAATTTCTTATATGTTCGTTGAACTTTTAAGATTGGCCTACTCTCCTTTAACAGCCCCCCCCCCCTTTACCTCTCCCCCGCGATCCTAAAGTAACATATACGGATCCGAAAAATTTTTTAAAATCAGCCAAGTAGTTCCTCAGAAATCAGAATATGAGCACGAAAATGAATGACGTGCCAAAACAGTAACATGACATGACATCTGTTGCCTCGCTATAAAAGAGCTGGTTCGGCATTGTTGCTGGCAGTCGGTTCGGAAATGTCGAGGTGATAACATCTATTGGCGCGAATTTTGGAGAGTTTTTTGCAGTGTTTTTTGGAGCGCTTTTTTGGCGCGAATTTTGGAGGCTTTTTGGCGCTTATTTTGAAGCGTTTTTGCGCAATTTTTTTATGCATTTTTGGCGCGTATTTTGAATAATTTTTTGGCGGGTACTTTGGCGCTTATTTTAAAACGTAGTTTGGCACTTATTTTAAAATGAATTTTAATCGACTTTTGGCGCGATTTTTGGCGGGTATTTTGAATAATTTTTTGGCGGGTATTTTGGGGCGCATTTTGAAGCGTTTCTTGGCGCCATTTTTTGAGGCTTTTTGACATGTTTTTGAAGCGTTTTTTTTGGCGCGTATTGTCAATAATTTTTTGGCGGGTATTTTTGCGCATATTTTGAATAGTTTTTTGACGGTTATTTTGGAGCGTATTTTGGCGATTTTCTACGTTTATTTTTAAGCATTTTTTTTAAGCGTATTTTGAATTGACTTTTGGCGCATTTCTGAAACATTTTTGGCGCTTATTTTGAATAATTTTTTGACAATTATTTTGACGAGTATTTTGGACGTTTTTTTGGCGTGCTTTTTGAGGTTTTTTTCAACGTTTTTGAACCGTATTTTGAATAATTATTTGACGGGTATTTTGGCTCTCGTTTTGAAACGTATTTAGGCGCGTATTTTTGCGCCTTTTTAACGCTTATTTTGAAACGTATTTTGGCACTTATTTGAAAATGAATTTAAATCGACTTTTGGGGCGTTTTTTGGCGGGTATTTTGAATAATTTTTTGGCGGGTATTTTGAAGCGGTTTTTGGCGCCATTTTATTAGGCTTTTTGGCATGTTTTTGAAGCATTTTTTTGGCGCGTATTTTGAATAATTTTTTGGCGGAATTTTTTGGCGCGCATTTTGAAGCGTTTTTTGGCGCAATATTTGAGGCCAATTGGGATGTTTTTAAAGTGTTCTTTTGGCGCGTATTTAAAAAAAAAATTTGGTGGGTATTTTGGTGCCCTTTTAAAGGGTTTTTTTGGCGCCAATTTTTTTGGGTTTTTTTGGCGCGATTTTTGAGGCTTTTTGAAACGTTTTTTGGCGCTTCTCTTGAAAAATTTTTTAAGGGTATCTAATTTTGGCGGGTATTTCGCCACTAATTTTGAACTTATTTTGGCGCGATTTTGAGCTCGCATTTTGAATAATTTTTTACAGGTATTTTGGATCGATTTTTGAAGCGTATTTTGCCGCTTATTTTAAAACGGTATTGGGGGGTATTTTGGTGCCCCTTTTAAAGCATTTTTTTGGTGCGATTTTTGGAAGCATTTTTTCGGCCCTATTTTGGCGCGTAATTCAAATGTAACGCCATGTTACAAAAACTACTAAACTTTTGGAGGTTCAGCCAAACATCTTATGACCTACTGTCGCATATAAATCGTCATAAGTTTGGGATATGTACTTTGAAAAACAAACCCCCAACAAGCCGCAGCTCTGATCTCCACCCACGTCCCATCTGTCTGACTAAATGTCCAAAACTCCACAGCAACCTAACCTCATTCATCACCATTCAAATTGACTGTGACATTTATTGCAACAATAAGTGACTGACTATATACCCAGCGCATGTCTATACTTAGTTGCTGCAATCTTTAAATGCGATCCTCGACTGTGTTGAAGCTGCAACTTTTTTGCAACAATTTTGTCAGTCGCTTGAATTCCATTATTCCTTTTTTCAATTAATCCAAACCGCTTATTTGATGGTCTTTGAAGGAAGTCTCACAACCCCAACAACTCAGCCAAAGAGATCGTGCGATGATGACGGCAAATTTATTGGCATCCAAGCAATTGAGCCGCGCATTCGGCACTTAAATGAAATTGACAATTTCCATGTCTCTGTGTCGGTCGACGTTTGGAGTTGCGCGCAGTCGCAACCATGGCAATCTATGACGCTGTCCATCATGAACACACCTAGTCACGATTTGAATGTCGTCGAAAAAATTGCATGTTGCTGTGCTGAACTTGTTACGTCGAACGATCATGATGATGATGATGGCGGCGGTGGCGGCGGCTATGACTATGACTATGGCTTCAATTTATCTTCGAGGTGATTGAGTGAGAGGAATTATTGTATTCCGGGTTCAGTCGCGAGAGGTGAGACTCTGTGACAAGTGAAATGTGGGAGTTGACATAATACCAAGAAAGAAATTGTTTTAACTGCATCCACAAATTTCCTTCATCATTCATCAACCATATGAAAAAAAAACAATCATCCAATTCCACTTTATCTTGCCGCCAGCAGTAGTACTACTGATTGACACTCTCGTGCCATACAAATATTCCCGTCCTCTCGCACATTGAGAGTCCTTCAATTCCATATACTAAATCGATCCTTCATATTTCATCTGCTGCCAGTCATCATAGTTGTGTCATTCAATAGAGCTTTCCTATCTTGGCGAACGTATTTCTTTTGTCTTCTGCCCATTTATATTGTCCTTGGGAAATCATTACGCCATCCAGTGCATGGACAGCGCTACCAACTGTTATCTGTCATTGTAAGCTTCGTTTTCATCATTCTGTCCATTTTCATCGAGAGTGTCCCCGATGAGCGCCCCCAGAGTTGACGACATAGATTGATTGTGAAACTAGAATGCTATACTATTCCGACATGATGATGAATATCCACTCTGCACTATTCTCCTCTGACGATGCATCAACGACCTCATATCTTGACCATCAATCACATGTCACTTCATCAAAAAATAAAATGGGAATGCGCGCATCCTTTTAAAGCCTTTAACTCGCACATCCAACAAGATTTATGATGAAATCCGTTTAGTCTTTCGCGAGTGCCCTACAGTCTTCGTCTCGTAAAAATGTCAATTTGGACAGTTTTGACGTTGATCCGAGTGTCTTTAATTGACCTCGTCGAGGAACTTCGTTAAATGCTCGTTAAATCAATCAGGTGGCTACCAGACATAACTTGATAAGAAAAAATAATATTTACTCAGCTCTTTTGAGGACCCACTTTGTCTGACTCTGGCATTAGTGGGCGCAGTAAAATCGGATTCGTCATACATTACAGTGCATTACAGTGTGTGCTGAAGGTAGGTGGTGCCCGCAACAATTTTTATGGCAACGTGTTTCCTTGTACGATCTCTGGAGTCTGATTTTATCAGTTTGTAACCGCGATCTTATTTTTTTCGGTCGATATCCAAATACCCTGCAAAACTAAATACGGTTTTGCTGGTAGGTTGAGCTTCTCAGTCTTTTTGACTCAGAATGACATCTGGATCCGGGAATAGAAGTCAGTCCTATTTAAATTTTTAAGACTTACCTTTGCTTTACCCTTTGTTACTTACTTAAGGTGGCGCTACAGTCCGGGGTGGACCTGGGCCTCAACCAACAAGCGTCTCCAGCCAGCACGATCTTTAGCCAGCTGTCTCCAGTTTCGCTCGCTAAGTTGGTTAAGGTCCCCTTCCTTCTTTTTAGGTCTTCGGAAATAAGAGCACCTTTGTTTGGGCTTCAAGTTTCAAAGCATAGTGCTCGATAGACGGTCTACTCTGGTGATCCCTTGGGAACCTTTCGATCAAAAACTTAAACCAATCGTCCTATACACTTTATATTCCCGCATAACCTAAGGAGGTCTTCAACTTTGATCAAGGAACGCTCTCATAGTTGCCAGAACGCTATAAACCGCAAGGTCTGAAATATAAGTTAGCACGGTGCTTTGCATGCTGGAAAGTTGTCAAACCTTGCTCCTTGCTATCAAAAGCTTGGCGGCGGTGTAAGGGTCAGATGTTCAAAGAAACTATGAGCAGAAAAATTACTTGCTTCAGGAGTAAAACTGTCCTAAAAACGTCTTACAAATTAAGTTGGTTGTCTCCGTCAGAAAGCTATGTGAACGTTTACCAGTAAGTTGGACATCGGCTTGAAGTTTAAGCCTTCTAAAGGAGAGACTTCTGAACCTATCTATATTACAAAGTTTGCCCGCAATATTACAGTCAGATTCTAGAAACCACTGAATTTCGTTGTGCGTCTTCTACAAAGGTCGGTTAAAGCATGGCCTCAACTTATAAGCCCTACAAATTCGACCTGTTCTCAGTCAATTGCCTCAAGTTGTTCACCTCAAGTTGGTTGAAGTTGTTTAGTAACGGCGCGCCGGTTTAAGTGAGATCTATCGCTTTATAAAATTTAAGCCTCTGAGGCTTCTTAAGAATCTCAAACCCCCAATGAGCATATTTTCCATGGACTACTACAGCGACTTCGGCTATACCTACAGCCGGTATTGTTCGTTGATTTGCCTGCTCGAAAATAAGAGTTTTTCTCTCTAAAACCGCCAAGGAAACCTAACGTAGGTTCTTCTTATATATCAAGCTATAAATTTGTGTCAGAATGTTCAAAGAACGACTAAAAGTTTGGTCTATCTAAGGAGGGAAAAATTACAAACGAATTTTTCAGTCCTTGACTTTTATACTAAACCAGGGCTCCTGCACACTATCCGACTTTATTGGCTGTCAGATGGTGTAGACTTGAGCTATCTACGGCAAGATTTTGAAACACCTTGTTGGGTTGTCAAAGATGGATTGTTTCGCCCTATTCGACTTTTAAAAACTCCTTTGGTTTGCCTGTCAGTATTTAATGACGTTTTAGGGAAAGTTGCATCCGACAGGACTTTGACAAAAAACTGTCAATTTAGTAACATTTATTGCTGTTCAATTTTATTTCTAACCCTCAACTACTACTGTCCACCGACTTTCATCCCACTCTGTATCCACTTTAAACTGTCCATCGAGATGACGTTTATGGACAACAAACAAGACGAAGAGCTTAAAATCTTTTCGTGATTTTATATCTTTCTCTACGTATACCTACACTCGCGGGAGCTCAGGTCATAAAACGAAGGATTTAAGTTCTTCAACTGACAGGCGTAGTCTCATCAATGTCCATCACAAAATTGCTGCTGAGTAAGAAGTTTTTTTTTTTTTTTTTTATAAAAATTCAAAAGTTTCCTCTTTTCCCCCAAAAAAAAATTAAATAAAAAATCAAGAAGAAGAGAAAAACTACTCACTTCACTGTCAGTTGCAGGACGTCTACATGTGACACATTCTTGGAAGGAAGTAGTTATGTTCTGTGCCGCTGCTGGTGACGCCAATCACTGGATGTACGTATATACACGTCTGGCAGATGGCAAAAAAGCTTCCAATTTGTACGTGAGCGCTTTTCTTATAAATTGTCAGGGCAGACCTACAGACAGACTGACGACTACGATGACTCCGACGATGCAGTTGACATTGACAATTTCAAATGCACTCTCACTCACACAAACGTCCGTGCCGTATATAGTATACACCGAGCACTTGGGCATGTCGGAAAACTATTGAATGAGTGACTGACATGTCAGACAGACTGAGACAGTGAAATTCAACTGACAGATGACATGAAGACAGTCAAGCGGCGGGTGGGTGGCGGAGGAGGTGAAACGTTATTCGAAGGATATTTCATTTTAGGGCTGGCGCATAGTTATTGGACGGGCTATACGGTGTGGTTAGAATGGATACTACTTTGGAATTGCATATTTTTAAGTAACGGGCGAAAATGCATTTTGCTCTTCTATATGTATACTGCCAGAAGGGGACGGGATATGCGGTAGCTGGTATAAGATGGGTACATGTCAGAGTGAAGAATTTCAATTCGCCAGTAAAATGGTAAAGGTCATGCAGAGGGTTGTTATTATGTTGCCTGGCTGAGGAGTATAGAAATTGGCATTTAAAAAAGTCTTGTCACTTGTGTGATGGATGAGACTGGAAATGGTTAGAGCTGTCCATGTGAGAGAGGTGCACAAGTGTTCGTAAGAAAGTTTTTATAATATTTTTAATAGATCTGTTTAGCTACGGTCTTTGGCAGAGAATATCAAACATCAGTGCCGTCTTTGGGGCTTTTATGGTGATGTCGTTACTCTTCTAGGAATTTTCGTTAAAATGGTAGATTTTCAGAGCTTTTCGCACTGTGCTATCTATCCCTTTGAGCTCTACTATGATGTGAGTGCTATGCAAAAAGGCAAAACACGTCGACAGCATCAAGCGAAGAGTTTTTATAAAGTCCCCAAGGTTCGATACGCCAAGAAGACCTAGTGCCTGTTTCAAAGACAAAACCATCGTACATGCGTTAGAGCCCTGGACCTGTCGTCGAATCGTTTCATCCCTAGTTGAGCAATACGTGGCGAAATTTGTTTTTGCTTCGTGTGTAAAATCCCGAGAACGTTTAACTCGTACACGGATGCGGCGAATAGACCCCTGGACAGCTCTAAGCAATGGGATCTCTGAGGATGGAAAGCAGTGTCGTAACCATACAATGGTCTGGAAGCCAAGCTGACCTCACCTGACCAATCCATCTTTAGAAACTGTAGAAAGACCGACTAGTCCAAATGTAGTAGCAAAGAGTCCACTGTATCCCTATTGCTCCCATATATGCTCACGAACTAGACCCGAAAGTAAAGAAACTATAACGATGGTTCTCAAGCAATCACAGGCCACCGACTGTGTTCTGAATAAACAGGCCTTCAAGTCTAAAGATACCAATATTAGTAGCGCCGAACCAGAAACCTTGAGACTCATCTGTAGATAGACGAGTCTTTGGGGCATTGGCCCATACTCTATCTCAAGCGCTCTAACAGTCTAAGAAGACTACAAAGATCGTTTATCAGCCCTAGTATAGTAGCCAGACTTTTGCAGAAGCTGCACGGACGACAAGGACAAGCTCTCTCAACTCCAAGACGACTACATACGAGAATATACTTCTTCGACACTCTAACCACACTTGCTAACATCAGTATCAGCTATCTTCTGAGCTTTATATTAAGGATAACAGGTTCTATGGTACTACAAATGGCCCACTCTAGCCTTATTATGGCTGCACTTACTCCACCCGAGCCTCTTCTAACTTACCTTTCCCAACGAGCCTAAAAAAACGACTACTTGGAGGAAAGAAGGGGCACTAAGCCATGCCTACGGGTGAAGGTGACAGAAGCAGCCAAAATTAGTGTTTACTACTTAACATGAGTACCATTCGTGCAACAGTAAAATGTGGATGGCAAAGCCTTATACCAAGCAGAAGTCTACAATTTTGGACTTAAAACTATTTTCGAATAGAAGATTCAAAAGTTTTACAGTGAGTTCGAAATGGGCCCGCAATCCTTTTTTTGACCTTCAACAGGCTTTAATTTTTTGTTTAACATGTACGGGTACGTCCATCTCATCAACTGAGACAAAAATCACTAACAACAACTACCTTTCCCACTATATGAATACCTTCACATTAATTTTCCAACCCTTTTTACCCAATCGAGGTGTCTCTCTCTATAGGTGAGGGGGACTGTTACTCAGTTATTGACATAATGACACTTTGAACAAATTAATGTAACACATAAGCCACATCCTAAACACGTCATAGATCGTTGTCCAAATCCATGCTTCTGTCATTTACAAAAAAAAAAACACACTCAGTCAATAGACCCATTTAACACTGGCTGTCCATACTGTCCAGTTCAATCGCGTTTAATCACCTTGTTTATGATTAACTCAATTACAAGCATACAAACTTACTAACGACTATGGTCAATACAAAATATAGCCACTTGAAGTCCGACATTGACGGATGACTTTATAATCTTCGAACATAATCTACTCTTACATTGATTTTTTTTTTTAACCCAAAATCTTAGTTTACCACTTTGCACATCATAAATCTTGCGCGCTTGCTCAACGACCAATAAAACCAAAAAATTGAATTTAAAAAAAAAATCAATTCAAACACCTCTCAGCGATACCAGAAAAAAAATTTAATTCGCTATCACAGTGCAAACTGTCACTTGGGCCGGAATTAAAAAAAAAAAAACATTTTGATTGATTGCCGTCAGAGGTGCGCCTTGATAAGAGTTCCGCTTCGACAACGACGTCGGATATACATGTTGTTGCCGTCCACAAATTTACCAATTCGACTTGGTACAAGTTTTGACGAAATGTCGAATTGAAATGTTATTTTCAAAAAAAAACAACAACAAGGGTAGAGTCTGTTTATCAGGGAAATTGAAGCTCTTCCCTTATCATGTTTGGGTATACCAGTGTTAATTGATTGGAATGAGAGTGATTGGTCGGACGACTATCACTATATCAATTTTGACATTCCTGTCGAATAGGCTATAGAGTTGAGTGCGTTCGTGCGCGGTATTAGGGAGAAGTTGGCGATAAGGAAATATTCAAATGGCGCCAAGTGTGTGTACTTTGGATTCAGTTTATTCTTCTTCTTGTTTTTTTTTTTTTTTGGAAAAGGGGGGACCATAAAAGTTGAAAACTGACGAGATTGGAAAATTTTCGAAATTCATTTCATTGATTTATGACGATTGCAAAGTGGTCTGGATGCAGGTTTTTTAACAATAAAATAATTAATCATATCCAGCGGCTTGAAAGCGATCAGCTGGGCGATAGAGTCGTATATGCGTAAATAAAGTCGTAAATTTAAAGCAACGAGGGGAGGCCGTATATTACGGGACGGTTTTTTTAGGTTTCATAATTTGATTTGATTATACATATACATCTGGATTTTGACTTTTTTTTTAAAGCTTTTAGTAGGACAGTTCCTCTAAGGTTCGTATACGAACTGGCCCATTTCAAGAAGTCCTCAGACAGGGTATTATTGAAAAGATGCATTTTTGCAAACCCAAATTGAAGAGGTTTTTGTCGTATCTTCGACCCAGTTTTTTCTAGATTGGTCTCAACATTGCTCATGGGAAGTTGATATGTGCTTTCCATCAAAACGTGACTGAAGTAGTGCTTAAAGTAAATTTTCGCATACCTTCAACGCCACCTTTAGCCCTATTAGAAAGTTTTCTTAATCACCTCTACCGGCTTCCGTGTGAGTCTTGTTAACTTGACACATTCTTTATATCATTTTGTGAAACTTTCGTCATTGTTCCTCGAGTAGCGCCTTCTAGCTGATTATTAGACGATTTGTTTTTCTATAAGTGCTTCATCGGCGATCTTAATCGAACTAAGGGAATCATGGGGCTAGTCGTATGTAACTTAGCATATTAATTGTGGTATGCCATATTGGCATCAATGTCACTGTCCTTTGGCTACATAGAACTTTCATAGGTTTAGCAATACGCGATCCGCAATTGTTCTGGCGGTTTACAGCGATTTCTGTTGAATGTTGAATCTTTTTGCATTATTTCTAGATTGTAGTGACGTCTGAGTTATCCGCCCTCGTCTAGATTTCCTATTGGCGTATTTAGCCCTGCTGCAGATAGTCATAAGATCAACTTAAGTGACGAAAACTGTGGATGTAAAGTTATGGAACGTTTGGCCTGTATCCCAAAACCTGTCTAGATGCACACTACGATCTTTAGAAACACCCCCCTGCCCCTTTGAGGGGGACATCGTTTTAAATAAACTTTTAAGACACGATTTAAAACTTGTCAGCAACAACAACTTGAGTGACGAAAACTCTGGATGTAGAGTTATGAAACTTTTAGGCTTTAGATATTCCGAAACCTGTCAAGATGCACACTACGAGTTTTAGATATGACCCACCCCCCCTTGCCCATTTGGGGAGTACATGATTTTTTAGTAAACTTTCAAAACGCGATTTAACGATTTAAAACTTGTCGGAATAGTTTCAATCTCTGCACTTTGATAGAAAAATTAAAAACTTTTAGACAAATATTTCGGAAATTTTTTTTAAATAACCCCTTTAGCTCCTTTTTGAGGTGTACAATTTTAAATATATATTTAAGACAGTACCTAACCTCTTCACTTTAACAAGAGCGATGTACAATTTTTCATGGTGATATAGAGAATAGAAAATAATGGACCATATATTTCAGAATATTTCGGTAGTCCCCTCCCCCCCAGTCCATTTTAGGGGGTCAACTCACTTTGGGGGGGGGGGGTTACACCTAAACATTTTTTGTTGTTCGGATTGACTTAGAATTTAGCAATTAAACTCTGCTATGCTAATGATGAATTTCGTATTTAAGTATTTTTCACAATTACTGTCGTAACGGGAGCGAGATAACTCTTGCCCCTTTTTTGGGGGCTTTTTAATAATTCAAAACAAAAAGCTTAAGTGATAGTGAATAGAAAATATTGGACCATCAGGATATTTTAATTTTCGCTTAACAACCTCCAGTCGGTTTTTGGGGGTCAAACCCCAAGGGGGGGGGGTTGTAATAATTGTATTGGCAGAAATATTTTGTTAGTCGAAATGACTAACTTCAACTTGGCAATACAACTCTTCAATGCTAATGTAATGATTAATTGCGTATTTAAGTATTTTGCACAATTATTTCCTTAAGAGCTAAAGAGTGCAAGCTGACCCTTACCTTTTTATTGGAGGAGGGGGCTTTTTGATAACTAAAAAAAAAAACAAAACCCAAGTGATAGAGAATAGAAAATAACAGACCATCAAGATATTTTAATTCTCCCTAACCCCAGACAGTTTTTGTGGGGTCAAACATCAGGGGGGGGTCATTGGCAGAAACATTTTGTTTGTCGGATTAACTAATTTAAACTTGGCAATAAAACTCTTGAATTTTAATGATGAATTCTGTATCTAACCATTTTCCACAATCATTTCCTTAAGAGCTAAGGAGCGCAAGACTATACCCCTTACCCCTTTTTTGGGTAAAAAAGAAACAAAACCCAAGTGATAGAGAATAGAAAATAATAGACAATCAGAATATTTACATTCTCTCTAATCCCAGTCAGTTTTTGTGGGGTCAAACTTCAGGGGGGTCATTGGCAGAAATATTTTGTTTAACTAATTAGACTTGGCAATACAACTCTTTTATGATAAATTGCGTCTCTAAGCATTTTTCAAAATTCTTTCATTAAGGGACCCCTTGTACCCCCTTTTTTAAGGGGCCTTTTAATAATTTCAAAACAAAACAAAAGTCGTCTTGACTTTAAACTTTAGGCATATATAAAGGGAGATGTCGAAGGGAAAAAGAAGAAAGACAAATTATGGCGAGCAAGCAAAATTCAAAGAATTGTAAGTAGCTCTATGGCCCAAAAACCCCCTTTACTATTTTTATGAAAAGGTCAACAACAAATCATAAAAATCCAATCGTCTTAATGGGAAATTTCGAAAGTAGCTCAATTTAGAACGTTCCAAAAACCAGAACATCTATCAAAACCCGATCAATTCAACACTCGCCGCCTTCGAATGTGACGCACAAGTTTGAGACCAACCTCACCAAATATCTAGCTATGAACTTTGTCAAATTTGACTTAAACATTATGCAAATTATTTTATTCTTTATTGCAAACCGTATTTGTACAGTAAAAGTTCCTAATTTGAGAGCCAAAGTCTCATTCACACATCTCGCGATAATGACGGCCAATGCGCTGCTGTTGATTGTGACTTACTGCTGCTGATATGGGTTGTCCGATCTTCTGTCAGCATTAATTCACATTTAATCGACAAGCGCATATAATATTGTGAATAGATTTGCATTCGAAAGATGTGTCGGTATAGCATACCTTAGTAGTCTTCGTCTAGTGATGTTATTTTTAAATGAAATTATCTTCGGGGTCTGCGTCTGGTGTACCTCATTCGAATTATGAATAATTGTTTGGTATCTATCTATATGTGGATTAAGACTGGATTTGGGTAGATATGTATATTGGATATATCCTAGGATGGGTAATAAATTTGATCGACTTGATAGAAAGTGCGGGCGATACAGAAAGGTTGTCTTTGACAGTCTTTTGATTATGAATTTTGAGCGTGGGTTGGGGCGACCTGTTTTTTTTTTCGGTTTATTTTTTTTGTTGTGTATTTGAGGACAAATGTTGATTTTTAATTTTTATTACCCGCTTTTGTTAAGGTATTTAAGAATGCAAATGAGGTAGTTTTCAAGTTTGAAAATTTATAGATTCAGTTGTCAAATGAGAGAATGGTGTTCGATTGATTGGCCTTTTTGACGAGTCCCTCATCATATATTGGCTAGCTATACATATTCATTTTACAAATGGTTGCTATAAAGATTTTATATAGCGTGTCTGATTTTAAATGTTCTTCATTTTGATGAGTTGTTTTGATGAGATTAGTTAAACATGGGTATAGACTATAGAGTGTATGAATGGTGAGTTTTTTTTTAAATGGCAACACGACACGTGAAAGCAATTTTAGGGACCCAATGAAGGTTGATCAGTTATGATCTGTTGATGTCACATTCGATATTCAATGTCATAAGCAAAGCATTTTTATGAACGGTAGCTGACCATGCGTCGGCAGAAATTATACATAGGTCTGTAGAAGTTTGTACCGAAGACGAGGGGTTATATAGCCTCTGACGGTCGAACTATGGGAAATGTAGTTAGTGCACAGCTGAAGGTTGCAATTGAAGCAATCTATCCTACGGCTTTCAGGGAAGATGTATGGGGTTGTGGTGTATTGAGTTGTCGTTCACTAGGAGGCTGTCAGTTAGACTTTGCAAAGAATGTGCTGATATAGCCAACTTGAGGTCGAGAAAGGTTGGACAAAAAGTGATCCCCTCTAGACAGGTGCAAAGAAGGTGAAAGTGGTTGTCCTCGTCCCTGTAGTTTCTACGGGAGTGTTTCATTAGTGCTTTAGAAACTCCAGAACAGTCGTTTATTCTTTATCTTCGTTTCTACAGCTCCTAGCTCTTACGGATTTGCTTAATTATTATCAACCACTGTCCGTGCCCCATTAGGCCATTAGTGCTCAGGAAACTATTCAATAAAAATAAAACTAAAAGTGCATGACTGTGTCGCGCATAACTTGCTTCAATATATAATAAATAGAGCTTTGATTACTTGCAAAAGAAGCGGCAGTTTTGGAGGGCTGCTCTTCAGCTTCCACTTAATTTCTTCAGTTTTTAAGGAAGTCATTTGTAAAGATGCCTAGTCTTTTTTATAAATTTAGAGCTTCGATTCCGTGCAAAAGAAGCGGCCGGCAGTCTTGGAGAGCTGCTCCTTAGCTTTCTCTTTATTTCTTCAGCTTCTAAAGAAGTCATTTATAAAGATGCCACGTTGCCAATAATGTAGTGTCTGGTTATTAGAGACTCTTTGATTTTTTTGTATCAATCGCGGGTCACAAGCAGTGCGGTCTAGACTCTAGAACACAGCTCATAAGTGTTGGTCCATTGCTACTTAGACTTTGCCAAATTTAATGTGACACTGTCAATGAAGCCCTTAGCTGTGATGAAAGCTGGTAATACTCTTGTCTGTTAGCTGGTAATACACATGTTTGGCCGCTAATAGTGTAGTATAGTTTATCTGCAGCCATCCGGCAATAGAGTCTGTAAATTTGTAGTTCGGAAACGCGTCTGAGAAAGCATTATTGAACTCTATCTCTCTTTGTCTTTTGACAGTGGGCTAAGACTTTAAAACACACGTTCAGTAAGCTAACAAGAAGGTTGCATTGATGTAGCAGCTGTTCTCAGGCGGAAGAGTGAACTTGTTAAGCATTAAGCTTCTCATAAGCCCTAAATTTATGTCAGACGACCGCAGTCTCATAGGGAAGTGGTAGATGGGTACAAATTTGTACCTTACGTAAGGGCGTGGCAGAGGAGGAGAATATCTTGTAAATAATGTATAGGTAATCAGCTAGTAGGGTGTGGAATGAATTCAAGATAGGTAGGTACCTACTTCGTACTGAACAAGTTACGAAATAGTTTACCAGCACGAAGTTGAGGTACCAAACTGACGATGGGATTAAAAATACTCCAACGTTACCGCGGGATTTCCAAAAAACCTCAAGAAATTTGAAAAATACAACCAAAAGATAGACCATATTCCAAAAGGAAAGGCAGTTCCGGTTTTCGCGTGCCAGGAAGTGAGTCGTCCACTCCACAGTCTAAGGTTTAAAAAGTTATCCAAGCGCCTATAACTTGAGCCGACTACTACCAGTTCTGTAGATTGTTGAATAGAACAGAGAGGATGACACATTTTTCTTGCTTCTGACATTTTTTCTTGCGTCACTCTTTCGGGTGTTCGTACCCTTTCTCTCGCAGTAACTCGATAGACTAGACACTTATTCCATTTCTGATTTAAGCTTATAACCGACCTCAAAATTTATAATACACCGATGATAACTTAAGACCAGTCCATTAAAGTTAGCAGCAGCCATCTTCCGTCTCAGGCTCACCTAACGACTTGTTCGCCTTAACCCATTAAAAACATTTCAAAATTTCGCCCTTCTTTCCAATATTTTGAGGATACATTCTCAATCATCACCATACTATAGGTATAGATACTTTCGAAATTAAAGGCAATAATCCAATTTCGTGTTGTCACATAAATTAAAATATTTATTGCATTTAGCGTGAAATACACTATGTCAGGTAAAAAAAAAAAAAAACCCACCACTACCACCAGTGACTCTGCAGAAAAACAAGACAGATAATTATCATTAACAAAATGAGCGACAGAATTGGAATCACCCTGAGTCATTCGTATCTATATAGGTAGGTACTATCCGGCGCGACAACGCCATGTCGATATAATTTATGTCAATGCCTGACACAAACCAATCGAATGCCATACGAATACGAGTACTCTTACTCTTACTCTCCTCCTCGTGCAATTTATATATAAATCGCGCATCACGTGATCAAATGAATTTTATGAGATGAATTTTCAATCAAAAGCAGGCCAACACCAAATTAGTAGCGTATAGGTAGCACGGCGCTCTTCCGGATACGCTGCCGCACGCGCCGCGCCCCATCGAACTGGCTTTTTACATTAAAATTAAATCCAATGAAAAATTATTTTAATTATTTAAAATGTGCCCGCGTGTCGTCGTCCTAAATGTTTATTATATTGTTGTCGCTCCGAGTATATGGTTGAATTTATGTGTATGCGTCTGGCAACGCATTAAGGTAAAAGCGAGCCCGCTCGGCTACAAATTTATGTGTCGCCTGCAATGCTACCTGTCAAATTGGAATCCCCAATTCAATTCAAGTTGAAATTCATTTGACCGACTTGGTCTCGGGTCACATTTTATTTTATTTCGATTTTTCGCAATACTTTTGCTCTAATTGACCGACCATCACAGACAATACATCTCTCGGAGTATGGCATTGCCCTAGGTTTTCATTATCGCTCGGGCTAAATGATAAATTTATTTTTTTTGCGCCTTTGAAAGAATACAACAAATTGTCAGTGCTGATAGTAAATTGTCGGTCACGCATGATGATGTCCAGTGGCTGTGGGTGGGTGTGTGAAGGTAGGTAGTCCTTCCTGTCTGATGATTGTTTATTACAATGTCATGCGTGCAATTAAATTGTATATCTACCCACAAAATCAACGCAGATTCATGGTAATTAATTTAAGAAAGCGTGGAGATTCCTTTGATTGATGGATATTCAGTGGAAATTCAAAAAAAATATTTGAAAATTTCGGTTTGTCCCCGGTTGCGCCCCCAAAAAAACTCTAACTTTTCAATTTCAGTCGATGTTATCGGCTTTGGGTTCATCGTATTCTATCTTCATGCAAAATCGCGCATTTTAGACGTTTGCAGAATTATGTGATGGTGTTTTCCCATCGTATCGCCGGTTGCGCCCCAAAAAAATATCTAAGCCTTCGGTCGATGTTCATCTTCGCCATACTCGTCGTATTCTTCATGCAAAACTGATCGCGGTTTGGCAGGATGCAGAAGGGTGCGGTAAAGCCCGGCGTGTGTCCGGTTGCGCCCCCAAAAAATATCTAAGCCTTCGGTCAATGTTCATCTTCGCCATACTCGTCGTATTCTTCATGCAAAACTGCGCGCGGTTCAGAAGGGTGCTGTAGAGCCCGGTGTTTCTCCGGTTGCGCCCAAAAAAAAAAAAAACGCTAAACTTTTAGTCAATGTTTATCGGTTGAGGACTCATCGTACTCTATCTTCATGGCGGCAAAAGTACTGAACTCTTGGTGTTGGTGTTTCTGACAACGACTTAGATATTGTAGTGGGGGTGGACTGAACACGGATGTGTGACATTGACAGTGAGGTCTCCATCACTGTATACACCGTGTTCCATTCTGTGTGTCCGTGGAACTGAACATACCGACTCCCTGACTACAACAGTCTCATCCAATCATAGGTCCTGGTAGTCAGTATGGTATCAATGATGGCGATTTCACCCTTTTGATTGACAGTCAGGCGGCCATTAAAGCGAAGTCTTCCTAAGACAAATCAAGTTCAAGCTTCTCGGACGCTATCGCGTCGTTAATATCTAGATAAACATATCTACAATCTGTATAGACGACATACACATGTATTTAAACGGAAACTTGTTACCAACACCGCGAACAAATTATTGCAAAAAAAAAACCCCCAACTCACCTCATTTTCAAAGCGAACCAAGAATTTCTTCTCGTATCTGCATAATATTTATCGCTCGCATGAAATTCCAAATAAATTCCCACATATCCTCAAATATATTCGGAAAACGGAAATCAAACCCGAAACCAACAATAATTCTCATCGTTTACACCCCTTTCCCCGCATGGAAGAAATTGGGGATAAAAAAAAAATTACTACTACTCCCATAATACGAACAATTATCGGTTGGTTAATTTGTAGATTAAAGGCGATCTTCTAATCGATGAAAGGCGGAGATTAACCGTTAAATAATCCAATTACCACGGCCGCGATTGATCTTCAAAGATCTTCAAAGAGTGGCGGCACACCATCATAATCATAAGACGCCTGATTGGTGCGTCGAGGTGCGAATTGACGTGATCGTCAAAGCAAAGAGTTTTTTTTTTCAGCCGAAATCAAAACACAGATATACAATGAAGTTCAACAGATGCCGCTGCTGGCGGCATCACAAGTTTAAGCGGTTTTTGTTGTTGTTGTTTTTTTTTTAATCTTAGTCACGTGGGAGAGAAAAGTGTGTAAATAAAATTAATTTATGCACAGAGAACACGACGACGACGCACGGAGCCAGAAATGGTATAGAAGTAGTGGCAGTGGCGCCTCTACCGCGCGCCGCCGTCGGTAATTTAGTTCGAAACGTTTCTTTTGTTGTCGTTGTTGTCGGTTGGGGGTTTTTAAAGTTTAAACTTTATTATGGTTCGGTTTAGTTGTTTGCCATTGTCAAGCGTCACTAGGGAGTTGATGATGATGATGACTAAGCTAATGCTATAGAGTTGCGAAATGCAAATGAGAAATGGGGGAGCCATTAAGGAAATGCCTACATTTTTGTATTGATTTGATATGCAGTATTGCAACTTGAAGTTCGACGGTATTCTGCAGATGAGAAGAAAATTTGTCAGTTTAGACCAAGATACTGACAGATAGTTCACGTCAATTGAAGAAAACTAACTCATATGTAGATGTACCTATATATTGAAATTCAAAGTCTGTTCAGTAGTTAAAGGATGTTCAAAGCTAAAGGGAACCTTTTGCCGCTCTTGGTAGGTACCGTAGTCTGGGTTTCTGACAAAGCTAAAGTGACCCTTTTACCGCTTTTGGTACAATCGTCTGAGTGTCTGACAATAAGCTGAAGATTGACTCTGATATTTCGTAAACAGCTTTAAAGATTCTTTTTGTGTGTCTAAGGGGATTGAGATTTTGCAGTCAGGCCCATTTATCTCTGCTCAAAAAAAACCTATTGACATTTTTGAACCCTCCATGTAGGTACCATCTATCAGCTATCAAGCATCACCTAGAATTGGGCCACTAATCTCCCACATATACCGGTTAGGGATACCTACTGATTTTTGTTGACTTTTGAGGGCATGAAGTCAGTCCCTTAAAATGAGGAGTTTGACATAAAGCTTAGTATCTTCTTTATATCACCTGCTTGTAATTTTTGGACAATGTGAAGTCTTATAGCGTTGGCTGCATCAGTCTTCTTATAAGTCGTATCTTCACTGAAGAAAGGTTTAGGTTTTTCTCTTACTCTATAGTTGGGACAGGAGCGCATGCCACCCTCTATGGTCCCAGTGCAACGCCAGGTTTTGTACTCTTTGAAGTTAAGCAACGATTGACATTGCAATAGTCGAAAAAAATAATTTTATTTTTAACGACAACCAAATTTTTTGGCGAATAATCTGCAGCAAAACTATAAAACAGCAGTCGCCCCTTTTAGTGTCAGCTATACGCCAGCTAAAAACAGTGCTTGTTGTCTGTTTTCTATCACCAAAGATCCACGTTTTGTCATATAGCTCTCTCGATTTTGGAGGCCCTCTATACGTTTAGTGTTTCTCCGAGAACCTCTGATAATTTTTCAATGTGTTCTACCTCCGCAAACTAAACTCCCCTCATTCACCCCGGAACCACTCTTTGCATATCTTAAGTCCATACAAGGACTCGCGCCGTCTTGTAAGAGTCTTCTCTGGCCTAGGCATCTAGGTATATGCCTGGAACCATTTTCGCGTGGGTTTCCTTTTCTGTGGGTTTCACCAGCCGTCCTCTATCTCTTTTCTCTGTTCGGAGTACCTACCTAGGTACAATCTCGATGGAACAAGGAATGTTGTTCCGCGTGTCGCTACTCGATGTCACTTTACTTTCTGGGGACTAGTTGCTTGGCTCTAGCCTGGTTCTCTCTGCTGTCCTTATTCTAGAGGAAAAGAATATGTGGCAAGCAGAGACTGTCCGCCTTATTTGCAGGTTATGCTCCCTAGTCCCCACTTTCCTCATTTTGTGGAGGACCCGATTAAAGTATCCATGGCCCGATTAAGAACTAAACGAAGTAGAAGTTCATTTCGCCAAGCCCGCCATCTCGTTCCATGCTCAAATGTTCCTGATCAGCAGAGCGCAGTCTATCTACCGCTTGTTTCGCTGCTCAAGCGTATTTGCCAATCTTTTTCGATAAGTTGCTCGGTGGATAGTCCATACAGAGTAGCCAAAGTGGCTCTGTCTTCGGTAAAAACCCCTCTAATCAGCGATTTACACCTCAGCCTAAGCTAAAATTACATCACACTCCCCAAGAAGCTGCCCTTATATAATGGCTTATGAACTTCACCTCAGTATTTCTTCTTCCCCAAGCTCCTTTTGAAACTCAAAACATTGATTTGCCTATAGGTATAGCTCGCTGTAAGAAATACCATAGATGTTAAGCCCTGCAGCTGCAATATTCCTCCTCAACTTCATCGTTTACTACCAGAATCTACCAGGTTCTCCTAAAATACCTATTTGTATCTTTTTAATTTCAGAGATCAGCCTTTAAGCAAGGTGCTCCTACGTTCAGTATTCAGATAGCCCCGAACCACCCTTGCCTCATTTACTTATGTGCTTTGTCATTCATTTAATTCCATTACACAAGAGATACAACAAAGAGCCGACTTACCTAGATTCCACTATCCCGCCAAAAGTGTTTCTGCCCCTTCAACTCCTTTCACCTTTAAAAAAAGCCTCAACCTCTCAAACCTTAAACATGATTGCACACACAAAATGCACGTTGCTTGCCATACAAAACAAAACCCTCACCGCACGAGGAGTTCATGCATGACGGCATCCAACAACAAATCAAATGGAAACCCGAACTTTTCCCGCCAAAAAAATATCCACACGCACACATGAAGAGTAATAAAAATTCCAAATAAAAAAAAAAACTCCACTTTGCCTTATACTTTACGCACAAAAGTTCAATTCCTCTTAAAAAGAATATTCCCTTAAGCCCCTGCACCACCCTTCAACGACACCAAATAGGGTGGTGGTGGTGGTGAATTCTGAATTGAGAAATCGTCGTCGACAAAGCAAAAAAAAAAAAAAACCGAATTCCTTTGGAATGGAAAGAGAAAAGCCGGTAAGCAGAAACTTCCGTTTTGCGTCTTCCTTTTTATTTGTTCCTCTTTTGTTTGCACTCCTTGCGCCTTGTTGCGTCGTAAATTAACACTTTCCCCTGGCCAAGAGCTGCTCAAATAGGGTATGGAATTGAAGAGGAACGGAAAACCACCACCCTAGAAAAAGGGTTGCAATTTCAAGTGCGGGTGGATTGGCAACGACGAGGTAGAAAACAAGAAAAGTGCGTGCACCACCCACCGGCCCACTCTTCACACACACACACACTCCCACACTCTCTGCCAGTGATGAGAACTTTTCCGTCTTGTCAATCAACTCGCTGTCTCTTTTTCTACCCCTCTATGACAATGGGCAATCACAATTACAAAACGAAATAAAATCCAAAACCGTTTATTTTGCGTTTTTCTATTCTTCTTTGTTTACACACCAATACACGCACTTGTTTGCCTTTGCTCTCTCTTACAAAACAGAAACAGCATCCCCCACCATTTTTTAGCACAGA
Source organism: Cheilosia soror (assembly GCA_949372485.1). NCBI lineage: Eukaryota > Metazoa > Arthropoda > Insecta > Diptera > Syrphidae > Cheilosia > Cheilosia soror. The sequence continues at coordinate 4,748,036 of OX443564.1, forward strand.
CCCACACTAAGCATGCATTTTTATCGTTTCATTTTTTTTTTTCTATTTTTTTTTTTGGTCGCGCGATGAAATGAAATCAAACCGAATTGGGATACCGTTTCGAATGCATTTTCTTTCAGCGGCAATGGACAAATTTTCACAAGGCACACACGGCCAACACGCACAACAAGAACACACACGGTAAAGAGCGAATCGGCGCGAATATTATTCCTTCGGATGACAAAACACTGGAGGAACTATAACGACGCTTTAGCGACGACACACCAGTCGACGGGGAATGAAATCCGTTTTGGGGTTTTGCCTGACACTCTACGGGACTGGACCCCGTCGTATGCAATGTATCCACTTTGATATGAAAATAACGGCATGGATAGCGGCGAACTCTCTTTTGTTGCTCTTTTTGCACAAGTATTTTGGAGAAAATTCCCACAAAATGCAATTGCGTGTGTGTTTGTATTTTGCGAATGCGATGCACTTTTTGTTGCTGGACTTTGGGACATGAAATGGAAATATTATGGGAATGGGAATTTGCCACAATCAAAGTGAAGTTGTAGTGGTACAACAAACACATTATCATTATGCAAATGGGTTAGTGCAATTCCATAGTGTGCGTGTAAGAGAAATCTATTCTCTCTCTCTCTTAAGTCTTATTAGAATTTGTACGAAAAATGTTCACACCTGCGTTTTATTGGATTCTCTTTAAAATGGAGAAGCACTTAATTGGAATGGAATCCACCTGTAACTACGGAATGATTTGGCAATGGATCTCTGGTAAGAGTTGTTTTTTTCTTCCAATTGGATTGGGACAATTTTTTTTTTGTAGACATTCTCTTTGTTTAAAAAATTATTCCATAGAAAGCAATTCAACGAAAAACGGAATTTTTTTCATTTCGGTTGGGTCGTTTTGAACTTTACAAACCAATTCCTTGGGATATGGAAGGCATCTTATTCCGAAGTTGTCAATTTTGATGGAATTGGATAAGTTGACCTGAAATAAATTTAGCAAAAAAAAAAATCTGACTCACAACGTCGACCTAGAAGAAAGATCTATTTGTAAGGTCCACCGAAGAATTTGTTCCTTTTTCGTGGGAGCGCAATTATTCTTTGAAGAATAAGTTGCTTCTAATTCATGAAGAGGACGCGACGGTCCTACTATACCATGTTTAGATGTTCCACCTTCTTCAAGAAGGCTCTGAAATGTCGCCGCGCCGTCGATCGTCGGCTTGATTCAATTCATTTATGGTAAATCCGTGGTGACCTGTCAGATAAGTTTCTGATATCATGCCTCCAGGTTTAAGATTATTGGCATTGGTTTGTTGGGGAGCTGAATAGCTCGTTAAACCCTTTTTAGACCAAGGATATGAATGAGATACATTTCTTGTGTTGCCAGCTTTTACAGCCGATTTAGGGATACCTTCAGCAGAAGTAGAGTTTTTGATGAGGTTTTATCTTAGGACTTAGGCTAAGGCACATAAAACTCGGCGAATCTGGGGTTTTCAAAATTATCTATAAGACCTTGAATCTGATTTTTTAATATTTATTCGACTAACGACTTAAAATTGAGACTTAGCTTTGTGGCTAGAAAGTGTAGGTACCTCAAAAATTGCTAAACTAGGAATAAGCTAAATCTATTCTAGGTTTGCCGGAGAGCTGCCAAAAGATGGTTAATGTGGTTAAGAAAGGGCCGAACAGCGAAGCTTGGTTGTGACTTATGACAGAAAGCGGGTCAAAGACAGTGCCAACGACTAAAGCCTATTCCGAGAGGGCCGAATGACGAATATGGTTCCAAATTCGCTTAACGACAAAGTGTAGACAAACCGTGGGTTCAGGAATAGAGTAACATCAGAAAGGGTCTTAAGAACGAATGTAGATTCGAGAAGACCCAACAGCGGCCCAACGACAAAGCGTTCCTGATAGTTCAGAGTGACAGAGAGCGACCTAATGACGAACGTGGCTAAAAGAGGCCCCAATGACGAACATGGTTCCAAACTGGCTTAACGACAACGTGTGGTTCCAGCGATAGAGTGGCAAAAAACTCTTCAACGACGAACGTTGTACCGACAGGGCTCAACGACAAACCGTGGCTTCAGGAATAGAGTGACACCAGAAAGTGGCTTAACAACGAACGTAGTTTCGAGAGGACCCAACAGCAAAGCGTGGTTTCAGGGCCAAAGTGACAGAAAGCGGCCGAACGACAAAGCCCTGATAGTTCAGAGTGACAGAGAGCGACCTAATGACGAACGTGGCTAAAAGAGGCCCCAATGACGAATATGGTTCCAAATTGGCTTAACGACAAAGTGTGGTTCTAGCGATGGAGTGGAAGAAAGCGCTTCAACGACGAACGTTGTTTGTACCGACAGGGCTCAACGACAAACCGTGGCTTCAGGAATAGAGTGACATCAGAAAGTGGCTTAACAACGAACGTAGTTTCGAGAGGACCCAACAATCAGGGCCAAAGTGACAGAAAGCGGCCCAACGACAAAGTGTGGTTCCAGATAGTTCAGAGTGACAGAGAGCGACCTAATGACGAACGTGGCTAAAAGATGCCCCAATGACGAACATGGTTCCAAACAGAGTTCCATTGTTAGGGTAACAGAAAGCTGTCCAACGACGAACAGAGACTTCAACGATCAACATGTTTTCAAACAGAGTTCCAGGGTCAGAGTTACAGAAAGCGGCCCATCAAAGAAATTGTTTAAAATAGGGCCCTCCGCCAAAGCGTATGCGGTTTTTGAGTATATGCGGGATTAGACCAAAATACCCAGCCGGACTCCAGAGAGAGGAAGAGGTATAGGAAAAGCAGGTCCACGAGAACAGCGTTGTTCATCAGTTCATCGAATTGAGTCTTCCTGAAACTAGACATTATTCTGACTAAGGGCACGAGTTGATAACACAAGTTGATAACACAACCTAGGCGAGCCTCGGATATTGTTAAGCCTATTGAATTAGGAGGTTCTTTGAAGCCCGACCTGGAAGGGTGCCAGTTCGCGAGCGTTTGGGAGTCGGATTGTGACACTCTGCAGCTGGCCGGTGGTCAGAGGATTCGCTATGCACCAATAGAGGCCGAAGTGGGCTCACGGTTATCGACAAAGATATTCATTTATAAGATAGGCACATCGCACATGGAACGTTTCTTCGCTCACAATAAAAGACTTGAATGCACTAGATATTCCTATATAGTTCATGCAAAGGGCTTGCGATGGAACAGCTAACCCCTGCGGATGGATGGTAAATCTTCATGTCAGGAGTGCATTTTCAATGAGTGGTTATACTCACAAAAAAAAAACGACATCGGCGTAGAAATTAAACGAAGAATCACTCTTGCCAATCGCTGTTTCTTTGGGCTAAGAAGGCATCTAAGAAGTAAAGCCCTCTCGCGCAGAACCAAGGAAATATTGTACAAGATCTTAATCATCCCAGTCCTGTTGTATGGCACAGAAACATGAACCTTATCGAAAGCTGATGAAAACCTCTTGGCACGCTTTGAGAGAAAGATTCTTCGAAGTGATTTTCGGTCCAGACCCCACTTTAGGTGGCGCGCACAATTGGAGGGTGACCTCAACCAACTTGGTGTGCGTAACTGGAGGCAGCTAGTTAGGGACCCAGCTGGCTGGAGGGGCTTGTTTGGTTGAGATCGTGGTCCACACCAGACTGTGAGCGCCATCTAAAGTAAGGGTATACCCACAAGTCCCCGGCTGGCAGTTAGGACATTTGAGGCGATATACCATGATGAGGAATAATTTTGATCTTAAAGTTTAAAATTGAAAGATTAACTTTAGCTGTAGAGTCACAGAGTAAGGAGGTTTTTTAGCTGAAGTTGTTGCAAGCCTTGAAAAGGTGATGGGTGAAAATTCCGTCCCCGATCAATACGCAAAGATGTTGGACTTTTGCTATTTAATCGATCGACATTCCATGAACAGAACAACCTCATGCCACACGAAGATATTCATAAAAACACATGATACGGACGGATTAGGCTGATAGGCTTCTTTGTGGTACTGTCGTATATTAAAAGGATGCGAACTGTGCTGAGAGATCCTGAACTATCAACTGATCACCACATGATGTTATGGATTGTCTCTATCGGTATGTGAATTGTCTTTGATGATTTTGAGTCGTCGCGAGTCGGCTGAAGATCGATAGTTATGAACCTCGATTCCATTCTTTTGGTCAATATACCCAAATGTCATGATGCGATCTCCAAAGTTTCTAGCTCTAGCGGTTTGTTGCGTTTGCTGAACCTCCCCTCCGTCTGAAGATAACCATATTCATATTACCGCACACATCCTCTCTTTGAGGATAAAACTTTCAAATTCATCGGCTATACAAAAAAAATCCCATACCCAACCAACAACTATAACCATAACTTTGCCTTGAAACAGCCAAATATAAAAAAAGGACATCTCTGTTTGCTTGCTTCCATAAAATGTCCATTACCCATAAATCCACCCACAGCGACAAACAATTTCTTATTTTTGTTATAGTCCGCACTCTCTATCTGCTTGTTCCTTAAATTATCTTTCGCCCATTTGACCACCCAAAAAAGGACAGACATTTCAAAATTCGACTGCCCTCAGAATACCATATGCACAACCATCAAAAATTTTCCATCAAACTGAAAAATACAAACAAAGCGCACCATCAACGCAAGGACGACGACATTCAAACAGAAGAGAATCATAAAAACAAATAAAAAACAGGACTCTTCCGAATAGAAAAAAGAAAAAATTTCACTAAACTAGCCACAAAGCTAATAACAAAGATGTTATCCTGTCATATACGGTCATACGGATACGGATACACTTTCGTTTTGAGAATTTTATTTACATTCTCTTGACGAGAGTCCTTTTCTAAATATGTACGAGTATATCAACTCTCACACCCGCACAGTGTGTTTGGTTTGTATGTCCGACATTGACCATATTTCGTCCTGATGATTGCGACTGCTATGGACTCGCCGACTTATCATTATATAGTCTCCTCGCTCAGACATGAATAATAATTTTGAATTATTTACGAGCGCGTGGGTGGTGGGGGGGAGGCAGAGGAGAAAAGAAGACAAAACAACGCGCGCGAAATAATTCACACAGGACAATGCGGAATCAACTCGCAGTTACAGCTCAAAAGGGATCTGCTCCCTAATCCGATTCGGAGGATGGTATGGAACGTGATTGTTACGGAATTTTTTTTTTGCGTGACTGTAGCGCAGTCGGGGCTAGGTGTCAAAAGTTATGATAACGCGAGACGTATGCATATCACACTAGCGCCGCCGGACCAAACGACGACTTCCGCACAGCCATCATATATTCATCCTTCAACTGGATGTGACTGTGTCTCTGTGAGTGGTCATGGTCCTCTCTAGAGTGTGCATTGTCAGTGGATTTGGATTGAATTGTTTACGCGATATGGTGCGGGCTGCAGAATGGCTTCATGTGACCATAGTCCGAACCGAATGATGGATTCGTGCAACGGTTCGGTATGTATATAGCAGGCGACATGCATCTGATGAATAAATGGACTGCGAGGATATACGACAGGATATGATGGTAATTTAAGTCATGATGTTCACTTCAGTGCTGTGTCGCTGCGACACTTTTGCTGCAAAGTGGACATCAGTTCGGTATAGTACAGCCGCATGCAAAGAAGGACTATGCAAACGAAAAAAAAAAGAAACCCCCCAAACAAGGATTCGACTATTTGACGATGAATTTTTGCACCATTGCATGGGTGGCGCGCACAGCAGTTTATTAGTCCTTTGATGGATGACAATGAATATGGGCACTTATCCGTTAGATATGATGTTGATGTTACGCTGGTGCTGTTGTTCGACTGGTCGCTCTCAGGAATGGACACATTTAATGGCCATTTAACCGAATGATTAACGATCGACTACTTGCCGGCGCGGCTACCGGCGTGGGGGTGGGGTGTGGGCGGCCGATTGTTTTTCATTGCAGCGGTAGTTGTAGTTACACACCGGGTAATGTTTGCAAAGGATGTTTTTATTGCCCTCCATCACCATGGTATGGCTGAGTTTATGATGTGTCAGCGAGAGTAAAGAATGGCTTTTCGAATGCCATATGGGGGATGGACGTTGTGGGTGGTTTCGGTGCGGGATAATGACAATCTTTGGAGTTTTCTGATGAGTCAGATAAGGTTGGAGATAAACCAAAGTCTAACTGAAGTCAAACCAAAGACAAACCGAAGTCAAACAATTTTTCGACAAAGTTTTGCCGTCGCCTAGCAAGAGATTGAAATGGACAGGATTTTAATTTTAACACCTCAAACTGCATTATGGAACTTGGCGGTCTGTAGATCATATAACCGTCAACCAATTTGATCATATTCCCGTCGATGACAGACATGCCTTCGTCCGAATTCCGAATATTCCGAGCGCTCAGCATGTACTCGGACCACCACTTGCTATAGTAGTCAAAGTCATTAACCTTACAGCACCAAATAAAGAGTCCATCTATACCTCTAAACAAAAACACCACCTATCCGCGAATAACAGCCTATTCGAGATCCGGCGAAGAATAGCTTGGGAACCGCTGCTACTTCGGTTTCGCAAAGCAAACGGCTTCAGAATACTTCATTCGACCCTTACTCCGACAGTTATTGTGAGCTGATACTGGACTCCTTTAAAAATACAATTCTTCGACAGATTTTAGGTCCTAGGTATATGCGAGGACGGCAAGATGTAACCGCGAACTCCTTCGGCTGTAGAACGACGTAAATGTTGTCTACAAAAAAACCGAAATACTTCGACGTCATTAGCTCGGCCGCATCGAACAAATGGACAATATACTCGAGCCAAGAAAACATTCTAGTCCCAGCTCCCATCAGGTCTAAGACAGACCAAATTAACGCTACAAAAGGCCATTCAAACCTGCTACCGTTTTGTAATAAATAGACGGAACATTTGAAAATGAATATCACCAAGTGTTCTGTATAGCGTGTGCCACAAGGGTGCTTACTGTCGCCAATACTTTTTCTTAATTGCAATCATCAAGTATTCCGAGCATGAGAGGATAAAATGATTCGGTTACATAGGTCCTAGACGATGCGATGTCTAACCTCCTGACAATAGAAAATTGCGACGAAAAATATTGTGGACCGTACGAAGTATGGGAAAAAGGAGCATTCGAAATTCATCCGCTCTAAATGTCTCAGCCATCTTAGACAACTTTTGCGGGATTTTTTGATCATGTCAATGTCGCTGTTGAAATTTGTTTTCACCAAAGTCCGTCAATGCAAAGGGTACCGACATTCTTCAGCACTACAAATCAAGACTATACGATGATCAAGGTTCTATAAAGAATCTCCTTAATTGTTCGATAGGGCTCCACTATTCTAATACCTTTTCAGTTCAAAGAAATAGCGACTACCAAGAAATATTCTTCCTTAATAGCAGACCCGTGCGTGGTAGTCAAATTCCCTTACCAGCTTCAGCACAAACTTAGCAACTGGAAGGCTAATATCATATCATATAATTGAGGTATAAGGCGCGTACGCAAGTGGTGACAAAGTGGCAGTTGGTGGTGTATTGGAGGTACTAGAACTACTCGAACGATATAGCCCCATTATCAGAACAACGACGCACGATAAAAAGCGTCATTCGTTTGGACGCTATCGTGTTTTCAACAGACAGACAAACATGGCTAAATCAATTCAAAATTTAACCCTGATGAAGATCTCCGGTGACTCCTTCTTAACATTACAAACCGCTCGATGTTCTTGTACAAATTGGCATGACACTGAGCGAGATCGATCCTCCGTCTTCAAATCATCATCAGAAAAGCAGGCGCAGCAGTTGGTTGCCTATAATAGGAAATCTAAGAAATAAAGAAAGCGAAATGGAATATTAGGTCCTCCTATTTCAAACGGTCCAATTGTGTATTGTCCACAGAGATGTCACCGAGGAATGTGTTCAATTTTATTTTACGACAACATTTGCAATTATTGGTCTTAATTGTAGAGGGTATTCTATCAAGCAGAGGAAGCACTGTTTCCACTGCGACACTTTCACCTTAGGAAACCTTTCGATTCACCGAAACTCTTCTCGTTGGACCTCCTTCTAAAAAAGCTGAAAAAAGGGCAGCTGTCCTTTAACATTATTATCTCCTTCTACTATCCACGAACCACGCTTAATCGTAGGTTCTCACGGTACTACACTAATCTTTCGACCGCTTTCTATAACATTAGGAGCTACAATTAGCCCTTACAGAATCACGCTTGTGTTTTGGATCCCTTTATGCTGAAAGCTTTACATAAGTGTAGCGATCTGTAAATCGCAAAAAATTTAATTACAGTTTTGATGTCCGATTTTAAGATCAGAGAGTTATGGATTTCCAAGATCCAACACCCTGGAGCGCGCTACGTTTTTTTAAGCTCCAGACAACCACGAATTCCGTCTATGCAAGATAACGATGGAGAAATCTCGCTGCTCCGTCAAAATGAGAAAGAACACCACGGAATGCTTTGATGTCAAAAAAGGTTTAAGACAAGGCGACGCGCTATCATGTAACCTCTTTAATATCATTCTTGAAGCAATTGTACGGAACTCGCAAGCATTGAAACGAAGGCGGCGAAGATTGGTCTGGCTGTTAATGAGGACAAAACGAAGTGTGTGCTTTCATCGAGAAAGGATTCTCAACATCGGCGACTCGGACAAAACGTCATGCTTGACAGATATAACTTCGAAGTAGTTAAAGACTTTGTCTACCTAGGCTCTACAATTACCAAGCAAAACAACATGGGCGCAGAAACGAAGATTCACTCTTGCCAATCGCTGTTTCTTCAGGCTAAGAAGGCATCTAAGAAGTAAAGCCCTCTCTCGCAGAACCAAGGAGATATTGTATATACAAGACCATAATCATTCCGGTGCTGTTGTATGGTGCAGAAGCATGGACCTTATCTAAAGCTGATGAAAACCTCTTTGGCACGCCTTGAAAGAAAGATTCTTCGAGTGATTTTTGGTCCAAACCCCACCTCAGGTGGAGCGCACAATTGGAGGGTGACCTCAACCAACTTGGTGTGCGTAACTGGAGGCAGCTAGTTAGGGACCGAGCTGGCTTGTTGGTTGAGGTCGTGGTCCACCCCGGACTGTGAGCGCCATCTAAAGAAAGAAAAGAACCACGAATTATGGTCCCGAGTGTCAGTACAGACAGACTTCCCAACGAGCTGTCTTTTCTGTGCTGTGCTGTGCTATTCTTAAATGTGTTCAATTCGTTTTTTCTTGTGGAGTCTTTGTAAGACCAGTGAAAGCTTTATGCCACTCAGCAAATCAAGGGTGCTTCGCCCTGCATTGAAGGAGAAGGAACGAGTTCAGTTGGTGACCCTAAATTTTGTCGTCAATTAATAACAAAAATACTTCTATATGGTGTTGGGATCAACTCGATTTAGCCTTCGTTCCCACAGCGACAAAGAAGACCTTTTCCTATCCCAATTCGCAATATTCGACCGACTTCAATTACTTGACAGTTAACACCCAAGACTCTAAGTTGTGACTTTAGGTTGCTTTCTAAGTTCCTAATAAGGACTCACACGCAATTATATATAAAAAAAAATGCCTCAGTTTTTACGTCCCTTAAACGACGCGACACCGACGTGTGCGACATCGTTCAGCGACTTGCCATAGTTCCTATACTCTATACAACGCGCCATGATGATACCGCACAATAATTCGCCTTTATAGAGTGTTTTCGGTAATAAAATCTTTTTATTATTATGAAAATGATCGTAAAACTTTCGAATTTATTGACCAGAGGCGGCGGAATGGTTAACCGTGATTGTCGGCTATAAATAGAGAGACAAAAAAAAAGGGACTCTGCCTCTAGCGCGCGCTGTGTACATACGTTATGTGGGAACTCCATCATATACACAATCATTTCGAGAAAGCGTCTAACGATGCGACAAATTACTACACGCAATAAAAAAAAAAAAAAAGAAAAAATTTCAACCAGCTAAAAATACTATCACACGACATATTAGGAAGATGGGGGATGGGGTGGGGGTTGGTCCCCCTCTATCATTAGTCAAAACATAAAAATCTCTTCGCATTATTACAGTCGAAGGTTTAACGGCCTCGACTTTTTATTTGGTGTCACCAAATTGTCGTTTTGATTGCTCTTAAGATGTTTGGGGCTTTTAGCCAGGACACACGAGACACAACAGTTATATGTTATGTATCTCTTTGAGGAGTAAAAATAAATCTAAACATTTGGTTAATCAACAAGCGAATAAATTTGTTTGCATATCGTTCTTTGTGTGTGAGAGAAGAAGCACGCTGCCGCCGCCGCCGGCCGCTTCTACTGACTGGGATGGCTATACCCTCGTGCTATACACGCATTCATCATGCAGTCGAGTGTTAAAACATTAAAATTAAATAAACTATAAACAAAGTGATTTGTTAAAAAGAGATTAACACGGAGGCAGCGCAAAAGTTTAATTGTCTGTAATTTAGTGTGGAAGAATGGCGCTCGCGCCAAAAGAGAGGGAGACGAAGGCCAATAAATAGAGAGAGAGAGGGAGAGCTTTGAATTCTTTATGAGCCATGAATAAGTGGGCAATTTATTGCACTTTTTGGCCGATTTATTAGAGTTGTTTAAATTTGGTGGCAATAAATTATCGATTAGAGAATGTATCTCTGTATCTGGAGGAGTATGTTTATATAAATAAAATTATTGCCCATCTTCGGGAGGCAATACTTACGCTGGAGGTGGAATTCCAACGACCTCATAATAGAAAGGACAGTTGCTCCATTAAAAATGTGCCATTAGTTCTAGGATTGCCATAGTAGTAGATTGTCGCCAAAGTTTCACAAGGTATATCTAGGTTATGGCCAGGTCAGAAGGTAGTTCGGATTGGGCCAAGTTTTGGGGATATCAGTCGCGAGCAATTTGTTGACAGAACGACGGTTTTTTTATGTAATGAAGAACTGGAGGGAACTCGCACTTCGTCCCACCTCCTCTGTCTAGCATTAAACAATGAGTTCTTTAGTGCCCAGCAAGTTGGCACATAAAATAGCGCCCTAGCTTAGCTGCCTCCTTCGTATTGTTATATAGTTCGAATAGTTGCACCCTCATTCAAGGCCATTGCGTTGGACGGATAATAAACGCCTTCAATGTTATAGATGTTTGAACTTCACTATATTAACATCAAGCATCATTAAAGGCCTTCATGTCGCAGAAATTTCAGAGACATATCGCCAGGGGCTAATTTTCAGGAGACTCCCATAATATGGGTTGTACCTAGCCTAGGTAGTATACATTTACCCATTTTCAGACCTTTATTTTCTATTTGGGCGCAGTAGCGCAGTGGTTAGTGTGCTAGACTACTGTGCGAGGGATCCCAGGTTCGAAACCCGGAAAAACACAAATTACATCTTAAAGTTTTTTCTACTGCGCCACCTCTCGCGAACGTCTGACAAACATCCGAGAGTATGACTGTCATGAAAAAGCTTCTCAATTCAGCCGTTCGGATTCGGCATAAAATTGTAGGTCCCTTCCATTCGTCCCAAAAATAGAAACTCACACAAAACGAATGGTTGCGAGAAGCTAGGCCTTGGGTGTCACCCGCCTGTTGCGCCACCGATTTATTTATTAATTTATTTATTTTATTTTCTAGGTGTCATCAAGCTTTTACTAAGACTTCATAGTAACGAATTGAGCACATTTGAACGCAGCACGGAAAAAATAGCTCCTCGGGAAGTCTTGTACCAACACTAAGCATGAGATTGGTAGTTGAATAGAGCTTAATAAACATAACTCCCTCCGGGATGATGAATCTTGGAAATCGTTAACTCTCTGATCTCAAAATCGGTCAACATCATCGATATACGCGCGTAAACACTCGTCTTCCAACCTATCAAACAGAAATATATCGTCTATATAAAAAGGGGCGAAGAAAACGTGCCTATTCGGTCTGTCACATCTAAAGAACTCGCCAAAAAATTAAAGATGGGCCCCAGATTTTTACTTGATTTCAGGGAAAGTCCTTAAACAACTTCCGAAAAAACAAATAACACTGAAACTCAAAGCTCAACTTTGAAAAATGTCTCTATATGTTTCCAATCCAGATGGGAGTCTGACAAGCTATTTGAATTACATTATCTAAATTCACAGATGGTGCTAAAATCGGACTGTGCGTCTTTTCGCTAAACATCTGCAAATACAACTCTTGTCTATAGCGATTTTAAAAGCTGTAGTGAGGCGTGTCAATTACCAAATTAACATTCCGTCATCAGCATGCTTAAGTTTTTGTGTAATCTGGACCTTGTAGAACAGAAGATGATGCAAATTCTAGCCCAAAATACCCCAGATAGAGCTATAGAAATTGCCAAATCCAAACCCTCCGACGAGATGCCATAAACGCGACACATCCTTCACATCTTTTTAAACGCTTTGGCAATTTGCTCATCGGTTTCTCACACTTGTGGGGCCAACTCCGGACAAAAAAATTGATTCTAAACTGGGAGTAGGTACACCTTTCTAAAACAAGAAAATACATCACGACTATGGTCGAAGACATTTATTTCTTATTTTAAGCCTTTTCTAAAAATCAGTAAAACGAGCGAAAATTGCGAACATTTTCTTGTTTTAAGAAAGTAGTTTCTTAATAAAATATTCATCCATTCACCGGAATTACTCTTGATTTAAGATTTAAGAAATGAAATGTCAAACTCGAAATTTGACCTTTTTCCGAAATACTGCCAAAGTGTTCTTAATCAAAGAAAGAACTTTTAAATACAAAATTTGACCACAGAGCTTTTTTCTGAAATTCTACGGAATTACTCCCGATTTAAGAAAAAAATTCTCTCAAAAGTTAACTATGATTTTCTAAAATTCTGCCGTATTCTTAATCTAAGAAAGAACTTGTGGAATCAGAAATCTTACACCAAGAACTTTGCTCTTACATCGAGAACTTTTCTGTGAAATTCAGCCGAATTATACTTTAGATTTCTGAAAAAATGTCCCAAAATTTGACTTCTTTCTAAAATTCTGCCGAAGTATTCTTAATCTAAGAAAGAACTTGTAAAATCCGAAATTTGACTCAAGGCCTTTTTTCTGAAATTCTGCGGAATTATATTCTAGATTTAAGAAAAAATTGTTAAACATATGATTTGATCCAAAATTTGACTTTTTTCTGAAATTCTGACGAAGTATTCTTAATCTAAGAAGGAACTTGTTGAATCCGTAATTCTCTTACATCTAGAACTTTTTTCTGAAATTCAGCCAAATTATACTTTAGAATTATGAAAAAAATTGTCCTAAAATTTGACTTTTTTTAAAATTCTGCCGAAGTATTCTTAATCTAAGGAAAAACTTGTAACATCCGAAATTTGAATCAAGCCTTTTTTCTGAAATTCTGCGGAATTATATTCTAGATTTAAGAAAAAATTGTTAAACATATGATTTGATCCAAAATTTGACTTTTTTCTAAAATTCTGCCGAAGCTCTATTCCTTATCTAAGAAAAAACGTTTGAAAGACGAAATTTAACCCCAAGAACTTTGCTCTTATATCGGGAAGTTTTTTCTAAAATTCAGCAAAATTATGCAGGAGTTGCCATATAACGCGACACCATCCTATATATCAATGCAAGTTAGCCCATGAGTGCCTCTCGGTTTCCTCCACTTGTCGTCTTTAAATTGGTTCTGTCACTCCTGTCTTAATATAAATATGTATAACGCGATGTGTGAACAAACACTCATTTCTGATGACAAATCAAAAAAAAATAAAAAATGAGGAACAAAATATCCTCATCTAAATCAGGGATAGCTACTCAAACCACACACATTCTATGCCCGCACCCTGTTTCCGTTTTACACCACAATTTGATACGTCTGTCGGTTGTTTTGGACCCGTGATGCTTTTTATTTTGTTCGCCTCGGTTTTCATTTCATATGAGGGGGATGGTGGGTGAATATTAACCGCCTCCGAGTGGTGGCTGATTGATTAAAAGTTGAAAGCATGACAACGCGCCTGATTTATTAGTCCCAAAACTGTGTTTTTCAAACTTCAGCGCTCAAAATGCGAACGTGATGAGCACAAGCAGGAGCAAATGCGGGGCGGGCAGGCAGCAAAAAAAAAAACAACCTCAAACTGAAGGAAGAAAAAGAAAAAAATTAAAAATTAAACGAACATGGTACCGAATGTGAACGCTCGGCGGCAGCGGCAGAGTCATGCAGTGTGGAAAACTTTTAGGTTACGTATAGTGAGTGCTGTCGTTTTGAAGGGATCTGGGAATCTGGATTTGGATATAGATTCGCTCGGATATGTGTGTGGCAGAGAAACTTTTCTGTGATATAACAGATTTTTTTTGTTTGTCGCCCGCCAAACACATCTCACAATCGCACACTCATTCCCGCTTGGCAAAAGCTAAAGCTGAAGCGTTGTACTTTGTTTTTTGTGACAATCCGTTCCATTGGTGGCGACATTTTTCGATTTGTAATTAGAGGCAACTTTCCGGCTGGGTGAGTGAGTGTGGAGATGCTTGAAATTTCGCATAAAACACACGAAGTGACACTCGTCGTACATAGGAGAGCAACAGGAGTTGGAGAGCGCTCGCTCGGAATCGTCGTCGGGCGTACCAAGTACCAACGTATACCAGAAGCGACAATAACAGCAAACACTGACAGCCAAAGTGCCAACCAGAACAAATAACCAAACTGGTGAACAGTGAAATTTTTTGACAGGCAATCGGGGACAGTAGCACCAGACAATTGGAATTATTATGCGGCAGTCATAATGATGACAGTTTAGCTATAAACTCGCACATGGACATATTCATATGTTGCGATGTGTTAAATTTTTTTTTTTCATTTTTATTCCAACAGCAAATAAGGAGAACACTGCGCGATATGGGATCATTGTGTCCTGTTGTATAAAGGCTCATGTTGATTGGCATTAAGTTTTTGTATTTGCAAACGAGTGCATTATTGAAATATTTTTATTTTTTTCTAAGAGCCTATAAAAATTTCCACAAGTGTAACACAATTTTGTAACGAATTTTTGTAACGCAAAGAGTAACAAGATTAATGGTGATCTTATGTGACTTTTTGGTAAATTAAATGGCAACTTGAGGGACATCTTAAGGTTTTTTTTTCACTGCGCCACCTCTCAAGAACGTCTGACAAACATCCGAGAGTATAACTGTCCTTCTGAATTCAGCTCTTCGGACTCGGCATACAATTGTAGGTCCCTTTCATTCGTCCCAAAAATAAAAACTCACACAAACGAATGGTTGTGAGAAGCTAGGCCTAGGGTGTCTACACGCCTTTTGCGGCAACTATTTATTTATTTTTAACTTGAGAGACGCGTGGTCTTATCGATGTGTATTTTTCCAACAGATGGCGTTGGTAGTTATGAAACTTCCCTCTGCTCTTATTAAATATCACCGTTTGCTCTACAAGCTTCTCTGTATATATTGAGTCTCCTCGTTTCGTCAGCACGAATGTCTATGGTCACAATTTCGGCTAGGACCGACCAGACTTCTGAAAACGTATTTCGACATGCTATAGCTTCGTTGGTAGCCAATGCGTCAGCCCACATTGGTGATACGTATATAGTAGAGCTGAGCTTGTTAAGTCTAGTCAAAAATAATGTGGGACTGCCTCTGGGTCCACCGATATTTGGCAGCCTTCTTACAAGCGATCATCGATGGTAGCTGAGCCATTACATTAAGTCTAAAGTCTATTGTCGTCGCCTATTGCCTAGAGGCTTCCGACTTGTTATTGGAAGTGGAATTGGTTGTGCTTTTTTTTTCTAGTAAAGCAAGGCCAGCTGTCTCCAGCAGTCACCAGCTCAGGCCTTAAAGGCAGAGACGCTCTGTTATCGTCTCAATCTCGTGAATATACTTAATATGCTTTGACATAGCGACGATGAAGATATTCACTGATGTCAGATTCATAGGTAGGTACGGTAGCCTCTATATTATAGCGACCTAGAACAAATAACCCCGTGTCACTGTGTCAGACGTTCTAGAACTTGTCGCTGTCGCATCTTAGCTTCCTGCTTTTAAGGTAGCTAGAAAAAAAACCATGGCGATTCTGTAGGCAGATCTCCAGGCGATTGATGTCTTCTTGAAATTTCCGATTCTGTTATTTTCTCGCTCTTAGAGAAATTGTTCGAAGGGATTTCGTTTCATCGGTCCACCAGTAAGAAAGACAAGTAGCGTGAGATGGGCTTTCTTTTTGGCAGGGAAGCGTACGTCGCATGCAGTAGTCATATGACCAGAGTCATCAAGTTGTAGCGCAAGCGCGAGAGAATTTAAGTGCGCGGAAGCTGGCAGGCAGTTCTATATATTTTGTTGGAGATTACTTATTAATTAATCGAACATTTTCTTGTCGAAAAGGTTCGGCGTCCTCCCATCTTGGGGCAGTAACTTTGACACGTTCTCGATTCGAAGGCCAACATGACGTCCATTCAACCACATCTCTTACACATAGTCATGCTTTAACAGTTCCCTCTATCTAATTCTCAATCAATATTGCACCAAATTGTCCCAAAAATGTCCCTTCGACTTGAGGGCAACAAACAAATACAAAAATCCACCTCCTGCCAGTTAAGTCGTGAAAAAAAAAATAAAATAGCTCAACCTCACCATCTCGTAACAAAATGAACGATTACACTCCCCCACCGACCGTTCGCTATCCGATCCAGCATCAAACTCACACACAAGTACCCCGCACCTAAGCCGGGGGTAGCAACCAAATGAGAATTTAATGGACTTGATTACTGATGGGCAATAAATTTTCTTCAAATCAAAAATACAGACAAAAAAAAAGTATCTTAAAGAAACTACAAAACAGACTCCAATCAAACACTCACAACAAACAGATACAAATCGCGCGCTCCACATATTGTCATCATATCCACAGAACACCACCAGTTCCAGCCACCATCCTCGTCGCTTTCCTCCTTCCCGCCAAGCGGATTGGTTTGGTTTGGTGGTGCCTCTATCAAGTGTTTATTTGCTGCTCCCTTCTTTTTTTTTGTGTATTTTTTAATTTGTATTCTTCAGATACATTCTGACATGAGATGGATTTATGGCCGAAAGATTTATTGGACTCAATGGCAGATGATGATGATGATGATGGTGCTGACGATGGTGTTCTGTTCTGTTATGTTCTGGTGCTCTGGCCAAACTCATGTGGCGTCGTCATCGTCATCGTCATCCTTTGCCGTTCTAGTCTTATTATACGTTCTACTAACAGAGTTTCCATTTATCTGGTCATAGTTCTCATAATTGGTTGGCGAGCATTTTTCTGAGTCTTCGACTCGCATATTGTCACGCTAAGTGACAAAACGCAATTCTATGTGCACAGAAAATATGCCTCAGTTCTCAAATGGGAAGGCGTATACAGTAGATTATAGTGACAGTATGTGGTACAGGAATGGGTGCAGGTGCAGGTAAATTTTTTGCGACATCAACCTTTGACGAATGTTTTATAAAAAATATAGGCTAACGAGAAGAGTTAAAGAAATTCCTTATAACAGAAGATCCAAGCAAACGCGGCTTTAATTAAGAAGTCAGCCAAATGTTCAGAGTATTCCCCTGCGAAAGTTTTGAGGGTGCTTATCTGTTTGTATGTGGCATTAACGTATTATGGCATAACGGTTAAACCACTCAGCCAATTAATGGGCGAACTTTTCGTTTTCTTGGTCTCTTTCTTTTTGGGGCGCAGCACAGTTAGGATATGTTTTTTCGAGGCTACAGAATTTTGGTAAAAGTAGGTTGCTAAAGGCCTAGCTCCTCATGAAAAATTCGTTTATTTTTGTGACCAATGAAAGAAACCCTCAATTTTATGGTTAGTATTCCGACGACTGAAATCAGAAGCCTTCTCGCAGTTCTACGCTCGAATGTTTGACAGACTTTCGAAAGTGGTGGCGGAGTGGAAATTCATGTGGCGTCGCGTCGTCATCGTCATTCTTAGCCGTCGAAAGGTCTTAAAATCATTTTGTGTGTTTTTCCGTGGGTCGAACCTGAAACCAATAGCCCAGCAGTCCAGCACGCTTATCACAGAGGAACTATTTTCCGGTATTGTAAAGACGTTTTTGTAGAAGTAAGCTCTTCACCCAGTAGAACTGTCTGACGCTAATGTAAGGCACACCAATTATCCGTTCTTGGCGAAATCACTTCAAGTTGATTTTGCATATGAAAAAACGTAAATTCGTTCGCATAGCTCAGTCAGAGATAACGTAGTTCAGATCCTGGTGTTCACTTTTGGTACAACTTGTACCGGGGTTTTTATGAGCCTAATTTATCCAACTCCTCACGTATGAAAATATGTCGTAGATTGCCGTGCAACAGAGCTTCAGCTTTTGCATGAATGCGAGCCTGCAGTTCAGTTTAGTTAAGTTCAACTGAGTTCAGTTCAGTTCACTTCAGTACTGACTTTTGTCAAGTGTCTTAAAAACTAGTCATTGGTGAACTGCTTGACATTGGTCTATACCTATGACTTCAAGATGAGAGCTCTAATGCATCAACGGCACAGAGCCCTAAATATCCCTACTTTATGCTGTGCTGTAGTTTTTTGAGACATATCTAAAAGAAACATTATGAAGCATCCTCTCTGCCATGTCGGACATTTGGGAAAACCTTTCAGAACGAATCGTTTTCAAAGCGGAACCGTGTTGAAAAGGTCTTCATTTTTAGACTACGTTTAAGAAACGAATTTTTCGTAGGAACTTTAGAAGAGAGAGACCTTAAGAAAGTATTCCTATCTAAAGGCCGCGTTCAATGAGCTTAGGCACCTAAAAATTTAGGTGACAGTTTTATCATAGAACTTAAGCAGAAAATCTTGCCTAACGCACGAAAATTGCCTAATTTTGAAGGCAAATCCACCAATCAGAGGCTGTAAATGAGTAGCAAGGCAAAAGCGTATTGATCGCGACCTAAAGCTAACTGATGAGTATTGCTCGTTCAGGGGCCGAATCGTCTCATCCGCAAACGAGCAATACGTGCCGGAATTTGTTTTTGTTTAGAGTGTAAAATCGATTGATTCCGCGAACGTATAGCTCGTTCACGGATGAGGCGATTCGGCCCCGACTTGTTTCTGATGATAGTTGCCGGAAGCGACTACATCGAGCTTGTTGGTTAATTTTCGACTTTTGGAACCTTATAAATCTCAAATCTTTTGCCTGAACGAACTCATTTCTTATAAATCGTCAACTGATACCTTAGATACTTCTTTTGATGCCAGCTAACTTTAAAGAAATAAAAATAAATAGGTGGCGCAACAGGCGTGTAGACACCCTAGGCCTAGTTTCACAATTTTATGCGGAGTCCGAATGGCTGAATTGAGAAGCTTTTTCAGGACAATCATACTCTCGGATGTTTGTCAGACTTTCGCGAGAGGTGGCGCAGTAGAAAAAACCTTAAGATGTATTTTGTGTTTTTCCGGGGATCGAACCTTGCACAGCAGTCCAGCACACTAACCACTGCGCTATGCGCCCACAACTTTAAAGACAATACAAGTATTTCTATGCTGAATGTCCGCACTTTTCTTTCAACACCTACTGTATCAAGTGGCATGCTCTGTTTACCATCGCAAATGACGAACGTGGTATACGAAACGAATTATAGAAAAAATATTCGGCAACCACTCACGATCCGCATCTTGTCATAATCCTGTCAGTTGAAATTATATGATGAGGTCGAGGCTCACCATATACACACACGCAGTATCGCACTCGTACAGCATGATGAATGCAACATCAGGCAGCCGCAGCATCGCAGCAGCTTATAGTCGTCGCCTGGCACTTGCCATGATTATTGCGGCCGTCGTCGTTATTGTCGTCCAGACGCGATCATCATCATGATCGTTGCTGCATCGTCGTCGTCGTTGTCGTCGTGATCAGTGACTGGGTGTCGTTGTCATTTTCGTTGCTTTTTAATAGTTCGCTCTAATAATTGGTTATGACAGCTGTTCGAGGATAATTAGAGATTAATTGTTCTACTCACAGATCAGACGATCGCAGATACATTTTCCACTTATGCAAGTACTGTACAGTAGACTCCTGTAGATACTCCCCCGCTCCTCTCTGGCAATTTGTTATTAATGCCAAAGTGAATAAAATTTTTATCATTTCCCAGAATGTATCTTTTTCCTCGTATTTATTGTCATCTGTAGAAGATGTACGTGCGCGCTCTGAGGACGAACTATGCAGTATGCAGAGTGGGGGCGGTGCGAGAGGCGTGCTACCACTAATAGATATACGAAATGATTTTAATGAAGAGCAAAAGTACGCGATTCTGTTCGCGGTTTGGCGATTTTTGCATATGACTTGCCGAGTTTTTGACTTTCCTTCGGTTGGCTGCGCGAGCAGAGAACGGATTTTCGATGGGCAACGACACTTGTGTGTGGGCGGTGCACTGATCGGTGGTGGTTTGGATACAAAGTAGTTGTCAGGTGATTGGTATTTATTCAATTAATATTTAAGTTTGCGATGCGGATGAGTTGAGGGTGGTCAGTGTCACCTGAATTCATTCAGACAAATTTGACATTGAATGCAATTTTGCAATTCACCTTCCAAGTATACAATTTGTCCGCATATAACAATCCAGGAAGCATTAGCGATGTCATAATTAATTACCGTCGCAAATCACCCCGCCATTTATCAAAGCCAAAACTGATCTGACAGTGGTGCGCAACCCGCTTACCTGCCCCACAATCGATCATATACCTACCATCCCCATCATCCTAGATACAGATCATGATCGAAAGAAATCCCATGGAATCACATCAATCATGCATACCATACACCAATCAATGAGTGAGGCCGGCAGCCACCTCATTTCCATTCAACTTCACTTACGCGCACCAGCAAGTTCTGATTATAGTGTTGCGTCTCGGAAGAGACTTAAGTCCACATTGCATCGGACCGATATTAATAATAATCGATCGGACAACTTCAGCGAAATTCCGAATAATGATTGATCCCAAATGAGAAGCTATACGGCAGCGTTGCGAAACCTGTACCTGGCGTGCGGACTCAAATTACCGCCCGACCTTGGGGATTAAATATACTCCAACCGTTGTTGATTGATCGGTCCACAAACAAATTGCAGCCGCAGCCGCAGCGACACTTGTCCCAGAGCTCTTTAAACCTGATTGATGGCATCCAAATATGAAGGACGATGGGCTGTATAAGTTTGGCCCAAACACTGACCCAGAGTATAATATGTGCGCGGATTATAATCACAAATCGGATGAAAGCCAGCAGTTCTATGTATACCATCATCATCATCATCAGAGACGAGGGCAACGTCAACTCTTGACGGACTAAGACTATAAGAGATTTGGTGGCCGGCGTCGTCGTCGTCGTCGGCTTTGGAATACAGTAACCGTCACTTGTCATGAATGTATCAATGTCAAAATCAACTGCGGCAGCATCCTCATCAACGGAAAAACCGCCCGCCACCACCACCACCACCACTGTCATGGTGAAAGATTTGTTCGGCCGTGTGTGAAGTCCCCAGTTGGCAAGCGGGAAGCGCTAAGCGAACGAGCATATCCTGCTCCCAGGTCGCTCCTTGATGGAGTTAATCCAATTTTGAGTTTAGTGTCAGTTCGAGTGGAACATTGGTGAGAGGGAATTAAATGGACAAAAATTGCGATCCTCGAGGGAGAACACAAAAGCTTTATATATACCCTTGCTAGAGATAACGCACTGAGAAGAAGCCGACGTCATTTGATATCAAAGATACAACCAAATGAAGTGATCCTGACAGATTTGCTGTTTGGATCAAAATTATTATAACTATACCTGTAGCCGGCCGGACGGAACGTCTCTCTCGGCAGATGGATGGATGTGGATGTGAGCCGCAAAGTTGACTTGGTAGCTTTGATTATTTTCGTTTTTTTTCTCCGTCTGCGCATCATCAGAGATGATGATTTTCAATGGAAGTATGTTCGGCTGTCATGTGTAATTATACGAGAGAGTGATAGGGTATGTGATGGAATGTTTTACTGTAGAGCTTATATTTTTACAACGAAACTGAAGTGATGAGTGCAAAAGTGAAATTTACAGCGTAAACTGTCTAAAACGCTTTGAGAGTTGTAAGAAAGTATCTGCGGTTAACGAGGGCTAAATCAAATAAATATGCAGCAGCTTCAAAACTGTGACAGTGGTGCCAAGTTGATGGCAGCATTTTTGAAAAGCTTAAAACTTTCTTCATACAAAGTTGTCGCTAATTTGTCAATATTTTTGAGTTGGGAACACCCACGTTGACATATATCAGTTAAGCGGGAAAACAGTATCTTAGTTTGGTAGCTGAATGGCTGCTGTAGTAACAAAACTGTGGCAGTGGTGCCAAGTTGATGGCTTCCCGAAAACTTACAATTTTTTGTTTATGTAGTTTTATCGCTAATTTCTCAATATTTTAGAGCTGGGAACACCGATGTCGACATATAACAGATGAAATAGAAAACTCAGACTCCTATAGTTTGAAAGGCGAATGGTTAAAGTAGCTCCGCAACTGTGGCAGTGGTGCCAAGTTGATTGCAGCATTTTTAAAAAGCTTACAGTTTTTATTTATATAATTTTGTAGGTAATTTGACAATATTTTAGAGCTGGTAACACCCAAGCTGATACAAAACAATTGAAAGAGGAAAAACAGTGTCTTAGTTTGAGAGGTGAATGGTTGCTGTAGCTCCAAAAAGGTGACAGTGGTGCCAAGTTGACTGCAGCATTTTCGAAAAGTTTTTAATTTTTCTTCATTTAATTTTGTCGGTAATTTGACAATATTTTAGAGCTGGTAACACTCACGATGACATACTACAGTTGAAAGGGGAAAATCTGTATTTTAGTTTGTTAGGTGAATGGTTGCTGTAGCTCCAAAACTGTGGCAGTGCTGCCAAGTTGATGGCAGAATTTGCGAAAATTTTCAAATTTTCTTCTATAATGTTGTCGGTAATTTGTCAATATATTAGAGCTGGTAACACCCATGTTGACATATATCAGGTGAAAGATAAAAATCAGATTCTTAGCTTTAGGACTAAATGGTTGCAGTAGCTCGAAAACTGTATTTTTGGAGAGGATCCCCTCTGCTTCTCAAAATAAAAATAAAAATTAATCTCCGCTCATTTTCGCATCGAATTTTTCAAAAGTTCCCCTGAAATACTTGACCAACTCATGTCAACATCACCCTATATCACCCATCAGCATTGTTCGCATTTGATTCTCGTGCATTTCTTTTCACTAAATACGCGTAACCGATGAGTGTCTCGATGTCAATCATATGGAATCAACTGCGAATGCGACGCGAGACTGAGTGACAGCTCAAACCGACTTGTGATTGGCATCATCGTTTCAGTGTCAAAATGCAAATTCCATTTGACGAGAACCAGAATTGGACTTTCAGACGCAGATAGCGGGCAGTTTATTTATAATTTTTTTTTTGTTACTACACGCAGACCTGTTTTTTGGGTCAAGTATAAGAAGGAGAAGCCTCGCGTGTATACATTTCACATGATATCACACGGCCATCATCATCATCATCATCACCACCACCGCACCACCATCACCAGCAGTATGGTAGTTATAGGTTGCCAAGAGGAAAAGAATTCAGAAAAAAAAAATCTCAGCCATTCTGAGATGCATGCAACTAACACACATACACACACACACCTCCCCGCACTGGAAGCCCGTGTGGAACTATAAAAGTGTTTTATGGACCCTGAGACAAGGACAAGAAATAATGGCGGCTAACGACGAAGATTTAAGGGTTTCCTTCCACCCTCACACCCTGATGCCCGGGCGGCGAAAAAGGGTTTTCGAGTGCAGCACCAACTCATTGGCTCCATTCTGAGGGAAAAGACGACGCAAGACGAATTCCTTGCGGCGCGGTATCAAACACAGAAAAAAAAGCAACGAACCGGGTGGCGGTAGATCCCCAACCCCACAGGCATCATTCACCCCCGTAGATCGTTTTGCAACAGCAGCATCTACTCTTTCTAAGATGCTGAACAGCAAGAGTGACAGAGCGAGCACAAAGTGTTGTTAGAGCTAAGGGGTTGCAAACGCTGCACGAGAGTCACCCAAATGGGGGGGTTGGGGGTGTTGGAAAAATCGCGCCATATATTTTCGTCGGTCTGACATTAACTGCTATCACGGAGAGTCCTATGGACGATTTATTGACAATGCTGAAATGTGCAATTGGCGGGTGGAAGAAGAGATTAGACTTTTTTTTTCTTTTTGTTTGCACCCTCAGCTCACTGTCTTCTTTTCTGTGTTTTTTTTTTTTTGTGTGTGTGTGTGTATTTCAACCCCTACGGGGCTTTTATACAAAAAGCGAAGCGAGGTCGTCTTGATGATTCATGGGCGCGTCTTCCCTGAGCGGGAAAAAAAATATTTTCCACAACCCCCCTTCCGAGCGACCACCTCATAACACATTATGCCACCAACATGCCCTTGGCATATTTTAATTGCCTAATTTTGTGGATTGAACGAACGGTGATGCGGTCGGTGGTTAGAAGGGAGAACCGGTTTTTAAGTCTAAATGAAAATCTTCATCTGTCTTTCCGGTGAATTTATTGAGATGGATAAGTTAATGTTTTGGAAGGAAATTAATGAAAATGGTTGGAGGGTGACATTTCTTTTTTTTTGTCCCATTGTATACGTATATATATGCAGTTAATAATCTCAGTTCAGGTCGTACATACAATGGAAAGTCTATTAAAAATGTGGCAGAGCATGGGTAGATAATGTTGGAGGACCTTTTGGTAATCAGGTTGCAGGATGTTTTGTATGTATAGAGTTTATTTTCATGTTGAAGAGGGTGGGACTGAGGACACTTTTGTCCTCAGTTCAGTTCCATATTATGCAGACGCTCAAGGCCCAACAAATCTTAAGGCTCTAACCCCTTCAAAGCGTTCAAGTTACGAAAACACGAATCATCTTCTCATATCTAACACTTCAAACAGTTTGTCCTGACTTATAGGTACTTACTTCGGCGTGGACCTGGGCCTCAACCAACAAGCGTCTCTAGCCAGCACGATTTTTAGCCAGCTGTCTCCAGTTTCTCACACTAAGTTAGTTAAGGTCTCCTTACCAAGTGAGTCGCGGTCTTCCTATACAGCGCCGCCCCTCGGGCGCGGATTCGAAGACCTTTTTGGCCGGATCATTTGCGTCCATTCTTTCTACATGACCCAGCCACCTCAGTCGTTGGACCTTCACTCTTCTGTCTAAGTCGATGTCGCTGTACATCCCATACAGTTCGTCGTTGTATCTCCTTCTCCATTCACCATCTATGCAGACGGGACCAACATTTACTCGATCAGTTTGTCCTGACTGATTGCCAATATTGGTGATCAACGCCCAACCCAATTGGTAAGGGCTAGGAAGCTGACATTTTGCAGCAAATTTCCTTTTATACGTTCAAAGTAAAAGGAAAATCACACTAAGAAGTTATTTGGGGAAATTCGAACCCTAAAAGGGGGTAAAGGGGGTCAATGTTTGAATGGAAATAATTCTAAGACTAAAACACTAAGAATCTAAATTGCCACAACTGAAGATCGAAAAGTCCTCAAGTGAAGTCGAGACGCCAATGGAATCCGCAGAGATTGACAGTGGCGTCGCGGCGTTGGGCAATTTTTTTTCAAAAATGCAGCTGGAAAGTGTGAGTGCTACAGAGCCGACATTTTTTTGGCCCTAAATTGAAGACACGGACTTGGATGATTTTTGATTTGAGTACAAGCTGGCGCGGAATTCCACACAACCCATCTATCAATCGATATTTTGGCCCCTTCAATTGGCCCCTAGAGCTTTTTTTTTGTAACGAAAAACGCATCAAGCCCCTTAAAGGTATCTACTCGCTATTCGTGAGATGGACCCAGAAACAGTCAACAAGTATACTGCGAAGTCAACTAAATCAGCCATAAATGAATGAATTCCTAACCACAACATAGGACATAACCAAACTATCTGAGCATCTATCAAAAACCAAATCGCCAGAACCAATTTTCTGCAAATATCAACCGACAAAACTTCACACAAACGACTCGCCTCCATTACGCATTTAATTAATTAACTTTACATGTCACACACAAATAACCTGTCCACTTGCCTTCCCATCAACCACCCATATATAAGCTCGCATAGTAAACCAATCACAGAACCCTATGGCAGCAGCTAAAACAGATCGCATCCCGATCATTCCATTCGCGATCATGGATCTTTTGCAATAAAATAAAGTATTCCGCGCACATCAACAAAAACGTATACTCAGCCCCCTCGCTCACACATGGAACACCACCACCGTCGCCGCCGCCGCCGTCGCTACCATTGCGCGCCAACATATATCCACATTCCGTGCAAACACATATTCCTATATCAATTTAATTTCCACCATAAAATATTCCAGAAACAACATATAAACTATGGCAGGCTATATAGATCGCCATATACTAAAAGCCAAATACCCCTGAGAACATCATCGAAAAAATAAAAAAAAAAATTTGGTGCAAATATTTTCCAATCATTTCCACCAATCAACTGATCCTCGATGAAAACAAAACCAAAAAGCAGATCCATCGTCCAACAAAAACGTTTTTCAAAACTCAACTCGCGCAATCTCAGTCAAACAGACATCACTGACGACGCGGCGACTATGCGATGCGATGCTGAGAACACAAACTGGAGGATCGCGAATCCTGATACTCATCCATCCACCACCAACAGGAACAGCAAAGAAAAAGGGGGAAAAAAATGATGACGGTATTTATAGCCGTGCAAATGGAACAAGTTACCTGACAGTGAATGAGGATACATGTATCTCAATAGTTTGCCCCCCTTGCCACCACCGCCGCCCCCATGCAGCAGCCGTGCGCTGAGCAATCATCAGCGCCCCGATGGTCCCGAAACAGCAATAATCAAGTGAGATCGCGCGAGATCACCTTTAACCGAAGGTAATAAAATAATGATTGCATAAAAATTCACTGGAGTTGCAGTGTATATCGCGCCCCGTCGCCCTTCGCCGTCGTCGGTCGTCAGTCGTTGTCGTTGGTCGTATGGATTTCATATGCCCCCAAACATGAAGAGTGGCAATGGCAAGATACATTTACTTTGGCAAAAGGCGGTGGCGCGGTCCGCGTGCAAGAACTGCCTACCAAGATCGACGGCTCGTTCGACGGTTGCTGCTGATCGGTTGGCGTTACTTTTTTTTTGCCTTTTGATGGTCGTTTTTGTTTTTATAAAGATCATTGAGGCCAGAAAGGGATCGACAGACAATAATGAACAGGCTTCTGATGCTGCTTATAGCCATTTTCGCTTTTGCAGATATACATTTCAAGATTTTGGCAGTACACTACTAGTTGTTGAGCGTTGAGGTAGGATCATCCATTTTTTTTTTTAGATGGAAGAAGTGGAGTAAGGCGCTGATGTAGACTTTGGATAGAGGTGTGAGTTGAGGTTTTGAAGAAGCGAGGTGAGTTTTCGAAGCCCAGGTAGAAGAGGAAGTCTATGGAAACTTTTATGAAGATCGACAGAATTAACTGCCACTCACTAAGGAGCAGGATCGAAGATCTGGCCACTTGATCGGGGCAAAGAAAGAACAAGAACTAAGGGAGGTATCACCGTATTCTGCACACAAGCGTCTCAGATAATGGTGTTAGGGAGTGTCCAATAAAAACAATAAAAAGTCGTCTACAGACTCTTCTGCTGAAAGGCGGCAAGAATGCGCCGCTGACTTCTTAAAAACAATATAGTTTGCCCTCATTCTGGAGACCCAATCTTAGGACTCAAGAAGTTCGGCTTACATCCCAAGAAATCATGCCTTGCGTTGCGTGTCTCATCTGAAATCTTATTTCCCGCAATAACAGCGTGACCCAGATAAGAGTTAAAGCGGCCTTCCCTTAAAGAGTTCTTTCAATGGGTTACAGTTCGGTTACAGGTTGAGTAAGGTCTTAGGGGCAGATATCTATTCTTATGAATATTTTCGACGCATAGTCTGAAAAACAGACGAATGAGCTTGCCTAATGACAACGAGTAGTGAAGTCTTGTGTAGTCGGCTTATAGAAGAAGACACAGCACTGGGCCGCTGACTTCGACCGCTTCCCAATTAAGGCTCAGACTCTAAAAGCAAGAAACATCAACTTTTTTACATAAACCGATCCAATATTGATGATACCAAGGGCTACCCGCCTAAGACGGTAGATTGATTTCATAGTAAAGCTCATTACAAAAGTGTCAAGAGGAATTTAATCAAGCAGAGCAGCTCGAGCAGTCTTATTGGACAACGCTCCCGTGCAGCCAATACACGCCGTTCTTTGGAATTCAGTGCAAAAAGCAGTCACGTACTTATACGAAAGCTATCTCAACCAAACGACAGTATATAAATCCCAACGAATGACCTCTTGCCATGATGATCCCCATGTCTTGCCAAAAGCACCCTGGCACTGTCAGGCAATTGAAAGCCTCTCTTTCTCTTCGACGTGGAGAATCACCTCTAGATATTTTTCGCTTCATTGGCGGTATGGATAGTGACGCCTCTTAACACTTTAACACTGACCGAGAGTCACACATATCACAATCTTGCGTCTGGGGAAAAGAACAGTATCAGTTCGCAGACAATTCACCGTCAGTTAATTCCTAGAGCACCATTCATCGACCACGTCCAAGGCTGTCTGTCTATCTGTCCAGAAATGTCCCCGTTGGTAAATAATGTTGTATCTCAGACAGAGTAGATTCCCTTTTCAGCAGAAAGGAAGAAAGAAAGACTATAGGCTTAAGACTTTTAATGCAGTTGTCATCTCTTTCAATTTTTGGTCTAAACGCTCCACGAACCGTATACCCCAAGGTACATAGAAATTTAATCGCAAAACCACTGAAAAGTTTCTTCAGAGTTGCCAGCAACTGGGTTATACCTAGACCTGGACGTTTACCTACTTTTAAAGGCGTTTGTCTATTTAAAACCATTTTAGGTATAGGTACCTTACCCACCGTCATACATCGACATACCTAAATGACGACTTTATATTGCCGAAAAAAAAAATCCATAAAACCCCTAATTTAATGCCATAGTTGTTCCATTGAAAAAAAAAAAAAAAACTTGTCACCCAACATCTTCAAAGCCTTCAGTCAATCTTCATCCCGCATGCAAAAGACCCAATTAGGTGGCCATTTACAACATGTCGTCGTATTCCTCTCCACTCTGTTCGCTGAATAAAAAAAATTCAAAAATTTATTCAAAACACCCGATATATTCATCATTTTAAATCGAAAACACAATAAGCTGTCCGCATCAACATTTTTCTTTCTCAAAAAAAATGTATCTCCACTCATCATACAACCAAACCAACCTACGGTTTAAGCTTCTTTTTTTTTTTTTTTGTATGTCGTTAGTTCGTTCAGCTTTTATCTCAATTCACCGGACCTATTAAGATCTATCATCGGATATCGAAAAGCTGGTTAGGTTACGGTTCGAGATGAATAATTTTTTATTAAAAAAAAAAAAAATTCTTTTATTGTTGAAAATGTTTATTTTGAGATTTTTATTTTTTTTTCTCCGCTTCTTTGTTAAAAGTTATAAAAAAAAAATTACCATAGAAATCGATTAGGTTCGTTTGGCAATTTGCTGGCTATTAATTTGCATTTGAACCGAGTTTAGGAAGGAATTTTAAAATATTTAACAAATTAATCAAGAAAGTCGAATTTTTGATCGAGTTTAGTATAGTTTTTTTTTTTTTTTTTAATTTGTATTTTTATGCGCACTGATGTAGGGTAATTCGAAAGACAAACAGAGACAGGTGACCGTGATACTTAGTTTGACTATCAAAAATACATAATTTGATGTTAGATGAGGTTTTTGTGAATGACAAGTTAAGACTGACTTGAGCTTTCTCTAAAGGAGTGTGTCGTTTGATGAAAAGTGATAGACCTCTTGGAAATAAAATTTAAATTGTAATTCCTATTCTTGTCAAATGTAACGTAGCCACTAGAATTGTCATTATGTTAGAGCGCCATCTACAAACTAAAGTAGTCAGTATTAATTGTAGCCAACTTAAGAAAGAGAAATGATGGTTCTTCTTTGCAGAAAAAAGAAGACAAGAAAGTACGAAAATAAAATCAGTTCACATCGACATTAGCTATTTAATGCATTTAATTTTTAGTCGTTAAAAAAAATGTCTAAAAGGGTCTTCAAAAAATTTCATTTTTTGACAACTGCGAAAATAAATCGCCACGAAAGATACAATTGTCCTTTTGTCACCACAAAATGCTCTTCAAACTCCTTGGGTGAATATTTTCGAAACCTACAAGTCAGCTAGACCCATGACCAGGTAAACGGGTCCAAGCCCAAGGTACCTTCCCAACCGTCTTCAAAAAATTGCGACAAGTGTAAGTAATTCTTATAGCGAAATGCATTTGAGGCTACTTAAGTCGAGTCACTCGAGACGAAACTGACTTATGCGTAACATAAAGGGTTTTTCAATAAGAGCGCTACAAACGTTTTTTTTTTAAATAAAACAAAAACTGTTTTGGATATCAATGAAATTCTTTATTCCTGTTAAAGTACGTTCGATGCCATTATGTATGGAACTCGATTTCTTTTGCATGGCCACTACGGGCACGCTTGCAGAAGTCCAGACGCTGAACCCAATTTTCGACGGTTTTCAAGCATAAATCGGCCGATACTGCTGCAATTTCAGGTTCGATATTCGTACGAAGTTCATCAATCGTCGCTGGCTTGTTGGCATAGACCATAGACTTGACGTAGCCCCACAGGAAATAGTCTAACGGCGTCAAATCGCACGACAGTGGCAGACAGGGACAAACAGCAATGAAAAGTTCAAGATGGAATAAGAGCGCCGCTTTAGGACAAATAAAATCGAAATTTTTGTCTATTGGAAATGATTCGTATTGACAGGCATGTGGGCTGAAGTTTCTAGTATTCTGATGAAGGAGTGAATCTTTCAGGCCTCGTCTATTTCCATCGAGCCATAAAGTTGGTGGTATAAAGGGTGGGCCATCTAGCGGTTTCTTTCTAAATCATAGGTTATTTTGACACTCACAGACGTTTCCCGCTCGAAATTTTGACAGAAAGTCAGTATCATACCTCCGCAGAACGAAGTGAGTTGCTTTACACTTGAACAACGTTGGAAAATATTGAAAACTTATTTCCTAAATGAGTGCTGGTGCTGGTGTATCCCAAAAAGTGCGTTTTTTTTTTTGAAAATAAGTTTTGGCCGAAATGAAGCAACCGCCTGCTGTATGCAAGTTTGTGCAAAAAGTTCATGAGACTGGTATGCTAGTGGACACCACTCATGGTATCCGTCGTCGTCGCAATGTATCCACAGAAAGTGACAGTTTGGTGCGAATTGTGGAGTGGTGGGCATCATTGGACCATTTTCCCTTGAAAATGAGGCTGGGGACAACGTTTCGATCAGCGGTGGGCGTTACAGAGCCATGTTAACCGATTTTTTTTACTGAAATTGAAGACATGGATTTGGACAACATGGATTGCATTTTTAAAAAGAAACTTGTATTTGGCCCATTCTGTATAGGTAGATGGTAAATTATTGATTAGTTTACCACAGAATGATTCTGACACCGGACCTTATAAGCCTCGCATTATGGGATCATAAAGTGATCTACAAATCCGAATATTGTTAACGGGCTTGAGTGGGGACTCTAAAAGAAAGATTACTAGGATCAGGCGAACCCAAGAATGCCACCTGTTATTCGAACTGAAATTTGCAGTTTAAGGGCAGCTCGGTGAAAATCTGTGAGCCTGAAAACTGAAACCTTGCAGTTCAAGGGTATACTATATGAAAATCTCTGAGCTGAGGTGGAGGTTAGGTCGCTCAGATACTGAAATATACTATAGAAATAAGGGACATCGACGAAGTCACCATAAAGTCGAAGATATTGCTCAATCTGTAGCACTGCGTCCAATATGGTAGGATAGCGCGATTAAAGGGATCCCCACCTTCGAGGTCTGGATAGATAGATGGCGCAGGGACTGCATCAGCTACAAATTTATGCAGTTCCTGAATCCAGCAATCCGCAGTTCAAAGCAAAATTCAGCAAAAAGCCACCATTGCTATTCGCTACACAGATTAAACGGACGTCCCCAAAAGGTATCTGTGTGTATCTTCGCCCTAGTCTTGAGAACCAATAAACGGATTTATGCGGCTTTCACTGCTTTATGATCTGCATGTCTCGAGAAAGGTTTTTTAGTTAAAGCTACTTCTGCTCCCAATTGGAGCTGATCACCAGAGGCCCAAAAGGTTGTTAAAATATAAGTTTTCCTCTAAAAAAACATGAATTCATAGCCCTATAACCCAACCTTGCAGTTCTTGGCAAATCCCCGCAGGTATTTCTAGTAGCTCTGGAAAAACATACTTCGCAGCAGCTCTGACAAGTTAAGCCTCAACTAGGAAGCCCTTAAATAAGAATTCAAGACAATGCCTAGATCTGTAAGAGCACGATGTCAAAAGGCTGTAGTGTATATAGCTACCGGCTTCAGTACACAAAATACGTGTCATTTCAAGTCGTTTCTGCATATATAAGACGTGGTTCTCTGACAGCGCAGCGTTCTTTGTCTCATGATTTCTTTCAACGAGCACTGTTTATAGGGCGACGCTGCATTGAAATTCCCATACTACTCCCTTATTTATAAAACAACTGCGGTCATCATCGGTGCATGCTTGTTGTAGTTAAGCTAAAAATATTGACCTGACAGAAAAACTGTCAAACATTGTTGCAACTGCTCCAATTTCCCAAACTGTTCACTTCAACCTGACTCACCCTGTACCCCATCAAGTCCTTATGATGTGTCCTTTCTGAATTTGTTGATCCATCATCATAACACCCTCGAACCTACTTTCTAACACCTCTAGAGCTTTATAGTATGATATATATGTATCACCATCATAAAGTCCTTGCAAAGCCTCAGCACACAACCTCGGTTTGTCATTTGAAATGTTTTCATTTATCATCAGTTTTATTTTTGCAAAACAAAAAAAAATCAAGGTTTGCATACGAATATTCGCACGAGGACCTCCCCCATTTCCACCCTAAGATGTAGGTACTCGTATACAATTCAAGAAAATGGCAAGCACAAACAAAAAAATAAAAAAAAAAATAAAAACTCAAATGATTGATGATGATGTTTGGGTGTAATTTTCTTTGAGATTGTTTCTTGTGAGTAACACAACTTTGGCCCACAAAAATAAAACGAAGAAGAAGAACAGCAACTTCTAGTATAGTAACACCCCCTTAATGAAATATCACTCTAGCGAACATAACTCTTCAGAGTGTTTGCTCAGATACTCGCAGATATATATACTGTAGGTACACGCGCAGCCATTTCGCTGTTCCGTTCTGTTTATATGGTGACCGAGAAGAACCCGCACCAGTTCAACCAACCCCGGGCCAGGTTATACCCCATAAGAGATGATGAATCCATTCCGACGAACCAACCTCTGCCTAAAGCCAAACCAACGACGACGATGAGAAAGAATACACAAAAAAAATGTGTAGACATCTACCAACACTACGGAACAACCAAATTCCAGGCAAGAACAGCATCCGAAGCACCGAGTCTACCAGTACCATCATATATATCGGCCAGAAAGCGAGAAATGCCAAACGCAAGTAGGAAGAATCCATGTGATTGCCCAGCAGGGTGCATTTTCATTAAGAATGAAAAATGATGAGCAATCAATCATCCCGGCTGGGAGGGGTGTTTCACATTCATATGGAAGGAGCTGTATGTATGTTTGAGGTGCCTCTGGAGAGTGTACAAGCGATGGCTCAGTGGGATTGGCCAAAATCTGAACGATGGGCACTTCTATAATTTTTTTTTTGTTTGGTATAGAGTGATAGCAGCTCTCGCTCTGGCAGCAGGTTATAGCGAACTTGGCATACATCTCGCTGATGAGATGAGGTATGTACTTCAAAGTGAGATATTCAGGTACAGTCAGAAATCAAAGAATCATCATCACAGCGAGGAGGAGATACAAATTTTGACGGTGGGAATTCATTTTGGTTTCCCTTGTAATATCATCTTCGATTTGAATTTGATGAGTTTTGGATGAATGGCGTCAGACTGTGTGATGGTCCGGTAAGGGATAGTTGATGTAATTCAGGATGTGGGTTGCACATTTATGGAAACCGCCAACGACGAACAATGTACCAAATAATGAATTAAAGCGTTAGCCGCTTATCAGTTAGGTTCGTGGTAATTCCTGTGCATTCCAAGGCCAAAAGGTGGGGTTGTGGTAATTTCTACCCACAGACCATTTTAGTCAAAATCTTAAATAATACTTCCGTTGTTAGCTTGTGCTTAAATGGGGATATTGAGTTAACAACGCCCTTTACAATGTCATCAATTATTGCTATTTTGTTCGGTTGTAGGCTTCTAGCCACCGGTGGCGCTGGTTACCGACATGTTGTCGAAACCGATGAAATGACTTCAAGGGGCCACTGAAATTATAGCTTGTTGGAAACGGCCGCGCTTATTTGCAGCCTTCACCGATAACTATTGCGTTCTAAGGCAATTTTTACACCGCCCGCTACTCTTAAGACACGTGTGAAAAGCAGTCAGCCATATGCAAAACCTAAACTTGCCATAGTGGACGGATCAATGTCTCAATATCGCTGTAAACAAGCTTGGCAATCCGTCAGTGGCTCGTCATCAAGGTGAATAGTTCAACCACGGTCGTTTAACAAGTTCGTAGCTCTGGTGTCTGAGTATGCGCCGGTTGCACCGGAAGTTTCGACAGTAAACTAGTTCGTAACTCTAAAAAGCGAAGCATGTCGTCTAGTGCCGAAAAGTCCATCGACTACAGCTCCAAATTGCACATAACTATCAGTGTCAAGCACCTATTCGACTTGGTGAAACAGAACGTGGTCTGCCACAGGCTTAGGTCTCAAGAACAACTGCAACTGACGAAATACCCATTTTGCGGCATTCAAGCACCTTTTAGTGTAGCATCACACGAGTACGGCGGTTGTTGCAGTTCTTACATCGTCGACAAGTATTTAAACATATTGCTACAAATTTCTTCTCAATGCTGATCGTAAGTTTTGCCATCGTTTCTTGTAAAATTCTTGTAAAATCTGTTCGATCCAGCCTCTTGGTTTTCGTTCCTCTCCCATGTTTCATTTTTACCGAGCTGTCTTACCACGTGCGATATCTTCTCGCCATTTCTGTCGCTTTTTCGTTTCATCGTTACTCAGAATTACTTCACAATGAGCTATAATAAGTTTCACATCACACATTTCACATTTCACATTTTTACAAAAAAATCGTACTTTCACACGATCGTGGAGGTGCTGCCGCAGAACAAGGGCAGCGAGACAAGAGTATCGAGCCAGGAGAAGGGAGGAAAAGAAGATCCTGCATAGAAAGAAGAGGGCTTACGCAGCTTCTCAGCTCAAGGAGATCGAAAAGTCATGCGATCGTAACGTCACTTTCATCTCCAGGAAGCTCACCTTCTACACGTTGATCCCTTTGGAATCTATACAAATTCTCAAATTCGGTAACACTACCGATAAGATTTAAATTATCTTACAACTTATCAGTCATTTTGATGAGTGCTTGTAAAGTAATTCTTTCTCGTTTCGAATTAATTTCTGCCTGCAACATTCCATCCCTCATCAAGGGGTTTTTCGCCCAAATTTCCTTCAAAAATATACGACCCAGGATCACTGTATATCTGGACTTCCCGCAGATGCACAGTATGCGGGTTATGCAAGCCTGCACAACTTTTAAAACGGCAACACAAATCCTATATTCAGTGAGTTTATAAAACAATACAACCCAAAGAAAACTATGTCACTTTAAGCCTCATAAATCCTTCAACTATACAGCATAATAACTCAAAACAATGTTCACCCGAAAACGCTCTTTTGTTGCCCAAAAATCCAGGAACAAAAAAAAATCACTTTGCTTCTGTTTCATTCTTTTCACCGGCTATGCGACGGTCGAGGAATTATGCGTGTCCATATGCATTATTCCAAGGATTCAATTCTCTCTCCATCTCTCTCAATGTGGAGGAACTGAAGGACAAGAGAAAATTGTCACATCCTGCGGTTTTCCACGGCACACCAAATGCACATAAAAATGAAAGTGAAAATGAAAATTTCACATCGACAACAAGGAAGTAAGGCATTTAGCACAAAATATCCTTTTGTTCATAATAAATCATCATTCACTTAACAAAAGTGACATCCTTTTGTTGTGTTTTGAGAAAGTCACTGCCGAGAGCCTTGTCGTGGATTATGCAAATTTTCTATACGCAGGACGAATTTCTTTTTCTCTTCGTTTTACAATGTTTGCAGACATCCTTTTTGAAAGAATGGACAAATTTTGCAAACCCTATTGTACTATCCTGTATTTAAGGTCGATACGGTTCTGGACAATGAAGTTGATGGTTGTGAAAGTGAAATCGGCTCACTTTGGCGTAATTAGCAAAAAGGTCCTGACATAATATTTGTGGGAGTTCGCTTTTCCATGCGACATTAATCTTTGTCGATGTCCATTTGAAAGTGAAACTATTACCTGATTGATTGGAGAAAGTTTGGAACAAAAGGTGACAGTGTCATCAGGTACAAACCAGCCACACATGTATTTTGTTTAGTACATCCTTTTTGTGTGTCTAATTTGTTCCCATGGATAGGTACTTTATTGGTTACCTAATATGTGATTGATGAGGATACTCGTCGTTTTTAGACACATAGTCGGTTGTGAGGCTAGTGAACACCTTTCAACGAGTTGGTGGGTCCTAAAATTAGTCTTTAACTCGACTTTACAAAGTTTCCGTCTAAGAACTCCGTATAAGAGTTGAAATCAGTCGAAAGATACATACCCAAAGACGTGGATTTTTGATCTTGATAGAGCTGAGCGTGAGCAGACAGAGACCTACACCACAATATTCAAACACATCATCAGGCACAGGAACAAACAGCCTCTAGGGACTGATGCAGCTAGCTCCAAAAGAGAGCCTTGATTATGAATTTCAACGAAAGTTTAATATAACACAAGACAATTCTCCCAATTTAAATGTATCTTATGATGCGTTCTCGGTAAGGAATTGAAATCCACGGAGCAACTAAAAAAAAACTAATCAGCCAGCGGTGCAAATTGACAACTACCTAGTTTGCTTTGAGTCATACCCTGTGTAATCAAATGGAACGACGCACACGACGCTACTGATTGGAAACTCGTTTGCGATTCACAAAAACCAGTTTACAACCAGTCGTCTGTTGATTTGAATGTCGGGTTGCCTATTGATTTCAGTTCCTAGTTTGGCTATAATGAGCGAAAGGCAGACCTACCTGTTGCTGACGACACTAAACGAACTAGAGACTTTGATTGCCGATGAGTTTCCTCGTATGTGGAGTCAAGTCACCGCTGAGTCCGTAACTGGTCTGTAACCCGAGTTGCCAACCGGTTTAGGTTTTTCCCAGTTGCTCTGTGTGAATTGGCCCTTTGAGCTTGTTGTCGTCAGTTCCAATCCGCACACAATCCCAATAATCGTTTTTTGAGAGTCAACGTAGTTTATGATGATCTGGTCTTACTACCTCTAGTTGGCAGCGACCAACGATGATGGGTCTTACTGCTTCTGCTAGCTAAAACAATTGCACAATAGCATTTGACACAGAACAGCTCGTTGTCGGTCGCAATTACAGCTTTTTGGAAGCGACCATCGATGATGATCACTGTGCGAAGCTTTGTGCTATAACCAGTTGCAATTGTCGTAGAGAAATATTCGCACTCGTTGTCGGTCGCAACTACCGCTATTTGGGAACGGCCGATCGATGATGTTGATTGATGGCCTTGCACATTGGCGAGTGCATAAAAATGAGCGCCCCTGGCTTGATGCCCTTTGTGACAAGATCTGTATCTTCCAAACCAATTTTTTTCCAAATGACAATTCCAAAATCTCAATTCTATTCTGTCCAACTAATGTCGTTTTCGGTTGGGCGTCCAGAACCGTCCGGAAGCAGTCCGAACGCTTCTAAAAGTGTTCGATTGGCACCAATTGACTCTCAACTGACAGTTCTTCTACTGAAAAGAAGAGAAATTTGCTTGTGGATTTGAATTCAGAATCGCGGATAGTTCTTCCGGACGGTTCTGGACGACCAACCGAAAACGACATAAACTTCCACTCAATATTAACATTGAAAAAACAAAACAAAAAACTTGTCAAAACATTTGTAGTTATGCCGTCCTTCAACACGCATTCCTTCTGACATTTCGCAAGAATAAAAGTTAACCCCATCAAACTGCTGGCAACAGACTGCTCACTCTTCACATAACCACTATAGTAATTTGCAGCTGAACCTTTTGATCCTTCATATCTGTCGATTGGTTTTCCTTTTGTGAGTCCACCAAACAACAGATAAAGTAACAGCAAAAAAAAAAACGTTCTCTTTACCCCCCCTACATAAGTCATGTTCCAGTTCCGCCCGATACACAAAACAGTGACTTGCCCTCTCTGCCGTTGTTGTATCTATATAATTATAGCCCGCGGCGAAATCATCCCTTTATCGTGTTCAAAAATCACCCAACCCTTTTGGAAAAAAACACCCCTCCACTCA
The DNA here is from genome assembly GCA_949372485.1 of Cheilosia soror. NCBI lineage: Eukaryota > Metazoa > Arthropoda > Insecta > Diptera > Syrphidae > Cheilosia > Cheilosia soror. The sequence goes on from OX443564.1 coordinate 4,786,587, forward strand.
CATCGCCAGAGAGCTCCAATGAATCGCTGATGAAAAGTCGCGTGAACGTTGGTTGCCAGACAAATTTTCTGCCTTCGCATTTTGATAGGTCGATTAATAACGGTGTTTTTGTATTTTTCCACTCCACCAAATGAACGGAGATCAAAGGTTTACCATGAAACTGATGTCCGCCACTCACAGGAAATACAAAAGAACTGCAAAAAAAAAACAAAAAACATATTTCTGATCCTGAATCGGCGCATACGCGTTCCAATCCACCTGCCAGGAGCGATACTCAACTCACGGATATACATATATTTTCACTCACTCCCACAAGCCCGTCTTTGCCATCGCATCGACCGGAAAAGGGTTGAAAGAAAGATTGATTAACTTGAAGTTTGCCGCAGCGTGTAAATGAAAACTCCTCGCCCTGCCTGTGTGTGTGTTCACTTGGCCTAAATGGAAGAGGATAGGACATGAAAACATCGCGGGTTAAACGCAACTAAGGATGGGGTGGGAGCTGGTGATTGGTTTGAAGGGTCTCCTCTACCTAGACCTTAAAATTTCACCTTTTTTTACTTCGTATGAGGCTGAAGGGTATATTAGTCTGAGGGGTATGAGTCAGAAATAAAAGAGGAACGACCGCTTTCCTTCGATTCCGATTAGAGGGTTAATTTTCGCTGCAAGCGTATTTTATATGGAAATCCGCATATTGAAGAGGGTGTGAGGATGTGTTTAGATTTTTTGTGGGAGGCATATTTCCATTTGAATATGTAGGTATGTTTTTCTTGCAAAAGATTCAACCAAAAGGTATAGTCGGAACGTTTTTTTTTTTTGTAAATGCGGATTGAGGATGTAGGTAGGTACACATTTTTGGGCCTTTGATGTATGTGACAGATTTGTTAAGCGGAAGCTATGATATCTGTTCCCGTAGGCGGTGTACTTTGGCGACTTGAATTTGCCCTGCTATAGTGAATGCTCTTTTTAATTACTGGCATTAGAAGGCTTACAGATTTTTTTGTATTGAAGACAGGGATATGCCTTGGATGTGTCATGCGATAGATCTGTTTGGCGAAAGGGAAATGGAAGATTGCGATTTCGGAATAGAGTTGCATTTGGCTACAAAATTCGACCTGAAGTTATCTTTAGATTCGAATTGTGAGTCAAGTGAACAATGCTCGACTAGAAAATAGTTTTTTGATCTGCGGTTTGCGGAACTTCAATGCTCTTGCATACTAATGAATTCCAAAGAAAAACGACAATACCCCATTACTGCAGGTTGAAATCATGAGCTACTTATGATAGTCAGGGCTAAATTGCCCAACATCAACCTCATATTGGCTCACGACGCTACGGGGGAAATGGAGAGACGCTACTTCAGGAACAATGTTCGAAAGTTCTACAAAAGGGTATAACCAAGAACGTATACCAAGGCAACAACACCGAAATGGAGACCTTTAGAAATGAGGAAATATTTCATGAAAGCCACAGTCGGTGTTGACAGGATATGGACACTGGACAGCCACTTCTGCAAACAATTAAACGTCGAAGACGACCGATGGTCCGCTGTCAGGCAGAACGGATTATTCAATCTGGACCATAACATCCAAGAGTGATGGTAGCAATAAATGGATCTAAATTCAAACTTCTGAACGAACAAGACTACCTGTCGGTTGACGGGACCGACCAAATATTTAGACTACGACCGATCCTGGAAAAAAACCCAAGAAAGTCGCATATGACAGCATTCACAGAGGCGAGCTGTATAGACCCATCTTTAATTTTGTCATCCCATCAGGCCTAGGAAGAACACCAGCTGCTGCATTAAGCTCAGAGACAATTTCCACGAGACTTTTGGTGACAAAAAAGCCTTCGACCAGCATTCATATAGAGATCTCCATGTATAGACCCATCTCCAGTTTTGGCACCCAAGGCCGAAGAATGCAGAATGACGACGGGGACAACTCCCTGATGCTGCATTAATCTCGGAGACATTTTCCACGAGATCTTTGATGTCAAAAACGCTTTGACAGCGTTCATAGAGACGAGATATAAAGATCCATCACCAGTTTTTGCGTTTCATCAGGCCGAAGGTTGTGCAGAATGACGACGCGACGGAGACAACTCGCTGCTGCATTAAGCTCGGAGACTATTTCCATACGAGATCTTTGATGTCAAAAAGGCTTTAGACGGGGTGGCGCTTCTCGTAACTTGTCATGTAACTTCCTCAACATCATACCTACTTGAGAAAATTGTACAAAACACTTATGCCGACACCCAGAGGCACAATGACAAGTGTATACCTCAACCTACTGCTGGAAGGTAGTTAAGAACTGGGCTAAGTTGATGCCTTGGATCACTGTGGAGCTACCTATAAGTAGCTTACTTACTTACTTAGATTTAGATGACGCTACAGTCCGGAGTGGACCTGGGCCTTAACCAACACGCCTCTCCAGTTAGCCCGATCTTTGGCTAACCGCCTTCAGTTGCGCACTTCAAGTTGGTTGAGATCCCCTTCCACTTGTGAGCGCCACCTAAGGCAAGGTCTTCCTCTACTGCGTTGTCACTTCGGGTCACTGTTGTACAGCTCGTAGAATTCGCTCTTAAATCTCCTCCTCCAAAGCCTGTCAACTCAAACGGGACCGAAAGCCACTCGAAGAATTTTGGAAGGCAGTTTTTCGAAGCGACCAAGGAGATCTTCATCCGCCTTAGCGTCCATGATTTTGCACCATAAAGCAGGACCGGGATGATGGGGATCTTATATAGAGCAGACTCTCTCTTGGTGTTTTTCGAAAAGGCCTTACTGCCTTCTTAGGCTTAAGTAACAGCTGTTGGCAAGTGAAATTGTTCGACTTAATTTTTGATTTGATGGAATTTTTAGAGTGAATAGTCGAACCGAGGTAGACGAAGTCCCTAACCACCTCAAAGTTGTAGCTGTATACCGTGACATTCTGTCCGATTCGTCGATGTTGTGTCTACCTTCTTGTTGACGGAATGTATTTTGTTTTGCACTCATTCACCGCTAAACCCTAAGTAACTAGGTAGGAAATATGGAAGATCGAAGATTGAAGAAATATAAATATCTCATGTGTTGGACTGGCTTCCTTACAGTCCAGCCTTAAATGCGATTATTTCATCAAAAACTTGTCTTCTTATTAAAAGAATAGATGGAAAACGATCTCACTTTTGACTATATGATGTCTCACTAGATCGACTTTAGATAGACCGTCATGAACATTAAATTAGATCTCAAAAATGACAACATTCCGTGAAGAAGAAACCCTTGAAGATACAAAACGCATCACTTCTTGGTCAGTGCTACTGTCACCTACGGAACAGGATATTTATTGTAGATTTTACAACTTTGCATAGGATTCGCCTATAAAATCAGTTAATGCCTTGTTTGTCTAAATCTGTTACAATTTTCTATACTACAAAGAAAAATAGCTATTTTCCTTTTTCCATCTCTTCAAAGTGAAACACAAAACCATTGACGATTGACCTCATTTTCTAATTAACTACTGCGCGCACGTCTGATTGGATAGCTGCATATATCTTCAACTAAGAATGGTGGCTGCCATTCGGATACAGATTGTAATTAATTACGATTTCAACTTTCTCGCTGGCTGACAGTGATGTACATCGTTGGCAATTTATTAGTTTATGTCTGTGTGTTAATTCATCAATTAAAGCGTAACTTTTGAGTGCCATATATATACGACCGGATGCGCTTACAGCAGTTCCACAATCACAAAGGGAAGCCATCGCTTAGGCAAGGGATTAAAATTTTAAAACCAAGAGAGACACGCAGATTTATTGATGAGATTCAGTGATTGAGAGATCACGTTATAGAAAGCGTTGTTACTGCTGCTAAAATATCATTTTTGTAATAAATCACCTTGATTAATGTCAACGGACTGTTGTGACGTAAACACAACTTAAAGTGTGTATTCTTGGAATTTTCAAAGGAAAAAAAGAGATAAATGTAAATTTTTCATTTATTTTTATTTAACATTCTATTGGATTAACGAGCTGTCCCATTTAAATGATTTACAATACTTTGATCAGAATGACTGTTTCTTTTATAGGTGACAGAGCATTTTTTTTTTGCGCAAGAGTTCAACAGTAATTTGTTCGGTTGCTACTAAAAAGTGTTGAAAGAATATTGGAAAATATACTTTGTTGTCTCAAATAAGGTGTTCACTAGGAGTTTCTTTGAATATTTAGATTTTTAAGGAGGTATCCATGCAGCAACCATTTTAAAAAAATATATCAAGCTAACGTTTTTTAAGTTGTAATAGCATTTATTTGCGGCTTCGTTTCTGTTAAGGAAGTTTCTAGTCTGCTTTGCTACGCTCTCGGTATAGGAACAAAAAATGCCCCTCTAGAAACTGAAGCCCCCCCCCCCCACCTTTTCCGTCGATAATAACTGGGACCCACAAGCAAATTTTCCAAAGTCGGCGATAAAAGTATTCTCTAACTTTTAGGGGAGAGAGTAGGTACACACCGAGTTTGAAGTCGATCGGGTGAGAAAAAACAAATTCCCTATACAACATTTGACCCTCCTTTTTGCCCCTTTTTGTGTTCGAATTTCTACAAATCGATTCTTAGTGCTCACTTTGGGCATACTTTTGACGCTGCAAATGATTTTAGCAACTAACAGTCCTACTTCGCTCTCGCCTTCAGTATCTATTCTACGTTTTTAAATATTTTTTTTAAGAATACAATTATTCTAAGCTTTCTGAATGTAGCAGATTTTTTCTTAATATGGATTATGCTGAATTTTGCCTCACAATTCTTCGATAGCTTAAACCAGCGGTTCTCAATTTTTTTTGGTCGCGGAGCATTTTTCTGGGGGAGAAATTCCTTGCGGAGCACTTTGTTGTTCGTACTTATCCTATTTTTCGTAGTTACCTATGGAAAACGCAATTACTATTTTCCGATAAATCTAGTAGATATTTAAAAAAAAATTAAAAAACATTTTTAACTCATTTTAGAGTTTGCCACGGAATTACAAACAACTTAAAAATTTCAGGTTCCAAAACTTATAAAAATTACCAATATTTAGTGGAATAGCCTTTATTTTTTTAAAACAGCGGACAATTTTTTCTGAAGACTTTCCACTAAACTCCGGCGAGAGGTGGCGCGGTGGAAAACACCTTAAGTTGTAATTGGTGTTTTTCGGGGATCGAACCACTGACCACTGAGCCACTGCATCCATCCGGTCTCTTAATATGATGGAATATAGTTATAGACCACCTTAATGTTTTCGAAAAGCTCTTTAGCATTTCTTGATTTTTTTGGCTTTTAATGTTCTTTCTATGTCGGCCCGCACAAGATTTTAATTCTGTTGAGGTCGGGGCTTTGCGCGGGTCAATCCAAATCATTAATTTTGTTATCTGTAAGCTACTGCTCTACTCTCCGCTGATTATGCTAAGGATCGAACCAGGAGAATGCACCGCAGACCATTACTTTCTCTCCTCCATGCCTTATGGTCTGAAGCGTTTACTTTGTTTGGAGGACGTCTTAACATTAACGTTCCCATCGAATCCAAATAAATTTAACTTGGATTTGGTATTCCAAAGAAATTTTTTCCAAAATTGTAATTTTTTTTATAAGTGGAGTCTTCGAAATTCCAGCTCTTCCTTAGGTTTTTGTTGACATAATTAGTTTTTTTGTGGAATATGCATCCATGAGAATTTTGTTCTACGACACAGCGCCTAACAGCCCTGGCCGTGCCTTCTTGATATGGGGTTTAGGTGCAACAATCTAATTTGTATGGACATCAAAAATGGATTGGCTTTACTTGTCTGACAAATCTTTCTTTGGAGTTGTTTTGCGTCCAATTTCCTTTCTTTTGCGGTTCTCTCAACTTTCGGTCCTCTTAGAAACTTGTCAACGTCATTGATTTCCATTTTGATAGCTCTGACGTTTATTTATTTTCACGCATTCTTGTAGTGTGTAATTAATACATGAACTTCATTGCTAGGAACAAAATGACAAAGTTTCAGAAGCACAAAATTAGCTAGTCTGATGGAATTTTCATATTTCATCCCACCTCCGCGGAGCACATTTTGGGAAACTCGGACTTAAACAATTAGATATTAGATCTGGTTAACCATTTACAAAACTATACAAAATGCTGGTTTTTGAGATTTTATACTTAACAGATGTCCAAGTGTTAACTTATAAATCTAGGGGTACATCAAGGCTCTGTAAGGCCCCATTACATTCTATTCCTGACCTTTACATGAGCTACTCTTACATATTCGGAACTTAGTTCAGTGAGAATTTCTCAGAACTTGGCAAGAAGCATTTATAGGCAAGGCAACTCTCTCAGTGGCTTACTGACACAGTGACACCGAAATGTCCAGACGGCATTTCTCCAGTTTTTAAAGGTTGTGGATAGGGCAAACAAATTTTTGGTTAGAGAGCAATCAAGAGGTTCGCATAATGATGAATTTACTATTGACAACGTTGGATCTCCACATGGAAAGTTAAAGATCCTGACTTTCAGACTACCTTAGGTTCATATATCCCGAGGTAAAAAGTGATTTTTTTATTTAGCTCCTGCCATTTTTAGACCTTATTTGGGCAGTATTTTTTTTCTGTCTTCTGGGCGAAGTTACGCGTGAAATGTTAAGACTCTGACTTTCAGAAAAGTGATTTCTTTATTTAACTTTAAGCATCACTTAACAACGCCGGATCTCCACGTGGAAAGTTCGGACCCTGAGGTGTGTGTGGCTTAAACGTATAAATAGATTAACAGCAAAGTTCCTTTCAGACTAGCTTAGGTTCATATATCCAGAGGTAAAAAGTAATTTTTTTTATTTAGCTCTTGCCATTTTTAGGCCTTATTTGGGCAGTATTTTTTTTCTGTCTTCTTGCAAAGTTACGCCCCATAAATGCGATGCTCTGCGACATGGAGTCAACTCTAATTAAACCTCAAAACAACTTATGAAATTCATAAAAAAAAAATCACACTGACGCAAAACATTTCATATCAAATGTCATTAACCATTTTTCAATGACAAAAATGCTAATATTCCCTCTCTCTCTCTCTCAATATTTAATTTCTCATCTGTAATTTAAATTAATTTTGATTTGTTACCAATAAAAAACATAAATATCCCTCAACAGAAACAACGGTCAGTAGTAGGTACCTATACCTAAAGAACAGAACCAAAAAAAAAAATAAATAAAAGTCATCTTAATAATTCAACAGATTGATGTCAGAAATGTTAAGCGATTCGAAAAAATGATTCTTAACCCGAACCTCCCAAAGGTAATAAATTCCCATAAATTATTTCAATATATTATTATAGCCAGAGACAAAAGGCGTAGAACCCGATTTTGCAGTTAAAAAAAATCTCAACTCAAATGAGATACTTTTATTATAGGACCTCGAAACATCATCAACCGATCAAATTCAATATATCACGCTGCATGAAATCATCATCGCAAAAGGAGGCGCTCCAAGATTTGCTAAGATCCTGTGCCCCTTCACCAATGAGATATGTGGTAGCCAATTCAAATCGTTCTTCTTGTTGTTGTGCTGTTGTCCAACAAAAGTCTCTCTTTCACAAATTATCGCCGGCCATCTTAATTCATAATATTTCTGTCGCTGTTTGTTATATAGTATACAGCCCGATATGACTCTCGAAAGCAGTTAAGGAACCAGAAGTAATTAATTTGAAAAGCCAACGCATCCATCATAGCAATCTTAATGAATATCAAATCAAGCAACAGTGACAAGAGCCAACAAAAAAAAAAAAACACAGAAATGGTTATACTCAAGACAAAAAGCAGCTAAGACGCGGGGGTTTCATTTAATTTTAATATACCCAACCACCAGTGGGGTGTATGTATCTTATTATTTGTATTTGTGTATCTTTTTGTTGTGTTTCAACTTGATTTGGATTTTTTTTTTGTTTTCTTGGCGGCGTCTGTTTCCCATAAAAAAATTTTCAAATAGCTATAGACAAAAAAAAATATAATAAATTTATCCGATTATTTATGAAACATAAATTAAGAGGTACAAATCATTCGATTGATGACAGGCCGTCTTCATATTATCGAGCCGGCCGACACAGTGGGGGCGAGTATCGGCTAAAGGGGGAAATTTCAACAATAAATTTTGTTCGAAAGTGAGAATCATCTGATGGAAGTTGAAAACGGAATACTTTTTATTGGTCATTAATGTCATTAAGGATGGGGTGTTCTTTTGAATAGTTTGAAAGTCGAATTCCAAATAAATCCATTAAATAGAGGACCTCTAATCACAATCAATGATCTTTGAAATTCACACCATCCATCTCTTTCTTTCCATCAACTTCTATATATGCTTATGATGCACTCTACAGGCCACATTATGTTACAGAACGTTTTCTTAACTCAACTCGAATATCCGAACTAGATTGTGGACCTCCAGCCTGAAGACAGCTAAAATGGAGAGTAAGGCCGGTAGTTGTGGTGGGGTTGTGTAGCTAGTTCATCACTCCGGCATACATTTTTCGACAATCGGTAAGAAGAGAGTTGCCAATACCAATGGTGGATCTGAACAGAATATTGCCGCAAACCAAGTGTTGGAATGATGTCCAAAATACGACAAATCTTTGCAAATAAATTTAACATATAAGAAGGTATACGACTGTTGGAACGTTGAATCTAGAGGCATGTGACAACCACTATAACGATGAAGCTGCAATCTTGCAGTCTGCATTAGTTTTCTTTTAAACCACGCAGATCAATACATACGTGAATCCAAATGAGTATTGTTTAAGGTGTATCCAGATGATTGAGCTCTAAAAAAAAGAGAACAAAATAAAGAGGTCCTTACTCTGGACTTCCCAAGCACTGGCCAGTCACATAGTAGGTAGATGAGGTATTTATACTGCTTCTGCATGTATGCACTCGAAACTCTTTCCGTTTCCAGCTTAATTCGACCATAGGTATGCAAAGGGTGAGCCATCTAGTGGTTTCTTTTTAAATCATAGATTATTTTGACACTGACAGCTGTTTCCCCGCTCGAAATTTTGACAGAAAGTCAGTATACCACGGATGAAATGAGTCACTTTACGCTTGAACAACGTTGGGAAATATGGAAAACTTATTTCCAAAGTGAGTGCTGTGTAGCCCAAACAGTGCGTTTTTTGAAAAGAAGTTCTGGCCAAAATGAAACACCCACCGGGTCTGTTGTACGCAAGTTACAGAGAGCCATGTTAACCGACTTTTTTCATACTGAAATTGAAGACATGAACTTGGATGACCTCTGGTTTATGCACGATGGCGCGCCATGCCACAATCGATCTTTTGCGCACCAAATTCCCAAATCGTGGCGATATCAATTGGCCGCCTCGAAGCTGCGATTTGACCCCTTTGGACTTTTTTTTGTGCGGAACCGTGAAGGACCGATCTTATGTCAACAATCTGGAAACGATTCAAGCACTTAAGGCCAATATCATCCAAGCAATCTGTAAGCTACAGCCCGAAATGGAAAAAAATGAATTTTGTTCTTTTTTTTTGCATTTTTAAAAAGAAATTTGCATTTGCATATTTGAAGACCCCTTTTGGTTCACTACTGCCCAGAGTTCAGTCTGATGTACGTCTCGATATTGGTTCAACGTTGGTCCGTTCTATTTATGGCCTCTTTAGGCATATTCTGTGCAAGCACCAAAGTTATGCATGGTCCAGAGATGCATTTACGTTTTCAATCCATTAACAACCTCGTTTCAACGAAGATTCACTTTGCATTGGGGCCTAGCATTGAGACATTTTTGAGACGGAAAACTTCTTCTAGGCCCACTGTACGCCGCTCTGCCTTTGAAAGTAATGACAGCAACAAGTGAAGTTTCACAATTCTATAGTACAAAGCAACCAACTCAATGATGAAGTTTCCATCACTTGTTAAAAAATTCAACAGTCACTTTGTTAGATTAGGGATATACCATCACTCTTCTTATATCTTATCTTGAAATAAATTTCCAATGCGACTACATTTTCACAACAAAAAAAAAATCCCCCCTTATCGATTTACACGGCCCCAGTGTTGACTGTTCTCGATCTGTATGTCCATTAGTTCCGCACCGCGGTGTGTTCGATGATTTTGATGATGATGACAAACATTTCATTTCAATATCTCGCTGACTATCTATGTAGACACAAACTACTAGTAAAACGACATCGCAACCAACATACACACACACACGTCCACCAAACCATGAAAAAAAAGGAGAATACAAAGCAACCGACGATACGACGACACAACGACAACTACTAATCGCCAGTGACCTCAGATATAAATCAATCGAAATTATTGGCCATACTTGGAGCATTAACAAAAGACGCCCAAGCCCAACAAAAAAAAAAAAATCCATAAGAAAATGACATCAAATCCGAAGAAAGAGAAATAATTACATTTCGCTGTTTCTGTTTCTGTTTCCCTAAAAAAAAAATGTATGATTATTATTTTTTTAATTTATTAACCGTCATTTAGCTTAATGAAAATGCCATCTCTATTGATCGGTGGTGTTGTGCTTTGGCGTCGGTCGTCGCTGGTGAAATCTGATCCCGCATCCAGACGTGTACCCATAGATGCATCCATATAATTAGTAAAAGACAAAAACCTATCTACGAGAGGAAAATCTTCTTTCAGTGGCTCAAAGGCTCAGTTGCTGCTTCTTTGCAGCAATTATGACGGAAAATAAATTTCTGTGTGATTGCTTCGGGTTTGACGATTTATTAACTCATATTCCACCTGCGCCACCATGTGCCTATATGGTGTATACGATACCTGACTGAGAGCATTAGCTCAGGTCTGGCTCTTTCGTGTTGGTTGCCTGTCAGATACTTGTCCAAGGTGTTGTTTGTTACTTCTTTTATAATAAATGGTGGTCGCTGCTGCGGCTGCTTGTATGTGCATGTATGGCTGGCTATTATATCGACTTGAATATGGCGGACATCGAAGTGATCAAACAAAACGTGATCCTTCATTGGTTGGTCTTTCTGTCATTGGTTGATTATGTTGCAAAGGGGGAACAAAATTGTGAATGGCTGTGCTGTGCGGCAGCTACCTGTGGATCGTAATAAATTAACATTAAGGCGATTCGATTGGAATTACCATGACATGAGGTAATGACGAAAAGGAATTTGTTTGTTGGATGTAGTAGCTGGTCAAGTAGATATCTGCATATAATTCGAAAATTTAACAAACTTGTTGGAAATAAACAATTTGGTAAGAAATGAATATCTATCAATGTTTTTTTACCCATTTTATGCAAACTCGTAAAGTGGTCCTTCGAGCCGGATAATATTAATCAGTTTGCCCAAAGCTGAGAAGTGTTTTTCGTCGATCGCAAGAGATGACTATCTAGATGTCGTGTGAATGTTGAAATGTAGGTAATTTTTGGTAGATACGTATTTATTGAAATATATGAATGACTTTGTTTTCGGGGATAGCGTCACTTCATATCTTCTTTATAAACCTGCGAAATTGAAATCATACTGAAATAGGTGCTCTGATTTGGGCGGTGGAATTCAGAGGCTTGACATAAGCTTACCATTTTAGACGTCAAATACTAACAATCGTTCTTTGCAAGATCGAGGTTGTTGAGTTCACTTCTACTCTCTATTTCGTTTCGAAAGGCAATACTATTCGAAAATGCTTTTTGTTTCCGCTTTTAAATTCGTACTCTGTAACACTCTCCGTATTTTCAGTATATCAATGCTTTTGGCAGCTTCCATTCCGCTTTCGAAATAGACTACAAGCCTAATATTCGGTTTCGGAAAATCTTACTTACGGAAGGAAATACAGAGTAGGGCTCAAGGTCTATAAGAACAGTTTTAACGTCCACTACTTGATCTGACTGAAATTTAAAGTGAATCAACGTTTGTCGCTACCGCTCTCCTAGTCAAAACACGGCCGAATCCCACCACCCTCGAGGAAAATCATTTCACTACTTTACTGAGACTGCAACATTTTGAAGCATGTTCTGCGTTTCACAGCGCATTTTTCGATGCAGAAAAGAAACAATACTGACTTTAAATCTCCTCAATATGGATGCCTTATTCCCAAAACACACGTGTAGAATTCACGGTGCAGCAAGATTAGAATACACATGTTCTTATGTGGTGATACAGATGTAAATTCTGCATCCACCGCAGCACTGCAAATTGTCTCTATTTCTAAATCCATTGCATAGCAACGCAGTGAACTAAATTAAATAGATTTGGCAGCATCGAATTTTTAGATTCAACTACTGATGCATATAAGGAAAAGAGAGACAGGAATTATTTGTCGTCCTGTGTTGCACTCTCGTATTTTTCCCCACATTGACAGCAACCGATGCAAATTGAATTCTGCACATCTACACATCAATTCTGCAAATTGAAAGCAACTGCAGTACTGCTTGCAGTTAGGCGTTCAGAATTTCTTCACATGTGTTATGGGCATTACGATGGTATCGTTCTCCTCTACAGAGATTTAGTTTTTCGAAAATGTCTGCTTCATAATTTTTCTAATGAAATCTAGAAGGGAAAAGTCAGTAAAGCGTCAAAAATACCAAAGGATGTCCCAGAATTCACGCCAAATTTAAATTTTCCGCCATTTAATAGTACAGTGATGCCAACGGAAAAATGAGATAACAATGTGACAGCTGACAGTTCGGGGTTAGTAAAAATGAAGCGCTATAAGAAAGAACATTTCATTGCTGAGCAATTTTTTTAAAAATAATGAAGGTTCGTTCGAAAAAAATCATCTTGAGTGATGAAGCTCATTTTCATCTTGATGGGGTTTGGGGTTGAAGTCAAAGGTCTACTCAAATAAGCAAATAAGAAAGAGGAAGTTGGGAGGTGTATTTATTAAATTCGAATTTATTAAATTAAATAGAAGTAACTTCAAAAATATCCAAGGGCACTTTAGTGGACCACATTTAGTTTAACCACTCTCCCAAAGCCTTCAATACCATACACACCCACAGTCTATCTATACCTATACCCTTTGAAAAAAAAAACCTGAAGCCAGACAAGCCATCTGATATCACTATCTCGGTGTAACATAAGCCCAGTGCCGATGCTGCCTCCTCAATTAATCCAAATCAATCTTCATTAAGCCTTTAAAATGCTCCCCAAACAAAAATTAAAATTAAAATTAATTTTCAAACATCTATTCCGCGTCAAACAATGCCCAATTAATTATACCTACACTGAAAACTCCTGACTTAGTTTAGTGATACAATCTGTTGAATTCTAGAATTTATTTCGATCGTCCTTTTATTTATCACCTCGACTGGCAGACAGAGAAACTCACTTAGAGAGTCAGTTGAACATTTTAAATATTTGAAACGTTTGATTTAGAGTGTTCTCTTTTGTTTCTGGTCGGTCTCTGTCGAAATTTGCATAATTTATTTGTTTTGATGTTCGATTTTATGACGAACGTTTTATATACATTTTTTATTTATTTTAATTTTTTTTTTTTTTTTTGAATAATTATTATTTCGAATTTAGCTTGACATCTTTATGACACCACCAGAGAGAGAAACAAAAGAGAGAGCAAGAAATATAATGACCAAACTTCCATTAACTCAAATGACTTCTTGCTGTGGACTGGTATGGATAATTTTAGTTTTCATTAAATTTTGTTCTCAGATTTTTCTTTATAGCTTTAGTTTAATTTAATCAGCCAGCTAAATTGGATTATTAATAAACCGAAAGTTGTTAAATTTACCATGCCGCGCGAACCGTATATAAACCCATCCTTATGGGAATTAATATGTGTGTATTTGAAATCAATTAAATTATTTACGATCTTTTTATAGGTTGAACTATTTGCATATGATATTATGATGACTGGAAATTGTATACAAATGTTTAGGTTTTATGTGTTTTTTTTTTTGTCAGAGTTAAAATTAAAATTAAAATTTATTGGCACCTTTTGGTGAGCGATCTTTCTCGATAGCACGTGTATCATGGTGAATTTTATTCGCTTGTTTTCGAATTGATCATATCATTCATAAATTATAAGTAGTTCTGAATTCATGTCGCTATTCGCTTCGCGTTGACATATAGCATTTGAATTTTGTTTCCCCACAGGAGGGGTATGTTAAATTTGCCAATCGAGGGGAAGTATAACTTTTCTGTTGAATAATTTCGACAGTATGTAGTTACTTTTCGTGAATGTAGACTGTAGTCTTCTCCGTAGTTATGCAAATTGTCAACTCACTTGTTCAGCTTTTAAGTAAAGCCTAAGGAGCGTAACGAAAATTGAAACGCGTTTAACTCCATCATTTCTCTCGAAGAAGTGAAGAGAGTTATTACTGTGTTTTAATATGTGTCACTCTCATCTCTTTTGTCGTGATATTGTAAGTCTTTTTGGAAGGAAACAGGAGCGTAACAAAAATAGAAACACGTTTAAATTCATCATTTCTATCGAAGTATACTGAAGTGTGTTTACCGTATTTCAATATTTGTCGCTCTCACTTCTTATGTCGCGATATGAAAAGCTTTTAATTGGAGCCTAAGAAGCGTAACGAAAATTGAAACACGTTTAAATCGATCATTTCTCTCGAAGCAGTGGAGTGAGTTTCAATATTTGTCGCTCTCATTTCTCTGACTTCTTATGTCGCGATATGAAAAGCTTTTAATTAAAGCCTAAGAAGCGTAACGAAAATTGAAACACGTTTAGAACGATCATTTCTCTCGAAGCAGTGGAGTGAGTTTCAATATTTGTCGCTCTCATTTCTTATCTCGCGATATGGCAAGTTGTCACGTAAGAAAACAGGAGCGTAACGAAAATTGAAACGCTATTAAATGCATAATTTATTAGTTCTACAAGTTGTTTTTTGCTTTATTGTAGCTCTGACTTTACAAAAGAGTGTATGAGGCTCAGATGTGCGGAACCATTGAGCTATACAGTTGTGGAAGCGGATTGGTCATAGACAGTTCGTTGGACCATATTTTGTTTGTGAGATATTCTGTTAAAAGATTTGACGGAATCTTTTGACCAAATATCGATGGCATGCTAAAATTTAGCTGCTCAAAATTGGAAAGTGCAATTCTTGTGTATACGGCACGAAAAGGTCTCCTTTTCAATTCTCCACGAAATTTCCGCAATCCACTGAACTGACTGTCTACCAACAGCTGTCCCGCTGATCTCTATACCGGCCCAATTGTGTGCCGGGCGGCAATCAAAAACTCATTTTTCCTGTAAGTATATAGTTTTTTTTTCTTTCTATCTATTGTAGGTGTGCTTCAATGCGAATATGCCACCACTTTGCATTGTATCTGTCATTTAAATGCTTCAGCAAATACAAAAAAAAAAACACACAACCTTTCAACACATCGTAGCACTTCAGCAAACCGCTGCACCACCAGTATGCAACAATTGTCATCGAAAGTTTATCGCGTCGCGCACACAAAACGAATGCAACATACCGAGAGGCCCAGATCCATTCACTAGGACCTCGCGCGATGTCGGTCGTCGTTGTCGTCCGTATCTCCATTCGTATATAATGTTTAATTCACATCTGACTTTTCACATTATTATTTATAGAAGTGCGACTTATCTATGACATATTTTGTAATTCCATCGCGCGCGTTAACGCGGACATGAGAGGACACTGTACCACCGCACTCTTCTCGCCGGACTTTTGTATCAGAGGCAATTGTGTCTGTACGACATGCGGATACCATTCGCTGACTGTTTTTCGCGAAAAGACAAAAGCTCCAACGACGACATCGACATTCACGACAACGACAAGCGACTGGCGACGACGACGACGTCGACAAACGGACAGCGGAGCCGTGAGACGTAAAGTGAATACCAAATGTGTGCACCTTACTGTGCAACCGCAACAACACTCTATGGTGCTGGGCCGTGCTCTCGATTTTGAATAATGGTCCACGCGAAGGAATATAACAAAAAAAAAAAAAAAAAAAAAACATTTTGTGCGCGTAGTTGGCCAATTTAATTGACACCATGACGACGGACGGGGCGCGATCCACCATCGAGTAATATATCCAACCAAGTATCCACCATCCGAACTGAACCGAACCACCCACCTTCAGACTGTGGGTTGTGGTGCATATTACTGACGTTGGACTGCCGCTGCTGCTGCTGCCACTCGGAGATCTCCGGAGAAAATGTCAGATGAACGGACAATTGTAGGGCAGGGGGTCGGTCCGATGCAGCAATTCAATGGAGCGAATGTCAATCGAAATTCTGTGGGATACGGATAATAGCGTCATACCTTTAGTTGAGGATATAGTTTTTTTTTATTATTCGCGCTCCTTTTGGGTATCTGTGTGTATCTGTTGCACTTGCCTTAGAATTTATGAATGCGATTTTCACCACAGCCGATACAGATACAGCACCTAACCTCAGCTTCCACAATGCAACACCACAAGCTGCCCAGGAAGGAGCTGCATGGCAAAATAAAAAAAAATACAATTCTCTGGCAATAGATACAAAAGTATCTCAAACTTGTATATTTATACTCAGAGCAGAGGTTTGGTATTATATGGTGAGCGCGAGAACTGGTAGCTGCCACATGATTTTTAACTACCTGTCGATTGGGTAGCTGTGATTGCAGCAACGGCCACCATACGGATACATGTATCCCCGCAGCTGACTTCTGAATTGGGCTTCGGGTGGTGGGGTGTGTACGTCATTTGTAGCTGTTGGCTGTCGAGTTTCAGTTTCAGTTTCAGTGCGTATACCTATCGATATATTTTGCAATTGTTCGCTCGTTCAAATCGGCATGTGTCATGCAAATTAAACGCACATGTCAAGAGTTGTTTAGGAGCGATTTTCCTTCTCTATTTTTTGATTCCCTTATACAAACTCCCTGCAGCTCCTGAAAGAAAAAAGAACTGCGTCTACATTGGGATATAGGATATCTTTGGGAGCGCTGCAGTTTTGTTGTCTAATGCTAACCGCAAAACGTGAGTTATATTCAGTTGGACACATGACATCGGTAGGTGGTGTGAGAACGCATGCAGGTTGTTAACAAGTTTCACATGTGTTTGCACGCACTGTTTCAACTTTTCTCATGACCATAGATACTATTCCAATGGACATTGTATGAATAGTGCGTGTGGTTCTTTCATAGGACTCTGTATGAGATTTTATTACGAAACGAAGATTAGTGGGTGGAGGTATGATTCTGTCTCTGATTCGTGGAGATCAAGTCGATAATCCTAATAAGGCCTTAAATTGCTTTTGAATGAATGGTGGAGCTTTGTCAAATTTTTAGTTGTTGCACAGCTTTGTAATTTTACTTTCTTAACTCTGGCTCCCGACAAAACTGACGAATCTTTGTTATTTGATTCGTGTGCAACACGGGAACGTTGTTTCCAGAGCTTTGGGACCCGTATCGATCTGAATTTTTCGGGAAAAAGGTTGAAAAGTTCCCCTTCACTTATAAGAGTATAAGATCTCTAAATAAAAAGGAAAGCTTTTGAAATAATCTTATGAGGACTGAACTTCTTGATCAGTTGTCCAAACCAATAACCTACCGAGATCATGAAAAAGGCGGCGTGCGTTCGGGTGGAACTACAGCTGGAAACTGCAAATCAATGGAATTGACCAGAGTTCAGAATAAGCCTGTCACTTCTTACAAAACGCTTTACAAGAGGTCGAAGAAAAACCATGTTTTGTTGGGCCCTCTAAGAACCACTTTCGTCGTTGCTTCGCTTTCTGACAACCAACGTTCCACTGTAACCACACTTTATCAGTGGGCCCCCTCAGAACCACTTTCGTCGCTGTGCCTCTTTCTGACAACCAGGCCCGCATTACCGTATAAGTTCCTCTCGGAACGACGCTCTTTTTTCGTCATTTTCTGACAAACTTTGAAAATCGTTGGCTCTAGCAAGGCGTATTATAGTCGATGGTTGAACGCCGAAGATTGAAGATTGACGAATGCGCATTTGCTCCACAATAACATTCCACAGACGTGTCTATAACCGAACCGTAAGGAACACCATCAGTTACTTATAAATAGACAGTTGTGGCAAAGAGGCCTAGTTTCCCATAACCTTTTTTCCAGGACGAGCGGTAGGTATTCCCTTTGAAAACGACTGAAATGGGAAGCATTCTCAAGGCAGTTAGGTATACTCTCGAATGTTTGTCAGACGTCCGCGATTTGGTATAGTGACATCGAATTTAAAGGAATAATTTGTCTTTTTTGATGGTTAAACCGGGAACCCCAGCAGCGGACAGTTCCTTCCATCATCAGAGTCATAGATGACGATCCTATTTGCGTTGTCTTTTTACAGAGACATATCTCCATCTAGTTCATTTGAGTCCATTCCAAAACAAGTGCAATCAACAAGTGCAAAAACTCTAGCCCATGGCGGCCATTCAAACGACCACCATTATTGCAAAAGCGATACACTATACTATAACATTTAACTTGTCAATTATGTCAGTCTCTGGCAATTGCAACTGAATCGATGTAGCTATACCTAGACTTAGAACCGCTACACAGCCACACCAAATGTCATTGTCAGACACCGACTGGCGGCGGCCGGCAGACAGACAGAAAGACAGAAAATACGGCAACAAAAACGCTGAATTTCAAATCGCCGTTAATTTAATGGATTTTTATTTTCATCGACGTTAAATCAGGCGCACCAGGCCACCACTCTCTTTTTCTCTCTCTCACTCGTTCTATCAAGTAATTGACAGAAAATACCAACCGGTGACACATTGACACAGGTGCCATAATTGTAACACATTTGACAGTTGACAATTGACATTCAAGTCAAGACAGTGCAGTGCCATGCCGCGCGACGCATAAGAAACTGGAAAATTACTTTAATTAGCGTTTTTTTTTTCGTATTGATATGTCTATGCAACAGTTTTGACGCTTATGCAACAAAGTTGAGTTCGATTGAATGAATTTCGTATGCCGCAATGAGAAGAAAAATCTGCATAGATTTCGATTGATATGCCTTCCGGCGGAAAAGTATCTAACTCGCGATTGTTTGCTTTGCTTTTGCTGTGCGACTTGCATGCATAGATACACACATTATTTGCAGTGCAGCCAGCCTCTTATTAGCCGGCGAGAATGTTTTGGCCGATAGCACAATGTGCGCCTTTGTTGTTGGCCATAGCAGGTGTAGCCGCCAGTTGCAACAGTATGGTTAGCGCTAATTTTGTGTTTGTTTACGGATTGACACCCGTTTTTAGTCAAGTTGTGGTCACCTTAAGGTGTAAGCGGTTTATAAACATACCTTAAATGGTGGCGTATGCGAAAGCAATTGACACGACTAATTGGTGTTTTTGTTGACCGATTAATGCGAGGATTTGGCGAGAAGAAACTTATGTTTTTTTTTTTCTGTTTATGGGGATCGAAGACTCTATGCGAAGAAGGAGCATTTTGTATCCATTCGCTCGCTACATGTCCAAGTCATCTTAGACGGCTTATGCGAGATTTTTTGACCATGTCAATGTCGCTGTACAGTTCTCTCCTTAGTTGTTCGATATAGGGCTTCACTGTTCAATTACCTTTTCAGCCCAAAAAAAAGCGACTACTAGAGTAAGAGCTAGCAACGTTTTTTCTCAAGTCATTTTAGCAAGGCTGTAACTTTGTGAGCTTAGTTCGTGGTGACTACTGAATTCGAAAATACATTTCTGGCAGCGCTGCGTTGGTAGGCAAATTCTCTTACCAGCTTCAGCACTAACTTAGCGACTGGAAGGCCAACACACAAATCCAGCCAGATTTCATTTCAGAGCACTGAAAGAGTTAGCAAGTGTCGAGGCAGTGGCGTCACCAAGTGGCAGGTGGTTTTGTATAGGAGGTACTAGAACTATTCGATCGATAGAACTAATTTTTACGACCAACGACGATAGAAATAAGTCCTCTCAGAAGATTTCATTCGTTTAAACGCTATCGTGTTTTCAACAGACAGACAGACATTGCTAAATCAATTCAAAATTTAACCCCGATGAAGATCTCCGGTGACTCTTTCTTAACTTTACAAATGTAATGGCAAAGTGAATACACCTTCCTATGGGAGGGTATAAAAAACAGATTCTGTAGATCGATGCAATGGCTTAGCGGGGTTAGTCTGTTGCACTACTGAGCAAAGGACTCTCAGGTTCGATCTCCGGAAAAACACAAAGCTCAAGGTTTTCGAAAGTTTTTTTTCCACTGCGCCATCTCTCGGCAATATCTGACAAATTTCCTGGGACAGCTTATAAATTCAACTCGTCATCAAAGTTATTGGTCCTATCTATTCGTTCCAAAACGAATGGCTGCAGCTATAGGCTCCTATAAACGGACCTGTTGCGCCAACTACATAACTATATGTGTATATAACTTCGACAGAAATTATGGAGCTTCAAGCTTTTCTTGTTTTGCATTTAAAAACATTTCTCTTTACACACAGGCTTTAAATATACTCTTGTAGGATCTATAATTGCCGCAGTAGCCTCACCAATAAAAAGAGTTGGAATGCCAAAACTCCAAATACCCCAAAAAAGATAGACAAACATTTTCAATACAAAGTAGGTACTGTTCTAATGAGTTCTCTTGAGCTATCGCATGAGTTCTCATGAGTTCTGATTACAGTTCCAAAAAGTGCCCCAAAAACTCTATAAATGAGAATTTTGTGTTGACTTCCTTGAACATTTTGCAGAACTCATGATCATAAGATCTTAAAAAATGCATATTTTTCAAAATTTGTATAATTTGCATAGTTCTAAGAAAAATTTTGTTTAGGGAACTCTTGAAAGTCAAACTTGTTATGTGAAACTTAATAAATATGTAGATAAAATGAGGATGCTTGATCATCCTACATCGGAAGTGTTTTAAAAGTAAAAAGTCAAGGCCATATAAAGGGCGTTGGGTACCCCTTATCTTCTTGTTCCCTACTCCGAATTTGTCGCTTTTTCGTTCCCTTCGCATGTCTTATTCTGCCCGAGCATCCTTCTATGCGCGATACTCCCTTCCGTGTCGTTTTTTCTTTTCATCGGATTTCGGAATCACTGCTCAGCGACCCATAGGAGGTTTAACTTCAAACAATTTATTTTTTTCAAAATGGTTTGCTAACATGTTTTCGAAAAAATATTTTTTTATTTTCGTCCTAGTTTGGTGGAACTTTTTGTTTAATAACTATCAAAAGCTGCAGAAGTATTTATGATTCTTTAGGAAATTTAAAGGAAATTCTAAAAATTTTTCAAATGGGGTACATTGGCAGCTTAAAATGAAAAAAAACAAAAATATTTACTAAGTAACCAGAACTCTTCAAGGTCTCCGTATCTTATGCCCAGCTATCCGAATTTTTATAACTCTTGGGTTTAGGCATCCTCCAAAGTAGGTACATATTTGGAATGTGGCAAAGAGCGACTAACAATGTTTCAAGCTAAATAAAGACAGCTCCTGACGGTTTCTTTTGGAAAAGTATATACCTAGTCCAATTTCGATGAATTTATTGTTGAAAAAAAATTTAAAATGAAAAACTTTGCCTAGAACTTTAGCTAGCAGTCTGATAATGAGGAAGGACCGACAGTAGTGATAGAAATTATTATAATTCCAACCAAAGTGTTTGCTTGTAAATTGTTGTGGATGCGTTCAATAAAATCGTGTTCCTTCCTCCATTCATTTGTTCATTATTGACGACAAGCCAACAACATCGTTTCACAAGGACTTGCGTTTCAAAAATAGGCTACAGCACTCAAACATCTTTTTAATGTCCTATCAAATGTGTTCCTTCTGGACTTAGTTCTAATGCTGACCCTATACTCCAAAAATAGTCTAGCTCCCGCACCCGCCACTTGCGACAGAATTATCGCATTTGTTGCGAATTATTGGGGTAAAAAAAACGTCCTTTCCACCCAATATAGCAGCGAGAGCGCGTGCAACAAATTAACTATAAAATATGCAAAATTGCACAAAATACGAAATTAATCCCGAAAATATAATTCCAAAGCATGCATCTAAATCCGCTCCTAATGCCCTAAATGCACTTGTATCGCTCGCTAATTTATGATTCATTAAGAGCAGAACCGCACAACCTCTCGTACGGAAAAGAACTATAACTACGAACATATCCCGCACCATTATTACTACTACACAAATGCAAAGCCGCGCTAGAGTAGGCATTTTTATTTTTATCAATATATGCACTCGAGCGTCCTTTTTTACGCGGCCGTATATATCCTGTCCTAAACCGAAAAGCACTCGCGTATATATAACCAAGCTACATCGGTTCCAATAATGCCTGACAATTACTGGCCAATTATCATCCAAAACGGGCGACATGCGACTCCCCCTCTCGCTGATGGTCCTAATGCCGCATGGCGAGCCTACTTTGGCGAACTCAATGCCGGGACGGGACTCTACACTCTAATTGAGGTCTAACCGCAATTTTTGCGTTAAGTGGATTCATGTTGGAGAGCGCGCGCTATATTGGCAAGGATATTTTGTTTATTGCTCCAGATCTGGATGGGTGAATATTTTGTCCGAATGTTGCTGCTGTCCTTATGCCCCTGGTACCTATGAATGTGCTGTGCATCTTTTGTGTGCAGCAGCAGCAGCAGCACACAATTATACCAACCCAGTACCACACACTGTGATTTATTAAAAGAATGGATTCTGACAACTTGAACGAAGAGTGCAGCGCAGAACCATAGTAGCAGAACACCAACCATACAGGCATACACCCTACATATAGCAGCAGGAGTTTCTGACGTAAAAGTATGGTTATGTAGTACCATGGTGTGTACTTAAGTACATCCGTCCATCGAATCGGAACACGGGGCGACTGCGAGAAGAAAAGGCGCAGCGAAAGCATTTCAGGATTCTCTTTTTTTTTCTCGTCTATTTCGATGGCTATAATTCAAAAAATTAAGACGGCTCCGATAGTCATAAATCTGTCAAAAATCCATTTCTTTTCTTTCATCTGGTCTTTCTAGTTTGAAATATACTATTTGGAGAGAGACACAGAGACCTGTGTGTGTGTGTGAGTTTGTGTATGACACCATAGGGTGTCCAACAACAACTACGACCCGACTTTAATATACCCTTAACCCGAAAAGCGTATTGTTACAGTGGTGGCCTGTAATTTCTTGAGATAAAATTATTGAAAAACAGAGCGCGTCAATTAGAGGGTTGGATGGGCCGCTTTAAGTGGCCGGTTTGTACATTTTGTTTATTTTCGTGTGTAGATCCCTTCTTGGCGAAGACAGACGGAGATGAGGAATCACCCAACAACTGAACGTTGATTCATTGACATATTTGTTTGGAATTTGTTTTTTTCTTTAATTTATTGTCAAGGTTTTTAAGCTGACTCAGGGAATATAATATTTTCGGATGAATATTATTTATGTATGTACGTTGAACTGGTTGGAGATTGAACAGAGACAGAGAGTGGCATGTGATTCATTGGGAGAAATGACAGTCCTTGGGCATAAATCAGCGTTAATGTGCAGTTTCCCCAGAAATAGATTGACTCACGGGGGCTAAATGCTGCGCTGGCGAGATTGTTCCGTCTTGAGTTTGATTGGAAATTGTTATACTGATCAGTTACTGATAGGTTGGTCTATCGTAAGACGAAACACACGAATTGTTTGGCCAAGATAACTCCGCCGCTGTTTAAATGGCCGCATTGGTCCATGCATTCGCAGGAGAGAATTCAAATTTGACTGGCCAGACTTCAGAAATTGTTTCAAAATGTGCTTCGCCAGTAGAATAGAACTGCGTTTCCTAGAAAGATCAAACTGAGGTTATGGCATTTTTCGTGATATCTTATCGCAAAACCCTTCAATGGTCTAGAAGTAGCTATTTCTCTCTTCCTGGCACAGTTTGTCGCATATAATCCGTTCCAAGTATCTCTGTCTAGTCAGGATATGAGGCTGAGTAAGATTCATCTAGACCGCAAGTCTCCCGCACAGAGCGATCCCTGGTGGCAATTTGTTATCGTCGGTAGAAGTTGACTTTTGAGGGCATATAGCGCATCAGTAGTGAAAGACCCAAAAGGCGACTTTTGATCTTTTATTTTGAGCTGACTGTAATTTTCAGTGCAGGAGATTGGACCATACTTCAGCAGAGCCGGGGAAATGGATTCAAATTTTTCCACTAGGCGCTCAATTGTTGATCTGCTAGGATGATTATGACGACCATAAATTGGACGTAGCGCTCTTAACGTTGAGGCCACTGACTCCGAATTTCGGTAGTAAATTTTAATAATTTCGACTCGTTGTTGGCTCGTGTATCTTTCCATCATGAAATGGCAAACCTTACTGAAGAGAAATGTCAAAAGAACGGCAAAAAATTCGGCATCGTTTGCTGTCGCTGTCGCTCTACTTTTGTAGCGTCCCTGTTGAAAAACCCTTTAGTAACTTCAACGTGTTTCCTATCATACAACTCAGCCACATCCCTGATCAGCCTCGTTAAATCCGGCCTCTGCCTTATGAGCTCCAACGTTCTTGCCACTTTTGCTTCGTGAGCTCTTTGGCCTCTTCCGTAGCCGTTTCCACTCAATCTTCAGTCTTTTTGTCGTAAACAAGGACGGTTGGTTCCGATACTGTTCGGTAGGCGCTTGCCATGGGTAGAGCTCCGCATCTATACACATCCGTAGAGGAGCATGGCATGCGTTTTCGACATCAGGAGGGTGAGACCCTGGAGTGTATAAAGACTGGAATGATGACGGTTTTTGTGGCGTGAATAGGTCGAACTGAAGGCCATGCGCGTGCCAATCAGCGGCACGGAAAGAAAATTATGGCTTAATTTTTTCTCTGTCGAAAATTTTCAACAGAAAATTCAGCAAGTGTCCAAACGCGTTTTTTTAGAGTGATTATGGGGATCGTGCATAAGTTAATGAAAGCTCGTACCTATTGGAGCTTCGTCTGCAAAATTTCTGAAAAAAATCACGTGTGACAATGCCTACAATCCTACATATTTATAGAGAATTTTGAGCAAACCTTTTTTTTAACTCCAAGAGGACTTAATTCGTCAGGTCTTCCAAAGCGATTATAGGAATAATGAGAGGGTAAAGCGGTTCCTTTTAAAAACTCGCCCATTATTATGTTCCTGTTGGTTAACAAAAACCTCCCTTCTAGCATTCAAAACCCGATTTCAAATATATTTCTCTATTTCCTTATACACAAACCACTTTTTCGATTGATTTATGACAGCCAACGTTGAATGATTTAAAGCAAAAATGCGGGACAAAAATATACATTTCCATGAAACCGAAACACACATAGCCATCGGCCATATGGAATCCATATCTCATGGTGTTTTCCTTTTCATTTTAATAATTTATTGATGTCAACCCTTATATAATAAACCTCGGCTCTGGGTGGAAAGAAATCTAAAAACTGGGAAAAATATATCCAAAATCCTCATCATCAGCAAAAAAAAAAATCAATGCGTGTCTCCCAATGCGCATCTAAAACATTTAATCCCTTACGCACTATGGGTAAAAAAAAAACTATCCTCCAAAGGGAGGGTTGATTTTCCAATTACTGTATATCATCGCAACATCACCAAAGCCAAAGAGGAACGAACGAGCTGAGCCGAAAGCGAGAGCTCTCTAGAGCACTGCCAACTCGCACTGGGGTATCCGTTCCGTATATAAATGCGACAGGATTTTTATGATATCTATGTCCAATCTGATGATTTATTTACGAATATCGAAACGGACATGTTCTTCTTCGTCGTCGTCGTCGTCGTCATCATCATGGTCGTTGGAGTAGTAGTTTGTGTATTTTGTCCTTTTTCCCATTTTCATTCTGAGTGATTTATTCCTGTCAAAGAAACTCACCCGAAATAAGGGATGATATCATTTTTCCCTATGCGAGTGCGAGTGCGAGTTTGTTACGCACAAAAATGGAAAAAGGACCCTCACCTAGTTTGGTTGTTTTTTTTTTTCCTGTTTGCGTATGTATTTCTCCATCAATCTCCCTCTTCTTTGAGCGTCCATCTCAATTTTTATACAAGTTGATTGGATTCTTCGCACACTAACAAGGAGAGCTAGATTTTCTGTGTGACATGTCACTGGATAATGGCGTATAAGGCGATGGATTGCTGCCTGGGTCTTTTCAATCTTCTCATTGCCACTTCTGCTAGAGAAGATATTGAGATGGTGGTGCGGTGCTCTGTTGGTCATAGATCATTCCTAATATACGTGAGGACATTCAATTCGAATATATATGTATAAAAAAAGGGATTCTCAATGGAAATGGTGATGTGATGTCGGTCGTAGTTGTGGTGGTGGTGGTGATGGTGGTGGTATGGCATCAGGATGATTTAAGGAGACCAATGATGCCGGGGATAATATTATAGTTCTTTGCGTTCGTTTTCAGGGTTATTATCTGTATCAAAATGGCGCAGGATTCGTCATTTGGTTTTATCTCGCATCCAGAGAAATGATATCCGGTTCAGATACATCTCAGAAGATGCCAGCAGAATGAATAAAGATCCCATTGTGAGAGTTTCTTGTTTCGTATGTATTTTTTTTCTGTTAGCAGAAATGTCAATTGATGAAAGAATTATGATCCTACAAAGTAGATTATCCTTGATTTATGTCGCATTGAGAATTCGATGGAAGCGTCTCTTTATTTTAATTAAATTCTGTATATCCAACCATCTGTATCTCGCTGATAAATGTATATTTTTGTTTGTTAAGGTTCTGCATGGGTTAGCCATAATTGTACAGGACACTATTTGTTGTATAGAGGCTGATACTACGTTCAGTTTGTGCTGAAGGAGTGTGGAAAAATGTCAAAATAATTCAACCCTAGAGTCTATAAAAGGCTTTAAACCGAAGAGTCTCTCAGTCCACCCGTGAGAGATGGACGCTACACTTTATAAATGGCGCGCACAATTTTACGGCGACCGCAACAAACTTAAGTTGGTTCGCGTATTTGTGGATGCAGATAGGTTCAGATTCAGACCGAGATTTGGCTGAAATTGCGTGTTTGTTGAAGTCGTTGTCCAACCCGAACTTTTTATGTGCCTATCTATGGCAAAATGTTTTTTTTTTTTTTTTTTTTTTGAGCTGTTGCAACTTTAATCCATTAATGTTGCTGTTACTTAACATATCCAGGTCAAGTTGTCAATTACATATAATTGACATTTTGAATTGTCAAGTCAACTATAGTAAAAATTCATTCGATTTCCAACCAGCAAATGAATAAAAAAATAATTATAACGTTTTAAGAAGTTGAAGTCTTTTCTATTTCTTTAATCCAACATTTGGTCCTTCGAGCCGGATTTACTCTTAAACGCATATAGTCATTTTGCGAGTACCTTCTGCTAAAAGGTCTGCTCCATGCCTAGAAAGCGACGCATGAAGCCTCATGCTAGGCTTTGAGTCAAGGCTATCTCCTATAGGTATCTAACACTGAAAGATTGAGAGAGTGTTTGGTTATTGAGCCGTAGAAGCTTAAAGGCCGATATTTTCTATTTTGTCAACTCAGATTAATGAGAAGATCACAGATTGTGGCCCTTGCGGTAAGCTTAATCACGATCAAAGCCCTCGCCACATCGTCGTTTAACTTGATTGAAACTCTGATAGGCCTTATTTGTCAATGACCATGAATCAAAGAAGAGACCAGACACCCATGGGGTCTATATTTTTGTAAGCCTAGTAACAATAGGGAGGATGAGTTGTGCTGCGACTTTATGGTGACCCCTGCTTTTTGGCTTCTTTTTTGGAAAGTCATTGATTTAAAGTCGGTCATCAAAGATCCTATTTCCTCGGCTCTCTATCGATGGTTAATATTTTGGTCTTGATTTTGAAGCGATATCATTTAATTTTGTTTGACATCTGGTAAATTGATGTTCATTACTGTGAGCTATGAATTTTTAAAACAAAATTCGTCGTCATTTCATTCATTTTCAATGCTCTGCTTGTCCATTAAGTTGGTCGCGGGTGTAGGTTACTCAAGTGGTCACTACATAGCTCTTGATTCTCTACCATCGATTCTTAATTAATAAGGGCAATCCCCATACGTGTAGAGGAGAGATTATGAACTTGATTTAACCATCTCATCCTTGGTCTACCTAGAGGACGCCTTCCTGTGTGTACGGATTCCATAGCACGTCGTGGGATCCTGTCTTTAATATGACCAAACCACCGAAGCATGGACCGGAAGTAGCAGTTCGACATTGAGTTCCTCACGTATTCTTGTGTTTCTTATGCGGTATCTATGGGTCACACCAGCAATACAACGGTGGAATTTCATTTCGGCAGATTGTATTCGCGATCTCATTCTTTCGGTCATTACCCAGACCTCATGACCCATAGATAAGAGTTGGAACTGAATTAAAGACTGACAACTTAGCTTTGACACCAAGTTTAGTCCTCCTTATAACAGATGTATCTATTCATTTGGCCAAAAACGCAAAAGTAGAAAAATTTGCTTGTAATTTAAGAAAAAATACAGGCCCCAAGTGGCTGCCTTGTAGAACACCAGCTAAATTTTTAATAAAAATCAATCGCTTACTGTCTGTGACCGAAATTTCTTCCTTATTTCTGACCGCTAATACTTTTTTTTTATTAGATGTACTAAAACTAAAATGCAAGAGATCATCGCCAATAAAATTTCTTCAATGAAATATCCTACAGAATGATTGACTCTACGCGCATTTATGACCAACTATGAACCAGAGTCATAAAATACAAGTCAACCCCTAAAACATTCATACCCTGTCCATTGTCAGTGTCAATCGCAGGATGCCTAAATGTGTCGATGCGGTCCATTAAATTATTATTGCATCCTTATACGCCCATACTTTATGACTCTCATTGTGAACAAAAAGAGATCCTTTCCTTGAAATCATATTTTCATAATTCACCCGAAAAATCGAGGACATTTCAAATGCGCATATCCTATATATACGACCAGCATTTTTCTGTGCGATAATAATTCATCTCAAAAGGACACAATTTACGACATATGACGACTGAAAAGATGAAAGAAATTCAAACGCACTCTCGTTGGCATCCTGCAATGTCAGAATGTCAGAAATTATGCAATGGCCTCTGTAGCACATGTCTCACTGTGTGATCCTTCAAAACGTGATGCGATGTCAACTGTGAGTTATTAAGGACGACACATACTGCCTATAGGAGGTATTTTTTTGAATCTATTTTCGTTGAAGAGAAAGTGCATTAAAATGTATATACGGAAAACAGAAATATACAAGTAAAAGATAAAAGAAGACGAAGAAAAATTCTCCTTCATCATCTCGGGGACCCAGATATGAATATAATACACAGGGACTCCTTTCTAAAAATCGTCCGTCTGTTGGTAGTAAATCACTCAGTTTTTGACATTTTTAAAGTGCGTGACATTGTTTTATTACGTGTGCGTGTATAGTATCATCATCGATCGACGACACGACGAAAAAAAAAGACGTCCGGACGAACAACTCACCGACGAACAACTCATCGAGGACGGGACGGAACGTCAATGAATGAGCAAAATGTGCCCTCTCTCTCTCTGTCTTAGGCTGATATATGAATTTTGGTTTTATGATGATGTGTTTAGTGCGTTTTCTGGAGTGTAATGGGTATTTTATGGATTTTTGATATCGAAAGAGACAATTTTTACTACACACATATATAGGTAGGTAAAGTGTTTGGCACAAGGACCCCCAGATCCACCAGATACTCGTGGGGAGATGGTTGGAGGTTGAACAGATATAGATATCGTTTAGTTCTGGCAATTGTCAGACAGTGAAAGGAATACATTGATTTATTAAATTTGCTTTTATGGCGTAGCGACATTTTTGGAAAGAAATTTCTTTAACTTTAAGTGACGCGTATATACAGTTTTTAATTTGTTTCTTTAAAGTTTGTGGTAAGTTGATATGAGTTCAGATAGTTTGCGGTGTCTATTGATGATAAAATGGAATGATATCGGCGACGTGGGCTTAGAAATTAGAATGGAAATAAATCATCACGCTCGATTGCATGAAAAATAGTAATTTTCCCATAGGTACAAACTTTGACCCCCCTTTTTTGCCCCTTTTTGGAGTTCGAATTTCCCCAAACCGCTTCTTAATGCTCACTTTTACAAAATTTATTTCAAAATTTCAGTTTGCTAGGTCTTTTCGTTCGGGCTAGGAGTTGACAACCCATCGGCAATCAATCAGGACTAACTGAACCCCCGCCAGTTTCGCCAGGCCTTTTGTTGCTTTATTTTTATTTTTTGTTTTATTTTATTTATTTTCGGGCGACAATGTTTTAATTTTTTTGTATTGGAGGTGCCACGCCCTTTATCCAACTTGGACAAATCTTCACAGAAGCACTCTAGGGCCAATACCTAAGATTATATGTAAGTGTGATCTCAATCGCTTCTGTGGTTTTCGAAATACACAATTTTGAATGTTTTTTTGTATGGGAGGTGCCACGCCCCTTTGTCCAATTTTGACCAATCTTCACAGGAGCACTCCACGGCCAATACCTAAGATTATCTGTAAGTTTGAGCTCAATCGATTCTCTGGTTTTCGAGATATACGATTTTGAATGTTTTTTTTTTTTTTTTGTATGGGCGGTGCAACGCCCCGTCGTTCGATTTGGAATTTGTTTAGCCTATCACCCAATCACCGCAATTACCGACATTTAAAAAAAAATCAACAAAATCGGTTGAAAATTACGTGCGACAGAGGGAAACAGTTTTTTCCACTTTGTTTTATATATATAGAGATAAGTTCTGAATATTTTAAGTCGCCAATAACTTGGGCTTCAAGGGAAATTTCCAAAATCGGACAATTTGGTTTTCTCTATTTCTTGTGAGTATCTAGGTAGGTACACAAACCGACCTTGAAGTCGATCGGATGCAAAGTGAGCATTTTCCAATAGATACAAACGTCGACCCCCCTTTTAGCTCCTTTTGGGGTTCGAATTTCCCCAAATCGGCTCAAGTTCTTTTATTTATATGAATTTTAAATTATCCCAACTAATTCTATTAGGTACATCGTCTTGACTGCTAGCTATATTGTGTTGCAATTTGATAAATTTGTCACTGATTTACTAATAAAAACAAAATTGCCGTTCTCATTTAACGAAAATATTTGCCGAAGCTTTCGAAGAAAACCTTCGTCATGTTCTTCGATCAATTTACTCCTAATAGACCATCGCTGTAAAATATTTTTCAAAAACTTGAAGTTGAACAAGTTTCTTAAAACAAGCTAATAAATGTTCTGGTCCAAGTTCTTTTTCTCATACTATTTAGCATTTTGTAGAAGTAAGAAATATTAGAAAATGAATCTTAATTTAAGAAAATAATTTTCCAAAACAGAAATGACATCATGATTTTTTTCTTACAACTGTTTGCTTAATGAGATTTATGACATCATAGAGTAAGAGCTAGCAACGTTTTTTCTCAAGTCATTTTAGCAAGTTGGTTTATATTGGAACTAAGCTCACAAAGTTACAGCCTTGCTAAAATGACTTGAGAAAAAACGTTGCTAGCTCTTAGTCTATTAAGAATGATTTTCTTATTTCGAGAACTATATGCAGAATTATTCTAGAGCAAAGAAAAGGTTTGTTAAATAATTTCTGTAGCATCAAAAGCAAATTTTTTATATTAATATAATTTTCTGAAATTCAGCAGAATAATTCTTAATCTAAGAAAAAATTTGTTTAATACAAGATTGGACGGCTAGAACTTTGCTCTTAAATCAAGAAATTTTTCCTTAAATCTGATAGATTTATTCTGGATTCTAGCTTATATTTGATTCGATTTTCTGATATCGACTAACCTTCCTTGTTTGGTCATTCAGGGGCCGAATCGTATCATCCGCAAACGAGCAATACGTGCCGGAATTTGTTTTTGTTTCGAGTGTAAAATCGGTTGATTCCGTGAACGTAGGTATAGCTCGTTCACGGATGCGGCGATTCGGCCCCAGATTTTCATAGTAAATTTTACGAAAATGGGAAAAATTTCTGTTCTTTCTTTCCCTTGCTCAAAAATGATTTCTGTGGCATGTCCCTGGCTCTAAGGTGACATCAAATTAATATATTTCGTCCTCCAATTTTTGCACAGTTTGTGGTTTATCAGTCGCATGATTTTGGGAAATCAACTTGTCACTAAATTGCTCTTCGATCTAAGGTTGCGATCAAGCAAATTTGCGGCTTACTTTAGGAGCTGAATAGGCAAGTAAGTAAGTATATGCAGTAAGAAGAAGAGGGCTTAGCACATACCCCTAGGGACTTGCTGTCATATCTTATGTGATGTCGTTCCACTCTTATTATTTTCCTAGAGATGTAGGATTTGAAAAATTGGCTAAATTTTGAGTGACACATCAAACCAAAGGAAAATTCCCTGCAGCATGTTCAGCTCAATATGGCTCATAATCATCATTTTCAATGGTCCGCTTGTCCATTAAGTGGGTCGCGGGTGTAGGTTGCTCAATATGGCTTTTCTTTGTAATTTTATGACGATATAAAAATCTATATATCTATCTAATATGGTTTAGATATAAATTGAAAATAAGCAGAAAAATCAATATCAAGAATCGTTCTCACGCTGTAGACACAGTCCCTACGACTAAGGTCAAATCAATCGTTTTCATTCAAAAACGTACTAAATTGAGCGGGATGGCTTAAATTAATCGTTAGTATATTCACTAGAAGGGATTTTAAGGGATTTCAATTTAAGCAAGACATTCCAGTCAAAAAGGACGAATTGGTGATGTAAAGTGAATTGAATAAATTGACAATAATACTGCAGCCCGAAGAGTTTTCGATTCCAACTCGTAGGAACAACCAACACGAAGTGCCCGCATTTGGAGGCATTTAGGCAAAAACGGTGAGGTCAAGTTCTATCCCCAATATAGCTACATTTAAGCAAGTAAGAGGACGAATATAAGTAGGTACGAAATGAACAACAACAAACAAAATTCTGCCGCATTTTGTGGCAATGGGGACAATGACCGTGGTGTCAAATTTTAAACTTATGTGCCCAGCGATTAACTGCCATACCAGAATAGTGTCCAAAATAGTGACGTTAGTGGGAGCACGCACTGGGTAGTGGGTATAGTGTCACAGTCGCTTATCGTCATCGATCGCCCAATAAGACCAACTCATGTGTCACTGACCAACACTGTTAAACACCTGATTTTATGTTGCAACAGACTCGTTTATGATATCCCTCCCCTATGGTAAGGATAACAAAAAAAAAATCGCCATTCTCACCTCTTAATTGATTCAGATACACTTCCGCCTTGAAACAAAATACCATAAATACCTTCACAAGACAAGACAAATCCATATATATACAAAACAACCAAACACCCCGACAGAAAGTTAATAATCTTATATGCATGATTAATCGCATGCAAATAGGCGGCAACCGAAGAAATAATCCCGCATGTAGATACATATACGAATACAAGAGTCTTATGAAACAATCAACATACAGCAAACAGCACCGCACGCCATTGTGCGCCCCATTGGATACCATACACAAACCAAACTAAGCCAACAAAACCAGAAGGCGGCTATTGCCGCCACAGTAGCGCAACAAGTACCTATACTCTCCCCGTCTAGTGTATGAGATTGCCGGCCGTATACACACCAGATTTCCACATCCATCCCAGCATCCACTGCCTTGGGTGCTCCCGAGCTCTCCCCCTCACACCGTCTCTCCTATCGGCGAGCGTAATTTTAATTTTCTCGAATAAACAAACCCCGAACAAACCGATCGCGTTTAATTAGCAAATCTTATAATTAATTAACTGGTTCAACAACAGCAACCCCAACCATCGGTCTACCTTGTATCCGGAAGATACACATGTATCTACAGTCTACATGCGTCAAACAAGCGCGTTTAACGCATTTTTTTTTTCGTACCGGAAAAAGTCAAAATAAATAGAAAAGTATCTAAAACGAAAAACCAAAAATGACAAGCGAATTTTTGATTGGTTCGGATAGTTAAATTGAAAATTTATGCGCATTAGGCAGACGACGAAGTTGATTTGTTTGGTCTATACTCAATTGGTTTGATCGGGCGTTCTGTATATCTGTCTTTTCTCTGTATATGAGATGTTGGAATGTACTTTATACTCAGTATAGATTTACCGCCCCAAATGCATTGCGAACGCCCCCCAATTGCGGTACAACTTCAAACAGAGTGCACCAGACGACGCGTTTGACGACGACGACGACGAGACAACTTAAATTGTTTAGATGTCGCGCCAAAATTAAATTGTTCCAACCATTTCTACTTGTACTCGTATGTATCTTTTTTTTGTATCTTTTTGTGTTTGACTGGTGAGAATGTTTATAAAAAAAAAAAACAGAAAAACACCTACCAACTACCACTACCAATATCGATGAGATATTGGCTGATATTGAGGAGAGCGAGAGCGAACGTTTTCGATCAAAGAAAGATGAAAGCAGTATACGATCGGCAATAAAATTATGATTGCCCGTAGATCTGTATATAAGTGTATCTATGATAAGAAGATACTAAGCAGGCGCTATAATTGGAATCCAATAAAATTATACTTTATGCACTCCTATCGCCTTTGAGTGTTTTGATGCTGATGGGAGGGTTTTCTATTACACAAGCGCAAATACTTTAAACAGTTTTATAAATAATCGTTTTCGCACGTAAATATTATTAAGGTCTGAAGTGATGAGGCGAAATAAACAGATAGTTAGATACATAGCTTTTCCAGTGCGGGATGTGTAACACCGTCTTTAGAGTTGAGTGTAAGTTTGTTCTGTCTTTTGTCACATTGCGGAGTTATAGGAATTGAACACTTTTTGAATTTCATTCAAATAACTTTCACGTTTCAATGTAACGCTCGTTACACATTTTATAATATTGAAAGTTGCTCAAGGAAATGGTGGAATCATAGCAAGTCAAACTTTACAAAAGCTTCTAGGAACTGTATTAGTTTTTAAATACATGATCACATATGTTACAGTATACAGTGATTCCGAACGAGTGTAACGCCCAACGCCTAGTTGTTACAATGTTACCTACTAAAAAAATTCATTGGAAACTCTAATCTGTTCGTAGATCGTAAAAAAAATACTGGCAAAGCGTTTCTGTCCTAAGGAGCGACAAAATAGTTACCTAACTAAACTTATAAAAATATATCGATTGAAACTGTCAGATCACACATTCAACTCGTTCAAATTTGATTCAAAAATGAAAATGTTGACACATTTCCGTCGAACGAAAGGGGCTAAATTGAACTTTGCATTGGTGTTGACACCGGCACCCATGCAGCTGCAAAAATCAAAACCGCGATCTTAACCTACTAAACGTCAGCTCAGCAGCTGCGTTAACTGAAAATATCCCGAAAGAAGATCCCGACAAATCGGCCCTTATCCAATTTTACAAGCCATTTGGTAGGTAGAAATGAGTTATAGTTAAAATACCAAGGAATGGTGACTCTAAAAACTGCAATAACTGGTGAGATATATAACGGGTTGGCCATCTAGTGGTTTCTTTTTAAATCATAGATTATTTTGAGACTGACAGCTGTTTCCCGCTCGAAATCTTGACAGAAAATCGGTTTCATACACCCGCAGAACGAAATGAGTCGCTTTACGCTTGAACAACGTTGGGAAATATTGAAAACTTATTTCCAAAGTGTAGCCCAAACAGTGCGTTTTTTTAAGATAAGTTTTGACCGAAATGAAGCACCCACCGCGCCTGCTGTACGCAAGTTTAAGCAAAAAATTCGTGAGACTGGTATGAATGGACAACGCTCATGGTCATGACTCATGGTCCCAGTCGTGTCGTACCGTACACACAGACGAGAATGTAGCTGATGTAGCCGAGAGATCGCCATCGATCTCAACAGCTCAACATTTCACGCACTAGCCTGAGGAGAATTCTGCACAAAGATCTCGGATTATTCGCTTACAAGGTCCAATTTACTCAGTTTGGGCCTTAGAGCAGCTTAAATTGTACAACGATTTTGGGCGAAAATTCATCATTTCTGACGAGGCACATTTCCATCTCGACGGCTACGTTAACAAACAAAATTGCCGCATCTGGGGCTCAGAAAACCCGCATGTTTGGAATGGTAGCATGATTGGAAAATTTTTCTTCGAAAATTAGGCTGGGAACAAAGTTTCGGTCGACGGTGGGCGTTTCATGTTAACCGACTTTCTCTTTACTGACACTGAAGTCAATTCGACCCCTCGGAGCTGTGATTTGACCCCTTTGCACTTTTTTTTGTGGGAAACCGTAAAGTAGCGATGGTATGCCAACAATCCGGAAACGATTCAAGCACTTAAGGCGAATATCATCCAACCAATCCGTGAGCTACAAACCAAAAACATCAACAAGGTCTTGGAAAAAAGGAGGGACAGAATCCGCTACTGCGAAGCCGGCCGAGGCAGCTAATTGAACGACGTTGTGTTCCATAATTAATGGGAATATTTGCTCTTACTATAATAAACCCATTGTGTAAAATAACGACTTTATACTTTAGTTAATAATTAGTTTTTATGTTTGTTTTATTTGTTTGAAAAATATGCCTTGTACAATTTTGAAATTCATTCGATTTGAAAAATTATAAAAAGAAAGCCGATCAAAAGGAGAATATTTTTATATTGCTGAAAGAAAAAAGAAATGGTTTCAGCAGAAGGAAAAAGGGTTATCGAATACCCATAATACATGGAAAAATTTAGTTTTGTTCATTTTATTGCATTTTTAAAAAGAAACTTGTATTTGGCCCACCATTTATTACTCCTGTTTTTCGGATTGCCCGAAAATGCCGGCAACTATTATGCGCGAGCGGTTAAGTGGCAAAAATAAAAAAACAGTCACCCCAGTTGTTTGGGTTTTCGAAGAGGTCGATCATATTACGACTATACCCAGCGTCTAGGTATTAATTATTCGCGAACAGACAGCCAAGTTTGTGGGCCCCAATGGATCAGTGGTTCGTGTGTTGTTCTACTAAGCAAGGGGTCTCAGGTTAGAAATTCGGTTTTTTCAACGAATTCTACGTTTTTTCAACTCGAACGTCTGACAAATATTGAAAAGTATAGTTGCCCTCAAAAACTTTCTTAATTCAGCCTTCTTTTCTACATGAACGTCTGACAAACATTCGAAACTATGACTGCGCCCAAAAAGCTTCTTAATTTAGCCTTTCGGACTGAGTTCTAGTATACTCAGCTAAAACTTCCGACAAAAAAGTAATTTAAGCCTACAAGATTAAATTCTTACAACTGTACCTTACTCTGCCTACGATAGTTAAGCCTTAAGAAACTGACAACCACAGGCCAAATCAAGCCATCAACTGTATGGCATCAAATGGATCAAAACCTCTTGTATAGCGAGGTCATACGGAAAATTTGTGTTGGTCAAAATGACAAAATGGCGAGGCAGTTCTTTAAGGTCCTTCATCAAGAGATACTTGCCGATTAAGTCTTTAGGATCTTTGGGACTGACGTGGTGAGTGCCGAACATCTAAGCTATTCATCACTGAAGCTCCTTCTCATCTTTCTTCGAAAGATGGGAAAATTAAGTTCAGCAATGTAAGGTGTCTGTTTGGCAGTACAATGGACCAGTAGTTGTGTCTGAGTGCTCCATCGGATAGTAACAACATCCGACAAAGAAAAGAAGTCTTTAGGACAGCCAACGTAAAACTTGATATCCGCATAAATATTTAGTTGGTACATCTTGTCACACACAGAGACGGATGAAGGCGGCGGCCCCATCTATCTATACCCATGTATCTACTTGAAGGACAGTGATGTTTCGTACAACTTTTGGCATCTACAAATTCTGAGCATATAGTAGTAAGAAAACTGTCTAAAGGTGCCCATAGCTACCGATTTATTGGCAAATTTGTTTTGTAAGGCAGAAGCCACAATAAAAGTTCAACCTTGATCGGAAATCTCATGTTTAGAGTGCGTCAAAAACGCGCAAGTAAACATTTGTCCGAATGCGTTTTCAAAACACAGATTTTGGGTATTTTTCCGAAACACCATCTGTCAGACGATAAAGCCCCTGTGAGGCAGTGTAATCCCTTAAATTTGTACAAGACGTGATTGCTCTATATGCAGCGATTTATGATTGGTATCTAAACCTACGTATAGGTCTAGTCGAAGTAGTTTCGCGCACAGAAAGGTTACCAATAGAAACGTCAAACCCCAACGTTAAAAAATGAAACAGTCATCTTAATCGATTCAAATTAATCATCTGCATTTGAAAGTTACACCTCGAGGCGCGCACTCAAGTGTAGTCGGCATCAACTGACTACCTACCTACACAAAAGAGCTTCAAATGAAGATATCCTTTCAAAAAGAAAATCCACTTGTTTCCATTAAAAACATCCCGCAGAACAAATGCCCAATCCCAATCCCAATCCCACCAGTGACAGGCTAATTTTTCAAGACGTAATTACACAATTTCGGTTTTTCGTTTTCCACTATTGCTGTTGCATCATCATCATCATCATCATCATCTTTCCGCCTGGGAAAGTTAGGAAAAATGAAAAAAAAATCTCCTAAGGAAACTTATATTGAGATATCGCGCGCAATGCATATAACGAAGAGCGTTCTATGAGAGCGCAGCATCTTCATTTGATTGGGTCACAAGATTAATTGCCCGAGGAAATTGTTAATTAAATTATCATCCCGACAGACAGTCGTCGGCGGGTGAGCGGGACCATCCAACACATACACACACTCTCGCCATAAACCAGACAAGAAACAAAGTACCTATAACACACTTGACGCACTTTGGGTGTATAAGAGGAGCGCTCTGGGTATCACCGCTGCATCCCTTTGCTAATGGGCCAAATCATTTGCTTAAGATGTCAAGTGGATTTGAACAATTTTCCCTCAAAGAGGATTTTTTTTTTGCTTGCTTGCTTGCTGTGCCACTTGTTCGTCTCCAAAGTGAAATAGATTTCCGCCATTTTGTCTAGAACGCATTCGGGAGGACCCACGATGATGGTGACGTGAGCGGCGCACCAGAGCACAGCTAAAGGAAAACACATCCTCATTTTCGAGCGACAACCATTCACATCCCTTTTGGTCGTATTCTTTTTGTTGTCTGTCGTTGCTGTTGTGTGGTGCTTTTGTTGTTCTTGTTCTTGTTGTTGTTGTTGGTGGTGATGGCGATAGTGATGGTGGTGGCATTTTGCTTTGCTTTAGTGTGTCGTCGTTGTTGTTGCTCCTTTTTGCCAATGCCATCAGAAAAATGTCAGAATAAAATCCATCAAAGGAAGCGAGGTGGTTGGTGCTCTGGCTCAGCTCTCATATGGTTAGCAAAAGGCACAAACACAATGAAGAAGAGCAGCTCTGAGTGAAAAAAGAAGACGGAGCAAAGCCAAAGCAGTTCCACCCCTTTCCATTGTTCTGCACGTCAAACAAGTTGACTGCTTCTGCTGGCTGGTTTGGTTTTTGTTGCCCAGCAAAACGTACTTGACTGGTGTTGGCTTTAGCCGCCTGATGGTGATGCTGGTGTGCTGCTCGACGATGTTGATGTGTCACTGGTGATATAGAGGGAACGCATCGTTTTAGTAGTTTCTACGGTTTTACTCCTCCTCCTGATGGGATGATTCGGAAGGATGACTGATGGAATTTTCTTCTGGTAGGTATGGCCTGGTTCAAAGCACTGGTGATTTAAAACGGACTATTTTGACGCACTTAAGGTGTTGTCATGTTTTGATAAGAACGAGTAAAAAAATTCTCTAAACTTTGCAGACGTCGGATCACAATACCTCGTTGACATAAGAGTCCGGATATCCAACACCAGATCAACAAAGTCGTCGGAAAATTGCAATCGCATAAGAGTCTGGCAGAGTTTTCGTCGCCTACTACAGAAGACCAGTGGCAACACTTCCAGAATGACATCAGTAATGCTGGCTGCGACAGCGATGTACTGAGTTTCACACGATCACCACCTCAAAGCCGTGATCTGATGAACAATGTCGACTACCAAACGCAGAAACAAGAGGCATAGAGGCTGAGCTGCTTCAAAGCTCTACGATCAAAAGAGACAGGAGGAACCGGGCTATTCGAACAAATTTGGATATGTTACTCTAGAAGTTTTACCAAAAGCTAAGATTTGGCGGATTTTCGCATTTTTGGCGTATTTTGAAGCGGTTTTGACGCGAAGGTATTTTGAAGCGTTTTTTGACTTTTGATTTTTTTGATTTTTGAGGAATTTTTTGTTGCATTTTTGAAGTGTCTTTTGGCGCTTGTTTTAAAGCATATTTTGGCGCGATTTTTGAGGAATTTATTGGCGCGAATTTGACGGGATTTTATTTGCGTATTTTAAAGCATTTTTGACGCGTATTTGAGGAGTTGTTGCGGCTGCTTTTTAGAGCTTCATCTGTTTCAAAAACATCCTACTATAGGTACCCCACACATATAAATAAAAACGAATTGTCAAGGAAATCACCTCAAAAATCTCTTCGTCCTTATACCCAAGCTCAATCCAGTATTTTCTCCCCACTGCGCAACGCACTGACCGGTCCACTCTATATATACAAAACAGTCGTGCGCATTGCAGATCTCTGGCAATTGATAAATTCGCTCGGCCGTTTCAGTAGCCCAATGGAATTTAACTTTTAACAACGAAAATTGGGATGAAAATTGATTTTCAGTGGCGAATCTGGCGAATTAATTGCACACTCCCAACAGAAGCCATCTTTCAGCGCGGTTGCCATTGCACAGCGTAGCACATTCTCGCATACGCAGCCGCACGAAGATAGTCATCATCACTTAATTAAACATTCGGATGCGTTTTCATTTCTCTTTCTTGTTGTTGTTGTTGTTGATCCTGAGAATGCGCATCTTATTAAAAGTTCTCCTCTGTCTGTCTGTATGGTGATAATTCCCAAACAGAAGAATAAAACAAAACACCAACAACTGTCCCGGCAACGCATTGACACTAATAAGCGGTGAGGAGTTGGAGACTGACTCTACGGCCATACCTGTTCGCATCGCATCAAAACAATCGCCAGACTTCAGGGATCTTTTTCAATAAATTATACCGCGCCGTCAGTGAGTTATGCACCTTGCTGTGGAGGATATATCGACTGTGACTGTGAGGTTCATTTCATTTGCTCATTCCGTAGCAATTTTTTTTGGATGCAAGAAGCTCCACTGCGACGACGAGAAGAACAACGATCGTTTCATTCTTCGTCGATCACCAGGGCACCCAGCTCTCAGGGTATATGGCACAAAGGACGATGCCGAAAATCGTGCTATACTGTCGCTATTGTGTCTGCTGATGGACGACATTGTGCACCTGAGAGAGAGAGAAGGAGCCCAGCAATAACAGCATCAGCAGCGCACAGGATTTAGCGATGAAAGGAATCTCGCTGGGGGTACATGGCTGTGGATTGGATTTCTGTGGAAAGATATTAAAGGGCGAAGCAGGGTTTTTTTTTTGGATAGTGGATTCGGGCTTTTTTTGTGTGTGTCACATTGATTGGAGAGACTATATCATTCGGGCGTTTGAATGCGAAACTTTTCGGAGATGGGAGTGGAATTTTTGATTGTGATTAATGTATATCACTGATTAGGCTTAAGCCGAGCGTTGGGGAATTTTGTTTGCGCGTGATTTAGATAGGGAATTTATTTTGACATGTCTGAAACAGTTTGTGGCGCAAGCGGTCCTTATAGAACCGAAATTGTTGAGTGGGTAAGCTTAGATCAAATATCATCATTCAGCCAAATGCACGAACTATTTTTTGAGAGCACATTGGCTTAAGCTGGCTTACGTCCATGCAATTATTTTGTATTTCCACGTTAAGAGCCAAACAAGAGACTCGATTGGGTAGCAAGTACTTGCTTGTGTATTTCTGTGTAGCATGCTGACAGCTTTCCATCAATCTATCTAGATATAGCTATATTTAGTGGAATACTCTCAAGTGTGTAATCCAGCTTAAGCCAAAGAGCAATCCCATTGACGTTTATCAATGACGATTATAGAATTAGTGGCGCACTTCTCGCATTTGAGTTGAGGTTACCATTCGTTCATTTCTGACACTATAGCTTAAGCTCACTTACGGTTGAAAGTGCAAACTACTAACCAATAGATCACCAACTCAAACCGAAAAGGTAGGCATTGCCTACAAGAGCTAGCTGCAGTGAAGTAACGTGTGAATGAATAAATGTATGACCCGGCAAAGTATAAGAGGGTTCGTATTCGTATACACTCGCAAATGCGACCGTTTTTCAAATCGTGTGGTGACCTATGCTAAGAGAAAGAGCTCATGAGTTAATAACTTGTCAAACGGTAATATCTGGCGTTTCTCTATAAAAGGGCTTGCTCCAAATTTCTGCAGGCAGTCGGTTCTGGGATGTGAAGCTGATCACATCTATTGGCGCTTTTTTTCGAGACATTTTTTTGGGATGCTTTTTGGCGCGAGTTTGAAGCATTTTTTGGCGCGTGTTTTTGAGGATTTTTTGGCGCGTGTTTTTGAGGATTTTTTGGCGCGAGTTTGAAGCATTTTTTGGCGCGTATTTTGAAGCATTTTCTGGCGCGTATTTTGATGCATTTTTGGCGCGTATTTTGAAGCATTTTTTGGGGCGTGTTTTTGAGGATTTTTTGGCGCGAGTTTGAAGCGTTTTTTGGCGCGCATTTTGAAGCATTTTTTGGCGCGTGTTTTTGAGGATTTTTTGGCGCGTATTTTGAAGCATTTTCTGGCGCGTATTTTGATGCATTTTTGCCGCGTATTTTGAAACATTTTTGGCATGATATTTGAGGAATTTCTCGGTGGGTGTTTGAAGCTTTTTTGGCGCGATTGTCGAGGCATTTTTTGGCAGTTAATTTAAAGAGTTTTTGTTTAAGATTTTTGAGGCGTTTTTTAGGCGTATTTTGGAAGCATTTTTGCCGCTTTTTTAAAGCATTTTTTGACGCCTTTCTTGACACGAAACTTGTCGCGTTTTTGTTTACGTTTTTTGGGTTTTTTTTTTGCGCGTTTTTAACATCTGAAGTAGTTTGCGGCTTAAGTCGTTCACGGAAACGCTCGATGATTGATGACATAGCACCTTTCGTGTTTATTACTTGATCGGCAAGTGCAATAATTTTGTAACACTTAGACAGGGAAGCTCTCCCCTTTTGGCATACATACAATATTAGAGACCCAATTAATGCAATTCCAAGCGATTGGATACGAGTGCATATTTCTACAAAATACTGACTTTAATCGGAGAACTTTGTCACGTCTGGCTTGTTTTCTGCAGCAGTGAATATGTTCACACATTCCTTCCAAAATTGAATTGAAATAGTAATCAGAATCACAACGTCGGTATTTAAAACTCACTGACCCGGAACGCCACAAGGCATTCCTGGAACTCCAGTAATCACCTGCTGTACTCAAACTCAAATCGTTTCGTACAAGTTTATGTAAAAGATACAGTATAAAACCATGAAAAAGATGACATCCTTGGTGTATCGGTAAGCGGGAAAACTCATCCCATTCCAAATATGTACACAAG
This sequence comes from Cheilosia soror, assembly GCA_949372485.1. Taxonomy (NCBI): domain Eukaryota; kingdom Metazoa; phylum Arthropoda; class Insecta; order Diptera; family Syrphidae; genus Cheilosia; species Cheilosia soror. Next base: position 4,829,958 of record OX443564.1, read on the forward strand.
TCTACTTTGCATAACAAAAAACTGTCTTGTCCCGCAAAAGTAAAGCAACTATGACAATCCCCTCCAATTTCTTGATATCCCATTGTCTTCCATCACGATCGGATGCATCCTCCCCGTGTGTCTTTTATACTTAAAATTGTAACCAAGTTCAACATCGATAAACCAATGCTCCATCGGCTGTGAGGAGTCAACCCCATGCCAGACAATATGGATGGATACGCTGTGCTTTTGTTCATCTCGTCGATGATCCAATTTTTTTTGTTTTTTTTTTAAACTGCTCCCCTCCTTGAGCAAATTCTTCAGCTTTATCTGCGAAATCAAACTGAGCATCAGAAAAGTATACGAACGACAAAAAATTAGCATTCAAACTGCAGGATACTGCACCGGAGTGCAAAAGTGCAATTGCAGCTCTCTACTACGTACTACTGCTTGCAGGACATTCTTTTTCTTTTTGTCGTTTTTTTTTCGCTTGTTTCTTGCATTGTCTTGGCCTTGCATTGACAATAATTTTCATTGGCAAGCCAGTAAGATTTTCATACTAGCCGTGCCGTAGATACAATGGCACAGCACTATGAGTTTTTTTTTTTGCCTGTGAAACATTGAGGTATTTTATGTGAGCGCGTGCTTTGCTGATTGCGATTCGATGATATTCCCCTTACTTTCTATCCAATCGGCAGGTCTAGGGATGCGCGCGAAAGGAGCTGAATTTTATTTTATTGTTACCATAGATGGGCAAGGAGGTCGAGGGGTATCGCTGCCGCTGTTGTATACCGATGAACAAATTGTAATAGATACATTTTATTCGATTGTCGTTCTTGTAGTGTTGTTGTTGTCGATGGGATTACGATATATACGACGAATGGCGCTTTTCACGATTTTTCTTCCTTTGGTCGTCGTCGGTTTAATTTGTTAAATTTGGTGGAATATATACCCACCACACTATAAGTATCTATACATCCATTCGGTGGACACAAACTGGTAGAATTAGGTAGCAATAATCGATACCCAGATATGGACAAACGGACAGAAGGACAACGACGACGACGGCAAGGAATTTCATCCATGCATCATCATCGAGCCAATGCGAACAACAACAAGCAGAAGAAGAAAGAAAAGGAAAAAGAAGAAGACTACTTTAGTTGTGTGTTGTTGTCGCTACTGGCCTGGCCGTGGACCTGTATCAGTTTTCGTGGACCTAGTCACGATTTGGTAATATGTTCTGTACTGATGGTAGTACCAATACCGAGGGTATTTATGGCAAAGATTCCGTTCGAGGATAATGGCCAGAGCGCGGCAGAGGAAACTAGAAAAATCGAATGAAAAGCACAGAAAATCAAAAAATTCAGTGCTAGTGGTGGTGGTGGCTCCCGAAATGAATTCACTGCTGCCCGCCGACACCGCCACCACTACCACCGCCGCCGCCGCACACCACAATCGATTACAAATTAAATGATGCTGGTTGCGCTTGGAAGGATGCGCTGCCTCTGATGATGCTTCTGCGGTAGTATCTAGTCGCGCTACTAAACTGTGTATATTGTGTGCGCCTGGGTAATTTACTTTGGTCATTTCTATCTCGCTGGTTAGGGAGATACAAATTTTTGTGGATTTTTCAATTTCGGAAGCTCCGCTTCGATACCAGCCGTGGGTGAAGTCGTGATCGAGGTATTTTTCAATAGTTTTAAGTTACGACCGAGTTAGTCATTTCTAAATGAACGCGATGATAAAAATCGTTTCAACTTTGGATTCAATGGGTTATGGGAATGGTGGTTGTGTGGAGCACATACAAAATGAATCAATATGAGCAGGGACCTGTTTGGAAACCACCAATCGTAGTTCGGGGTAATAGCTGTCCTTCAAAATATTGTAAAATAGCCAAACTGTCTAAAAGGAACCACAATGCAACTAATATACTGAAAAATAGTTGACCTACAGACCATTCCAAAAGACAAAACTGACGAAGACTTATCGAACCAGCTGCTTCAATGGCACTGCAATTTTTGTAGAGCAATCTTTGGCAAACTTTTTTAAATAGTTTATGAAATGTCCTAAGTAATGCTAAGAACTACTGAAAATTAAAACAAAAATCCTTAAAAATGTATGGCTTGTGATTTTTCTATGTCAAATTTTGCTAAAGTCAAATTGAACTACTACCCTGTTTAACTCATAACTTGGATCACATCAAAAGACTTGAATTGGTGTCAAAACTTTACAGTGACAAAGAAAAATATTCAAAAAAATGTACAAAAGATACATGAAACCTCTTCTAATCCTTAAGAACTTTGTTCATGAAAATAAGTACGGGTGGGCCAAATACAAGTTTCTTTTTAAAAATGCAATAAAATTAACAAAATTAATATTTTTTTCACTGTGTTCTACTTTATTAGTAAGAGCAAACATTCCCATTAATTATGGAACACAACTTCGTTCAAGTGGCTGGCTTCGCAGTAGCGCATTCTGTCACTTCAATTTTTCAAGACCTTGTTGATGGTTTGGGCTGTAACTCAAGTATTGCTTGGATGATATTTGCCTTAAGTGCTTGAATCGTTTCCGGATTGTTGGCATAACATCCGACCTTTACGGTTCCCCACAAAAAAAAGTCCAAAGGGGTTCGCTCCGAGGCATTGACATCGCCAAGACGGCTGATAACATGATTTGGGAATTTGGTGCGCAAAAGTTCAATTGTGGCATGGACTGTGTGGCATGGCGTGACATCCTGCATGAACCAGAGGCTGTCCAAATCCCTGTCTTCAATTTTAGTGGAAAGAAAGTTGGTTAACATGTTAACTGTAACGCCCACCGTTGAACGTCGTTCACAGCCTCATTTTCGAAGAAAATTGATTCAATGATTCCACCACTCTACAATCCACATCAAACTGTCACTCTCTGTGGATACATTGGCACCGTACGACGACGGAAACCATGAGTGTTGTCCACTAGCATACCAGTCTCATGAACTTTTAGCACCTTGCGACCAGCAGGCGCGGTGGTTGCTTCATTTCGGCCAAAACTTATTTTCAAAAAACGCACTCTTTGGGCTACACAGCACTCACTTTGGAAATAACTTTTCGATATTTCCCAGCGTTGTTCAAGCGTAAAGTGAATCATTTCGTTCCGCGGAGGTACGATACTGACTTTCTGTCAAGATTTCGAGCGGGAAACAGCTGTCAGTGTCAAAATAACCTATGATTTAAAAAGAAACCACTAGATGGACCACCCTCTTGTTGACCTAATCAATCGATTCGATGAAAATACATTTTTTTTGAAACTCTGCGCTGGCATCTGGTGCGCTTTTAAGGCATTCGTCCATATATGCCATCTAATTCAATTCAACTCAAAGATGACAGGCATTTTGGGGGCCAAAAAGTTCGGGTCCTATTACAAAAAAAGGTCAAAAATGATATCATCGTCTGAAGAAGTGAGCTCTGAAAGAATAAGACGCGGTGCGGTGCACATACATTATTCTCGCAATTTTGTTGATACATACTGGACTTTTGTGGGCGCTATGGCTCAGGTTCGATCCACGGAAACACACAAATTACATCTTTAGGTTTTTTCCACTGCGCCACCTCTCGCGAACGTCTGACAAACATCCGGGAGTATGACTGTCCTGAAAAAGCTTCTCAATTCAGCCGTTCGGACTCTTATAGGACCCTTCCATTAAAAAAAACGCACACAAACGTATGGTTGTGAGAAGCTAGGCCTAGGGTATCTATACGCGTGTTGCGCCACCTATTTACTTTTATTTTTTTTTATACTGGACGTTTGACACAGTGGTTAGAGTGCTGGACTACTGATCGAGCGGTCTGTGGTTTAACTCCCGGAAGCACGCAACAAAATTGCACTTTAAGAGTATTTTTCCTCTGTCAAACATCGAAGAGTGGACCACGGCCTCAACCAACAAGCCCCTCCAGCCAGCTCGGTCCTTAGCACATTTCTTACAATTGTGCGTGCCATATACTTAAGGTGAGGTCTTCCTCTACTGCGTTGTCCCTCAGGGGTTGTGCATTGTTGTACATACGCTCCACGTGCCCCATCCATCTCAGTCGCTGTATCTTGAGGTTTTGACTAGGTCAACGTCGCTATATAGCCCGTAAAGTTCGTAGTTAAATCTTCTCCTCCACACACTGTCGATACAAACTGGACCGAAAATCATTCGAAGAATCTTTCTCTCAAAGCGTTCACCATATACAGCAGGACCGGGATGATTAAGAGGTCTTGTACAAACTTAAACTTACACAGATAAATTTTTCGAGAACCAAATCCCAGGCATCTATATAAAGTTGTTGTCTTTGCGCTAAATATTTATAACAACTGTGTAACAACAGTCAAACTTCCATACCTCGAACTTCTTTAAGTCGAATTTCTCTAGTACTCGAAGTTTTATTAAAATCTCTGCGTTTTCAACTTTTGGCCTCTATAGCTCGAAGTGTTTGTAACTCGAATTTATTTTCTTTCATTTTGATAGTTTTCTTATGGAATTTCCACTGTATATCTATCTTGTGCCAACATTTAATCGGCAACTTGTTGCCTAAAAACAAAGAAGTAACAAATATTCAATCACCTATATGAACCTCTAACTTAAATTCATGACGAATACTTCAGCCAACGTAGGTTGCAATGTTAAAGATAGTTTCGCGCGACTCAGTCGTATACATTATTTTTTTTATATTTTTGTAATCAAGTGGCAATGTTTGTTTGTAACGACGACTTGTTGCAAGACAACAAGTAATAAAATTGAACACACAATTAAAGCATTAACAAAATTCCAATTTGTGTCATTTTCGTCTCCAATTTTTTTCATGTCATATGCCGATATGAAAAAATTAGTTGAATTTCCCAGTTTTTGATTTAAGGGCTGGACTGGGCTGCATGCACATCCGCGACGAGACCCTATACGCAGGAACCCTTCCGACATGCAATTCTGTGTGTGTGTTCGAGCGCTCTGTATAGAAGACCCCCCGTCCCCCCTCACGTTTGGGCCCCTTATTCGTATGACTGGTAGTCACACACAGGAACCTTTCCGACACGCAATTCTGTGTGTGTGTTCGAGCGCTCTGTATAGAAGACCCCCCGTCGCCCCTCACGTTTGGGCCCCTTATTCGTGGATTTTGTCACAATAAACAATTTCTTCAGTATTCAGAACTTCTTAATTCTTGTTTTTTGTCCACACAGCTCACCAGTCAAAAAAAAAAAACATCCATCAATAGTCAATACTATTTCTGAACTTATCATCTCGTTGTTATTAGTTTTTATGAAGCGCCCACCGGATCCGGCGTCCTCTGTATTTGTACTCATGGCACATATGGGCTAGTCCGGCTCCTCCATATTCATAGAATTAACAAGTTCCAGACCACTTTTTCCTAATCAAATAATTTGTTAAATAAGAAAACACTATACACATGTTGAAAGTTAAGTTGAAACTTTTTATTTAAATCAAAAATTAATTAATGAGAGTCCGGCCGGTTGGGGAAACACTTTTAGGTTTTATTTTATTTTTATTTTCAAAAAATTACCAAGAAAATGTGTTTGCAGGCCAAAATTTAAGAAAATTTTGTGCCAACATTTTTAGTACGAATACCAAGACAAAATGAAACCCTTCTTCGCACGACAGTGGACAGCAACCTGTAAATCAAGAAAAAAAAATATTTGTCCCTAAAATTGAAAATATCAATTGTATCTATCTCTTTGAAGAAACATTTGGAGCCCTAACAAGGGCTGAGGCTGCATCAAAGATGACTTCAGCAGCCGTGTGGTTGTATCTATAGTTCCGTTTTGCTTTACTGATGATCCATGGTTCCACCCATTTGACGTCATTTTTGTTTGTGGTTTAAAGTGCTCGACCAAAAAAAAATTTCGTTGCGAACAAAGTTCCTCGTTTAAGTATATAGTTCCAGTAGTTGAATGCGTTTTAAATTGATTCTATGTGTCAATGTCAGGCGAATGTTAGGAAGATTCCTGCAAAGAAAAAAAAAAAGGTTCACATTAGCTTTAATAGGTTCGTCAAGGTAATTAACTGTATTGAAAAAAATTGGCAACAAAAAAATACAAAGCTTAGATGTCTTGAGAATTAATGCTCACCTCATTGAATTTGTTCCCGTTTTGGCGAAGTGTAACTCTCCTTCGCTCCAAATCTCAGCCCGGTCGCTTTCGTCCAATACACCGGTCGTTTGGTGGCGGCGGTGCGGCCATGGCCACCTGAAACAAGCTTCTACGACGACGATTGTGACGAAGGCGATAGCGATGATGATTCTGGTTGTGATGCCCGGCTGCCAATTCGGCGACCGCATTACACCGATCCTTGGCCCGTTCCGTAGCATGTGTAGACTCTGGCGTGGAGTCTTGACTGCGGTCGCCGATGTGGCGACCGGATTCCAAAGCTAAACTGATCGACGATAGCGACGTCGACGTTGTTGATGGTTGTGTTGGTTTGTCGAAATTTTATGCGGTTTTCTCTTTTTGATCGCAGAATTGCCGAAGAGCGGCCAGCGAGTTTGAAGCCGCGGCTAGCGAGTTTTCGGGTGATTTGATAGCTGGTGGCTGCTGTTGCTGCGATCGATTACCACCACCACCACCGACGCTGGACAACGAATCAAACATGGAGGAGAGAGCGTTCAAGCTGTCGCTGGGGTATTTTTTCTCACCGTCGAAGGACTTGTGACTGGATGCAGGCGATTTTGGTGTGCCCGATCGATTGCTGTCTGGGCTGGCAGCAACGACTGCCTTGGGACTAGCATGATTATTGCGGTCAGTTGTCGAGAGATTCAGCTCACCGTTGGGTGTGGACGCTTGCGATGGTATTTTTGGCTTCTCGTCGATTTGCTCGTCTTGCTCGGAGGTTAAGTTTTCCTTCTCGTCGGGTTCTTCCTTTTTGATGGGCAGATTGGGATTGCAGTCTGCTTCTCGCTTTTCGGGGGTTTGTGATCTGGCTTTGGCTTTGGGAGCTTCATGGTTGTCGGCGCTGCATTCACTGGCGCTGCGCTCGCTGCTGGTGTAGCGCGCATAGTGATGGTAGTAGGGATCCTGAATGTCCATCAGGGGCTTGTTGTAATCGACGGTCTCGTCGATGCCCAGGCGCTTGAGGATGCTCGAGGCGACTGGGGAAGTGTTCTTGTTGGCTGCGTTCACAGGTTGTGGGGCGTTGTTGTGACGCGTTGGAGTGTCGAAGCTGGTGGTGAACATCTGCTCTATGGCACTGAGCACCGATGATGAGGATGCGTTGCCGCCAGCGGCAGCTGCTTTGGTCGTTCCATTCTTAATCTCTATCTCGGGTGACTTTTTTAGCAATGCTGCGGACTTGTTGATCTCATCGGGGTTAGCGGCCGCCTTCACACCGCAGATGTACTGCCGCATGCGTTCGGCGAATATGGCAGCTTCAATTTTATCGTTTCGCTGCATCTTGGCTTCCATAGCGTCGACAGCGTCCGCTTGGGCGGCAGCAGCTCCTTTCATTTCGAGCAGCTTCCGCACTGGAAGGGACTTCTCGCGTTTCTTTTGCACCTGACGCTTGCGTCCACCAGCTCCGCCACCTGCCATCGACTGCATCAGTGGCTCGGCGTAGTGGTTGTTCTTGGCCATGTGAGTGCTGAGATCTCCGAGGGATGAGAAGGCCTTGTCGCACACCTTGCAAGTGAGCACGGCGCTTAGGGTGCGACTTTCCTCCGAACTCATGGCGTCCTTGCCATCACCGCCGCCCCCAGAGGCCGACGACTTCATGGAGATGGTCTGCTCCTGCGACAGAATGTTTGTGTAATGCTGTGTCTCCTGCATGTGCTTTGTCATCTCGCCGAGTGAACGGAAGCTTTCCCCGCATCGCATACACTTGAGGATCTGCATCGCCTGCTCGACGCCCTTGCCCAACCACACGTTCTGGCCGCGAACGAGTTTCCTCGGCAGCGGTGTGTTCGGATCCCGACTTGACGGATAATTGCTGTAGTTCGACTTGGACTGCATCGGTTGCTGTGACGAGGGCTTTCGCATGTGTGGCGGAGTTTGCATCGGCTGCTGTGGCGGTTGCCGGTCCGTATTGGGAAGATTGCTAAACGGTGGCACATTCACTCCGCAATGCTTGCTGTCCTTCATGTGGGTAGTGAGCGCCTCGAGCGTTGGGAAGCTCTGTTTGCACCACACGCAACGGAACACACTGCTCGCTACGCCCTTGTTCTGCCAGTGCGACTGCCAGATATTATGGCGTCCCTTGGACGCCATCACTCCCTCACTGGGTGGAATCGGTGCCGCTGTAGGTGGCGCTGGTGGTACGGGCGGCTGCTGCCTCGGTGACTTCTCTTTGCGAGGACCCTTCACCAGATCGGTCATCTTCTCCAAGCAACTAGTCGGATCGATCACCAAGTCGTTCTTGCCATTCCATCCACCCGATGTGAATGGTCCGTTTTGGAAAATATTCGCAGCCGCCACTGCGGCAAGGTATGGATTGACTGATGGCATCAATGGGGCGGATGCCGGTGGCGTCACTGGCGGTGGAGTGCCTTTGTATGCCTTTTTGGTTTGATGCGGCGCATTTACCGACGGCTCATTTTCATCAGCACTGCGCTTCCTGGAACTCACCGACAGATCGAGTGGATTGCCGTCCTCTTGGATGTCCTCCATTTCATCGGTATCCTCCGGCTCGTCCTCCTCGTCAGCCTCTGATGCGGCTCGCGTGAAATTCGTTCGAAAATCAAGTGCTTCTGAGTTGTTGCTCGACGCCGTTGGCGATGCCTGTGGTGGAAGCTTGAAGTGCGGATCGGCTGTAGCTGCCGGTGGTATTGGAATGGGCAAGCGTCCTCCGCCGAGCGGAAATTGAGCATACTGTTGTGCAGCAGCAGCTACCATATGCAGATACGCTTCCATGGACGGTGGTGGTTGCTGATGATGTTGTTGATGCTGCTGTTGCTGATGATGGTGATGGTGTTGTTGTTGCTGCTGTTGATGGTGATGATGTTGCTGCTGTTGTTGCTGGTGGTGCTGCTGCTGCTGATGATGATGGTGGTGGTGTGATGAGTTATTATTGACTGAGGGTGGAATCATCGATGGGAATGCTGAGTTTGGTGATGTTGGCAGATGAGTGGTTGGATGACCACCGCCGGCACTGCCATTTTCCGCCGACGAATTTGAGTCGTGCGACGGGCAGCGTTCACTCGAGTTGGCCGATTCGGTCGATCGGGGACGTGGATTTGGCAGAGCTCTGTAAAAGATAGAAAATATTGCAAATTAGGAATGCGGTCATGTTATTGGGATATAAATTCTATAATTGCTTGCTCATTCACTCTATTAGAGGATTTCACGACTCTTGAGGCAGTCGAGCTGCATATCCCAACATATTCGGCAACTACGACAACCACCCTCGACGAGAATCAGCTTCAGATACAAGTAGTTTCCGCAGTGGTTCCGTTGACTATGCAAGTATAAACGCGGGATATGCAGCCGGGACATTTCTAATAAACTCTTTGGCAGTGCTAGTTTTTTTATAATCTTCAAAGCGAAAGTATCTAAACCCCTTTAAGTAACAAATTTGATAGTCAAAACAAACAAAGTCAGTCACAAATTGACTTTGAAAAGCAAAAACATCCCTCAAGCATCTTTGTTCTTCTATAACTCCTCACCCTTTGCAGATTTTTTCATCTAAATTGAAGCCAAATATTTGCTACACATACCCAATAGTTATAGAACCCACCCTCGCTTTAAAACTGAAAAAAAAACCCAACCCAGTTCAATTAAATTTTGCCGTCGGCAAATACTTTCACCCCAGACATTTCAGCGTCAAAATATCTCCAACTGATCTAATAATCTGCTAATTTACTGACATTCCACTGCATACACACATGATAATTATGGAAATAAAAAATTCCATGAATTTCAATAAATTACCGACGCAATTAGGTAGATACATCTTGGGTAGGCAATAACATTTTGAAATTCTCAAGATTCATCTTGATGGAGGCTGGTAACTATTTCGTTTCCATTTATGTATCTTTTTCAATTGATCATGCATTCAGTCAGCATTCCACATCCACAAATGAGAAATAATTCACATGTGCATATATAGCATACCAAAAGATACTTGTAGTTATTTGTAAATCACGTTAAAATTAACTAACTACCTCGATATCAATCAAAGACGGATTCCTGTGGTTAATATTTATTAACTTGGCGACAATGAATTTATGATAGTATCGCGTCGCGGCATAACAATCATCATTCATTAGATACATGTGAAACGAATGTATCTATGTTTATGTTAATATCGACTGTGCTAATGATTGACGTATCAATTGTCATTAAGCTGTGCTTAGTATCGACTTAAAGTATACAATTCACATACAAATTACTTATGAACAGTTGGTATAGATTGTATAGATGGAAATTTTAAATATTACATTTGAGTGGGATAGGGTGATGCCTGCATTGCAATGGAGCGCGGGGGAGAACAAATGGCCAAAGGAGGAGCGCTGATCGTGACTAATTGTGTGCGATCGGGGGGAAATTATGTTTCGAGATATATGAGGTTATCAGTGCTGGCTGCATCATGGGTTGGGGTTGTTTATTTTTATTTTTATAGATGCTGCCTACTTTGGAGGTGATCTTTCGAGGGGGGGTGATCTGTTTTATTATAGGAGTTGTGTATATGACATTGTATAGTGGGGCATAAGGAAACTTAGAATTTGTTGATGGTTCTACAAATATGACCATTCAACGTAATTTTCAATGTCCCTCCTATTCGTTCGTTTAAGAGTCGCGGGTGGAGAATGGTTCTACAAATACGATTCAACCTGATGACTCAAAAACCGCTTACACAGTTCTTGTGGCTCGGCGATTTTTCGCAAAATTGCTTGGATTAGAACTAACTACTCTAGAGACTCTGCTGAAGGAGGAAGGCCTCGCGTGGAACTTTCCGTGAAACTATCTATTTTTCGAGACAACTACCTATTTATATGGAGCTGGCTAAACAGTCAAGTTCTGACAGCTTTTACCTCTAAAATTCAGAAACTAAGAATATTTCCAACTTCTCAATCTCCTAAATCTAGTTTAGGGTCCAAAAATATTCACCGCTTCCACTATGAACATGAACAATGATTCAAGCAGTAGTTACAGCTGCAAAAAAAAAAAAAACGGAATTCCGCGATTTAATTGGTACATAATTTAAGATATCGGGCAAAACGATTTGCTTTGACTTGAATTGACAACAGTTGACTTGTCACTTCAGTTAGCCTTGATTCTACATCAATAAATGCAGAGGACTTGAGTTGCATCACTCGATTTACAATAAATACAACAATACGAGTATTGAGATCACTGGGAGGCAACATTTGGTTTTCTTAACATCAATCTATGTACGTTGTTAGATTGAGAAATAAAATTTGGAGTCTCAGGTTGCGTCACAAATTCCACTATATAAATTCAGGAGATACCGAAATCAGCGTTTCAGTGATTGAAACAATTTGAACAATACGGGCCGAGGAGATATTGAAATTAGCAACAAGAGTTAGCCTTAGCACATTTAGATATTTCTAAGATCGCTTTGGCAAAGGCATCAAGCAGCATTAGTTTTCTTAACCTCAATCTAGGTATGTTGTTAGATGGAGTTATACAGTATGGAACAGTCAATCGCATCACTAGGCAATATCAATAAGGACGATATAGATAGGCATAGATACAATTGTATTTCCAAACACATAGATAGATGGATATATATTACAATGAACAGCAAACGCAATTGGTTTTCTTGATTGCAACCAAGGCATGTTGTTAGACTACAAGAATAAAATCTATTAAATATTCAAGCTGATATTGTTTGAGAAATGTTAAACTATTGCGAACTCTTATGAAGCCACAGATATTATTTCAAATCTTAACAGATTCTTTTTGAGTGGCCCGGTATTTTGTAAGAAATTTTGTTTTGAAGCTAAGTGATAAGAAAGTGACTTTCCAAACTTGTTCAAAGTGCGAATCGAATAACAGATATGAAAGTCGCTTGAAATTGGAATACAAAAGTTGCAAAGGTCTCGAGAAGAAGGACTTACTTTGAGCAATTTCGTCTACTACTGCCGATATGAATCAATGTTAACAACGAGCTGCGAAGAAGGGGATATAGGATATTCGTTCGTTAAATTTCATAAAAAAAATGCTCATTGTCAGCTTGTGAATGACAAAAAAAGTTATCGACAAAAAGCGACTTTTGTATAAACTGTTTCCACGGCTATGCTTTCGAAGAGGCTTTCTAACTTTAAAGAAGTCACGAATGTGCGATCAAAAAATTGCCTTGCTCTAAACCCTCAGTTCCGAAAAAAATCGAGTTGACCAAATGGTTTTGGAGTTCTCAGGCGTATGAAGCTGCGAGAAATTTCCACTTTCTTCTATGATCGATATAGTCTAGAAAAGTAAGCCTGAAAGGGAGAGGTACTGGGGCTATGTACTAGCTCCTAAGGTTCACATCACAATATTGAACAAACTGCCAAAAGTATGAGAGCAAATCGACGCCCATATTTATATAAATACCATCGTAAAACCCACCATCTATTGCCATCTTGTAGAGAAGAACCACAAAAGAAGCGTAACCACAACAATTAGCCAACTAAAACACAATCGATTTGATTAAATAAAAAATATTTCCATCTGCACACTGTGCCATGTTACTTAATCTAAAATACCAAGTTCCAGTCGAATGTATGCTGCACAACTCCTCATTAGTGTTTAACTTAAATCACCTTTAAATTCTGTTCAATGATCACGTCATATCAAATTATTACAACTAAAAGCCTATGTAATCTAATAGCATATAGTGCAATAAGAAAATATAGTAAAACGACCGTAGCAAACCTGTCTGTCCCAAAGGTGTAAGTGAACACAGCGAAGAGAAGAAACAGGCTATTGACACCCCGCACCCATCATGACAACTATTATTTGTACAAGCGGTATATACGTATACAACTTTCAATTAAGTATTTGCAAGTAGTGCGATTCAATTTATAATCGATTTCCATGTCATTATTAAATTGTTTTACATTGATTCATCTGTAATCCAAATTGATTGGTAACGAAATATGCCTGGAAAATGAAATCGATGCTGGAGACGCGGTTTTGAGACTGTATACATTGTATCGAGATGAAGATCATCATCGTGATCACCTTTAACGTGCTTGACTGATTGCGGATTTATCGTCGCGCTGAGAAGTCACATTAGAAGTCATATTAGAAGATGTGTGCGGGTTAATAACGATCATATTTCCAATGAATTTTGTGCTATAGTTGTGTGATGATGATATGATGTATATGGTGCCAATCATGCTGAGATACTAAAAGAGGAACTTCTGGCCCAATGAATCCGTTTAAGACGGTCATCATTGGGTTAACAAAGGAGTAGGTATGTGTCAATATTGTAAATAGTTACACGCAAACTTTTTTTCGTCGCTTTCAATGGTTTCTTGGCAGACGAAATTGGCGCCCAACGTGGGACCAAATTGTAAATGATGTCTATCTAATTTGTATATAATTTGTGGATCCAAGCGACGAAACTAACTCAAGCTCAAGATTTGTTAAAAATGTGTCCAGTTAATTGATCAATCACCAGTTAAAAAAACGTTTGACTTATAGAAATGGCTCCCAACATGGGTCTCTGAATTACAAATTAACTCGAGTCGAGGATATAATGGTATGTTTATCCTAAAGTTGGACATTTAGGGAGAAGATAAAACTGATTCAGTTCTATAAGCGTGTGTCTTTTGAGTTCTCTTTAAAATGACAACCACCGTGAGCCCGAATTCTTTAAGATCATTCAGACGTATCTACATTCTAAAGTCGTATGTCATTTGCCTTAGTTGAATAGAGTAATTTACTTGAGTTGGATCAGGTTGATGAATATTAATTGTCAGCTGAGCGGATTTTTTTCTTAGAAAAATGGCGCCCAATAAAAGGCCAAATCATTGCCTTAACTCCTATTGTGAGTGGCAGATATGAATGAATTTTGCTTTGCGGTTAAATTTGTATAATGTAAATTAAACGTTAATAAAAATCTTTAAATTTGAAATCTGAGTCGGCTAATCGCATGAAAATGGCGCCCAACTTAGGCGCACGTAGATCACATGTCTACCTGCGAAGTGTATCTTCATGTGAAAAGAGTCCATGACAGAAAAGGGAGTACGTTTGGTCCTTCGGACAAAGAAAAATAGCAATAAAGAAGAATAGCAATAAAATGGAAGAAAAAATGGCGCCCAATATAAGACGAATCTGACTCTTTAACAAGTAAATGACAGTGGGCAGTGTGAGGTGCTTCTGAGTAGCATAGGAAGTTGTTTAGATGAAAATAATTATCGGATGGCGCCTAGTGTAAGCCACATTATCGGCGAGTATTTTCATAGACAAATGAACTAAGCATTCTGCTTCAGTTTACAAGCGTCTTAGGAACGTATTTCTCACGTATTTCTCGTATCTCTACAGACCTTGAGGACGCAATTATCACCACTTAAACCCAGTAACTCGATTTTGATCGTACATAATAAATTATAAAACTAATGTAGAATTTTTTCCAATCAATAGAACTTAAGTTTCCAAGAAAACCATTCATCTTTATCGCATCTAATTACAGCACATAAGCAGAAAAACACAAATATTATAAATAACGATTTGTTTATCCTAAATACTGTTATTTTTTTTTTTCTATCACGTCAATCAGTTGCCAATAATAATTAATAATTATCAATCTGAGGCAATCAATTCTGAGAAGTTGCAATGGAAATATTTTCTACTTAAGTAGAAAAAAAAGTATACTTTCGACCCATAAATATGGATTGTTTATTGACGTTACCCTTAATGAGGTTTAAGATGTCATTAAGAGTGTATTAAAGCTCATTGAATAATATTATTTTTTTGTTTGGCATTTTGTCGATCATTCTGCGATCACTATTGACCTAAGTTCATCAAGTGTCAAAAAAAGTATGGTTTCATAAATTATATCAATTAGATGGCGATCATTCTGCGATCAGTAGGTGTTTAGCCTTTATTTCCGGTCAGTTTTACGATCCGCATATATATCCATGCATATATCTGCCGATCGTAGATTGATAAACATTTCATTATTGATCTATCCGTGATCAGGCAAATTTAGTTATAACATCATGTGAATCCTTGATGATCTTGTTGGTTGAAAAAATTGACAATTTTTCATCGATCATTCGAAAATGTATATCGATCAATGCACTATGACTTCTTGGGTTGAATAACTCTGTCGAGCGGTGCCTGGTCAGAATTTAGCTCACCATCCATGATCAGTAAAATTTAGCTTGGATATAATGTGGATCACTGCCGATCTTGTTGGTTGAAAAGACTGACAATTTTTTGTCGATCATTCGAAAACGACTAATACATAGTTAAAACTCTTTGCCCTTTAAAAATGAACGAATATCTCTATCGAGATTCTCATTTGTTAAATGAATTAGCGATCTGACTGCTGTTTAACACCGATCGTTAGCTTCTCTACTGTCACGTTCCTTATGTTCATAGTTTCTAAAGTTATAAATGTAGATTTCTGATGATTGGTGCATCAACTTAAACACGAATTTTTAAAAAGATCGCGGATATCTAACAATAGCCATAAAGTTTTAAAACTATTTTATTGTCAAATAGAGTGTGCCTATATCCGGATTAGACTCGACTTAAGCCTCTCTATTCTCACATTGTCTGCCGATCTTGAATTGTTAACTGCTTCTTTGTTACGCTCAGTTGTTATAAGATATAAATATAATACATATTAAGGTCTTTTCTGGTTGTTACAAATTGTTACGATCGTCAACTTCTGAAGATCATCCTATTGAGTAGATTAAGTGTTAGGCTCAATATTTCTCACATTAACTGCTGATCTTTACTGATCGTTAGTTGATATATTTGCTACGATCGTCATTAGGTTTAACTACGTGTGGAACTCATCCTATTGAGTAGATTAAGTGTTAAGCTCAATATTTCTCACATTAACTGCTGATCTTCACTGATCGTTAGTTGATATTTTGTCGAAATTACTTGCGATCGCCATTCTTTTCCTTTGCTTGATAATTTTTGTACAAATCTCTCACTTCTCACACTGATTTGCTGATCTTTACTGATCTTGCATTAGAATTTACTATCAGTCGATCTATCATCAATGCCATGTCCATATCGACAACACAATGTCACTTATCATGTATCTATGGAAGTTTGGGGAATTGTGTAGTTCTCCTATTAAGCTCCTCGTTGCTGATCACTGATCTATAGCTGAATGGCTAGATTTTCTTCGTCAAAAACCTTACGGATATTTGCAAAGTACGATCGTCTGACTTAAGCTAAAAAAAAATAGTAATAATCTCGATCCGTAAACAAACATTATTTGCAATATAATTGGCTTATTAGCTGATCATCGTCGTTGATAAGAAAATCATTCTGACAGATTTATTTATGAGGGAAAATTGCTTAGTATATAATTTTTTTTGTAACAACCTCTCTAAGAAATAACCGATAATGGTTGTACCACACATTTGCATTTGATTCGAAATCCATATCAGGTAAGACAAGGAAGTAAATCGTTTAAGTATGTCAAGATAAAATTGACATACAGCTCTAGTTGAAAAAAATCAGCCTTGACATACGTATTAACAAGTCGGCTCTCGAAGACAGAGTATCACTGTGCATGATACACTGGCTTACATTGTAATGAATTGGTTAGTAGGTTAAATTAACCTATGGATATAGAAATGACGCATAAATGTTCATAAAATTGTTCTGTGATCTTCACTGTCAATTTTGACAGCATATTCTTATCGAAATGTTGTACACGATCAGTGATCTTTCTTGTCTTATTCAATTGCATGAAAAATTGCAGAGATTTTCCTGACAGCTTTCTGACATTTGATATCCATTTTGGGGACAACCATGACTGAAAAAGTAATGGCAAGATCAGTGATCGTAGGTTAAAACTTTTAATAGAACGACGCAGATACATGGAACAGATATACCGCCTTGCAAATATTCTTTTAACAAAAATTCTTAAGCGATCAGTGATCTTTCTTAGCTAAAATTTGATAAATACTTGCATGATCAGTGATCTTGCTCCTCAGCCTCTGTAATATAGATCGTTGGTTAAACCATTCGTAGATATAAGCAAATTCGTAGGGGCACCTTCATACAAAGAAAAAAATATTTGCACGATCAGTAGTGATCTTCAATAAAGACTGTTCATACTGACAGCATAACCTGCCGATCAAAGCTTACAAAACCACTTTGAACAGACAATTTCAAACCCTCGCCATACTTTATGCCACAATTAAGATTACCAAAAAGGCATACCAGACCAATCTCAAATCATATTTTATTGTTTCATTTCATTAATAATCTTATTATTACGTATACAGTTTAAGAAACTTCAAAAATTGTTATATATTGAGGCAAAGTATATATTTCTCAACCACAAGAGATAAGTCATCAGACGTTTGACATACCTACTCCATCTCGACACAAACCAGTCACCATCATAAATTCTCATAAATTTTTGGACGTTTTTGTGTCTTTTTATAATCAGAATAATGACACATTTCCCCTGATAACATTGGACATGGAATATCAATCGGGATTTGACACATTTCTTTTTTGAAATATTTATTTTGAAAATTTCATTTTTTTATATAATATTTGTAGGAGATAAGCACTTTTGGAGCATTATTTGATTTATTTTACTGCGTGTTAAGGTAAACATTTAAGACTCGATTGTGGTCATAATTTAACCAAAAAATAAATAAATAAATATGTATATCGCAAATGGTTTGGACATTGTTTATGGTGATGTATCTACTCTTGCATGATCAGGGTATACTATTTGGGACAAAGATATTTTACTTTCGCTTTCTGTTTTTAGTACCAGGGGTAGGTCAAGTTGGACTGAAGAGAGATAGAATAAAATCGGGTCAGAAATTACTTGTCGGTCAGTATCACTGTTATCTTCTCACTTCTCTACAATATACCCAAAGTTGTTCGCAGAATTTACCACTATGAAGTGATTTTAATGGCAATAAGCTTTGAAAGTGCTTTGAGATGCAAAATTCGCAGAAGTCCCATAAGGGTCTACTTTCTGTCCTATACTGTTTTTCCCATGAATAATAATGACTTGAAAGTGTTGTTTTTACGAAAGTATTTAGGCCCTAAATATGCATTTGCAGATTTGGCTAGTTGTCACACAATCGGCAAATTACTAATCATCTTTATATATAATTCTTCTGTCCGTTTTTGTTACCGTACTCCTCCAAACGGCTGGACCGATTTTAGTGAAATTTTGTGTATGTGTTTGAATGGGTCTTGGGATGGTTTATATTCACAATTGGACCCGCTAGGTTGCGCTGCGATCCGATTCCATAAAATGCCAAATAATAAACACTCAGTTGGCCAATCTTTCAATCTTTCTACTTCTTTAACATAGCTTGGAAGATAAAGGGCTTATCGACTTATCCGAACGTGACTAGGTTTAACCATCTTATGAATAATGACTTTACCAATCGACCGCCACAACTGTGACTATTCTCACAACCCAGAGCCTAACAAAAAATAGTTTGTCATACAATTTGAGGTCGTTCTTCATGTGTTTTAGTTGGTAATAAATACTCGTAATATGAATAACGAATTTTAGCGAATGTATAATGCTTCCTTTTGCATAGAAATACGCAACAAGCCACCAAGAATATGTTTCTAGGTGGTTCAAGCAGCGTACTCTTTCAGTTTGCCTGAATGAATAACTGAAACTGGGCCCAGGTTTACCCCGGACTGTAGCGCCACCATAAGTTAAGTAAGAATAACTGAAAATCGAATCGAAAATCTTTAAAAATATGGTTCCACCTAATAAGCAGGTGTCCTTGAAAGAAAAGTTGTCTGCGCTCCTTGTTCCCAAACCATTGGAAATCATAAATCACTCAAGAAGACACGTTACGAATGAGCATTTTTAAGTATTTCAATATAGCAATGCCACAAGTTTTTTTTTAGAGAAAACATAAACTGGGAAGAGTATAGGACTGAAAACTTAACCTTGTGGAGCACCCGATTCTGTTAGTGGAAGTCGAAAATATTGTTTTACCATCCCACGCGAGTTCTTACAACAATTTTTACTCGTACTTTAAGCAAAAAAAAAAAAGCAAACACCTTCCGTTGACGGTGTCAAAAGCTGCTTTGAGGTCCACAATAAGTACTTGTGGTTTAAGACGGTCCAAGAGACCGTACAAAAACTTTGCAAGCCAAGAACAAAATTTCATTTATGTCATCCTCTCTGTTCTATTCAACAATTGGTGGCCTAGTACTGTACAAAAAGTTCTAAGAATAAAGCGAGGAACACTCAAAAGGGTAGCATCGACGACTGTGGACAACTTTTTTTTTTTGAAAATGTTGGGACGGTTTCACATCTCGCAGCACTTGACAGCAGAAAAGTAAGGGTAGATATTGTGTTCAGAATAGTTGGACTATCAGAGTATAAGAATGAAACTCTTAAACGGCTGACGGACTCAAAGCGGATAATCGAGGTACAAGAGGGGCTCTGAAGAAATTCAAAGAGTATCCAAAAAGTGGTTGATCTTTCGTTTAGACTTCGATGAGTTGATGGCGAAGAAGGAGAGTTCACTTGAGCAACCTAAACGGGACATCGAAAATAAATGAATAAATGAGTGAATGAATAGTATCTACCTACTCTTCGCCGGTTTTTCGCAAGTTGTCGACGCTTCGACTGACGGACGGTGGAAAATAAAAATCTATACTCATGCAATTTCTGCAGAGCAATTTACATTTCATATCGTCTGTTGTAATGTTAGACACAATTTAAACAGTGGGTCCCGGCATTTACTAAATTTTTTTCTTCCTCTCTATTAAGCTCCGTGTCATGGATGTTCGAACAAAAATCGGACCACCCTGTTGACAAATTCGTCTAAAAAAATACGAGATATGCCGGGAAACTAAGTAATTGTATTTGGACGAACTTTTGGGTTTAGTAGGATGGTTAACATGTCCCTGTAGCGTTGTCAGTTTATAGTAGCATGCTTGTCATTGTTATTTTCGAAGAAAGCTGAGCAAATGTTGTCATCGCTCTAAGGACCACACCATGATACCACACTCTAAAGATACATTTGCTGAGCAGAAAGAACGAACACGCGAATAAATCAATTTACATCCCAATCACAGGAACGAATATCAGAAGTGGTTAATGGAATATTTCGACTGAAATTTCTTAGAAATTCTTGTTTAATTCGAGTTCAAGCTTCTAGTTTTCGATGCTCAACGTTTTCTTCGCCAAAGAATTAGGTGATGGTAAATTAAAGCGATCGAGTGCGTCAGTGGTCATTTGAACGATATCTTGTTGCGAACGTAGCTGCATCGTTCAAGCCTTAAAATATAGCAAAAACTAAACTGTCGAGTAGTTGTTGTTAATTTGAAATCCTAACATTCTTAATAAAATACCCTTTGCATAGTCAAAGTGGCGCTTTAAAGTCTCATAGTATTGGGTGCACTATTCGTCAATTTTATAAAGAAACGTTCCCAAAAAAGATTTATCACCGCGACACTTGTGCCCCAAGACTCTTTATTTTTGATCCACTTCCCCCCAAAACGGAACAAATTTCTCGCTAGACAACTTTATTTGAATGTGCTTCTTCATATATGATTAAGGTTAAAGGCAGTCACAATTCTCAGATGTTCGTATAGGCCACATTGCTTTCAATAACGAGATTCCTATTTCATATAGCTTACAAAACAGAACATCTTAACGTATAGAGTGAAATGCAGTTCGGGAATGGTCATAAATACACCATTCTAAATTTTCTATAAGTCGAATAGACTAACCAATTTCTATTAGGGTACAAATTTGGTCTATGGTTGAATAGTTTTACATAAATTCAGGTTGACACTAGGACAGTACATTTTTAATGCTGTTCACTGAGCACTGGATTTATCTCAGTTTCAAAAGAATTTACAAAAGTGTTATTCAAAAATGAGCATCAGTAGTTCGCTACGAAAATAGGTAGGTCTAGGTAGGTAGTATGCTTTCTTGAAGCTCGTTCAGACGTCGGTGCCTTCAAAAAATTATATTGAGTTCTAGTAAATCTAGCCATAAATGATTTTTCGACAAAAAAGAAGACTAAATGCCAAAACAAGTTTATAAGAAATGAAACCGTCCTTCTGGTGTTTGTCTGCTCATTATAAGTTGTCAAGATCGCTTGTCAAAATAAGTATGTCTGTCAGAGGAGCTATATCTTCTGGTGTAAGTTTGCTTATATGATAAGTTGACACATAGTGTTCCTATTAGAAATCAGTCTAAAAAGCAGAATTCTTTCTTTTTTTTAAGCAGCCAAATACTCATGGTCTAGTCAGGAACTTGTAATTGGCCTTGACTGTTGATTTATGAAGGCATGTATCGGCTGATATGAGCTCATAAGTCATGATGCTAAAGCCACCCAAAATAGCTTTAGTGATCTTAAGATTGTTTAAAAAAAGCATTCAAATGCGATTCTTGTTGTGTGCCTATTCGATCTACCTAAAGGCGAAACTGTCTTAAACTGGAAAAGCAACCGTCTCCAAATATCCCATAACACTGTCTTACAAAAACACTTTTCGAACGAAATTCTAATTCTATACGATACCCTAATAACGTTTAACCTTTTCGCCGATTTTGGATATATACAGTGAGCGTCAAAAGTGAGTGAACAGCAATGTGGTTTTCATTTGTCTTTGAAGTTTAAAAACATTTTTTTTTTGAGATATTTATAAAGTCTTTTTTGCTGTAGAGATGAAATTTTGTTCAAACTTTTTGCAGATTGTTGGTTTTTTAGACCTCTTTGCAGACTTTAAAGAAAACTCAAAATAGCATCGGAGTTTACTCACTTTTGACTCTCACTGAATAGCAACACTAGCAACTGAGTGCTAAAAAAATATAAGAGCTTCAGTTCTGCCCTCACATACATAATGAAAGTTACCGAAAAATATGTATCTAAATGTCGTTAAAATTTCAAAAACGATATATCCGATATCCCTGATAAATCTCATTCAAAAATACCCGCGAGTTTAAAAATTTCCTCAAAAATTACTCACTCTCTTGAATTTTGAAAACTGAATAGTTGCTTAGAAAAATTTGTTGAAACTTACCCAGCATTTAATGCTTGTCTGTAGATTTCTAACATCAATGCTTCGTGTAACATTTTTATAGATATTTTGTTATATTGAATTTTTTTTTTATTTTTAAATAGTATACTATAGTATTTTTTTTTTTAAATCACTTAGATAATTTAAAATTTAATTATTTTTTCACTTATAATTGCCAGATAAATTTTTTATCTATTCACACTTATTCACTGAATATTTTTTTTTATATTTTCAGATTTGTTTAACAACACTTAAAAAATATGCATGTACGTATATTTAATTATTTTAAGTTTTAAGAAGAAAAATAAACAAATTTTTTTTTATTGCATATAAGATCGTATACTTTTTTTTTGTAGTTTAACTATAGGTATTTAGTTTATAATATTTATTTAAGAGGGTTCAAAATTTGTATTTAAAATTTACGTATACATTGGTTAAGTTTTGTTTAAATATTATATTTATTTAATTTTTTGAATCAGTCTTGACTTCGTATATCTTGAGTGTTTTGCAAGGGTATTTTAATTTTATCCACAAAATATTTTTCATCAACTTTGACTAGATATGAATGTGCGGGCGAAATTTTTGTGTAATAATCCAATTAGCACAAACAAGTTAAGAAAAATAAAAAAAAACAAGAACCGTGAGAAAATCTTGTGAACGTCTCTTGAAAACAGAAAAGGAACGTTTTTTTTCAGTTGGCGGCGGCCAATTACAGTATGATGCACAAACGGACACTTTATTTGGATTTTTTTTTTATTTTATTTCTTGTTGATCGAACAACGACGAAAACACAACACACAACGTCTCGTTTGACAGAATCCGAAAATACTGAATGAATGAATGAATCCAACTAGCGGACGTACCGTATGTCTACGGAATGACATACAGGAGCAGCAGAGCCCAGCAGCAGTGACGAACGAACTACAGACGTACTCCAAGAAACGCACACATAGACACGGCACAGAGGAGAGAGACAACGACGACGAAGACGAGCGAGAGTGGCACGTCAAAAATTCTGATTGATCCGAAGCAGCAGAAGAAGAAGAGCTGTCTGTCTATCTGTAGATACTGTATCTGTACATATGTATCGCGCGCTGTGTGGGATTGAACCAGATATTAATTAACCCTCTTGTATATTTCTTTCTTTTTTTTTTTTGCTGTCTTTCTTTTCTTTTGCCCGAGTGTTTTCTTTTTGTATCTCACACTCTTTCACAGATACAAGTTTTGTGTGGAACACTGACGACGAAAACGAATACGAATAAAAATTCTCTGGGACATGATCACTGTATAACGGTCTGTGGTTGACTGAAAAACTCTTTGACGTGTGTAGAGAGTCAACGGTGGATTTTTAAAATCCTCCAACACTTCCAGGCAATGGCGGTGTTTCCTGCGCATGTGTTAAATCACACATTTCAAAACTTGAACTTTTTTTTTTTATTCATTCTCCAAACTAACACTTTTGCAAATTTTTCAGTGTGTTAGGTTAAGTGCTCTCTTAGGGATTCGTTTCAGTTCCAAATTCCTATAGGAACGGAATTGAGCTCTTCAGTGAATTTGTCAGAGCGAAGAGTATCTGCGAGATGGACCGATTGAAGAGAGAGAGAGGGACTTTTCCTATTCGAAAATTAAGCACAGCATCAGTAGGGATGATTTATGACAGTTCAAAACAATTGGCCTTCTCACTTGCACGCGTTAGCTACTGTATCTGTTGGAACGTTTCCATTGTGCGGTTTTTTTTTTTCATGTTTAATTTTTTTTTGTAAACAAACAGAACGAGATGCTGATGATGATGGTGGTAGAGTAGAATGGAAGAAGAAGTGTTTTTTTTTCTATGCAATTGGAGTGTAGGTACTGTCGGATTGGAAAAATCAACGTAAACTGTATGAAACGGCAAATCAATCAAACGAGTTCAAATTAATCAGAATTCATTGTGGTAATGCGTTTGGCCCTAAATTTGTATGTTAGATACAAGAGCTATTGTTCTTCGCAGTTTCATGGTGTTGGAGACTGTGAATTATCGGATTAACATAAAAATGCGTAATGTTGTGTGCGCGTTGCCGGTGATTTTTTTTTTTGTAGTTGGCGATTTTTGGTTATGGTGTTTTTGCGACGGCAAGTTGAGAAAGGATTTTAAATTTAGGGGCTAGAGATTTTTCTGTACATTTTTGAACTAATTTTTGGGGGATGGGGATTTTTCGAATGGCTTGGTGTTGCTTTCGCCGTGTTTCGTAGAGCTGTTGAAAATCGGCAGTTAGTTCGCTCATTTGTTTAACTTCGTTTATGGTTTGTGTAATCTGCGATAATATACAGCGAATGTGAAGCAGACGCCTTACATACAACATTTTTTCCTCTGTCCTATACTTATAGATGTAACTAACTACTTTTGTCGAAACGATAGACCTTCAGGACTGAACTTTAGGCTCAGAATTTGAGATTTGCAACTTTGTAGGCAGTAGGTAGTTATACTTATTTCCTTTTGGGCGCATTTACAGTCCGAGTGGACCACGGCACACCAAGTTGGTTTAGGTCAGTAGGTATTGGGGTGGTTTAGACTGGGAATTCTGTGCTAGAAAGAGAGGCATTGTGCGAGAGAGATAGAGCGAGATGGAAGGTTGCTCGGTTTGGCTGTGAGTTGTGTCATTGGTTGGTTAGGTTTGTGACGGCTGGCTTTGTGGTGTGTGGCTGTGCGTATGTTCAGGTAGTGGATAGACTTGTTTTTTTTTTTTGTGTTGCTTTGCGCGTTGGCTATGAGTTGGTTGGTTGGGCTTGTTAGGTCGCTCTCCAATTGTGCGCGCCACCTAAAGTTGAGTCTACCTGTGCTACGTTGTCACTCAGGGGTGGACACAAAGTCTCGTCTGGCTGATGCGTTGCTGGCCATACGCTCCATATGCCCCAGCTATCTCAGCCGTTATATCTTCAGCTTTTTGACTAGGTCAACGTCCAGGTCATAAAGCTCGTCGTTAAATCTTCACCTTCACGCTCCTTCGATAAAATCTTTCTCTCAAAACATCCCAGGAAGTTTTCATCCGATTTTGACAGAATCCATGCACAGCAGGACCGGGATGATTTAGGGTCTTATATAATATCTCCTAGGTTCTATGAGAGAAGGGTTTACTTCTTGATGCCTAGCCCAATGAAACAGCGATTGGCAAGAGCCATTCGAGGTGATAGTGGAGCCCAGGTAGACAAAGTCTTTAACTACTTCGAAGTTGTATCTGTCCATCGTGAGGTTTTGCCCCAGTCGTCGATGCTGAGACTCCTCCTTTCTTGCTATGTAATTCAGACCGCAAAAATAAAAGAAAATCTTCTCATCACTGAGTATCTACCTACCAACAACCTGTCATTCAGAAAATATGTATGACTTAGCTATCCATGCTTTGGTTGTTTGGTTACGGTCTGTGGACGACCTGAGCCATCATCAGACAGGCGAGCACTCTAAGTAGAATGAGGTGGTTAGATAAAGCCAAATCGTTCCTCTACCCATATACACGGGGATTGAACTTGATGACTTAGAGTCTGTGAGGAAAAATCGAGACGAGAGTTACAAAGCAAGCATCCAACAATCGCGGGATTTGTAAATGATTGGCGGTCTTCAAAGTGTTTGAAAACGATTATCAAGCAGTGTATCTATACAGCGCTCCTTTAAAGCTTCTGTGGTCTTAATACCGTATCTGTTTATACGACGCAGCTGTGTGTTTACTGGTTAGGGCCGTGGTCCATGGTTAGGGCCGTGGTTCATCTCGAACTGTAAGAAGGGTCGTAAAATGACTTGTGTGTCCGTTTTAGAATGTCCTCCACATTTTAGTAATCCCATCCATCTCTTTAATCGTTTACTCTGCGTTCTATCTGTGACTTCAGTTCCAATTTGTTTCCAATTGCCGTTTGTAGATACCAACAAAGTATCTGCTGGTACGAGCTCAATTTGTGTTCCACAATCGTGGTTTTTGAAGCAATCTGTTATAGTTCCTTTAGCTAGAGGACAAGTAAACCTTTGGAACTCGCTTCTTGCGGACATATTTCTAGAGGAATGTATTTTACAACTGGTTAAATGCATGACGGTTACAGGTTAACATTTAACATGAGAAGTATACTTAAAAAAGTAAAAATTTGTCCTCTTCGGGTAGCCGTTTAATGGTCTGCCTCCAGGCAGTCAGAGTTCGTCAAGGTCTTCATCTACCCCAGTGTTCGTCATGACAAAATATTATTCGCCAAAGCGAAGAATTCCGTTCTCTTCAAAACGTGTAGGCAATAGAAACATGACCGAAAACTTGGTAACAAATTTTTCGCTCACGTAACATGTTTCAAAAAAATTGGTCCAAGTGTGGAACCCTATGGAACTTAGTCAGATATACATTCATGACTTAAGGCGTCAGCATCTATAGTATCGAAGGAATTTTGTGCAGATTTGGCTAGCTAGCTCTCCAGTGATTATATTATCCACAACAAGATAGGACATAACATCGAAGCCTGTGGTACTCGGTTATAATGGATTACAAATGGCAATATCTTCAAAAAAAAAGGAATAAGTTCAATCATCGGCATCGAACCCTGTGGAACTCAATCGTTTATAGACAGAGCTATAATGGGAATATCTCTCTGTGAAATTGAACTCTCTCTCTCTTTTGTTAGGTGGACATCTAGCGAGGCATTTCATCAAACCTCTCTAATATCAAACACGACAGGCCCTATAACCCAACCTTGTGGAACTAGGGACATCTATCTGTAAGCACTCTTTAACACAAGTAGTTACCTATATTCTTTTGGTACTTTATTTTCTCAACATGCTGAAGCTCGAAATTTGTTGGCATTTAAGTCGGCTCTCACATTGAGGCAACATTCAATAAGCAACTGGCAATAGGAAACACGCAAAATTATCGCTCATAATTATTGTACAAAGCAACTAAATATCGCTCGAACGAAAAATGTTGCTGAAATAGTTACCATTGGCAGTTGCTATAGTAACTATAGTTGCTTATTGCTTGTTGCATCAATCTGAGAGCCGCCTAACGCGCTAACAACTATTTAGCGACTGCAACCAACGCCTCTCTATGCCATCTATCTAATATTCGGCATGATTTGCCCACTAAAAACACACTAAATCAAATATTTTCCGCAGTGAATTACATCTTCAGAGATTGCCTGCTCTTGCTTCCAATTTACTTCTTCACCTGTCAAATTGTGCTAAATAAACAAAAAAAAAAATTCGTATCTATACGTGTGAAACTAATGAAAATCAGCTCGAAAAGGGGAAACTATTCTGCCGCACATCCCGACAGATACACACAGATACTTTATACCTACCTTTAGCAAACAAATTGATTTGTTGAATCCGCTCGACGATTTATTATACCTCTTCACACCCGCTAACATAAATTATTGCAATAAATGCGAAAATTCACTTATTTACTTAAAAAAAAAAAAATTAGGAAGCCGACCAACCATCCGTCCGTCTATTTAGAGATTCATATAGTAGAGAGCTTTAGCTGTAGCTGTAGCTCGTCAGCGTGTAAACAATCTGACGCGCGCATAAATTGTCTATGTACCTACCCGAGATGGAATGCCTCATAAATCCATCACTTGTTGGTGTACTAGTTTTTTTTTTCTTCTTCATCTTGAAGTTGGATCTACTATCAGATAGATAGATAGATACTCTGCTCAAAACACGATTGTGATGAGAGACTTCGCGTCTGTGTGTTGTTTTCGAACAAAATTATTTATTTTCCAGCCCCCATGTATTTACCTATACCTATCCATCCCCCAAATGCCCTCAAAGTGGCAACATCTGTCCTTCAGCACTTGGTACAGCACCAGGACTGTGTCTCTCTATGTGTATGTGTGGGGGAAACCTGGATAACAAAAACGAAATGTTTTTTTTTTTTTGGGAATTATGGAAATTCATCTTGTTCTTGTGTTTTGTATAAATATTTTAATTTTCATCGGTGATTTGTTGTTTGTTACAAATGTTATAAAGCATTGTGAACGCGCGGGACGAAGACAACGACGCGACGCAGAGAGTAACGGACGGTGAAAGATGAGGTTTGGTGGTGGTGCTAACGAGAGGGCGCCTGGGTGAGTTTTAAATGGTACATTGACAGATTTATCAGCTCTCACAAGACAGATGCTGAACTTGGCTTCCTGTATGGTTTCTTCAGATTGGGTGCTGAAAGAGACAGAACAGCCATAGCTCGTCCGCTTGTTGTTTGGAATGCGTCTTATTGAGATGCAAGACTGGTGCAGAGAAATAATTTCTAGCGTTTTGAGTAATTGCCGTTAATGAAAGAATTATGGGAATTAATAGGAGCAGATGTGGAAAAATTGAAGAAAATACCAGACACTGTGCATAGGGAAGGGGGTCTACGGATACTAGCCGGTTATAGTTATATACGCTACGCACATCGCGCCTGTTGAGTCGATATTCATGGCTTTATGTGGTTATAGTGATGTTACATCACTGTGCTTAGGTATGAAGGCATTTCAGCAAATTTGGGACGAACTGATTTTAATGGGGCGCCAGAGTAAAGGTTTTGAAGGGTGTTCGTACCGTCAACATTTGACAGAGAGAGGGAAATAGCTTCAGTACTGGTTAAAGCAGCCGGTCAAGATGGTTGTTCAAATTTCAAACAAACCCCTCGAAAGTTGGTCATCTTCAAAACAGTTTTTTTTAGCCCCATCCATGATCTCTTTCCTGTTCTAGAATCCATAGAAGCGATCATTTCTGTTAATTTCTCAATCTAGGTATCACCGCTGTTATCCGAAATGAACTAGGCCAGAGCCCTCTTCTTCGTTTTTTTCACTAATTTCCCCCTTTAGCTTCAACTATCTTGTAAGCCTTTTCTCCGAGTCAAACCCTTCATAGTCTGACTGTGCCTCTTACGTCTAACTTCGAAAACGATTTGGTAGTTAAACATAGATTTCTTTCTAGGTGTCGCTTGCTATTCGAACTCTCTACTAACTGCTTGTGTTAGTGTGTTTTTGAAGACCTTTCGCAACTTATACAGAGTCCTTTGTCTTACCTTAGAACGACGACATTTGTAGAGGCTGCGGTGATGAAGAAGTCCACGAGGACACCCCTCACTTTCTCTGTCACTGCCCGAGTCTCTGTCACTTGAGGAATAGAACACTTGGAAGGTACTGCTTCCAGGATATCCAAGAACTCTCTAACGTCTCAATATCCAATCTTTATAGGTTTCTGAGGGCAGCGAGATGGCTGGACAAAGTCGAGTAACCACGGGAAGGATGAAATAAAGCCAGTACAACACGGCTAACCCCTTCAAAGGGTATCACAATGGGTCCACAAGGACCTAAGTGGGGAGCAGAGGAGGCTGCTTCACCAACCCTTTTACCTAACCTAACCTAACCTACCTTAGAATTTTGTTAAGGCAAATCATAGATACCAACGATTAGGCGAAAAATAACTAACTAAAGCTGATGTGTAGCTTATCCTTAAGAAAGATTTTGGATTTTTTACTTTCTTGAGTCCCTGTCTACATCAGCATGGCGCTTAAGACCTTGGGGTTAATGTACTTTTACCTGAAAGGGGCACACCTTGGAGGCGAAAACTGAAAGGTGTGCTATAAAGTAACATTGAAGCAATTTATTTCTTTTACTTTACTGACCTATACTCATGAATCATGATAGATGAAATACGACCTTAACTGACAAGCCCGTCAGAGACCGTCTAATTAACACGCCATTCCAACCAATGTCAACAACCCTCCAGCCAATTCGGTCCGATGCCTTCAGTTGCGAACACAAACGTCGGTTCTTTTTCTGTTGGTTGCACTTTTTCTTTTAGACTCCCTCAACGACTCGTCGGGCTGCTGTTTTGTTTCCTATACGCGCTAGGTATATCCCACGAACCTTAGTAGTTGAATTTTCAGCTTTTGAACAGTTCTGGCAAAGTTTTCAACTACCTACTACTTTGAAGTTATATCTGTCCATATGATGACGTTGCTGGCAGTCCTCTCCCTCTTCCTTTCTGTCCAGTGACAATAGTCGAGATGTCCTTAGCCATTAGGATATAGCTACTGCTACTTTGTCCGCATTGACCGCGGTAGGCCATCAGCTTTAACAGGTCAAAAGGTATAGCTTTGGCTTTGCGAATATCTCTACCCCAATTTTGAAATTGGTCGCGGGTGAACGGAGAAGATTTCAACGGAGCATTCTGTCTGACAGAACGGATTGGTGGCTGTATCTTTTTTGACAACCCTATACGGCAGTCTCTTCACGTTGCTACTAAGGTCTTGGCTTCTATTTAAACTCCAGTTGAATCACTTTCTGTCTGAAAGAACTTATTGGTGGCTGTATCTTTTTTGACAACCCTAGACGGCAGTCTTTTCACGTTGCTACTAAGGTCTTGGCTTCTTTTTAAACTCCAGTTGAATCACTTTCTGTCTGACAGAACGGATTGGTGGCAGTATCTTTCTTGCCAACCCTAGGTATGCGTCAGTCTCTTCACGTTGCTACTAAAGGCCTTGCTTGTACATATTTAAACTCCAGTTTAATCGCAAAAGTCCGCATAATCGCAAAGATACACTGTATCTCCGGAATTTTCCTCATCTCATCACCATAAATCGTTGTAAAATATTAAAACTAATTGTGTTACTGGAGCTATACCTTACAAAAGAATCGAAAATTACCATACCCTATATAATATATAAAGAGGGGGAACTTGTAAGCCCATCAACAAACATCTCCAAGCAACTCGACAACAGACTATGCTTGTGCTTAACGCGAGCTGCTCTTTGGGTAGGTTATAGCTTCTTTTGTTGTCATTCGGCGCACAGTCTTGTAATTGGCCATAATTAGATGGATTTTATCGAATCATTAATCGCTTATTATACGTTCCACTTTTTTATGTATAGCAGAGTATAGCTTATACAGATTAGATACAACACAAACAATGAAATACTAATGACAGCTATATTAACAACGACATTGATGATGATACCCATTGATGGTGATGCTGATGCTGATGATGATGGTAATGAGTGATATTTTTTTTTTCGCTAAAAATGCAAATAAATTGTATTCGGTTATGTTTGTTGGACTTCGATTTGTCTTTGTGTGTCACGTTTTAGCAATTTTAAGTCATTAACGGACTTTGTTTACGCTGGCTATGGTCTTGGTCAGTTTGGTCATTATTTCGAGGGGAAGATGTCAAAATTTTTGAATTTATTTATGGTACATAGGTGAATTGGCTTTTTGACTGTCAAAGTAAATCAGAATTAGGTTTGCTATAAAGCGGTTTTCCATTTAAAGATGAAGGATGATTATTTTTTTTTTCTGTCGATGTATCTTATGCTGCCTGGTGAATATCAGTTGAATTAAATTTGGCGGAACTTTTATGGTGCGTAGTTACTTTCATGGGTTCGAGTTATAGATGAAGTTGGGAGGTTTTTTAGAATAATTTCTAGCTTATTGGTCTTAATATCTCATTTTTTTCTTCCCTTTTTCCAAAATCTCCCGCGACGAAATCCCCTATATCAAAATCTCCCACAAGCAAACTAAACCTTTCATATACCCAACCTTGCACCTACTTCAAATCCAACAGTGACCACAGGCAAGTTGCAGGGGGGCATGATGCCCCCCATACCTATCTCACTTGTGAACACCATTTTTAGGTGTAGCGGCGATAGAATTAATAACACGAAATCCCGAATTTTCTCTTAGGGTCTTTTGGAGTAAGTGATTTCAGCACAGGGGATTTTGGAAAAGAGATTTTGGAAAATGAGATTTCATCACCAAAACCTGTTGGAGCAGTTTTTATGGCAGCGTAGATGTACAGGAACGAGCTAAACTTTCGTATCTTGTTAAACTTAGTCTGAGCCATTCTTGCTTTATATGTCATTTTGGAGGGGATTTTGGAAAAGCAGATTTCATCACCAACCCCTGTTGGAGCAGTTTTTATGGCGGCGCAGATGCACAGGAACGAGCTAAACTTTCGTATCTTGTAATCTGTAAGGTAATCTGAGTCGTACTTGCTTTACGTGTCAACAAACGTGGAATATTGTAAATTGCATTTGTTATGATGGGTCTTATTATTGTCATGTACATCCACAGTGCATTTAAGATTAAGTCCTGAATTTTAACCCGGAAGACATTTACTATTTGAATTGGCATTACAAATCAGCTCAATGTCGTGACATAAGTTCCATCAATTACCACCCCCTTTTGGAGAATATCCTTCCATTCATCGAATCTCTTTTGATTACATATCACAACTCACTTAAGATTAGAGGCAAAAAAAGGCCACACTGGTACCCCGCCTATCGGATTAGTTAGGCCGTAAAGAATATCGAAAAACTTTTCATCCCTCGTGCCAATATGCAAAACGAAATCTCTCCCAAAATGGAAATTATTAAATCCACTCCCGCACAAACACACACACTAACATTTTGGCGGGATAATCAGTTTCTCACTTCCTCGGATCATAACATCATCTCATCCACCAAACACAGGAAGCCGAAAGACTGAGAAAAAAAAAAAACCAGCTTAAGGCCAAAGTTAATTTAGTTCATGGCTCTGGATGCGAGACCGCATCTCCGCGAACTTCACTACCATCACCACCATCAGCCACAGCAGCAGCAACATCACCATCATCATCATCATCAACATCATCTGCATTATCCGCAAGAAAGGTGCTTATTACTCCATCTTGGTTGGTCATGCCTAATTTAAGCGTCACGAGAAAACGATGCAATGTGGCCGATTGTAAACTTATATCGTAAGGAATACCGCAGACCAAGAGGAACGAACAAAAAAAAAAAAAAAAACTGGGTCCGCACAGAAGTTTTATCCGCAAATAGAGGCAATATCTTGACTGCATAAATGAGAGTTGATTTCGCCGGGTGCAGCGGTAGCCGGGCGGACTACCGACGACCGACGACGACGACGGTTTCTGCGCGCGATATTGTCAAATTAATAAATTGGAATTAAGTTTTTCGCGCGTAGGTCTTTCTGTTTGTTGTAAGGGGGAGTTAACTTGCTAAATTCGTTTGCGATGTTGGAAGAGGAGTCCATTTTTTTTGTAATTTTTTTTTAGGCAGTGCTTTGGGACTCTTGTTAAGCTTACTTATTAATTTTTTGTTGCTACTTGTTTCGAAGGGATGTGGAAAGTATAGGCACAGGCTTTGGTCTTAAAGAAGACAATAAAGTTTGACAAATGGGATGTAATTTTCCCTTTTCGAATATATAGATAAGTAGGTAGTTTGGATTGAAGGCATGTAAGGAAAGCGAGGGTCTGTGGTGGGATGTGCGTCTATGAGCTTAATTTAGGTACCTAATCTTACAAATCGACTAACAAGGTTTTTAAGGAGTAGCAAGGTTTCTAGCTCAAATTAGGGAGCAGTTCCTGTCAATTTCAAGGTTTGTAGCCTAAATTAGGGAGCAGTTCTTGACAATTTCTATTGTCGAGTTCAGATTTGATGTTTTTTTTTTAAGAAAAACTGACAGATTTCTGTCTTCTGTCTCCCGTCTTCTGTCGCTTCTGCCTTCTGTCTTTCAGTCTTCTCTCTTCTGTCTTCTATCTTCTGTCTTCTGTCTTCTGTCTTCTGTCTTCTGTCTTCTGTCTTCTGTCTTCTGTCTTCTGTCTTCTGTCTTCTGTCTTCTGTCTTCTGTCTTCTGTCTTCTGTCTTCTGTCTTCTGTCTTCTGTCTTCTGTCTTCTGTCTTCTGTCTTCTGTCTTCTGTCTTCTGTCTTCTGTCTTCTGTCTTCTGTCTTCTGTCTTCTGTCTTCTGTCTTCTGTCTTCTGTCTTCTGTCTTCTGTCTTCTGTCTTCTGTCTTCTGTCTTTTGTCTTCTGTCTTCTGTCTTCTGTCTTCTGTCTTCTGTCTTCTGTCTTCTGTCTTCTTCTGTCTCATTTCTTCTGACTTCTGTCTTCTGTCTTCTGTCTTCTGTCTTCTGTCTTCTGTCTTCTGTCTTCTGTCTTCTGTCTTCTGTCTTCTGTCTTCTGTCTTCTGTCTTCTGTCTTCTGTCTTCTGTCTTCTGTCTTCTGTCTTCTGTCTTCTGTCTCCCGTCTTCTGTCGCTTCTGCCTTCTGTCTTTTAGTCTTCTCTCTTCTGTCTTCTGTCTTCTGTCTTCTGTCTTCTGTCTTCTGTCTTCTGTCTTCTGTCTTCTGTCTTCTGTCTTCTGTCTTCTGTCTTCTGTCTTCTGTCTTCTGTCTTCTGTCTTCTGTCTTCTGTCTTCTGTCTTCTGTCTTCTGTCTTCTGTCTTCTGTCTTCTGTCTTCTGTCTTCTGTCTTCTGTCTTCTGTCTTCTGTCTTCTGTCTTCTGTCTTCTGTCTTCTGTCTTCTGTCTTCTGTCTTCTGTCTTCTGTCTTCTGTCTTCTTCTGTCTCATTTCTTCTGACTTCTGTCTTCTGTCTTCTGTCTTCTGTCTTCTGTCTTCTGTCTTCTGTCTTCTGTCTTCTGTCTTCTGTCTTCTGTCTTCTGTCTTCTGTCTTCTGTCTTCTGTCTTCTGTCTTCTGTCTTCTGTCTTCTGTCTTCTGTCTTCTGTCTTCTGTCTTCTGTCTTCTGTCTTCTGTCTTCTGTCTTCTGTCTTCTGTCTTCTGTCTTCTGTCTTCTGTCTTCTGTCTTCTGTTTTCTGTCTTCTGTCTTCTGTCTTCTGTCTTCTGTCTTCTGTCTTCTGTCTTTTGTCTTTTGTCTTTTGTCTTTTGTCTTCTGTCTTCTGTCTTCTGTCTTCTGTCTTCTGTCTTCTGTCTTCTGTCTTCTGTCTTCTGTCTTCTGTCTTCTGTCTTCTGTCTTCTGTCTTCTGTCTTCTGTCTTCTGTCTTCTGTCTTCTGTCTTCTGTCTTCTGTCTTCTGTCTTCTGTCTTCTGTATTCTGTATTCTGTCTTCTGTCTTCTGTCTTCTTCTGTCTCATTTCTTCTGACTTCTGTCTTCTGTCTTTCGTCTTCAGATACATCAGTTGTAAGCCGACCTTTTTCGCTAATTTATTCCCCATAGCCAAATGGTGAATGAAATTTGTTAGTATGTACCTTTTGTTGCACTACAAAGCCATATCTTGATTAATCGAGAACAAGATGTTTTAGCTCCCTTCATCTACAGTTTCTCTTCTACTGGGACTTGTCATCATCTAAGATTTACTGACTGACTTTAGATGAACCGAATTTTAGTTTTAATTGACGCGCGCATTTTTATTCGCCTTCTCTTTGGGATTTCGTCCCATTTCTCGGCGTGTCTTTCTGACAGATTTATGTGGGCAGTACAACGAATATTTAATTCATTCCTAAATATCTCCATATATTTGAAATAAATCTTTGATATTTGGGCCATCGTCTTCAAATATCATTTCGTGGGGGGATAGGCCATCAATCGTTCAATTTCTGGGTAAGCGAGAATTGGAAAGACTATAACCTGTGCATGTGCTGCCACTATACCTACCTAATGGTGAAAGGGTATGATGTTATTATGATGATTTAGTCGGCTTTCTTGGGAAGAGATCAATTTAACATGGATTAGTTAAAGTGGATTTGTGTTGTCGCGCACACACATAGATACTCGGAATCGTAGAGGGGAAATCAAAAGAATTTCAAATGAGTTTCGAATTAATGTGGCGATGAGATTTAGTGCGAGGTGTAAATAGCCATGCCGAGTCGTCATTCTTGTCATTATAAATAGTATAGTGTGCGATGGGTACGATGATGTAAATTCGGACAATGATGTGGAAACCACCCGCTGACAGCAAGCACACATTCTATTGAGTTTTTGACTTCAGATCCGATGTCTATATAGAGTGGTGGAAAATGGTGGAAAATGTAAGCCTTGTGCAGGGGTAGAATGCCATTCGGAGATCATTACTTAACTAACGTGAGCTTGAGCACTACAAGTAGTCTTTTTTGGGCCATACATTTTTTTAAATGGTTAAATCAGTTGAGTCAGACTCAGTCACAAGAGAGGTTCGTGCAATATGCCTGGAGGCAGTTAGCTTTAAGACACTAGATTGGCCATTTTAAAGTTTGGGAAAGTAATAAGGCTTTGACGAGTGTAATGTCCATCACAAAGTCAGATGTCAAAGACGATTATCTTCATCCAGCAGAGTGCACCTACCTTTTTTTTACTGT
Organism: Cheilosia soror; assembly: GCA_949372485.1. NCBI lineage: Eukaryota > Metazoa > Arthropoda > Insecta > Diptera > Syrphidae > Cheilosia > Cheilosia soror. The sequence goes on from OX443564.1 coordinate 4,866,132, forward strand.
TTTAGTCTTAGAGGTGGTATCCACGAGAGGTCTACGAAGGACTCGCAGCTACTTTTACGAAAGCTCAGTTAATTTATCGGATGTTTGTCAGACGTAGACGAGATTTGGGTAGAAAATTAAAAATTCAGTAGAAAAACTTAAAACTGTGACGCAGTTTATAGTATATTCACCAGAGACTGTTCGCATTTTGTTGATTTGCGTGCGTTTTGGCAAATCCCCCACGAATCTTCCATCGTCATTCGCCGTGACATCAACCATTTCAACCAATTGGGATTCCCAGATGTATTTGCCGGCGAATTAGTACTGACGGAAGGCAATTTCTGACTTTTTAGGCATCCATTAATATTTTAGAGGCATTGACATAGGTATTGCCATGAGCAGAACATCATCAGTAAAAGTAGTAATTCCGACTGCACTCTGCTTTTGGCTGCATAAGAACTTCATTTCGAACAATGGCCGTCCTATTTCAGCTACAATCTTCTTCGCTTCAAGGCTATCAATCCCGTTCGTAAGGATACTAACAATCTTCAGCGTTCTACATACGGAATCAGTCTGACATATCTATTGTTGAAAGCTCTTGGTTTGGTTTAGAATGTATACGTGTACGGTGTATCTTTTAGTGAGCCAACAAGACAGTGTTGAGCAGTCTCTCCATCGGATTACACAGCTCAAAAGGTCTCCAGCCTAATGACGAAAACTGCGAAATTCATACTGCCTGTCGTTTCTCAATCTTCTTCTAGATATTCTAGATATTTTGTTGCCTGTTCCATTTGGATCACTGCAAGCTGGTCGTTTGGTCTTCCAACAAGTAGTCAACGCATTCTGAGAGTAGGACATCATTCCCCATTCTATTATCACAATTCAGTTCTTTAAAGATGCGCGTTGAATTGCTCGTGGTTGAAATTTGGCATACTTACCTATGGCATCGATGATTGGCGGCCTTTGTTGACTTTGACACTTTCGGATCCGAACCTCCGAATATACTTCTGAAATCTGTTGTAAGACTGCTTGTGTTCCTCTCCTTGGTCTTTTGTCTTTGTCCCTTCTTGTCTTGAACCCTCTGAGACATTGGTATCCGACTGGGAAACTAGTTTAACTTCAAAATTTCTTACCTTACGAAATTGCATCCTGAATCGAGTTGCCGCGCTACTTCAAGGACTGGAGCATTTATCATTATATGATGGTGACCAACAGGCCGCAATAAAATTCTAGATTTATAGGTACCCTTTTTCCGACATCTGTCACCTATCACACAAACACACATTTTCCATAACAGTTTTTCATTCATTCATTCATTTTCAATGGTCCGCTTGTCCATTAAGTGGGTCGCGGGTGTAGGTTGCTCAAGTGGACCCTCCATAGCTCTCGATCCTCCGCCATCGACTCTAAATCATCAAGGGCAATCCCCATACGGGTAGAGGAGAGATTATGAATTTGATCTAACCATCTCATCCTGGGTCTACCTAGGGGACGCCTGCCCGATGGTACGGATTCCATAGCACGTCGTGGAATCCTGGTCGGGGACATGCGTTTAACATGACCAAACCACCGAAGCATGGATCGCTCCGTCCGGAGAAGTAGCTGCTCGACATTGAGTTCCTCACGTATTCTGGTATTTCTGATGCGATCTCTACGGGTGACACCAGCAATACTACGGAGAAATCTCATTTCGGCAGCTTGTATTCGCGATCTTATTCTTTCGGTCATTACCCAAACCTCATGACCATAGGTAAGAGTTGGAACAAACACCGAATTAAAGACTGACAACTTAGCTTTGACACCAAGTTCAGTCCTCCTGATAACAGAATGACCAAGCTGTCTCAAAATCGATCCAGCCTGACCAATCCTACAGGAAAACTCGGCATTGCTCCTTCCATCACTCGTGAATAAGACCCCGAGATACTTAAACTTCTCCACCTGTTTCAATGGGACTCCACTAACATGCAGAGTGCATTGAACAGGCGTTCTGGAGACGACCATCACTTCAGATTTGTTCACATTTACTTTCATCTCAGCTTCAACACAAACGGCTACAAACCGATCGAGTGCGCGCTGAAGTTCAGTCTGAGAGGACCCAAGGATGACCATAACAGTTTATCAACCAATTTTACTGCGAATTTGGAATTAAAATGCATCCATCCCGAACAAAGCACCGATACCTATACTCAAAGAACGTCTATACCCCAACCAAATCAAATTAAACAGTCGTAAACTTAATACCCATCAAACTTGAAGTAAGAATCCACAAGCTATCCTCATACGTAATCTTGACCTGGCGACACATGTCGCTTATACAGCATCCCCCCCGATACCGAGGGACAGCGTGGAGATTTTATTCGTTTTATCGCGCGGTATCCCCCTCGTGCGAATTGATTATTATCGGTTAATTGGTTGGCAGTAAAAAGTTTTTACGATTTTCCGTCTCGAAAGCGGGACCAGAGAGAAACAAATCGAACGAATTTAATCATCGACTATTGGTGGCTCACACCCATAACCAAGAAGCGAAGCCTGTCTTGCAGGCGTCTCGATCTCGCTCTTGCTCTGGCTCTACGCGGTATTCATCAATTATGAATCTCGGACTTTTGAGTTTGGGGGGAAAAAAAAATGACGAAAAACAAAAAATTTCTTTGACATTCTCCATGTTTGTCCAAAGCACTCAGCGTGATTTTACGATCTATCGCTGGGTCGTAACTTTAATGCCACTGCATGTCGATGCAGCGCATCTCCGCATCTTTAGCTCTATACATACTATAGAAGACTAGGTATATACATTTATGCTATATGCAAATAAGGCGTTTATTTAATTTATTTGGTAGTAAAACCTCGTACGGGTTCTAAAAACATACCCAAAGCGCCGATATACATACCTACCTATACTCTAAGTTTATTTATTGAAGGAAGTAATGAACTGCTTTTTTATAGATCGCCATCTCATGCGTTTAGCTATGTGTGTATGTGTGTGTTTAGGGTATAGTATCTGTGCGAAAGTGCATTTCGATTTTTATTGATGTTTCGATGAATTCACTTTAGGATGGACCGAAGAGTGCGCGAGGTGTCTTTTTAAGTATTTTCTTTAATACGAAATCGTAAAAGTCCAAATATGCGGATCTTGTCAAAACCGCTTTGAATATGAGGACATAGGCCTGGCGCGCGGGGGAGACAAAATTATCCTCTCCTGCGTAGGTATATTATTATTATCCATTTAGAAGAAGTTTGTTTTATTCGTGTGTTTATGGCTTGTTATTTGATTTTATTTTCTTTTCTTAGCTCATTCTCTGCACGGTATACACTCATACACATACCTCTCTGTTGGGTTGTGAATTTATTTGACAGTAGCTGAAGGGAGGACAGAAGGCGAAAAGACAGTAAATTTTACACTTTATATGGTCGTAAAGTTTTTTTTTTTTTTTTGTTGTTGGATATCTTTGGGCTTTGCAGGAACAACAGCGAACGGGTGTATCTTATATACGCGGGCATAAAATTGATTGATTGACGCGGATTGTCATATTTTTATGGCTGCATAATGATTTTGATTGAGAAACACATAAAATTGTGAGAATTAAGTGGAATCGTGTGATTCTAAGGCGCATCATAGGGAAGTGTGGTAAGCTATACTACAAGGGGGTTAATGTATTGAATTGTTGTTGAAGATTTAAATCGGAATGCGTCTCTGAGAATGACTCGGAGAGAAGCAATGCAATCCCGGAACTTTCTAGCATTGACGCAGTTGTATTGAAGTTAAGAAGAAAATAAGGTATGACGAGACTATTCTGCTTCTTCGCAAGAGCCATAAAATCCGCTGAATTTCCCCAATGACGCATACGGCCGTAAATGTTAAAATGCGCCGTAGTTATTGTCATCGAATTCTATTATTGCGATAGTTGCATTTGAATTGATGAAGCTTCATGTTAAGATGGGGCTTCGTAGGGTTTGCCTTACATTCAGGGAGCTGGGATATAAGTCGGGTGCCCTAAATTCACACACTAAACCCTTTTAACTCAAGATTCTTGGGGCAGGTATACGCCTTTTCCGTCTCTACAGTGGCGAAGCAGGAGGGCTGCAGATTTGGAGGAGGTCAATCTATCATTCTACAACATATGGGCTTAAACGAAGACGGTCTCGCTGTATTTGACAAACAAAAAACATCGTCAATTGGTAAGAAGATGGTTTCCATTCACCGGACATGTCACATGTCGCAGTTTTTGGAGTGACTAGACTTAACTGCCGCAGTCTTAGCTGTATCTTCGCTGCAAGCAAGCTTATTGAGCTAGAGTTAACATCCACAGCCTTCGTATTTATTGGGGTTATGCCTCAATTGCACCAAAAACATTGCTGCCAGAAATGACGCAGTCTTTGGAAGATCTAGTCTAAACCGCCGCCGCGGGTTTGAGCGTCGTATCTTAGATGGACGCATCACAAGCTTCTTGGGCTAGAGTTAACACCCACAGCATTCGTTGTAATTTGGTTATTACCTCAATTGCGCAAAAAACATTTCTGCCAGACATGACGCAATCTTTGAAGGCAATATAGCCTAAACCACTGCAGGCATGAGAGTCGTTCCACCCTGTATCGTAGATGCATGCGGTATAGATGCACGGCTCTTGTATCACAAGCGTCTTTAACTAGAGTTAACACCCACTGTCTTCGTAATTATTTGGTTAATGCCTCAATTGTGCAAAAAGCATTGCTGCCAGACATGACGCAGTCTTCGGAGGATCTAGCCTAAACCGCCGCAGGCTTAAGGATCGTTCCACCCTGTATCTAAGACGCAGGTGATTTAAATACACGGCTTTTGTATCTCAAGCTTTTTGGGCTAGAGTTAACACCCACAGCCTTCGTTATCCGGGAGCATTGATAGCTGACAATATAAAAATGCCAACGCACTGACAAATTGCCTTTGAATGAAAGACGTATCTGTAAACAGTCGGAGCTTGTATTCTCTACAATACCCGCAAGCCTTTAGGGCTGGTTGCGTTGCTAATTTGTGTCTGTAGTTATGTCCCATAATATTATCACTCGCAGTCGCTTCGCTGGTGACCCTATGCGCACAGAACTTGTAAACCCCGACGCCCATAGTTCGTTGATTTTAAATTCGAATAGTTACGCCTATAGACCTAGAGTTCTAGAAAATGACAAGATATGGGACAGTTGATAAAAATAAAGAAGACTGTCGCTGGACATCATCATCAAATGAAAAGGAACTAATGACTAAAACTCTGATCGACCCTTAGATCAACAAGTTGATACCCTTATGTCGAATGTGGTATCGTATGGCATCAGGTAAAATGTCGTCCCATCGTCAAACTCGATTCAATACTTGGAAGCGTGCCCATTCCAAAAGCCTACGAATTTATGAAATCATTTCACAGTTCGTCAGGCAAGGACACTATGCATTTATACACCAATTCACATCTCATTTGATTGCTTTTTTTACTTCGAAAACAACTAACACTTGGGCTTCGATTGCCGGGCTAGCTGTCCTGTCCATCCGCCCAACCCGCCGCTGGCTGGTCGCACACACATTCGATTCATTTGCCATTTCAATCTTCGATTAAATTTAATGATCCAAGAAAATACAGAAATGACGAGGCGATCCTTTCGCTTAATCAGGGCACCCAAAAGAAAGCAAATGGGTATTTATGGGATTCCATTCGTGTATCCTTGAGGGGTGGCGCTAAGGAAAAGGAAAATTCAAATCACTGGAAAATCGAAATATCGCCCTTTCCTTCGCCCTTTCCATCGATACGCACTTAAAAGGTGTACATGCGTTATACTATCGCACCCTTGAGTCGCTTTCAGCGATCTCTGCATTCACCCCTTTTGTTGTTGTATTTTTTTTTTTTTTTTTGCGTGTAGAACAATCCCATCCTAAATCGCAATCATGGTCAATTTGAATCCACCACTTGCTGTCGAACACATGTTTTAGATATTTTTTTGTGTCCTCCCCTCATGAACTCGACAATTGAAGTTCTTTGTGCGAGCGCCAATTCCATTGACCTAGAACGACCAAATTCGGGGCACAACCAAACAAACAAACAAAAAAAATCCTTTCAACAAAATGCAAATAAAATCGCATCCCTTCGAATATACATTTTTGCAGATCGTTAAGCACACACACAAAATTGCCCCATGCGAGTGGGGGGTTGGTTTGGTGTACTGTACATCTGAAGGATGCATAAGGTTAAAATGATTATTTTATGTTCAATGTTCATTTGCAAAAGGACGAAGGATTTTTTTTTCTTGCTTTAGGAATTCACAACCCCTAGCCCCCGTATGACTGTGGGGGTTTTTCTTTGTATATGGGAAAAAAAAGGTCCTTTGCATAAATGCCTGTTAGCCATTTCATCAAATGTAATATCGCACCGTATAACGGGGAGCACAGATCAATTTCATTAATCCATCCAAAAGCGAGAAGATGCAGGGAACCAGAAACGAAAACCAGATGGATTTGTGATCGAAAACGATTGTTTGGCAGGGCTGAGGAATTGGGGGGCTTTCGTTTGACTGTGTAGTGTGTATCCGTAGGGATTGCTAAGGAATATTGATGTTGCTTTGTATAATAGTCGTCGAAGTCGATATGGCGCTCGGTATAGGTCTCTTTGTGAGCAATCTTTTGGGGGTGGTGGTGGTGGTGGGACGAATGGAGCTATAACATAAAATTTTATCATATTACAGGGTTTTCCAGCCCAAAAGAATAACATTCGGGCGTAATGTTTGATACTCGATGGGAACAGTCGGGATGACAAGGAGAGGGTGACCTTTGGGGTGGTTTAGTAGGAGAATGTGAACATTTTTATTATTTTTTGAGGTTGAACCTCAGATTTCTCATTCAGTATTTTAAGACAATAACACAGACTCACTGGGCTTAAACCGATGTTGATTAGGCAGTGGAAAAGAATTTAAAAAAAAACTTGTTTTGGTTTTGGGGTTCAACCGAAAACGCAGTGCAGAATAGTCAAACACATTACAAAATGCGTCACTGAATTAAACCAGTAGTATTTGTGTCGCTTTTGTTTGTATTTTTTCGTTACCGGTTCAACCGGTAACGCAGTGCAGAATAGTCAAAGACATTAAAAAATGCGTCACTGAATTTAACCAGTAGTATTTGTGTCACTTGTATTTTTAGTAGTTCACCAAGAATTTGTATTTTTTGGGGGTTGAACCGAGAACGTCATGCAGAATAGTCAAACACATTAAAGAATGAGTTTCTGAATCAAACCAGTAGTATTTGTGTCACTTGTATTTTTAGTAGTTCAACCAGAATTTGTATTTTTGGGGGTTCAACCGGGAACGCAGTGCAGAATAGTCAAAGACATTAAAAAATGCGTCACTGAATTTAACCAGTAGTATTTGTGTCACTTGTACTTTTAGTAGTTCAACCAGAATTTGTATTTTTTGGGGGTTGAACCAAGAACGTCATGCAGAATAGTCAAACACATTAAAGAATAAGTTACTGAATCAAACCAGTAGTATTTGTGTCACTTGTATTTTTAGTAGTTCAACCAGAATTTGTATTTTTTTGGGGCTCAACCGAAAGCATAATAGTAAGTTTGTGATGGAAACGAACTTTTTATCTTTTGGTGTTAAGTAGGGAACACATTGCACAGTAGTAACACACTAATCAGTGAGTCAGTGAGCCCAAAACAAATGAGGTATTTTGTATCTGTCAGAGGTCGAACATGGATTTATGTTTATTTGGGGGTTAAACCTTCAACTTTTTGCATGATACATAGTAACACCCTAAATAATGGGTCAGTGAACCCAAGTAGGTGTTGATTAGAAAAAAAATTACTTTCAAACTGGATTTGTATTTTTTGGGGGCTGAACCGACAATATTTTGCTCCGTTATAATGTAACATTCACTATACGTCAGTGAGATCAAACAGGTATTCTCTATCTCTAGGCAATAGAAATGAGCTTCAAGTAGAATTTTAATTTGTTTGGGGGCTTAACCGGGAATAATATTTTATCTCGCCCTTATGTTCTTGAATGTTTTCAATTGACAATGCGATGCATCTTTTGATTTTTTGGCTTTATCTTTCATTCTATAACGCTGTATCCGTTTTTTCTTTTCTTTTAAGGAAAAAATTGTCGTGTATACCTCTAAAAGGCTAAGCAGCCGGCATTTTTCGAAAATAATTCGCTCCTGAAGTGGCTCTTGTATCTACCACCACTAGCTTGAGGCATTTTTTGACGCGCAAACCTTCATCTCAACTGATAGTGTCGTTGTAGACCAGACTGTCCCAAAGGATATCTATTGATGTTTCATTCCATCATGAAATTTGAAAGCATCGGCATAAGGACTTTTGAGATCTCATCTATACATACATATCCCAATCCCAAGCATCTCATTCAAGCTATCCATCCATCCATCCATCTGGCTTTATTTATGAAACAAGTTAAGTGCTATAGAGATTTTTGCCACCGCGCCCAGAGAGTACAACCGAACCCACCTTATCCTACCACCCTTCGTCTCTCTATGTCGCTTAGTGTTCTTTTTTTTTGCGGGAGAAAAAATCAAAAATTCCAAGCACAATCGCTGGCTAATGAAATGTTTTGAGCGAAAAATGAAAATGAATAAAATTTTATTTTATCTGTCATGTTGAGGGGGTGGGTGGGAGAGCGCGGCGCACGGGGTGGTCCATATGGACGATGTTGATGGTGGTGCGCGCGCGAGCTTTATTATACTCATGGAATTTCGTGAATGAAGCCGATACATAGCAATTTTTTGTTTTTTTTCCGAAGGAATATTGCTTCATAAAAATTTACTAGGCTGCGTGCGGTACATGGTGATGGAATGTCATTCTAAACTAGGACCTTTCGTCGTCGTTTCGATGGTGACTGGGTAGGGTATACCGTATACACATGGCAAAGGATATATTATTTGATCGGATCATGGTGAGGAAATTGAGTTTTGCCAGCGCGCTTTTATAAGAGGGTATTGCAAATTGACAAATGCCTTGAGGGGGGGCTTGGGGCAGGGTATGGCATGGCAATGTATTTTGATTCGAAATTGGCTCATACAGTATGGCATTTAACTATTATGGAGGCAGTTTGGTGTAATATTACATTTTAGCGAATATTTCGGGAACGAAGATGCTCTCTCTCTCTCTCTGTGTTTTGGGAATGGTAGCGTTTTTTAAGTATACCTCTTCTATACGTTGCGTGTATACCGCCATTTGGTAGAATCGGAAATTCATTTCGGAAAATTGAAACGTTTCAAATAAAAGTCATGTGAGCCCTAAGGATCTGTATATCAGATGAAAAATTATACTCCAAAGATGGAGGATTTGCAAGGTTCGAAGGAGGAATTGAACGTAATTTAAGGGTGCAGTTTAAAGACGATGAAGTATGCTATCGAGTGGCAAGTTGCACTTTCAACGACATGTCAAGAATTTGTCTTTTTTTTCAATAAAAATCCGCGGTCTGCCACATATTTTGAAAATTGCATGGTGGACATGAGCGTGATTGTCTTCACGATACCAACGATTGATCGTTAAATTTTTTGTAATGTTGCTTAGGACCTGAGACTAAGGTGGTTTTTGGTCATGATTGGAAACATTTTCGACGACCCGTCTATCCATATAAAAGGTAGTTATTGAGTGCCCTCCATGACTCGCGGATTGTTAACCAGTGACACAAAGCCGTCAGAGGCATCAAGTCGGACTTAACCCAATCATTTAACCGAAGCCTATCCCGGGAATGGCCAAAACTTGATAGCAAAAATTCTTTTGAACGTTTTTGAAGACGGATTGAGGACATGTCAAAGGTCTATGTTTCGATTGTTTGTTCACGTTAAATCAATGTCCTAAGTCCGGATTTCAATGCCCGTCTTGAACCCTAGCCTATCCCGGGAAAGGCCAAAACTTGATAGCAAAAATTCTTTTGAACGTTTTTGAAGCCGGATTGGGGGACATGTCGAATGTCTATGTTTCGATTGTTTGTTCACGTTAAATCAATGTCCTAAGTCCGGATTTCAATGTTTGTCGTGGAATCTATGAATCTTCTCCGTTTGGAAATGTAGTTGTTTGACATTGGGTACCAACCTTAAGCCTTTTTTATTCCTTTTCGAGTCACCCCGGCGACAGAACAAAGAAATCGAACTTTGGCAGGCTGTATTGGCGATCAAACTTCTTCGGTTATAGTTCACAAATCTCATGGCAATAGGTAAGAGCCTTAACAATCACCGAATTAAAATACGAAAATTTAGCTTTGACTTCAAGTTCGATTCATCTTGACCAAGCTGCTTCAAAATTTCTCAAATTCAACGAGATCCTAAGTTTTGCCCCTTTTACATCGATGGAAGCTTCTAAATCTGTCTCAATGGGGCTTCAATAACCTCCAAGTGTACTCTCTACCGCGAAACTGTCGTAAGGGTATTACTTTGGGAGCTTAGATCGCAACCAGGTCTGCAACTGTGGCTGATCTTTGGCTTTCGACTAATCTCAGTTCTTTTTGACTACATTGGCGTTAAGGGTATTACTTTACGAGGCTAAATAGCAACTAGGTCTGCAGTTTGAGCTAGTCCTCAGTTCTTTTTGCATGCTTTGGGTAAAACTCGTAGAAGCTGCAGTTAAACGTTGCGTGTTCAGAGACAACCTCTTAATACAAACGCCGTCGGCGGTTCACAATTCGCCTAAAGTAAATCATTTGCCTCTCGATAATGACGACTGCATCGTTCCAACTTCGAAATCATTCGTAAACTTTGAAGTAGCTAAAGACTTTGTCTACATGGGCTTCTCAATCACACAGAGATCAAGCAAGGAATACCTCCTGCCAATCGCTGTTGCTTGGGTTAAAGAAGTGAGAAGGCAATATATTGTCCGAGACTCAAATCAAACAGGATGCAAAAGTGTAAACTGTGTCGAAAGCCGATGAAAACCTCTTAAGATGTTTTGACAGAAAGCTTCTTCGGGTGATATTGCCCTAGTCATTGAAAGTAGATACCATGACGTTGGGCTGATGATCAACCCTGTCAAAGCAAAGCTCATCGGCTGTGGGCCCAATTTATCGTCTCAAGTTAGTAGTTAGAAATTTACCTACTAAGGATTTTTTTACCCAAACGTATTTCTATCGAGAGCTATGAAGGGTCCACTTGAGCAACCTACACCCGCGACCCACTTAATGGACAAGCGGACCATTGAAAATGATGATGATGATGATGATGATGATGATGATGATGATGATGATGATGATGATGATGATAATGATGATGATAATGATGATGATGATGATGATGATGACGTATTTCTATAACATACAGAGATCCATGAGAGAACGGATCAGAAAACTGATAGAGGATCGCCTACAAATTTCAAAAATTCCATATCTATAGCTAAACATGGAAAGGAATCCGACCCAAAACCAACCCAGCTAAATATCAGATAAATTCCGATACTTTCATCAGTAGTAGGCGCACTTGGAAAGGTCAACCATGACAAGATATATATATCATGGGATCCATGTGGGGATATAATGAAAGTGGGGAAATCATCTTGATGATTAAGCACATAACCAGTCATATAAAAACGAATGTAAATATGTAGGTTAATCGCTCACGTTTAAGAGTGGAAAATGCGTGGCAAATCCATTAGTATCAATTTATCAAAAGATTTACAGCCTCCATCATTGGATGGCCATAAACAAAACCAAGCATCACACCATTACACCAGTCATCTCATCTCATCGCATCTTGTCGTATAAAATATTTTGACAAGAATAAAATGCAAAACCTATAAAATCAAGAAATCAAGAAAACAAGAAAAAAATCTAGATTTCTCCTTCAATCTTGTTCCCTTACCGAAAAGCATTTTAAAATTCATATACATATGACAATAAAGCATTCTTGATTTACGACTGTAATTAAGTCTTAAATTTTGCCGTCAAGCACACACACACACACAAACACCGATCCATCGAGAACGTTACAGTTTTTCGTCTTGAAATTATATTTGATTTGGCTATTGGCTAGTTGGTGTGAGTCTTAATTTAGTAAGTCTCCCGGACCACTTGTTTGACGCAGTCTTGTGGGTTAATATCACTTTAAAGCCAATAAATCCGGGCCAGAGGAAGATGTGTGTGTGTTTTTTTTTTCTATCATGTGATAAATGTTTAGCCAATAAAATAGAGTTATTTCCATTTTAGCTGAATGTCATAAGCTAAAGAACACAACAAGATTCATAAAGCATATTAAATGGACAATTGGACACCAAACGATACCAATAGCAATGCCCTAAATTTGTTGGCAATATGAATAAGTAATAGTTTCTCTGTTTATATAATGTAATTGGCGGGTCTAGACCGTTTGGTCACAATTTATTGTCTTATTCTAAGAAAGGAGGGGAGAATTTGGTGACAAACTTTACTTATACCAACAACCATGGACTAAATTGTTGAGTTGACTCCTGGGCGGAAAATTGAAGCACGGTTTCACAAAAGACTCGAAATTAAATCAGGGAATTTGGAAGAGACCCGGAAACTAAAAGAGTGGTCTAAAAAATCCTTAAACAAAAACTAGACTTTCTCAAAATGTCTGAAAAATAATACTCGGTTACTGTAGGCAGGTGTGTCAGTTTTGTAAAGCCCAAGTGTCATTTTGTTACCACAGCACATTTTCTAACGAAAAGATTTCCTTTTGTCACGAAAGCAAGTCAAAAACCATCAACAATCAAATGCACCCCGGTGAAATATTTGTCATTACCCCAACCACAACCCACTGCACAAATCACCCGAGCATCCAACCACAGACACAATTTTTATTTAGAATGTGTAGACAGAGCAACAACAATAGAGAAGTCGTTCGTAAAGCACTCGACACTTCGACAATCGACACCTAAGACTGAACCTAAGCACATTCCACTGAAGGAAAAAATTGAAAAAAATATCCGTTTCGATTGCGATAAAATTCACACTCTCTTTTTGTTGGAAAAATCTTTATAGTAGTCGACTGTGAGTGGCAATAGGGGAAGTTCTTGTCACAGTGGAAGTGCAAAGCTTTGGTGCCAAAAGTTACCTATTTTGGGAGTTATGCTTCCCGTCTCTTCCCTCACTGAAAGATTTGGTCTACACTGATTCTCGAGAGTCGAGACCCACGCCCACGTTTACCTTGACTTGTGCAAATTTTTGTTCCCTAAAATTCCCTATTTCTATTTTTTGGGCAATTTTGTCGAGATATACTACATGCTTTCCGTCTTTTCCCTCTCTGAACGTATTGGTCAACGCTGGGGGATTATTCCCAAATGCGCTGCGGATCGCTTTTCACGGCGGATTGGTATTTTTATATTTCCAAAGGCGATTCGATCCATTCAAAAGCGATAGCTATTGTGGAGATTGCTGGCAATAAATCCGCCAGCAATCCGTCACCTAAATAGCTATCGCTTTTGACGTTGACGTGGCTACCGTTCGCCTTGAATAGCTATAGCTTTTGACAGCTTTTGGAAATATGTGCAAAAATATCAATCCGCCATGAAAAGCGATCCGCCGCACATTTGGGAATAAGCCCCCTGATTCTCGAGAGTCGAAAGATTTGGTCTACGCTGATTCTCAAGACCTAGACCTACAGTACAGACAGCTACACTCGGTACGGATTCGCCTTGACTGTGCAAGTGTTGTTCCTAAAAATGATCTGTTTGGGAAATTTAGCGTCGTAGGACCCGAATTCTGTTTCTTTCAAAACGTAGTGTCAACACTGAGTTGTCGTGCTCCACCGGAAGAATCGGTTGTCGCACTCCTCGTGGACCTACTCGTTTGGTTTGATTGGGATTGGGACCCCACAGTGGCAATTTAACTGACCTACTCGTCCGTCTTCACCCCGAGATTCACGTTTTCCGTTGAGCACGATATTGGTCCCGTCTATTTAAATAATTTTGGCGATTGTAACCTCTTTAAGGTAAATGCGTTTCATTAGGAATGGATCCGACGATTTATACCTTAGCCTTCTACATCACAATTCGTCATGAATGTCGAAGAGAAAAGTCTGGATCGCACCTATGGAATTCGAGAAGGCTCTTAGTTCCTAAATACTATTCTTGGAGACTTCTTCAAGTATTAGACGAGGACATGATTTCTCAGAGCTCGTTGTTTGGTCCTACCTCATGCGGTAGATATAGGTGGATAACAAGCGTCACCAGTTAGCCCAAACCTTAGCTAACTGATGCCTCAAGTTGTTTGAGGTCTTCTTCTTCTTGCAAGCGCCACTTAAGGCGATGTCTTCTTCTTTGCTGCTTTGTAGCTCCGGGTTAGACTCGAAGACTCTAAATGCCCTATATCCATCTTAAAAGACTGATGCGCAGGTTTTTGACTAGGTCCATGTCGCTGTACAACTCGTAGTTATTAGTTCGTCCTTGAATCTTCTCCTCTGAAAGCTGAAACTCGTCAACGTCGTGGGGACCGAAGGTTTTACGATTCTTCATCCGCTTTTTCGCTTTACATAGAGTCCAAGTGTTCGCACTAGGACATCGGATGATCAAGATCTTATACAAAAATCTCTTCAGCTGTTCGGGTATCTACGTTGAATCTCCGATACTCCAAAGCCCGTCAACCCAAACGCTACCAAACATTTTACGAAATATCTTTCCCCCGAAGTGACTTCACAAATCTCCATCCGCTTTATATAGGGTCCAAGCTTCAGCGCCATGAAGCAGGACTGGGATGATCAAGACCTTACAGAATCTAGACAATGTTCAGGATAGGGCTCTACTACTCAATTGCCTTCTCAGCCCAAGGAATCAGCACTTGGCAAGAGTTATTCTTCGCTTCTTTTCTTCTGAGATGTTGTAGTCAGAAGAATCTATATAGCAAAGCCGAGGTAGACAAAGTCCCTTACACTACCTCAAAGTTATATCCCTCGTAATTTCGATTGTGACGTCCAAATCGTCGGTGTTGGGGTGTCCATTTTTGTTGACAGACTTACTGGTTAAGTTAAACCCATTTTGGGCTCTTTCACATGAAATACTCGTTCGATTTCATCCGTGGAACAGAACTAGTCCAAAAGTATAATTTCCACAAATCTAATTGTTGTAGCGATACAATGTAGGATATAGCTATAACGTAGAGATACCCAGATACAATTCCAGTTAATAGTGATATGTCTCTCATTTGTCCACCCATTTTGTTCAAGCTTTCCTGGTTTCCTCTTTGAATAATTTCCTCTTTTTTTTTTTAAGAAACTGTTGCTGCCAACAGAAGAAGTCTCACACCTAGCCTATTGAATTTTTTTTTGGCACTGAACTTGCCAATTGAAGTGTGAACCATTTAACGCCCCAGCACAAAAGTTTCCTTTAAAAAAAGGTGAGATGTCCGTAGGTATACTTCACATCGACAGATACACTTGCATAAGTAAAAAATAAAATTATAAAAAAAAAAATCACTTGCGACTAACCACGTCAATGACAACCATGTAGCCAGGCTAATAAATAAATAAAAAAAAATTGCTCTCTCACCCCAAATCCCTAATATACGATCTCACACGTAATCACATGACCCGCGCACATGATTCACTCACGTGCACACTATTACATTGTCCTTGCTCTCGTTGCAGTTGCTATACGCGCGATAAAATGTGATTTTTGGCGCTGCCGGCCGCCATACCTCTCGATGAACATAGAAAATTAACCGAGCAACACTACCGCCAATTTGAGCCAAAAAAAAAAAAAACACAATAAATTTATGAAATACAAATCCGCCAGTCACCTAAGTACGGATGCGGCGCGCTACCCAAAACCAACGCGACCGCACACAAACAGCCGTACCCGTCCAACATTCAATTTATATTTTGGAACAAACCCTCCGCGCGGCATAATTGTTTCAAAATATAATTATTATTAATTATTATGGACAAGTGGAGGCGGTGGCGTCGACACCATGTAGGTGGGTGTGTCATCGTCGTCGCGGTTCCTGTTTTTCCAAAAAAAAAAAAAAAGTTATATCCACTAGTACTACTACTACACAAAACGGGACAAAAAGTGACACTACTAGGATGCAGAATTATGATTATGACAAAACATGAATTTGTGGGTCCTGGCGATGAGGTTTTGTGTGTCTGGTTTAATCGCATAACATGTTAATGAAGTGGAAAATTTATGGGAGCCCCCTACCTACACACATACACATACAAATCGGGAACACTGTTTCATCGATGTTATGGCAGTTGCTGCCGACCAACTGATGACTACAGCGCTGAACTCTATATACGCGAATATCACCTCGTTTTGGGACACTGGCTACATTAAAATATATAAAATAATTAAGTACCTGGTGTAATAATTAATATTAGTTGGGAGAGTTGCAAGAGTATCTATATGCGGATGTGGCCCCGAACTGATGATGTAATGGATAATAATTTTCCATGGATGCCTATACAAATTCGCATCCCCGACACGTGGGAAAATGCTGCCGAAAATTATTATTAAAATTCGAATTTTGTAAATTAATTTATGGAGAATTTAAATTAAACGAGAGTTTGTATAAATTTTTATTGGGCGCGTGGATATAAATCGGAAATTGGAAACGTTCCAGGTGAGCCATGTAATTTTTGAGGTATAGAGCTACATTTATCTTTGTGAATGTGAAATAGAAAATTGGGGAAAACTAAGAATGGAAATTGTATTCAAAGGAAGGGCCAAAATGGAAAAGTTACTGAAAAGGTAGCTTCTTTCTGTTGCAAAGGTTTTTTCGGATAATATTGGAAATGTGAATCGCTGTCCCGAATACGAACTGCATCCTCTTTCTCAATCCTTATCCTCTCGGCCTTGCCTATATTTGTTCGCAAAAGATTTGACTAACAGTATTGCCATTATATTCAAACTTCGTTTTGTCCTCGTTAACAGGCAGAGCCATCTTTGCCTCATTTTCAATACTTGCAAAGGCCCCACTGAAGCTATTATTACACATGGCAAAAATCGTGTTATCTACACAGAAGCTTGAAAATCTTCAACTTAAATATTTTGACGGTCACAATGGATCATTTTAAAATTCGAATTTTGAAATATATGAAAACTAGCTCTTGTCCGCGGCTTCGCTTGCTCCAGCCCTCAAGATTTGGTACACAGAGATTCCCTCAGTGTCAATTAGTTTTCTCTTTCATATTTATGTAGCTGTAGGTAGGTACCCACCCGGCTTTTCCCGTGCTCAGTAATTACAATGCGCATTAATGTTCCAGGTTTTACAACTTTAGCTCACATACGTGTTGAGAAATATCGTTTAAAATCGTTTTTGTGTGGAATATGCCACGCCACTAAATAAATTTTTGACCAAACTTTACAAAAACCCTTTCGGGTCAATATTACAGATTTTCTAAAAAATTTTAGCTCAATCGGTTTGGTAGTTTACGAGATATACGATTTTTGACTTTATTTTTGTATGGAAGGTGCCACGCCTCTTTATCCAATTTTTAACCAAACTTCACAAAAACCTTCTCGGGTAAATATCACAGATTGTCTGAAAATTTTAACTCGGTTTTCGGTGGTTTTCGATATATGATATTTTGAAAGTTTTTATGTATGGAATGTGCCACGCCCCTTTCTAATTTTGACCAAACTTCACAGAAATTCGTAAAAGTTAGCAGGGATTATTAGTACTGCGGAATTTCATCAGCAAAGGCAAGTAAATATATGTAGTTCAATGGACTTTGGGAAAGTTGTACCTCTGATGTTGGCTTTAAAATTAATGTTAAAGAAGTTGCGGGTAAATCCGTCACCTTGTCTTAAACCTTTTTCGACAACAAAAGTTTTCAGTGGGGTTCTTTACACGACTTTGACGAAGCAGCGAGATTAAATTATCGTCATCCTGCAAATATGGACGAGTTTGACATCAGAAATGTCGAATATGGTTTCGTACAATTCGTTTGTTCCTCATACATACCTACGCTATCGTGGGAAGCCTTGAAATCGATAAAGAGGTTGTGTATAGCGATTTGGAATTATAGCGTATTTTTTTAAGATCTACCGGAGTGTGAAAATTTCGTCGATGAGGTTGACTTTTCTGGTCTAAAACCGCCGATTAGGTTATTGGCGAAAAAATTTAGACGTTCGCAGAGACGTACGAGTATAGCCTAGGAGACTTGGTCCTCTGTAGTTGTCACAGTTCCCAATATCTCCTTCTTGTTGATGGGGCACATGATGCTGATGTTCCATTCGTCGGCCATAAGTACCTTCATTCCACAAAATTTTGTAGATAAATACGTGCTAGCGCCTTACCAAGTCAACGGGAGGCTTTTAAAAGATCAGCTGATAGGCCATCCGCTTCACCAGTCTTGTTGGGATAACGCTATGCCAACTTCGAATTGGTCGAATGAACGGAAATTTTGACTATCATGTTCCAGGTTGGACCTGACAGGGTATCTCCGCACCGATGATGAATCTACCAATGTTCATCTCTGCTGGCTTCTCTTTGGGCTTTGTATCCTTGGGAAGTTTATATCTCACCCTTCCGAACATTGCCGCTGCAGTAGCATCCCTCAACTAATTTGACTGCAAGCTTCTCGTGCCCTTTTTCTGCCCTTTGAGAGGTCGATTTACATGTCTTCTGTTCTGTCCGTATAGAGCTCGCGAGCAGCTCTCGGACAGCAAGCTCTGGTTGATAGACTGCGTTCTTGGCTGTGCAGCCAGCACTTCTTATCCAACCAGGGATTTCATTGTGGTCGCTTAGTTAAACCCTTTATACATCAGTGGCGGTACTCTGACGAAACTTTGAAAGTGTTGCCACTAATCCTCAGAGTTTTAGGGAAACCCGCGGTTGATAAATTTCTGTCGGTCTCTTGCGAGGTTCAACTTTTTTAAAGTATCCTTTGAGTGTGGTTTTGTGGTGGATATCCGTCTGTACTTTGGCTACTACTCATAATAGTTATTAATCGGAGTCCAATGTTTGGACATCTTAGACACTTTAAGAATGCAGAGCGTGTCGATCCCAACGTTGTTGAGGATTATATGGTCTGAGGCTGCCAAGTTCCCTTGCATATCTAAAGGTTTAAGATGCGGTGCTGGCAATAGTGGTTAACGACGTTAGTTTCGCCTCGCAGTCGATTAGCCTGAGTTACATTTTCGTAAGTCTTGTCATGTGGTTTTCCAATTTAGAGCCAAAAATGTTATCCTTTCCAATTCTAGCCTTAGGCTAGTTAAAAGCAATCTTGACGTCGTACTTAGAGCACTCATCGTATGTAAATTTTAGTAAAATGAACTAAATTCTGACATTCGGGTTGTATAAGGTTATGTTCAGTGAGTTTGAGACGGATGGTGAGTAGAAGCATAGGATATCTAACCCAGAGTAGGCAAAAAGCAAAATTCTGGTGCTCTCAATTCAAAGACAATACCACCAAGGACTACACAAAAAGATACGCGAATAAAAATCGTGTAAAGCGGTCAAAAATCACTGATCTGGTAAATCGCGATTTACCTCTCGAGACAGACCATCCGAAAGATGGTTTAACGTTGGCGTAAAAGTGCAATCAGTCAATTAATTAAGCAGAGACCAACTTACATCAAGCCCTGGTTTTCCTTTCTTGTCTGAATAAACAAAATTGCGCGATCACCGCCCCTATATCAAACCTGCAGTCACCATTCAAAAATGTCAAAAAAATAATTATACAAACTACTAAGCGCGCAGTCAAGCGAACCGCACAAACGGCACGCATCCATCAATCACGACATACATCCAATTCAAATCCCAGCGCAACACCAAAAGTGCTGATCAATTTTTCGTCTTGTGATGGATTTAATTTTTTTTTTTTTCACCAAATCAATAATTTCTTTCATAACAACAATTGCCACCCACAAATCTGGCGGCCGCTCAACATCCACCCATCCAAATGATTGAGAATGCAGACAATCGACAATCCATCATAATGTGGTTTTCGTAAATCGAAATTTAATCCGTCAAACATACCCGTCGATCAAAAACAAAGAGAGCCCAGCTAAAGGGTTGTGCGGTACCGCATGATACCTCCAGAGGAGGAGACTTTTCATACATTTAATTGGGAAGAGGCAACCTTTAGAGCCCGTTTTGTTTTCCACATAATTATTATGATTGACTGATCGAGATTTAAGCACGTTTCGATACAACTTGATTGATCCTCGTTCCAATATTGTGCTCCGGCTTGGTTGCGGGGTTTTTTCATGTTTTTGACAATACCTAGACAGCTTGGGATTTCGTCCACCAAAAAAAAAATGGAAACTCTTTCTGATGAATGATGTGTCTATTGTTGTTTATTTCGGCCGCAAAAAAAAAATCGCCCAAGTGTCATTCATCATGCGTTGTGTACCTACTTAGGGGATGGGGCTGTGAAATAATTAATAAAAAAAATAATTATTTTTAGCGCTTTCGGTTTATCAAGACGAATCATCTTTTTCTGGTCTGCAGTTCACAATGGAATAGGTATACGTGTTGACAGGCTTATCTTGAGTAATTGTTAAAATTTGTCAAAGGTGGGCGACTTTACCTGCTCCGGGCACTACTATAATGGATGGCTAATTGATCGGCACGTTCCGGAGTTAGTATATACATTGACAGAAGTTTGGATCTATAGAAAATTTTGACAGCTGAATGGCGTTAATCTAAACTTTGATGGAGCATCGAAAAGTTATTTAAAAAAAAAAGAACAAAACTAATTTTGCTATAATTAAAATGAAAATTCAATGAATTGCCAGCACGTCGAGAACATTGCAAGGCCTTATCGGTGGTCCGTGTCAGTTTTATGACCTAATTCAGCTCTGGGATGACAAATGCCGAAAGTATGGTGACAGTACGATAAGAACCAAACAGTCAAGTCGCCGGTTTGGACAAATGATCGCAAACTGAACCTACTCTGGAAATTATGATCTATCTTTTGACGTTGTCACATATTCGGACCAAAAAATGAAGCTATTGAGCAGCAATGTTAGAACACTACAGCGGACATGGAGCAATTTACCTACCGATGGAAAGCCTACGTCAAAATTGACTTTCAAAAACCACTAAAGGTAGTGGAATATGGATGGAACTGGCGCAGAACTGCAGGCGGCGGTGCTGAGAAACCAACTCAGCAAAGGTGCAACTTTTAGGTTTTGGTATAAGGGGTTCCCCAACTGTGCGTCGCGACGCCCTGGGGCATCGTGGGGCTATTGTAGGGGCGTCGCAAGATGGTACGTATTGGTCGCCTGCACACGACGTTCCTTCAGCTCTGAGCTCGATTTGAAAAAAAAAATGTCGTGTCGGGTCGATGTTGGCTATTGTGTTTTGCCGTGCACAAGAAGTCGCCATTTTGCAGACTTCAACTTGGCAAATTTTACGTCGGGACTTGGGCCTATATTATCTGTTCAAGATCCAACTAACCCAGGAGCTCAAAGTTAATGATAATGACCAAAGAAAAATCATCTTTGCGAATTTTGGATTGATTGCTATGTTAAGAAGCCAAATTTCCGTACATGGGGTGACGCCAACCCACCCGAAGTGGCAATGCATCCATAAAAAGCTACCATTGCTCCGTACTTTTTCTTGAATATAACGTTGCTAAGGCTATTACCATCAACGGCGGGTGCTACAGAACGATGCTAACCGATTTAATTTGGCCCAAATTGAACGATGTGGGGTATACGTATACGTATATGACATGCGATTCCAGAAATACGTGGTTACGTGTCACACAGCAGACACCACGATGGTCATTCTGCATGAACGATTTTAGGGTACCTATATGGTTATCTCCAGCAGAGGTGACGTACATTGGCCACCAAGATCCAGGCTATTTAACCCTGCAAAATTGTTTTTTGTGGGGTTGCCTGAAATCGCAGCTCATTGCGAAAAAACTGCAACCGTCCTTAAGCCCAACATACCCAAAGCCATCGCTCAAATTTAGACGGATCTATGCGTCCGATTGGACAACTCGGATTCGTGATAACGTGAGAAGCTGCTTGACTCATGGTATTATATTCCATACCAATAATGGCATGCATGGGCCTTTAAAAAAAAGGGGGATTTCGTTAATACCTCGCACAAAGCTTGTTTTATTCCATTTCAACGTCGGTCGACCCATCCTTAATTGAAAACCCAGTGAATCTTCAGAAAGCTCAGCTTCTATTCACACATCTGTGCTTTTTTCCGTTGAGTGCTTTTATAGGGAGTCGCAGTATGGAAAAGATTGTGAACCCCTGGACAAGTCGAACGAGTGATATATCATCAATTTAAAAGGGAGGTCTTCGCAAATGTGTCCTTAAGTCTAGTCAAACTCCGCAAATGCCTCTCCATATTTGAGAACCATTCGATGTCCTTTCGTGAGCTCGACAATCATTCCTTTCATTCATGCTGTGCCTCCCAGCGGACCGTCAACGAGGGGTGTAGAAGATACGTGTCGGTGCCGCACTTGGTATGGTTGAATCATTTCGGCGGTAATTCCGTCGGGACCTATTCCTGTGCCTTATTTTTTTTGCCAGTGCGCTATACTCGCTAGCTATCAAGTTTTAGAAGTGCCTGTTGAATTTGTCTACCAAAATGTTTTTAGTATCAACACCTAACTTATAACGCCGCATTGCAGAAATGTATTACATTTGCAGATTCACTTGTAATCTACTAAGTATCTACTTTCCTCAACAAGTCCTACAAGTGTCTATTGATTTTGTCTACAAGTGGTGATAAGGTAAGCACTGGACTTGTAACGCTGTGTTACAGAAAAATGTTACATTTCTAGAAACTCACTTGTATTCTACTAAGTATCTACTTTCCTCAACAAGTCCTACAAGTGTCTATTGATTTTGTCTACAAGTGGTGATAAGGTAAGCACTGGACTTGTAACGCTGTGTTACAGAAAAATCGTAGATTTGTAGATATTCTTTTGTAAGTACAGGAAGTGCCAACAATTTTTCAAGTGCCTGTTGAATTTGTCTACGACTAGGGTCAAGATCAACACTGGACTTGTAACGCTGTGTTACAGAAAATTTCTTAGATTTGTAGAAATTAATTTCTAGGTATAGCAAGTTCTTGTTGCGAAAAGTTTTACAAGTTTCTGTTGAATTTATCTACAAGTGTATCACGAATAAGTCGCTTTACTCAGAGTTACAGAAATGTTTAACGTTTGTAGAAATTCCCTTGACTTACAAGTACTTTCGCTCTATATGTTTGTTTTTTTTTTTGTTATTGGCCCCTAGAATTTCTAACTCAACGGGTCAGATGTCTACATTTGTCTTCAAGCGATAATAAAACCAGCGCTGGACTTGTAACGCTATTTCAGAAAATTCTTAGATTTCTAGAAATTCACTTGTACTCTACTAAATATCTATTTGCCGCGACAAGCCTTACAAGTGTCTATTGAATTTGTCTACAAGTGGTGATAAGGTCAGCACTGGACGTGTAACGCCGTGTTACAGAAATGTCTTACAAGTGTCTGAATTTACAAGTCGTGATATTATCAGCACTGGAATTGTAAAGCTGTTACAGAAAATTCTTAGATTTATAGAAATTCTTATGTAGAACTGGTGTTAAGATCAACACTGGACTTGTAACGCTATGTTACAGAAAACTCGTAGATTTGTAGAAATTTACTTGTTCTCTAAGTATCTACATATAATTGCTGCGACAAGTGTTACAAGTGCCATTTTGAGTATGTTTTGAAATGATATTGATATCACAGAAAATCGTTCACCTCAGTGTTACAGGAATATGGTAACGTTTCAATGACAGTTTGCTTTAAAGTGCAAATTTTACCAATGGCATGTCAAACCCCCATTGTTGTACTCAAATCTATATAACCTACCAATTTATTGCAATTATTGACAATTATAATTTAACAATAAATGCTCAACCGTTTCACAAAACCGGACCACTTAAGTGGATTTATGGTGCGCAGGCTTTTAATTACCATCACGCTTGGGGTTTTGTGAAATAAAATAATTTTTTTTTTTTAAATTAGAAACCAAGTCCCCATCACTCGGAAGCCCATGAATTAAGATTTAAAGTTCAACACTCAAGTCTGATAAAATTAATAAAAGAAAAAGAAAAAAAAAAAAAAACTGCGCGCACGATAATAAATAACAATTAATCAGCAAGTCAATAACCTGATTTCAATTCAATGTGACAGTTCTTTAAATGGACTACAGACCAAGTCAATTTTGAAAATTTATTTTTACAAAGATGACAAACTTGACAGAAAACTCAACCGTACACTGCACAGCAAGTTCGTTCATCATGCGAGATACTTTATGAGATCCTGGGGGTTGAAGATCGCGATATATGTTTTAAGCAAAACAAAAAAAAAACTGTCACTTTGCCTTTGTGTCTTGGAAATGCTTGTTTTCGTCATTTTCCTCATTTTGGCATCTTGAGTTATTTTGGAAATATTTCATCAACTTGTGACGGAATAAAATATAATTTAATAATATATACAGAAACAGATCTTGATGACAACGACTTTGTGGGGAAGGGGAGATCCTTTGATAATTTGCTCATTTGACATATGGATTAAGAACTTGTTGTTCAGTGGTGATGGGTAATTTATTTCTTTATGAATGCTGAACAAGTTGGCAGCTTTTGTGGCTTAAACAAGTCGACTTGTCATCGCAGTAAATCATTATGCCCATTGCCCAGTTAAGACCAGAAATTTGATCGAAATGTGTGCGACAGAATTTTTGGGTAGATAGACTGTTTTTAAGACGAGTTGGAGAAGGTAGTCACAACCATATCAAACAGAAGACACAGCTCACAGCTTACCAATCTTGCAGTTGTGCTCCGGTTCTCCTAGCTGCTTGAGGTCGTTTTTTTAGCCAAAGTCTTCCTCAAATTTTTATCTTTAGCTAGGAGGGTTATTCTTAACCGTATTGAAAGCGATACCTCAATTCCGACCGTCTTCGCTTTTGGTTATTCTCAAATGCGAATGAGGGCGAAAATGATATTTTCAGTGCTTTCCTGTTTTTTTTTTTTAATTCTGACTTCCAATTTTCCATTTATTTTTTAAAAGTTTGACAGCTCTTTCGCGTCACAGGAATTTAGTTTATTTTTCATCCGCAAACAATTCGCCAGTAATCCGTCACCTAAATAGCTATCGCTTTTGGAAATATCTACAAAAAATACAAATTCGCCATGAAAAGAGATCCGCCGCGCTTTTGGGAATAAGCCCCCAGATTCTGTAGAACATCTAAAAGCTTAAGATTTGCACCCACCATGTGTTTACGAATTCGAAAATTTAAACTTACGGGCGTCGTTGTTAATTGGAGTTGCCCCACATTAATATAGAGTACAAACTGAAGGTCTTTACGACGTCTTAGCAGCTCCGCTATAGGGCGATCTTTATCGTGTATCTTGTAAGAAGTATTGAAGACATACCAGGCTGAAAGTTGATCCTATATCCATGGTCTCTATCACTTCATCGCCCTACCAGGTGGCTTTCTCTGTTGAGTCTTTTCCGATGATCCTTGGAACTTCACGAATGCTACGTCCAACTCGCAAGAGAGTCTATCTCCTGCTTGTCTAATAACCAGCTTCGTTTCCTCCCTCGGACACCAGATTGTCAGCTTGGTTCCACCAATTTTGCCGTCCTCATACCTTCCCATATGAGTAACCCTCCATTTAGAAGTATCCTTCACACAGGAATTCTGACGACCTATTCTGGCAAGGATGACATCTTTGCTCTCGGATTGACCGGGAACGAATTATCAACCTTTCCACATCCTTGAGTATGTGAAGCCTGTCTATCTGAAGGTTGATTTCCTCCCATAGGTTGGTCATCTTCCCTACAGTCCTAGCAGAGAATTTTTAATGATATTCAACCACGAAGCATCTATCCCTCCCCCTTGACTCATGTCGGCAACACCCATGTGGAGATCGTTCGCCGCGGCTTGAGCAAAGGTTTTTACGCCCTTGTTAACTTTGGCTCTTTCACTCCTCGCTTATGGTTTTGAATCATCTGCTTGCTTCGCCCTCCTCCCCATAGCTTGGTTCAGCTTTTGCTTTACCTTGCTTGGTTTTCGGGTTGACATATTATCCGTTGTCCATGTTGCCTATCCACATAACCACTGTAGTGTGGTACCCGCAGACTGACCTCATGTTGAACAGACTGTCCGTCTTCCCTTCCGCCATCCGTCCCCTTCTTCTTAGTTTCGGGTGGATTCATGGTCGCGGAACATTTGAATCGTTTCCTAGATCCATTCTCTGCTGGAGAGGTTTCGGTCGACGTCATACTGGCAACCATGTCAGTCAAGTAGGGCTGAAAGGCTGAAAGTAAAATCATAGGTATCCAAATATTTTTTTTGTTGGCCGACATTCAAGTCTTGACTTAATGTTGTCTCTGAGGTTGGAACTATGGAACAAGTTACTCTGTACTCTGGTGACAACACACACATTTTCATGGCATCAACCGATATACGTGACGTTCCAGTGATTACATGAGCAGCAGACCAAATATATGGAAACACATCCTGTTTCAGCATTTATTTCGGATTCCTCGTTAAATAGGTGTCTTGGCGGTGACCATGGTCTAGTGGTTTGGTTAGTGTATGGTTGCTTGTAACTGGAATGGTACAGCTTCAAGTTTTAGAGAAATTTCAAACAGTGTTTCTCAAACTACAGCATCAAAAAGTGTTACCTCTTGACGCCTGATTTAGAGTCCGGCATGGGATATGGCGTCCAGTTGCTTCCTCGTTTGATCTCAGTATCTAGGGCGTTGCTAAGTGATCTTTTCAATGAAAAATGCGTGACGTTTATCACTTATAGTGATTTTTTTGCTTCTTCAGACAGATCCTCCAGCATATCGGGCCGAAATCCAATTTTCGAAGTAAAAGTGAAGAGACTTCCATTTGCCTTGGCTATTGTGAAGAGTCACATCTTTCTCTCTGTAAAATGATCACCAGAAAGATAGTCGGATATTTCAATTCTGCGCCTTATACCAGCAACAATTTGGGTAGTAATTCTTAACCAGATTCTCTCCACTACTAGGGAACCAGTACGCCTACCCGTAATATACCTTCAACAAGCTCGAATTTGAATGAATTTATGGAGAGTACATATTCATCTTCTCTCTGCCACCCCTTGAATTTCGAAACTATTCCCAAACTCAACTCATTCGATTTCCTATAGACCCCCACCACCTATACCCTTGGCTTAAGATTTAATTTATAATTTTCTGATTCGTTCCATTACCATCATCGGGGTCTGCTCCCAATATCCTTGCACCCTTATTCTTATCCGCAAAACGATAACAATTGCTTTTCTTCGAAAATATATATCCACAGAGCAGCAACAATTTACTATTATGGTGACCGGTATAAATTTAACCACCTCCTTCCGGTTGAACGCGGTAGCCATTTTATTTTCCATTTCCAACCATCTTTTCAGGTGTCAACCATCTCAAGAAAAAAAAAAAAATATCGCCAAAAATTGAAACTACTCCCATCTCACTACAGCAATGTGTCGGTCGGTCGGCGGCGGCAGCAGTAGTAGTAGTCGTCCCATAACCTTTAACTTATCACGTCCATTACCATTACTCGCTGTCAAATAAAACTCCGCTTCGAAGTTCCAGTGTTATATGTGTGGCAGGAGAGAATCAACCTCCACAGAAAAAAAAAGAAAGTACCCCCCCATCCCTGAGGTTCAAGGAAAAATCCCCAGAATAACGTCGGAATCCTGTATAACTGTAAATAGATTGAAGTAAATCACATCACCGATAAGATCGAGTAATACTAAGAAGTCGCATAAAGAAGATGCTATCTTGAAGGGTGTATACTGTACATAGTACAGCAGCGCGTCGGCCGGCGGCAGCGGTGTTCACTGCCTGCCGGGGCGGGGAGGGAGAGCTTTGGGTGAATTGAAGCGACAGCTCTGCCATAATTCTAGCTGCCACCCAAGGCGTCGTCGTTGTCGCCATTTTCATTTTGTTGTACCCGTTCAGGGTGCACATACAGCACCCGCCTCAACCTTCTTCTTCTTCCTGATGATGGTCCTTTTTGGGTGAGTTTACAGATTAGTTTTCGTTATGAGCTCATCAATTTTAGACTGACAGAAGAGGTGGTGGTGGGGATGATGGCTTTCACCCCTAGCTTTCTCTTAATTACCATCGGGGGGGCTAAGCCGAATCAGGACTTTGATCACAATGTTGCAACATTCCCTATGTTAATGATTGTGTTTTTTTTTTATATCCAACCGACCCTGACCCTTGTTTGACTGAGGGATGAAAATGGAAGTCCTATACACAAATGCACGAATGCATTCAGTGCGAAAGAGCAGACAACCCAACAGCAAAAAAAAAAAAAAAGAGGGAACCTGTCCAAAAGATGGACTGGACAACGCAACGAAAGGATGCGACCGGGCAACAGGATGCATGACCGACGTCGACGTGTGCTTATCTGTGTGCGAAGTGGTCAAAGTGGAAAATTGCTTTAATTAAATTGAATCGAGTTGTTGTTGTTGCTGGGGGGATTTTTTCCCTTGGGAGGCCAGAGAGCAATGCAACAAAAAAAAATTGCATTCCCAACAAAGTGAAATGGGAAAAAATAGGCTCGAGGTCGACAATGGATTTCAGGTCGAGTGAAAGGTGCGGTCAATCACGCTGCGGACAAGCCTGTAACCAGATTGTTGTGTGTGCAACGCGGCGGCGTTGTAATTGAAATGTTAAAAGGAATGAATTCAATCAGAAAGCGCACGTTGAAAATGGAGGTAGGGGTAAGTGACGTGAGTGCAGCTTCTATTAGTAGGCTCTGCCGAGGGTTTTTAATGATTTTTATGAATGTATCCTCAGGGAACTGTAGGGATATCTTCAAAAGAGGGTCTTTGATTGGAATATATCGCTTCTTCTCGCTCTCTGCCTAGCGTCCATTTTGACAGTTAAAACTGGTGATTTCATCAACTCTAGCAAATGGAAGTAAAGACCAAAACCTGTATCGCTTTTGAGAATTTTTTCTTATTTCTTTTGGTCTAGGGCAGCTTGGGGTGAAACAGACAATACCCGAGAAATTTTGTTACTGCTTCTGAGGCGGTGATTCGGACCCAAATTCTTCATGCTATCCACTTAGGAGGTGTACACAATTCAGATCTTTGCTACTGCCCTTAGTGGACCGGACAGAACGACGAATATTCAGAACTGTGACATAATTTTATGGTGATTGCTACCGTAGGTAAGCAGCGTCTATTTTGACTCGGATTTATCATTGGAAGTCCATTGTTTATATAAGCGATCTTAGACTTAGATGACGCTACAGTCCAGGGTGGCCTACACATAAGCGATCGCCTAGCGAAAAACCGCATCAAGTCTAAATTCGCCAACGCATAAACCTAAAGAAGCCGGCACATTCAGTTTGCCAACACCCACTCTGACAACTACCTAGACCTAGAGCTACCGTATACCAGATACGTTTGCGGATAGTTCATACAGTTTAGCAAGTGCTGAGGAAAAGTTCAACCTCGAAAGGCTGCAATCCCAAGAGACTTCTATAGAGCCTTTGCCGAGCGCGTTTTCCTTAATCTCTTTAGAAGGTATGTACCCCCCAGATGGAAGTTCAGAATAGCTGCGTTGCCAGAAAGTTATCAGAAATGCTGCCCCTGATGTGACAGGTTTCGAGGCGAGAAGGCCGATAGATAAGCTGTCTATATCACCATTAGACAGAGGAGAAAAGAAGAGCACCAACTTCTTTAAGGACAAAATATTGAAGCATGCGATTGAGTCAATAGAGAGATGTTAAGGATAAAGGTTCGAGTCAAAGGTGTTAATGTCCAAACCGAAGGCTACAGAGACGAACAAGGGAACATTTGTAGGTAGTCGATTCACAGTTTTTACTGAGAGTCATCAGTTAAATGGTGAAGATGACCAAGATCCCGCTGTCGGCTAAGGTGGCTGCGACATATAGAGCGTATCGACATCAATGATCTGCCATGGAGAATCTTCAACTCGCTGCAAAGGACGATCTTTCTTCAAGTGGCGCTACCAGTTTATAGGGAATTTAACTAACATTATACGCGGGAAACTGGAGGCGACATGGCTGGAGAAGAACTTTGGTTGAGGCCCATCAGGTCACGGAGAGATTCACTTCACGCAGACAGTTAAATGTCGACGATGACCAAGATCCCGCTGTCGGCTAAGATGGTTGCGACATATAGAGCGTATCGACATCAATGCTCCGACATATGGATAATTTTTAACTTGCTGTAGAGGACGATCTTTCTTCAAGTGGGGCGCTCAGTTTGAATGGGACCTTAAGCATAGCATTGCGTGAGCAACTGGATGTGGAGAAGAATGTTGGTTTAGGCCCAGGACCGCTCAGGTTTGCAAAACCCACTGAAAGTCCTACTAATGGTCTGCCAGGGAACCTATATCTCTGCTTCAGTTAATTCTGACTTGAATTGAATGCAACTATTTCTTGATGACGCAAGGTGCTCCTCAAGTTGTTCTCCCACTGAAGGTATTGTTCCCAGGCTTACACAATTTATCCTTCTCTTTATTATGGAAGCAAACCATTCAAGAACAAGACCATTTGCCATTTAAAAAAAAAAAAAAATCCTTCTTCAACTTTATATCACCTCCTCGTCCGACATAATGATTTACCACATCCGGCGTCATGTTGTCGTCCAGAAATTCCACTGATAAACCAAACCAAACCATCAAGAACGCAAATCATTTGGGGGGACAATACCGCATGCCTCATAACTTTGACGAATATATTATTTTTTGTTGGCGCTGCAATTTCTTCAAGGACCACGTGTATATAGGGTTCCATTCCGCATATACACACGAAATTGGATTCTTCTCTCGAACTGCGATACTATACAAAGTCATTATAAAATAACAACTTTATTGGCGGGTAATTTATTCTGGGCCAGTGCGCGATAAAACGGAGCGCAACTTTTTAAATGACGACAACAACGACGCGACGGTTGTAAATTAAATGTGCTCCCAGTTCGAATGTTTATTTATTTGGGAGAGCAAGAAACAGATTGCGCTGTATATCAGTATCAGCAGCACAGCACAAAACAGCCTGTGGTACATGTGTCACTTGAGATTGAGCTCCAGACTCGGGTATCGACTCGAGAGCGCGCCTTTTGTGATCCGAAAATCATAATTCATCGAATTTATTCGTCGCACTGCAGCATGACACATTATTTACATCTAAACAAAAGGTGAAGCTGCTCCATGGCTTTGCTGTCCCGTCGCTGTTGTTGTTGTTGTTGTTGTTGCTGCCTAAATTGCTTCAGGTTTCGGCGTTGTTGATTCTGGTGGGAGGTGGCGGCGCGGTGATAATGACGGCTATGATGATGATGATGAGGATGCTGATGGTTGGGGCCGCAAAGCAACTTTGTAGAGCTTCAAGATGTATCAATAATCGTGTCGAGTGACAATGGCAGTCACTTGGGTTATTGTTGAGTGTAATTTATTGGCCATTTGGGTGTGGACAGGCTATTTTAAACAATGTTGCAGTTGACTTTGTTTGAATGTTCCCTTCGAATATAGACAAGGGAATTGTTTAAATGCGTCTGTCAATCATATAGTGATGCCGAGCAATCAATGTTGTTATCAGAGCGGCTGGCAAAACAAACTATAACTTGTAGCAAGTGTCAAAACGGAATGGCTTTTGTAGATATACATCGAGCATGATAAAATCTGACATTGTCTTGATGCGCGTTAGACATTTGTTGAAGTTAAATGTGAAATGTGTCCTCAATGTATCTATAGATACACTGTGTTGTCGAAGGTACGAAGAGGACCTATACCTACAGATGGGTGAATACAAATTCTAATGATTTGCCAGTGGACTATTGATCAATAAAGATGTCAAGCGGCGCCTGGCTCAGGCTTTTGTCAATGCGGCAACTATATCGATCGATTATAAATAATTGCTGGCGTGATATGCTCCACTGATATCTCGGCGAGCATTATGACAATATCAGCACCATACAAGCTATAGCAGTAGAAGGAACTTTGGACAAATTGTATCTTTTGATGTTGACTTCGGTCTTCGGTACATGATAGAGAGTTACCTTGCCCTAAAGGGGTTTCGACGGTTTTAGTGGTTCGATTTAGTGGCTCGCCATCCTGTTCAGTTGAACAAAGTTTTGCAAAAATGACGAGACTTAGGCCCAATACACACGGAGCAACTGGAAAAAAACTGATCAGCGATGCGAATTGGCAACTAGTTTGCTTTAAGTCATACCCTGTCTAACCAAATGGGACGATCCACACGACGCTACTGGTTGAAAACTTGTTTGCGATTCACAAAAACCAGTTTGTAACCAGTCATCTGTTGATTTGCATCTCGGGTTGCCTATTGATTTCAGTGCCTAGTTTGTCGAAGATGAGCGAACAGCAGACTAACCAGTTGCTGGTGGGGGAGGTTGAAAAACACTATGACACTGAACAAACAAACTATAGAGATTTCGATTGGTAATGAGTTTCCTGGTAACTGGTCTGTAACCCGAGTTGCTAACCGGTTTAGCTTTTTTGCTCCGTGTGCATTGGGCCTTATTGATATAATTTTTGGATATTCTCCAAGTTTTAAAGTTCGGTCGGCGAAAACCAGCCCAGACCTATCACAAAAGCCCCCATATACCTACAACCTACCCCTGGGGACGATAGCAACTCAAACTGTCGATCAATCGATTGCAGTCGCATTATTCATTGACACACACGCACCGTGCACGTCATAAGCCATAACCCATAACCCATTCAGTTGGCCAGTCATTCTGGTGCCATATGCGGATATCATCCATCGCCAGCATCCCCTCCTCCCACACCCCCTACATATAATGTATCAGAAGCCGCCGCCACCATTCTGTCTGTTATTTTATTATAAAGCGACATTTTCATCAGAAATTTATGATCACATTTAATATCGACTGACAATTGCATTGGGGGCATAATTTTTAATGACTCCAGTGATTCTGTGATTCGTTTCAGCTCCTGCAATTATAATACGTCTCCTCCTGCATCCAATGTGTGTGAATGCATATAAATTCTGCACCCGCCTGACACGCAGCCATTCCCATTCTCACATACAATTGAATCTCAATCGAAAATTGCATATACATGTCGAGATTCGTATGCGTTGCAAGGACAGCGATTTATCCAATCCAATCCAATCCAACAGGACACCGGATTCTGACCATTTTCCATCCATCCATGGACAACGACAAAAAATATACTGCCGCCTATAATAATCGTAATAATGAAGCACAGTCGATGTGCCATCATTTGAATCCTTGGAGCCACCCATTGGCACCAGCACCAATGACCAACAGCAGGTCATCATCAATGCCGCCGACGTCGTCGTCGTTGCAGTCGTCGTCGTCGTTGTCATCATCATCAGCATCATCACAGTTGTCGTTCGCATTGAGAGATATCACGAAATAATCATCGTTAACGCGTAATGCATTGCATGTCCTGCGCGACGCGATATCCTTTGCCTTTGCGCTTTATGTTCGCTTGGAAAATGCATCCCCCCCGTTATCTCGGACACATTTGACCCAATAAATCAAAATTATTTTTGCCCCACCATGCATCAGGACATTACTTCGTTTCTGTCGAATGTCCTGCATTTCGAGTGTCAATGTGAATTCCACTCGCTCGAGGTGTAATCATTTTCGATGTTCGTTTCGCATGTGTGGCGACAATTTTCACGCGAACAACTCCTTCTCTCGCAGTTAACACGCATCAGAATACACGCAGTAACCGCTCCGCTATAAATCGATCAAAATTTTGACTATAGATGCATTTTATGCAGCAGAATGCCAGTGCATCCAACAGTCGGGTTACACACCATCAAATGTCGACTCAGGGATTTATGGACGAAATTGTGTTGAATCATTTTCACATTTTCTAATCAAAGCGAATGTTTGGGACACTCTCGCTCATTGTCTGGGTATATACGTGTCTAGTGATTGATTTACGATTTATCGAAGGATGCGCATTCAACTATTTCTATTGAAGGCAACTTGTGCTTGAGTGTCCTTAATTTTTTTTATTTTTTTTCTGTTTGTTGGTGTTCTGTTTGTGACATTGAATTCATCTTAAGCTCGTTTGTGTCGTGGGATAGATATCATGTCATCTCATATGGAGTGGTGCGCTGCATGGCCTTTCAATAAATGGTGAAAGTGGTGAATTGTGTTGATGATGATGATGAGATCCTGGGAACTCGGCCAGGTGGCTTTTGTTAGCTAAAATTGACTTCGACTTGTCGTTTTTTTCTTTGGGATTTTATTCGACTTGTCGTGTACTTGGTCATGCGGATGTGAAGAGATGTGAAATTAAAAGCTTTTTACTGTGCGATGTCATATAAGTGGGTGGCTTTGTTGGGGGTGCTATTCTGAGTGATGAATGGTTTGGAGGGGTTTTTTGTATCTCTAGATACTGTTTGGTAGATAAACTTTAGTAGATAGGCTTCAATATATTGAAGAGAAGGTGCTTGGATATTGAAGCGAGTTCTTAAAGGTGTAAAACTACGCAAACGTTTGGAAGGCGCGTGCTGTATAGACGTTGCCAGCAAAATTGACAAGGAGTGCGATGTATAGGTTAAGTTAAAGTCGAAATTTTGGTCTAACCTCTTGTCCGCTGAGAATAATGTTGTCCTTTCAGAATTGAGTACTCGTGCCGTGTGGTCATGCGGACCAGAAAAGTATTTATCGACTTGGGCTGTTAGTAGATATTAGCAGCAACAGGTGTACTTAAGGCCTTTGTGACTCATTGCAAGTTCCAGTTGAATTAGGTTTTTGACACCCGCCTCTGGCTCGTGGTTTTGTGAAGCCTCTTTCCCGATTTTGAATACTAAAGGGTGTTTTTTTAAAGGTATAGGACTTTAAGTTGGGAAAACTATTTTAACTGGCGGCCATTTTGTCAGCTGTCAAGTGATTTATTTTTAGCTTGGTTTGGCATTTCAACGTAATAGACTGACGCCTGAACAACGCTTCTAAATTGTGCAAATTTATTTTGAAATTCATGGTTTTGTTCGAAATACGTTTCGCGCACTATGTCCATTTTACTTTTGCTCACTTTTGATTGAATGCGAATACGTCAATAAACAAAACTGTGCGTATTTGCGGATTGATGATAATCCTCAAGTGTAATGTTGAGACACCGTTACATCCACAAAAACTGACTGTTTGGTGTGTTTTATAGGTTGGTGGAAAAATTGGTCCGTACTTCTTTCAAAACGATGCTGACCCGAAACGTTACAGTCAATGGCGACCGCTATAGAGCCATGATTACTGACTTTTTCGTTCATCAATTAAACAACCATGATGGACAGGAGCTGTGGTTTCTTCAATAAGACGGCGGAACATGTCACACAGGACACCGCTCGTGTCACAATTGATTTATTGAAGGAAGCGTTTGGTAACTGCATAGTTTCAAGTTGCGTACCCGTGAATTGGCTTCTAAGATCGTGCGATTTAACGCCGCTTGACTATTTTCCGTGGAGATATGTAAAGTCGCTAGTCTACGCCGATAAACCCGAAACGATTGACCACTTGAAGGACAACATTCACCGCGTTATTGCCGATA
This sequence comes from Cheilosia soror, assembly GCA_949372485.1. Classification (NCBI taxonomy): domain Eukaryota; kingdom Metazoa; phylum Arthropoda; class Insecta; order Diptera; family Syrphidae; genus Cheilosia; species Cheilosia soror. Next base: position 4,901,563 of record OX443564.1, read on the forward strand.
TACGGCCACAAATGTTGAAAAAAGTCATCGAAAATTGAACCTCCAGATTAGACTACGTCCGAGCCAGTTGTGACGGTCGTATGACGGAAGTCATATTTAAATTATAATGCCAGAAGATTATCTTTCGAATAAAGTAAATTTCATCGCAATTTAAAAAAATCATCTTTGTTTTATTCCATTTCAAAGTTCTATACCTCTAAAAAAACACCCTTTATAATACCACGACGCGACGTAGCCTTTGGCTAGGAGGCTCAAAGGGTTTTCTTGCTATACCACGCGGTGATGTGGTTTGACATTTTTAGGGCTACTACTGTGGTAGATCGACGTTTCCTCCGACCTTTACGTCTCGATGTTATCCGCCTTTTTTTGGCAGCTATACGCTTCGATTATAGTACGACGGTTATCCGGGTTTTCTAACGTTTTGCTGGGTACTAGGTATATACGCGCTGACGTGGTACACAATTGTTTTTTCGGGTACTTCCCTTCGATGTTGCTAGATGTTCTTGCCAAGATACAATCCGAGGACTTCCTTAAACAATTTGCCGGTTACTATATATGGTTTGACGTATAGGTCGAAGCTTGTATAGACTTCGAAGTGAACCCACTCCTTGCCGGCTACTTTACGCTTTAACGTAATCAGAATTTTTGTCTATAGCTCAAGGCACTTAAAAGGCTTCTGGACTTTTACTCAACTCCACTCGTCGACATGGTACAATTAGGAAACCGGTTCCCAGAAGCAGGTTATCCCTCCCCTTATCTGATGGGTTCGTGTCATAGACGATAAACTTAAGAACTATATGCAACGCAGGGTTTTGCGTCATTGCTTATGCACCAGATGAGTGGTGCTCCTAGTTTAGAGAAAGTTAACTAGCAACAGTTCATTGGCTCATGTCGGTCGCAATCGTAGATAACATTGCCTTCGCTTGGAGTGATTCGGAAGTACTTCTTTAGCAATTTAGTTGCCAAAAATTGGGATCATATGAGGCGTTCTGTATATACGGCAAATAAAGTGTTTCGGCGAATTCTTTTGGATTTTTGACCCTGAATGCTCCCTTGGAATCACAATGGTGCCTTAAGATGAACCTAACCTAGAACTTCAATCGTTGTCCGACGTTCATCCGGCAAGGGAATGAGACGTGAGCTCTTGCGTCTACTATAAAACCCATCATCCATAGAACTGTATAGTAGCTCTCTCTAACGAGTTGAAGTAAAATCCTTTACATTGTGAGCAGATTATGTTTAAAAGACGTCACAACCCGGAATATCAATGTAGACTCTTTAAAAATGTCTCATTGACGTCTGCATACCAATCACCTTCAGTAGTTAATTTGCTTGTCCCAATTTTGTGAGGACTTATTGAAGGCGCGCGCATGCATTAACTGTGCCAGCTGACGTCCGACCCCTAGCACAAATAAAAATTGTTATCTAAAATTAAAATCAACCGGACAATCGAAGGAAGAAAATATCAAATCAAGTTCTGTGCTGACCCTTCCCTCCACGAGAGAGTGGAACGATTTGAATGAATGAATGACCTAGCTGTATACACAAAAGTACAAATCAGAAAATGAGATGTGCTCTGCATCCCCATACTTGTTGGCTGGGTCCATCTCTCTACTCTATATTGCTAAGCAAATTGGCAAAACATATCGGTGTCCATTTTAGCAGAAAATATGAAATTTCTTATCTAAACCCACCCCTCGGGCTGATGTGTGGACGGACACACGGAGGTCGAGAAGACGACGAGCTCTGTCCGGTGGATTAAGGTTAGAAAATATATTGGTTACCTGACAAATCCTTAAAATGGTATTATGAAGAAAATTCACATTTTCCCAGGGAAGACCGTAGATGAGAGGGGGGCGGGGGGATGGATATGGATATGCCTTGGCATTAGATGAAGAGATGAGTGCAACCAACAACCTTCCGAACGACACATCCCCGCAAACCGGATCATATAACCAGCAACAATAAAGTTCAAAAATGAAATTATCTCCCCTTCGGCGATATCACAAGGACTCTTTGAACTGTCTGTTGCATCAATGCAAAGAGCTGGGAGAGCTGGGGCTGTATATACGTTCCACAGTTATATGGACTAACTACGAGTGCATCTGAAGCCAAAGTGAAATTGAATGAAGAAATGAAAGAACTTGTATCCAGATACTGCAGCAGCAGTAGCTGCTATAGATTGAGAAAAATCCAGGGAGATGTATATACAACACGAACATTTTGAATCTTCATTTTAATGGTCAACTGAGTCGTCCACCTGATGAGAGGGAACGATGTCGTGTGTTGCCTCCACGATGAGAAATAATGTTGTGGCCAAGGATTTCCAAACGAGCCAAACAAACGAGAAAAGATATGAAAAGAGTCATGTGCATAAATTGCTCACAAAAAGGATTCCGTCTGGACGGGAGTAGATCTGTATGACAACGAAAGGAGGGATGTTGTTTTTTTTTTGTGCAATATAGTCGACTGGTATCTGTGTATCTCATAATGCAGCAGCAGTGGACAATTCAACGAGATTCAGCAAAATAGATGCAATCCAGGACTTGTAGCAAAATGAGAAGGGAAATGCTTTCTTAATTTTCATATCTTGCACTGAACAGGATATCATATTGAATGTGAGACGCCTATTGTGGATGTGTATTCCCATGTGACAGTCAATTATCATTTTAGAAATAAGAGGGATGCTGGATACAGATTGCGCATATGGTAACCAGAAATGATTGGATTGGAAATGACAGATTGTGAGGTCGTTATATGAGTGGACGCATACGTGGGTTGGTTGGAGGAAATTCAATTTAAGGTCGGCTATAAGCTAAGAAGAGTGATTTGTGGAAGAAGCGAGACCTACTAAGCATCTTTGTTTCAATTGTTCATTAAAATTGGATGGAAAATTTCCATCATTGCCCAACCACTCGCGCACTTTTGACAAAATATCCGAGAACAAAAACTGTCCTGGGAAAGCTTCTTAGTGCTATTGCTCGGTATGGAGTTGTAGGTCTCCTCCATTCGTGCCAACAACTAAAGACTTACAAAATTGAATGGTAGTAAGAAGCTGGCTATAAGAACCTGTACGTCAACTAGCCAACCACTTAAAAAGAAAGCGAATATTTCAGTACAGTTTCTTTCCCCGTCTGAACATTTCTGCCGGCTTATTCCAGACTACAGATGCGGGCAGTCAATTTCTTTCAATTTAAATTTCAATTTTGTTCATTTAACGCATTGAAGGTGGTTGAAGATCAGTACTCAACAATAGTGTCCGCGTAGTGCAGGTAGGAGACTTTCAATCTAACTCTGTTCAACTAACGCATTGAAGATGGTTGAAGATCAATGTGCAACAAGAGTGTACGGGTAGTGTAGCAGACTTTCAATTTCAACTCTGTTCAACTAATGCATTGAAGATGGATGAAGATCAATGCTCAACAGAAGTGTCTGGGTAGTGTACGAGACTTTCAATTTCAACTCTATTCAACTAATGCATTGAAGATGGATAAAGATCAATACTCACCAAGAGTGTACGGGTAGTGTAGGAGACTTTCAATCTCAACTCTGTTCAACTAACGCGTTGAATTTGGTTGAAGATGATCAAAGATCAATGTTCACGAAGAGTGTACTGTACATGTAATGTACCAGCTCGTGTTGATCATAGTTGTGCACAGCCTCAAGTAACGGTTTGAAAATAATCTGCTGCGCACATTCGATTTTCAACGCGTTGCTTAATTTGTTTTTAATTCCTCTCAGGCGTAAGTTGTGTTTAGTTCGATGGAATATGAAATGCATACGGGTGGGGCTTGAAATATGACATTGATCAACTCACATCCTTTTTCATTGCTTGCTAATACCTCTGCTGCTATTTATACTATTTATAATGTAAGCCCTTCAACGCGTTGTTCAACGTCCGATGCCTGGTCCAGTGTGCGAATCTATCAACTTGTGCATCAATTCGTTGCGCAAATAAGTCGAAAATGAAAAAACTCGAGCAACAGATTTTTATTGAGTCGAAACTGATGTGCGAAGCTTTTCACTCACCCAACAGTTTTCGAGACTATACGCAGTGTTGTCCTGCTTCCACTATCTGACGGGTTTTCTCATAAATCATCGAATTATGCGTTACCCACCCACACATTCGATCGGAATTTGGTAACATGACGAATATTTTTTAATTAGATGCCACCACCCCCTTACCCCCTCAAAACGATGAGTGACTGACCCAAAGCGAAGATTAAATTAAACGAACTTTTATAATGGCATCCGAATATATACGCATTTCAAACAAAGAAATCGCCTTTGTGTCTGCGTCTGTATCTGCATCTGTTGTATGTCCAACTGACAGTTGATTTACAGCTTCAATTTCAATTCAAAAACCTCTCAGCTATAAATCATTCAATCGCGCGTTCTCTTGGATAAATTATTGGCTTTTGCTTTTATTCATTCGTGTCCCATATCAGTTACCAACATTTTCGACTCAGCCCTGAGATCATCGCAACGCATTCATTAATTTGTTTCAACAATAATAAAAAAAAAGTTCACACATCTTTTTTTGTCACACTCAGCACACACACCGATACAACGACATCTAATGCAGCCTCGAGGGCCTGAAATCGGCACTTAACTTAAACACTTTTGGCTGCAAACTTAATTTTACCCCGCAGATGGACTAATTTTCAAGTTAATTAACACGACGAAGGAAGGAAGGAAGGAATTCCAATCCCAGGGATACATATTTGAGGCGCGAGATTGTGTGTGACATACTAGTGGACATTTTGATTTGTGCAACCTCTCTCTCCCTCTCTGTCTGGATGATGTCTTCATCGATAAAGTGAAGTTGCGTGCGCTGTGCACCAAGGCGATCTCATATGCGGTCAAGTTGCTGAAAATGATTCATTTCGGGCGAGAGGTAGCGTGGAACGTATAACCTCGCATGCATATAGTGCAGGAGCTGGTGAAAAGTTCAACGGCTTCAGTGTATACAGATTTTATCAATGTCATCTTGAAGTTGCGGTTTGAGGAAGATGAGGATCTCCTTAAGTGACAGATCGTGCGACATGACAAATGTGCTACCTGATGGTTGGTCTTGGTGCAGATGCAGAACAACTGAGTGTGGCTATTAAAGACGTGTGGAAAGTCAACAAAAACTTTTAATGAAGACTTCAAGTTGCAAGTTGTATCTGTCTCCATCAAAGGCGGGCATATAACAAGAAATGTGTCATCGAAATTTTAACTGACAAGTAGTCGTCCTTCTGAGAGATTTTGACGAAAATTCATCATCAATGAGAAAAAAAAGACGATGGAACTGTATATAGACTACCTATGGGAAAACATCTCGCCTACAAAGCGGTGCGGAGCTGCTGATAATGACGAGAGCATTTTATAAGCTATACGAGCAAAAGTGGACCTAAGAACGCGGCTTCTCAGATGAAAGAAAAAGAAAAACGAACAAGAAAGATATGGGAAGCTTCTATAGGTACTTCAGGATCAATGTTTGGAGGTTTCAATAAAAGGCGACAAGAACGTGTCAACAAAAGCCGAACAGAGATCTGTAGAGATGAACATCATGGAAACCAAAGAGCAGAATCATTGGTCGCTGCTGAAAATATCTTCAGAGTGTTAAATGGCGCAATGACGACCGAAATTCAGCAGAACGAAACATGTAATCTGGGCGACGAAAGCCAAGAGTGTCTTCGTAACCGATCAAAATGAAGTGAAGACGACAGTATCTATATCCAGTACAGCAAGAACGCTGGACCGGCTTATAGAGGCTCGACTGAACTCGATGACTTCGTGGAGTGCATACCATACAGCAACTCATCCCAAAGATGATAGAAACCCCTTTTCCTGATTCACAGCCTCCACAAGATCCACGGCAGACAGAATATGAACTACAAGAACATCTAAAGCTATTTGTCAACAAACTGATTGATCTCAATCTGTAGTTTTTAGGGCCGGTAAGTCCTCCACCGACAAAATATTCGCACTACGATAGGTCCCGGAGAAAGTCGAAGTAGTACCTACAGATCGGGACGAAGAGCCATGTTCCTACCAATCTCTTCCGAATGACGAAGAAGAACTCTGGCTTAAGGTGGAAAACAATCTCTCTGGACCTTTGCTGTCAAATAAGGATTCAGACAAGGTGATGCGCTGTCATGATGAATCTTCAACATTTTTTTGAGAAACACTAAGGAGACTATGCGGTTACCTTACCAGCTTCGAAGTTGGCTTTGAGGCTCTCTATACTCAGAATAGTCATAAGGCAATACGGAGGGGTGGTGGAACCTTGTTAAATTTAAACTTCTTGTGGAGTAGTGGGGCTTACCAGGGGGTTTCCATCGCATTAGGCAATGATTTTGTGCGCCTCATATTTTTCTTGATCGTCAAGATAAGACAGTAGATCGGTTCCCGTCTGAGAGTTTCGTTCGTCGAATTCCTTTCTCAGTTGGTTCTGGAGGAAATTCATCACAGACTCGAGTCTCAAACTGAATCCAACAAGTGCTGATATTTTCACTATATATATCCGCGCAGATATAAAATCAAAGAATGCCTGGCATCACCTGCCTCGCACGCATTTTAGGCATTTCCCCATCTCCCATCGCCCACCACCCGTATATGCAATGCACACCACCGCGTCTGATGTACCTACACTTCGTTTTTTTTTTTTCGTCTTGAGGGTACGTGCAAGCGCACAACAAATTGACAGCGTAACATGATTCGCGCAACGTACCAACTCTACACACTCATGTTCACGTTCATTACGTGCAGCGGGTCAATACAAAATGTTTCGACAGATATTCGACGCGTATACGATCGCCGAGTGCGGCGATAGTTCGTCGATCGTTCATCGATGCGCGCACAAACGGAGCAACCATAAAATAGTTTAACCAACAAATAAGTATACAAAAACCAACTCGAACATCTCCCGAAGATAAACAATCTTTCCTACTGCACATACATATACATCGCAGGGACAAGCCCGTGTGATCTTCATCCTCGCCATCCCCTAATTCAAGAGAGTATGGCTAATCCCAGTCGTCGTCGTCGCTCGTCGTCATCATCAGGAGAAGCTGAAACCAGTGCAAAGCAGCAACAGCAGCATCATCATCATCATCATCACATTGTAGAAACAGTAGATCAGGTGAAAGATATGAGTTTCGCGAGCTCCTGATCGCGCGCGATATCTTTGGGTGATTTTTTTTTGTTCCATCTGCGCGAGATGATGATGGCGTGGCTCCTACGATTCCGGTATCCGTGGACAAGTGGCAGTTGTTTTGTTTTTTTTTTTTTTTTTTATTGGTTCGTTGGTTTGGGCGCATTGCGAAACCACAGAAAATTGTGTCTCAATTCACAGAATTAAGCAGCTTATCGGGAGGTTTCGATCTCGATATTTTAATCGTTGGCAGCTATAAATTACGCACATTGGCACCGCAAGACCGACATTTGCTCAGTGAGTTAAAGCTGGGGCTGTTGCTGATCTGCATTCTGTCGATGTTAGTACAAGTTCTTTTTTTTCTCCTTCTTTTTTTTGGTTTGAGAATTTGTTTGCTAAAATTCAAAGGGACAACGAGTGCTGAGTTGCTGTTTGTTTTCGAATTGGTTCTTGAAATACCTCAGATGCAATCGGATCTTTGGTGATTGCCGTTGAATGATCACGAACAGTCTGTGAATAAATTGTTTTTCGAAGGAATTAACACTCCGATGAAATGTAATGCAACATGAAATGAACATAACTTTGTTGTGCAGGGAACTATGTATAACCCTTTATAGGTATATATGCCTTCGATGAAGCAGAGTTGCAATCAAGTGGGAAACGATCGTTTTTGAGTAATATTCGAATTTTCTAGAACCCTGCCTCGAAATTTCATAACTTACAAACATTTTTTTAGTTAGCCACAAATGTAAACTGGTCCCGGTAAAAGTGTATCCAACAAGCTCGTTTGTCCTTTATACGTTTCCAGAATGTCTCTCCGATGTGATATCAATGAAGCGTAGAACATTCTTACGTCTTCTGAGTATGTTTTTAGGACTATACGAAGTGTTTCAGATTAGGGGCGTGCCACCTCCTATAGGACAAACACACTCCCGGTAAGTATGAATGCAGCACGTCTGTTTGCCCTTTATACGTTTCCAGAATGTCTCTCCTATCTGATATCAATGGAGCATAGAACACTCTCACGTCTTCTGAGGGTGTTATTAGCACTACACGAAGTATTTCAGATTAGAGGCGTGGCACCTCCCATAGGACAAACACACTTAAAACGTAAATTTTGCTAGAAAAAAAATTGGTAATCTGTGAAAATATATAAGAAGTGACTGAGGAAAGGAAAGAGATTATCTTGGAGACTTTTATTTTGAGCCATCAATAGACCCAAATCATGCCTAGCTGTTTAAAGAAGACAGATAGCTGCTAGAGGGCTTTTACCAAAAAAATCGCTTAATTTGTTTCCGACACACTTAACTGCTGATAAACTGCTTTAGCGCTAAATATACCTTCAATCGAACAACATTCTCAGCATCTCCAAGAAACCCATCAAGGATATTTTCCTGTTTTGTACAAAATGTCTGACAACACTTCCTATAACCTGACCAAAAAAAATAAAAAACTTTTCCACAAAATGACAAAAAAGGACATGAGTGCTCATCAAAATGTACATGCACCGCGGACATCTCTCAACCCATTATCATGCTGTGGATGACTCTGCGCTAACCAAGTCTGCATATAGTACAAACCTACAGACACTCTTGGTCCATCATGTCGGCCCAATGCGGCGCCCCAACAAAAATAAACACACAACAACATCTGGCTAAACGTAGGTATATATGTATACACTCAACGGAGGCGCACAACCCGCAGTACTTCTAGTTATTTAGGACTGAGCTCCTCGGGACATGATAATTGCGGAATAATTTATGGGAAGCTGCGTTCATGTTCATTTCAGTCCATCCATCCAATCCAATTCAATTCAGGAGCGCTGGTGCAGCTCTGCGGCGATGAGAAAATATTTCAATTGGCCGAGACCATGTGTGCAGAGTTGTAGACCAATGTGATGGACAACGCAATGTTGACGATGACCATGCTCTGTTTTGTGAAAAAGAAAACACAAAAGCGTGCCGGTTCCCGGTTATCCTCGACAAGGGAGAAAAATTTACGGTGAATTTTTAGAAGCGCGCGTGCTATTTGCCGGAATTCGTTGATCCTGGTGACAGTTTTTGTGGGCATTCAAGCGCGGGACAACTTGTGTCCGCAGTGCGTAGTGTCTTTCGCATGGAAATGATTGATGGGAGAAGGTGCTCTTTTCAATCAAAACTGGGATGTAAATGGGAGAGTAACACGCTTTTAGAAACGAACTTGTTATCCACAAAAGGTGTGTGTATATATTTTCAGAAAACAACTTCTTGCAGTCCACTATATACCCTCTGACAATGACACCATTAGGACAGGACACCCAACCCGATCCCACTCTACGTACCATTACCAACTGCCTTCCGAAAAGTTGACTTGCGTGCAAATTTATAGCCTCAATGAAAAACCTATTCAAAACCATTTGCAAGACTAATGGCGGCAAAAACTATGAATTTCCCTTCCACCACCCCCAGAAAGGACGAATCATTTCACAGTGATGTCGCTCAGCAAGCGGCATTCAACCACCGCCGAGCCCTTCGCCTTCTTCAGTCAGTCCAACTGTCCAAGCCAAGTGTCTGTCGCGTTCCGATGCAGAGCATTACAACCGAAAATCATTCTGCATACCATCGTCGTCGTTGTCGTTGTCGTTGTCGTTGTAGTAGTCCGTTCTTCTCTAGGATTCGCCAAACGAAACGAAAACTTTTTCCTCGAAAACGTCCCAGATATTTCATAATGTCAACGGTGGCAGCACTGGGTGCGGTATTGGTGGCGGCGCTATGCCATAGAATAAGAAGAATAACCAAGACCGGAACAAAAACCGACAACGAGTGATTCCCAAAGAGTTGCTCGGAACCGGCAGCACCAGTACTATGCGAGGCAGTTCCATCTTCCATTGAAAACTGCACCAAGGCGAATGAAATACGGGCTGTCGGAAATAAATCATCACAGAAATTACCAAACAGACTTTCAGCCACCGAAAATGGGTTCTCTATAGGAGGAGGTCTTTCTCTTCTCTTCTCCTGCTACTGGCTGTTAGCTGTTGGCTGATGCTAGTATGATGGTGGTGCAATGTTTCAAGCCAATTCCATGAGCGACATAACCAAGTAATCAAGTACCTACCCCAAGTGGTGCGAGGGGCGAGTAACATATTTTTCTTTGTCATAATATTTTTGCGAAAAATTCATTTTTAAACTGTGCGACTTCAACTTCAGGTTGAGCGAATAAATCGCTCTGTCGATCGAAGAGTGAAACGTATTTAGAGACGTTTTGCATTTGTATTTGCATGTCCGTCTGTCATGTTTGTTTATGGTAATGCCTTTGAGCTGTTTTCGTTTCTATGAGGGATACGTGATTTTCTCGCTGTCCGCAGTCACCCTATGGAGTAGGTTCCGGCACCACCACCACCATCAGTGGCGATTGCGATCATCATCATTTCGTGCCTGGACGAAGTCATAAATATCAAGAGCCCAAATGTCCGTGCGGTGGCGCTGGGCTTAGTGTGTCGGAAAAATTATGAGTGTTTTCAAAATTTCAAAACAGTATGTGCGGCAGGAAATTGTTGACATTTCGTTTCTCTAATCCTATTCGGTCTAGGAAGGGAAAATGTCTCTATAAGAACTCAGAACAAGAGCAATAGATCCTTCACTTCAAGGCACAAACACAGCTCCTTTTCTTGTTCCTTCGATGGATTCGTTTCAAAACTTTGCACATGTCGAAGCGAAATAGAAATTTTAAAGTGAATTCTTCCTATGGCTCGGTGGACAATAACACCGAACTCCGATGAAACGAAAGAGCGACAGCTAAAGTGAATTTTCTTATGATTCGTTGGGCAGTAGTTCGGTGAAACGAAAAGGCAACAGGTTGAAGTGAAACTTCTTGTGGCTCCTTGGGCAGTAATACCGAACTTCGATGAAACAAAATAGCGACAGGCTGAAGTGGAACTTCTCGTGGCTCGTTAAGCAGGATTTCTGAACTCCGATGAAATGAAAAAGTGACAGGCTGAAGTGAAACCTATTGTGGCTCATTGAGCAGGATTTCCGAACTTTGATGAAACAAAAAAGTGACAAGTAAGTAGCGAAACTTCTTGTGGTACATTTGGCAGTAGGTAATTCTGAACATCGATGAAACAAAAGAGCGACAGGCTGAAGTGGAACTTCTTGTGGTTCGTTGGGCAGTAATGCCGAACTTCGATGAAATGAAAAAGTGACAGGAAACGGGAGGAATTATCAACAATCGGAAGGTACTATCTCGGATGGAATCAGTCATCAGTCGTGGAGCATTTGTTTTTTATCGAGGAGCAAGTTACGTACGACGCAGTCATGGCATTCCTTCGAACACATTCGCTGAAGATTTTAGTTTTAAACGTATCTAACATCAGAAGAGTCATTTAATTGAAGACAGCCTACCAAAAGGTCTTCTAAGGCGTTGAAAAATATTACAAAAACACGCACTTGAGCATCTGTGACTTTTCTTTCCAACGCCATTGTCTAAATGGCTGCGAAACCATCGCACCGTGCATCAAAACCAAACAAACTTTCGTGTTCCATTCCAATTTCTCTGAATGTTTGCTCTGCTGTGCTGGGTGATTCCTTTTCCAACTATACATCTATGGCACACGTTGATGAACTAAACCTGTGGCCAGCATTTTATAGACTTCCCCAAAACCAACAAGAGCGAGAATGTTTGTGCACCAAAATGTCACTCCCCGAAGGATGAAAAGTTGATTTTTATGATGAACAGAGCGACAGATGGACACATACACATCCACTCCATCGTCATCGTCCTCCTCGTCGTTTTATATATATATATAGATTGCCCCTCGGATGAAATCTAGTGCATGAGCATAAAACTTGACAATTTATCGCGTTCTGTGTGTCTGCCTCTTCGGTTGGATGTATATCCTGCTTCTTTTTTTGCGCGTCCAGCCTTTCTGCGCGTGGTGGGCTCAAGTTGCAAATCTAACAATCGTAAAATATACACGCGGCCAGCACTGTAGAAGACGAGCAACAAAAACTGAAAAAAAAAGTGAAACCCATCAGCACAGCCAGAAGCGTTGGTACCAATGGACATGACCAGCATTTCGGACATGAACATTGAGATTCATTGCTGCCTGAGGGAAGGTTTTTGCACTCAAGTGATGGTATAGTACTTGCATGCGGATTCGTGTTGCATGTTTGTTTTGTTCACCATATTTAGTAGTCCTTTTTTGGCGAACCAGAGCGCTCATCGAACGCCAACTAGTCGTTAGTGTCAATCACTTTCGGCTGACGATCAAATTGTGATATGACTGAAATGACTTGAGGTCGTTTAGAAAGTTAGCAGAGTGCCTGGTAAAATTTTTGGACTAGAATTATGTACAGCGTAAGCAGATATGTCATCTGTGCTAGAGGGATACAGAAGTAAATCAAATTCGATACCAAAGCAAGTAAATTTTGATACTAAGATAAGTAACGAGGTTCGACCCTGACCTGGACCTCTACCAAAAAACCCTCTAACCAACTATGGTACACTGAAAATTGGTTGCGTGCCATCTAAGACGAAGTCTTTCTCTACTTTGGTTAGTGTCATACAATATTTCCTCTATTGTGACTGTAGGAGACTTAGAAACTTAGGGACATAGTTTCAGCAAGAAGGTCATTCACTATCCTATACTTTGCTCAATTAAAACAGCAAATATGCGCCGCATGTCGTCATTTTGTACTAGAAAATGCGCCACTTAGGTGTTGAAATCAATATACAGCAACTACGTCACTTCCCAGCAAACATCGGGAAGGTCATCACGAATGACACTTCCATCTCAATTCTTCCTCTTTTCCGTGCTCTCAAAAATGCGCCACTTGGTCTTTATTGAAAATTAATGGTAGAAAAGAGTTTGTTGATAGAGAGAGATAGTTATATTATATGAAACGATAGGCCATGGTTGCTAGTTCAGTTGCTATCTAGTTGTCGACAATAGTAGATCGGTCCTTATACAATTAATTGTAACTAATTGAATTTAAACGAAATAAAACTTGAAGTAAAATTTATAAAGGTTGCGTTCTCCCTTGGGCAAATTTCACATTGGTGCCGAAACCCGGGAATTATAACATTGTGTTTTATTTCAAGTTCGTCGCGTTTAATCAAATACGAAAGAAGCGGTCCCGATAATGGAGCAACAAGCGCGAGCTGGTTACAGAAGCCAGGTAACCAAAATAGCGAACGAAGCGAACGAGTATTTGAAAGCTTCCAACGTACGGGATATAGAAGATTTATCTCAATTGGATGATATCGAGGAAGAACTTTCATCTTATCTTCAACGTCTTACAACCGCTCACGAAAACCTTTGTGCTATAAATCAAGAATTTCAGGTTAAGGGGTTGGAGAATAAAAATCCAGAGAAGATGGCGGAATACGAAGATACGGCAGTAGGTGTGCTAGCCAAATTGAAGGTACGTCTGGCAAAAGTGAAACAGAAACTTAATCCCATTCAAAACGAAGTGAGTGTGCAGCGCGCATTAACACCCGCGAAGTCGCATTGCACTAATTTGCCCAAACTACAATTAAAAACGTTCTCTGGCGACCACCAAGAGTGGCTGCCCTTCTGGGAAAATTTTCGCGCCAACATTCATGAAAATGATTCACTTTCCGGCGCCGATAAATTTAATTATCTGCAAACAGTTCTAACGGGTAATGCGGCAAACACAATTTCGGGCTTTACACCCACCGACGCATGTTATGATGGAGCTATCTCGCTTCTACAAGAAGAATATGGTGACAAAGAAAAACTCATCGACAAATTGATGCAAGAGCTTATGGCACTTCCAATGGTTCAGCAGAAAACAGACGTAAAAGCATTGCGACTGCTCTATAACACAGTTATAGCTTGTAGCCGTTCACTCACGTCATTGGGAGTACCATCGTCACATTATTATATAATGCTCAAAACCATTTTGCTTAAATGTATGCCAAGTGAGCTTCGCATCGATTACCATCGTTTACATAAAGAAACACCGGTAAACTTAGAAGAGAGTGAATCGACGTCAGATAGTGGTTCTACACTTTCATTTGATGGCGACAAACAGGTCAAAAACATTTTACGGTTCTTGAAAGAAGTAGTTGAGTCCATAGAGAGAGCCGCTATTGGAAGAACGACGAAATCTACATCCAACGTCAAGCACACAGGTTCAACAATATCAACGGCAGCGGGTTTGCTCACTCCTTCTTCTTCTTCTTCGAATACAATTCCCTGTTTTTTCTGCAAGTCTATTGAACATATAACGAGAGAATGCGAAGGTTCACGATCAATCGAAGAAAAGAAACAAATGTTAAAAGGAGATGGTAGGTGTTTTCGTTGCACATACAAAGGCCACACCGCAAAGTTTTGTCATTGCAAGACAGTAGTATGTAAAATTTGCAAACGAAGGCATGCAACGACTTTGTGTGAAGCAAATCAAACATCTGTCGTGAATTTTGTCAACGAAAATAGCTTGTCCAACAGTACAGATGATGATTCAAACGGTAACGGGGCTGTGATGATTAATCCAACATTCAACTTGTGCGTACAGAATGTGCTCACACGAAGCGTGCAAAAGAAGGTATATTTGCAAACTGCGCGGGTACTGTTGTCTTCACCGGTTCAAGTGAATAAAACGAATTTATTTGTTCGTATAATCATTGACGGCGGTAGTCAGCGAACATTTGTGAGAGAAACGGTAGCAAACAAATTGCAGCTGCCTCTTGTTGGAGTTGTCAATCTTTCGGTAATACCATTCGGCAATGCAGTAATTTCGAAACAAAAGGAATTGAAAACTGTGAAAATTTGCCTACAGTGTCAGTACAGTGGCCGTTCTGTGGAATTAATTGCCGTAGTCGTACCAGAGATCTGCCTCGACGTGCTGCCGAGGCCTGAGAATCACATCGCGCAGTTAAGCGAATTCACATTAGCGGACACCAACCCAAATGGTTACGAGCAGGAGCAAGGTCTTAGTGTCCTCATCGGTGCTGACTACTTTTGGAAGGTTGTCACGGGAAAATATAAGAGGTTAACCGATCGTTTGACAGCTGTTCATACCATTTTCGGATGGACTATTCAAGGTCCAAGTATCGATGGTGAAAATTCAATTTCTAACGAAAACATTTCTACTCTTTGCAGTTTATCCGTTGAAAAATTGTGGAATTTAGAATGTCTAGGAATACGAAAAGATGAAAACGAGATGAGAATTTTCACAAACGAACTCCAAGCGAAATGTATCCACAAGACGACGACGAGGTATGAAGCTTCCCTTCCGTGGAAAAACTTGGACGTGAAGCTGGGTACGAACAAAGACAATGCTCTGTCCCTCTTGCATTCACTCGTCAAGAGGCTGTCAAGAGATCCGGCAAAGCTCGAAGAGTATGATACTACAATGCGCGAGTTAATATCAGCAGGCTTCGCTGAGATAGTTCCAGCCGACCAGCCTGATGCTTCAACGAATCGATATTATATGCCACATCATCCTGTATATCGTCCAGAGAAATCAACTACGAAGATCCGCATAGTTTTTAATGCTTCATCGCGAGTTCATGGTAATCTTTCTTTAAATGACTGTTTGCTTACGGGTTCCAATCTACTTCCAGATATACTTATCGTGCTGCTGCGTTTTCGGATTGGAGAAATTGCCTTGGTAGCGGACATAGAGAAAGCTTTTCTTCAAATTGCTTTAGTGGACGAGGATCGAGATAGTCATCGATTTATTTGGTTTGCCTATAAGCCAACATCCAATAAGGCTCTACCAACCCTGCAAGAGTTTCGTATGACTCGAGTCACCTTCGGTGTTACTTCCAGTCCATTTTTACTATCTGCAACGATCGACAAACACATAAATTTAAAGGCAGCAGATTATCCAGAAACGTGCGAGATCTTAAGCAAAAGTTTTTACGTCGACGATTTAGCAACTAGTGTTGATAGTACCAAACAAGCCGAGAAATTTTATCGAGAGGCAAAGGAAGTGATGAGTACTGCATACATGAATCTCAGAAAATGGGTCACTAATGACGAGACTATGAGAAACCGAATTGGACTAAAAGGTAACGATAATATGCACATGGTTCTGGGGATGAAGTGGAACGTTTTTAGTGATGAGCTTAATATTAACGTGAGCGCTAATCAACAAACGAATTTAAATATTGCGACAAAACGAGGTCTTTTAAAGGTAATTGCTGGTATTTATGATCCTTTGGGATATCTTATCCCAATTATTATGAAGCTCAAAATTCTTTTCCAATCTTTGTGGCGCAATAAATCGGGTTGGGATGAACCTTTGAAAGCTGAAGCTGAACAGGAATGGAAGTCCAGTACGAAGAATCTTGACCAGATAGGAGATTTGCCTTTAAACAGATGGCTTGGAACAGCAACCCAATCAAGTGGAGCAGAAGTACACATTTTTGCAGATGCGAGCTCAAAGGCATATGGTGCGGTGGCGTTTGTACGGTTCAAGGACCAAAGTGGCCGAATTGACGTAAATTTTCTTTGTGCAAAGGGACGTGTGGCACCTTTAAAGGGGTGTAATACAGATGATTTGAGTTTGCCAAGGTTGGAGCTAACTGCGGCGTTGATTGCGGCCAGATTGTGTGCGTATTTGAGGAACGCCAAAATGCCTTTTGAACGATATTTCTTGTGGACTGATTCTCTTATAACATTTCACTGGATTCAAGGCGATACCAGACGATGGAAGCCATATGTATTCAATCGGGTGAAAGAAATTCTGGAGCTCACTAATGCGAAGGACTGGCGGCACTGTTCCGGGAAGGAAAATCCCGCAGATCTTATTACGAGGGGTACATCGCTGGAAAAATTTGCTGCTTCGTCTTTGTGGAAAGAGGGCCCGCACTGGTTGAAACAAGGCATGGAGGAATGGCCGAGTGAAACTCAAGTAAGCGAGAAATCGGTTTCTTTGCTTTCTGGTCTTGAGGAGGCGAGTACGTGTACGAGTACGAGTATATCAATGGAACGAAATGAGCCACTGCTGTGCTTCGAAAATATAAGTAGCTGGAGACGTCTTCTACGAATAACAGCGTATGTGTTAAGGGCAGTTGACCGGATGTATAGAAAGCAGCGATTTCTCACAAACTACCTGAATGGATTGGATTTGCAGAAGGCCGAGCTTTACTGGTTGAAATATTTTCAAAATACATTTTTTATTAATGAGATTTTGTCTTTGCAGGCTGGTAAACCGATTCCAAGGTCATCAAGTCTTTTAAATCTCAACCCCGTCTTAGATGATCACGGCCTCTTACGTGTTGGTAGTAGGTTACAACTATTAAACGAGCCGCGGGATGTCATCAGCCCGATCATTTTACCGAAGACGACTCATTTCAACAAGATGCTTGTCAGCTATCTTCACGAAAAGGCGTTACATGGAGGGGTAACTACGGTCCTAGTTTTGCTGCGTCAGAGATTTTGGCTTCCGAGTGGCCGCCAATTTATTAAGAAGTTCATTGCTGGTTGTACATTATGTAAAAGGCTCAAAGGTAAAGCCGGAACACAACCCTTTGCTCCCCTTCCAAGAGAACGTTTACTTGCATCACGACCTTTTGAGACCACCGGAGTTGACTTTGCAGGCCCGCTCTACACAACACCTAATATTGATGACAACAACAGAAGTAAGGTCTACATTATGCTTTTCACCTGTGCAGTAGTACGTGCTGTACACCTGGAGTTGGTACTAAATCTCACTACCGAAAGTTGCCTCTTAGCGATAAGACGATTTATAGCTCGAAGAGGATCACCGACGTTTATATTTTCCGACAACGCTAAAACCTTTAAGAAGTCATCAACGGAGTTGAGAGCAGTTGGAGATATTTTAAGCAATGAAATTTTCCAAGGCTTTGTCAGTAACCAAGGCATCAGTTGGCGGTTTAGTGTAGAACGTGCGCCTTGGTGGGGTGGGTTTTGGGAGCGTTTGGTGAAAAGTGTAAAGAACGTCCTGAAGGTCACTATTTGGAAGGCCAAAATCAACACTGAACAGTTAAATACATTGCTCACGGAGGCGGAACATATAATTAACTTGCGGCCACTGACATATGTAAGTGATGACCCGTTGGACTTGACGCCACTAACGCCCGAGAGTTTTCTTATCAGTTGTTCTGGGATAACCGAAAAGGAGAACGAATCAAACCTTAACGATAAACATCTTCATGCAGCAGATTTACAAGCCAGATGGAAGTCTAGAGTTCAGTACACCGCCTTTTTATGGAAAAGATGGAAGACTGAGTATCTTCAACTTCTTCGTTCTGCGCACCACACAAAACAAAGTTTTTCAAAAGTAATTCAAACAGGGGATGTTGTTTTGGCGTACGATAATGCCACTCCCCGCATACATTGGAGACTGGCCATGGTGGAATGCTGTTACCCTGGACGAGATGGAAAGGTGAGAGCCTGCGAAGTGCGTTTTTCTGACGGTAAGAGGATGCGGCGTGCTATACAATTGTTATACCCCTTAGAAATCCGTCAGCTGGGCCCGGAGGATATTGAAAATTAATGGTAGAAAAGAGTTTGTTGATAGAGAGAGATAGTTATATTATATGAAACGATAGGCCATGGTTGCTAGTTCAGTTGCTATCTAGTTGTCGACAATAGTAGATCGGTCCTTATACAATTAATTGTAACTAATTGAATTTAAACGAAATAAAACTTGAAGTAAAATTTATAAAGGTTGCGTTCTCCCTTGGGCAAATTTCACAGTCTTCGACAGGAACATATCAACTACGTCCAGATATCTGAAACATCGGATGGCGTTGCATTGTACTAAAAAATACGCCACTAGGATTTTCAATATCAAAATGAGCCAATTCCAGTGAAAAGGTTCACCGCGTGATTTGGCGAGGGGTGACAGCTTCACTGTTTGGTCACTCCATTGCAGGGTGAGTTGTTTTTTTGGGCTAGAGCGTAGGTACTATCTGATGCTTGCAGCAATTATTGTGTCTGGTTTTATACCCCAAATAGGGTCAGATGTCAGAGCGCTCAAAAGATTTGAACGCACTTATTTACTCAATACTATACGCATCGCCCATCAGTAGTTATCGTCGGTAGAAAGCAGTAAAGTTAAATAGACTCTACGCCACGTATGCTACCGATTGACTGCATCAAAATTGGTAGCCTAAGATCCAATGGGACGCAGTAGTTGCTAAGAAATTTACTTAGTGCATCGACATCTTGCATCAATAGAACTCACCAAACGATTTGGAGGCATATTTTGAAAGCTGTACTTCTACAGAACAGATAAATGTTTCGCCATGCGACCGCACTAATACCAAAAGATACTGATAACCGAACAGTCGCCGATCCACTCCTTCTATACGCGAATTGGCACAATTTTGCACTTAAAAATGCGCCACTTAAGCCCTACGTCACCATATCCGAAAGATCAGACAGATGACAGATCACACACCAACGAAACTTCAGTCTCAACTTCTTCTCGTTCTGCACGTTTACGATGGAAGCTACAGGGAACATCTACCATGGCGTTAATTTGTACTCGAAAATGCGCCACTTTGACTGTCCCAACTACGTCACCATATCCGATGCATATCATTGTCATATATACGCACCGTATCGCAATCGTATAGTATTTTCCTTAACGGAATGCAGTCTGTACCTTCTTATCGTTTACTCACCGGTCCGTCTTTATAAGAATAGAAGACTCTTTGATCGGGCCAGAGCATTGATATCCATTCGCTTCTCCATGTCCTAGACGCCTTGCAAGACTGATGCAAACTTTTCTCAGGTGTACCTGTATATTTTGTAGTTCGCTGTCAAATCGTACACTCCCAAATCCGTCGAGCCATCCATAGGTTTATTCTAGGACCGAAGAAGAGGAGATACATACATGAACCGCCAGCGAATTGTTTAAAAATTCAAGAAAAGCCCTCAAAGTTCCACTGTGGGCGATGCATCAAAAGCACTAGATTTCGTATTCACGTCTGCCATTTTGGATTCTGAAGACGTATACACACATTCAACTCCGTGTTAAGTTTCACACAAAAGCAATCAAAACAAAAAACGAATCACAAAACAAAGAAACAAAGTAACAACGTCAAGCTGAGCAGCGGCGCATCCACTCCAAAAGGGTGGATATAGGTACACTACACCAACACAAATAACCAAAATATTCGCTCCAAAAGGACTTGTCCCAGTGTATATGCTGGTGCGCCCATATCGTCGTCGTCGTTGTCATTCCGTTTCTGTCTATCGTCCTATGAGATTGAAGTGAGACGAAACACCCCATCAACAGGACAAGAGTATAGAAAGCAGTCACACACAATCCTGCCGGCAACGTAAAAGACTAACAAAAAAAAAAAAACTACAAACCCCACAGAATCAAATAATAAGGGTTGTTTTGTTATACACCGAGAGATCGAGATTCTCGATGACGAGTAAAGGGGGCTGGGGGTGGTTATGGCACAAAGGTGGCATTTAACCTTCTTTATAGGAAAATTTTTGAATTTTCTCATTCTCATTGTTGCTGGGAGTTCTTCAAAGCTTCCCCGTGTCCTGAGCCTGACAGCCCACCTCCATCCACCCTTGGCAAACAATCATTACAAACTGCGAGGAGGTATATAGGTATATGCACACCAGGGCGCTCGCTTTTTTGCAACTGTTATATATTTTCGTTGGTCTGACATTAACTGCTATCGCGTAGCAGTTCCTTTCTCCGTTCTGTAGTCGTCTTCGTACTTCTTTTTGGTTCACGATTTATTGACATCGATGAAATGTGCATGCGGAACCACCCCTGATGGGCCAAGAAAACTTCCAGCCAAATGGAACAAGTGCAGAAGAAGAAAAGGAGTCAGAAGCAACCACCTTTCGTCGATGTGTCTTCTATATAAGCAGCGGGCAACGTCGACGACGACGCCGGCAACTATAAGATCGCGTCATAAGGGGGTTGGCGTACAGTTACTTGCATTCGATAATAAATCATGGTTACTATAGCGCACCACCACCACTGCCAGTGCCGTACCGTGTTTTGTTCGCTTGATTATCAATCAAATTATTTCTCTCTTTCGCACCACGGCCATCATCGGGCCAAGCTATACCTACCTACCGAACTACATACCCCTACTCAACCGGCACCAATGTACATCAAGGAAAATGAGGGTGTGCAATCAGGACATTAGATAACGGAGGAAAATTTATTGTCATTGATTCGCCGCTTGACGATCTCTTCTTTCGTTTCGTGCTCGCGTCAGACAGCAGCGCACTATTTCTTGTGGCTTCCTTCGTCGGAATCTATTGATTCCCGTTTCAACCCTTGGAGTGTTGCAAAAATGTGCCATGATTGTGGGTGGTTGGACATATTTATGCCTCTTTTGGGGGGCATTTGTGACCATAAATATTATTCATATACCTATATACGAATGTATCCTTGAAATGTCCCTATACAAGTTTATGCCCGCTTCAGCGTCATTGTGTTGTCGAAAACCCAAAGCAATTTAGCCTGACGAACCCTTCACAAATAAACTCCGAAGGATATATAACCATCCATGCTGATGCGGGCCTTTGATTCATGACCATAAATCACCAATTGGGTTGGAATGCGTCTGTCATCATGACTGGCGCTATAGTGTTGCTAATATTTGCTCTTCGAGTGCTAAATCTGAATGACGTCAACTCTTGATGACGACGACGACGACGACGACGACGACGACGACGATGATGATGATGATGATGATTGTTGTGAGGTAGTTAAAAGGTTCCTTGAAAGTACCATACAAGTTCTTATCGCGAGAGGTTTGGCGCTTGGAGGAGCAAACAAAAAATTGTCATTCCCGGAGAGTGATTTACACTCGATGAGTGCTGAAATGTGGATAAGAAAATAAATAACAGAAATTACGGAGCCAGGGTGCGGTGGCCGGCCGGTGGATTGAAATTGGAACGACGAATGTGACGGTTGAGGATTTCAGCCAAATTAATGTGATTTACTTTTTTGTCCTTGAATGGGTTGTTCACTCAGAGCGGGGAGAGTTCAATCTTTTGGAGTTTGCCTTTGCGACTTGCGAGCTAAAGTGACTCAAGACTCAAGAGAACGATTCGTCAGACAGGTTTTTAATAAGTTTTCTAAATGATAAAAGGATCAGAATGGAACTCAAATAGGAAGTCGAATTCGCCCTCTCATGGGCATAGCGTGTTGCCATTTGAAGCACGAATATAGGCTCGGGCACCATATAAAAAAAGTGCCATCGAGCACAAATGTTCAGATGTCAATTTTTTAATACAAAGTTTAACCTGGTTTAAGGCTCGTTTATGGCATCAAGGTTGCTTGACAAATCGCATTATTGCGGTGTTTAAAAAAAAAGTATACACGACTGGGTCACACGCAACTTGCCCTTTGGATTAGATGGTACAATGTGCCGTAGATGCCCGTTGGTCGTCCTAAAATTAAAGGTAAAATAAGCAAGGCTACATTTCGGTTGAATGGGGAGGCAGACATTTTACCAAAACAGGCTTAGAAAGTGTAACGGTATACATATAAACATATGTTACCCTTCCACCTTAGAGATACAGGAATCTCAAGTTGACATCGGTGGAAGGGCTGTCCGGTCGACAAAGCAAGGCAGGCATGCTTGTGTAAGCCAGTGCTTAGCTCGTCGGTATGGGTGGGATCTTCTGCTTGTCTTGCGGACTACCGTAGTTTCACATGCCTTTTAAATTTTGATAGGGATATTTTAAAAATTGGGATTAAAGAAGGGATAGGAAGAAAATTTGGAAAGGAAAGGACTCTAACTAGGATTTAAAAGGTCTAAAATTTTAACAGCCAAGAAGAAAACAAACCACACCTATCGACTTGGTTGGTTTGCCTTCCTCCTTCTCTCGCCACGCAGATACCGAAGGTGTAATGGTACCTTTGAGCTAGCCCTCCCCATTACCCTACTCATGAATGAGCAGAGTACCAATGGTTGCCACTCGCTCATATTTGTGTGACAACCCCTACGCGTAACTCAAAAACGTTCAGCAACTCTTGTTGTCCGTCATTATTGCCCACGTCATGTCAGTCTCCCCGTCCGCTATGAATTTACTCACTCATACTAAGTATTCAACGAATTGAAACACCATCAACAGAAAGAAAAAAGACGTAGTCACTCAATTCAAAAAAAATTACATAATGTAACTTAGGAACATTATTTATTAAAAAAAATTTCAAAATTGTTGACAACAACAATTTAACTAAAAAAAAAAATCAAATGACAGAGTAGTAAAAAAAAATAAAATTTAAGAAAAAATAATCTATGCAAAAGAAACAGTATACATTTTTGTTGTGGATACTAGATAAAAAAAATTTTGATTTCAAATTTACAAAATTTTAACAAATTTGTAAATAAGAATTCGTTTTATACAGAAAGGAAAAAGAAATAAATTTACATGAATTAAAAGAAAAAACATACCATTCATCCTGGATGCAGGTGCACTTGCAGCTAAGACGATGTACCTGAAAGAGAATTACACTAACCACACAAAACACTAAAACGAATTCAAATTACAATTACAAACACTTATTTAATGGATATTAAGTAGAGGAAAAAAAAAAAAAAAAAAAAATATTAAAAATGGATTTCTAATTTAAAATGTGTAGAACGTAGGTAAGTATTATTATTAATTATATTACGTTAATAGGAAAAAAAAATTATGATAATGAGAAAGGACAAAAAAAATATTAATAAAAATGTATGTGACAGGAACGGTTGACGGTTTGAGGTTGAGGCTTCGGTAGGGGGAAAGGGCTGGATATTGAAGTATGTAGGACAGTTTTTGTTATTTGTGTAATTTAAATATCTTCTTTTAATATGGTAAATATATGAATGTAATTTAAGTTTTTCGTTTCACTAAAAGTAAATGAGCACACACAAAGTTAAATTAAGACTGACATTAAACAGATTCATTCACTGAATATTATTATTTGAATAATGTAAATAGGTAAGTATTAGGAAAACATTTTCATATAATTTTATTTTTGTAGGATTGGTAGGTAAATGAGCGATTATATATTTTTTTTTTTTTTTAAGCACACGAAAAGCAATTTTTATATTTTGGTTGGTTTAGTTGCATGAATTTAGATATACGTGTGTATATATGGAATCACTTATAAATGAATTTTTTGACTCAAATTGGGAAACCTTCCGCGAAAGAAAAAAAAAATGGAATAGTTCTCAAATCGAGTAGGCTTCTGAATTTTTTTATTTTTTTTTTTTTTTCTTTACTTCCGACACGTTTGAAATTCAACGACTGACTGAAAAAATTTTTGAAAATTTTCCAAAGAAAAATTTTATTTTTCGGTCGAAATGAAGTAGGCTTAAAAATTTGTTGCCAAGATACAGGCCAGGAATGGAACATTTTTAGAATTTTGAAAAAAAAAGTTGCCGAATTTCGCAGCCATCATTAGCCGGATGTGTTCGGTGATGTTTTTGTTTTTTCGTTAAATTTTGAAATGTATAGGGTATAATGAGATGTGTTATGTGGTTTAAGTATATGGGTGATTATGTTATGGTATAATTATGGGAATTGGATGTAGATGTTGATATGTGGCTAATGTTGGGTAATGTTTGTTGGTGAGATAGGAGTATGTATTAAGGGAGGGTTCTTAGCGCCCCCACACCACATTTAATTTTGAGCTAAGCCAGCGTGCGAAAAAGTAAAAGAAAAAAGGCGCAAGTAGAGTATCAATGTCTGATATTCTTGGCGTGAAAAACTCCCAAATTGACACCTCGAAAATCTTCCAATTCGAAAAGGTTGTGGCCATGAACGGACTTGACTTTTGCCTTCGTGAATTTTGGACAAAGCTTCGCACTTAAGTGTTTGCTTGCATCACTTAGAACAAAATTCCGTTTGAATACAACGTCACCCACTTTGAATTGAATATCCTTGCTACTGACTTTTGGTTTGCAGGGTACGTGTATTATATGTGTGGGCGTATACATTATGTGCTTTAGCAAGGGATTCTTTCAAGTGGGCGTGTATCACATTCATTTTTGAAGCTTTTGGAAGAAGATCGAATTCAGCATTATTCAAAGCTCTTAACGACTTTAGGAGCTTATAGTCGGAGCCATGTTCAACTTTACTCTGACCGAATAAAGCTTCATAAGGTGACATGCCGATAGCTGAATGAACTGTCGATCTTAATGCACTACCAATGGATGTCAACTGTTCATCCCAGTTACGTTGGTCTTTGTCGATGTAGGAACGTATGGCAGCTAAAATCGATCGATTTACCCTTTCGCTTGCGTTGGCTTGAGGCGAGTAAACAGCGGTTCTTATGTGAGTGACGCCATAGGTATTCAGAAATTTGGCAAATTCCTTACTCACAAATTGTTTCCCATTATCCGAAAGGATTGATTCTGGTACTCCAAATACAGAGAAAACTTGTTTCTCTAGAAACTTCACCACGCTGTCACTCGTTGCTCTGCGTAAGGGATGGATAAGGACGAACTTAGTCAACTGATCCAAGCAAACGAAGATGTAGCTGTTACCATTTTTCGACCTGGGATACGGTCCTAGAAAGTCCACATATAGATGCTGGTATGGTCGTTCAACAACAAAAGCTCTTCCCATTTTCGGTTTCAGTGTGAAGTTTGGAGCCTTTGTGCTTTTGCACACGTCGCAGTTGGAAATGATCATTTTTACTTCAGCCGCCATATTAGGCCAGTAAAAACGATCACGTAGACGGTACAGGGTCTTTGCAACTCCCCCATGAGCAGCTTTCGGTGGTTCGTGAGCCAAAAGGATCAAACGTTCGGTAAGATTCGATGGAACCCAAAGCTTCCACACCATGTCGTCTTCAACAGGATGACCTGTGCAATGCCGAACCTTCTTATACACAAAGCCCTCCGAGACTTGGAGGTCCGGAAGTTGATCTTTGTGATTAAGAATGGTTTCTATGAGCTTGGCATACTCACCAGATTTAAAACTGGGATCTGCAAGGTCAATGTGAAGAACATCGTGTGGACTACTAAGAGAAGGAACATCGTCAAGGGCATCAACAGCATATACTCGCGATAACGCGTCAGGAACAACGTGCTGAGAACCTTTGCGATGTTCAATCTCAAATGTAAAGCCTTGCAACTTTAAACTCCATCGAGCTAACCTACCGTTCAAGTCCTTTTGGTTCATTAACCACTTTAAACTCGCATGGTCAGTCACTACCTTAAAGCTCTGGCCTTCAACGTATGGTCGAAACTTTTGTATGCCAAGGACCGCAGCTAAACACTCCAACTCTGTAACAGAATAGTTACGTTGTGCAGAATTGAGTTTGTGGGAGTAATAGTATATGGGCCTTTCTATACCTTCGTCATCCATTTGGCAAAGTACACATCCAACACCAGAGTTTGAAGCGTCGCATAAAATAATGAAAGGCTTGTTGAAATCGGGATTGACAAGAATGGGAGCAGATGTCAAAGCGTCCTTCAATTCATTAAATGCTTTTAATGCGTCAGGTCCAAACTCAAATCTTTTACCTTTTTGCAATGTGTTGGTGATTGGTGCGGCTAGTGTTGAGTAGTTCTTCACAAATCTTCTATACCAACCTGAGAGTCCAAGAAATCTACGTACCTGGCGAGGTGATTTCGGTACCGGAAACTCAACAATGGACGCTACCTTATCAGGGTTGACCTTCAAACATCCCTCACCTACAACAAAACCCAGATATGCAAGCTCTTTGAAACAGAATTTGGATTTATCCACGTTAATGGTTAGTCCAGCCTCTGCCAATCTACCAGCTACGAGCTTAAGCATAGCCAAATGTTCGTCGAAGTCTTTCGAAGCAATTAGTAGGTCGTCCAAGTAAACAAAAATGTTCTCTTTCATTTCGTGTGGAATCACTTTATCCATTAGTCTGCACATGCGTTGTGGCGCATTGCAGAGGCCGAAGGGCATTACCTTGAACTGGTATAATGGTCTTCCCGGAACGGTAAACGCAGTCTTTTCCCTTGAGCTTTTCTCCAACGGAATCTGCCAAAAGGCATCTTTCAAATCTACACTTGAAATAAAATGAGAATCTGAAAGACGTCCTAGCAAACCCTCAATATGCGGCAACGGATATGCATCCTTCTTAGTGACGGAATTGATTTTCCTAAAGTCTAGGCAGAGTCGGTTTTTACCAGTTTGCTTCCGCACTAGAACTACAGGAGAGCTCCAGGAACTGGAACTTTCCTCAATCACATCCATTTGAAGCATGCGATCCACCTCCGCATAAAGAAGGTTTTGAACCGCTGGAGAAACAGGATAGTGTCTTTGTTTTATTGGGACCGAATTACCAGTATCAATGTAATGCTCCTCCATTTTTGTCTGCCCTAGACCATGTTTGGAAAAGGATGGAAATAAAGACTTTACTTGTTCGAGAGCTACTAATTGATCTTGAGTTAGCTGATGAATATTTGGATCTATTGTTTCGGTTTTGGATATTTGAGACAACTCTGATATGATATGCGGAGCCAGATTAAAGAGCTTCCAAAAATCGACCCCCAAGTACAGTTTTTGGTCTAACGTCGGAACTATGAACAAAGATATTTCTTTCTCTAAGCCATTGTACTTAATCTTAGCGTTTACAATGCCCACAATTTCCTGCTTATGACCACTAGCCGTGCTAACACCTGATGAGAATGGTCTATACTCAATGCTATTTTGTTTTAGGAACTCCATAGCACCAGCTCCCAAACAGCTGATTGAAGCTCCCGAGTCAAGGAGACCAAACACTGGGGTATTGTATAGCAGCACGTTAGCATACGGTCTAGGATCTTCAGCATTCAAAAGGGTGGTTGAGGAAATCGCTTTATACAGATTTTTCTTATCCTCAAAACGTTGACGAAGCTTAGAGACTTTCTCGGACAAATGTGGTGACGGGTTAAATATCCGAGAACGTACTTTGTTATAGTTCACAAGACGTTCGTGTAGACTTGGTCTTGGCTGGTACGAAGTTTGTATTGGGGTAAGAACAGGAGTGGTGTCCCTTTTTAAAATTTGTGTAGGTGCGGTGTGGTGTGTTGAACTGTTGTTAAATATGCAGTCTGTAGTGTTTACTGTTGTTGTTGATGTTGTGTACCCGGACGATGCATCTGAGAGCAACTTTCCCCGGTCCTTACATTGCTCCTTCGGCGGTTTTCCGAACATTGTTGACAGTTGGGTGTGGTGGTGTTGGCGAGTCCACACTTAAAACAGAACAATGAACGTTGCGGACTTGGACATTCTTGGAATGTATGTCCTGACACTTTGCAGTTCCAACATACCACTGCACTCATATCCCTAGGAGGCCTTGAGAACTGGACGGCTTCTATGGGTCGAACGTAGGCATCGTCTACAGTCTCATAGCACAGTGCATTTACCCTTCTGTGGAATTGAGGTGGGTAATTTGTTTGCTGTCTGGATCGTGCAAAGTGTTCAAGACTATACTTTTCCATATTACGGCAGGTGTACACCATTTCTGGAAGGCTCTCGGTCTTAAAGGTCAATAACCTTCCACCAATGTCTGAGCAGACATTTTGCCGAATAAGGAATATCAGTCTTTCTGGACCTCTGGGAACACGGAGTCTAGAATTCATTCTGAGAAGGTCAGAATAAAAACTATCAAATGGCTCATTTGGTTTTTGGCGTCGGTCGTCCATCTTTCGCGCTATCTCCTCATCGGTCTCTAAACTCCTAAAATGCTCAGTCAACGCAATTCTGAGAGAGGACCAGCTTAGGCGTGGATGAGTTTTGAGATGGATCCAAAACCATGAGCTGACTTCTCCGTCGATGAAATGGTGGAAATTTTTAACGATTTCGTCCCATTCCACGTTGTACGACTCACGGAGATGCTCTAGTCTGAACAAGAAATCGTCAACAGTCATGTTTTGATTATCGTACTTTAATCCCCATTTGTGGAAATCTCTGTAGACATGAGATTGACCATATTGGTTCCGTGGAACACGAGTTGGGTTGGGATCGTCCAGACGCATTTCTCGTAGTTGTTGGGAGAAATTGCATTGGTTTTGTGGATGGGTCTGATAGGTGGGTATTGCAGGGTTCTGAGTATTGTATGTAGGTAGTAGTGTAGAGTATTGAATGTTCTGTGGTTGATGGGTTTGTGTATGAATTGGTGGAGTTGTGGCACGAATGGTTTCACGAATAACTTCGGCAACCTCTAGACGAAGTTTTGCCCTTTCGTCTTCTAATTGCCTTCGTAGGCCACGTTCATCTTCGGACCTATTAACGGCTAGTGTGGTAGACACAATATCCCGAACATAGGTGCGAAGTGAATCAATAACCTGATCCGTGTTCGTATTGTCATGGTGGTTTATTTTAATGGGAGTGGAGGTATTATTAGGATTTCCAGGCTGGGAAATATTTCCATGGTGGGAAATATTCTCTAAAATTGCAGATTTGGGTGGGCCTGGAGATGGGTTCGGATTCGAAAATGGATTTGAACTATGAAACGTTGAATTTGGAGTCGGATTTTGAGACAGTGGTTCAAGTCCTGATGTGTGTATTGCTAATTGATCGAACGCTAAAGTGTCCAGATTAGTTCCACGAGGAGGTGAATTTAGTGCCGATTGTAATGGATTATTATTAAGAGGGTTGGGCATTGGGACAAAATTGTTAGATGTAGAAGGCTGTGCCATAGATTGATATACTACAAACCTATCTTTACTACGATGATCACTGCTTTCGGGGGAGGAACGATGGAAATTTGTCGGATTAAATTCTTCACCTCTGACTTGTCTGCTTCTAAGGAAGTAACCATCTTCCATATTTTTACTTGGGTTGGACATTTTTGGATAATATCTATAATTTATTAATAAGGACGAGAAATAGTGAGTATTCAGAAACTAAATATAGAAACAGAAACTAATATCAGAAATGTAATATAATTAAAACGAGAAAAGGAACTAAATTTGAGAGTAAACAAATCTAAATACTATTATTAGTAATTATATTATTAGTATGTATGGAGAAGAAAATTAGCTAAGTAAACAAACAAAAAATTATTGATTCGATTGCAGAATCGTCTATTTATATTTTTATAAATAGTATTGAGTGACAGGGTGACTTTCAACAACGCGGACAAACAAATTAGGACAACAAGAGAGTTTTGATTGGTGCTTTGAGAGAATTAACCATCAGTTCTGCATATCGTCCGTGTTCATGAAATTATTGCCGGCACAAACAACTAGCATGTTCATGGTTCAACTAGAAGGATACCGGATAAAATGAACAGAAGATTTTAAACGGATCTAGGAAGTCATAAACAAGTGCTTGCAGCAACTGACGAAAAGGTACTATGGAAATTCCCTTTCCCGGACAGCAATGCACTTGGTGTTTATGAACTTCCCACCATGTGACGAAATACAATAGTAAAAGCTGTAAAAATGGAGCAGATATATATCCATTTAAAGACATTCACCATTATATCTCGTATGTTGATTAAAGTTTTCAAATCCCCTGCAAACATATGATAGTCTGAGGAACCATCAATGGACAGAAGACTTGAAAACCTTAACAAGCGACTGTAAAATACAAGAACCGATTAGTTATTGGCTGAGTTCGAAACATGAAATTGAAATTTGAAAAAAAAGTTGGAAAAAATTAAAATTGAGATGAATTTGAAAGAAAGGGGAAATTTTAATTTAGCACAAGGATATTTCGGAACCAAAGTTTAGTAAGCTTTGGCCCCACGTTGGGCGCCACCTGTAACGGTATACATATAAAAATATGCTACCCTTCCACCTTAGAGATACAGGAATCTCAAGTTGACATCGGTGGAAGGGCTGTCCGGTCGACA
Source organism: Cheilosia soror (assembly GCA_949372485.1). Taxonomy (NCBI): domain Eukaryota; kingdom Metazoa; phylum Arthropoda; class Insecta; order Diptera; family Syrphidae; genus Cheilosia; species Cheilosia soror. The sequence continues at coordinate 4,932,436 of OX443564.1, forward strand.
AAGCAAGGCAGGCATGCTTGTGTAAGCCAGTGCTTAGCTCGTCGGTATGGGTGGGATCTTCTGCTTGTCTTGCGGACTACCGTAGTTTCACATGCCTTTTAAATTTTGATAGGGATATTTTAAAAATTGGGATTAAAGAAGGGATAGGAAGAAAATTTGGAAAGGAAAGGACTCTAACTAGGATTTAAAAGGTCTAAAATTTTAACAGCCAAGAAGAAAACAAACCACACCTATCGACTTGGTTGGTTTGCCTTCCTCCTTCTCTCGCCACGCAGATACCGAAGGTGTAATGGTACCTTTGAGCTAGCCCTCCCCATTACCCTACTCATGAATGAGCAGAGTACCAATGGTTGCCACTCGCTCATATTTGTGTGACAACCCCTACGCGTAACTCAAAAACGTTCAGCAACTCTTGTTGTCCGTCATTATTGCCCACGTCATGTCAGTCTCCCCGTCCGCTATGAATTTACTCACTCATACTAAGTATTCAACGAATTGAAACACCATCAACAGAAAGAAAAAAGACGTAGTCACTCAATTCAAAAAAAATTACATAATGTAACTTAGGAACATTATTTATTAAAAAAAATTTCAAAATTGTTGACAACAACAATTTAACTAAAAAAAAAAATCAAATGACAGAGTAGTAAAAAAAAATAAAATTTAAGAAAAAATAATCTATGCAAAAGAAACAGTATACATTTTTGTTGTGGATACTAGATAAAAAAAATTTTGATTTCAAATTTACAAAATTTTAACAAATTTGTAAATAAGAATTCGTTTTATACAGAAAGGAAAAAGAAATAAATTTACATGAATTAAAAGAAAAAACATACCATTCATCCTGGATGCAGGTGCACTTGCAGCTAAGACGATGTACCTGAAAGAGAATTACACTAACCACACAAAACACTAAAACGAATTCAAATTACAATTACAAACACTTATTTAATGGATATTAAGTAGAGGAAAAAAAAAAAAAAAAAAAATATTAAAAATGGATTTCTAATTTAAAATGTGTAGAACGTAGGTAAGTATTATTATTAATTATATTACGTTAATAGGAAAAAAAAATTATGATAATGAGAAAGGACAAAAAAAATATTAATAAAAATGTATGTGACAGGAACGGTTGACGGTTTGAGGTTGAGGCTTCGGTAGGGGGAAAGGGCTGGATATTGAAGTATGTAGGACAGTTTTTGTTATTTGTGTAATTTAAATATCTTCTTTTAATATGGTAAATATATGAATGTAATTTAAGTTTTTCGTTTCACTAAAAGTAAATGAGCACACACAAAGTTAAATTAAGACTGACATTAAACAGATTCATTCACTGAATATTATTATTTGAATAATGTAAATAGGTAAGTATTAGGAAAACATTTTCATATAATTTTATTTTTGTAGGATTGGTAGGTAAATGAGCGATTATATATTTTTTTTTTTTTTTTAAGCACACGAAAAGCAATTTTTATATTTTGGTTGGTTTAGTTGCATGAATTTAGATATACGTGTGTATATATGGAATCACTTATAAATGAATTTTTTGACTCAAATTGGGAAACCTTCCGCGAAAGAAAAAAAAAATGGAATAGTTCTCAAATCGAGTAGGCTTCTGAATTTTTTTATTTTTTTTTTTTTTTCTTTACTTCCGACACGTTTGAAATTCAACGACTGACTGAAAAAATTTTTGAAAATTTTCCAAAGAAAAATTTTATTTTTCGGTCGAAATGAAGTAGGCTTAAAAATTTGTTGCCAAGATACAGGCCAGGAATGGAACATTTTTAGAATTTTGAAAAAAAAAGTTGCCGAATTTCGCAGCCATCATTAGCCGGATGTGTTCGGTGATGTTTTTGTTTTTTCGTTAAATTTTGAAATGTATAGGGTATAATGAGATGTGTTATGTGGTTTAAGTATATGGGTGATTATGTTATGGTATAATTATGGGAATTGGATGTAGATGTTGATATGTGGCTAATGTTGGGTAATGTTTGTTGGTGAGATAGGAGTATGTATTAAGGGAGGGTTCTTAGCGCCCCCACAAAAGTTAGAAACTTAGAAACGGCGGAAAAGTCGTTTAGGCTGGTATCCGAAAATGTTTTCTGAACCTTCTAGAACCTTCTAGCCTTCTAGAACCTTCTTGTATATCCGCCTTTTGATGCAATGACACCGGAACTTTTGCCGCTGTGCAAAATTAAGAGTCGACTTTTCTTGCGTTCAGTACTAATTTCAGACAGAGTCTTTGCCTGGATTAGGCTGTAGTCACGGAGGGTTCAAAATATAGTCAAGGCTGCGTGCTGGTGTGTTCGTTGTAACCGACAACACTATAGATGCCATCATGCTCGTTAGGGAATCTTGCTTCCGATCTACACTATCTAAATGGCTGCCGATTATATGGTCGATTAAGTGTATCTGCGTCCGTATACCTACAGTTCCCATAACCCACTCCAAAATAGTCCGAGAATAAAAGAACTCTTCGACTTCGGTCTTTGACACTTGGCTGGGTCTCAGGTCACGCTGGGTTTTTGAGAAATATGATCTCCGATAAGATTGTTAAGCAAGGTTCAGAGGAGGATACTCGGGACCTGAAACTGCGTTGGATCTCCCATTTCCCTGTGACCTTAGTTAAGGCCTTGAATGACGATTCGGTTACGAAGACAACTGTATGGGGTACGACTCTGCAAGATGGTGGCAGACTAGGTGCCTATATGTAATCAGCGATGTTCATGTTGTCTCTCTGTCTGTAGGCAACATATTGAAGTTCTTACGGGAGACTTCCTATCATCATAGCGTGCTAGATTTAACAGGCACCACTGTTTACGAAGCTTGGTGAGAGGACGATGAGATTTCGGAGCATTTCCTTTGTTATTTACCTTTACTTTGGATCAGATCATAGATCTTCTTAAATCATGAGCTGCGAGTCACGAGTGGACGTTGATATCGAATTAGGTTATAGTTAAAGTTGTTATCTCAAACATCAGAAACAAACGGTCGACACCGCCCCAAAGTTCGTGTTTCTTTGGGGGAAACCCTGGTTCCGACGAAGCATATACCTAGCTCTGTACCTTATATAGACATCGAGCTGGGCTATAGAGCTACGCATCGAACTAGATATCGAACTCTGTCACACCGCGAACATCGGGAGATTTCCAAGGAGAGATCAAGCATCCAGGAATCCAAACTGTTGTCGTATGGCACCATTTTACCGAATTAAAATTCTCTTTGAACAGACCTGACCTGACAGACAGACCTGTGACGAACTACAATCGTCGATACCAATACCGCACTCTAATTCTTCCGCGAAAAGTTCGAATTTGTTTAAAATCTTGTGAAATGACGCACATTTCTTGAAAACGGACTTACCTGTGGTTGTCCAACAATTTAAGGGCATAGATGAGAAGCCACAAACAATCCAACCTGTCGATCTTCTCCACTTCATTTGTAGAATTTCAAGTTAAATTGCAGTAGAATGACCGCCCGTAAAATGACCAAAAATCAAGACCAACACACCACTGTTGCTCTAGAACGGAAACTGGCGAGGGCTACCTCTTGATTGCATGTCAAACGACTTGGATAACGCTATAAAAGATTCATCGGTTTGTCATCGAAATGACCGCAAAATCTCTGTACATCCAGACGACATTTAAGCGACAACTTTGTCATTTTAATTTGCGGTATAGGCAGCAGGCACCTAAGGCAGGCAACATTGATGTCAAAAGTGACCACAAATTAGCATTCGATGAATAATAATGTTGTTACAACGCATAGGTAAAAGTTTCCAGGACCACCTGCAATCAAAAGAAACACTTTTTTATTTTTTTTGTTTTATAATGTTTCCTTGAAAGTTATATTTCTTTTACCTTTGTTTTGGGATTTCTGAATTGAATGCCCTTAGGGTGCACTCTGTCCATTCGTTTCGTATATAAATATACCGCGAAGGCGATTGTGTGTGGATAATCAAAAAGGATGCTTTGAGCAACAACGGAAGTACTCTCTCCACACTACAAAGGAAGTTGTTTGTTGAATTATATTTCAGCCAACCCCGACCCTCTCTGACTGGTTGGTATTTTTGTGTTGTATCTACGTATGCAGGGGAGGAAGGTAGGTACAATTTTAATTTTTGTTTTTTTTTTTTTTTTTGATACTTTTTCATTTGTTGTATCTCGTTGTGTCGGTTTTGGGATTTCTTTTATTTTTGGTTGGTTTTTTTTTGTAGATGATTCCGTTTCCTGTGTAGCGCGCATGCAAATGACATTTTTTTAAATTATTCGTTAATATTATTTATTTGTCGGTGCTTTTGGCGGTAAAGGTATATCCATAAGGAAAACCATCACAAATAGCTAGCGAATTGTTATTTTAATTTTTCGATTGTCAGAGATTTTTCAGTTTCTTTTGTCACGACTTTCACACAGGTACAGGTAGTTGGGAGTTGTCTTATTTTTTTAAAAACTCACATATACAAACTTGGGAGAAAATGTCCCTTTGAGGAGTGAGAGGTTTAAAGTTCGATGAAAAATAGTTGAGACTTCCATAACCTTGTTCGCAACCTTGTTAATGCCATGAGCCTTCCATCTTACAAAACCTGAGATTCCAAGTATCCTACTAGATTTTTACTGACCGACCTACACAGAATAAGACTGAAACGGCAAAAATGTACTGCACAGTAACATCTAAAACAATTTTGGAATAGAGCCGATATGAGGCTTATAGAGCGTATTGACCGGCTAGTCGCCTTTAAGTCCACAGTCAGTGGTTCGAACGAAATAAGGTGGTTTCTGGTTAAGATCGTGATCCAATCTGGACGAAAAGTGTCATTCCAAGACTGAAAAATTGCCCTTTATCGGTAACCCTATTTTGACAAAACTTTGAAGAAGAGTCACATTCTAAAAACCGTAAAACTGTCCGACTAAAAAAAAATATCCACACCTCAGGTCGGTATCCAACCATTGACACGTCTCACTCATCCCAGATTAAGCCGTTCGATGCTCCAATTATGTGACATTTTGTGGTGATTTAGACGAAACTGTTGCATGCCTTAAAATCACCAACGACATCGACTGCAATCAAGACATTCAGTGAAGATAGTAATCAACTTTTACATCAACCATCTGCAGCCAGCAATATCCTTTCCCCAAATTAACTCACAATTACTGTGGCTTTACCATCTGAGCTGCTGTTACACGTAACAATTACTCAATGTCACAACAATTTAACCGACAAAAGTGTCAATTTGTGTCAAAAAAAAGACCGCATCTCGCCTTAATCAGCATCCTAAAGCAATTTTGTGGTTGGCATATACCTACCGATACAATACAATCTTCAAAATCGTTTACAGATCAATCGTTTGTTGCGTGAATGGAACACGCAAACCCAGATGATGACGACCCGACCACTCATTTAGCCACTTTCGATCATTTTTCGTGTGCGCACACGCACGCAATCGAACTTTAAGAAGCGCGCATCAATTAAAAATCACCTCCACCACCCGACCGACGACGGGACGCACGTCTCAAAGTGGGTCCTCTAAACCTACATTAAATTTTCAACGCCAACGCGCAACAAAAATCATTGACAGGTAGAGACAGAAAGAGTGAAATCTTAATTTCAAGGCGCTAAGCAATTTTCTCATCCAAGTGGTAGCTGTTTGGTGGTATTTACGAATCACGAGTGCAGATTAATAACATACACACACTATACATACACGTGTCGTGTCTTAAATGAAATGAGCCCCTCTAATGGATGTCTGCAAATTGCCAGTTAGGCATAATCGAAATCGGGGCGACAAATTAAAGAAAACAAAACTGCAAAAGGAGTAGAGTTAGGTATGTGTATCAAGGGGGATAGGGATGTTGCATAATTAATTATTTGCGGTTTGGCCAGACGATGTTTATCGCGTTTGAATGGTTTCGAGTACAATTGGCATTAGCATAGAAATCATGAAAGTTTTTTCAAGCAAAAGTATCGCCCACACGTGTGGATTTCATGAAAAATCCCAGGCGTAACGAATAATGAAACGTTTTCGAAGAGATGCAACTTCAAGCGCATTGATTTTATGCACCAGCAACAAAATACAGAAAGTGCATAGTTTTATAGTGAATCGAAAGTAGTATAGTAGTAGCGAAGCGAATTCTTTACAATTACTCAATGTCACAACAATTTAACCGACAAAAGTGTCAATTTGTGTCAATTTTAGACCCTTAAAAGACCGCATCTCGCCTTAATCAGCATCCTAAAGCAATTTTGTGGTTGGCATACCTACCGATACAATACAATCTTCAAAATCGTTTACAGATCAATCGTTTGTTGCGTGAATGGAACACACAAACCATGCGTAACGAATAATGAAACGTTTTCGAAGAGATGCAACTTCAAGGGCATTGATTTGATGCACCAGCAACAAAATACAGAAAGTGCATAGTTTTATAGTGAATCAAAAGTAGGAGTAGCGAAGCGAATTCTAAGCGTTACATAGTCCACATATTGAATTTAAGTCACAGGTCAGCTTTGTAATGGTGTTGCAATGACATTGTGATTCAAAATCGAGGTAATTTCAAAATATTTCAATTATTATTGATTTTTTAGTGAATAATGACTTTTTTGGCTTTAGTGTCTGTAATCGCGTATTGCGACGCGTTACAAGCAATTGTAACGTTTTGTAATGGATGTCACTTTAAAACCATTTGACGGATTTACAACAAATGCATTTTCGGAATGCATAGATACAATTTCGCATTCAATATAATAATAGCGTAGTGCCGTAGTCAAATGCAAGCCCAATAGGACATGTTTTGAGTTCACGTAAGACTGTAAAGCATGAGAGAACATATTCTGCTCTTATTTCTCCATTCGATTGTGGAAATTTTCGCAAGAACAACAACATCGAAGAACATGACATCTTGTACGTGTTGCATGTTTAAACTTTGATACATTTTGCTGGGTTTTTGTCATCAACTCGAATAAGGTTGTGGGTCTTTGACTACTGTTCCACTCATGTATTTCGCTCGCTATAGTCGTGTAGTACTATAATCTATAAGTCCACGAAGAACTTTTTAAGGCTTGTCAGTCAGATATGGTTTCTCGCTAAACAGATATCGCTTCAATCTTTGACGTTCAAGATACCCCTTTGCAACTTTAACTACATTCACGTTGGTTGACATTTTTGATACCATTCCACAGCAGAGACTGTCATTGTTCGCCGTACAAAAGGTGGAAGACGGCATCGATGTCTAGCCTAGTGAAGTATAAAAGAATCTTCAGATTTTTCCACATATCCAACTACATATCAAAGCAACTTTTACCATTAGGAGGTTAAACATGACTGGAGCAATCCAGCTTAGTTCGTCAGCAATGCACGGAACTGTGATCCGCTCCTTAACACTCTTTTACTGGCACTGCTCTTACAGCTTAAAGCATCGGTAGCCAGTGAAGAACGATCACAGATTCGGTGACTGGTGCACGTTTTCCTGACTGATTACAGTATACTCATTGTTCAACTTCCCCTCACATTGCCATAGTAAATCCAACAAGTACCATGGCCCCAACTAACTACCTATACAGCCATCAAAACTTTGACTGACCGCGTAAATCTGTGACCAACTTCACCTCAATAATTATTGTCAACTGCAATTTGATGGATTATTACTTGTCCCCGTTGCATTGCATTAGCATCAATCATAATCACTTGGTCAGCCGGTCAGAGCAGAAAATGCAAATCTCGCAAAAACACACACACGTCACCAAGCAGCAGCAGCAGCAGCAATGACACATTACGAATCACGGCACCAATTCTTGTTCAATTAGCCGCAACAGCGTGACATTTTCAGGCGACAGATTGACCAGAGAGACTTTTCACTGTTAAGAAGGAGCCCTCGCTCGTGCGCGCATGTGCCTATAGTGCCTCTATAATATCTGTGGATGGTGTGGTGGTGCGCGTGTGAACACAACAATCACTCATCTGAAATATGCCGGTGCAAATTGGCGCGGCGGCTGCTGACCGTTGTACGATGGTCGCCGCCTGCCTGACGGTGCTGTGATCATTTGTAAAATTCATTTGACACCTGATGACATTGACACTTGGTGCTCTCGATTGCGCGTTGCGTTGTCATTGCGAAACTGGAATTTTGCAGTGTCACTCAAAGAACTGTCACCCAGATGCGATCGCGCGCATATACTTGATCGTTGTGTGTACGGATAGTAGTATACGCAAATTGCAATCGGAGTTCAATGGATTTATCGGTTCACCTTGATGCATTGCTCTCATCCAACCAGGTGATAGATTGATGGAAAAACCGCAGCAGCAGCAGCAGCCAGCAACAGCGTAGCGGCGGCGATCGCCGAGATTGCACTGAGCGATTGATTATGACAGGTGGATTGGTGGAGCAGGAAGGGCGGAAGACTGTTGACCATGTGTCCAGATCCCAGAGGCCGGCCGGCTGGACACAGATGATCGATCAAAAACGGTGCAATGCTTCAGATTGATTTTTATGAGCGACCGAGGATGGATGGATGGATTGTGCGCACTTGCGACTTTGCTACTCGAATGTGATTGATCAATTAGCCGCGCGGCAGTCAATTACAAGAAAGGGGGTTACTGTGAACTGGTGCACCCTGGATATCAGGTGTGCCCTCGGCGGCGATTTGCATTGCAGTGGTCAATCAACTGGGCGCTACCCGATCAATCAATCAAACTGGATTCGGTTCGTAATACTGGAATTTGGTTTCCTCTGTTATGCAAGGCCGGTCGGTCGGTTTTGTTTCAAACTTGTCGTTGCACAATTAATCAGTTATGATGTCACATCATTCATATCCTTAGAACAAATAAAACCCCCATAACCGAACAGTCACAAAAAAAAAAAAAACAACCAACTCCAGAGAACACAGGTTGCGATACATCTATATATACCTCAGGACTCACCGTTGTGTACATTTTTATATCCTCTTTTGATTTGCCAATTTATTTCAGTCATTCACAGTTCAATTTTCCAATTATCATGGGGGCGGAAATACACCCCGTACCCATTGGAACCGTTACCCTCAAAGGAATCGCTGAGCCTGCTGTGGATTTCATTTTTATTGCCATACTTACACGAACATGTATGCGTTGGATTGGTACATATATTAAAACAAAAAAAAAACTCAAAAACGTGTTGATAATAAAAAATAATGATTTTTCATTCCGGCATTTGGCAGGATGACATTTCCCGCGCAAAAATCACAAGAAAACGAAAAAATTTTATAATGAATCCTTTCTGTACGCACGCAATTGTTTTTCTTTTTTTTTCGGTGGAAATGTGTCGGAGCCAATTGAAATTTTACAATTTGATTAATTTTCTTTTGCGGAAGCGTATGTTGGTATATATTCTCCAATCTCCAATCTTTGGGCAACCGTTTTAATGAGTTTTTCTTTGAAACGGACAAGGGGCGGACAAGTTTGGCGGCCAAGGAGCTTTATATACACATGATGGGGCTTAATTAAACAAAAAATGCAATTGAATGGGCTTCTTTTAACAATTGACCCGGATAGCTCTCCATTTGGAGGGGATGGTTATACCTACTTCTGTCAGATAAACGCTCAATGAGCGGTCTTATTTTTGGTGCAAAGAAATAGAGCCTTACATGTTGTGGAGCTTTGAAGGTGCCATTTTTAGAAGCCTTAAACGTAGTTTTTGTAGAGTCAGCTACCCTTTAAAAGAGGTAAAAAACTTCAACACTTTTTCAAAAACTCAAATTTTATTTCGTAAAAAAAAATAGTTCCCCTTTAAGAAACAAAAAAATAGAAGACCACATTGGAGTTTAGATTCTATTCATCCAAAAGCTGTCAACATTTTTAGAATCCCTCGAGTATTGACTTCACAAAGTGGAAAACGGATTTCGGGGTTTCCCAATGTCCCTCAGTTTAGGGCAATTTTCATTGACTTCTGTCGCTTTGTCAATTTAATTGGGTAAATATACCCTAAACTAGTATCTACGACCCAAATTCAATACGTCTACCCACCTTACGACCAATTCCGTTCACAGTTCACCCCGATCCGCCTGAAATTCATTTATTTTGTTATTTATTTCACTTTGTTGGGTGATGGTGTGCAGAGTGCAGCACAAATTATGGCCGGCCGTTAAAAAACAATTTTCATCGAGCCGCGCTTTTTATTTTTTTTTTTTTTGTGATTTTGCGAGCTTGACGAGATTTTGGCGTCGCGGTTGTTGTTATCTTAATTTTATTTGTCCGAAGCGAGGTCCTTTTTTTTGTTGTATCTGTTTGGCTATAAACTCGAAAATGCACGCGCGCAAGGATGTTATGTTTTTTTTTTTGACCGTGCATTTCTTTTTCTTTTGTTCATCCATTTACCACCAAAGCATGACATGCCAGACAGGCAGGATACAGGACCAGCAACAGTAAAAATAAAAGACATACAAAAAAACGCAGGAGAGAAAATTGGAGCAATCATTTTTATGCACCACCAGCGCGAAACGGCAGCAGGCTGCCATAATAGTTAAGTCCACAGTTAATCGGTCGAAGGGACTCCTCTTTTCACTGGATTGGATACCTATATATATATAGAGCCGCTGCCACACGTTGATCCTCTCTGGTAGAACTTTTTGTTTTCTTATTTTTTATTTTTTAAGGGAGGCAAAGAAATAAGACCACGCGGAGACTTGATGATAGGTTTCGTATAAAAAAAAAAGAATGAAAGTTCTTTTGTTTTATGAACCAGGGAGTGTAACCATTGGTGACTGCGTGCTCGGTGGTCCTGCCGTCGAAGTATCTTAGCTCCAAAAAAAAATATTTACCAAAAGTGGACGACGGACGACATTTCAGATGGATGGAGGAGGCTTAACAGATTTTTTGACAGTGATTTCTTAATTTAATGATAATGGCGAGTCGGGATGCGTTGCATGTGTTGCCGCGCGAGAATGATGGGTGAATTTATGGAATTTACGACAAGGTGGCACGTTATGCATGCATAATAGGCTGAAAGTTTCGCAGTCGGTTATAAAGGTGTATACCCTTTGACGAGCAGTTTTGTTTATTTCCTGCCTAAAGGGTTTTGTGCTTTGATTTTTTGTTCTTTTAGGGTGCTTCCGGCACGTGACTATGGCGCGGTTTAATTGGACTTAATACAAAGGATGAAGATTAATAGTTCATCAATTTGGGTATCTATACTTGGTGTTGATAGGCTTCTCTTTAATTGGAAGGGGAATACGGACTATAAGCATATAGAGCCTTTGGACAGATGGGCTTTAATGAGATGGACATGGCATAACCTTCCTCAGAAGCGGCATCTGTTTTTGCTTAAATTTTTTCGAGAGCAGGCGGTTAATAAAGAATGCTGCTGTTAGTCTTAAAAGGTATCCATGATAGCAATTTGTTTTGTAGGTAGGTGTGTACCTTTTCGAAATTGTAGGGAACGGCACGGAGGCGGACTGCTCCGTTAAATGGATACTCGACAGATTCCGTTGACTTGCAAGAAAAAACTTCTCAGAATTCGCATCGATGTATGTACTGTCAAAGCTCCAATACCGGACACCTCTCTTAGGCGGACTCCTCCGTTAAATGGACACTCGACAGATTCCGTTGATTTGCAAGAAAAAACTTCTCAGAATTCGCATCGATGTATGTACTGTCAAAGCTCCAATTCCGGACACCTCTCTTAGGCGGACTGCTCCGTTAAATGGACACTCGACAGATTCCGTCGATTTCAAAGAAAAAACTTCTCAGAATTCCCATCGATGTATGTACTGTCAAAGCTCCAATACCGGACATCTCTCGGCGAACTGCTCTCTAAATGAACACGGAAAACAGAGTCGTAACTTTTTAAATATCAGTACTCAATACTACAATCTTTTTTTTAAGTCAACAGCTACATTATTCGATTGAACGGATATTCTCTCTTTGGCGGGAAATTTTCTCTCTTTGGGGGACATTTTCTCTCTTTTGCAATCGTCACTGTCTGCCTAAAGCGTAATTTGAAAGTCAAAAATTTATAATCAAACTATAGCGACGTAGTAGCAGCGGTTTTCTAGGTTTCTAAGTCGATGGAAAGGTGGTAACTGGTAAGTCGACATTTCGTCATTTTTGCTTCAGTTTGAACATTCGCCTTTTGGTCGATCTTCCGGGCGGATCGCTGTAGTTCAACATAGTCGATCGCCACTCTGACCTTGCTTTGACTTGTGCATTTCTTGTCACTTGTTCCCGCTATACGCATCCTTTATCTCAACATCACAACACCCAAAGTCCAGGTACATACACCTATTTAATAGTCCATTCGTTCGACCCCCAAAAAAACACAAATTACGGTTTAAGCTTTTTTTTTCACTGCGCCACTTCTCGTGAACCCCTTAACGAAACAAGCGTAAAACTACAACTGCCGTGTAATTCCTCTGTTTTGGCAAAAGACACATCACAAGTCTCAAAATGCGCATTGAGCGGACTCAAAAAGACCTACTGTACTATGATTTGGAATATCTGAGTAAGGTAAAGTAGATATTTGCTATATCAGACGTATGTCGAACTGAAGCCAATTAACACCCCTCTCGGTTACATTTAGGGACAGAAAAAAGCGAGGCTTAAGATCCTTTTTGACTGTGGAGCTAATCTGTTAGTTCGTTCGACAATACTCGAAGTACCACCCAACTGCGTCTGCGAGGCTTTGCTGGCTTTATTCCTTAGCTTATTAAACACTTTATTGCCTGTTACTGCTACAAGTGTAACACGTTACTGTAACACAGAGTTACCAATGGCTAAAGCTGATCTTATCACCACTTGGTGATGAATTCATCAGGCACTCGTAAGGCCTGTCGACTTATCACATAGTAGGCTGCAGAATTGTACTTGTAACGCTCCGTTTCAATTTTTTTAAGTAACTTGTAACTACAAGTGCTTATTCTTTTTCTTTTTTGACGAGGTTATGATCTGAATTATGGGGATCATAACCCTCCGATTTTATTGCATCCCTACTGGTCCACCTGTGGGCAGGCCTCCCTGTCTTGGATCACTCCATCACTTAGGCCGATCAAATGGTTGTTTTTTTTTGTATTTGTGTGATCCAGGAGTTTTTTGGCCTGCCTCTCTTTCGCGCTTGCTTTGGAACGTTGATAGATATTGCCTTTTTAACGGGGTTCGAAGGATCTCTCCTTTGAAAATGACAGTAGGTACCAACGGAGCCGGTCGTGCTTAATTTTTTTAGAGATGGGTTCTTTTACATGAAGGCTTGAACCTTCATTTCTGTAACAATGAGCAAACAGGTCCAATTGTGTGTTATCGCCGCATTGATAAGCAAATTCTTCGCCTGTATAACGCTTATTAGGCTCCAGTACTTGACTTGTAACGCCATGTTACAGAATTGTGCTACACTTGCGCAAATTTACATGAACAACTCGACACTTGTAATAAAAATCGCCGCAGTTTCAACGATTGACTTGGAGTCATGAATTCATTCCAAGAGGTTCGGTACCAATTGTCGATATACACTTTGAGAAGTTTATTTTATCTCAAAGAAGTTTTTTAATTTATACCACTTATACCCTATATACGTCACAATAAAATTGATATCATCCATGAAGGTAACATCAAAACCAATTCAGCTATAAGTCACAGTTAAAATACGAACGCCATCAACAATTATTTGAACGTCCATAGTTCTGTGACTAAAATGATGTCCCAATGGCGCGCGGATATGGCGGATATCTCACAACGTTGTTTGTCGATAACGAAAATGAAAACGAATATTCGCGTCGATAAATCAATTTGATTTATTGCCATCGAAACAATAAAATACCGCGCGCGAGATGAGAAAATACGAAAATCTGGTGACATTATAACCCGCGCGCCTCAAAATCATGAGATCCCCTGCTGCTGCTGCTGCTGCCATGGCTAATGTTGAATTCCGCCAGCAAATCCCACACTGGTCGCGCATCAATTCGCTTCTTCGATATAAATCGGGCGGCAACGACACAAATAGTGGAATCCACCAAAACTTGGATGCGGTTATAAACAAAAATCTCAATTCCGCAATTGCCCAGAAAAACCAAACAGGATAATAATTATCTCTGAGCCTATATCTGTATAGGTATATACCCCGCGCCGCCGCCATCATACCCATTACAACACAACAGAAAATAAAAAAGGACATTCGGTGGGTGAAACACCAGACACACAGCTGATGTCCACATAAATACGGACGAGGACACTGGCGAGGGTTCGTTCTCTAGAATGCCATTCCAACAAATTCTCGGTTTGAAGTTTATGCGATCCGAGGACGAGTCAATGAAAATGCAATTCACATTCACAAATTGCATTTCACAGAGAGAGAGAGAGACACAGACGAACGGACGGACATACGATGAGAAGGAGCATACAACGAGGACAGCCAGCAAGTTGGCAGAGGTGGAGGCACGCTACTAGTGTATGGGACCATCATATATACCGACTCACCAATTCCGGTCGTCGTCATGTCCAAAATAGTTGTTAGCCTAGTTTGGTGATATTTTCGTCCGGCTTTTGGGTGTTCTTCTCCGCCATTGGCAAAAAGCAACAAAACTCATGCATATTCGGATTGTTGGCCAATATTGTACCTATAGGCATTCAAATTCGATATAGAACAGGAGCGGACCTGGGGATGCATTTGTCGACACTGATTCAAGGACAGATTGTGAATGTGAAGAAAAGAGTCAATTTTTCTATACTCCGGAGGGAGGAAGGTAGCTGGCTCATCAGTGTTAAGGTAACTTCAACCATAACTTGACTCAAGCAGTTGAAGACACCCAGCCGTGTATCGAGCTACCTGGAGAGGTGTGTTTATCTTGGCCTGGGCCTATCATATATACGACCAGTTGTTGTTTTCTAAAATGTATGTTTGATCTTCCTTGTCGTCATGAAATGGACCGAAATTCGAAGATCCTCTTGGACGGGGTATTATTGTCCATTCGCTCGATGTAGCCGGGCCAATGTATTCAACATATTTCCACTTTTGGACTGCATCTCCCATTTGAATCATCTCGAACCATCCTAGCCCATAGAACGGCAACTCTGTCGAAGACTTTTGCTTTCAGCTCCTCCTCTTACTACTTATGATCGAGCACTCGGCGCTATAAAGCAGAACTAACTAATTTCGTCCTTCAATTCACGGCTTTTGAACGGACCTGCTTTGCCAAGTCAAAGTAGCAGTGGTTTACTAGGTTTTGAAGTCGATGTAAAAGTGGTAGGTCGACATTTCGTAATTTTTGCTTCAATGTGAACATTTGCCCTTTGGTCGATCTTCCAGGTCGATCGCCACACCGCAGTACAACGCAGTCGAAAGGCTCTCTGACCTTGCTTTGGCATGTGCATTTCTTAACACTTGTGCCCGGTATACGCATCCTTCATCTAAACATCACAGGTGCATGCACCTATTTAGTAGTCCATTGACATTCCAAGTTTGCTGCCATTCAAAAGAATTTATTGACAGCCGGACTACTTAACGAGGGGTTTAAGGTTCGACCCCCAACAAACAAAAATTGCAGTTTAAGCTATTTTGTCCACTGCGCCACCTCTCCTGAACGTCTGACAAAGACCCGAGAGTGTAACTGTTCTGAGAAAGCGTCTCAATTCAGACATTCAGATTCGGCATATAATCATGGGTCCCTTGCAAAAACTCACACGAAGGAATGGGTCCTTTACGGATAAATTGCACCCACCAAATAAAATATTTTATAATTCCTACGCCCTTTTAAGCCCTCTGACCCCATTCCGCTCCTGTCACTTCTAAGTCCTTTTTTTAAGTCAGATCTTTCCCATTCAACTCTTCTATACTGCGGACTTCATGAAGCCTCCACTTGATTGGATTCATTTCGTGAATTTTTCTCCATGAGAGTGAGTGTTGGAGATACGCATAATTTTTTTCTTTTTCGCCTTGATATCTAGGCTATCTGCACGCAGGATAAACCTATTCCCGAATGACAGAGGTATGAGTGGGATACAATGCAATGGCAAAGCAAGGAGTTAGATCCACTTGTGGTGGAATTGATGCTACTATACTGCTCCTGCTGGCTAAACCCATACGATGGTGGTAGGATGATGATGGTAATGGTATTGGTGCGTGTGAAATTTATGAAAATTGCCATATGATAACGGTAAATTCAATTCTCTTTCTCTCCCAAATGCAGCTAATTGCCCAAATGTGCGCAACCAATTGTGTCCTTTTTATTGCATTGCTTATGTATATATTTTTGCCGGGTTACTCCTGCAGACTTTGTATATACGTATAGTGATATCGAAATGGTGTTTCGACCATTTTGATGCTTTGAATGCTATACTCATGATAGCTGTTTCCCACCTTGCCGCCTTCGCGCCTATCCGATCTGGACATGCTTTTGGAATGTGCATAGAAAATTATTTCCGCATAAATTTTGGAAAGTATTCCGTGGTGCGATTCGAATGTGCACGGCTTTTGAGGTAGGTTGAGACCAGTTAGGAGTTATAGTTTTTGTGGATGGAGAGGTTTTGGAGGTTTTAAAGGATTTTATTAGAAAAAAAACACATAATTCACGGTGGAAAGTAATTTTTCTCATGGATAAATTTAACGCTTTGCCATGTCTTTCAAAGAAAACATCGATTAGGTATACAGTTGGCGGAACTCACTTGTAATCATTCACAATGGTGAACTTTTCCATATAAAATTATCTATTGTGACCTATAAATTGAAGATAAAATTGATTTTAGAAGTCGGTTTAGATAGGTCCCAGCTCTTTTTGTCCAACACCAATGAAATAAAATCAATGGGCCTTTATGGCGACCATTTTTGGCATTCACAATAATCCTATTTTAGGTCACTATAGCAAATTTCTCATGGGAAAACCGGAAAAAAGCCCCTAGCTCGTGATGTCCAACACCAATGAAATAAAATCAATGGACCTTTATAACAATCATTTTTGGCATTCACAATAATCCTATTTTAGGTCACAATGGCAAATTTCTTATGGGAATTCTGCAACATAGGTCCTAGCTTTTGTTGTCCTATACCAATGAAATAAAATCGATGGACCTTTATAACGACCATTTTTGGCATTCACAATAATCCTATTTTAGGTCACAATGGCAAATTCCTCATGGGAAAACTGCAACATACCACTGAAACCACTGAAACAAAATCAATGGATCTTTATAACAATCATTTTTGGCATTCACAATAATCCTGTTTTAGGTCACAATAGTAAATTTCTCATGAATAAACTGCAACATTGTGGTGAATTTGCAAAATTTATTTTGTACCGCTTAAATCGTCACAAAAATAAGTCTTATATACAAATTAATGCCTGTAGCCCTGGGGTCCTATATGGACCTGTTGTGGCAATTATTTATTTCCATTTCCCCGTTGTTTATATTGATAAATGTACTTCGATCACGGCAGTTTAATCACACCTACGAGCGTTGTAGTTGAAGATCATTATAACGACTATACCCCACTGTCACAAACGCACGAATAAATATCGCCTGCAAGTGCTATCTAAAGTTCATCTGCTGAAATGACCGCATAAAACAATCCACACCAACCAACCAGTCATTAACATTAGGACCGTAAAAAAACGTGGTAGCCATAAGCTATTTCTCAGCGCCACTGTTCTTCATAATATTACAATACCTAGAAAAACAATGAACACAACTTCATCCCATTTGACTTCCAGATGTTTACCGAACTCCCTAACAATAGATCTCTTGTTCGCTGTGAAAATGCAGTTTACCAGCCGGAAGCTAGTGTTACAAGCCAACAATTTAGTGCTGTGCATGCCGATGCCGATGCCGACTTGTCGACCTTTAACAATTGTTGGGTGCGGTTAAGATCGGACACAGCTCCTTCTATGCTGTTGATACTCAAATACCAGTTTCCTTCACACACACTTACAAAAGTTGGTGATCTGCAGAGAAGAGTGCGCTGCCTGCTGGTGATCAAGAATGACGGCGATCATCTTTTGCTCCACCACTGGCACTGACCATCGATCGGAGGAATTAATCATAATTTTTTTTTTGTTGAGAGGGCGATACTTTCGGCATCCATGTTTCTATGTGGCAGCCATTGTGCCTGCGCGAGGGTATAGTATGTACTGTACAGCGGTGGCAATGGTGGCCCAAAGGGTAATTTCCGTCGATTGTGCGGGTTATTTTTTGTAGGCGTGGGGTGACCATATCGTAATAAATTAGTTCGGAACGTATTAATTTGTAATCGCGCATTGAAAATTCATTATCATAGTCATCGTCGGCGGCGGCGGCGGCGGGGGATTTGATCTGTCGGCGATTTTACTCTGATTTAGACTGTGTCTATGCAACTTGTGTTGGCTAGCGTGTAATTTTGTAGATCTTAATCGAGTGCACACAATCCGCCGCCGGCTATGAAATATTGAGGCGCTACACCGATTTATGTTGCAAAATCGGTGTTTGAAAGGATTCCATAGATACTGAGATACACTAGAGAAAAAGTATATTTATCCTTTGGATGAGGGCCAGCAAAGAATAAATCGAGATAGGTATATGTATCGTGATTTTGCCAATTGGCGCTTATAAAAATAGTTACAATTGTAACACATTTCTGTAACACTGCATTACAAGTCCAAGTTGCACCGAAATCAAGTCCAATGATGATCTATTATTACCACTTGAATGCAGTTTCAACAGCCACTTTAAAACTAAGCGACAGGAACTTGCGTTACAGGTGAAATTTAAAAAGTGTTACATATTATGGTAACGCGCTAAGTCACAAATCCGATGTCACCACTTGTAGGCAAATTGAACGAGCACTTGCTG
The DNA here is from genome assembly GCA_949372485.1 of Cheilosia soror. NCBI lineage: Eukaryota > Metazoa > Arthropoda > Insecta > Diptera > Syrphidae > Cheilosia > Cheilosia soror. The sequence goes on from OX443564.1 coordinate 4,951,208, forward strand.
CACTTATGGACTTGCAGTTTATATTAATCGTGGGGCCTAAAATGCAAAATTATGTACATCCTTGTGGCTTTCCCAGCTCCGCATCTATTTGCAGAGTTGTTGTTTTGATTCATTGCCTAGTAGAGCTATCTTCCAGAACAGATTAATAGCCTTTTAAATGTCCAAGGCTATGGCTTTGAATTCTCAATATTGTTCGACCATAAATAGGTTATATAGCGCAATCGATCTTCAGTAGAACGACGGCAGTGACGTAGAAGGAGGATCAGCAAGAGGTTCTACCACGACCCGAACTCCGCACTCGCCGAAGGGTGCCAATCGTTCACAAGACAAATGATTTACCGAATAGCTAAGCAGATGTATTCGCGAGGACGTTTTTCTTGAGCCTTGCAAGCACCAACGACTATGTCCAGTTCTACAATTGAAAGAAACGCGTTCTGGGCGCCAGTTATGTGTCGCTACGCAACAGAAGATCTTCAGTAGAACGGCGTCAGTGACGTAGTGAGGGGAATTAGCAAGAGGTTCTACCACGACACGGATAACACTCGCCGAAGGGTGCCAATCGTTTTCCAAGACAAACGATTTAGGGAATACCTAAGCAGGTGTGTCCTTGGCCGTTTTTCTTGAGCCTTCTAAGCACCAACGACGCGCCCGAGCGATCAGCAAGAGCGTCTACCACGACCCTGACTCTACTCGCCAAAGCGTGCTAATCCTTCCGCAAGACGAACGATTTATCGAATAGCTAAGCAGGTGTCTTTCGCCGTTTTCTTGAGTCTTGAAAGGACCAACGATTATGACTCGTTCTACTACCGAAAGAAACACGTCCCGGGCGCCAGTTATGTGTCACTATGCCACTGAACGATAGTTTTGAAATCCATATTTCTTGTCTCTTAATCGGAGCCCTTCCAGATACTTTATTATTTCGACATTTATTGCCTTTTCCACTGCCATAGGTGGCATACAAATCTGAGCTTTTCGACTGTCGTTTTTAGCGGTCTTTCAGGAAGAAAAAAGGTCTCCTCTGGGGGCTAGGGATACGACATCTTGAACAGCTTACATAGCAGAAGGTGCACTTATTGCTGGAGTTTTTAAGCACTATGTCTGGAGTTCCATTGGGTCCCGTTTCCCTCTTAAAACTGGATCTTCAAGGATGCCTTGAATTGCTTTTTGTCGAAATTTTATATCCGAAAATGGCGGCTTAATTTTTACAGAATCTACAGTAGAATTCTCCGCCTTTTCTATAGGTGTCTAGGTCTACTGTCTTTCTTCCTTCACTAAAGGTAGAGCTGGAAGCTGTAACTGGAGTTAAAATTTAGACATGCAATAAGTGGTTTGCTGCTTCTATAGCCTGGTTGCACAATTTTTACCTGCATGCATGTCAAAAAAAGTCTACTATAACCGCCAACAGAAGCTTTAAAAATGTGTTTTTCGGCGATTAATATAAAATACCAGCTACAAAACTACCTTCAAGAAAGCGCACTCAAGAGAAACCCCTTAGGTAGATACAATTTCGAGTTAAATATAGTAAATTAGATCAATCTGTCTAATATTGTCCCCTCCATAAACTAAATATGTAACTAAATTTTTCATCAATTCCCCCCGCTTTCCTCAATTTCCATAAGCAAATGACAGTCGATTTTGCCAAATGAAGGCGCCAGCCAAATCTCTGTGCCACATTCGTCATCGTAACGCTACAATTTAAACTGATTGATTGTAGCGCTACAAACAAACAAGACTCGTAGGCGTGTACTTGTTATTTCTTCCACCACCACCACCACCACAAAACTAGTACACCGCCATCTATTGGACGCCCATGTAAAATAAAAAAAAAATAAAAAATCGCGCGCAACTGCCCGCTCCATAATAACACGTTCAAAAGTTATGGCAGTGACGAGAAGGAGGCCATCAATCAAATAACCCATAAACCCTCCAGCTAAACACTGAACCACACCATGAATACAGAAACAGAATACCCAAGTGAGAGGTCCACCATCGACCATATAACCGGGCAAGATCTCCCCGTCGAACAGCGATCGGTTTGCAAACATTGCCACTGCTGCTGGTCGCTTTCCACCTTTTAGATGGTGCCTAATGGTGCCCCTCTGTGTTGGTCGTGGTGGTTCGCTCGCCTTCTCAACAACGAAATCGCGGACTTTGCGCTATGGTTTTCGACTTTATAATTGAGAAAGAGAGATGGAGATCTGTGCCGCAGATTAGCTAATAATAATAGGTTATGACGAGTTGGAGGGCGTGTGAGCGAGTGTAATAGACAATCGCAGCGCAATAAATAATCGCCAACAATGATATTGCGATTGCTTGGGGTTGATAAGGCGGTCGCTATACCTATAGGCATATAGGGTGAGAATAGCAGTTATCAGTCAAATGCATATCTCATAGATAAAGATACATAATTTTTTGTTTCTGTTTTCTGTCGTAATTTGTTATAGTCGACTGATTTAATTTATTTAAATGCAAATTGCTTCGATTTTCCACTGGGTAACCTACTCGCCATGGGGTTGCGTCTTGCGTGTCTCTCCAGTAACTCAGGGAATAACGTTTCGTTCGGGTATTTAATGTGGAATGACATAAACATTTCATTAATTGCAATCGGGTGCTATTAATATTAATTTTTTTTTTTTCATTTCCTTGGTAATGTTACTCTCGCACGGGAAGACGAATGTGGTGATGAGACAGATACACACGTAGAGACACGCTGGCTACATATTTATAAGATGAACGACTGGTGGAAGAAACAAATTTGGATGCATTTTCAGGAAAATATCTTGAAGGGCTAACATTTAATGGCGCTAGAGGTCGTCTCTAGTCAGCCACCTCCTCATCTCTGATGTTTAACGGTTGGTTGATGCCACCGTCGCGTCGTTTTCATAGACGGACGGACGGATAAAGCCGCCAGCTCCCAATCCACACCAAAGAGTGACTTTCTGCGGATGCATTGACATTTGGTGGACCTCATGTGGATTGGTATCGTCGCAGATCTAACAATTGCAGAACTGGACCTCGTCGCTAAAAATGTTTTTTTTTTTTGTTGTTGCTAAAACCGAGGTCCGATTCAAATTGCTCCCAGAACTCAGCGTAGGTATATAAGGCAGTTACCTCCACCTCCAGCTCGTGGATTGGTGGGACTTTGTACAGAAGTAAGTCCTAGTTCCGAAGCAAAATTCGTCGAGTTGATGTCTGCGAAAGACTGAGTTCCTCTAAGCGTTGAGGAATTGACTGCCTTGGTTACTCCTCCACACTCTCACGGACAGCGGTGATGTTTTCGCCAAATCTTTTCGACTTTCGTTGACGTACGAGTGCTGACTTGCAATTGCTCATTGATCGCGTCGATATGAATTTGACCGCCAAACGTTGAATAGGACGACCGTGTAAACCGTCAAATTTCAACGCCGCCGTTCAAAACCACCAAATCGTTTAAGTCGGACCCTCCTAAATGACTTCCCATACTCGATATTCCGTGAAGCAATAATGTGTCCGCACTTTCTGATTGAACTTTTCATATAAATACGACCTCTGTCTGATTTTTCCTTAACATCAGCTCAGGACCTTACTGCCATCTTAAATTATTAAATTGATAGCCATTCGATGCAAAAACCCCTTTTCTGGGTGTAGGGGTGGAGAAACTTTTTCAACTCCTTTACGCCACTCGAATCAGAACCAAACTTCCAACCCTTATATCTACCCGCCATGGTGAAAAAGTTGTCACCTAAAAGTAACCAGCTACGACAAAACGTTGATCAGAGACTCTGCAGAATTTAATGGCTCCATACGTCAGAATGCAAAGGCCTACCAAAAGGTGGCCTATTGTGTCCCCTACTCTTTCATATCGAAGACAATTGTTTCAAGATGGATTCCCATCCCTCAATCAATATAAAATAAAAGAAAATCCCATCTAATCGAAAACAGAAATTAATTTCACCGCGAAACTCAAGCTCCGGACAAGCAGTTGGCACAGCAACAACAGCAACAGCAGCAATGTATAGCTAAACCTCAACTGCCACAGAAGCAGTTGATTATAGTAATTTTCCTCTTCGATTGGCCATATGTCTGTATAGTCTGTGTTGTCCGTCTGTTTATATGGCCACAAATCCTCAACCAATCTGTCTATACACTGGGACTGGTTGCTGCTGTTTCTGCACAGCAATGCCATTCGATTTCTGGCTCTTTACTCCTGCCACCAACCACCATATAGTCAATTGGAATCGAATGATGATTGCGTGAGTGCGCGCGCTTTTCTGCCTGTCGAATGTGGACGCGCGAAATTCTCACCCGCAGGGCTCTTCGTCGTCGTCGTCGTCGTCATCATCGTCTATGTTTTATATATATATAAACTAAAAACCCACCTCAGCACGTTGTCCTCCGTCCACTGTCCACCTGACTGACTGAAATACCACCATCGCACAACGGTCAGACATGAGGTCTGATTTATTTCCGCGCGCAAAGAGTGTTTTTCAATCCGTCCGTGTCCATGCAGTATCCATCCACTTGGCCGATAGAACGCAAAGGGCTCCATAATTATGCGATTTGTTATTTGAGATTTAAAGGATCTCATACCACCACATTGATATTTCTGGTTTTTTTTTTTACAATTCCCAAGAAGACGGACAGCGAGTCCGATTTCGATAGCTGGGCTCGCGCGATGGTCGATTACAAGAGTTTGTCTGCCGCAAAGAGTCAGAATTTGATTTCAATTCCGATTCGCATTTCATTTCGTTGCAGGTGCTGGTATCAGCTCAGGATCGTCGAGAGCGAGAGCAAGAGACCGCTGTCATTATACACGGATGTGCGCCCACTTCGGTGGAGGTGTGCCGGAGGAGGCTGCTATTAATTCTGTTATTAGATTGGAATTTTCATTAAGATGGATTCTGCATCTCTGTATCCATGTAGGTATATATATGAGTCTCTCTCTCTCAGCGAGCGGTGCTGGCGGTACATGAACGGTCTGCGCTGCCGCTTCGAATATTATAAATCAACTTTGAGTCGTTGATTAATAATTAATTTGCGGTTAAAGATTATTTATGGGACTAGGAGATGACTGTACGCGGCTTATCAAATCGCTGCGATTTGTTAGTTCCACAAGAGTGCTGCGATGTGAGATTGTATATAGGCATATTTCTCTCGGTTTGAGTTCAAGAGAAAGTTGACCTTCTCTGGTAATAAGAAACTGGATGACGGAGTGTTGTAGCATTTTTTAAAGGCTCAGATATTAATAAGGTTTGTCCATTTTAGCAAGTTTGAGATAGAGCGCTTAATTTAGTTCAAATCACTTCTGTTTGAACGCACTACAGTTCATTTAGTTCAAAACTCGGTGAGTTGGGTATACAACTGCGCTGAAGGTCGTGAACTACGATCGTAATCGTGTAAATACTGTTTAAATGAACTGCAAAATCAAACCGAAACAAGAACTACACAAGAAACCCCCTTGAAACTACATGTAGTTCATTTATAGTTCATAGTTCAGGAGTTTGCCGCGTAGATCATTGATGTGCTGCTGTTGTGAGAAGAGAACTCTTATCGTCATCAAAACTAAAGAAAATTAAATATAGTGAACTAAAGGAACTAATGTAAGGTACGCCTTGAACTAGTAGTTCATCCAGCACAACTAGATTTAACAACGATGTAATCGAAAAGAATCCAACAAAATACACAAGAAAAAAGAGTGAACTAATTGAACTCATGCAAAAGCCCTCATTTTGTTAAGCTCACTTCGTTCTTTTTGACGATAAAACTTTTCATCAGTCTATGAATCATAAACAGCAAACGAGCTGCTTCGAAGAAACTAATTGAACTAATTGAACTCATGCAAAAGCCCTTATTTGTTTCAGTTCTGTAGATATGTAGTCCACTACGTTCTTTTTGACGAGAAAATTTCTCATCAATCTCTGAATCTTAAACTACAACAAACGAACTGCTTCGAAGCAACTAATTGAACTCATGTAAAATCCCTTATTTGGTTCAACTCTTTAGATGTGTAGTTCAGTTCGTTTTTCCTTTAATAGGTTCTTTTTCACAACAAGACAAGTCATCAATCTCTGAACCTTAAACAATATTTGCGAACCGCTTCAAAGAACAACTGAAATAGTGAACTAATCGCTGTGTTCATATGCCAATTTTGTTTAGTTTAGTAGTTCATTTAATTTGGTTTTATCTGTGATATTTACGTGGCGAAACTTCTCATTTATTCCCGAACCGCGAACAAAATTAGCGAAGGAACAACTGAACTACTTTCCGAACAGTGAACTAATATAAACTTTGTAGTTCAAAAGGGAAGTTTTTGGCTCATTTAGTTCAGAGGATAGCCTCCAACAGAAGCACATCACTGAACATCGTTCTCGGTCCCATTTACAAGGTGAACTATATAGTTCAAACTTTCGAGAACAACTGAACTAAACAGAGCGCTTTTCGCGGATATGGTCGTTCGTGTTATGAGTTGAGACTCCCCTTCTGCATTTCGCTTAATTTGAAGCTGTATTTAGGGGCGAACTATTCTGAACTAAATAAACAAGCTTAGATATTATAAGGGAAGAAGATTTTAAATAAATCGAGCGCCGAACCCAGAAAATGTCCTGCTTGATGCATGAAACAAGAAAATTATTGATATGAAGATCAAGTGAAAATATTTTTAAATGAACGACTTACAAGCCCCTGACTTAAATCTATCGCTCAACATTATGTACTAATTTCGTCGCCTTGCAAGTAAAAAAAAATATACCTACGCCATCTGTTAGTGATATTGAAAAGCAACTTCGTGTATTTATCGTAGTTCCGAACCATTTACCCATTGAATGCAGTCGATCAAAGTAATCCACCTACAAACGATCTCAACGCAAAATTTATCTCAAGCCAGTCAACGTTGTCAGCTAAGCTACACAGATAGACAGATAGCCCGAATAACTCCAGATGTATAGCCCTTGGAATGAAAGTCACAGTTCATGACCCATAATAGACAAAGGCTGGTAATTATCTTCGCTGGTGAAGGTCATAAGCCGGAAAAGATTTTTCGCAACTAAACATTCAGTTTCACACATGTATTCCCGCGCCAGCAATAACTAAAAACTCGCCTCAATCGCGTTTACAATCTCATCTCCAGTCAGACATACATTAATGAAGAATTCCTCTTCTCCGGGGGGCATCACTTGTATACATATATGAACGCGCATCTTACATCTATCTGGCTCCGACTTCGAACGTTGAGATACCATACTTCCTCCTTGGGGGCACCGTTGCGCGCAACCTTCACATTCGACTGTTGAGTGTCAAATTTGAAGAATTATCGTCTCCACCCTAAAATATGGAATCACCGAAATGAAAGGAAATTTATTGTCAATTTTAATGCCTTCAGAGGATGAGACTCGCTCCATCTCCATCGGCGCAATATATATGTAGACATGTGTGCGTGTATGTTGAATTAAGTCCTTGCAAATGCCAAGAAGAAACCTCCCTCAATATACCATTTGGCGTTCGCATTGCTTTGGCTTTATAATTTATTGTTTCACAATCGAATGGAGTTGGAGTCCCTTTTGCATTTCTTTTTGTTTCGTTCATTGTCTGTCTGCCCTTCACCTCAAGCGATTTTGATTTGTGTCCTTCTCACAGGTTATACGCGCGTGTTTGTTTGTATGTTTGATTTAATAACAGACGACACAACGTGTCGGTCGTATACAGGCAATAGATGATAGACGCTTGCTTCCTCGAAAGTGGGCTGGCTTTTGATGTATCTAGATACATCATTTCCATTTCGATCTTATGGCTGCTGTGGGGTATAGTCATAGTTTGTCCGCACGATCCACCCCGCTAGACCACTGACATGCAGCGGACATCTGCTGCGGATTCCAGCTTGGTCAACATTTTGAACAACTGTTTCCTTGGGGCCAACTTCAACCGAACAGTTGGAGATATTGTCTGTCTGTGTGTGTATGACGTGTGTGAATGAAGCCGCAGTGGCATGCATGACGGGGAATCGGGGATATGACACATCTTGGATTTGCATGCAGCAGCAATGTGCACAGAACGAGATAGAGAGAGCATGGCTTAGAGCGCATAAGGTGGAAATTAATGTGCGCACTTAGTATCTGTCGGAGGGGTGCATTGTTTGGTCAATTCCGTTGGCTTTTTGCGCGCGCGCAAAACAGATCGGCATGGCAGAGACAATCAACTTTTTGCTGCTGTTACACACGCAGCCGCCACCGCCGAAGACGACCGACGACGACGACGACGAGACGACACATGGTATGAGATGGTGTCGTTCGTCTCGCCTGGGAAAATGATTGGATAGGCTTAAATTGCGCCAGCACTATGCACATCCTGATTGAGATGAATTTTAACAATTTATTTCGGATAGGTCTCCGGAGGAGAGCTTGATTTCTAGGAAATGTGGATATACAAATTGAAAGAGATTTGTAAAAGTCGTCCAAGGTATATATGAAACGGCCAAAGTCTTCTTAGCCGTCATGGTGAGCGTGTTTGTAAATGGACAAATTTCCATCAATGTCCGTTGGACGATTTAAAAGTAATCCCAGAAAGAAAATCGTATAGCTTGCGGGGGTTTGAGTGGTGAGGTCTAGTGGGTTTATATACAAAGTCAGACGTCTAATTTTCATATCAGGCCGAAATTTCACAAAAAGTAGCAATTTTTATATCAATTTTGGAGAAATGTTGAGTTATGCGCCATCTGTTAGTGAAATCAAAAGCCAACTTTTAATGCTTATGTAAGTTTCGAACCATTTTAATCTAAAATACAGTTTGAACTCTGAAAACACTGAAAGCATGTAGTTTTGTGTCATCATAACCCATTTTTTGGGCAATAATATGTTTTTTTAAATTAAATATAGGTAAGCCTAAAGTGTTTTTAAGGAAATTGCGAAGGTAGGTAGGTACTCCTCCTACCTGATTGTTTTCACAAGGAACCTGTCGGCCTTGTTCACATAATATGAGTGTATTTATGTCAACTTTCTCAGTGCTAACGAGTTGTCAGTGTCAAAATAATATGGTGTCCAATTTAGAAGCTTTATAACAGGAATAAACCCACTACGATGCCACACGTACCTCAATTCAAACTGTCAGATCAAGTTTGACGTTGAACTTGAACGAGTATTGCCGGCACACCAAAACTAGACACAGTTCAGTATAACTCGTCTCTGGAGATACCTACTATCATAGACGGGTGCGTGAACTTAGCACCCCAAAGTTTAAAAACTATATATTTTTTTAGAGTTCTGGATAGCTGGACAAGAGTTCTAGAGTTCCTGATAAAAATTTTGAAAAGTTCTGTTCATTTAGTATTTTTTTTTTATTTTTTTTAATGTGGGGTGCTAAGTTCACGATGCACCTCATTTGCAAAAATGTTGGATTTTTCTTTTTTTTGTGTATAGAATCAACATAGTTCTAGAGTTCTTGATAGTTAAAAAAAAAAAAAAACCCATTAGAGCAAAAAAAAAATTTTTTTCCAAAATATGCCAGCACCCCATTTTCGTAAAAGTAAATTTTTTTTACAAAATTTATGCACTACACTAAGAGTTCTGGAGTTCCCTAAACAAAGATTTTTTTTCGGAACAAAAACAAAAAAGTTATGGAACTTTGAAAATTACCAAAAATTGCGAAAATATTTTTTCGGAGTTCCGAAGAGTTCTGATTAGAGTTCTGGAAAGTACTTTTGAAACACAACAAAAAATCATTATAAAATAATCTTCTAAACCCAAACACAAAAAAGTTAGACAACATTAAAAATTTCAAAATTTAGTTCTAGTGAGTTCTCATGAGTTCTGGTTACAGTTCCGGAAAGTACTCCAAAATTTCTACAATACTCTCATATAACAAAATCGTCTAAATCCAAATCCAAAAAAGTTAAAAGCAAAAGTTGCAAAATTTAACCAAAAAGGAATATTTTTTTTTTTTCGGAGTTCCGAAGAGTTCTGATTAGAGTTCTGGAAAGTGCTCAAGAAACTCAACAAAAAATCATTATTAGATAATCTTCTAAGCCCAAATACAAAAAAGTTAGAGCCAATTGAAAAATTGCTAAATTTTTTTTTTCGGAGTTCCGAAGAGTTCTGATTAGAGTTCTGGAAAGTACTTTTGAAACACAACAAAATATCATTATAAAATAATCTTCTAAACCCAAACACAAAAAAGTTAGACAACATTAAAAATTTCAAAATTTAGTTCTAGTGAGTTCTCATGAGTTCTGGTTACAGTTCCGGAAAGTACTCCAAAATTTCTACAATACTCTCATATAACAAAATCGTCTAAATCCAAATCCAAAAAAGTTAAAAGCAAAAGTTACAAAATTTAACCAAAAAAGAATATTTTTTTTTTCGGAGTTCCGAAGAGTTCTGGAAAGTACTTTTGAAACACAACAAAAAATCATTATAAAATAATCTTCTAAACCCAAACACAAAAAAGTTAGACAACATTAAAAATTTCAAAATTTAGTTCTAGTGAGTTCTCATGAGTTCTGGTTACAGTTCCGGAAAGTACTCCAAAATTTCTACAATACTCTCATATAACAAAATCGTCTAAATCCAAATCCAAAAAAGTTAAAAGCAAAAGTTACAAAATTTAACCAAAAAAGAATATTTTTTTTTTCGGAGTTCCGAAGAGTTCTGGAAAGTACTTTTGAAACACAACAAAAAATCATTATAAAATAATCTTCTAAACCCAAACACAAAAAAGTTAGACAACATTAAAAATTTCAAAATTTAGTTCTAGTGAGTTCTCATGAGTTCTGGTTACAGTTCCGGAAAGTACTCCAAAATTTCTACAATACTCTCATATAACAAAATCGTCTAAATCCAAATCCAAAAAAGTTAAAAGCAAAAGTTGCAAAATTTAACCAAAAAGGAATATTTTTTTTTTTTCGGAGTTCCGAAGAGTTCTGATTAGAGTTCTGGAAAGTGCTCAAGAAACTCAACAAAAAATCATTATTAGATAATCTTCTAAGCCCAAATACAAAAAAGTTAGAGCCAATTGAAAAATTGCTAAATTTTTTTTTTCGGAGTTCCGAAGAGTTCTGATTAGAGTTCTGGAAAGTACTTTTGAAACACAACAAAATATCATTATAAAATAATCTTCTAAACCCAAACACAAAAAAGTTAGACAACATTAAAAATTTCAAAATTTAGTTCTAGTGAGTTCTCATGAGTTCTGGTTACAGTTCCGGAAAGTACTCCAAAATTTCTACAATACTCTCATATAACAAAATCGTCTAAATCCAAATCCAAAAAAGTTAAAAGCAAAAGTTACAAAATTTAACCAAAAAAGAATATTTTTTTTTTCGGAGTTCCGAAGAGTTCTGGAAAGTACTTTTGAAACACAACAAAAAATCATTATAAAATAATCTTCTAAACCCAAACACAAAAAAGTTAGACAACATTAAAAATTTCAAAATTTAGTTCTAGTGAGTTCTCATGAGTTCTGGTTACAGTTCCGGAAAGTACTCCAAAATTTCTACAATACTCTCATATAACAAAATCGTCTAAATCCAAATCCAAAAAAGTTAAAAGCAAAAGTTACAAAATTTAACCAAAAAAGAATATTTTTTTTTTCGGAGTTCCGAAGAGTTCTGATTAGAGTTCTGGAAAGTGCTCAAGAAACTCAACAAAAAATCATCTCATATATATATTTACCCTTACTGATTCTGTAACGCTCCATACTTTTCATATTTTTCTTATTTTAAATAAAAGTAGGCGGTGGGTATATGAATACATTTTCGAAATTTTAGTTTTCTCATTATTTAAAATTAACGCCTACTTTTCATATATTTAAATTTTCTTCATGGTTCAAACTCAAAAAAACTAATGCTCGGCAAGTGCTTTCAAAAGGAAATTGGCAATTTAAAACTTTGTATATTGATAAAGAAGTAAAATATTATTTATACTCATAAATCTTTGCCCAGGTAGCAGAAATGTATGAAGAAGACGTTGTTGAAATTCCCACGGAAATTATATCAACTGGAGACTTGATTAAGACAATTTTTGGCGATTTGCGGTAAATGTCAATGCAGGAACTTCCAAAATGAGTCATTGCCGCGCTGACAAATGCGCAGACATTAGAAATGAATAGGAATATAATCGATTTAATTGGTAATAAATCCTAAATCTATTTTAGCGCCGATTCTGTTGTCAGTGAAGACTAAAGATCCAAATGATGCACCAAATTTCCCTGTTGAGTTCCTCAATTAGCAAACTCCATCCAGCAAGCCACCTCATGCCCTGTAGCTTAAGCAAGGTGTCATCATCATTTTGCTGAGAAACTTTAACCCTAAAAAAGGACTTCAATGGAACTCGATTGATTGTGGAAGAGCCTGGACGAAATGTGATAAGAGCAAGAATTATTTCGACATGCAATCACAATGATTTAATTTTCGATAAATTCTAGCGTACGTAATAAAATAAGCAAGGCTCAAGACCAGTCATTTGATCACGTTGGCATGCATTTGAAGACCGAAGTATTTTCACACGGTCAACTGTATGTGGCTTTATCACGATCAAGAGTTGCAAGTCAAATGAAGATGTATATTGATTCTAATCCACAGCATGAAAGATTATTTATTAACCAGAGACAATTCACACGCAATGTAGTTTTCAAAGAAGTTTTTTAAATAAAATAATTTGTTTATCAATATTACTTTGCATACCCAGCGAAGCGGGTACAACCAACTAGTTATAAAATAATCTTCTAAGCCCAAACAGAAAAAAGTTTGAGCCAATTGAAAAGTTACAAATTAATTCCGCCAGAATTAACATTTAAAGGTTTTTAAAACCACAGTTCGCACTACAACTCTTTTGTGTTTTAGCAAAACTTAAAAAAAAAAAAAGATTAGCTACGTACACCGTTCAAATTATTTATGAGTGCGTTTATTTCAGAACAAAAAAAAATCCACAAGAACAAAAAACAAAAAATTTTCATAATGCATTTCCTAAACCCGACCCAAAAAAATTCATTTTTTTTTTGCTTTTGAGTGAGTCTACTTTTTGTTTATGAGTAAGAGCTTATTACTTAACTAAATAGTTAATGATTATTTACATTATGAGGTATTGTTTTTATTAGAGCTCTTGATACCCGCATACCCGCAAATCTCGGGTACCCGGGTACCTGGGTAGAACCCGGGTATGCGGGTATCAAGAGCTCTAATAAAAACAATACCTCATAATGTAAATAATCATTAACTATTTAGTTAAGTAATAAGCTCTTACTCATAAATAAAAAGTAGACTCACTCAAAAGCAAAAAAAAAATGAATTTTTTTGGGTCGGGTTTAGGAAATGCATTATGAAAATTTTTTGTTTTTTGTTCTTGTGGATTTTTTTTTGTTCTGAAATAAACGCACTCATAAATAATTTGAACGGTGTACGTAGCTAATCTTTTTTTTTTTTTAAGTTTTGCTAAAACACAAAAGAGTTGTAGTGCGAACTGTGGTTTTAAAAACCTTTAAATGTTAATTCTGGCGGAATTAATTTGTAACTTTTCAATTGGCTCAAACTTTTTTCTGTTTGGGCTTAGAAGATTATTTTATAACTAGTTGGTTGTACCCGCTTCGCTGGGTATGCAAAGTAATATTGATAAACAAATTATTTTATTTAAAAAACTTCTTTGAAAACTACATTGCGTGTGAATTGTCTCTGGTTAATAAATAATCTTTCATGCTGTGGATTAGAATCAATATACATCTTCATTTGACTTGCAACTCTTGATCGTGATAAAGCCACATACAGTTGACCGTGTGAAAATACTTCGGTCTTCAAATGCATGCCAACGTGATCAAATGACTGGTCTTGAGCCTTGCTTATTTTATTACGTACGCTAGAATTTATCGAAAATGAAATCATTGTGATTGCATGTCGAAATAATTCTTGCTCTTATCACATTTCGTCCAGGCTCTTCCACAATCAATCGAGTTCCATTGAAGTCCTTTTTTAGGGTTAAAGTTTCTCAGCAAAATGATGATGACACCTTGCTTAAGCTACAGGGCATGAGGTGGCTTGCTGGATGGAGTTTGCTAATTGAGGAACTCAACAGGGAAATTTGGTGCATCATTTGGATCTTTAGTCTTCACTGACAACAGAATCGGCGCTAAAATAGATTTAGGATTTATTACCAATTAAATCGATTATATTCCTATTCATTTCTAATGTCTGCGCATTTGTCAGCGCGGCAATGACTCATTTTGGAAGTTCCTGCATTGACATTTACCGCAAATCGCCAAAAATTGTCTTAATCAAGTCTCCAGTTGATATAATTTCCGTGGGAATTTCAACAACGTCTTCTTCATACATTTCTGCTACCTGGGCAAAGATTTATGAGTATAAATAATATTTTACTTCTTTATCAATATACAAAGTTTTAAATTGCCAATTTCCTTTTGAAAGCACTTGCCGAGCATTAGTTTTTTTGAGTTTGAACCATGAAGAAAATTTAAATATATGAAAAGTAGGCGTTAATTTTAAATAATGAGAAAACTAAAATTTCGAAAATGTATTCATATACCCACCGCCTACTTTTATTTAAAATAAGAAAAATATGAAAAGTATGGAGCGTTACAGAATCAGTAAGGGTAAATATATATATGAGATGATTTTTTGTTGAGTTTCTTGAGCACTTTCCAGAACTCTAATCAGAACTCTTCGGAACTCCGAAAAAAAAAATATTCTTTTTTGGTTAAATTTTGTAACTTTTGCTTTTAACTTTTTTGGATTTGGATTTAGACGATTTTGTTATATGAGAGTGTTGTAGAAATTTTGGAGTACTTTCCGGAACTGTAACCAGAACTCATGAGAACTCACTAGAACTAAATTTTGAAATTTTTAATGTTGTCTAACTTTTTTGTGTTTGGGTTTAGAAGATTATTTTATAATGATTTTTTGTTGTGTTTCAAAAGTACTTTCCAGAACTCTTCGGAACTCCGAAAAAAAAAAATATTCTTTTTTGGTTAAATTTTGTAACTTTTGCTTTTAACTTTTTTGGATTTGGATTTAGACGATTTTGTTATATGAGAGTATTGTAGAAATTTTGGAGTACTTTCCGGAACTGTAACCAGAACTCATGAGAACTCACTAGAACTAAATTTTGAAATTTTTAATGTTGTCTAACTTTTTTGTGTTTGGGTTTAGAAGATTATTTTATAATGATTTTTTGTTGTGTTTCAAAAGTACTTTCCAGAACTCTTCGGAACTCCGAAAAAAAAAATATTCTTTTTTGGTTAAATTTTGTAACTTTTGCTTTTAACTTTTTTGGATTTGGATTTAGACGATTTTGTTATATGAGAGTATTGTAGAAATTTTGGAGTACTTTCCGGAACTGTAACCAGAACTCATGAGAACTCACTAGAACTAAATTTTGAAATTTTTAATGTTGTCTAACTTTTTTGTGTTTGGGTTTAGAAGATTATTTTATAATGATATTTTGTTGTGTTTCAAAAGTACTTTCCAGAACTCTAATCAGAACTCTTCGGAACTCCGAAAAAAAAAATTTAGCAATTTTTCAATTGGCTCTAACTTTTTTGTATTTGGGCTTAGAAAATTATCTTATAATGATTTTTTGTTGAGTTTCTTGAGCACTTTCCAGAACTCTAATCAGAACTCTTCGGAACTCCGAAAAAAAAAAAATATTCCTTTTTGGTTAAATTTTGCAACTTTTGCTTTTAACTTTTTTGGATTTGGATTTAGACGATTTTGTTATATGAGAGTATTGTAGAAATTTTGGAGTACTTTCCGGAACTGTAACCAGAACTCATGAGAACTCACTAGAACTAAATTTTGAAATTTTTAATGTTGTCTAACTTTTTTGTGTTTGGGTTTAGAAGATTATTTTATAATGATTTTTTGTTGTGTTTCAAAAGTACTTTCCAGAACTCTAATCAGAACTCTTCGGAACTCCGAAAAAATATTTTCGCAATTTTTGGTAATTTTCAAAGTTCCATAACTTTTTTGTTTTTGTTCCGAAAAAAAATCTTTGTTTAGGGAACTCCAGAACTCTTAGTGTAGTGCATAAATTTTGTAAAAAAAATTTACTTTTACGAAAATGGGGTGCTGGCATATTTTGGAAAAAAATTTTTTTTTTGCTCTAATGGGTTTTTTTTTTTTTTTAACTATCAAGAACTCTAGAACTATGTTGATTCTATACACAAAAAAAAGAAAAATCCAACATTTTTGCAAATGAGGTGCATCGTGAACTTAGCACCCCACATTAAAAAAAATAAAAAAAAAATACTAAATGAACAGAACTTTTCAAAATTTTTATCAGGAACTCTAGAACTCTTGTCCAGCTATCCAGAACTCTAAAAAAATATATAGTTTTTAAACTTTGGGGTGCTAAGTTCACGCACCCATCATAGACGGCTTTAAAATCAACGAAAAGATCGTGAGTATCGATTTGAACTTCATACTTAATTTTGTTTCCAGGATCTGCCTTAGTGCAAAAATTTGATCGACGACTGTGGGAAAGTCCACGAAAGTTACGACTTTTATTTACGAAGGGTTTTAGGCTATTTACACAATATGGCAGATAGAATCTTGTATGCAATATTAAGAAGACTGATACCTCTATGAAGCAATCGATGCGGAGATTCCATTCATCAGGCATGCATCTGGCCGAATTTTGATAATTAGTTGGTGCGCATTATGGTCATTTCCTACTGATCTAAAAAGCGCGCAAGGTAAACTGTCAGGCACCAGCAGCTTGTTGGTCTTTAGCTTAGTGGATGAAAGTTTTTTCTATCATCGTCTATAAATGGTACCTACTTTAATGAGTCGACGAGGCGGTTAAGATCAGATATTAACCTAAACCCTTATAGCGTCGAACAAAATCTACTTCTCTAAAAAAAAAACATTGAAAACCTTGGGAGCATAAAGATGTTTGAGTGGAAAATTCCAAAGCTTTTCAAATAAATGCCGACTATCCTTTTTCTAAACGATAAATGCTTTTGCGCTATCATTAGAGTCGCATTGTCGTACGCAAGACTAAGAACCAGTTTTGGAACACTCGCTGGAGTGAAAGACAATATTACAGTCGATAGGTTCAGACTCCGATAAATTACAAAACATGAGCTTAGTTTTTTTTTCGGGTATATCTAAGCAGTTTATACTTTGAAAACCATTGCCTAAGGCCAGGGGTTCCCAATCTTTTTTATACTGTAATTTTGCTTGTCGATAAAGATGATTTCTCTTACAGCAGTGAACAAATAAAACTTGCGACGCACAGTCCTGGCCTAAGGAATTGCAAATCGTCTTGCAAATTGGTCACTTAACGAATGCAGCATCTTCGAATGCTGTTAGACTACTTTTAAAATACTAGAGTTTATGAAGATCAAAAATAATGTTGGCCCTAAAATGGTGCCTTGATTTTACTTACTTACTTAGGCGGCTCTACATCAGTTCAAGGTGAATCGAGGCCTCCACTAACGAGCCTCTCCAGCTAGTCCGGTGATTAGCTTGAGGTATGCCAACTTTTAACTGCAGCTGATTATGTAGTAAAATGTCCACTTTTGTTTTACCTACTCGTTGAGTTTGTTCTATGAGAGGTACGAAGCAAACCTTTTATAGACTTTAACTCTAAAACCTGCTTATAGGTACAGTCTGTCGAGGAGTGTATAGATACCTATTTATTGCATCAAAAGCTTTAGATAAATCAACAAATACCTACTTAAGGCTACTTAAGGCTAAAGTACTGCATTCGTTATTGATCCTTCACTTGTTTCACAACAAATTTTAAGGATTACATCTTCCGTAGATTTCCCTTCGTGAAAACCAAATTGTTATTTTTTGTTCAAACCTTTAAAAACCATGTTATACGGTCTTTCATAATTTTTTCGAAACGTTTTTAAATTGCTGGGGGTACCTATAGAAATTGGTCGGTATATCTATATACGACTAGATTTTGCCCGCGGCTTCGCTCGCGCAGTCCTCAGGATTTGGTACACAGATATTCCTTCACAGTCAGTTAGTTCCCCCTTTTATATTCATATATCGCGCAGGAAACCTACCTAAGGAGAAGTTAGTATCTCTAAAAAATGTGTTTATTGCCCTATTGAAAACAGTTTAAAGATTATATGATCAATATTTTTGTTAGTGAAGCGCTGGCATTTCAACACAGATCATACTACTAGCTAGCAGATTGAGTCACAATCTATGGGACAAAACCTTTAGAATAGGGTTAACTTTTACCCCTTCATTATATTCCACACCTCCCAGATCTTATTACAATCTTGCAACCAGAAAGATCGTAGGGATGTGCACAACTTTCTAGCAGTATGGCCCCATTCTTACACAATTCCGCTTGAATATCTTTGGAGTACGTACGCTGGAGTTAGATGAAGCGATAAGCATATTCAACCGCGAAAGACTTTGGGACGCATTACAAAGTTTAAAATTGATACGACGAACGGTTCGTGAGTTAAGAAAATGGCCCCCTTAAAAGAGGCATCGCCAATAACTTGGGCCCCAAGCAATATTTTCAAAATCGGAAAAATTAATTATCTCTTTTTCTTTTAATAGAGTACACAAACTAAGTTTGAAGTCCATCGGATGAAAAATAAACTTTGACCCCCCTTTTACCCCTTCAGGGGTTGAATTTCCAAAATCGAAAAAATAAGTTTTTTTCTTTATTTCTCATAGAGATTACACAAGTTTGAAGTCAATCGGATGAAAAATAAAAATTAAAAATTGTCCATACAAACTTTGACCCCCTTTTTACCCCTTTAGGAGTTGAATTTCGAAAAATCCTTCCTTAGTGGTTGTATACATCATAAATGGAACCTCTGTGCAAAATTTCGATTTCTAGAACAAAGGGAGGCTGGGCGTTTATGATCAGTGAGTCGGAATCTTCATTTTTATATAATGTATATAGATTTCCTTTTTTTGTATACACCTAATGGTACTACATCACTCGGTCCTCGCCCTCGGCAGCTTTAAAAGACGTAGAAAAAACACCGCAACTTACACTCAAATTGAAAAAGTAGCTTAAAACAGGTATCAACAACATAACGAGCAATTTCTTTAAGGATGCAACTACAGATATTCCGTCAGAGGTACTAGATCGATTATTTGTAGGTACTTAGGCATAATTCTTTTGACGTGAAAGACTCAAACACCAAGACACCATTGTTTTAAAAGGCATCATCAATTAAGTTAAGATAAATTGATTTGCAGATTGCGGGGCTTTGAAACTTCAGCAACAGAAACCGGTACATACCAACTGTGATTCTACTAGGTAGGTATAAGGTTTTCCTCGTTATACTTACAGGTTTCCGTAGAGGTGTTTCTTTCCTGGCACGTTCTTACTCTCCTCTTTATTATTCTTTGTGTTCACAGATTTTTGTGTCCTCACTGCCAGTTAGAAAACTGTAGGTCAGTAAATGCGCCAGTCCTTTTTAGGGCTTATATCTACTCAAGGTACATGCAACCCTATCTACGTCATCTGTACTGTATTCGATAAAATAGGGCAAAAAAATTATAGACTTAATTTATAAAAAAAGAAAATGTTCGCTCGAGTCTCAAATAAATCTCTACCCCTCTATTGTATTCCTTTTGCTTTTGCCATATCTAAAAAACCAGTATTCATAATCATTTTTATCCTTTCCCAAGCGAAACAAAAGCTCACTCAAAATTCGAGCTGTTTTCCATTTCACTCGCCACACCAACCAAAAAGATACTTTTCGAACTGAACTTTTGAAAGTAAAACAGGATTTCCCAGCAATATTCACAATCCTTCTAAAAATATTCCAACACAATTTTTATTATTTTTTTTTTATCGTAGGAGATTTCAATAATTTTATTTATTTAAACAAAATGAACAATAAATTCAAAACTTCAAGTTTCCCTTTCCCAAAGTCTCGTGCTCGTTTCTTAAAACAATTTCAATTTGTTTCTCTTTCTCTTTGGAGAGCTTCACCCCAAATGACAGCTGCTGTCAAGTCAGTTGTGGAATTTTGTTTTACCTACTGCTGCTTGTTGCAAGTGCACTTAAATAAAAAAGTTAAATTTTATTGTTTTTCTGCTGTAAATAGTTGAAAATATGTGATATTATGTGAATTAGTGTGTTAATAAATAAATGTGAATAATAATTTTCCAATTGGCACTTGTTAATTTCGCACAAAGACAGTTCTGTGATATACCAGTGCGAGGCGCAACAGTTTGACGTGTCTGGTGAATTTTTTCGCGCGGTAAGTTGTGCATTATCAATAAGTGTGTGCATAATTGAACATTGTAGTATAATGAGTTGTTTTGTCGCTTTTTCAAGTCAAGAAAACAAGATTAAAATATAAATTTCAACAAATTTCAACATTATTCCTGCATTGCCGCCGGTAGATAGAGCAAAAAAATAAGTGACAGTCGAACAGCTGTTTAGGTGTTGCTCTTTGTTGGTTTTTCGCTGAGTTTCTCTTTCGTTTGTCTCTTCACTCAAATCTGTTTATTGGTTCATTCTGCTACACTCATTCCATTTTCTCACTCAACTTCATTAATCCATCAATCATTCACTGAGAGAGGGGTGAACTTAAGTGTTCCAGTCAAAATGTCTTCTCTTCTGTGGTACTGGCTTTAATGGGTATTTTTTTTTTGTTATTCGTCTTTCTGGTAGTAATGTCACTCGACCTGCGCCATTTTCACACACAAACACATAGTCACGTCAAATCACATTCGTTAACACCTCGATCTCGGTCTGTCTCGCTTGGCAACGTGATGGGGAATAGCTCCATCAGTGAGTGTGTTGCTGCATTTGCTTGTCAGTCAAAAGTTTCTATTTTTTTTTTGTTTTTGCTTTTAATTAAATTCAGTGCTATTGTATGGGTGCATAAATCATTCGTTAATGTTGTCTCACTCTAACTCCTTGAGATGTTGGAGGAATTGTGCAAAACGATGACGAACAGAGAGCTACTAGGAATATTGATAATAATCAAAAATGATAGAAGAGTTTGGGGGAGGATTTTGCTGCTTTCTTCCTTTTCTTCCATTTTTCTTGTCACTGGATTTTTGTTGTTGTCAGAATGCATTGGGTTGGGAGCAGTTGACGTGAGTTCGTCTCTTGTTAGTTCAGTTGGCATATGTGGAGCAGTGTTACCGAGGTGGATTTGTTTGTGCAGTTTTTTTTTTTAATTTTAAAAACTAAATAAAGTACATATGTAGTTGGTTGATAGTTATTGTGAATATGATATTATATAGGTATTTTCTGATTAAAAATTATGAAATCTAGTTGAGAGTTTAATATTTTTATCCTTTCCCACAGTAGATATTAATGAATGTTTTTAGTCCTCAGCTAAGATGTTGCAAACTATATTTAATATCAAATAAGCTATTGTGGCCTGCAATAAATTTAAGGAGAAAATTAACAAAAAAATAGGTTTTGGCAAAGATCCCTTGACAGTAATTGGAAAATGATTTCGATGCTTTCGAACAAGAAAAGTCAGGTGTCGATCAGTTAGATACATTTATGTGATATAGAAAATATGATGGAGCGCTCAATTTAGTTTAAATCTACTTCCTAAACAAGACCGTTTGTTCAATTCAACCGTCCATAGGTCGTTTAGTGATTTCGTAGGTTGGTAGCTTAAAAATTAAACCAAAAATGCGCAGAACATGTCTAACCCGTCCTTAGTTTTGAACTACATACCTACTTCATTCCGCCGCTTAAATTTTGGTGTGAAAATATTGCTGCTGCCGAATACTTTGATTTCCAATTAGGAACATTAGCAGATACTATTAAGTAAAAAACATATTTGAACCTCTCCGATAGCTAAAATCAACGTAAAAATTTTAGGTAATGAAAGTCCGAAAGTCAGCTAAACTCTGCAGGCTTCTCCCGAAGTTAATGAAAATTGTGTATACCTAGGTAATTTTTATAGCAGCTACTCTGAGCCTTTTTTTGTGGTAGCGCAGTAGCGCAGTGGTTAGTGTGCTGGACTACTGTGCGAGGGATCCCAGGTTCGATCCCCGGAAAAAACACAAATTACATCTTAAAGTTTTTTCTACTGCGCCACCTCTCGCGAACGTCTGACAAACATCCGCGAGTATGACTGTCATGAAAAAGCTTCTCAATTCAGCCGTTCGGACTCGGCATAAAATTGTAGGTCCCTTCCATTCGTCCCAAAAATAGAAACTCACAGAAAACGAATGGTTGCGAGAAGCTAGGCCTTGGGTGTCACCCGCCTGTTGCGAGCCTTTTTGATGTCTTATATAGAGACGGATATTAGGATAGACTTTTGTTATGTGAGTCCGCATTTTTAGATTTCTTAACAATTCATTTAAAATCATTTTTTGCAGCGCCGAAAAATAATCCCTTAATTAAATAGTGCGTGTAATATGAAAAAGTTTTGTAAAAGTGACATGAACATTGTTGAACATTTTTTGTATGTAAATTCGATATTGTGACTCTTTTACTTTGCTTTGCATTCAGAGCTTAATTAAAGACGCTGCTTGGCATCTCATCGATAAGCCTTGCAAAAGGTTCAAGAAAAATCAAATCATTAAAGTAATTTTTCCTCTTTCCGCTCACTGATGGTCATAAGAATTGGAGAATACCGCTGGTCTTCTGATATGCTTTCTTCTCTTTTCACCACTTTTGGCACGCTACTAAAGTTCATGGCATTTAAAGGACTCTTCCCAAGCAGCCTTCACAAAGTTGTACAAATTTTAGCTTTTCTTTCAAGATTCGGAACCAGGGCCGCCGCCGACATATTGAAAGACACTGTCGAAATGGTTTTACAAAATTTCTCAGAAAACTTAATGTTTTTGTCAATTGTATTATTTATTTTAAGGTCCACAAAATCAATTTTATTAAATTCTTTAGTATTGCCAAGAACTCTTGCAGTCGTGCGGTTTATATTCAAGTTTTCATTGGAATTTTTGATGAATGTGATATAGTTCTACATTTTTTAGGCATATTTTGCTTAATGCCTTGACGCTGATGAAACCAGAAACCTGCTAGTTTCGCATCTAGATCTGTTATGTCTGTTGTGAATATAGATGGATGTTAGATAAATACTTTTCGATGTATCTACCTATTCGGCAAATGTTTACCAATTGCTCAGCAATTTATTGGACATCAAAACAAAGAGCAATTGAAGCATATAGATTCTAATACATTGTTACGATCCGCAACGAGGTGGCAGCAATACGGCGGCCAGAATACACCGAAAGCAACACTTTAAATGTTCAATTCATCAAATACCGCCTGTTTAGATATCGCTGAGTAGATATGTTTTCGTCGACAATATTCATTATGTAAATTGAGTTCAAAAAGAAAAAAGACGGTGATTTAGGTATCTACCATTTGTTGGAAAAATTATTCCATACCTATATCCCATCTATATAATTTCAAGTTGAAAAATTCTTAGCTACTTCCAATCGTAGGTATTTGTAAATCATCAGGTTTTAGTGTCACTTGTTGGTTTGTCTCGGATTGTTAACAAATTTTAAGTTCATTGATCATATTTCGCTGCCCCCCATATTCCCAAATGCGCGGCGGATCGTATTGAAAACGATACCTCCATTTCGACCCTCTTCGCTTTTGGTTATTCTCAAATGCGAACGATGACGAAAATGATATTTCCAGTGCTTTCCAGTTTTTTCCATTCTGAATTGCAATTTTCCATTTATTTTTCCATTTTCAGCAACTACCCACCTGCAACATAATGTAGGACTTTGATTATCTTTATTTCTTTTCCTTACTCCCAAAATCCGTCGCTTTGTTCGCTGTTCAATTAAAAGAAAACTTCCCAATAATAATCATAAATAAAAAAATTAAAACAAACTACTAAACTACATACAATCACGTTAAGCAGGTCCCTCCTGTACTCTCTCTGTATCACTCTTTTTAACGAGCTCACAAACAATAATTGACCAACTAATCAACCAAACATAAAATATTTACCATCTCAACGGCAACTATATGCCAAGAAAAAAATACGAACAACAACAACACTTTTCGAAGTACAATCCCACATCAGTGTGGAGAGGCGGTGCCAGTGAGTAGCGCAGCAGCCGACCTGTCCATCTTCATGCGGATTCTTCTCAAAATGATTGATTTCTTAACTACCTATATAATACCCTCGCAAAATATCACACAAGCAACACTAGCAAACACACACTAGAGCACAAGCTCATGCTAAACGAATTGCTCTCCTCTTTGTTGATGCTTTCCTTGCCTTCCCCATTTGTGTTGTTATTTTGTTGCCACCTTTTCCACTGTGTGTAGTAGATGATTTCTTGTGCATGTTCTTTCATCTTTTCTTTTCGGTTTTCTGTTGTTTTCTATGATAAAGATGGAAGTAGTGGTGAGATTTGATTTGACATGCTCTTCGCTCTCTTTCGTTAAAAGGTGGTGATGGTGAAGTGTTGAATGTTGATTGACAGCTGGAAATGCGAAATGGCTGCAGTGTTTCGTTTTTTTTTTTTTTGCTTTATATTCGGATTCGATTTCAAACGTCAATTTTGACACAAGAGATATAGCAATAAATTGAAAAGAAGCAACAACATCAAGAGGAGGGGAGAAAAAAGACGCAATTTGATGCTAAATAGTTTCCATCTAGTACCTTTTTCTTATTGTACTGCAAGTGCAAAACTTTGTGTGGTGCTACAGTGGGTAAGGTACTCAAAAAGTAGGAAAGTGTTATCGATATACTGTGACAGAAATCTGACATTTATACAGAAAAAATGTAGATAAGAGCAGGAACGGTTATTCCAATTATTTATTTTTTAATTAAAACTTACACTTGTTTTTTTTTAAGTAATGCGTGACACAATATGTCAGATATGGTTGGTACACTTGGTTACGCCGCCGATAATATCTACTGTTATCTTAAAGAAAATTTGCCTCCCGTATGGTTACCGATTTGGGGGAATGATCTTGTAAATAGATATGTACAACGATTGTTACAAATTTAGACCTTTTTTGAGGCCACAGTAAGACATTTATTCGAATGCGAATAACATTTATTCGGCATTGACATTTATTCGGATGCTATGTCATTTTGACACCTACAGAAACAGAACACAGCCGTTTAGGTTAAGAGAGTTCTCTTACTCTCTACTCATATCCCAATTCGTCAGATCGCCGGGAAATTTCTGGTGCTTACCAATTCAGGTCATTGGACAAATTCATTTTTGATTGATTTGACAGCGGTGCCAAAAAAAAGTTAGAGGGGTACCTACATACTGTAGATTGAGGAAAAATGAAGCGTAATTATTTCGTGCACCCTAGGTACTCCGTTCCGCGGACTTCTGCTTCTGTGCAGATTTGGGGTTAAGGAACTCTCAGATAACGTGCCATTATTTTTTTACAAAATGTCAGAGGGCTAGGATGGCTTAATCAGCTTCAGAGTATGACAAAGCGACGAAGGATGAGCCCAAGGCCTACACAACAAGATAAACGGTGTTGCTTTCTGATCATTGAATCAGTTTATTGGACAGATTCATTTTTGCAATGAACCCAAATTAAGTTCCCAAATTCGCATTTTTGTATCAGAAATATAATATATAACTCAGTGTCGAAGTTTCGTCACAAGCCCCAGACCCTAAGCCCCGGTGCACACATGCGACATTTTAACGCGCGGGTTTTTCTCGCAGTACTCAATCTGCAGTACAGCGGAAACCTGCGAGTCTTTTCACCCGCGCGATGCCGCAGCGTCATTAAAGTGTCATCACACGTGTGTGTGCACCACTCAATTCATTTGTGAGTACTATAAGACGTAAAGGGGGTTAAAAAATCGCAAGTGTGCACCGTGGCTAACTCATCCGAATATTCTGAATAAAGTTACGATCTTTAATGCGGTACCTTTCGAACTCCGAACTGTGTCTAGTGTCACACTTCCACGTGTGTAAGTGCCAGTGAAAAAAATTTCAGTGTTGCCAATTGTCCTGAAAAACGTTTAAATTAATTTTTGTGATTTTGTCATATCGTCCAAAGTCTCTCACTTTAGACTGTTTCTTGAAAAATAATCCTTATAGTTCTGAACAATCATCAAACGTGTACAAATTTTTTATACAAAATGATTTCAAGTGGTAAACACTTTTTAACCTTTTTCTATTCTGCAAATCGAAACTTATCTCCTTATGTCCTTATCTACAACTCCTCAATCACTCATAAAAACACTTTTAAAATGATTTAACAACTATTATCAGTATCACAATAAAAACAAAATCTCTTACAAGCAATAAATCGTTTTATGTCCTGAAAATTACTTCCTCCTATTATAGTACACACACACACATTCGCATACTCCCAATTATTATATCGCCTGCAATCGGAAATCATATTGACTTCGCATCGACCACCCTCATAAAAAAAAAACAAAGAGTCCCGATTTTTATGTGCACTTTTACCTGTGAAGGAGAGCTGTTAACTGCTCCCTACAACAAACACACAAAACAATTTAGACAGACCTCCCGAGCAGATTACCAACTCAGTCCAAGATGATCATTTTTAATGTTTTGTCGAGACCATCCCTTTGGGTCATAAAAATATCTCTGAAAACCGTTTACGACGTTCAAAGTTTTTTTTTTTTTTTATATAATTCGCCTGACTTTTTGTTTGGACGGACGTTTGTTTATGTGCGCGCCTTGTGTCTGTTATACAACAGAAGGTCGTTGAAGTGATTGATTTGACAGCATAAATGTCAAAAATTTACGACTTTTGGTCATAAAGTTGAGAATTTTTTTCTTTTTTTTTTTTGACCAATTTTTCGATGAAAGGGAAGTTCTAACGCACATCTGGATTGTTTAATTTTACGTTTGTTTAATTGTCAATTGACGAAATGAGTTGACAAGCGTACAGATATACGGGATACACTCAAAAGAAGAATTATGCCCATCAAATGGACGATCGTTAGACGGGGTAACGAGCCTTTAATGTGCGCACACACACGCACAGTGTCTTTATCGGGCTATATACAATAGAGGCGGCTAATTAATAAAATTGTTTATGCCCTCATATAAGTGCAATATAACCCTTTTTATGGCGAGGGTGTTATGGCTGAACGCCGCGCCGTCCGCGCCGATCGTAATTCGCTGTTATTGTTGGGAGGCACTATACATACGGAAGCCGTCATATATCACACTCAGTGTGGTAGGTCTTGTACAGAAGTGCCAATTAAAGTGGTTTCTTTGGGTTGGGATGGTGTTTTAACTTACGCTTTGTGGTGAAATTGATGGCCTCGTCGTTAGGACGTAGTTGTATGTAGGCACGAGTTATATATTGTCCCTAGCTGAACATGATTTGCATTGAGATTTGAGACAAAGTGAAAGGGTTTGTTATATGTGTATAGCTCAGTCATCCTTCGGTCTATTAGCGTCGAGGGATTAGGATTCTCATGTGAATCCTCTAAAACGTCGATCTTCCGTCACTAAAAATAAATCGTCGGGAACAATCCACTTCCGGGTGGAGGACAGACGTCTATCTAATGTCATAATTTCATGGTACGTCTAGCGAACGTCTGACAAACATCCGAGAGAATTTATGTCATGGAAAAATTTCTCAATTCAGCCGTTCAAACTCGGCATGAAATTGTAGGTCCCTTCCATTCGTCCCAAAAATTAAAAACTTAAACAAACGAATGGTTATGAGAAGCTATGCCTATATGGTGCCTATACCTACCTATACCTACCTTTTGCGCTATCTATTTCTTGAAAGCCGAAAGAGGGTCATTCATTTAACGTGCCTAAGCCGGACACCGGCTCAACATTGAGTGCCTCTGGTTTCTCTACACGTGACACGACATTCAGATCAAGACTTCGGTCGAAGATGTCGGTGTAAATCTGTTAACTAATTCAGCTGAACCTTAGATGACAAAAACGGCGGGTTCTTTCTTATGCAGTTTGCTGTCAAATGATTTGGAACTGCCTCTGCATAGATAGAGCTATCGAACGGATAGACTAGTAGATCTGTAGAACCGCATTAAACTCGATATAAGACGGAAGGTGGCGGTGACTATTGAATACTAAAACAAAGTTAAAGGCTATTAGAAGTTCTGGAATTGACGTGTCGAATATGTTTAGCACTCCGCGAAGCGATCTTCTTTTGAACGATGTCTAATGTCGGAGCCAGCTCTCTCTATAACTACTCCTATTAGCCAAAACCTACTGGCAGAAATGGGAATGGACACACCGGCAGGGGAAGCCAAAGCAATTATGTAAAATTGACAGGAAAGCTGGAGATGTGCAATGGTTGTCTGTCCGTCTTGTCAGACGGTCATATGTCGCATTTCATTAAGTTCCATTTAAGAACGGTAGTACCTACGGAAAGGCATTAAGTTCGGGGATTTTTTTCCCTTATACTCCTAAAAAGTGACAAAGAGATTGTGGCAGGGTCGATAGAATTCGGTCGATCAATTGTTATACTGTCAACATCTGCACATTCGTCACCCCTATACTTACCCCCATAAGCTACATAAAAAAAACTGTCATTGCTTTTATCTCTGCGGCCCAATAAGGAACGACATCAACCGAAAAAATGAGCAGCGCCAGTAATTCAGGATATTCGCCAAAACATCCTCTCTTCCAGAATATATATCAAATTTAATCCCTTTCGTAAATAATTTTCGTAATATAAATAAATTTCAGCAAACAAAACCAGCACCAGTATAGAAGGAGACATTAATCCCCTTTCACATAAGCAAATCATAATGTTGGTCCCGTTTCTCATGCTTCGCGTCTTCCATCTTCCATTTCTTTTACTTTTTTTTTTTTGAATAATTCTAATCTCCTCATGAATATTCTGTTTCGTTTAATAAAATACAAATAGAGCGTCAGAGACACAGAAATACATATACACACAGCTAGCAAATGAGAAGCCTCGCAAATATGTATACAAAAAAAGAAAGGACGAAATGCGAGGAAAAAAAAAAGAAAAATTAAATAAATTACTTTCACCCGCGAGAAAGGAAGAAATTGAACTCTTCAACGCCGACGACGACCGAGGACGACGCCTGGAAGAACAACAGAAAAAGGTCACGCGCACTCTGCCAAGTGTCCGCATGGTGTAAGAAGAGGCTGGGTGTAAAATGTTGACGGCACAGCGATTACAGTGACAGGGATGATGCTGACGCGGACGACAACGGCGAAAGGACAAATGCGGGTGATGGAAAGGTCACTGAACAACCCTTGTCTATAGTATATACGGCCAGCGCCATCACCTACGCCTAGCGGCGGCGAAAGCAATTAAGAAAGCACACAATTTTCAAAGCGCTAGCAGTTCGTTCTCTCTTTATATGCGCGTCGTCGTCGTCGTCGTCCATCCATCTATCCTAGCCCAACCGTGATGTGTCCTTTTGAAGAAGAAAACCGTTGTTATCATCATCACCATGATGAAATGGAGAACAAACGAACAGAAAAAGAACACAATCGGGGGAGAGATTGTATATACACTACACACATAAACAGGGAGATGCTAGGGCAAAAAAGGCGAATCCACCCCTTCCGGGCATTCGGTGATGTGCCATCAGATCACAATTAAAAGAATTACTAAATGTTTGTTCGTCGTTGTCCTTTTTTTCTGCTGGGATTTTCAGAATGTTGGTGACGACCCAAGGGAGAGTTGAAATGTCTTTTTGGGCACAAAAAAAGGACATCGAAACACCACCAGCCCAGGAGGAGGGTTTGAATGTGTTCGTAGGCACATATATATATACACGCAGAGCAGTGAGACTAACGTGTACCTAATCTAATGATTTATATTTAGGTCGCCAGCCATTCATTACGCTTCATAATGAGTGATTTATGCGTGCTCATGGACATGGAGGAAAATTATCATAGGAATTGTTAAATGGGAATTACGTCGAGTTTTACTGCTGCGGATCTAGGTATGTCAGTGTGTTTGTGTGTTTCTTTGGCTCTCTGATGGATGATAAAAATGTGATGCGGCATTTTAGAGAAATTAAAAGGAGGAAGCCCGAAGGACAAGCGGTAGCAAAACTTTGATTAAAGTTATCCACAAGATGGGAGGAACATACTTCCGTTGGTTGGGTGTTATATGAAAAGGGGAAGCGCTGATTGACGCCAGACGTTGGTACGGCTCCATATGACATCTCAAACGTTAAACATTTTTTTGACCAAGTCGATTTCGACCGATCTTGTAGATCGAAAGTTTATTTTTTCTCGATAGGCTACAAGTTTTGCCAAAAATAACCTTCATCCTCAAAAGACAGACATGCCTTTGAAGCTTTCCAGTGGCGCCATGTCTAGATCAGAGCAGCTTGTGGCTTAGGCATAGGTGTAATCTAGCTTAAGTCAAAAAGCAACTCGACTAAATTGTAGGTATGCCGTGAGAATGAACGAATTGGTGGTCCATTTCTTGCATTTGAATTGTTCATTTGTGACGCTAGCCTAAGCTCACTTAGTTCCATTACGATTGACAGCACAAACTGCTAACGAATATATCACCAACTCAAACTGGCTTCGGAGTTGTAACTGGTAACTTGGAAAAAAATGTATGGCCAGCCAAAGTAAATGGGTTCGTTAGCGCTTGCAAGGGCGACCCAGCGACCGTTTTTCAAAACGTGTGGTTATGGTGACATCTGCTCAGAGAATGAGCCGGGAGTTAGTCATGTCTACGTGCCAAAAAGTAGCATCTGATGGCTCTCTATAAAAGGGCTTGTTTTGAATTTCTGCAGGCAGTCGGTTCTGAGACGTGGAGCTGATCACATCTTTTGGCGCATTTTGTGGGGCGTTTTTGAAGACGGTTTTTGAAGACGATTTTTGGAGCGGATTTTGGCGCGTAATTTTGCGGTTTTTTTTAAGGCGCTTTTGTCGAATTTTGTTGACGCGTTTTGGGCGCATTTTTTTGACAGGTATTTTGGCGCTTCTTTTGATTGTTTTTGGCGCCATTTTGGGCGCAATTTTATGTGCGTTTTTGGCGCGTTGTTTCATGCGTACTTTAGCAGGTATTTGACAGGTATTTTGGCGCGTTTTGGAGACATTAATTGGTTTGTTTTTTGGTGCTTTTTTGGCATGATTTTTGGCACGCTTTTGATGAGTTTTTAGACAGGTATTTTGGCTGTTTTTTTTTCACTTATTTTGCCAGTTTTTTTTAGGCGTATTGAGGCGCAATTTTTGACACATATTTTGGCGGATTTTTTGTAATTTATTTTGGCGCGTTTTTGAAGCGTAGATATTTTGGCGCGATTTTTCACACATATTTTGGCGGATTTTTTGTAATTTATTTTGGCGCGTTTTTGAGACATTATTTGATTTGTTTTTTTTTTTGCCTGCTTTTTTTGACATGATTTTTAGCGCGCTTTTGATGAGTTTTTGGACAGGTATTTTAGCGTTTTTTCACTTATTTTGTCAGATTTTTATGCGTATTGAGGCGGAATTTTTAACACATACTTTGGCGTATTTTTTGTGATTTATTTGGGCGCGATTTTTAACACATATTTTGGCGGATTTTTTTGGATTTTTGTTGGCGTATTTTGGCGGGTAACTATAATTCGTGCGCCATCATTAACCAATCGTCTCCATTTCGATCCACTCACCCATCAACCCCACCGGAACCTATAGTACATAACATACAAATAATTTACGACTACCACAGGGCGGAATAAAGATACAAGGACAACCATAACCAGAAAAAAAACAGAGAAAATCCCTGAATCCTGATGGGCTTTGATGGAAAAGCCAGAATAATATATAAAAGCAACGCCATTCCAACAATGAAATCAGCTGGCGCGCATACCCTGTACCCTGTATATAAAAATGAAAAAAAAACTCCTTCGAGACAAAACAACTGACTGAGTTGAGTCCCTCAATTTGGCAATGTCTCCAGCCAACCAATACATAAGAGGAGGATGATAACGCAAGAAGCATGTCACCCTCATCCCTGGCCTTTACGCAATATAACAAGAAATGCGTACATCAAAAAGTCGACAGGAAGAAGAAGAAAAGAATTGAACTGCCACACCAGTGAGTGATTTATTGCCATCAGGAAGATGGCGGTATACTATGGCATGTCCTTATACTTTGTGTGTTTTTTTTTTTTTTATTACCCTCAATGTGTTTGTTTTGTTTCATAGGGTGACAATGAACTCACGGCACAGCAGCAGCCACGGCCACCCTCATATAAAGTCCTTTGAATGTACAGTTTATGGTCTGATAATTGACGTTAAAAACAAAACGAAACGGTACAGCGACAACGACAACGACGCACGTTATATAGGCGACTCATTGAGGAAAGGACACTATTCTTTCTTGTCATTGTCCCAATGTACGAGGAGGAATTCTTTTATAATTTTCGATGCAATTTTGTACACACACAATTGTGACGGAGAAAGTTTTCATACCAAAACAGTAGGCGAGAGTTGTTGCATAAATTTTTGTTTTTTTGTTTGCAATTTGGGCATTACGAGTGACTTTCAGCGGGGATTCCTGGGGAAATACCGTTTTAAAAATTGAGGTTAGTCTTTAGTATACCTGTTTAGTGGCGGAAGATGATGTGTTACTAACCTATGCTTGTTGAAGTCCTTATGCGTTATCTCCGGGATCTAAAAAATCACGAATTTAAGTATGAGAGTAGCTCAATTGTAGCCTTCCCTAAAAAGCTTGCTAAAGGGTGAACAAAATCACGAGGTAAGCGTTGGATGTGAAGTTATATGGTCATTTGGGCTTCCTTTCTCAATATAAATGTAGACAAAATTGAATAGAAAATGTTTTAAGATCCGATTTAGGTTACTTCCACTCGTGGGAAAGATTTAACTTAAAATGGGTATAGCGATATTAGAATGAAGGCTTATGGATCACTCCAGATTCAACTACCGGTCCCTTTCACTTCCAGAAAGACAGTCTGCTTCTAGTTTTCATAGAAACTGTCAAAATGCGCTCAGTGATGAGTAATAATTGGAAACAAATCGCCGTCTTTCAGGGCAGCATCGATCGGTTTCGAAATCGTCTGTCCACTCTTCTCCACGTCCACCGAAAAGATTCATCACTTGAGGTGGTAGATAGCAGCGCAGCAGAAGAAATATACCCCTGCATCGTCGCTTTCTTCGAAGGATTGGATTCTAGGTTCAAACATCCGCGTCCGTGAAGATACCATAGTCGCACTTAATCTGGAGTGGATCAAGATCTATTTCTCTCAACACGTTCTCCTTTCCTTTCGGCAGAACCAATAGGACTAAAGTCTTGTGCCTTGTTAGCCCCAAGAAACGCATCAGCTATTGGGAAGAGTTTTTCTTCGCTTGATATCTATACCAATGTAATTGTGGATTTTGTCCAAATCCATCTTCGCCGCCTCAGTTTCAATACTTGCAAACGCGCCTTGCGACTTCACAATCGTTTAACAGCCTCCGTTGGGTGTTTTTGCGTGGCGTATATCCGATCCATATTTTGGTTATACTACAAGGTAGTGGTCCATATGGCCGCTTAGAACGTTCGAACATCCACTGGAGGCATGCAGTGGATGTGCATGCATGTGATCAATTCGGCTGACGGTTGTATGATCTAGAGACCGTCAAGTCGCCTAAGTGTGGAAATTGGAATCGTGTAATGTCCATGATGACGTTTAGCCCAGCAGCAAAGTCGATTAGCCTAAATCAGCCTGCACTGTGCTTTCCGACAGTTAGAACGAAAGATGCTTCCTTTCGTATACTGGCGTTAAGGTCGCCAAAAAAAATTCTGACGTCTAACTTCAGGCACTTATCGTATATGTCTTCTCGAAAAGATTGTAGAAGCCTTCCGTCATCAGTCTCCTCTGTAGAGTCGTGCGCACGGATCAGCATGATTTTTTTAAGTTTGCCTCTGACGCAGATTGTGACCAGCTGGAGGCTTAAATTATAGAAATCTACGAACTCTTGCCAAAGTCATCCCCTAATTACAAATCCGCATCCATATAAACGCTGACCTTTGCTTCATGCAACAGTCGCCGTGGTAAATCACATAGTTCTTCACTTTTGCGCTTGACTCATGTCATATTCCATCCCTCTGTCGGGATAGGTAGATATGTATACCATCCATCTATACTTTGTGCCTTCCCACGCTATCGACAAATTGCTCGGCTGTACGTTTCCTTTATGAGCGACTCATGTTAGACTTCTGAGACTCGAATCAGTCTTTCCGACTGAGCATTGCTTATACTTATCGGGCTCCCGACCCGTGAAGAGTTTTTGCTTGAGACACTGCAGCCTGCTTCCAGTTGTCAAGACCAAGCCCTCTGGCATCCGCGATGGATTGGTCTTTGAAACGGAGGTTCGGTCCTCCTTGTCTTCTCGAACCTGGGGCTGGAATTCGAAGATCCTCTTAGCATGTTTAACACTCGCGCTTATAAGTTTAGTCAAGTCCGATTGAGAAAGACCAGATATTTGCTCGGCTGTGCGTTCCCTTTATGAGGGACTCATGTTAGACTCCCGGGACTCGAGCAGTCTTTTCAGCAGAGTTTAAACTCGGGCTTATTATAAGTTTATCAAGTCCAGTCCGCATGAACAAGACCAGTATCCGGTGGATATTTGCTCGGCTGTACGTTCCTTTTATGAGGGACTCATGTTAGACTTCTGAGTCTTTCCGACAGAGCACTTATCAAGTCAATTCAGCATAAGCAAAACCGCAGTCCCTACTCGGTGGATATTTTCATAATCATCGTTAAAGTTGAACGGATTATTCTGGTGTGGCATCTCAGACTGTTGAGTGTCTCCACTCTTTCCAAACCCTGAGCATCGACCGTCTCTCTCTCTCTCTCTCTCTCTCTACCCATATCTATCCTGTTTATACAAAAAACCCATCAATGCAACATTAAAATCCCTTGATTAAAATCAATTCCTGCTAAACAATAAATTAGCCGATTCAAATATACTGTTGAGCGTGAGTGAATATCTCTCGCTCTCACTTGACTCCGTTCATCCCTCTTTGGTGTAATAAAATTTCAAATTGATTAAAACTTTCTTTCTTATGTTTTTTTTTTTCATCAAAATCAACCACAAATACGACACTCGCCCCTGTCTGGCATTTCTTGTTCCTTCAAGAGAGCTCTTACCCAATCAATCCAATTCGATTGAATTGATCTCTGGCTATGTTACAAATTTACAATACAAAGTATCTTCAGCATTATTTTTGAGTATATTCCGAAGTAATCATAATTTATGACTCATCCAACCATAAATTTGAAAAATGAACAAAAACCAGAAACCGTCACAGACGAAGAGTTTGAGAGACTGCTGCTTGCTGACACCATCATGTGTGTCTGTATGTGTGTGTTTGCCTTTCTGCTGGTTTCCATCTAGCTACACAAAGAAACCGATAGAATATTACATAAATACAATTTTTTTTTGTTGCCCATATTTTGATAGATGACTGACATAATTTATTGTCAATTGATTTTTATGACAGAACACATTATGGCACATCGCCATTTTGAAATACGAACAGAAGAAAAAAACTGAACAACCCAAACCCATAGGGGGTGAATCTAATTTAAATTTCAAAACAACTTGTGCTCAGCCACCCCCTGACAACCTTACACCCGGCGCCATTATTCAGGGCCAAAGTAATTAAGAAGGGTTGTGCGCGCTACAGCCGCCTACCTACTACTACGCGTCGCTTGGAAAATCTCCCAATGGCAATTCAATCAATCAAAAGTACTGACATCCATTGCCATTTTGTGCTCCCTTTTCTTGAAATGTTTTGCTTTTGAGTTTTCTATTTTTTTTTGAAAATTATATACACTGAGGGTTGTTGCTATAGTTGTACTCAGTTGTATATATATAAATTTTTTGGGGGTGAATTTGCCGCTGAGGGACTTATAAATATTTTTTAATTGCCCTACACACACAGAAATAAAACGAATACACAGTCAAATTGTTGCTAAGAAAATGAAGAAGAAAAGTGGAAAAGTTTGCTACGGATTTTGATTATAAATTTTGTACTTTTCATTCTTTATTTGTATACGAAGGAGACGATGGCTGGCATTAAGCAGCATTGGCACAGGGGTGGATTTTGTAAGGTCAGGTCGCATTTTAGTTTGTCGAAATGTATCGCGATGTTTGTTTTAAGGGTTAAGAAGAAATACCATTTTTTCGGTTCGGAGAAGAAGATCCCTTTGAACGGGAAAATCTGTGCTTTTTTGATCGAAATTCCTTATATTTCCCCTCCGAACTATGTAAGTGAGTAGGTTTGCAAACTTGTACCAAAAATCAATACATTAAATGCCCACAGTGGTCAGATGAAATTCGGGCCCAAAAAGTAGATTTATCTTAAGTTACTACCTAAATCTTTACCTTTAACAAAAACGCCTTAATTTGATTATTTGAAATTATGGTCAGAATTAAGTACGGCCAACGAATTTTAGAAAAATTCGACTTCCCAACGACCAAAACAATTCTGAACATTTTGGAACTAGTAAAGTATGTGAGGGCAAGTTTCCGAAGCACAGTTAAACCTAAAATAATTAATAAATAAATAAATGTCCAAATTGTACTAAATTATGACACAGACTGGGGGGAAAATTCTGAACTACCTATTGAAATGCAGAATTTAAAAAACAAAAATTCTGAGCTACCTATTGAAATGCAGAATTTTGAAAAACAAAAATATTGAAATGCAAAATTTTGCTGTATAGATTTTAGACAAAAATTAAAATTCCGACAATTTGTTCAAAAATTGGTATCAGATGAAAATTTGCTTTCTATTACCTATTTCGTATATTTGTATGAATAATCTTCGTACAACAAAACCGATGGATAAGATATATGTATTGGCTTCACATTTAAAGCCAAAAATATGGCCACAAATTTGGACCCTCGTACCTACGGCATAGAGAGAAGTTGAAAATTTGTAAAACTAAAGTCAAAATTATGGCCGGTCAAAAAGTGATGTCTCTTAATATGAACATTCGTTGACCAAAATTAGTCCGAATTTTTGGCAATACCTAGTTAAGTATAAATTGTTGCTGAATTCAGTGCGTAGCCATTTGTGTTTTCGACAAGTTTTTGAGAAAGCAGAAAGTGAATTGAGTTTGCCATCGAATTCAAAATATTTTTTTAGTGATTTGATGTTGGTCCATCCAGACTGTTTATTTGTAAATAATAATTTGTTTTTTTTTTTTGTCTATTCTGTTCTTTAAAGTGTCTAGAGAATTTCAATCAACATGTTTGCTTCCAAATGTTTATTGTTTTTGTTTCTGTTCTGTTCTTAAAAGTTTCTGTACCTCCAACCAACATGTTTCTTTGCAAATATTTATTGTTTTTGTTGCTGTTTTGTTCTGCGAAATACTAGTTATATACTTCCAACCAACATGTTTGTTTTTGTTTCTGTTCTGTTGTTTTTTTGACTGTATAGTGTTCTGTTGTGTAAAAACTAGTTGGCGCAACAGGTCCGTATAGGGTAGGTACTCTAGACCTAGCTTCTCACAACCATTCGCCTGTCTGAGTTCTTATTTTTCGGACGATTGGAAGGGACCTACAATTTTATGCCGCGTTTCAATGATTCCCAACAGATTTTCACAATGAAAATCAAAAAAAAAAAATCATCGGTCGTCGAAATATCTTCAAAAAAGATCAAATTATTATATCGCCTTCAAACTTGTCACAAATTTTTCTTATTTTTAAAAAAAAAGGGGCGCCTTAAACGCCCAACAAAATAACTCTCTTAAAAGTCACCCCTGCTATCTTTACCAGCTCATATTCATTTCATCCACTTATACACTGTGAATTGGCCCAATTTACAATAAATTCGCGCGCCAAAGAAAAACACACAGACAACCAGACTATGGTGTAAGTGGCCGGAGACAGAGAAAAGGTCCTTTAGCCGCGCATTTGCCTTTCTATCAAAAACATTCAGGCTGAGTGATTGCGACGGGAGTTTAAACTCCCCTTCCTCATCTTGGCTAAAGGTTCTTAGGGTACGGTAAGAAAAAAAAAATACTGATAAACTGCCTAACCAGAAGCCCCATCACTGAGTTGCGAGTTGCTTCTTTTTGTATTTGTGTCTGTGTGTCTATTTGGCAAAAGATTTGCAAATGAAAAACACTCGCATCCAATCTCACCCCCGTGCGCTTGGTTTTTGTTTAATTTTTCACGGTGAGGAATGAGGGTGGTATATAGTATATATAATGAGTGATACTCTGTGTATCCTGGTGCTGTAGGGTGCAATAATTCAAGAAAATAATGGCCGTTAATTTTCATAGTCTTCCTGGGTATACAAACGGCTGTAGCTGGTAAGGTGCGGAGAAGGGCGACTAAAAATCGGATCCCCAGTACATTTGAACCGGTCAGAGAGGGTCGTCGTCGTCGTCGTTTTCTTTTCGACCCCCCTCCCTCCTAGCCATTGTGTAATTGAAGCTACTCATCTTGGAGGGGTTGGGAGTTGCGATGGAAATGAAATATCTCACTGAGGCTGATGGAATAAAAGTGCAGGAAGTCAAGTGACAAAGATTTGTGAGTCCTAAATGGGCGCATGGGGGGCAGCGGGAGGGGCGCATATAAACTGAAATGACTTTTACTTCCACCTTAAATATATTATTATGATGAAAATGGAAATTGATGTGGATAATTAAAAGGAATAAATGACTCGAAACGCGCGCTGTGCAAATAGGCGCACACAATACACAATATCTGTGCGTATAAAATAGCAAATTGGGAAATTATTTATGAAAGAGGCAGTATGTGTCCCTCCGATATAGACCCACGCATATGGGTCATGAAGCAAATTTCAAATGTCCTTCTAAATAACATAACATCCAACTAAAGGATACACAATTTCCTATAAATAAAGTGAACTGTCAAACATGTTGTTGTTGGCGCACAAATAATAATCAAAATTCGTCTGTTCCTCAGCCAAGTTAAATCCAAAAATGTTCTCCAATTAATTTATTGTTCACCCATACATACATACAGAACATATGAATATATCCTTATTAGAAATCGAAAACAAAAAAAACAAGTAAAAGTGTTATCATCGGCCTGGCCGATGCTTTGATACCCTCCACTGCATAAAAGTTTTGTATGGTAGGTAGCAAAACTACCGTCGAGTCGTTTCGATGCTATCGTGCTTTAACAGACAGAGAGAGACGTGTGTCCAATAGTGGTTTTGTATGGGAGGTAACAGAACTACTTGACCGACATGGACCATTTTTAATACAAACTTGAAGGTCATAAATATAAGACCTCTCACAAAATTTCATTCGCCTATGTCGAATCGTTTGGACGCTATCGTGGTTTCAACAGACAGAGAGACACATGGGTCTAATAGTGGTTTTGTATGGGAGGTACCAGAACTACTTGACCGACATAGCTCATTTTCAATACCAACCTGACGACGGTAAAAAGAAGTCGTCTCACAAAATTTCATTCGCCTAGGTCAATTCCTTTGGACGCTATCGTGCTTTCAACAGACAGACAGACAGACGGACAGACAGACAGACAGACAGACAGACAGACAGACAGACAGACAGACAGACAGACGGACATGGCTAAATCGATTCAGAATGTGATCCTGATTCAGAATATATATACTTTATAGGGTCTCCGGTGAATCCTTCTTGGCGTTACAAACTTAATGGCAAAGTGAATATACCTTCCTGTGGAGGGTATAAAAAAATTGGAAAGACAAACCACAAACAATCATTGATCAAAGTCTTAGCAGAGAAATTCTGACAGATTTATTGATATAATAATGTATCTATGTATGTATCTATGGGTGTGCAGCAGCAGCAGCAGCGGCATTTCAGTTATGAATCTTCTTATTTCTATATTCCGCCCAACTCCGTCGTATAACTTGGATTTTATGATAATTTCGTTGATTTACCCTCGTCCTTTATACTATACTTCTGATGTTGCCTTTGCTGGTGCGCCGTCGACGATGAAAATTGATGGAAAATCCGAATGAAGAAAATCGACAGAGATGTTTATTTATCGAATCAAAACGAAAAAGAAGAAGACGACGACGACGACGACCAAGACAGACGCCATAATCTCTCACAGAAGATCAACCGATTTATAGAAAAAGATAGGTGGATTCGATTGGATGTATATCACTGCGAGGTTCAAAGACTGCTGCTGCTGCTTCTTTTGGGGCATATCGAATTGAATCTGAGTTATTGGATATATGACTTGGCGGAGAGTGTTTCTTCTTATTCCTATCAGAGTGTTTAGAGATTTCACTAGGTTAAGGTAGGAACGAAATTTGTTGCGGTCGATATTGGGAGACGAAAATGGGAACCAATCTGTAAGTATACCTACTGCAACAGGAAGCTGATGAAAACCGACGAAAATGCTAGATTAATCGGGAGATCATTATTGAGATTGTCTTCTTTTCCTTATTTTTACAAAGTTGTTAGCGGTGATGCAGGTACCCATTTTTTCGGAAATAATTGCATATATAAGGGGTGGGCCAAATAAGAGTTTCTTTTTAAAAATAAAATAAAATGAACAAATTTTAATTTTTTTCGATGTTTTATGGCTTTATTAGTAAGAGCAAACATTCCCATTAATTATGGAACACAACTTCGTCCAAGTGGCCTTTTTGATGGTTTCAGGCTGTAGCTAACGGATTGCTTGGGTGACATTGGCCTTAAGTGCTTGAGTCGTTTCCGGCATAACATCAGCCCTTCACGGTTCCCCACAAAAAAAAAATCTAAAGGGGTCAAATCGCAGCTCCGAGGCGGCCAATTGACATCGCCAAGACGGTTGATAATACGATTTGGGAATTGGTGGCGCGCCATCCTGCATGAACCAATGGTCGTCCAACTCCATGTCTTCAATTTCAGTAAAAAAAAGTCGGTTAACATTGCTCTGAAATGTTGTTCCAAGTTTCATTTTCGAAGGAAAATAGTTCACTCCACAATCCGCACCAAACTGTCACTCTCTATGGATGCATTGGCACCGTACGACGCCGATGGGGAGAATGTGTTGTCCACTAGCATACCAGTCTCACGAACTTTTTTCACAAAGTTGCGTAGCTACAGCAGGCGGGCTGGGTGCTTCATTTCGGCCAAAACTTATTTTCAAAAAACGCACTGTTTGGGCTACACAGCACTCACTTTCGAAATAAGTTTTCAATTTTTCAACGTTCAGCCGTAAAGCAACACATTTCGTTCCGCGGAAGTATGATACTGACTTTCTGTCAAGATTTCGGGCGGGAAATAGCTGTCAACTCGTAGAACTTGTGTAGATACATCTAGGGACGCTGTTTAAGCGTGATAACGTGATAGGGCCTCACTGAGAGAACTATATACTTAAACGGAATAAAAATCTAAATAGCAGAAACTAGTTCGATAAGATTGTGACATGTGTGACTGTATCTGGTCGGTAATTTAAATCTTTCGTCTAAATACTTTACTACCAAATGTTCCATTGAATATAGAGAAAGAATGGCGGTTGTTTTTAACAGCAGTGATTGCTTCTGTAGGAGATTTTTGTGGAGCATGGCCATCAGAGAGAAAGAAGAAAAGGGCCTTTTTTTGTGGATTCACATATGTGTTTTTCGAGCCTCAAAGTTTCGAGAAGCCAAATCCCCCAGGCTTCTCGAAACGTTGAGGCTCAAAGAGCTTACAAATTGGCTATAGCCAAAGAACGGTCTTTGGAGTGTGTAGTTCGGTGAAAAGTTTGAGCGTGATCAGAGATCTTGAAGTCAGGTTTATCATTCATACCATCTTAGAGGAACAAAGTGTCATATCATTGAAGGAGTTAAATCCGTAGACAGTGCACTTCGTTTCAATGAGAATGACATCTTGCGTAGATGCGATCATTCTTCTGGGTTCCTCAATCTAGAACATCAGGGCATTGAGGATGACTTATCCATCTCCTTGGGCAGGCCGCAAAATAGTCTCACCATAGAAGAAAAAGGGAATTTTAAATCTCTAAAAGTTGGCAAATTTACCGCCCATAAGTGCTCAATGCCCTATTTGAAGAGGAACTTAAATGGCTCCTTAGTGTCACAAAAGCGCAATACCCGTGATCAGAAAGTGCGCCTTTTCTAGAAAGCGGATGTCGTCTCTAGGCAACTTGTTAACTCTAGATGTTGATGGAGTTCCATTGAAACGGGTGGAGTAGAAGCTTAGTCAGGCTGTGGTCAGTTCTAATAAGTTCATTCGGTTCAATCAGAACGACCGAACTTAGGGTCAAAGTTACATATAAGTTGGCGGTACCCTAATGGTCGTGATATTTGCCAGTAGACCAAAAGAAAAATATTGCGAATACAAGCTGCAGAAATAAAATTCTTTTGCTATATTGCTATAGAGTGTCTCGAAAAGATCGCATAAAGAACACCAAAGTACGCAAAGCCAGTCAATGTCGAGCAGCTACTTGACTTATCAGAACGGAGCGATCTGTGCTTCGTTTGTTTGGTCACGTTAAACTGATGTTGGACGTTGGCGTCCTCTAGATATTCCCAATCTCCTCTGCACTTATGGAAATTGCTAATTGCACCTGGTGCTCAAATTTCGCCGGCGAAAAATCGAGATGACCGAAGGCAGTTGAAGGATTTCGACTATGAAACGTTTTCCTACATTCAGTAACTCCTTGTTCGTCGTATTGCCAATGTCAATAGGTACACTGATAGAAATCACCACTGCACGATGCGATGGACTATAGTTTCTAGTCTAGTACATCGTGTGGAAACTATCCCATTTGCCTTTCTGTCTGTCTCGGATAGTTCGACGAGGTTCCGTGCAGCAATATACGTACCAATTTTTTAGTTCAATGCATGTACCTATGTCGAATAAAGATCTTCTCTCTTGTCAAGACATAACCTAACTCTGCACTGTCTTTTTAAGTTCCATCCCGTCAGACTATATCCACTCTAAACAAAGTACCGATGACCCTGCACGAAAAACAAACCCAACTTCGCCTTACTTATCTCGAAATGATAAGTTGAGCAGTCATGACACTTTTTTGCTGTTTCTTTTCTTTTTTTTTTTGCCGGAAATTCCTTCTCCTCATAGTTTATGTCAAAAACGTATGTCCCTCCAAATGAGTCGACTTCAACTCTTGTAGACACACAAAATTGTTTTCTCTCATCCAAGCCGTCTGTTCGTCCTTATAAACTTTTTTGATCCAAAAAAAAACAAAAAAAAAAAATAAAAACTGAAGAAAATCTCCAAAGAGAATGTCAACTAGAATATGAAGACACAACTGCTTAGCGCGTCTGGGACGCAAACGCGCAACACCAACATATACAGACGCTGAAAATGACAGCTATAAATTAGAAAGTTATTTTTCACTTTGTCTTCGTCCTTATGCCGCGGCGTTGTCTATCCAAAAAAAAAAAATCCACATCTCTCCAGTCTCCTATTGACCATTGATAGGATAAAAGAAATGAAATCTGTCCAAGAGAATCTAAATCGAAATCGGAATCATGATGAAGAAATTAACGCTGAAGACACAAACACTAACACACACACATACAAATAGATAGACAGACAGAAGACAAGACGGGACGACACTATCATAAAGAAAACAAAATGGTTATTGCATTGGAATTAACCATTGGAAATTGGAAATCTGACAGTGATCGGTTGTGATGAGGGTTATTTTTCTGAGTGAATCGCCCTGTTGTGCGTGCGCGCGTAGACATTGTGAGGACAACGACAACAGAGCCAACTGATTGGAGGCAATATTTCTCTGTCCCCGTGACCATTATCATTTAATTATGGATATGGCAATGGCGGTGACATTGAGTTATGCTTCAGTGGAATGCGTTTGCGTCTCCTTTGAGAGAACTCTGCTGACTGCTGCTTATCCCATCAGGAGCAAGAAAGTAGGTGCGGTGTGCTTTTTAAGGAATTTACGTTGATAAACACATAACATGGTGGATGGATCTGATAGTGGTTGCGTGTTTTTACAAAAAAATTACTTCAAAATGGAATGACTTCAAAATGTCAAGTTGAAGTGGGAATGGTACGATGCTTAATTTGGGAGTTAGGTTTTGAGTTTTCAGGCTTTGTGCAGATTCATTAAGAGGTAGATTCAATATTCCGGATTTAAGGTTAAGTTGGGGTCATATTTGGCAAAGCTTTTGAATGAATATTTTATAACGAACAGGGGTTGAATGAAAGTTCTTTTAACTGCCAACGTTCCTATACTGAAGTTACTCTTACTTTTGATGAACTGGGCGGGCTTTGGGCTTACCAACTTGTCGTTGAAAATAAACTACCTCGGGAAGTCGGTGGTAAATTTGAACACAGACTTCCAACGCCACCTTAGGTCTTAACCTAACTTTTCATCAACCCTTTCTTCTTTCGCTGATTTGTGGGCAAGTTCGTGGCGCAAGCATTTTTGAATGCAAACGCACACATTTTTGTAATTCGACATTATTTCCAATCGAAATGGAAATAAACACGATTCGACCTTATTTCCTTCGACTTTATTTCACGGCACGGAAATTCTACTTTCGAAAAAATGCCCTTTCACAGCGAAGAATCATGTGCGTAGACAGGTAGGGGCAGAGGTGGTCATGGCTCCCCCTGGAAAGTATAATAAAACGGAAAAGCCAAATGCATTCTAAATGTATAGACCAACTTAATGACTCCAAAAGGAGGAATCTAAGAAACAAAATATTGCCCATAATCATTCCTCCCATAGAAGGCTTAAGCGCCGAACAGTTTTTGAGCCATAATCGGTGAAATCCACTGCGGTAATTCGGGGATTTAAGAAGTTACAAACCGATGCCTAAAAAATCAACTAGTAGAAGAAGCAAACATTTATAGTGATCGTAAGAGCTGGCCCCTCCTAAGCTCACCCCTGAAAAACATGCGCTAACTACGCCAATGGAAACAGCGAAAATAATCTTCCGCTCGTCATACTCCATTGGACTTTATTCCTAGTTTCATCCCAGCATTAAACAAACAACTGTCGCTGACATTGTCCCTATACCTATAACAGACCATCCCCATCCCACAATACAACTAGCACCAGCAGGTGTTCCAGTGATACGACATTGACCGAATAGGCCATAAAATAAATTTCACCAATAATGGTTGACGATACTTTTTTTAATTTTATTTTATTTATTTATTTTCA
Organism: Cheilosia soror; assembly: GCA_949372485.1. Lineage (NCBI taxonomy): Eukaryota > Metazoa > Arthropoda > Insecta > Diptera > Syrphidae > Cheilosia > Cheilosia soror. The sequence continues at coordinate 4,996,136 of OX443564.1, forward strand.
ATGAAATTCATCCAGTGGGATGTTACTTAGTCCTTGGGGCGCTCTTCTCTTTGGCTATATTTATGTGAATTTCAGTTAAATGAACTAAATAACTCGTATTACCAAAGATGCGCCCCAGCAACCCAGCAAACACCGCGCGATACAACTTGTACGTATCCATTTTGATGAACTGTTATTGCCACGAACACGATGTCGATGAAACTTGCGATTGGGACCTTGATTAAGTTGAAATTATGACTGATAAGATGAAGTGGCTCTTAGGTGCTATCTTCTCATGCAATTATCATTACCATGTAGATAGATGGCCAAGAGAGAGGTGGGCTGCTGCTGCTGCAACACCGCATGCATCGTCAAATAATGTGGGTAGCTGCGGTCGTATCGCTGACAGAGATCCCAAGAAGCAAATTGAGTTGCCTTTGTGTATATATAGATCGGTTGGCTTATATATTATTGACGATCACGCGGGATGTTTCTCAAATTAAAGTCTCGATTTCGATATCCATTGCGAGGTGATTAAGCAGTAGGAGAGGACTATTTTAAATAGGAAATGAAGAAGATGTTTGTTGCGATAGGATGGTGAGAAGTAGAAGGGGGGAGGGGCAGATTTCTTAGAAGTACAGTATCGAAATAGGAAATTCACTCAATCTATAGTCAATAGTCTTCTAAGTGGACGGCCAAAGGCTAAAGCAACTCTAAAGTTTTTACAGAGGCGATGCTTTCTTAAAAACGCGCGTTTCTTAATTTAGTTGATGGATTGGATGTCCATATTTTTGAGTGTGTTCAGTTCAAAGTTCTTCAATTTGTTTTTCCAAAGAATGGAAGCTAAAATAGAGAATTTATGTAAATGAGAAACAGTACCGGACCAAGTACAGAACCTTGGGGCACACCAATGGTACTCTGGTTTGTGGGCTACATTTTCTAATTATTTTACCAAGTTTCACATAGTGTGTTCTATTTTAGCTGGCACAAAGATTGAGCTAGCTTAGCTATAGAGTCGTGTTGACTGAGGCCCAAGTCCACTCCGGGCTGTGGATAAGTAAGTAAGGCCAGTTGAGGAAGTTAAACGACCCTAGAAAAGTTTCTGTCGAAAAGTTTTCTGAAACCCTCGATTTTTTGGGCTCTAGCCCTATCTTGTGGGGCTTCATCTTCGGCAGGCGGCAACAACAAATCGTGGCCAACTATCCTTGTTTTTGATACGCAGACATATCTTCTCTTCTCAGTTTCAGCCGTTGGTTGGTTGGTTGCTTGAAAGAGCCTGCCAGCTGGGAAATGCCAACACACTTAGACCAGCATAGGTCCATTGTTGTACCACGAAAAACGGATCACATAAGATCTTCCTACTAGTTGAACCAATTTGAGCTCTTTATAAAGCATGAGAGGCTTATGATAGTTTCAGCCACTGATCCTTACTTTACTTACTTTTACTTTTGGTGGCGCTTACAGTCCAGGGTGGACCACGGCCACAACCAACAAGCCCCTCCAGCCAGCTCGGTCCCTCGCCAGCTGCCTCCAGTTACGCACACCAAGTTGGTTGAGGTCGTTCTCTAATTGTGCGCGCCACCTAAGGTGGGGTCTTCCTCTGCTGCGTTGTCCCTCAGGGGTGGATTCGAAGACTCGTCGGGCTGGTGCGTTGTTGTCCATACGCTCCACGTGTCCCAGCCATCTCAGCCGTTGTATTTTTAGCTTTTTGACCAGGTCAGCGTCGCTGTATAGCCCGTATAGTTCGTCATTAAACCTTCTTCTCCGCACTCCATCGTCACAAACTGGACCGAATATCACTCGAAAAATTTTTCTCTCAAAGCAAAGAAGGTATTTATCCGCTTTTGAAAGGGTCCATGTTTCTGCACCATACAGCAGAATCGGGATGATTAAGGTCTTATATAATATCTCCTTGGTTATATGAGAGAGGGCTTTACTTCTTAGATGCCTTCTTAGCCCGAAGAAACAGCGATTGGCAAAAGTGATTCTTCACTTGATCTCTGCGCGCCGATGTCATTTTGCGAAGTGATAGTGGAGCCCAGGTAGACAAAGTCCTTAACTACTTCGAAGTATCTGTCCATCGTGACGTTTTGTCCGAGTCGCCGATGTTGATAGTCCCTTCTCGTTGACAGCATATACTTCGTTTTGTCCTCATTAACAGCCAGACCCATCTTCACCGCCTCCGTTTCGATGCTTGAAAATGCGCCACTGACAGGTCGCCGCGTTCTCCCAATAATGTCAATATCATCAGCATAGGCAAGTAGTTGAACTGACTTTTGAAAAATTGTACCTCTGGTGTTGGCTTGTGAGTTTTGTACAATTGCTTCAATAACGATGTTAAAGAGCGAGTACATGATAGCGCGTCGCCTTGTCTTAAACCTTTTTCGACATCAAATGGATCGGTGGTGTTCTTGCCGACTTTGACGGAGCAGCGAGATTTCTCCATCGTCATCCTGCATAGACGGACGAGCTTTGCGGGGATGCCAAAACTTGACATGGCCTTGTATAATTCTTACGTATATACGCTATCATAGTCGACTTTAAAGTCCATAAAAAGATGGTGTGTATCGATCTGAAATTCCTGGGTTTTTTCCAAGATCTGCCACTGATCCGGTAACTCTTAAAGGGTCCGTCGCTATGGGTTTAATATGGGTTTTTAAAATCTAGTGTAGCATGCGCTTTTCAACAACGTTTTCTTCTTTCGCTGATTTGTGGCAAGTTCATGGTTCACATTTTCATCCATACGTCGATAATTTCCATTAAAAACGTTTTCGAAAAAAATGCCTTTCACAGCGAACGTACCATGTTCGTATACAGGTAGAGGGGCAGGGGTGAGCATGGTTTCCCTTATAAATTTTGAGTGTATACTCAAAATGATTCGAAATGTAAAAACTTAAGGAACTTTTATATAGGAAAAGGAGTTACTCATCTTTGGAAATGAAGATTTTCCAACGTTATGCCGTGATTTTTTGTGCAGCCCACCACTTATGTACAAGTTAAATGACCTCAATATGTTAACGGCTTCAGCTGCATTCTTTCTAAAATTAAAGCCGCACAGGCTAAATTTAGCACCAGTCATTCAGGCCATCACTTATATCACCAAGTTGTATAACTGCAGTGCATATACTTAGCTCAATTCCTTCCGCACAGAACTTTAAGAACCAACCCTCGAATGTTGAACCGTTAAAACTGCAAAACTCCTTATACCTACATCCGCCGCACAGCACATGCCATTTGATGGAAATTGATTGCAATCAACGACATATCTGTCACAATTTACGTCTTCCAATTTATGGACCTTTTTGTTTGTAATCGTCCTCTCATCGCTCTGTCGATCGTTGTCATTTAATTGATTACATGCCCAACCTGATTGGAATATACACCGCACTCGTACTCACCAAAGATCAAAACCGACGACATATACGCAAATAAAAATCATTTTCATTTTATATCACCCCGATCGCCATACCCTAACGATGGATATTTATTTTATATCAAAAAATTTTATTAAAATATTTTTATCACCCCTCCATTAAGGCGGCTGTTGATGGAGCTTTTTCTCGTCGTGATGTGATCATCGAATGTGGTTTTGACAGGTTCAAGGAACCCCCAATGGATTTCCATATCCACACAGACAAACACACCAGGTAATTGATGCGTGGGGATGACTTGTGCAAATGGCAAGACGACAGCTTCATTTTGATGGAATTCCATTCGTGGAGGTTTTACGATTCTCTTCAGGAGGAGAACGGACGACACACGCACAGACGGACAATTAATGCATTTCCTTACCTTTCACAAATTTAAACGGGGTCTGGGGGGGGCTGGGGGACAGAATTATTAAATTAATGCAACTCCAACATGTTGGGTGTAATTTTGTCCAATAATTTATTTATGACTGTGGGTATATAATGTCAGCCGTCAGGAGGTGGAGGAATCTGCGATGACGATCGTTAAAATGGACATCATCATCTTCGTCAGGATTAAATATACGATTTTTGTCTTTAATCTCGAGTTGAAGAAGGCTTATATGTTGAGGCGGTCGCTGTGTGCGTATAGCATGTGTATGTGCCTGACTGGGGGCATTGTGGACACAATTTAAATGTCGTAAAAGTTCTTTTATTTATTTGCCAAGTGAATTGAGGAAGTTTTACGATTGGACTGTTATAGGTCTTTGGTGTCTTTGGTAAATGTTGCTGCTGCTGATGGAATGATGTTGAAGGCTTAAGTGCTGAAGTTGTTTGAGTTGTTCAGGTGGATTTCTTTTATTCGATGCGGACATGTAATAATTTTTAATAACATATGTAAATGGTTTTAGTTTTGATGGTTTTTTGACGTTATAAGTTTACATATATACGGAATGGTTGACCTCATGTGGCATAAAATGACTATAGCTGAAGTTTTAGGGACGTTGACAAATTTACTTTGTTTGTCACCTACTTTGCAACTGTAGCCCTTAAAAAAGCAACAGATTAGGGATTGATTTTGTCTTTAAAAGGTGATCTCCATAATGAAAACAAAGGACCTAACTGGCGGTCTTAGCAAAGCAGTGAAAACTGTCTAGAAAACTAAATTGTTTCTAAAGGGTCTTTCATTAAGGACCTGACAACTTTTTTTTAAATAAAATGCAAGCTACTTGAGATATCTAAAAAAATTATTGGCTTGAATTACCATCAAAACATTTATGAATATAACTCGACTTCGTTCATATGTCCACCACGCGAACGCTGCATACGTTGAACCCAATTTTCGATAACTCAGCCGCTATTTCTCGTTCAATATTGCCTCTGAGCTCGTCTAACGTCGCCGGCTTGTTGGCATAGACCAATGATTTAATGTAGCCCCATACAAAAAAAGTCTAGAGGCGTTAAATCACACGAACTCGGCGGCCAATACACGGGTCCGTTTCTCGAGATAAGACGTGTACTGAACTGAGACTTCAATAACTCGATTGTTGCACCCGCTGGTGTGGCTTGGGCAACGTCTTGTTGGAATCACATATCACTGATGTCCAATTCATGGAATTGCTCAAAGAAAAAACGTTCCAACATGTTTCTCTAGCGAATACCATTTTCTGTAACGTGACGGTCATTTTCATCGACAAAAAAAAACGGCCCATTGGCCACTGCACCGGCATGAAAACCGCACCAAAAAGTGACTTTGCGGATGAAGTGCTGTTTCATGAAGCACATTAGGGTTCTCCAGTAACACTTATTGACGCAGCCGTTTAACCAAAAATGCGCTTCATCGCTAAAGATGCGATCAAATTCTTCATTTTCTTCCATCATGTCCAGAGCCCAATTCGACAACGTACGTCGCTTCATATATGATCAAGTTGCTTTAGTTCTTGAGTCATCTTGGTCTTTTAAGGGTGTAGGCCAAGATCCTTACGCAAAATTCACCATAATGTCGTCTGGGAGAGGCCCAATTCTTGAGAACCCTGATCTGATCTGAATCTGAATCTGATTCCAATAAACTGAGACCATTCGGTGCGAGCTAAAAAACACAGAGGTCCTGTTCCGCTTAGACAAAGTGCTCTTACCGAAGTGCATCATATGTCCAAACGTCGCAGCTATACCTAGTATAGACAATGCATCGAAATCAGGGCAATCAATGTATTTACCATCAAACGTTCTAACTTTCGAAGCAGATTCCGATTCGGACTTTATGTATCGCCCAAATTAAACTTCCATATACATACATCCTTTGCTTCAAATGACTTCAAAACCCATTTGGAAAACGAAGATGGATTGTAGAATACCCTTTTTAATGCTCATCCAGTCGTTCCACCCGTCTCATGACATGGTTCCGCATCGTTACCGCTTCAATATGAGCTACCCGATTCTATATAGCCATGCTGTCTTTGGGGAAAGTCCCCCTCATCATTGTACTAGAACTGATGCGAGTCTTTTTTTGGTAGTTTCTGTAGGAGTTTCCTCGCAAAATCAAGTGATGATTGAAGCCTTTTCGGATAGATGCCTCTCAGGTTTCGCAGCCATTTTGTATGTAAATCGGTTCAAAGAACTCTAACTTTGTGACTAGCCAGACTTAATAGCTCCAACAGCGATGCGGTCTTTCGGCTGTTGTTCTGTTGGTCTGTCATTTGTATTCAGATCCGCTGCGCCATTGACCAATATAAAACTGACGATCGTCTCAAAATAATGCACTGATGTGGGGCTGAGCTGTATTTCTTTGAAAAGTCAAAAATTTGGTCATTTTATGGAACGAACTTCATTAAAAGCGATAAATTTTGTAAAAACGCGAAACATTTGACTTGCTAATTTGTTGCTTTGCCTCCATTTCATTTCATCAATGGGTATCTAAAAAAAAATGAAGCCAATCACTGCCGCCGCCCTGGAGAGCTCTAAATCTATGTCCCATTATGACCGCCTATGTCCAATCTAAATGCCACTTCTGGCAAACCTCAAGGTGACAAATTTCTTTCTCTTAAATAGCTCTGGCATGTGTCCCGCCCCATGCCGCATGGACAATAAATTTCAATAATTACCCATAAACAATAGAACTACTTGCGCACTTTGTATACTCTTATAGGGGCGTGGGCTCCTGTGTCATCTGCGGTGGTAGACAAAAAAAAAGACAATTTCCGGAACAACTCAATCCCCTTTCGGTCATAAAGTGCATCGTCTAATTTAAAGTTTGACAATTGTCGTCGGGCCATTCGCACGTGGGCATCATGGGCACCCCAACCCCGAGCATCCTGCGTCAAAATAGGAAGTCGCACCATCGCCATCGCCATCGTCGTCACTAAATATGAAAATTAGATGATATATGATCGAAATGTTAACAAATCGTCTTCTCGCTAAGATATATACGAGAAATATTTAAATTGCCCTCGCTTTGGGGCAATCTCCTGTTGCTTGGTCTGGTTTCGGTTTCAGCCTCCGACACACATCAGAGACTTCTTTTTTATGGGCTTTTGTCATCCGTAAATCATGTGTTTAAGCGTATTTTTATGTGTCAACTGATTAATTCGATGATGTGGCCATAAAAAAAAAATTGAGAAGAAGAACAACATGCCATCATCCCACAAACTGGACATAAGTGGCCAGCACAAGATTTGGTGGACGGGACCAGCAGCACAGCCTACGCAAAAGTCCAGAAAGCGGCGCGGCGCAACACAAAAGGCGAGGGCGATTAACATAAAATATTGAATTAGGAATGTATGTAGCACTGTGGACATGACATGATACATGGCGAAGACGAGTCATCTCATCCCCCATCCCCAGGATGATGTTCGAGGCCAATAGAAGACGAATAAAATCATCAGAGAGACAACGAAACGAATTTTATGGCTGCTGTAGTTGTGTTCACTGTGAGTGTGTGTGACTATTGATTTTAAAGAGGCTCGCTTCTCGTCGCATTTTCGGATTTTAACAACTTTTTGATTTGATTTTGAAAATTTTACTCGAATTATCGCCGGACAGGGAATAAAATTAATGAATTATCACACATTGTCGAGGATGATCGTAAAAGCGGGACTGCGCGGCATATACACTGACGACGACCCGGGGAATTTATTTCCGCAGCCGATCAGGGGCGGGAAGTGTATTGATGGAATAAGCCTATTTTATTGAGCAATAAATTGAAAGAATGCCGGCCAAAGGGGCACGGACCGAGGGAACAAATCGCTGTTTTTATTTGGGCTATAAAATTTTATATTAGCGACGCTTGATGTTAGTTGGATATAATGGACTGGTGATAGTATGGAGGAACTTGTTGTTGACCAGCTGCCGAATGCCAAAGTGCGAGCGAGGACTTTATGATGGCTACCTTTGGGGACTTGAAATTGACTTGATTGTGTGGTCTATTAGTTGCATTAGTTTAATAGGTTTTTCTTATAATAAATAGCGCGTTGCAGTGCTGCAGCTAGAAATGGGTATATTCAAGACTGTATAGCTATGTTTTTTGTTTTCTTTGGATCGTGATTATTATTGCGGTTCTCTTGGATGTTCTGAAATGGGAGCTTTGTTAAAGTATCAGTACTACAGTAAAGATGTATCTGAGAAACTTTACCTGCTTCTCATTTAAATTTGACCCTGCATTTTCGAAATAAGTTGTTCTGATTTATCTAGATCCCATATGCCGGCCTGTGCCAAAAACCTTTCCCAAGACCGTCTGCCTTTTTTTTGCAGGGAAGGGTATGCTAACGACACTCCTAAAGCAATCAGAATGTTGCTTTTCTTTCTTATATAGCCTTTGGATGGTATATAGCGTAGGACCGCTTCTTTCTACGAGCGATCTTCAACACCTCCCTTCGGTTGGCTCGATATTCTTCACTTGCTGGCAGGAGGCTCGACGAAAAGCCGCTAACTCAAATGTGACACCAAAATGACCGCAAAATACTGAACGATATCTACATGCAAAAATGTCGTTTGAAGAATTATAGGAATCGACTCGACTTAACAGAAGACCTGACGATTAAAATGTCTGACCTTGTTCAAGGGGTGTTTGTTTCGTTTGTCGAAATATGTCGTTTCAACTGAATGCCTCGATATGACATACATCAAGTCAAGCTATAAAGTTGCTAGCGCGGTAGTTCGGTGATAGTAAAGCTTCGAGTACTACACAGGACACATATCTTGTCATTCGGAGACATACTGACCGCACTATGACGGCCGAGTTTGTCCTAAAATTTTCATTCTGTGTGATAGCCAGTCATGCGGCGATTGACACGATCAAATAACTGATTTGAATGACTGCGTGATTGCCTTGTCAATGCTGTTCGGACAAAATAACCGACTTTTTGTTGATAGTATGTCACAGATTGGCAACGTTCCACGCGGATACTGACTGATTTTCTACAGTGTCATGCGTGTCGCGATTGACACATTTTTTCCATTTTGTGCTGGTGCGAGTGATTCGATTCGATTTTACAATGGCGCGAAGATGACCTGTGTATAGTTAAATAATTATGACTTGCCTCTGATCTGTCACATCGCTACAAAGCGAAATCATGTCATGGATTTTGAGACACAATGACGCGCGTATGACAGCTCGATAGCCATTGTGTGATCGGGTGCAAAACGGATGGCGTAGAAGCGCTCACAAATGACATATGGACAATGTGTATGGTGACCTAATGAGGTGATAAAAGTATGTCAATAATTGACGCCTTTCGTGACATGGCCCAATCAACTGCCCAACAAATTCATGCGATTTAATAAAAAAAAATAGGTTGCGCAACAGGCGTGTAGACACCCTAGGGCTAGCTTCTCGCAACCATTCGTTTTGTGTGAGTTTCTATTTTTGCTTTTTCATGACAGTCATACTCTGGGATGTTTGTCAGACGTTCGCGAGAAGTGGCCCAGTAGAAAAAAACTTTAAGATGTAATTTGTGTTTTTCCGGGGATCGTACCTGGGATCCCTCGCACAGTAGTCCAATACACTAACCACTGCGCTACTGCGCCCACATGATTTAATAAGAAGAAATATTTTAAAAAACTTTATGCTGGTAGCAATTAGAAGGCGGCGGGAGAATGTTTTCGTCGGTAATCAGGGATAACTTTCAAAATGGGGAAATAATGCACTCAGCCTTATGTATGTCTTTAGCTTCCGTCTTAAAACGTGACACAGTAATTATTTGGGACGACTACTCTATGATACCTTTAGAAGCCACATTCGCAAAGTTCTTTTGCCTCTTCTCAGTCTTTAACATAGCTTGGTTAGTGGGAGGAAGATTTCGCTCTTCACTTAGACCTTCAATCCAGTGGGTCCAAGAAAGACCCTTTATGAGTAATGTTAATCGGAGGAGTTGATAAATAAATATAAATACAACCATCAACAGAGTGATAAGAAGAACTCACTCGGATCAACCACCTTCCCATAGTCAAAATCAAATTCTCTAACTCAAGTTGCACAAACATTCCCACAGAGATATCGAACAAAAAAAAATGACCCTCAATTAATTAGGTGTGCTTATTGAAATACCTGCCCCAGCAGCACTTCTTCACGAATCAAGAAGAAACCAAACGCGACGCTTCGTCTTCGGCTTCATATCCAACTCGCTTGAAGTATCGAGCTGATTAAGTTGTTCTGTACGTCCGTCCATTCATTTTAACTGCGCACGCTTGCACTCGCGATCTCAACATTCACGCCAACATTCAGGCGGCTGTTTTCAATGCCAATAAATCGTCATCGTCCTGTTGCTGCTGTTACTGTGCTGGCGCTGTCTGGCTGGCCTGGTTGCTGATACAGTGTTCTTGTAGCGTACCTGCTTCATGCACTCACCGACTTGACTGACTAAGGGTCCCGTGTGAGAGCGCGCCTCACATTCAAATTTATTAATCAAAGCCTCAGTGCTGCATACATATATAGTGTATACCCGCAATTGGTGGAGCAAGGAAAGCAGCACTCGACTGCCCGAGAAGAGGATGTCATAAAAATTAATGTGGCTTCTTAAAATTAATGATTTTTATCTTGTGGCCAGTGTGCTTGGGATGGTAAACACCCTGTCACGGGGAATCTATGTATATACCTTGCTCTCTCCTGATGCTCAGTTAATTTCCAAGGATCCTAAGAGATCCTAAGAGAGAATAAACAAATAACTAATGAGTAATGAGCTATTCGACCACAACGATGATGATCCTCCTCGTCGTCATCGTCGTCGTTCACACAGTCACATCCTGGTCATGGTCATCATCATCGTGTAGTCGTCGTCGTCGTCGAATGAAATCCCCGGCATGATATCGTCCAATAAAATCGGATGATATACTTGCGCGTACTCTGTCTGGATTTTTCTCATCTGTCGTCCATTGATGGTGAATAATTGAGTGATTAACTATGGACCGAGCTGAGGATGCCAGGACGGACTTATAATATTCTCCGCGTCAACATTCGAATGGTTGATTAGCACGCATCTGGGATAAATAAGAAGCGCTTGGTATGGCGAGGTATGGCATCGACCGTGTGGGGGTTTTCTTAAGTGAAACTTTGTACCAAGATATGATATACGCGACGTACAAGTAATTGAGATTTTTGGTGAAAGTTGAGCCATTATAAAAAAAAATACTTTCAATAATAAATCCCAGTCACACGGTCACGTTGCATTGGCTTCTGTGTGGATACTTGTGGATTTTCCTTATCCTACATATACCTACGGCAAATTTGCTTATTTAGCCGCCGAAATGGAGATGCGGCTCATTTGAAAAGATGACTTTTTGAGCAAAATCGTCGTCAATTTCGAGACATATAAGCGATAACGAAGCGGGTGCTCATTTTGGCTTTAATTTCATAGTCAAACGGACTTTTTAACCCCGATCTTTATGCAAAATTCTCCTCACGAGATCTTTGGAACGTTAAGGGCCTATAGTTTATGCACAAACTTTTGACAACAGCTGCAAATATTCCTCGTTGATTCAATCTTAAAAGATGGAATTTGAAAAGAGCTGAACATTTTTTTTTATTTTATTTCCTTTAACTTGTAAATTTCATTAAAAAATCTTAAGAAATAAAAAAAATCTTGAAATCGTTTTTATGCAATACTCCCACGAGTATTTTAACATATCACACAGCTTTCTGCTCGATCCATAAGCTGAGCTACATTAAATCAAAATCCAATTTTATTTTACAAAAAAATTAAAATGTCGGTAACGACCCGCACTTTAAAATAACACCGATAAGAACTTTGCTTCAAAATAATGGAGTATTTATTTTTAATCCCAAATTTGTTGATTATTTTTGTTTATTGTTTGTTAAATTTAAAAAATAAATAAATAAAAAAAACTATTTAAACAAAAAGTTATAGCAAAGTTCTCTTTGCGCCTGACTAAGTCTAATGTCTAAGTAATTCTTTAGACAGATTTACGATTATATTCAGCTGTCAAAAATCATATTTATTTATGACGCGTCATGTGACAAAAGCGAATGTTCACAGAAAAGGACAAATGACAGATGTAGTCAGTGTTAATTTCCCCTACTCCGAAGGATGCCAAATTTTTCTTTCAGTTCTAGTTTTCTGACTTATTTAAAGTTTCTATAAATTTGTCGTTCATTCTTTTTTTGTTAATTCAATTTATTTTCAACATTACATATTTTTAAAACATTTCCTCATACACTTTGCACCAAATATCTAGACGGAAGTAAAGTGTAAAGAAAATGATTTCTTTCCTTATTTTTTCCATTTCTTTTAAGGTTCAGTATGCACCATTTAGCAGAGTTCGAGTTGGTGACCGAATTCTATAACAGAAAAAAAATACGGGGGGTTGGAAATAAATTCAAAAAGTGTCAAGAGTTTTGTCTGGATTTTACAGAAAAAAGATTTGTTTTCATCTTCTTCTTTAGCGGGTTACTGGGGGGATTCCTTTCGCAAATCTACTGAATGATTTCAGTCAAGTGGAAGAGGCAAATTGATTTTTAATGTGATTAAAGTATTCCGATGAATATCGAAGATTTACACCCTTCTCCACTAAATTCATCAAAAGTAGGATTTAAGAAAATATTTTCTGTCAAAAACGACACCAACTTTAGTGTGAATTTCCCCAGTGACGACCCACATCTTTTGTCAAACAAAAAAAAAAACTCATTCATCCCTTAATTTTATTTATCACCTTTACATTTATTTATTCGTTTTTTTTTCTGTTTGTTTTCCTTAATCCAGCCATAAGGACAACCCTTATGTGGATTCTCTCAACATCTCTTGTCATTGTCTCTTCCATTTCGAAGTTCCTTCGACTCTGACAGACATTCAATTGTTACACATACAAAACTCTCCGTGTGTCTGCTGAACCAACTGAAGGATGAAGGGATGAAGGATTTATGTATACAAAAACACACCATTTTTTGTTCCTACCCCAAATGATGTGAATGTGAAGGATGATTAATTTCTATTTGATCCCTTTAAATTGTTCACCAGTGCGAATGGAATTGACAGTTTTCCAATGATGGCGGATTGTGTCACATTTGAGTGACAGCTTTAGATATCATATCGATGCAGAGTGAAAGAGAAACGAAAAATAAAAGATGGCTGCCTGTCAGTTATTTTTTTTTTTTCACAGAGTAATTGTGAGAAGAACGAAACGTAACAAACAACCTGCTGATGGTTGTTATCTTTTAAAATCGAAAAAACAAAAAAAAAAAACCAAAATATTATATACGCTCAGGCTCATTGAGGTGTGGGAATTGAAAAGTCGGAATGGTCCTGCTGTTTCCATAATTATTGACATATGGGTATTTTTATGGCCATACCAATGACCTGTCGTTCGAAATATTGTATATGAGTGTGATTAGAAAATATTAGGGGAAATAATTTACTATTAGGGTAGACAATTAGCTGTTTGGAAGAATTTTTTGTGTTTTTTAGTTGTTATGTTGGGAAATTGGTAAGGTAAAGGACGCTGCCCTTGAAGACATAATATCTGTGAATATGTCATCGAGAATTTTTGGATTTAGAAACAAAAGTCAAAATTAAAATCAATTGTGTGTCACTTCAATGGAATTGTTATGATCTGGAAGGTCTAAAGAAAGGTGTCCTCTACCTGGTCTTGCGTGATTTATACTATTTTTACTCTTTTGTAGATTTTTATTACACTGAAAAGGTGAATGACTGCCGGGGGTGATGAACTAAAGGAACAACGGACAGACGTCTTACGAAATCATAAATAGACGTTTGACATTTTAATTTGCTCGCAATATTCCTTGCAAACGCAATAGAATGCAATGTCCTTAAGCCAACGCTTTTTATATTCGATATACAAAATAATAAATGATGGCAAATATTTTTGGTCATATTGTCACCAAATTAGTGTACCAAGCACTCCATTCTGGAGGTCTAATTTTCAACCACTTTTTCGAGCATTTGAGGCTGTATGTCACCATTGTTAGATTTTTCAAAACTGGAATCATTTTTGGTTTATCGTTGCATAAACCAACGAGTTCAAGAAGCCCGCGCCATCTCACCATTGTTAGATTTTTCAAAACCGGAATCATTTTTGGTTTGTCGTTGCATATAGACCAACGAGTTCTAAAAGCCCACACAAAAAATATTCAAGCGGCGCTAATTTACGCGATTTTTGAGGCCAGGCCACAATGTTGTCCTCGAACATTTCCTTGAATAACTCGATGTTGTCTTCATCAGGATTACATGTGTTACATTCTGTTGAAAACAAATGTCCTGCAGGGCATTTTCACGAGCTTTTAGTAACAGGGAATCCATACCGAGCGCCATTAACGATGACATTTTTACATTTGTTTCCTTCATTTTTGAAAAAGTACCCGCTGTTGCCACCCACCGCACCAAACACTGGATTTTTTAAGGTGCATTGGTAGCTAATGGAATCCGAATCCCTTTATAGGATTTCCCTCGCTTCAAAGGTGACGATTGTTAACAAATCTAGGTGACAATTTTACTAAAATATTGGATCGACTGACTGTTTAAGGGCCCATTCAGCCCATTCTCTCACGATGCAAAGTATGATCTTCTGTTAATTTGCCAAACAATATACTGAATGAAAGATGGTTTCTGTCAGTCGAATGTCTAAGTGTTGCCATGTTAAAAAAAAACTCGTAAAGATAAGCACTCTTTAGCTCGGCTTATCTTGGTTGCGGCAGTGGAACCTAGCTCGTGGAACAAAAAAAAAATAGGTAGTCTATGCGAAGAGTGTGCCTACGTATAATGGTCCACACCTTACTATACCTAAGTCCTTCTTTACACTTAGTTCGGTGTCTAGCTAATTGTGTCCGCACACTCCGAGTTCCTTGAGGTCCCCTTTCGCTTGTGCCCGCATTTTAAGACGAAATCTTCCTCTACTGCGTTGTTCCTTGTGGGTTGGAGTCGGAGGCTCTTCGGGCCGGATCGTTAGTATGCCAATCCATTCTACACATGTCCTATCCATCACAGAGCCCATTTCTCTGTATAGCTCGTCAATAAATTTGCTCCTCCAAAGGCCATCAACTTAAACGTAACCGACAATTTCACGAAGAATACTTCTCTCGAAGTTACCGTGCATATCTTCTTAGTGCAAGACTTCGTAGTGATGACAATTCTACCGTCAGGTGCATAGAGCTAGAGTGTCTGCTGACACTGAAGCAGGCGACATAGAGTAGTGCATATGGTTGGACGATATAATATGCATTTTTTTGTATTTGATGCTGAGCATATTAGTAGGTGTCATCATGGTACACTATTGGGAGACATGCTCTCAGGCTGGGCCTCCCCTCCAATGATTTCTGTAGGAGCTGCATGGACGAGGAGGAGGAAGAGACAATTCTTCACCTCCTATGCACGTGCCCTGCCCTTTCAACTCGTAGAAAGCTATATCTCGGAGAATACTTCTTCGACAATCTCGGCGAACTCGCTAATGCAAACATAAGTTGCCCCCAACGCTTTACTTTCAGCTCCTCTTGGTTCAACGGGTAGTTGTGAGATCATCAGATCCTGGTGGTATCACAATGGGCCTCCTGGGCCTACGTGAGGCTGCACTTGTTGCGGCCTGCCACTCTAACCTAACCTAACCTAGTATTTGATGTGCGCACCTTTACCTGCCTCTACTCTTCGAGTAATGCTTTCGATACACGACATGAATGTGTCCTGGAGGTGAGTGATGTGATTCCCCTCAAATATTATATTTTGATGGGAAATATCACTTAGGAGCTCCCAGACGATCTCTATCGGGATAAACCCGTCCAATGCGAAACTTAGATTTTTGATATGACATTGAACCCCGTCATATAAAAATCGGCTTTTCACCGCACCTTGCTGCCCAGTTAGGGTATCGATATGGCCAAGTATGTTCTGTACTGATCGCCAAACATGGATCTCCATTTCACTTCAGAGAACCGATTTGTTCAGTCTTCTTTCACCACCACGGGGAGGATTTCTCAAAAAAATCTAGGTACGTACAATAAAACACCCCATTCCGCCCATGAGTACAGCTCCCACACAACCGCTCCCTTTTCTTGCACTCTCAATAGTCTCAACCATGAATATTCCCACCCCATCCTATGAAACACCATTAAAACTGCTAATTACCATTCAACACATTAGAACGATATGCGTCGACAAATTGGTACCATAAATTCGATGAAGAATGCCTCGCCGACAAAAATGTCGCACAAAATTAACTGCAATATGTTACACGATAATATTGCTTTCATATATACGTTACGTTCGCGCGACACTTGATAGTGTCATACAGTATATACAGTGCGGCAGCAACCACCCACACACGTGTATACCAGATAAACGGATAAACGGATATGTATATGCAACACCAATTTGTAAAGTAGACCTTGCTAAATGCGACACCAAACTTTTTCCTTTCATTTATAGGATTTCAAGTTTAGCCCTGAAAGCCCATTAACCATATGGCACATACATGTCATTGCTCATTCTTCAGTCTTTGCCATTTTAACATAGCACATCCTGGCAAGGATAATTCTGTATTTCCCTAAACGAACAAGCTGTATATACCTACTCTTGTAACTGGAGAATATTTTCTTAAGCCATTTAATTCTATTCATCTCTTCATTTTCGCATAAGGAGACAGCGAATGCGAAAGAAAACGGAAGAGGGATCAACATCCTTCTGTATCATGTCCCTTCAGTTCTTTTGGAATGATGTTTACTAAATGAGCAACAGAACAAGTTGATTTTGTATACACAATACGAGTACATGGTGTAGATGTGGAATGTGCGTCTAAGGATGGGAATAATAACAGGACAGGAATATAATGTCGCCTTGTTATAGAGGAACGATGATGTTGTGAATCAATGTCATTTGAATAGAGGGTGTTGTTATTTTTTTCCGGGAGGACATGGAGAGAGCTACTCGAATGTGGAGGTTTTTTTTAAAAAAGTGGGAATCTCGGGTGTGTTCAGGTATAGAATTCACCTTCCTTACTCGATCTTAAGTGCCTTAATATCATATCTACCGAAAATATTTAAAAACTTAGCCGACCAAGTGACGACGTTGACAGCTTTGAGTCCGAACTTCGGCTTAAAGGTAGATTTTTCAGAACACCACGTCGAAGTCTAAGGCCTTCCTCTTTGCATCAACTTTGACAACCTTAAGAACCAACTTCGGCTAAAAGGCAAATTTTGCAGTCTTTCCTCAGAACCTCACCTCGTCGAAGTTGAAGGCACTAATCTTCACATCAACTTTGACAACTTTAAGAACGAATTCTGGCTGAAAGGCAGATTTTTCAGAAAACCACCACGTCGAAGTCTAAGGCCTTCCTCTTTAAATCGACTTTGACAGGTTTAAGAACGAATTCTGGCTGAAAGGCAGACTTTTCAGAACACCAGCACGTCGAAGTCTAAGGACTTCCTCTTTACATCCACTTTGACAGGTTTAAGAACGAATTCTTTCTGAAAGGCAGATTTTTCAGAACACCACCACGTCGAAGTCTAAGGCCTTCCTCTTTACATCGACTTTGACAGGTTTAAGAACTAATTCTGGCTGAAAGGCAGATTTTTCAGAACACCACCACGTCGAAGTCTAAGGCCTTCCTCTTTACATCGACTTTGACTGATTTAAAAACGAATTCCGGCTGAAAGGCAGATTTTTCAGAACACCAGCACGTCGAAGTCTAAGGCCTTCCTCTTTACATCGACTTTGACTGATTTAAAAACGAATTCCGGCTGAAAGGCAGATTTTTCAGAACACCAGCACGTCGAAGTCTAAGGCCTTCCTCTTTACATCGACTTTGACAGCTTTAAAAACGAACGCCGGCTGAAAGGCAGATTTTTCAGTCTTTCCTCACAACACTAGTCTTTCTTCCAAACCTTTACCTCATCGAAGTGGAGGGCTTATGATAGAGGTTCAATAGCGCATCCTGAGAATGCACTCCTCCCAGCCTTTACTAATTGGCCCGAATTTCAATCTTAGTAACGTCTCATCTCCACCCAAGGAGGACATCGTGCAGCCAGACTTTTCATCAGTTCAATCAACCGCCTCTCACAAGCTCCTTCCTTTGCAGCCACATCAAGGACCGTGTGTTATGGGAAGAACCACAAAATAAGCAGTCGCCCTGATAATATGCGAATGCCATCCGACAATCTTATATACCTAATCACCCTCTAAACCTGCTATTCATAGCCCCAGCATTGCCCCCCTCGCATTATGGGGACTAAAGGACTAAAGCCTCTAATGCTGAGCGCTTTCTATAGGGGAAAATTGTTGTCACAACGCGCTTGTGGTACCAAATTGGGTGATAACTCGTTCTTAATGGGTTGTGCAGTTTTTGCTTTTTAACTGGCGTCGCTCACCCTGTCGTCCTTAGCGTAAGGACACAAAGGGTGACAAATGCGAATAATGGTTTAATTTTTGTGGAAGCTCTTCACTCTCACCATATGTCTATATCAGGCGCAACACAAAATCGCGCTCATTCTCCTCGCACTGTGCGTCCTGATTCATTTGCAAGGACATTATCATTGCGAGTTTTTATGTTATGACGAGTGGTGGTGGTGGAGGTGATTACGAAAGAATAAGCCAAGCAGGATGCTTTTAATTGCGATTTGTCTTCTTTTTCGTTTCAGAAAACACACACACACTCAGTGAGTTATAATAATGCTCGAAGAGGACCTCGATGATACACACTTGTGCATCAAGTGTAGCGCCACAATTGTCGGCCTTGATAATTACATTCAACATCGCAAAACGAATTGTGGCAGCAAGGCAACAGCCGGCTATGGGGAGTTTGAATATCCGGATGCGACGAACTACCCGAAGACTGAGGTGGAGGCGAGTGGAGGGAAGGCTTCTAAGAGCCTGAACGATCCGTATGACTTGTCCTATGAGCCGGGGGCTGATGTGTTCTTCTCCTCGCTGCAGTTGCAAAGCGTTCAGGCAAGCTCTGGCGGCAAAGCCAGTAGTAGTGCCCAGCAGATATTGACAAGGAAGGCTACTGCGACGCTGTTGTCTTCTGGGCGAGATGAGGCCGGTGGTGGGGGTGAGTGGCAGGAGGAGGCACCCACCAACAATACGGACAACCTGATGAAGGTGGTGCGAGATATTGGTGAGACGAAGAAGTTTGAGCCGATCTTCAAGCCGATTGCGTTCGCTCATGGGTCTCCCGAGCCGGAGCAGAGTGATGACGAGGACGATGATGATGAGGAGTTCGACGACGATGATGATGACGATGAGGACTACGTACCGACTCCGTATAGTGGGGGGAAATGGAAGCCCGGCAGTCAGCCGGCACCCAGGAGCGGTGGGAAGTGGAAAAGTCGAGCGCAGCCAGCGGCTCCTATCCCAGCGACACATACTGGCGGAAAGTGGAATTTCAAGTCGGCAAAGTGCAAGACTGCCGACAAGCCAATGCCAGAGACCTCCTCTGATAGGTTGCTATCGCAGATACGAGCGAAGCTTAAGCCCACTTGTGGCTACATCCCAAAGGAAGCGGCCGAAGGATTTGCATCGCCAGAAGTTCATCCCGAAGCTGGTGGTAAGTGGAAGCCGGGGTTTTCCAAGTTTCCTCCAAGCGCCAAGTGGAAGTCGTCGGATGGTCAGGAATCACCGGAAGTTCTGGAGGCCCAAACAGGTGGCAAATGGAAGCCTGGCCATGGGCCGTCAACTGGTGATAAATGGAAACCCGGTGGATCGAAAACATTGAAGCTTTTGCTTCCTCCGCTCAGTGGTGCAAAGGGCAAGCAGCGCGAGGAAAACCAATCACCGGAGATCTTGGAAACGCAAACCGGAGGTAAGTGGAAGCCGGGGCATGGGCCGACAACGGGCGGGAAGTGGAAACCAGAAGATCGCCCAGCAGATTTGAAGATCTCTCAAGAACCAGAGCCAGAACCACCGGCATGGGACGATCAGGAGCCATGGGGTGAGGATGTTGGCGATACCCACCCCCCACTGGAGCACACCAAAGGCAAATGGGTGCCAGGAACAAAGGTCGAGCGGCTCGAGTATAAAGAAGAGGTATGTTATTTTAACTGAAAAATTATATATTTACTTATATCTACCGCACCTCATTTCAGGTGCTTCCACCGCCGCAGGACTTCTGGTGCAACATCTGCTGTCGCAAACTGAAGACCAAAACCATCTACGAGAAACATCTCAAGTCTGGTGTTCACTCACGAAAGTCTGAAACCGAGCAGCAATTAGAACGTGCTGCCGTCGAACAACTAGAACTGTCCCAACAAATCCTCCGACCGCCGGCCTTACTGCTGGAGCGAGCCCCCTCTCCCGAGCCGGACCCTGACAAGCGTAAAAGACGTAAAACCTTCATAAAATGTGAACTCTGCAAACACCGCATGCAACGCTACCTGGTGGGCAAGCATCTCATTTCCCACTATCACTACGTTCGAATGAGCATGAACCCGAAAGTGTCCTTCAACATGATCCTCGACAACATTCACGCCATAGTGCTGCAATCGCCGTTTCAATGCAGCCCCTGCCGGTTCTACGCAAACACCGAAGAGAACTTCCTCAACCATTGGAACTCGGTCGAGCATCGCGATAGGACCGAAGGTCCTGGCAAATTCTGGTGCAGCTTTTGCCGTTTCGAATGCGAGGACAACAATCAGATGAGGCGGCATCTGCTTGGCGCCGATCACGGCGAAGTGATTCTGGCCATCAATCGATCGGTGCCGATCTATATCAGCAAAAAAGTGACCATCGAGTGTTTAAAGTGTCATCAGGGCTTCCGTTTCAACATGGAGTTGCGCCAACATTCGCTGCGATGTGACAGTGCTAAGGGCGGCACAGCGTCTGATGAATACCAGTCAAGGTATCGATGTAAACTGTGTCCCGATGTGGTGCTCAAGTCAAAAATCGCCCTACAGAGGCATGAAAAGTTCAAGCACAACAAGAGATGCTACTACTGCTCCGTGTGCGGGGTGGACTTTGAAAATGCTGCTAAGGCTGTCAGCCACCGCAAGTCAAAGGTGCATAGAATTAAGTCAGCGGAGAAAATGAGTCGCTCGAAGAGGGAAACGACTACCAAGCCCCGAGATGACATCGGCGAGGATTTGCGGTGTGAAAAATGCAATCATTTGTAAGTCTTTTTACTGGCTCTCTCCTTACCGACTAACAATAGGTAATCTTTTAGGTCCTCGTCAGACGTTGAGGCTATGCTGCATCAAATAACTCACCCCGATGGATGCACGAAGAAGGCGATAGAACCTCCAATAGAAGCAACACTCGACGGCTCCCAGAAGTGCACCCACTGCATCAAGGCGTTCAACACCAAGGCCGATCTGAAATCCCATCTAAACTCGGTCCATCCAGAGATAAAGCACGTGTGTCCATTATGCGGAGAGGCTTTCACCCTGCCCCGTGAGCTCGGCTGTCATAAAAGGTACCAAATGTGCGCGCCGCCGCCGACTTCGCAACCACCCACCGCGTCCACATCAAAGGTTGCTGTGGAAAAATCGTATCCATGTTCCGATTGTACATTTAGGTGTGGCCACCACTTCCACCACATCCTTGCACAAAGTTTAAATGAAAAATTCCATTCATTTCAGTTCTGCCTATGAGTCGGAGCTCATATTCCATCGGATTATCCACACCGAGGGTGTGGAGGCGCTTCAATTGAATGAAAAGCTGAAATGTCCACTCTGTGAGAGATCCTTTACGAAGCATTCGCTGCGGTATCACTTGCGCCAGCATACCAACGAGAAGATGTTCGTGTGCGAAATCTGCAATGGGTCATTCTCCCGCCGGCACAATTATAAGGATCACATGCAGTATGTCCACGGCGTCGGGGGTGACAAACAGCGAAAGCCTCGTCGGAATGAACGCTTTGTATGCGATACATGCGGCAAGACTTTTACGGCCAAGTGAGTAGTAATAGAATTAAGTTGTATATTGAGTTGGTTGCATTTGTGTAATTTTTGAAATTACCCGAGAGTTGTGGTTATGCCAGATGTTCTCTATATTGCGACATAAATAAGGCTTGATTAAAGTTTTGGGTAACAAATTCCACAGTCAGGGACATACCAATGTCTCTCTCTAATCGGAAAGTCTTGTTTTTTTTTTTTTGTGGTTTAGAGGAGACGGAGTGGCTTTCATTTGTTTGTTATTAAGAGTAGTACTTTTATTTGTTTTGTAGCACTTAAAAGTGGAAAGTAGGGGGCTGAGACTGGTGTGGAAATTTGGGCTTTGGTTTGTATAGGAAATCGTTTGCATTGAGGTCATTAGCGCAAGGCGTTTTCTCTTGATGCTCACTTTTATCTAATTGGGACTAAACCTGCAACTGCACCCATTTCAAATGACATGTTGCGTTACGATGAACGTTAAATTGAGCGTTTTATTGATCGTTATGAGCCTTAAACTGTGCGTTACACTGAGCACTAATCAAGCGAATTCTTCATTAAAACCTTACTTACCACTCCAATGAAACCTTTTCTCTTGACTATAAAAAATGTATTTTCATACCTATCTGCAACCTAGGGTGGCCGCAGTAGCGCAGTGGTTGGTTAGTGTGTTGGACTACTGTGCGAGGGATCCCAGGTTCGATCCCCGAAAAAACACAAATTACATCTTAAGGTTTTTTTTCTACTGCGCCAACTCTCGCGAACGTCTGACAAACATCCGAGAGTATTAACTGTCCTGAAAAAGCTTCTCAATACCCGCCTGTTGCGCCACCTATTTATTTATTTTTATCTGCAACAGTGCAACCCCAATCATTGAAATGTTGCATTACCATACGCGTTACACAAAGCGTTACATTGAACATTTTACTAACCATCATAAGTGGCTTACTGAACGAAACATCCCAAAGACTATTTAACCAATAAAGTCAAGTCTTCGTGAATTTGTATGTTTGTTTGTCTTGTAAATCGTAGAAAATTGTTCCCAAAAACGTTACGACTCCGCAATTTCCCTTGGGTTTTTAAGTCAAGAAGGCACATTTTTTTTCTGTTTGAAGCTAAGAATATATCTGCACACTTTTATCGCTGGAATGCTGAATTACACTGCCCATTAAACTAAGCCCTATACTGAACATTATACTAAGCGTTACATTTATCGTTACATTGAGAGGTGTATGAAACGTTCACTAAGCATTGTATCCCAAAGGCCACTTCACCAGTATATCTGAACTCTACACTCGGCGCTATACTGAACATTATACTAAGCGTTACATTGAGCGTTACATTAAGGGGTGTATTAAACGTTCAATGAGCATTCTATCCCAAAAACCACTTCACCATTAGATATATCTTCACTCTACACTCGGCGCTACACTGAACATTATATTAAGCGTTACATTGAACGTTACATTGAGAGGTGTATGAAACGTTCACTAAGCATTGTATCCCAAAGCGCAATTCACCAGTATATCTGAACTCTACACTCGGCGCTACACTGAACATTATACTAAGTGTTACATTCAACTTTACATTAAGCGGTGCATTCTATCCCAAAGACCACTTCACCAGTAGGCATATCTGCCTGTACACTGGGCACTACGCGGAAAATTATACTAAGCGTTAAGCGTTACATTGAGCGTTACATTAAGGGTGTACTAAACGTTCGATGAGTATTCTATCCCAAAAACCACTTCACCATTAGATATATCTGCACTCTACACTCGGCGCTACACTGAACATTATACTAAGCGTTACATTGAACGTTACATTGAGCGGTGTAGGAAACGTTTACTTAGAATTCTATCCTAAAGCCCACTTCACCAGTATATCTCAACTCTACACTCGGCGCTGCACTGTGAACATTATACTAAGCGTTACATTGAGCATTGCTATGGACGTTACACTCAAGTGTTACACTTTCCGTTACATCCTAAAGACTGTTTTTCACCAATCAAGTGACATCTTCGCTACCTTGACCATTGCAATGAACGTTACACTCAAGTGTTACACTGATCGTTACATCTGAAAGACTGTTTTTCACCAATCAGATGGAATCTTCGTTTTTTTTCTCCATTTTGATCGTAAAACCTTCGAAAAAACTTTGATAAATTTTCATTGGAATCGATTTTCGGCCTGAACTTCTCTAAAACCGGAGACTTATCATCAGGATGTCCGCCTACCTACGTTCAAATTTCGTACGACACTCAATGCTCGCACATACTTCTCCTGGGGCGCGTTATATTTTCTTTTAGAAAAATTTCCCCGAAAATAATGCAAAGTATTCATTATGTCCTACAGAAAAAAAAACCTACAACTCCCTTCTAAACAACAACCCGAAATTGTAATAATCATAAATTAAAAAACACATCCTCCAGGCAGAAGGCATCCATGAACATAATACAAGATAGCAAATAACTCATTAGATCCTGAGCACTTGCAGCACATGCAATTCATAACAAATCACGCTTATGACCAGCGCCAGGACTATGCATGAGAATATTCTATATAATGGTACCTACTGGTCATTAAGGATCCGCAGCTACTGTGGCAAATTATTTATCTAAAAAAAAAAAAACGCAAACGAAAACCCTTGCATATTTGCACGCAATTAAGAGCAAGGATTTTTGCATATTTTCTCATATGTGAAGTCATCTGAAATATGTCCTCCAAGGATAACGTGCAATATATTTCATTTCTTTGCATTCTGCTTTGTTGTATTCCTGGAATTTATTTTTTTTTTTTTTGCTCTACAAATGGCAACAATTACAGTTGATTATGTGTTGGGTATAGTGTCCTTTTTTATGCTCATGTAATTTCTGGCAGACTGTCATAAATATCATTGTTTGGTTGGTATAGCGAAGGACAGCTAGAAAGAGGTTTTCTTGTTGATGCCTGGAAGGCTCTTGGGCGCACTAAACTTTTGTCTAACTCATGTACACATAATCGTGTTAAATTAAAGGACTATAGACAATCTTCTTATTTTTTCGAGTGTAAATCGCCAAGGATAACGTTAACGTCAACGTCTCGCGAATCAAATTGAAATGTTTTTGCCCGTCTGGCAGACTGGCTACATCTGCTTAGTAGACACAAATCCTTTGGCTAAGTCCTCGCACAAGTGGATTGGATCGATTTCACAACCAACAGCGTATATATATTTTTGTTTTTGCTAAGGATTTCTTATTTTTCGTCACAGTATCTGCTCATGATCCTTTCCTGTCACACCCGAGAAACAAAATCCAACAAGAACAAAAAAAAAGGACGAAACTTTTCCATTTTCACAGTTTGCTGGGTGTTGCTGCAGATCCAACGAATGAATGTGATTGCTACCACTTGCATCTACCTTCCATTTCCAATCAAGACATAAGATATCCTTCGCCTTCCCTATATCCTGCCTTGAAAGTTGCTCAATATATACCTACATATGGGTGTGTGTGTGTGTTTGTGGGTATAGTCTGTTTTTTATGTACACTTTTTTGCACGCCATACTCTATTTCTGATGCATAGTTCTATATATCCATCAGGATCCCATCAACACTGCCAGAGCAGCAGTCAGACAAAATGAACTCTTCCAAGCTTGGTTCTTCTGCACTTTTACTGTTGGTGCAGAATCCTTCTGCAGGAGACTATACTATACCAATACCAAAGTTTGCGGGACGTTTTTGTTCCGGTCCTGGGTGTTGCAATTGGATGTTGTAATTGTGACGATGTGTAGCGCTCAGTGAGTCTGAAAGTGGTATGTGGTACTGTGCCATGACACGCCAGGATATATAATGCGATGACTGTTCGAGAAGAGGAAAGAAATTGCGACTCGGTTCTCGCCTGGAGTTGGATATAACAGTTATTTAGGATTAAATTAGTTTTCTTGCACACACATTGAATGGGATGCACTGCCATAGTGTGTAGAGAGTGATGTTGATGATTCGTCTGGAAACTAATGGTGTTCTCGAGCTTTCAGGTTCCTCCTCGCAACAGACTTTTGTATTATGGGAAGCATAGCTCTTCTGTAGCTCTGTATATGTATATGAATTCCATGGTCATTATGTTGAGTGGTTTGGGATCTTTTTTTGCTACAAAATTAGTTTTCAGTGTTTTGTTGTTGCAAATGTGTTCGTCTGTTTATTTTTATTACATTCATCTGGTTAATGATAATGTTTAGGATGACGGCAGATATGCAGTGGTAAGGATACGACGTCAAATTTAGCTATAGTGTGGTTGTCTATGGCTTAATTATGCGCATAGTGTGTAGAAAATTAAGCAAAGGCGTATGAAAGTGGATAAGACTGTTTAAATGTTAGTCGGACTTATAAGAACTTGCCCAGCAATCCGGACTGACGGAGTGAATAAGCCAGGCACAGCAGTTTTGTAGCCACACTGCAATTTTCTCCCCCCAATTCCCATGAAATGACAATTTATCGGCAAAACGCACTGTCTGTGATACCACCATACACCTATTCTGATGGTTCGACCCCCATTTAAGATTTTTAAAGTGAAACTTCTTGGTCAGTAATAATGAAACAGAAACAATGAAACGACAGGTAGAAATGTTGCCTTGGCACATAGAATCGGCTGTGGCTGATTCTAGTTTCTGGTTCGACCCCCAGCGACAAGTTGAAGTCTAGGCTGGGCAAATATAGAGTCGAGTGATGGAGATTGATTTCTGGTTCGACCCCTATTTAACATTTTTGAAGTGAAACTTCTTACGCAACTTTGATAGTAACTATGAAGCGACAAGTTGAAGTATAGCCTTGGCACATAGAGTCGACTGGTTCTGGTTTTCGTGTTCGACCCCACTTAACCTTTTTGAAGTGAAACTTTGTGTGATTGGTTGGGCAGTAACGATGAAACGGAAACGATGAAAAGACATGTTGAACTGTAGGCTGGGAGCATAGAGTCGGCTAGTTCTAGTTTCTGGTTCAAGCCCCATTTAACATTTTTAAAGTGAAACTTCTTACGACAGTAATAATGAAACGGAAACGATGAAATGACAGATTGAAGTGTAGGCTGGGCAAACAGAGTGACAAACTTATTGACGATAGCTACCTTCAGACAGATAACGCCGCTTACCGGCATATTGTCTAACTCTAGGACCACGCTCTGTACTAAGTCAGAAAAATCAGTCTTTATGCCATTTTTTGCCAACCGGCGCGGTGATTCTAAGAAGGGAACTCAGTAAGTAAGGCCTTGGCCTAAAATCGAGATAAAACGATTCCTATTCCCACTGTTCGGATCTAACTCCGACACTTTTGTTTAAGAGCTCAACGGTACCTAAAGCATATCTGCGATCAAAACTGGAGGAAGTTAAAGATTAGGTTTGTTTTTTTTTTGTGGGAGGTTGCTACTATCCGATGGAGTACTCGGACACAACTACTGGTCCATTGTACTGCCAAACAGACACCTTACGTCAATGTACTTAGTTTACCCGTCTTTTGAAGAAAGATGAGAAGGAGGCTTCAGTGATGAAGAGCTTAGATGTTCTGCACTCACCACGTCAGCCCCAAAGATCCGCCACCTGATGCGAGCAAAGGCAGGACAACTACAGAGGAAGTGCTGCACTGCATCGTCCTTCTTTCCACAAGCAGGACAGATGATGTCAAGCCCAATATACATTTAAGTGTTTGGCAAAAACTTGGAGGCCCGAAAGGACGCCCACATGCAGTCTGCAGTTGATTCTCCTGAGAGACAGAAGGAAAGACGCCGACCTTTTGCAGGTGCAGAATAAAAATTAGGTTTGGTGAGGTACAAGTTTGATCGTTAAAGCTGGTAAAAGACCGATAAAAAAAAGTCACTAACGCCGTATAAATCCCTACACCTTACATTTTAACAGGGCAATTCCATCATTGCCAAAATGTGACTCTTCTGATCCCGTATAAGGAAAGAAAATAAATGCTGGGTAAGTGACCTTCAGCTCCCTCTTCGTCACTTCAACATTTACTATAGCCTGATGTAATTTTTCAGACTATTATAATCTTGTGCTTTTCAAGAAAACCACTTAACCTAAGGCAATTGGAAAGAAATGATCCCATCAAGGCTATAATCCAATCAAGTTCTTCCATTGCGATTGCTTTATTATCGCTCAGTCCATTTCTGACAATGTCCTCGTCAGCTCTTGCATTAATTTACACAGCTCATTCGGAATTTATGAAATTCATGAAATGGACCAAATCTTTCTCAGTAACGACTTCATTTCAATTCTCTGGCACTCGTCCTTTGGCCTCCCCACTCGTCGTATATTACATAACAGACATTACATTTCTAAATTATGAATATTACCCTCGTATATCTGTCGTCCTTCTTACATTGGCAGTGCCTTCATTTCTTCATTTCATCTCTCTTGTCATTACGGATAATATTTTGGATTATGACTTCTCCTCATGGTATAATACTTGTATAGCCACCCACTCTTTGTCCACTCGAAGAACATCGAAGAGAGAACCCCGAAAATAAATGTGGTTGAGGCACACAACATCATCGTGGTTCGTCATGAAGAACTATACTGTCCCAAGGAGAAGCATTTTCAAATTTGCATCAAACAATGAAAAAAAAAAGGACGAAGAATTCCAAATTAATGAAACTTCAACTATGCATACAAAGGGTGTGATGTGATGTGCTTGTGTATAGGTCGCTTTTGAGCCATATAACATCCCAGATCCCACCATTCTGAGGGTAGAGGCAGCACGTTATTTTAACTGGCAAATCCAACTTTCAAAAATGTTCTATTCTCAAAAAAAAAGAAGCACAGAAAAGACAAGCGAGACGATTGGGTTGGCGTGTATACATTATACAAAAGGACATCCGATGGAGGAGCGCTAGCAATTCTGTCCGAATTTTTCGACAAGTTATGATAATTGCCTACCCCCTCAAAGAAGAAGATCCCGTTTCTGGGGGAATATTGTTTGCAGTTTCTGCTCTGCGGTTATGTCAAATGCAGTCGGGACAGAAGTGTATTTCGGGAGCAATGGCGACGACAAAAGGATGAGAACTACTACGACTACGACGACGACGATGATGATGACGATACATTTGGAGGAATTGTGGAAACTTTAAGTCTCTTTTGGGCATGTTTACGAGTAGAGGAAAAAAAGAAGAAGCGAGTCGATGGATGGCGTCTGCTGAAAATGCAGAAATGCAATTGCCAAATGGATAAGTGCTATAATTTTGGGGATTCAGCTCATTGAGTTTTGGATTTTGAGGAAGGAGAGCAAGCAAAATAAACCATTAATCGAGGGGCGAAGCATATAAGTTCAGTTCAAAGGTTTCTGGTTCGACACCATTAGTGAAGTTCTGGTTCTAGTTTCTGGTTCGACCCCCAACTTACATTTTTGAAGTGTAACTTCCTACGGCTCGTTGGGCAGTAATAATTAAACGGAAACCGTAAAACGACAGGTTGAAGTGTAGCCTTGGCAAATAGAGTCGACTGATTTTGGTTTCTGGTTCGAACCCCAGCAACAGGTGGAAGTGTAAGCTAGGCACATAGAATCGGCTGTGGCTGGTTCTAGTTTCTGGTTCGATCCCCATGGCATATAACATTTTTGAAGTGAAACTTTGTGTGGCTAGTTGGGCAGTAGAATAGAAAGAGTCGGCTGATTCTGGTTTCTGGTTCAACTCCCATTTAACATTTTTGAAGTGTAACTTCTTATGATTCGTTAAGCGATGAAAGGACAGGTTAAAGTGTAAGCTGGGCAAACAGAGTCGAGTGCTTCCTGTTTCTGGTTCGACCCCCTATTTACATTTTTAAAGTGAAACTTCTTATGATTAGACATAAGTTGAAGTGTAGCCTCGGCACATAAAGTCGACTCGTTTTGGTTTCTGGTTCGACCCCCACCTAAGATTTTTGGAGTGAAATTTTGTATGGCTAGTTATGCAGTAACAATGAAACGACAAGTAGAAGTGATAGGAAATGATAAGAATGGGCGAGTTCTCTTGAAAATTTAACCATTAAACAAAATATGCACAACTGGATCCCATGTAAATCGTTCCTTTTGGTGTTTTTTTGACGTAGTGGCTCTAGTGAAGAACAATCTAGAAGTAAATTTTTCGGCAACTTTATCGAGCAGCTGGGGCTGTGTATCGGCAATAATGCGGAGAAAGTTGAGTTTAAAATGGTTCAATGTCTTGTCGGTGTAGCTACTTTACATATCCCAACAGAAAATAGTTCATAGCTGTGGAAAATCACTATATTGTGAAGGCCAGGGGCCGAATCGTCTCATCCGTAAACGAGCAATGCCGTCAAAAATGAACGAAAATCCAATTAAGCTCAGTCAAACCCTCAATATGGACCACTAATCTTGTTACAGTCACGGCACACACTTTCACTTTGTAATCACATTAGCTTAAGCTCGCTTACTCCCACGAAATCCTAGTGTAATTGTTCATTTTTTAAAGTTTAAAATCAATTTCTTCCGTGGTTCGTAGACGATTTTGTGGTCTGTAGAAAAGATTTATTTGGCGTCGGAACTGTTTGCGTAGGTGCCTATACTGTTGATGACAGGAAGAATAACATTTGGATCGATCTCCTCTTAAGAAATTAGTTATACCACTCCATACCTATTTAGGAGGTCGAATGAGGGTTGAATGCATTAAATGCTGCAGCTTTCCAAGGAACTCTTACAAATTTCATGTATCTGCTTGATGACGTTACCAGGATACATAATGCATTTGTTTTTCCTATATCGCCCCAAAAGGATGTTGTCGTCCAGTTGGTATAAAAAGCTTTTAAAATAAAATATAATATCCTCCCATCAAACAAGCTTCCATCATTAAATATTCTCTGCTCATTTCCATCTAAGGAAAAAATAAACATGAATTCCTTTTAATGTCCTCTAGGTATAGTGGGTACTGCCATTACACATTGCAGACAATAAAACCTAATGACCAGAAAGAGAGAAAGAGAAATCATCACAAAACTAATGCACACTAAATGCAATTTCGTCAGACAGTGTGCTGTGCCATATACTCCCCAACTCCATGGCGCATACAAAACACACAACAAGGACACGAATCAGATCGAGAAATCAAATGGTCCAGAGAATAAGAAAAGCAAAAAAAATAAAAATGAATCGAAAAATTTATAATCAAAGTTGCCTCCTTCGATGTCGTCGTCGTCGGTCGTTGCAAGAATGTTGTTAGAGTTTGGACTTGCAGAGCGGTATTAGGATCTTCTGTCGTCCAAAAATGACATACATTGGGTTATAATTTGTCTGGATCGTAAAAAAACTGATGTCCAGTCCGGAGAACAAGAACTTGACAACTTCATTCGACGCAATGTTCATGGAAAATGGAGGATAACAGCTATAACAAGTTGTTCGCTTGCATATAATAGAGATATTGACATTTTTTTTTGATGGCTAAAGATTATATTGCTTGTAAAAGGGGAATGGATCGAATGCATTTCAGTCGACATGGCATTACGACGGGGATGAGAAGGGCTTAAATATTTTTTATATAGAGCTTCCTTATGGTGTTTCTTATTGACAAGGCCCTACTCTTCTTAGGTCAGGCATACTTTTTTTTTCAATGAAATAGTGCGAGTAGAGTTAGTGTGTGCTCTACGCCAAGTCGTTACATTCTGCCTTAAATAGTTCGGCTGAGAGGACGTCTGGTCTAGCGGTCTTGTTTAAATATTTTGTATCCTCACTTCATTTTGACGGGTGGATGCAAAATCGTAGCTTTAATTGTCTTCGCCGTTTAACAGTCTGTAGAAGTGTTTCTTTTTTTTTCATATCCTCAACATCGACACGGTGACTATACTACAAGGTTTTCCCTCTGCATCTCTAGTGAATTAGAGGCCTGAGGCTGAAATTTTCGAACGTTCCTCCTCTCTATTGCCTATCTCTCGTGCTCTTTCTTTTTCCTCTGGCGAAGACAATGTTCTTCTCTCCTCTTTTGATGCTTACAAGCCGCCTTCGGTCTTCTATTTGCAGCGCCGCTTTGTAGGCGAGTTGACCTTGCCGGAACTCTTCATTAAACCAAGGATTTCGTGGTGTTATTCAGGAGAAACCTATAGTGTATTAGTTGCGGCGCCTCTGAGGGCTTCGATTGCATTGCTATTGCTACCACTGCTCGATCGGCGCTTGATGAAGGACGCATAAAACTTCTCGATAGGTTGAGGCGATTGGCAACGGTTCTGGCGGTTTGTTGCGATTGTATAGTCTTTTTAAGTCAAATCCTCCAGTGAGGACTATAAATCGATGCACAACCCAATTCCATCTTGATCATATACCTATTACCTACCACTTCTATATAACGGGCGATTTTTTAAGCGTTTGGTTTTTAAAATAAAATAAAAACATGTAAATTCGCAAAATTGACTGAAATTTTTATTGGAGGTCGATCAATCAATTCTTGCCATTTACTTTTTGAATATTTTTTTGTGTAAATGTTGAATGCGACTACGTTTCAAGTGGTCCATCCGGAATGTCCAATTTTGGCATAGTTTTTCCAATATATCGACTGGTATCTCACCAATAACACGAGTTATGTTGTCTTTCAAGGCGGCAATAGTTGCTGGCTTATACGTAGAGACAAGAGACTTCACAATTCACATATCCCCACAAAAAAAATAGTCCATCGGCGTCAAATTGCACGAACTAGTTGGCCAATTCACATGTCCAAAACGTGAGATGAAATGATTACCAAATTCGCTTCGCAATATGTCCATGGATTCGCGTGCTGTATGGTATGCCGCGCCGTTCTGTTGAAACCACATGTCAACCAAACCCAGCTCTTCCATTTTGGGGAAAAAGTCCGAAATCGTCAAACGATAGCAATCGCCATTGACCGTAACATTGTGCCATCATAATCTTTGAAGAAATACGGCCCAATGTTGCCACACCAAACGGCACGATTTTGTGGATGCATTGGCAATTTTGATTGTTAACGTAGCCTGCTCAGTAGGACGATTACGACGACCATAAAATGGACGAAGTGCTCTAAACACATTTTTTTATACTAAGCACGATTTTTGGTAATATTAATTCAATAATTTGCAAACGTTTTTCGGGTGTAAGTCTATCTGAAATGGCAATGCTAACGGAGCTTGTTTTTACTTTGACACGTGTCATGAATCGCGTGTGAACTGCCAAAAAAAAATCCTTTTTAAACCGAGCGCATTAACTTTGCAGTTTGTTCTAACCAGAACTGTTCTCGATAATAGTTCTCCTATAGCAGATATCATTAGCAGAAAGTAATGCATTAGCATTAAAAAATTGCATTAAAAAAATAGCATTAAAAAAAATAGTAATGCCAATGAAAAATACTTCCATTCAGAGCTGGCAACAATTAACTACAACAAGTCACCCAGCATTATTAAGAACATAATTTAGTTGAGTGCTTTCTAAAACTAACACCACATAACTGCTACCCATATTATCGACACTCGGATTTAATGGTAGCCATGTTGTTTTTTTTTTTTTACTCAATAAACCACTCGAATGCTCGTTCGCCATCAAATTGCTAATCTGCAGCAATAATGTTGGCGAATAAAACATGTTGCCCGGGAATTTATCGTTAAATCTGATTGCCAAAGCGCATTACGGTGCCATTCACATTAACACTTGTAATAAACAAAACATTTCACTCTCGCCCACTCATGGACTCTATACACTGTGGGTATATGGCCCACAGATCCACTGCCAGTGTATCCAATAAAGCTTCGTTTCAAATGCAATTGCCCAGAGTCCTCGTAATGGCCTCTGGCGCAAAAGAGGGTGAAAAACTGCAATGAAACCGATTTAATGCAATACACCCGGCACTATAGTATAGACCGAGTGAAACATTTCACTTTGCGCCCCCAGTGAAGGGGGAGGTATATACGGTCCTCTAATGTTCGCATCAAACATTATAAAATCCCCGAAAAGCCATAAAAAGCTACTTTATGCCGTAATAATACGTAAATGCAATGAGCACTGTATATAGTGTATACCACCACCCAATAGAGGGCGCGCTGCATCATTGCAACAGAGATTCGAAAAAGCAATTTTTCCATTCCCCCAAAATAAAGTGAAACGAATATGGTTCGGATTGGCATATTCCTTCGTATCGAGGAGACGAAGAATGCCATCGCCATGTCGCAGGCACTCACTGAAAATCGAATCAACTTTTCCTCAGCGAAATACGTCCTTTTCCTTGGAGAGAGAGAGAGGGCGCAATCGGTATATCGATTCCCCATTGAGAAAGTGATGCAGCAGCAACGACCATCCCAGAGTGTATAAGTGCATTAGAGGATAAGTATAGAGAACCTAGGCGGCAGCGTCGTCATCCTCGTCATCATGCAATTCAAAACCGGTGCTCTGAGCAAAATTGAGTGGCATGCATCCGTGCAGAGGTATATATAGTACAAGGATTCCGAGTTTCGAGAAAATCATTGACATTTCAGAAAATCGAGTATAGTTCGATTCGAGTGTATATATCTATATATATGATGAAATGAATGGAAATGGACTTGGAGTCTTTATTAGTCTCTGGTGATTTAGGATTCAGGAAACGGAAAAGGACGATGAGTGGCATTTTCACTGCAACAGCGGTAGAATTCGATTTCGAGCTTAAGTGCTTTGAGTTGGTATATCCATCCATACCTACATTATGTGCACTAGTGTTTTGCCAAAGTATTTCTGAGAGCTGATGCCGCATCAAAATGGGAATTGAGAACAAACTTGGGGGAAACTCCAGGTCGATGTAATGTATTTTTGTGTTCAAGTGAATTCCCATTATTTGAAGGGAGTTAATATTATGTAACCGTCAAAATCGAAAATAATCCAGTTGGGTAAGTGGTTTTCCTTGCTTCACTTGTTTTGATTTTCGTAAAAATTCGTAATGTTTGCTATAATAATAAATTTCGCACAAACCAAAATGGCGCCCAACGCAGGGGCATTGTTGGATTTAGTTTTTCAAGCGAATTATTCAAACTCGGCGATTTTATATAGTCCGGAGACAGTTTTTTTATTTAAAAAAAAAACTCGCCTCTATTAGATGTGTCCTCTCACAAAATTTCATTCGTTTGGACGCTATAGTGTCTTCAACAGACAGACAGACAGACGGACATGTCTAAATCAATTCAAAATTTGATCCCGATGAAGATCTCCGGTAACTACTTCTTAACGTTACAAATGTAATTACAAAGTGAATATACCTTCCCGTAGAGCAGGGATTCACTGGGGCGTCGTGTCGCTATCCTAAGGGAGTCGCAAGTCATATTTTTTCACCTCTATAAGACTCCGAACAAAGAAATAAATTACGTTTCCCTCTACGAATATACCAAGAGCAAGGTCGAAGCAAAATCCAATAGCTGCATTTATGTACATTGCAGTCGAAGATTAAGCCCGTTTGTGTTTCCCGCATTTCCAGTCATCAGACTTGCTTCGAGGCTGGCACGTATATATTTGCCTGGCACTCAAAATTAAATAAAGGGTTTTTAATTGGACGGGCCAGCCAGATAAGTCGGAAAGATTACCGCGCTCCATGAGAGTGTACAGGAGAACCCGAGGCAGTCAAAAAAGATTCCAACTTGGTGAATTTTGCATCGGGACTTGGGCTAACATGCCCCCACAATATCTAACTATATGACTATAGCCATTAGCCATGACAAAGCTATTTGTTCGCTGACTTGGCTTCAGAAAGTTTGGAAGAGAGACCCCTCCTAGAGGGTATAAAAACAACTTCTGAAGATCCAAACCGCTCGATACTGGTACGACTGAGTGAGATTCTCCGTCCCAATTTTTCCCAACTCATCAAATCATCAGGAAATTAGATACAACATTAGTTAGGTTTCCTATAATATGAAACATAAAATAGAAAGAAAACACCACCTATACTTCAAACGGTGCAATTGTGTATTGTGCACAGAATTGTCACCGAGAAATGTATTCGCTTTTACTTCACGCCGATAGATGGCCTTCCTGTGCGGTTGTTTAAAGCTGTCAACAGTCGACATCGCTCCCATTCGAGGCCTCTAGCCTAGACGGAACAAAGTAGGCTCCTATTTTCTAGGGCGACATTTAGCAAAAAAACGGACAAATGTCACTTCTGTGTCAAAATATGGCCATTTTGAAAAGTATTGTTTTTATTTTCTTAAATATTGGTTTTTCGAAAAGTCATGACACATTTTTCAAACAGATGGCGTTAGTTTATATTTTTGAAGTCATAGATAAAGCGCGTCTGTGTTATTGCTATATCATTCGACAGCTCACAGTCAAAGCTTCATTCTTAAATTCATCGAATGAGATTAATCGTATTTTGGAACAGGTTAAAAATGAAAGATCAATGTTTGCATTTTCGTCATAATTTACTCCTTTTGCAAATGAGAAAAACGCAAATTAAGCTTGTTTTTGATGACCATCCTCTACAAAAACGTCATACTTTTTCTATAGACTATAGACTGTGTTCAATGGATATAAAACACCTATGAAGATGATTACGAAATTTTGTCGGATGTGGATGTGCCGGATTTGAATTATTAACCTACTTCCACACTTTCTTGAAGAATTCTTTCGAATATCCTGTCACTGGCACACCTAGCGAGTTGAATTAATATGTCCCCGAACAGTGCACCATTAAGCAACTTCCAATCCAATCAAAAGTCGTCTTTTTCCATACGACAACCGTGCGCCATGTATTTTTAATGTCGCGCAAGAGTCCCTCTCTTCTTCTCTCTCTCTATCCACATACAGCAACCATATATCCCTTTCCGAAAAGGGTTTCTAAATAAATGAAAGCGAACATAAGATGAGAAGCGAAGCGCCAAATAATGCAATGTATACTTAAGTAAACCTTTATTCATGCCTGGGACAATGGCAAAGGCATCCAGGGCCAGAGACAGAGAATGTGTTATAATGACACCTTGTGCACAGGATACAGCCATAACCACTCTCTGCATCAGCAGGCGGGAGGTAGGTGAATCCTCTAAGAATTCCTAGTCCATATCGCATTGCATCATCATGATACATAGCTAGTCAGAGACACTGTCATTGTCATCGTTGCTATCATTGCGCGACAAACGGATACACCGTCCGCCCGCTTGCTATACACATACACATACCCGTATATGTATGAGAATAGTAACTAATAATAGATGGCCAGGATCTTCTTCCAGAAAGCAGAATGGAGACTGCCTTTCCTCGGTTGGCCTTTCTTCTAAATAACTTTGTACAACTCGAGCTGAGAGGATACAACAACCATCATACCGACCGTCACACCATCTCGTTCAAGGTGTGATATTAAGCGTCGGGATATATAGCACGTAACTCCTTTTCCATCCTGATTCGCTTCAATCTTTGAATCCTGAGGCATCGCGCGCGTCTGTCGCATCACCATGTCTCTGTATGCTGCCTCTGTACCAGCCAGAGGTCGTTTTGAAAGTTTCTTTCCTGCGATTCCGCCACCCACCGCCCACCCCCACAGGTAGAGTAGATCCAGAGCATAAATATTTATGACCGTGTGTTTCTTGTTTCGTCGCCAATGCTTCCAAGTTAATTTTTTGTTCGTTTTCCAGTTTCGTCGTCTTGAGTTTTTGAGTTCGGTAGAATGTTCGAGGTGCAAGCGTATAATGCGCCATTGTTGAGTGCGCCATCAACGTCCTTTTTATAACCACCCACCCCCCACACCTGCATGAGGGAACTGCATAGGAAATCACCTGAGAAACTTTTGGCGCTCGGTATAGGAAAAGCTGGTGTCATTGTCGTTTAATCGTCTTATATCACATTTTCATTGTGTGTGAGCGGCGTTGATATTATGTGTCGTTTTGTGGTGCGCCATCTAATGGTATGGGTACATCTATATGGCAATTATTCTGTCATGCAGTTTGAGACAAGTGAAACCGTTGAAAGACATTCTACCCTATAACTTATGGGAGTTTAGGTACTTTAAACGCATTTTCGGCAAGGAAGCGTCGCGTCGTTCGAGAAATTAAAACGAGTACATATCTACAACTTGGCATACTAAACTGGAAAACGTAGATGACAGCTACATAAAAGTAATCGTTAGTTCAAATAGATTTACGAAATTGAGGTAGCTCCAGTTATTGGACGGTTTTCCAAGCTGTCAGTCTCGGGAGTTCTGAACCCTTTTCTGGCTGACTTTGTAACAAATTGGGACATCTAAATCAAAGCTGAATAAAGAAACGGCCTTCGCTAATTTCGGAAATCGGTTTTCCATATTTACACGCAGAAGCCGGTAGGTTTGTTTTATTGAACATCTATCTTAGCCAAGCAAAGTAAAGTAGCCAAATGCCCGGTAAAACAATTCAGACATGGCCACGAGACAGCCTGCAGGTATGCAAGTATTTCTGAACCGGGTATTTTGGAGTATGTCTCGACTTTTGGTTTGAAGCAATCCTATACCAGAAAGGTGTCATTTCCTGTAGCATAGTTTGTTAGACGCTCGCGAGAGGTGGCGCCACAGTAAAGAAATCTTTAGGTGTAATTTTTGTCTTTTCTGGGGATCGAATCTGAAGCCCCTCGCTCCAACACACTTATCTATCACTGAGCCACTTCGTTACTTTTATCTGCTATAAGCTATACAGCCCATAAAAAAGTCGTTGTAAGTTAAGCTGCTTTAGGTTAGGTTGGGGTGGCAGCCCGAAACAAGCGCAGCCTCGCTTGGGCCAAAGGAGAACCATTGTGATACCACAGGATCAAATGATCCCACAACTACCCGTTGAACCAGTAGGAGCTGAGATTGAAGCGTTGGAGGCAGCTCATGCTTGCATTAGCGAGTTCGCCGAGATTGTCAAAGAAGTACTCTCCAAAAGATAGTTTTCTACGAGCTGAGAGGCTGGGCACGTGCATAGGAAGTGAAGACTAGTCTCTTCCTCCTCTTGTCCATGCAGCTTCTACAAAAATCGTTGAAAGGGGAAACCCAGCCTGAGAGCATGTCTTCCAATAATGCAGTGTCCCGTGATGACAAGCTGCTTTATATGGACCTAATTTTCCGAAGGTGTCAAAAAATACAATAAGAAGGTGTACATTATTTCAATAGCAGACTTTCTTGAACGGTCCTGCATGTTCAATTTTGCTATATATCTAATTATACTAAGGTCTTTGGCGTCTTTCGTTAATTTTAGCTCTTTGTTCTTAAGTTTAGGTCGAGCTATGTTGCGAACCTTATATCTTTTTGTGAGCGATACTGGCCTTTTTTCATTTCACTACATTGTTCAGAGTGGATTCCATTAGATCCTTAGGAGAATCAAAACTGCTGTCATCCGCACACGGCTAAAATTGGGTATAAGACAAGCTTTGAGACACCACTTTCCTAAAATTTACCAAAGCTACGAGGTTTTGTGTTTCAATGGACAATCTCTGCACTCTGCCCGTATTCAGGTGGAGCGATAAATTAGCTGACCTTGTTAAATGTAATCTGCAGAAAACGTAGCAATATTCTAGATCGCTGAAGACGTCTCTATCACTGTATGCGGTGTCGCCAGCTTTTGATTAGAATGAAAGCTCGATTTCTATAGCCTGAATATCAAGATTTTAAAGTGGTAATAGTTTCGAGGATATTAGCCTCTATATTGATGGTCTTGGGGGTTGCAAAACATGCACTTTCCTTTTGATACAAACAAAAACAAACTTTGGAAATCGCTTCCTAAAAAAAGCTTTTCATTTCCTTTGAACCTTTCTAGTCCTTGCTACCTTATACAAGGATACTGTAGAATATCCCATAGGGGATTACTTCTTTAAAGACCTAAGTGACTGGTCACAAGCTGACATTTGCTGTATTTGTGAATTCGTTACCACCAAGTCTAACTATAGCTTCATAGAATGCGGAAACTTGTTCTAGGTTAGACTTTTTCAATCATATTATAATATGCAAACCAATTTCATAATTGCGAGTCACTTTGTACCATTCACCCTCCGTCTTACTAAATAACTACTAATACGCGACGCGTTGATACCGACAAAAAGTCCAATCATATCGGGATAGGGATCCAACGGAAGCTAATAGCGATAATTTTCTTTAATTTTATGAACAAAATCCTGTGAATTACAAAGTGATCGCTAAAAAGTAAAAACAATCCCCTATTACTTTTAAGGAGGCCACCTGTTGAGAAAAAACAATGTACATATCCACTCCACCAATCGTACTGATATATTTCCCTCGTTTCTGTAGCTAATGTCAAAACCAACAGCAAAATATAGTCTAACATTAGGCGCTGCAAAAAAAAAATACTGCTTGCTTTGGTGGATAAATTCATATTCCCTTAAGAGCGCCAAAAATATGCGCGAAAAATCATAAAATTACGTATGGATACCGTCGTTTGTTCTTTTTCCTAAAATGTATCTTAAACAAACCTTTTAGTCCCATCAAACCAAACCTATATGCCAAAGAGAATCCTTTAAAATAAATATCCCACTTTAATTAGTCTAATTGAAGAAATATGACAAAATTTCAAAAAAACCCAAACTTCAGAGACAACCTCGTGACTTGTGCATTCAACGAATATATTCCTTCATCTCGAAACTAAAAGCTAATACTCCCCTTCATCACCATCGGAGCGCACGTATTTCGAAGCACAAACTACTCACAAATTTGCCGAAAGCAGAAACTTTTCTGATCACCAATTACGTATGCTAATTATTCGGTCGTCTTCTCGGTACCGTCCAAATCCCAGAGTGGTCACCTTTCAACAAAATTGTAGAAATAATTTTTTTTTTTTTTTTCATTTTACTCTCAAAATCAATTTGTGGAACTTGTGTCTGTGGAGAAACTAAATTTCTACCCACACACAGGATGGCATGAGTATGAGGATATGTGCCGCCCCGTTCAAACTGAAAAATCACGTTTAGAATGCAAAATCATGTTGTGCCCCCGAAAAAGCGAACGTGATTTATACAAAAAACATACGCGTCGTCGTCGTCGGTTGCTCGGTCGTCCTCATGACCGCCTTGAAGATATGGTGTATGGTGTACAACCGGTCCATCCATCTCGGGTGTCCTTCTTCCCAGCTCTCTGTTCGATTTAATTAATTTAATTATAAAAAGTGACCATCGAGGTGGTGACCATATATAAAAAAGTTGGTCTCTATCTGCTTGGAATCCATATAGTGATGTGAAGGCGGCCGGCCGCCGCGTGCCATCCAAACACACAATTTTCTATCTATCTCTCTGGCATTGATTCTTGGTCTCTGCTAATGGAAAGGACTAATTTGTATCTTTTTTTTAGACACACTCTGCAAATGCATATGAACGTTCACATGGGACGTGATAAGAAATTTATGTGCACCATGGAGGACTGTCAATATATTGGACGGAATGAAAGAGCACTGAAAATGCACACAATCACGCATGCCCTGGAGATGGATTTCAAGTGCCCAGAGAAGGGTTGTAATTACAGAGGGAAGTCTGAGAGTTATTTGAAGAGGTGAGTTGATAATTTGATTTTTTTTTCGTTGAAATTAGTTTTTCCAACCAGACGAAGTTTGACAAGGGTTTACAGGCAAAGTTCGACGGTCAGAGACTATCTTGAATTTTCTGGATTGGCTCGGAACATTTGTAATATCTTGAGAGAGAGAGAGAGAGAGGGACTGAAAATAGCCTCTACAGATCTATATAGATGTGGAATTCAGTACTCTTAGTTCGAATTTTGTCCACCCTTATATAGCCGCATAGGTGAGAATTACGAGTCGAGGTTAGGCAATGGTTAGGACCGCGGTTGCTAGTCTATAGTCAGTCGGCATGGCATCAGACTCCTAATCTCAAAGTCGGGCCCCGCGTTGGATGCCATTTATATGAGTAGCGGTTAGGTCTAGGGGGCTATCTCAGTCGATCTACCTTGGGTCCACCGTTGGCGGTTTTTCTATTAGTCCCTGGAATCATTATCGGTATCGACGGTACCAACGTTCTTCTCTGGACAAGTTTAGCAAAGCGTTCCACATCCACGGTCCTCCTGATGCGGTTTACCAAAGATGCAATCTTGGTCTAAGCTGGACAAATAATACGGTCGCTATGTTGAGTCTTTTTTGTCAGAGAACAGCGTCTGTAGTCGGCAGCACTTCGTTTATAAAACCGCTTTGGTACAGGTCACGGATGGGGCTCTATATATGGAAATACGACGAACTTGAAATTGACAAACCATAATTCGCTTCGATGAAGGGACAGTCCTTAACACGCATGGTAACAACTTGTAAGACGATGCGCCTGCCAATGTCCAGCTCTAAGACTAGCCAAAGAATAAGGTTATTGGACTCCGAGTCGTTGGACTATCCAGAAAATGCAACATGCTTCATGGAGACGTATGTCCAGGGGTCTATAACAGAACGCGACAAATTGACAAGTCTTACAAGTGCCTGTCGAATTTGTCCACACGAGACAATCAGATTAGCATTGAACTTGTAACTATGTGTTACAAATGTAACAGTTGAAGGAATTCACTTGGTCTACAAGTACTTGTTGCGTTGTGTTTTAGGCCTCAGCAGGCTACAACTATTGACAATTTAAGACCAAAATTCAAATCTATCTACACGCATCTTAAGTCGTCATAGCTTTGCCAAGGGAAGTCTTTGCAAAAATAAAAACTAAGCAGATGCAGGAGCTAGGAGAGGAACTCTGAAAAAGTTCACAGAATCATTCCGATTACTTTCACATACCTTTCGACAATTTAGACCCAATCCAGACCATTTGCCATCGGCGTTTGTCTTGTGTTTTTATTAGGAATCGGCAAAGAACAAAACATTCAAGGCTATTAAACTCTAGACCAATCTCTTGCCTACTTCGTATTTCTGTCTAAAAGTTCTCATCGTAAATTCCGCACAAAAAGCTGGGAATTTCCCTGATCTTGATTGATCATCCACCCATAGTTACTGCGCATTCTTCGCTTTCAATTACAGCTCGTTAAACAATACTCTGCCGTCCAGCATCGCCTTGTCGTCTTTCAAAATAGCATCAGGAACTTATCTGCTTCTTGTCTTTGTCGAGAAAATTAATTGTTACAAAGGAGCGCAGACACTCTAAACCGAGGGAATATCTTCTTGCCGTCAGAGCCTTAATTAGTGGCCAATAATCGACTGTTTCACCAGCACCTTTACCGATCACTAATTGAAGATCTTGTATGTGAGGGGTTTCCATACAAAACCAACCGAGAGCAAGATGAATTCAGATGAAAAGTCTTTTTGTGTAATACGCCGGCAGGCCGGCCGGGGAGGCAATGCAATTGTGGATTCAAATCTCGATCTTCACTACCATATCCATCCGTATACCGCGCTGCTATCCTGTATTCAAGATGGGACATTCCACACGAAGTTGAAATGAATTTCGCGAATCCCTAAAGAAATGAAGAAAATCTTTAAGGGATAGCGAAGGGAAAATGCTTAGATACATACGTAGTGCTGCTATAACGCAACGTCAATGCTGATCAGAGTTCTTCTGTGTCTCCTTTGATGTTTATGCCAGACAGCAACCGAATAGAGTAAGCTGGGAGATCTTGTTTGCTGCTCTGAAATTGAAGCATCAGTTCGAAAATACCAATGAGGAGGGGTGTACACTGAGAGAATTTTTTTTTGTTTATTAAGTGTCACCCTATAATCTATATACTCTCCGTTGTGTTTCACACATCGCACCTTGCCGTTATAGACACAGAAAGGCGATCGCTATTTTCAGAAAATTTTCAGACGTGGGCGCGAGTTTTCCACCACCGCGCTTTGTCCTTGAACCGCTTTCTGCCATCAAATTTCCTCCTGGAAGGTCTTACTCTAAAGACTCTCGTTGGAAAATTTGTCTTCTACACTGCATCCATATTCCATACACCCAGGAAGGGGAACGAACCACGATCTGTCATTGTCACTGTCATAGATTCTCATCTAGGCTGCATTCCAGGTTTGACTATTTTAACTACAGCGTTGACAAGCTGTGACAGTTCGAAGGAGGGGAAGTTAACTAAATTAACCAGAGGCAAAAGTGTGGTTCATTTCGTTCATACTACATGACATTAGTAACAATAGCTGTCCCAGATTCTAAAAAGTAACTAAATAAACAATCGTTGTTAATTTAGTTAAAATAGTCGAATCTGGAATGCAGCCCTACAGAACCGCCGCTTGTCGTTGAGTATTGGGTCGCTTTCGCTTAGCTTTCTGTCAATGTCATGGTCATACCTTAGAAACTGCGGTCTCTTAGTTGTTGATTATCGCTGAGTCGCTTTTTAACACGAGAAATCCCGCTTCGATATAAGGCCTGACGTCACGTAAGTATACGCTTGTCTCTTTCTGCCATCCGTGACTTTGACTTATCGTAAACCCAAATTTTGACATTTCATTCGGGCGAACTCTTGTTTTTGTTTTGGTATGTCATTGTCAGGTTTCAGTTTAAACTTTTATTTTGACAGGTGCGACAGTATCCCCTTCTTAAAATTTCTTTCAGTGTATTGAACCTCAAGCACAAAATGTTAAATTGATTCTACCACCGTCAATGATCTACCTTACAATATGTCCTCGGCCATATTAGGTGAAGCTGGGCAACAGCAAACAACAGACAACAAAAAAAAATGGCTTCAGATTTAAATGGCCCATCAGACTACTTCACAACCACCATCATCAGATCGACGCGATGGCAGCAATGGACGACGCATTGGCATTGCAACCGCCATCAGGAGTAACCACACAACAAAAAAGGATCAAGTCCAAGAAATATTACAAAAATTTTCCATATCATTCCAATCGATAAGTCACGACTAGCAGTCCGAGTAGCAACATCCAAGCTCTTCGCCCTCATCATCATCTTGGTCGTCGTCGTCGTCGTCATCATCAGCATCAGGTTGATGTTTTGTTCGCCTTTGGTTCGACTCCAACAACCGCCCGCCACACAATGGCGCGTCATGTACCTATTTTTCCTGTGCGAGATCACCTTGTGCACATGTTACAGATGCACTCGCTCTGTCTGCCCGAAAAAAAGGACAACCCAGTTGAGGAGTAACAGCAGCAAGCAAAGACAACGACGACGGACGGACACAGACAGATTATTTATCTGAGGCGCTGCTGAAGCTGCATCCACATACGTATATACAGAGAACAGAGATTCCACCGGTTTAGATTTGGTTTTGCGTTTAATTTGCGATGTGCAAC
The DNA here is from genome assembly GCA_949372485.1 of Cheilosia soror. Lineage (NCBI taxonomy): Eukaryota > Metazoa > Arthropoda > Insecta > Diptera > Syrphidae > Cheilosia > Cheilosia soror. The sequence goes on from OX443564.1 coordinate 5,040,930, forward strand.
ATTTTGCTGGCCATGATGATCGGAGAGCATACATCCGATTCGGAAGGTGGAGCAGGCGGTACACGAGTACACATGCCGGTGATGTATATTAGTGCTGTTGCATGCATGCGATGTGATGAGAAGTTATGGTGCACTGGTTGGTGCCGGCCGCATAGATGAGGGCATGAGGCTTCTGTACGTTCCCATTTATGGAATTGGAAGCAGTCGAACACACATCGATGCTGGAACAAGAACGAGTATACCGAAGAACAAAGCGACGGACATTGATCTTGATCTTCGAGCCAAGGAATGCGCGCATACATTTCTCGCTGGGGCTATATTGGAGGAGCGGGTGTTGAGCTGCTGTTGCTGCGATGGTAGTTTGCAGATCGGGAACATGGTAACTTATTGGATGATCTCGTGGACAGCTCTAAAGTATTGAGATGATCTTGTTTTTTGTTCGCATATCTGTGCGGTGCGGTTGGAGGTGTGCGACATTGGCGTGGCGTGGCGTGGCGACGGCTTGGGTATATGAAACTACTCAAGTTGGATGTCTGAAAATGTTATGCATTTGATAAGAATGTACTGCTTTATATGAGTTGCAGAGTATTTGAGAGGCCCGGAGCATTGATGTATCCGTCAACGAAAAAGTGAATCTGCTACGAATGGCTTAGATATGCACCTCGACTTCAGCTCTTTTTTTTTTTTGTCATAACGTCAATCAGGAAAAATGTATACGAACGCAAAGACGATGGGACTAATCATTGCTTCCCACAGAGAATTTGCATTTCGTTCACTTCGAGTTCGCCGGGAAAAGATTTCGCTCGCCGGAGAGTTCATCTGTGAATCGCAGGCAATACAAGAATCGTATGGAATGCTTGATGGACGTAGATGGAATTTTGCTTTCTTGCCACCTTTCCGCTCTTCAGGATCGACTCGACGCTTACGTTCCCTACGATTCAGGTTTTTCGCAAGCACCACCGAGTTAAAAGGGCTTTCAGAGGTCGGATCTTCTACCTATACTCCATCAGGAGCCCAATTGGACTAAATTTCGACTTTTAACGTGCGTCGTATGGGGCCAAATGATGGTTTTGTGTGTTTGAAATGTGTTTACCTTGACACAACACAGTGAAAGTGACTGGTTTGCCGTTCAGTGAACCATACTGCTCCTGCTTTTACAGCGCGTTGGCCTCGTTTGTGCTCCAACTAGAAAAGGTGCACAAAGCTGCAACCCTGAATGCGAGTCATACCTCATGATGAAATAAAAAGAAAACGCATCACGATGCACCCGCCTGTTCATTTGTGGGATGCTGGTTGCCCGTGACATATTCTCCCGCACCTCCCTCATTACACTATGCGACCGGTATCGGCTGTTCTGTAACCCATGGTTGTTCATAGACATTAGTCACAGCTATACCTTTGTTGATCTCTATGGGGGTATTTACAAATCTTTACTCTTCCAACAATTCCAATCGAGATCTCATAGATTTTCAACACAGTTTCGAAATCACGAAATGTACTCTTGCTTACTTTTTGCCAAATTGTAATTTACCTATAGACCAATCGTTACCATCAAGATGCACGCCTTCACGCATTTGATTATCTCTATTAGCTACTGCAGTAGCTGCTCCTCCTAAACCTTAATGACAACATGGCGCGGGCAATTTACTTCTCGTAAATTTGCCTCTTTTTATCATTTAAATAGATCACCCAAATCCGAAACCTAATTACAATAATCCCAATCCGCGCAAACAATCCGCACCAAAAGTAACAAATATTCGAATTCCTATAGATAATCCTTGCACTTGAAGGAGACTTTTCCACCCAACGAAGCAGCAATCGTATAACTGAAAAGTCGTGACCACACTCATCGTGTGCAATATTCACGATAAGATTTCCAATAAACTATTGGACGCAACTTGCAGGTAAAGTCTTGTAAATAGCCTTGTTAAATGGCTTCGTATGTATATCGGTATCTATTTTCAGGTTAAACTGTCTTTTATACTGTTGTGCGTTAAGTATTCTTTGTTTTTGTTTCTTGCAGGCATCAGAAAATTCATATGGACATTGACAAAGTCTACAAGTGTCCTGAATGTGATTTTAAGGCAAAGCTACCAGCTCATATCAGGCGTCATGTTCGAGTGCATACTGGAGAATGTCCCTACAAGTGTCCGCATTGTGACTACAAGAGTGGTTATATTGTGAGTATCTATAATTGGAAAGCTTTGCTCTAACCTAATGGGGAACGATTTCACAGGAAAACCTACGCAAACATATCCTAACTACAAAGAAACATCCGGGAAAATTCATCTATCAATGTGTCAAATGTGATCCAGCGGAGCCGTATAAAACTAATTTCAGTGCAGACTATCAGATGCATTTGACATCGGCACATCTATCCTGAACTCAATTCGAGCAATTTAAAGGACAATAAACGAATAAAGGAAGGAATAAGGTGGAAAGACTACTGTACATATTTGCGACTTCCTTCGCATTTAATATACGATTCACGCAAATGTCTTGTTTCGTATGCTTGTCTGTATTTTGGTGGAATAATTTGAAGATTTTTTTCAAAACTACTCGTTCGGGAGTTTTTCTTTTTCAAATTTAACGGCTATTTGTGTTTTCAAATTCAACAAGACACTAGCGCCGCAGGCACCTGAGTTGGTGGAAACCGAAACATGAATGACGCTCCAAGTGGTTGGTGTATTTGTTGACCTAACGAAGTATAAAACTTTGTAATGACACATGATAAAATGTGCGAGGGAAATTTCTTTAGCTTAGCCAAGCCACCTACCCATACGATTTATAACACTTCGTTCGTCGTAGCACACTTTGGTAATGAATGACACCACTATTCAATGACACCACGACCACTGCTAATGAGACATTTCTGGGCGTCTAGTATTTCTCGAGCAATTATTGTGAGGCGATTTTGGAGGTAAATTTTTCTGTGACGTGCAGTTGAAGTGGAGAAATGCACCTGACAATAACGAATGCAGCTAAAATGTGCGCCTTATACAATTAATTTTGTATTGCATACCCACAGGCGAACGAATAGGGGGAAATTTCTGTAGTTAGCCGTAGTCAGTTAAGGACAATTTACATGAGAGCGAACGAACGAATTGATGAAAAAACACTACTTACCCTTAAACCAGCAGGATAAATAATTATCCCATCAAAATGCATTAATAAAACAAGTTTATAAACTTCCAAACTTCTTCCCGCGAATGAAAACACCCTTGGCGCGAATTGGAAAAGTACCGCGTTCCACTAACTAGCGAATAAAACATTCGTTCGAACTTAACCTCAAACTAGACATTGCGGGTAGATACTGATGACTGAAATTCGCGAACTGTCGCGATCTAGTGTTCATGTGAACGGGCTGTCAAAACTTGCGAGTATTGGTTTGTTTGTAGGTAGTCGGTCGCTGTCATGGGAATAGTCCCCTATGGGCGCCTGGTATTTCACGAGCAATTTTGATTCGATTTTGGCATTTGTTGTGTCGGTCATTAATGCACAAACATTAATTTCTTTGACGAGGACGATGGAAGGAAACACTGAACTATTTTAGTTTTCGCTATTTGAATGATAGACCATTTTAGAAGTGTTTTGACAACTTCTAGTCCATGTACCTACTGGGTGTCTTGTCTAGTAACTGGGGAGACTGCCTGCTAGCCGGAATCTTCTTAAATGCTTCTTTATAGGCTCAAATTGATTGCATTCCATGGTTGAAAGGCACCTGGCAATTTCGATTGTGAAACGTAACATTTTCTCTATAAATTGTCTATAGAATTCTCAATGTTCGCATCTTCGATTAGTTTTATCGAAGTGGCTATTCGCATGTTCATTTTGACAGATTTTGTACTGAACTGACGTTTAATGATGTTCTGGACACGACTACGTAGTCAACGTAAGTAATCCTATTTTCATTAAAAACTCTTTATAAATATAAAAATTGGATCCTAAACGTACGGTATAATGTCCGAAAATGAATATACTGGAGTTTAGAGTCATTGCCGCAAGCGTAGCGAGCCACATACCCGAACTTGACGCAATATAAACTTTGACATTTCGTAACGTAATCGTTCCTGAACAACGTGCTAATAGCAACACCCTAGTTTTATCGCACAACTTCAGTGATGCAAATTTCATTCACTAATCTGACAGGTTTGGGAAAATCTTCTCTGCATTATTTTCACTTACACATTGAACACTTCCAAATACTGGAATAATTTTTTGACAACAACCAAACACAATTATACTGGGAAATTCAGCTCGCATATATTTTTATCTCCCTCCAACCTACTCATAAACAAATCAAAATTAGTAGGAATTGGAAATTTCCTCTAGCACCATCTGCTGTCAGTGTCAAATGGGTTTCTTTTTACCCCAACAAAAGCGATAATAGAAAATCTCACTCAACTCGAAATTCAATTGAAAAGAGACAGCCGAACGGAATTGTTGACGAAGGCGACCTTCCGCATCGCGCATCTTTTTTTATTTTGTACAATCTCTCACATATAAAAACAGGAAATACTATCAATTTTCCTGAAATTACTTACCTTTTTCCCGCTTTCGATATTTTCCGTCGGTTTTGTAATTATGGTTCAGTGAATATTGTGTAACCAGCGTAAAGTTAGTTCAACCCAAAATCTGAAGAAAAGAAAGGCCAATTCCAATTTTCTTGGATTGAGTGGAAATTTGATTGATTGTTATTCTTTATTGCTATAGCTTGGGCAGCAAAGAATAGTGCATTCCAGAATTATCATCACTTCTGGTTTACAATTTTTATTGGTGACAAGTTTGTGTGTGTGCAGTGCAGAAGAGGAAAAAGAATAGTGCACGCAATTATTCAATTTTCATAAATAAAAAGAGGCCCCTGCCCCCATCCCAATCCATTGATAAACAAGAGGAGCGAACGCAGAAATGGTGCAAAAATTTCAATCACCCGTCAGGGTATACAAATATCCTTTCGAGTTGGTTATGAAGGTATGTTTATGAGTTATTTTTGTTCTTGTTGTTTGTTTTGTGTATCCATACAGTAGGTATGTATAAATACGTTGGCGCTCCACCATCCCCAACCAAACCACTCCTCCAGCTCCAGCACAAACACAGTGGGTCAAAGTGCTGTCGGTAGAAAATACATAAATTTCCAGTTGGGAGTTTATTGTTTGTTGTTTGTTCTAGGTCTAGGGCTCATGGGATTAGAATAGAAATAAAGTGCGAGATTTTAATGGCTGAGGATTTTATCAAATGGGGGCGCACTTAAGTAGGATATAAATGTGACGTTATGATATGTTTTTGCTGTGGCGAGGTGGATGTTTTTATTGCTAATTCGAATAGTCTGCACATATGTACCGATTTTTATCGAAGTTAAAACACATATGACGACAACGATCGTCGGGACGACATCGATTCTGAAACCTGAACAATTATATTTAGCTAGATTCTGAATGATTTAATTTTTTACATCTTTATATTTTATCTCTCATTTATTTTTACTTTTCTATCCAAGGACTGTTAGATCTTTTGGTCTTGAAGCAGAATGAAGGCGGCTTTCCAATCTCTAGGCGAAGAGCCAGAAGATTTCGTGAGGTAGCCTGAAGTCTGAAGAAGGAACAAAAGCAACCAGCACTCATAAATTCGAAGCATCAGTCACAACCAAACGACACTTAGGACTTTAGGGCGGACATTAACAAACGACTTAATTCAAACATACTCACATCTACAAAAAGGTTTTGCGGAAACCATCTTCCCGATATTCACACACCAATGCGATCATTTATATAGTTAAATCCAAATCATTAATTATATTCACCTGAAACACATTTCCTTTTGAAAATTTTACTAGAGTATATTCTCACAATTTTTTTAAACATTTATTTGAATTATTATCTTGCAATTGGAAACGTAAGTAAACTTGAATTCTAACCAAGCAAGATCCAAAAATACATAAAAATCAATAGTTAAGCGAAATCCAGACAGTTCCGAAAATGAAAAAAGGTCATAAGGACCTAGGGGCTGTTCCAAAGGGGACCTCGTTCCAACCCCGTCCGACGAGCTTTAGCCGAACAACCACAAGCATGCCCCGCCCTCCTCACCTGTGCCAAAGCTACCCCTATGGCTCGACCCTGGCTCACAACAATCCAAATTACTTCGACGCGGTCGCGAAAAACTCAAGGTTTCTTGCTCGCATCATTCCACGGATCTCTAGACACAGAGGGACATAGCCGGCAATCAGATAGCTAATGAACTGGCTAGAAAATTCACTGCAATAGATCATGATAGGACACATCAGTCGATCAAGTCACCACTCTGTAGTCTCAGAGAACGAGCCGAGAACAAGATTCGTATGAAAGCCAACAACAGGGTGTAAAAAATTAACAACCTCTAAAATACTGCTGAGTGGGTAAGCGAGGAGTAACAACGATTCCCGCTTGTTTGGGATTGACCCGGACAATTTCTGTCGGGAAATTATGTCGAATTAATGTAATTCTCTCAAACAATAATTCAGAACCTCTAATATATCACGGAAGATTTGGCCAAAATATGACATAACCCGGACAATAGATCTATAAAAAAAAAATACACAATAAAGTAAGGTATCTATGAGTAGTACTAGCATCTCGCGATTCTCAATGAGAACATTTTTAAACCTGAGTACACTGCTCTTACCTATGTCAAATAACAACAAACAACAAACAATAACATTTGAGGAAGTTATTTTTTCCTCAAGTGTTTACTTTTTAGATTGGTATTTTGTTATTATTTTGGAACTAATTAATCGTTAATTATCACTTCAGCTTTTGTTTAAGCTCGTTTTTTAATCAGCGGCCATCTATTGGAAAGATATAGAATGAAGAAATAATATTGATCAAACTATCGAACGAATTCACTTCACATAGGGTGTTCAACTTCCAAATAAAAACATTTAATTTCTTTGAAAAACAAATTGGATTTTTTGTAAGGCACTTTAAAATGAACAAACGTTAAAGAACGAGAGCTCCCGCATGTGGGAACTCGGTCCCCTCGTCACTTTTTCAGGAAAAAAGAGCTGAGCGACAAAAAAAAAACTGACAAAAGAGACAAGACAATTAGAGTCAACATTGAATGCTGCCAAATTTTTAGCATTTTACTCTCATTGGCAAAGCCACTCACCTCGTTAACAGGTAGCACCTAGATCTACCAACTAGCAGGGCTCATTAACCAATTTCTGTAATAATATCTGCGGCTTATTCGCTTCACAGTAAAGTAAATCTAAAGGCAAAAGAAAAAGTGTGTGAATCGAATCAACCTTCTTATCTCAGGTAATAGAGACCATTTTTGGAAAGATCACTGCACTAACGAGCTTATTCAAAGTTCTTTTAATTCATCGTTTGGTAATTGTAAATAATTATGAGAAGTTGTGAAGAAAAAGATTAGTCTCTCGTTTTTATCAGATGTTAACACTGTCACGGCATATTTTCGAAACAATGGGCAATTATAATTTTTCGCGACTCACTGTACCCATCGGATAATAATATAATCTAAAAAGCAAAATAAACATCGAAAATTTCGTTGCTATGTACACACACTATATCAATGCTGCCAAGGACAAGTCCTTCTCCTTCTGAATGGTTTTGTGCCAACAGTTGCTTTGGGGTACAGGCAGCCCTTTCCCCTCGTATTGCGCGAATCCATTGTGAAATGAAGTTCACGTGCACTAGCAGCAATGGAATTCGAAAATAACTCCGCTTAAAATATTAAAGTTCAAATTGAAAATTAACTATGGCATGCCTCGCAAACTTTTATGCTATTCCCCCATTCAATGTCTAACATAGGGTGTGTTGGTTGATTTATGTGTATTGCTGCATTGTTGCATCGGTTACCTTGACAAGAGTGAGTGCTTTTGTATATCTGTGCAAAAAAAACCCACCTATCTAAACTTGGAACAGGAAATACAAACTTTTATCTAACGTTGTTGTTGTTGCTAAAATGGATACTACTTAGGTGGCGAGTATCTATTTGTTTTTGTTGGTTAGAAAAAAAAGGTGTTATCTCTATCTGTGGCAGTGAATATAACAGGTAGGTGCAAACTAGTTTAATAATTGCCTGCGAAGCAATAAACGCTAACGCGTGTATCTGATTTGGAACAGAAAAAAATAAAATTTCCCTGAACGCAATTGCCACAAGCAAAGCCATTTGTAGGCGGTAGTGGGTACAATTGGGGTTCAATTAATTTTTACAGTATCTTGTATATGACCGCATGCGGAACAGCATAGCATCTTTGTTACGCAAGTGAACTTGAACAAGCAACTGAACCTTGAAGCGATGCGAGCTCGAACTTTAAAGAGTTCATTCGTTTATCTTTACGTAACTTATTTCTGTCCGTGTTGTTTACGTGTGCCTACAGCACGATCCGGGATTAATTTTTTTAATTTACATTCAAGTAGAACATAGAGATATGAATTGTCTGTCAGGCAAGAGGAAGTATTGTACACTTGTCGACACATGAAGAAATCTTATCTTTTGTTAGTAAATCAGTTTCGTCTAAATATACATTTTTTTTTTCTTCAGACATTTGACATTCAAGCCAAAGAAATGGGAAAAAAATAATAATTTGCGATAATTCTATGGAAATACTAAGCAGCAGACATTCAATGCAAAACCTATGAAGGCCGCGAGTCGATCGAGTTATCATGCATTTCTGGCTATTTAACTATGAACAATGTGGCGCCTTGATATATTAAATTTGTTGACAGCTATTTGTTGTTACTCGCACGCGAACATAGAAACTTTTTCTTCAGAGATTTTGCTAAAAAAAAAAAATCAGTGGGACTTCGGCCGATTTTGCGAAGATGCTAGTTGAATAAAGCAGTGACTGGTGATGAAATCAGCTTCGTTTGGAGCTGCCATGAGTCTTACTCCGCCTTGCTGTTGCGAATGCCTCGTGACCTGGAGCTGGAACCCAGAAGAGAGAAGCGACTGGACAGTATTAGTATAAAAAAGGGAATTTGTTTGTAGATTTATTCACTCCCGTCATATCAGAATGATTAGTTATGTAGTTCTCTCGCCTAATAGAATCTCTATACTCTATACCCAGTTAAAATTGCCACGATCACGACCCATCTCCGTGTGATGTGCATTAAGCTCCATTAAGTAATGCACTTCGCAAGTACCTATTATACTCTCAATCTCAAGCTGAAAGCTGTGTTCTTGATTGAATAAATTAAAATAGTTATACACCCCATTCACATCTATACGAGTACGACTGACTAAATCACGTGGCAAGACCACGAAAGTAATTGTACAGCCGGTACAGTTGTCAAGTTGTAATGCTCTAAAACCTCCACGAGAAGTAAGTTGCAAATTGGGAACGTCAATTAAGTTATAGTGTTTATTTGGTGCTATGTGGTGCTTCTCCCTCCTTATGACGGAATCGGTGCACTACATTATATACAATCTGAATGAAACCGAATCCACTTTAGCCCACTTTTGCAATTCTATTGATTTTTTTCTTTCTGCACATTCATTTCCCTTTTTGTTGCTCAAGTGTGTGGTAAACTAAGCACATTTGTGTGTAAACAAAAAAGAAAACCCAAAACTAGGTCATTATAGTTCACAAGACAATATCGATGCGGCGCGGTCTAGTATACCTTCTTATGTCGCCTTACATAATTTAGCCACAGGTACGCTAGCTATCGCACCACCACGATTAGTCAGCAACATTCTATTATAATTTTGTTTGTCAACATAATTGTGGTGTCGTTCACCTTTTTTTCTGTAGACTCCAAGCGTAGGCTGTTTTAAGTCCATTGTTTAAGGTCATATTGCAGTAACTAATTTCGACGAACATTGACACTCGTTTTCATTTGCTAAATGCACAATAAAAATAAAATTAATTAGCAAGCTTCTTGTGTATGGCATGAGTAACAATGGTATGGCACTGTGTTATTATGAGTGCTAAGTTATAATTAGGACAGACTGTAAAAAGTACATTTTGGCGAGATAAATCGCGTATAACTTGGTTTAGTGAACACAAGTGACCTTCATATAACTAGTTTCTTTTATGAAAATATTATGTTTATTTCATTTTCAATGCTTTTGCACAATAAATGCGTCAAAAGACGCACAACATTTGTGTGAAGGTAACGAGAGTTTCACCTTTTTATACAGACCATAAAGTTTTTGGTTAATCTGTCTGTCCATCTGTTTTGCAGTGCCAAACTTAGCAGAAGAAATATCAAGCTGAAGAACTTGGAAGGGACCTACAACTTTTTCGACTGGCTGAATTGATAAGCTTTGTTTGTCAAACGTTCAAATGTCCATTCAGCGATTTCTTAATTGAAGTGACCGTGACGAAGACATGTTGGCCTGTTTGAGCTTTGTATCCAACTTCAGTCTCACAAGTACTTAACTTAACTGGGAATTGATCAGAACTCGAAACTTCTCCAGAACTCGAAACTTCTCATAATTTGATTCAGCTGTCTGTGGGCATCTTCCGTGTCTTCTGCAGTCGATGTCGCAATTTTTTTCTGCGTACCAGAGTAGGAACGGTGCCAGCGGTTACTTTGTTTGTTTGTGGTTAGGTGGTGTAACCTAACTATAACTACCCATCATACGTGAAAGGTATTGTCGTACATCAAAAGTACATCGCGATCAGCTTTCAGTTGTCCACACCAAGCTCTTTGGCAGCCGCGATGGCTTTGCCTTTGAAACGGAGAAGTTCGTTCTTTCTTGTCGTCTCGAAGCTGAGATTCGAAGATCCTTTTGGGTAAATCATTAGTATCGACTTGCTCGCTGTATCCAAACCAATGTAGTCAATAATTTGGCCTTTTAAACTACATTCCATTCGTCCCAAAAATAAAAATTCACACAAAACGATTGGATGCGAGAAGCTAGGCCTAGGGTGTATACACGCCTGTTGCGCCAACTATTTATTTATTTATTTTAAACTACATTCACATCTTTGCACTGCTCATAGAGTTTGCGTTTGTATCTTGCGTTCCAATTCGATCTAAAAAACAGTCAAAAATAGTGACATAGCAAAGATCCCAATCGCTTCTAGAGAATACGACGTTTTGAAACCAACGCCAGTAGTCGAGCTGAGCCAATGCGACCAGCATTGTTATTTAAAAAAAATGTACCAACTCACGCATAAACCATTAACAGAAAAATAGAAAATGTTGCGTATACGCCTCGATACGTAAATCTTTAATCTTTTGTTAAAAATAATAAAAACAAAATTTGTGCCTCCCTCATTCCTCCGCTTTCGATTTCGCTGTTATTTGTTTGTTTTCCTGAGGGTTAATAATCGATATGTCATTGTCCCAAGCCAAATTAGTCACACATACTTCCGATTTCGTATGAAGTTCTCAAATATGTGGGTGGTATTTAAAAATAAAAATATTTTCAGCTCTTCTTTGACTCATTGATCGAAAAAAAAAGAAAGAAATTATCACAACAGAAAAGAAAACTAATCGATCATCTCATTTGAAATTTATAATCACCTTCAGTTTCGACCTCAAACATGTGGTAATATATGTGAAACCTCATCACATGTTTAAGGATTAAATTATTCATTAACTTCTCATGGCACCTATTCGCCAGTGACAACCATTAGATGTTATTACCTCAAAAACTTTTAATCCATTTCTTAATAGTATTTATTGATTCGTATGTAGCTCATGCGGGCAACCCAAAGGGAAAGTGTCCTCGTAAAGAAAAGCAACCTCTTACATTATGGTCGGGTCGTGTGTCGTCCTTTACCCCGTGTGTGGTGGTTTGCCTCGTATTCCCGTCAAGGCAATGTAAATTCTCATGAAAACCATGCAAGTTAAGGAGTTGGCAAAAAACATCCCTTGATAGTCTCGAAGATTTCTTGCTCGTTTGCACTTTTGGTCGTCATTTTATTAAAATTGTATTCTAGCAACGCGTAGGCTATACAGAATGATGCTTCGTCGGATACAAAAGAGGGCACATCGGGCCTTGTGGACTTGTGTGGGTCGTGTGACAGTGCGGTGGGCTACGCGTTAAATATATTGTTATTTTCCTCTTGTTTGTTCGTTCATATTCTAGGTAAAGGCGGACAGTTTTCATTAAAATTGATTTTTTTTCGCTGAGCTATGTACGTGGGTTGTTTGCAATCAATGGAAATTGTTTCAAGGGTCTAGTTAGGTTCACATGAATGAACGTGAATGTACCTATAGACGAAAATAATATATAAATTGTAAGGACATTCTTTTATGAAACGAATCGAATTCTAGATCGATCGACTTTTGTCGATCAATGATTAGCTATCAACACTAACAATAGGGGCCTAGGAATGCCCTCGGCTCCGCCGTGCTTTTTTCAGCCCTTATAGGGCGAATTTTGAAAAACGATGAATGAGGCATGTAATAACTTTGACTTATGTATCGACATGCAAACTTTCAAGTTCATACGGCTAACTGTTCGTGAGACCCCCCCTTACTCCCCGGGACCCCTTTAATCCTCTACAATTCTCACCTACCCTACGACCTAATTTTGCCACAGATCTATAAATCAAAAAAAAAATCACGAAAATCGGACGAATGGTTCTCGAGTTATGGAGGGACGAACTGACGGACGTTGCCTTTTATAAAGTAGTATGGAAGCGAAGTAGGGTATTCAAAACTCTCAACTATCGACGCTTCTTAACTTGGATTTGGTACCGTTGCCGATATTACTCTAGAGCAGCTCTTATGAACTTGATGACTTCGCTTGATGTTTATACCATAGACGCTACTCTAAAGGCGGTTTCCCGATTCAAAATAAACGTCGTTTCAATGTCAATGCACGTGAATTTTTCTATAGGTTCGAAAGAAGTTTGTTAGGACCTGAACCTGTGTTGGATCTACCGACTTCCCTTGTTACCGTTTTCATTGATGGTTTAGATTTCATAACGATTCAATCTTCGTTGGCTCAGGGATGGCGATATGGACCGAATATGGTGCCTAGTCCACTGCGATAATCTCACACTTTATACAACCTAACCTAACCTAATCTTCGTTGGCTCTTCGGTCTATAGGCAGACCAAACATGTTCGTCCGAATGTTTATAAGATATTCTTCCGGCGGCCTAAAGCCCCCCGCCATTAACTGATCAAAAATTGGTAACTCTCAATAGTTTTTAAAACGATAACCAAACCTATAAATTTGTGTATGCCTTTGCAGCCCCAAGGAGAGCAGTATTTTTACCTTCCGCCTAAAGATATACTCATTTTGTCTGCCTTTTGTCTCATGACTTGGTCTAGGCACAAGCTACAACAATAAAAGACATTATAGATGTTGTATATGGCCATTTAAAATTCGTCGTCAAAATAATAATTTTCCCGCCTAATAATCATCATGGGGCTACACACGATAGCGACACGTGAACTAATTAAATTTGAGTTTATTTTGATTATACCCAGTATTTGCGTATCACTCGTAGTCAGACTTTATTACGTCACTAGATAGCACTGATTTGATTACCCCTTGTATTCAGTCTTATCTTTGGAGCAATCTGTCTCGACTCCCATTTTATCTGTTTAATAATATAAAGAGAATCGCCGAAAGAGAACAATACTTTCCAGATAAAAGAGACTAAAGTTCAATTAACACGAGTCATTCGATTTTTTTTAATTAAGATTAACGCTGAAATTTTCCACAGTGTACCACGACCACCTGAATGTCTTACTAATAAAACAAACAGCATGTGACACTTGTTCGCGTGACACACTGTGCAACATTCCAAGGACGGCATTCTGTTTAAACACTCGACTTAATTGCACTTCAAAGATTGGAGAGAAGATAGCGTACGGAAACACGCCCGTTCAAATACTTCATCTTTCCGTTGGCTGCTGTAATTCCAAGGAATAGCAATGCAAACATTTACCTACACTAGTCGTTAGGAACAAAGTCTCTCTGTAATTAAACCCATAATTAAATCCTCTTTATTTGTTTTAAATTAACACAATAGATACACAATGACGAAACATTTTACTTTTTCGATTTCTTAATTTTAATAGCATACTGATAAATTCCCAACAGACCCGACAGTGTCCCGATCACTCCAACTTTCCAACTGGAAATCTCTCCTCCCCAGAGATAGCCTTTCGGCAGCGAACTAACTGCATGCACCAAATCCAGACTCATCCTCACAACAGTAATCGATTCCATTACACACTGTTGCTTGTGTTTCTTCAACTCTGCCGCGTCCTTCTGCAGAGCGCCCGTAAAATGCTTCTCGTGATAGTCTCGCAGAACCCTTGTCAGGTTAAGAAACGCCGATAAGCTCCAGAATACGCAACTGATTGTGTCCCATTTGTCGGGATCGCTCAGTCGAATGATGTTATGAGTTGATAGCCAGCATATCTTGTCAACGGGGAAATACAAAACGTCCACAATGTTTGTCACTACACCCAATACAGCGTCCACACGATATTTCTCATCCCGACCTAGTCCATATTGCAACGCATACAGGATTGTGGGCATATCATCAATCAGCCGGAGGGTAGCACGAGCTTGCGACAACTTCGAACTAAAGGTGTAGAATTTCTTGGCTTGTTCAGGATTTACAGTGGAATTCGGTGTTGCGAGCGCTTTTGCTGCGTAGCACAGTATTTTCATTACCTTATCGCGTCCACCATAGCTGGCAATGATGTCGCAAAATAGTCTACAATTATCTGCCATGTTCGACGTGTCTCGATACAAAACGCACACTAACTGATTATATTGTCAAAAATATCTACAAACTTCATTTAAAATTGCACTTTTCTATAGGCTATACACGTAATCAATTTAGAAAACCCGTTTTACAAACGAATAACATCACAATTCACAATATTTACGGAACAATCGGTGAAAAGTAACAAAAGGTCGTTTCCCACTCAGTGGAACTGTCAAAACCAATTGAGATTTTTACTCGAGTATTTATTTGCTGGCGTGGTGTGCAGTGTTGCCGCGTTGGTGGTTTTAGGGTAGTTTTTTTTAGGCATTCCACAAATTATGGTAATTTTAACTTTTAGACATCAGTTAATAAAATGCATCCGTAAAAACACAAAACATAAGAAAAGTAAAACATTTAACCCCAGCATTTTATTAGGAATTCAGTGGAACATGTTGTGTAATTGACTGACATGAGCAGAAAAAGAGTTGTTCGTACAGCGAATTAATAAAGTTCTTTTCTAGAAAATTTAGAACCCAATTGCTTAATTTTTTTTGATGAACTAATTTTATAATTTTATAGCACATAAGTAACATTTTATGACTAAGATTGAGTTCAACTACTAAGCTTAAGTGATCCGATTGGCGGATTGGTTTCGCCATTCGATCCATTTAAAAGCGATAGCTATTTAGGTGACGGATTGCTGTCGGATTTATTGCGTAGTAGACTAGTGTTTTGAGCGAGGTTTTGAGGACTTTTTTTCGAATCAATAAATTACAACCAAAACAGAAAGCAAATGTTCATTAGCGTACTTGGTTTAAATCAAGCGCACGCTTCATCGAAAATGATATGAAAATTATGGCTTCTTTTTCTGATAAAGCGGCCGAGATGAAAACTTGACAGATAAACAGAGATATATTTTTACAAGTGAAGTGATAGACAGCCCTATCATTGTAACTTTTTCCATTTTGTACGAATCGGAGAATTTTGCTTCATGGTAATCGTTCCGATCAGCTGTTTGTAGTTCGGAATTTCTACCCATCGACCTGTCGCTTTTTTGTTTCATCGTTGTTCGAAATGACTGCCCAACTGACCATAAGAAGTTTCACTTCAAAAGCTCAGAGCTTAATTTTATTTTTTGCTGTTTGCAAGTGATTTGTATGCAATGATGTCTGGCGTCATGGCGAATTTATATCAATAGAAAAGTACCATCGTCCATCGTTTTTTGGTTGTTAGACGAAGTAAAAGTATCGTCGAGACGACGTCGTTCGATCGTTTTAGTCCTACGCGATTAGACCCTAGGCATTTAAATTTCTGTAAATCTATGAAGCAAGAGTGTACGTCATTCATATACTCTATTCAAAGATCGAGATTGGCAACACTAGTTATACACAAAACTCATAAATGAAAATTAATGACATGCGCAATGCGCCTTCGCATTTTCATTGGCAATTCCCTTTCCCATCTGTTTATTGTTTACATTTTTTTGTTGTATGTCAATTTAATCGAAAACATGTGAGACGAACAATAATTTATACACTGACTACACACAATCTTCTCATCGTGAATGCCACTGCCTGCCAGCCAAAGCGTAGGTATAGTTTAAGTGGTTTGGTTGTGGCCTGGCCGAAGAGTAGCACTACACGCTATTTCATATGATCACGAATGGGTTTTCCGGTTTCTGCTAATTTATTTTTAAATAGAACAAACTACATTCTTCCGACCTAACCGAATTAGATAATCAAGATGAACACGAAATTTCGACTTTTAAATCCTGTTTGGTACTAATTATTTTGTTTATTGCTTGGAGAAAAAAAAATAAACCACTTTTACTCTGCTCAAAAGTCACTTGGATATTTCACTCAATAATGACATTTGGTGTGGCGGTGGTTGGGTGGAACTAGTTTGTTGTCATCGGTAGTTTCGCTCACCATTTCTGTGGGAAAGAATGAGATAAAAATTCGAACTTGTTTCACTCAGCCTAGTCACTGCCAGGCAGAGCGCAGAGCCAGTTGCTACCAATTTGTGTGGTGTTGCCATTTGGCAAATGCAATTTAAGTCTTAAGATTGTAAGTTGGTGGTTGGTTTTATTTCACCAGATAGGTACCAAGAAATTTATAATTGCTTTTGTTAAAGTTTACGTATGTAATTCAAAGAAAAAACTAAGTTTAGGACCTACTTCCTAAAATTATTCTATTCATTTTGAATAATTAAACAGTTCGCGCTATTCTCTTGACATTACATAAGAATGACATTTGCAAATGCTAAAAGACGTTATTTTTAGAAAAAGAAACATTTACTAGTACAAAGTACTATTTATGTAATTGTTTTATGTTACACTGCTTCTGCGATGAAGGTCATTATTCACCCATTTGAGTTAAGAATGACAACTTTGCTTTTGGCTGTAGCAGGTTACTGCCTGGCTTTACTCAACTCAGAGTAAACGTTAAACGACAATGCTCGAATAATTTTTTTGCTAAATTAACATTGAGTAGATCTATAAAACTAAAGGACACAGAAAGTAGTTTATTAAATTCAAGTTTAATAGCCGTCCTCGGTCGTGTAGAAAAATGTAAAAAATCGCAAGCACTGTGACTGCACTATTGTCACGTTATTACATTTTTAAATACCTACACACTCACGGTGCAAAATTATTATACATACTATTAGCTTATTTGTTTTCTGTTCGGTTTTATTTCAGGTAAGCGACATACTTTGGATAAAAACAAAAACTGTCGTGTGACAGGCGTAAATATGGGAAAAAAATTGCATTCAAAAAAATTGCATTTATAGAGATGCGTTGAGTTTGTTTAAGATTCAAAATAACCAACAAAATTATGTACGTAGCTTAAACCAAGGACGGTTACAGGAATACGGGTGGAGGTGTTTGCACGGCATATATCTGAAAGGTTTGAACAAAATCCACCAATTCCAACAGTTGGATCGGATGTAGAGGAAGAATAGCGGTTGCTTTTGACTTGGGTGTTTACATAGCCCAGAAATAACCTATTGTGGAAAGGAAGTAGATAATTGAAAATGGAAGGGCTATCACAAAAGTCCACTTTCAGTTCCATGTTGATAGATTTTTACAAAGTTTGTGAGCTCTATCGAAGTATCTGTTCGGAAGAAAATCCGAAACGAAATTCAAATCTCTTTGGAACTCAAATTGTTTTCGAGATATTCGTTTCGGAACAAAATATTTGAAGGATATAAACACGTTCGTTTGACATATCCATAATTGGAAAATATTCCGAAGCAATTGGTTGTCGGAGAACTTCGGAAGAAATGTGACGTGTAGCTGTCAAAACTTAATGGCATAAAGCGGTATTTCGCAATGCGGCGAAGTACGCTACAAGTCATCGGAGAATTTTTCCGAAAGTGAATCGGAAGGGATACCGTTCCGAACGGATACCTCGATAGGGCTGTGTAAATTTATCGATGGGAAAGAGGTACGCCCAGGCACGACGGTCGATTTAATGACAGGGCAAACAAACCAAATTCCACGGAAGAGGAAGTCACTTTTGCGATCAAATCTTTAAAATTTGGCAAACCTGCCCAAAAATAAAAACTCCCACAAACGAATGGTTGTGAGAAGCTAGGCCTAAGGTTTCTACATGCCTGTCGCGTTAACTATTTTTTGTTTTCTATTAGTCGTTTTGGGCTTCAATATAGCCCTTCGCTCTAAATAGGTGACTTGACTTTGAGGGCGCTGATACTGAATAAGTCAAGGTTATTCCCGCGTTGACTGTGACTCTTAAGTTTCAAAGGTACACAGATTCCTTGGGACAGATGGGTGCGCCGCCCATTTTCAGTCGAGGCATTTTGCATTGTAAAAATGGAGAGTTGCGTCTTCTCTTCATTAAATGATGTCGATGTCGAGAACTTATTTGCTCGCATTTTTGACAGTATCTAAAGAGAGGATTTCACTTTTTCAGTGCGGGTAGGGTTTCCGAGTAGTCCCAAATGCACGCTAGCTAGTTTAAACTGATTAACTGTCTATAAACAAGAAACTATAATGAAATTTGATGATGGACAAGTGGTAATGCCCGAAATAGCATTTAAATTAGTAAAGTGATTGTGGATGTATGATTATATTCAGAGACAAGCCAATTTTTACACACCAGACCATTGTTGCATCATCTGCATACGTAAGCGAAATTTAAAACAAAAGCAATATTGATACCGACTGATTTATACATATGTACGCCCCTAAGGGCGATGAGAATGAGACAAACTGTCACGTAAAATACTTTTAACAATTTCTTCACTGCTTTGTGAATTCTTTGCGTAATGAATTTACATCAACTTGAAGCTTTTTAAGTGGCTTTTCGTGTTACATCAATGTAGTCTGAGCACCTAGTACTTCAAAGCAGTTCTGAATCGTAAGAAAATGATATCGAAAATAGAATAACTTAAATTCTACCATTAAATATTCCACTTGCGTTTGTCTTTTGAAAACAAAAAAATTTCCAATAGATTCTAACAACTATGGCAATCGATAATTGCCAAACAAACCATTATGCAAAGCATACCGCAAAATCATGTGCAAACATTAAAAATTGTTCGCACCAAATTTTACTTTGTAATTAATAATAACAGTCAGTTTATTCTGCATTCCGAGAGTCGCAAATTCGCCCCATCTTTCAACGACGCACGGGGTAAACAAAAATGGAGCATTTTTGGAAATGCTTCAAAGCAACCATCTACCTCTGATTTAGAAAGCCGAAATTGCTCAAAAATAAATACATTTCAATTGGAATTAATATTTCTGTGTACCTATACTCAAATTCGATCTATTATTAGATTGTATGGGTGATGCATAAATCATCGCGCATGCAAATATATTTTTTTTTGGGATAATGGCGACTAAACACTTTCACGTGGGCCTCATCGATAACATCAAATCGTAAGTTCAAGTGCCAAATAAATAAGCAACTAGATGCGCAAATCGCCGCCAACAGTGAGAGTGGTGTGTGGGCTTTCAGGGTGGTGGTGGGAATTCCGGGGGTGTTTTTGTCCACCTTATGCATTGCATTTAGCTGCCAAAAACTAAATTAAATAAATAACGTCACATCAGCGTCAATTAATAGCAATTCATAGAAAATTGCTGTTTTTATGAGTGATTGGTTTGGACATATGGTTGTACAAATATGTAGGTCTTAATTTGCAACTGTTTTTTAATGGAAATTCCCAGATGGTAATAGTTTTCCGGTCCATATGCAGCTGATACCGCGATTAAAAAACAAAAGCAAATTAAACTAGATTTCGCAATTATGGTTGCGTAACTTGTTATTGATTTTTGAAATTAGTTCATGCACAGACTCACAGTTCACAGACTGTATCGCAAGAGAAACGTTGTTCTGTGAGAGGAACAAATAAATAAATTCCCTGTCTTTCTATTGTGAATTCACTATATAAAAACGTAGATCTTGTTATTCTCTGCTGTGAATAATTTAAAGCGAGAGATTTTCTTTTAATTTAATAATTTAATAAATTTAGCTCCATCTAGATATCCTTTCGGAAAGGAATCTTCTTCGATTTTTACGATTTTCGAAAAAATTTCCGAGTTTCCGAATCGCTCGAAATGCAGAACACTGAAAACGAATTCACTCGATTTGCAATTTCGATTTCACTCGATTTCTGGAACCTAGCTGTATCAGTTTCGAAACTTTCGGAAAATTTCTACGATGACATGAAGCGCACGTCGTGTCGCCGCATCGTATTGCCATTAACTTTTGACAGCTACACGTCACATTTCTTTCAAAGTTCTCCGACAACCAAATGTTGCGGAATATTTTGCAATTATGGAAATGTCAGATGAACGCGTTTATATACTTCAATTACTTTGTTCCGAAACGGATAACTAGAACGCAATTTGAGTTTCGAAGAGATTTGACTTTCGTTTCGGACATTCTTCCGAGCGAATATTGACTATTGAATATTGAGTTGATAATATTGATTGAATATTATCATTGATTGAATATTATCAACTTTTAAATCTTTACCTAAAATGTATGTAGGTACTCGTATTTCATCGAAATTTTAAGAGAGTTTTGCAACGCCCACAGGACGAAGTCAACGAAGCGTTCTACGATCTTCTCGAGAAGACGTACGACAAGAGTGCCTGAAGTACTATGTCAAGGCTCGTCGAAAAGAAGATGAGCCCATATC
Source organism: Cheilosia soror (assembly GCA_949372485.1). NCBI lineage: Eukaryota > Metazoa > Arthropoda > Insecta > Diptera > Syrphidae > Cheilosia > Cheilosia soror. Next base: position 5,061,729 of record OX443564.1, read on the forward strand.
AGTGCGGTTTTAGTCCAGAAAAGGTAATAACGATGACAGGATAACGATGGAGAAATTTCGCTGTCAGAAAACCATTTAAAATGATGTCATCGAGAAAGGTCACAATAGACATAACTTTGAAGTAGTTAAAGACTTTGTCTACCTTACTTACTTACTTAGGTGGCGCCACAATCCGGGGTGGACCTGGGGACCAACGAACACGCCTCTCCAGTTAGTGCGATCTTTGGCTAACTGCCTCTAGTTGCGCGCTCTAAGTTTTTTGAGGTCCTCTCCCACTTGCGAGCGCCACCTAAGGCAGAGTCTTCTTCTACTAGTTCCTCCGGGTTGGAATCGAAGACTCTTCGGGCCGTAGAGTTCGCTGTTTAATCTCCTCCTCCAAACCCGTCAACGCAAACAGGACCGAAAATCATTCGAAGAATTTTGCGTTCGAAGCGACCATGAAAGCGTCCATGATTCTGCGCCATAAAGCAGGACTGGGATGATGAGGGTCTTATATAGAATGTGCCTTCTTAGGCCGAAGTAACAGCTGTTGGCAAGTTTAATTCTTCACTTGTTTCTTATGTCATTTTCAGACTTTGTTTATCTAGGCTCTACAATTCTATTCGAACAGAGATCAAGCTAATGGCTATTTCTTCGGGCTAAGAAGGCCTAATACCTGCCAGTACCCCTTGAAGCCCATGTACCTACACTCATTTACATGGTACGTTTGCCCATAAATTACACGATGTTGATGTTATTCTAACCAAATAAAGCCAGTAAAAGAAACAAAGACAAAAAAAAAAATCACTCATACGCCCCGTGTACCCCTCTGCATGGATGATATGAATACCCAATTAGCACTTAAATTACCAATCAATTTGTTGTTAATTATATTTAAAAGCAGAAAACAAAAAATCACACGTCTATTCAAATTTGCTATCTCAGTTATTTTGTTCGTTCCACGAATTCCATATCCAATTGCGCGTAAACCTCCCCCTCAAAACAAATTATTGTCGATGTTAATTCGCTTGCAGATATTTTTCCAACAACTAATTACTATAATCGTTTGCCTATACGCGTAGAAATTGCATAACACTGTCATTCACCCTAATGCAGATACAGATATAAAGAAAATAAACTACTCAAACGAGTCTAGTTGTTTCTGGGTTACGCAATCGCGATATAGAGAGATTCCAACAAAGCGACATCGAGTCAAATTGGATTCGATTAAATTAATTTGTTTCCGGATGCAGCGCCAGTGTATCCCTTACTTTCTTCTCAATTCAATTAGAGAGATGCTATAGATGTGGCCACTATAATGTGTGTCAGGTTCTCTGCTATTGCGTTTTCTTTGAAAGACGACTTCTCTATTATAGTCACAACCCCTTTAGTAATTTAGTAGATTGTGTAAAGCTTTGTGTGTGTCGTCGCCAAGAATTTTATGGAGCAGATTCTATTTTTGAAACATGTACCAGCGGATAGATACTTTTCAAATTATGAATTATGGACGAGAATTCCACTGGCTTTGCTCTGATACATGAACAATGAGTGTGTGCACTGTGCAGTAAGTGGTGGTAATGAATTTTGTATGTTTGTAGTTGGTTTTGCCATTTGTAGCTTGTCATTGTCATATCTTCTCTTTATACTTCTATAGGGTCATTCAAGGATATCTCTCGTTGTATGATACTTTTTGGATACATGCAATCTGCTGATGTTTTTTTTTTGGTTCAAGGTTATATCTATTAAATCGATTTACGAGTAATTTTATGGAGTGAATAATTTTTTTATTGGATTGGGTTAGTAGATAAATAGATACACAGGCGACAAATAAGTAGACAAAAGTTGCTCAAAAATATTTTAAATTCAAAATCGGGTATTTGTTTCCTTTAATCTACCCCACAATCCAACAGAGAATAGAAAGATTTCCGGACTTAAGCTGTTTTTGCTTTGTGCAAGTTGGAAAGATGGGCTAATTAAAGTATCATCCTGAATTAATTTTAGACTTATTACTGAAGCAAGGGCGAAGAGGGCTTACCACTAAGGAATAGGGTCGGCAATTAGGGGTAATCTTTTTGTGGTAGGATTTATTATTTGATGGTAAGGGTGGGAGAACTATTTGTGTGGCAAATTTTTAAGCCACAAGGGATTTTGCAACCATAATTCGTATTAAAATGGGGAGTTTCTGTATTTTTTAAATGAATTATATATACAAGTGCGTCACTGCTAGCATCTTAAAAAAAACCCGGTGATGATGACCTCCTCTCAGAGAATGAGCCGCGAGTTAGTTACGTGCCAAAAAGTAACCTCTGGAGTCTGGCTGGACTGGTGCGGGTGCCTCTCTATAAAAGAGCTTGTTTTGAATATTATGTATTTTGGCGGTATATTTAATGCGTGTTTGGCGATTTTTTTTGTGCGTTTTGGCGCGTTGTTTCATGCGTATTTTGGCAGTTATTTGACATATATTTTGGCGCGTTTTTTTTTTTAGGAATTTTAGACATGTATTTTGGCGGGTTTTTGAGACATATTTTGACATTTATATTGGCGCTTCTTAAGACTATTTTGGGTGATTTTTTGACAGATATTTTTGCGGTTTTTTCACTTATTTTGCCAGTTTTTTTAGGCGTATTGAGGCGCAATTTTTGGCACATATTTTGGGGTTTTTTGAAATTTATTTTGGGGCGTTTTTGAGGCGCATTTTGAAACGTATGAAGCGCATTTTTTGGCGCAAGTTTTGATACATATTTTGGCGGGTTTTTTGGAATTTATTTTGGCGCTTTTTTGAGGCGTATTTTGGTGGGAATGTATTTCGGAAGGTATTTTGGCGTGTTTTTAGGCGTATGAGGCGCGTTTTTTAGCGCGAGTTTTGACACATATTTTGGCGGGTTTTTTGGAATGAATTTTTTCCATCCAATGGGGAATTGGTCTTCCATGAGGCGGTTAACATATTCGAGACGTCAATTCCAGAACTTGTAATAGCCTTAAGCTTTGTTTTAGTATTCATTAGTCACCGACACCTTTCGTCTTGTATCGAGTTTAATGGAAAGTTCTACAGATCTACTAATCTTACTACTTCAATAGCTCTATCTAAGCAGAGGCAGGTTCAAATCATTTGACGCCAAACTCTATATGAACCGCCGTTCTTCTCATCTAGGTGATTTAGAAAAACATTTGATTTAACAACTATGGATTCGACCGGAGTCTCGATCTGAAGATCATGTGAGGAAGCCAGAGGCACTCAATGTTGAGCCGGTTCATAATTCGACGGCGTGGGCAAGTTAAATAAATGTTCCTAACTCGGAAATAGATGGCGCAACGGGTATAGGTATAGGCACCCTAGGCATAGCTTCTCATAACCATTCGTTTGTGTAAGTTTTTATTTTTTTGAAACGAATGGAAGGAACCGACAATTTGATGCCGAGTCCGAACGGTTGAATCGAGAAGCTTTTTCTGTTATACTCCCGAATGTTTGTCAGACGTTCGCGAGAGGTGGTGCAGTTGAAAAGTGTTTTTCCGTAGATCGTACCTGTTACTCCTCGCGCAGTGGTCCAGCACACTAGCCATGTTGTTGGAAATTCATGAAACAAGAACCTTTATAACCTTTCACTTAAATAGAAGGTCCCATAACATAGTTATGTATGGAATATCTCGCCATTGGTAAAATTTAACCTGTACACTTAAGATGGATATTTGTACAATTAAATGATTTCTCGTAGACACAACTAGTACAACGAATTCGAACTTCAAATTTATCAGTGACAGTGTACCCACTGTCAAAACAATTACCCAAGACAGAAACTCCAACCTTCGACAGTACATACATTTTGATTGACCTATTCCTTTAACCTGAATAAAAATTTAAAACCTAATCTTGTCTTTAAAGAAGCATAACACTGGCGTTCTGCGTGTTCGGCTCGTTTACTTCATTAAATACACCCGTTACTATATAATTGCCACCATTAACTGTTTCCCTTTCCCATCCAGCCTACAGACAGCATTGTCCTCGAAGACCCTCAGTCCTCAGACCTTAAAGACAAATGACTCTGGCGTTCATTATTCACACGACTTATCGATTTTTCGATCTCATACAGCGATTATAATTTTAAAGATACATCAGAATAGCTTGAATATTTTATTGAATACAATTTTCTTCAGCCGTTATGTGGTCAATTCTGCGAGACTATAGTAGGGTATATTCAATGCCTTGGTCTATTTTTGAAACGAGCCTTTTGTTGTTTCCTTTCCAACCGCCATTGACTTTGGACTTTTAATTGTGTCGCATACCGAACAAAGTTAATCAAATCAATACATATGTATATAGTTATAAACATAAATTTGAAAACAATGTGGCTTGGTTCTCAAGTTGCAGGTGTGCCTTCACATCATAATATTATTATCAGTGACGTGGTAGTGCAGCAGCAGGTAGGCACACAACATGTCGCTTCCCCATGTGCCGTATTCCCGTATGTGTCGGGGGTCATGGGTAGATTTATGTGGGACTTTCTATTTAATTGAATAGAAGGCATTTGTACTTTGGCAATTGAAAGGTGGACGAACGTTTGACATTGAACACGGAAGATGGGTGAATATTTGGGGGCGTTTAGTTGACATTGAACAAATAATTACAGGTTAAGTGTGGATAATGATGAGGGTTGCTTTGTGAAATTGATAATAATCGATCTGTGCCTATAGTAAAAAAATAACGAGTGAAGGACGTTAGTAATTATAGAGAGGGTGCAGATGCAGAGGACACATGAGAACCTTCTTAGATGAAGACCTTCAGTGGATACTCTGAAGTGAGTAGTCCTAAAATTTTAACAAATCAAATAAGTCCTAATTTATTTTTAAACTTAATGTTTAGGATGAAAGGGATTTCGTCTTCGTAATCTGTGACCTTTTTCAGAATAATTATATTAAGGGTATTTGTCTCTCTCAGTTTTTGTCATCGAATATCTAATGAACCCCTGAGACTTATTTATAGCCACTGGCAAATTTTAACTCTCAAGTGGGTGTAGTTTTATGATTCGAACTGCGCTAACTTAAAGTTCAGAGCTCTCCATTCGTTCATTACAAAGTAACGAAGCACTTAGACCCAATGCACACGGAACAACTGCAAAAAGAAAATTCTGGAGAGCGACAAAAATCCTTCAGAAACGCACTCATTACCCCCCTAAAGTGTTTTAAATGCTCCTTTGTTCTGTTAAAAAATTGTGCCCCTTGGCCGACAGACCGAATTTAGTTAATTCCGTTTTTTTCTTTTACCTCTTGCAGGCCTACGAAAAGCGCTTTCCGACGTGCCCGCAAATGCCCATTGTGCTGGACTGTCAAATTGTCAAAGACGAGATACTGGACAATGGCGCCCGACGCAACACCAGTCGACGCTGCAGACTAGCCGTCGATGCACCATACCTCTTCAAGAAGGTAATCGGTGTCGAAGTTGTCTACTTTATCCAGAACAACTTTTTAGACATGGCCAATAGAACCCTCAGCATTGAAGCAGTTAACGAAAGTTTCTCATCGCGTATTGAAATCTTTGAACGCTGCCGCTACTATTCACATCCGGACAATCCAGATTGGACATGTTTTGATCAAACCGCAACATTGGACATTAAGAATTTCTTTGGATTTGAGAACTCCATGGAGAAGATGGGCATGAAGCAGTACACACAAACAACGCTAAAGGGCAAAGAGATTATCGAGTATTTCATTGAGGAACTCAAGTCGGAGGGCGTAGTACACGTGGAACGTTGGCAACCGCCACTCGATGCGCCCGCATCTCCGGTTGCCAAGGAGCCTACGTCGCCGGTTAATCATGAAATAATGCTGGATGGTGATTACATTGCAAAATATTTAGGACAACTGACACCGATGCAGGAGTCGAAATTAGTAGAGCTGAGAAAATTGGTTGGCGACATAGAAGGCATTGAAAAGATTCCTAGTTATCAGACTTTATTGCGATTTCTTACCGCACGCGATTTTCATGTAGACAAAGCTTTTAGCACGCTCAAGGATTCTTTAAAGTGGCGTGCAGATAATAAGATTGATAACCTGTCGCATGAGTACAAGGTACCATCGGTGGTTGTGAATCACTTTCCTGGCGGTTGGCATCACCGCGATAAATGTGGGCGACCAATTTATATTCTTCGACTTGGCCATATGGATGTGAAGGGCCTACTAAAATCGATTGGCACTGAGGGTCTATTGAAGTTGGTAAGTCGAATTTGTCAAAGAAACATTCACATGAATAATAAGTCTCCTTTTTTTTAGTCAATTCACATTTGTGAACAGGGTATCAAAAAGATCAACGAGTCGGCAAAGAGGCTTGGCAAGCCTGTGATAAGCTGGTGTCTTTTGGTTGATCTAGAAGGTCTGTCGATGCGTCATCTCTGGCAACCAGGAGTGAAGGCTCTACTAAAAATTATCGAGACTGTCGAACAGCACTATCCAGAGACTATGGGGAGAGTTTTGGTTGTTCGAGCGCCACGTGTCTTCCCCATTGCGTGGACAATCGTCAGTGCATTCATAGGTTTGTTCAAGAAGCGACCTTTTGGTCCACACACAGAGTTGCTGCTAATGTGGTTTATTTGATTTCAGATGAGAACACACGATCGAAATTCCTTTTCTACGGCGGTCCCGATTGTATTCATATGAAAGACGGACTGGAGCAGTACATTGATTCAGATACCATTCCAGATTTCTTGGGCGGTCCATGCAAGGTACGTTTTACACTTGATTACTTGTTGAGACATGAGAAGCAGACAAATTTGTATACTTTAGTAAATTGATTGATGATTTCCTTTGATAGCCATACATTACGGCAAATTTGGATCAGGTTGAGCAGAAATATTTTACGCGGTGTTATATACCCACGTGTGAATGTGTAAGAAAAGTGAATTCGAGTTGCCATTGTTGTTGAATCTCTATATTGTTTGTTGTTGGTGTTCGTTTTTTTTTTTTTCAAGTGCTGTCATCTCAATTATTATTTTCACGCACACAAGAGAAACGTTTGCAATAACTTTAGAATGATTTAAGCAGACCTTTGAAGTTGGAGGCGGTCATAAAGGTTCTATCGTGAAAGGGGGTCATTCGACACAAGGTCCGTTGTGACGCAATCGATATTGACTGTAACTGTACCAACGGGAATGGGCCCTTTTCACGCTAGAACGTTATGACCGTCACAACTTCAGTGGTATGCTTAAATAATTTTAAGGTTGAAAGTCACAAAAGTTGGACATCTATACGAACCTTGCGACACAATCGACTGTCACTGCGACCGTTTTAACGTGAACGCCTCGGCCCCCCTTGAGACTTGCCTTCTCCACACACTTTTTAAATTTAATTACACATTCTTTAAACACTCAACTTAATAAGACAGTCGCGTAGGCTTGGCCTTATTAGTTCTTACCCATCACTTCAAAATCTTTGCTCAATGTTGCATATGGAGTATAGAGAGAGACATTTCTCTCGCTTCTTTCCACCCACAGCGTTGACGAAACTGACCGCAAACCAAAGACATGGACGAATATGGTTTGCAACCTTAACACGCTTGTAACCACGCTCTATAAGAGATCAAATTTACAATATGAAAGCCTCACAAAATCAAGCTCACCTCTTGTGAGGATTTTGTAACTTGTGTGAGGTATCAGTGAGGTTTCCCAGAATCGGTGTGTTCTTTTAAGTTTAAAAAATTATTATTTGTAAGAGTTAGTTGATAGAAATCGAATTCCTTCTACGATTGCCAAGTTAGATTGTTCAGTATTATATAAAATCGAAATAAAATCCAAAAAAAAAAAATACATCATTGCCAAGCTCTTTGTATATTACGTAATTTAGAAAAAACATTTCTTTTGTTAAATCATGCTAAGTGTGAACGTAGGATCCATTGTAGCTTCCGTCAAATCATTCCATCAAGTAGATAGAATTTTTCTATTCCTTCTTCTTGCTTTTACATAACTCGTTCATTGGCTTGCTTCTGCTGTATATTCTCGTCCTTAGCCAAACAGATTTTAGTATATTTTCTTTTAATAATGTCAACGAATTAAAATCTACTCTAAATATGTAAGTTTGTCTAAGAATGTAATTCACTCTTCTTATCACATCACAAAAAAAAAATATATATATAATAATCTCGTCCATCAAACACGCTGCAATGCGCAAAAAATTTCGTTTGTCCTGTTATCCTTTTTGTTTGTCAATTGGCCACCTGTTCGTCTAAATTGCAACAACCAATCAAAAAAAAAAACTCATATTGCCAAGAATTTGTTCATATTGTTCGCTCATTTCTACACCACAGCCATCATCCACTTTTGATTAACTTGACATATTTTCAATTTTCTAGACACTCATCCATGAGGGCGGTTTAATTCCAAAAACTCTTTACAAAATGAACAGTGAGGAGGAAGAGGCTCATGTGGATGGAACACTCGCTCATGAACACCAAAATCTGTACAAGACAGTAGAATTGAAAGCTGGCTATATTCATGAGGTGGTAATCAAGAATAACGACCCTAAAAGTGTTCTAACCTGGGACTTTGATGTGATGCGTAGTGACTTGCATTTTACACTGTATAGGACAACGAAAGATTTGCCAGCGAAAAATGGTAAGAGTTTGTTTTGGATTTCAATTTGTTTGTTAATAAATTTAATTTGAAACTTTGTTACTATTTTGCAGACTCTTCGACATCGTTCTTTGATCTATCCGGTTTCGTTGAGGGTGACAACTATTTCCGAGATGAACCGACTATCGTGTGTCGGCACAAAGAAAGTGTTCAAGTAAGTTACGAAAGCCTACGAAAATCAACTTTGAAAATGACTTCACCCATAAAATACCGGACAGGAACCAATGGGATGCAAAAATGTCCTACACAAATCACTGTCAATATTCACAGACGGTTCTAAGACACTGGAGGGAGTAGGCGCCCGAGTCTTTTTAGAAGAACTAAATCTAGGCCTCTCATTTTGTCTACCGAAACACTGCAGTGTTTTCAAAGCCGAAATTACTGCTATTCATCAATCGGTATCACAAAGGGATATCGTCATAAAAATTGATAGCCAAGCTGCAATCAGATCCCTAATATCCAGCGAAATAAGATCCAATGCGGTGGAAGATTGCCGCGTATCTCTTAACGAGATTGCTGGACAGTACAACCTCACTCTCTGTTTGGTTCCTGGTCACTGTGACATCCCAGGGAACTGTGCAGCAGACGAACTAGCAAAGCGAGGCTCTTCTGGCGTGTATGCACCACTTTCCTACCGGCGGGCGCAGTAAGCAGAGCAGGGTTCAGATGGAAACATCTAGGATACTGCGATACTGCTAGGCTCACCTGGCCACCTCTGAACACAAAAAGATCCAAGGAGTTTCTTCGACTTCAAAGATCCAGCATCTCGCAAGTCGTTAATGTTCTTTCCGGGCACTGCATATAAGGTAGACACGCGAAAAGGCACGCCCTCCCATACAATGACTTCTGCAGACGATGTACAGGAGTCCATCACTCACTTTCTTTGCAGTTGCCCTGCCCTAGACAATATAAGACAGGCTCACGTAGGAAACTATTTTCTCAATGATCTAGGTAATACCATCGCCGCTAACATTCTCAGCTTTATAACCGGCAGCAAATGATTTACATAAGTAGTCAGTAAAGCAAAATCTCCCCAGTATGCACAATGGGCCGACGAATGGCCTAAGTGTTTCTCTCACCGAGAGCCAATCTAAACTAACTAAACTAAGTTTCGAAATTCCATTTAGATTTCGCCAATATGTATCTGTAAAGGAAAACGTCGTGTTATCTATAAGCAAACGTATTTATCTAGTGGCATTACCACCACAACTTAGGTTAGTCTAATTACATCGGAACTTTGGCTGATGTGCAAATTTAGAGTCGAATTTTATTACGTTGAGGACTACCTTCAGTCAGAGTCTGAACATGGATTGTGATGTAGTCGAATTTTCACGCATGGCTCCAAAATTGGTCAACTGGCCAGTGCTGAAGTCGCTGTGAAGTCGTTCGACAAGTATGACTCTGTTTTTCAAGCTGCTTCTGGCTGAAAAAAAACGCGATTAAAAACCAATCGCTTCTATTTTATGTATGTTGGTAGATTATACTATTCTCATCCTTATTTTGCTTTTAAACATTTCAGGGCTCCCACGTAATGAATCACACCGATACGTACATAATGCATTGGTTTAGTCCCACAACTGGTGCAGATGGCCATGCACAACTCAACTATTTCTACGAAATTCTAAGTTCAGCCAATTACAAGGGATCGATGACAAGCTTACAATCTGGCTTCTCTTCATCGAGTGCTGCTAGTTCGTGTCAATCTCGATGATATGAAGAGAAAAATGAACCTATGACACCAACAATGGAACAAGCTAACGAATGCATTGGCTAAATTTATTTTAGAGTATTATTTATATTATGCAAAGCATTCAAAACTATATCTAAATAATTTATTAAGTACAACTTTGTTTGTTTGTCTCTATCAGTTTTTTGTTTTTTGCATAAATCTCTGTTAAAGCAAAAAAAAATCATTTATTCTATGAACAGAGAAGACAAAGACAAATATTTTAAAATACAATAACGAAAGGATGTATTTACGAGAATATGATTTGGAAAAATTTGTAGGAAATAGAAACATTTTAGATTATCCTTCGAAGCGAATGTTCTATATAGACTTTAAAAAAGGTTTAATAACAATAATTTAATTAAAGACATTCAGATAAATATAAATTTAAAAAAAATCATAAATCTCATGTAGAACGTAAGTAGAAAAATTGTTATTTAGTTAAGAATTAGACGGAAATTATATGCAAAAAGAGAACACAACATAAAACACTCAAAATACATATTCTTAACATACGGATTTTTCTTTTGTTTTATTTGCATTTTCTTACATTTATTTTGCGACATAAACAAGCCTACCCACCAAAACAAAAGGATAACCCAAAAAAGGAGAAATACTGAGATAAGTAGCAAATCTCATCTATTTTATGTTGACATTGACAACACCTACACACACTAAATTGCAGAACATGAAAGACTTTAAATAAAGGTATCACTGACGGAAAGTTAGAGAAGGGAATTTATAAGAATAAATCAAATCTGCCATAAATAATGAGACTGAATTCTTAGATGACATCCTATTTAGCTACGCATGAGTTGAGTATCCCTTTTCCAATCATTCTTAGTTGTGTACATATTAAATCTGAACTTTTTGAAGTAGGGAGATGTACATACATAATAATTAAAGCGGTTTCGATTATATTTTCAAACGAAATCCACTTATAACGGATTTCTGTCTGTGGGTAATTGTAATAAGTCTTTTAGTAGTGCATACCCATACATACTTCCATATTCTTTTTAGAAATATGACGGTCGCAAAAATCAAACGGCTAAAAACGAATATAAGCATCCTAACTGGTGAGTGAATTTATTTTAAGTATCGTATCGTATCTGGGGCTTGTTTGGCAAAACTATTATGGATCTTATCCACCAATCCGTCAATTGGTTTTGAAATTATATTCCCGTTACAATTTCATGGCACAATCTAGCACGACAACACCGTCTAGTTCTACTGTAAAGCCGCAAGCACGTATTTCACCTTGGATACAGAGACTTGCAATTTTCTGTAACTTCTTTGACGTCGCTGCCAGACGGTCGCCGGGGTCGTGGCTAAAGGTGCAACCATCATCAGCTACAATCAGTGTTTCATTTTGGGGATATCAACCGAAATCAACGAAATGCAACCGAACATTTACTTACTGGCATAATAATCTCGGTGACACACTCGACGGCGGACTTCATGTGTGAGTTACAATTAAGGGTTTTCTATTATCAAAGAAGATCAAAGACGAGCTGTCGAACTCGGAATAAAATTGTATCCCTTCTATTTGTCCCAAAAAATAAAAACTCAAACAAACGAATGGTTGTGAGAAGCTAGGCATAGGCTACCTATTACAGACATGTTCTGGTTGAAAGTTAAAGTGCGAGACAGGCTGATGGTAAGCTACAGTAAATGCCGAGACGTAACACGTAAGACCTTTCTCGGCTCTTCACTTGTGCGTAGATATACGGCACTTAGGTATAAAGTGGCAACCTTCAGCAAAAAGAAGCCATAGATTTTACACATCAGCCTTGAAACTGAGTTTTTTTGATGACTTGCATGCATATTCTAGATAGTGTTTGAAACTTAGACGCATTTCAATAATTACTTCAATATTATGTACTTCATAAATGGTTGGGGACACTACTTATTCACCCCTATTCCCGTTGGCGTTTGTCGTAAACTACTCGTATTTCACTTTGTTTTTTAGTAGGTGTTTTTAACTTTTTTGAGACAAATGAATTGAAATGATGGTGAACAGATAGAAAAGCAAATAAAATTGTTAAAAAAAGTTAAACAAAAAAACTGAACATCGTTTTACAACGACACGAAACATGAGTCGTATACGACAAACGCCTACGGGAATAGGGGTAATTATGCCTTAGTTCCGTCACAATTTATAGATGACTCTATTCGCAAAATCACTCGTTATATTTATACGAATATCGTCTGGTATATCTAGCTGATAATCACCCTTATTCCCGTTGGCGTTTGTCGTATACGACTCATGTGTCGTTGTAAAAACGATATTCCGATTTTTTTTTCGAACTTTTGCTAACGATTTTGCTTCTTTTTTTATGTGTTCACTTTAATTTCAAATCGTTTGTTTAAAAAGGTTATAAAGCAAACTTAACACCGAAATGAAATATTTTACGACAAGCGCCAATGGGAATGGGGGTGAATATATTCCCAATTCGCCGAATTAAATGCGGTTTTTCAGATCTAGAGGGCAGTATTTTTTGTCATATCTACTTTCCAGCGTCTTAACTCTATAGGGATTCGGGCTGTCGTTATTATCCCATTGATGGCGTCAACTGTATTTCTTGACTTACTAGAAGCTAATTATTTAAAGAGGACTCCTGATGTTAGTTAAAAAAACGTCCCAAAAATGATAACAGAACTAAATCTAGAGTCTGAGTGGGGAAGCAAGGAGTAAAAACGATTCTCGCTAGTTGGGATTAACCCTGACAAAATCTGTTGGGAATATTTTTGTTGAATTTCAGTTTATGAATCATTGTTTGAGAGAATCAATAATATTAACTAGTGGAAAAAGTCACTTTGATAGGAATGATAGCTATTTCGAATTCAAATACGACGTGGTTCGTTTGGATTCCCTTTTCCCATCGGTAGCAGAACTAATCGTTGGGGTTTCCAAAGCTCCAAAAAATGCTATCCAATACACATTTCGGCAAATAAGTGAGGTCGTGTTTTAGTAGGGTCCTATTTAGAACCTTTCTACCGCGTATCTCTAAAATTCTTAAACCTAGGGTGGGATTCTGCAAAATACAAAACGAAAATCGCTTTCTTTTTCACTTTCATAGCTGTGGCAATAGACAGAAGACTTCTTTGTCGATACGATATCATTCGATCGTTTTCATTTTACGTCATAGATCTATGATTATCATTTTCTTGTTAACTTTATAATTATGAGTTCATTATGAGTAGAGTTCTGTGCAATGCAAGAGTTCGTTTAATTTAAGGCGTTCGAGTTCCTAAGGTGGACTTAGGACCCTATCGTGAGTGTCGATATAATTGATCGTTAATCGACAACTGTGATTGTCGATTGCGATTTATATTTTTGTCTATTTGACAGTCGCTTGTAGTCGATTACAAATGTCTGGTCGATGCTTTCTCTTGGAAGTGAACAAAATGTTTGCGTACGAATAGCTAAAATCAATCGACGCAATCGGCAATTGTCTTGACGATCTGTGCGAGGGATCCCAGGTTCGATCCCCGGAAAAACCCAAATGACATCTTAAAGTTTTTTCTACTGCGCCACCTCTCGCGAACGTCTGACAAACATCCGAGAGTATGACTGTCATGAAAAAGCTTCTCAATTGAGCCGTTCGGACTCGGCATAAAATTGTAGGTCCCTTCCATTCGTCCCAAAAATATAAACTCACACAAAACGAATGGTTGCGAGAAGCTAGGCCTTGGGTGTCACCCGCCTGTTGCGCCATCTATTTATTTTTTTATTTATTTAACTTCGTGTGCGAAAGGTTTTAGAATCTCACATTTCGAAAATGCAGACAAACAAGTTAAAACAAAGTTTGCCTTCAAAAATGTAGGCACAAGCTTATTCATTTGTCATAAACGCTTTCATTTTGATCCAAGCTTGTTGGCCATTTCTGTGTATAGTCACAAATCATTGTACAAATAAATTATAAAATTGTTATAAGAATTTGTGTACAGTAAAGTCGTTCCCAAGAAAGATTTGCACTATATCAAAGGTATTAAGGCTGAAACGACTCATACCGATTTAAGTTCTACTTAAATTCTTATGGGGTAGGTAGGTACCTACTTTTTGTAAACTTTCACATAAGAGTTTATGTAGAACTTAAATCTCTATGAGTCGTATCAGCAAACGGCTCTAAATAACTTATATGTACATAATTATAATCAAGTAGAAATATTGCCATTTAAAAGACGCTTTAGCAGGTTTTTCATTTAAGAAATAAAAACGAAAATGGTTGTTAAAATATAAGACATGAATAGCAGAGATAATTAAGTAAACATTTGTATATTGTACGCACTTTGCAAAAGTCAATTAGCACAATGCAAAGTATAAACATTAATAATAATCAAACAAATCATATAATGCTCGTATACATAATAAAAGTTAAAGTATTAAAGTTAAAAAGTATTTAGCAAATTAGAAGTAAGGTGGGCTATTCTAGGTAGTTTCCAATGGGGTCAAGTTCAGGCCGTCAAATCAAGTAGGTACATTCCGTTTTTAAATTATAAATAAATATGAAAAATCGTTTTTTTCTTTTAAATTCGGTTGGGTACCTACAGTGAGAGTCAGAATTGAGTGAACATGCTGTTTTTATTAATGGTCTTTGGAGTTTGTATTTTATGCTGTCGAAATGAAATCCGTTTTGTTGTTGATATTTCGTTAACAAACTTTCTACAGATTATTGCTTTTTTAGACCTGTTTCAAGACCCCAAAGAAAACTTAAAAGAAGCATCGATGTTCATTTAATTTTGACGTTCACTGTATATCATATCGATAACATTCAGTGGTTGTAGAATAAATTGAATACACAGAAGTAAAAGCCTATTTCAAGGAGTTGATTAGATTGGTTTTAGGAAAGCACTAAAACTTAGAATAATGCCCATTAATCATAGAATAAGTAAAAACTATTGTCTACCTGTTACCTTAATTGTAAAAGAAACCAAGTAATTATTTGTATTAAATATTTGTAAAAAATATTTACACAATCGATCTGAATTGTTAATTACGTGCATAAGAAACAAAATGTTGAATTATTAGTTTTAAATCAAGTTGTAAATTGGCCTTTTGCGTGACTCAAATACATACATATTATATAAAATAGATAAGTCACAATACCGCTTACATACATTATTATAGTCAAGGAGGATAAACGTTTTTTTTATATAAGTCTTGAGTAAATTCAATAAACAAGTTGAAGAGGTTTTCTAATACGTCAATGTAGGGTTTAGCAAATAAGATAAGTGTTAAATGTTGTGGTATAAGTACAGTTTAAATGTAATGATAATCCTTGAAAAGATATGAAAACTAGCAAACACATGTCTACCTACATATTATTGTATGTGTAATGTATGAAGGCGTATGGCATTCTGAAAACTAAATAAAAGACAGTGTAATAATGGTTTTAGAAACTTATTTCAATAAAGGGAGTGGCAGATTGCATACTTGGGCAAGGCGCGTACCTACTCTAGTGGTGAGCAAGTGGTGGAAGTGGAAGTGGCATGAAATTGATTTACATGCAACCATATGTAACAGTTCTTAAAATGTCGTCCTATGTCGAATTCTTAGTCGTCTTGCATGTTTTTAGTGTCCGGGTAAATAAAATTATAGATGTAATGCCAAAATACACATCGGTCACCACACCAGCCTCTACAATCACCCTTATTCCCGTTGGCGTTTGTCGTATACAACTCGTGTATCGTGTCGTTGTAAAAACTATAGGTATTCAGACTTTTTTCGAACTTTTGTTAACGATTTTGCTTCTTTTTCTACGACTAATTTCAAATCGTTTGTCTTAAAAAAGTTACAATACTGACCTAATTCCACCTCTGCCACTTGGTCACAACGCTACGCCACTGCCACATCACTTTAATGCGAGCCTTGTTTTAGGTAAACCAACTGGGGCACGTAACAACAATATAGGCAAGTTTAAGGTCTTTAACATCATACTTGAGAAAATTATGCGAAACTCACGAGCCTACCTATACCAGGAGCACAATATTTTTTTTAGAAATCGGTACAATTACTTACCTACGTGCATGAGATTGATATCGTTGGCACATTTCAGCAGGGCGTTTGCATATAGACAGGGCAGAAGCGGCAAAAGTTGTGGAGTTAGGAACATGACATCGGTTACGCTATAAACTTTAAAAATTATAGCACATCAGAAATCAGGCGAAGAACTAAGCCAGCCGCATATTGGATGCGAATTTGTGTTGTAGGAAAACGTATACTTTTCGTACGAATTAAGAGCACACACTGAATGCGATTTTCTCCATCAAATAGGCAGTTGTTCCGGTAATATTTACATCAATTTTTAAATGTTTCTTTCAGGCACGAAAGTGCCTCATTTCCAACAGGTTCGGAGTGTTTTCGGACGTCGAAACTACACGTACGACTTAACTCGCACCCAGTGTGCAAGTTATCATAGTACGGATTTGTTTATAAGTTTCCTCATGAGACAAGTATGTACGAAAGCGCGTCCAATGTGCTGTTTCTTTGGCCTAATATGCCAATTGAGTTGTAAGGCCTTCTCAAGAAACTCAGAACACTCTATATAACTTCTCATTCTAGCCCCGTTTGCGTCAATGGGGTTTGATTGAGATTTAACAGCGAATTCTACTAGCTGCATAGGGACGTCGACCGTCAGAAAAGCGAAGTCGTCTAAGATGAAAGGCTCAACAGCAAAGAGTTAGCCAAGTACCAAACTAACAGGGTAGGCGTATTGGTTGAAGCACAGGTTCACCTCGGACTATAGCGCCACCGTTTGGATCTATACGGCTATGATAAGAAAGACTTTCTTGCTTGTTTCGTCGGTTGTTTGGTGGGCTTTACTTCAAAACTAGTCATGGGTTTTGTCTTCGAAATACTTAGGTTAACTACTCTTTACGCAGGCATGCCTCACAACCCATCAGATGAGCTCACATCTACCTCACAATTTGGTTGCAAATATTTTTTTTTGCTTCAGGACTCAAAACTAGACTAAACTAGATCAATACTGGCGGAAGCTTTTCAACATAAGGTTCCAGGGTTTCAAAAGGTTCTTGTCATGATAACCTTACAGGAGGTAAACGAAAAATTCCAACTCTACTACGAATTTTTCTGAAAGCTTACCTTTTTCAGGAACCACGAACCGTGTATCAAGTAAGTTTTGCAGACAATTCGCTGTTGTTACTTTGAAGCGCGCTAATGAATAGAACATTCATATACCTTGACGTGCTAGACCCCCTGGTCAATTGGGTTATACATACTTTACACCTTATTCGTTGCCTACACAAAGAAATTAAAATCAACTAAAGAAACTGAGACCAAGTTTACCATTTCAATCAACTCGACGTGTCATTTGCTTGACTTATGCGACACGTACGCCGTTTTTAAACTGATTCCATTTCAAAAGTCCTGGCGTATATGCATATTAACGTAAAATTTATTTAAACCTAAATTAAATGTATCCTAGTCTGTCCTATACTGATAGCAATAAACTCAAACACACAGGAATTACGAAAGAGATATTATGTCAAATCCTTTTTTCGCGAATTTGCTTTCTGCTTTTATTCTTAGTATGTTTTTGTATTCAGAGTCAGAATAAAACTGTAAAAATTGTAATGACACCATCATCTCAAGCATCAGTTTCGGACTGAAGCTTAGCAATGTAGGCTGCCTTGTGCTGGGCAATCTTGGCCTTACGTTGCTCGTTGGTAAGCTTCTTGTCGGTCCACCTCTTCTTGACGATGCCCTTCTTCTGGATCTTCTTGTGGGTGGGGTCGGAGCGGATGGCAGAGTGAGCCTTCTTGTAGATTTCCTCAAGCTGCAAATGGAAAAAAAGAAAACATAAATTAGCACAAGCTTCCTCAGTATTGGCGTAAATTTTTTCGAGAGCGAGTCAAGTGTCTGACACAGAAACAGGAAGTTTGATGGATTGACGCCTCCAAACATCGAACATATAGGCCAATTTGATGTGGTCCACTTGTGGCACAGCCAGTCTCAGGGTCAAGATAATGGCGGTAATTTTATAATGGACGTCGAAATTTTTTCGAAACAAGAAATAAAAAAAAGTCAAACTTACATCGTCAGCGCGGATACCCAAGTTGATGTATCTGCTGAACTGGCGCTTGAATCCCTCCTCATCCTCCTCCTCCAAGGTGCGCATGTAATCGGCAACGTGCTGGCCGAAAATGTGAGCGCGGTGAACGTCGGCGTTGAAGCTCTTAGTTTCAGCGGAGTAACCAGGGAAACGCTTGACGGAGTGGGGAATGTTCAAACCACCGTCGACGGCACCCTTCATGGCTCCGAATACACGAGCGCCAGTGGTGGTGCGGCTAAGGCCGACGTCCAAGTAGCAACGGAAGGCACCTGGTGCATCATCGACTGGCTCAACATTGTATTCCTCACCGGTGACTTCAGTGCAACCGCCATACAACGATTCCAAGCCCAATTTGTTAAGAATGCGACGAGCCACCAACAAACCAGTGCAGTAGGCTGCAGCATAGTTGGTCAAACCAACCTGAAATAGAGAAACAAATTCACACTCTGCACCCAGGAAACTATGTCCACACTCCGCACTCACCTTAACTCCATAGTTTGGCAATTCATGTGAATAGGCTGCGCAAACAACACGATCACCCTCAATCCTGGCGTAAGCAATCTGGACAGTGATATCCTTGTTGCTCAGACGAACAATCAAGCGGTACTTGGGGGTGTTGTATTTGTTTTTATCTTGGAAGATCAAGCGTTTCCTGGCATAGTAGTCAGTCTTGCCCTCGCGACGCCTGCGGAACTTAACTTGGTAACGCTTGAAGTATTGTTTGTTCTTCACGACTTTAACGAAACCCTGGGAAGCAAAAAAAAATTGTTCGAAATTAACACTGAGCGTTGATGGCTTATTGCACACAAAGGGAATCACAAAATTTCATCGCCATCAGTGAATATATTTTTTAATGAAATTAATTGACGTATTCACTGTATGTTTATTTTGCAGTTTTTGTGTTAATTTAATGAATTTCACTCACCATTTTTCACTAATTTAAAAAAGTAAAAACACCGACGTAAATTAACGCGATGTTCCACACGTAGGTGAAAAAAGAAAAGAAAGAGACGGTCGATGTCAGAACGGAAACATATGCGCGAGAGTCGTTTTGGGTCGAATGGTTTATAATTAAGAAGTGGAGCTAACTTCGCTATGTAGAGGGTTACGTTCGGAGAGTCATTTACTTAGGCATTGGATGCAGCCATTTCTCCAGTCAAGATGTAAAAAAAAAAACCATAGGGGCATAAATTATTTTTGAAATGCATTTATTTCGCAAATCTAGTAATTCTTCAATCAATGGAAGCCAATAATTGGAGGATCCACAGATACATTCGCAGAGACACCTACTCTAACAATTTAGCCTTTGAAAGCGTAAAATAAATTCTCAGGCGGTCTACCACATTAAAGCGTCAGAGTGACAATTATTTTTCTACAAAAATACACCAAAAGAGAAAATATAAAGCGATTATCACATATTTGTTCTTGTCACTGAAATATTTTTTGACAAATTGTATAAAATTGGGTAGCTCTGTCGTTTTCTCGGTATATGCAATTGTAAAATAAAATCGGAAATGGTTAATACACACAACTACCTAAACGACTAAATAAAAACCACTGGGTATAGCAGCCCATCCCTTGGCCAATTTCTGTTAAATCGCTGCACTTTAGTCGCCGTCACATCGACTTAAAATGCGAAAGATTTGTTACGTCAACATTTTAGACTGCGTCTATTTTAAGGATCCTTAATACTGATGCCGAATTTAATAAAAAAAGATTGCATGTGTTGAAGGTAAGAAACGCACAGAAAAATTTACTGAGAAATTAAAAGAAAATTTAACAAAAGCTACAAGCACCAACGTAAATTTGCATAGCTTTTTATGCGAACTGGATAAACTCAACTTATGTCCACAATTCACATTCCATTCTTTTGCTTTGATTGTGAGTCAAATGTCAACCATTTGCTGGGAAGAGCAAAGCGAACAGGGTTAAGGCACTAAGTGACAAAGAACAGAAACTGAAACAGAAAAGAACGTTTTTTCGTTCTGTTATAAATTCTGGTTTTGTTCAAGTTGCTACACAAAAATGAAACAGATCCAGAAAAAGATGGCTGTCGTCTATTCCGTGCGAATAAAAAAACCTCCCTCCCACGATAAATTGCATTTTTGTCGCTGGTAGCAACAGAAAAAATCAACACAGACTTGTTTAGGTTCTGTCGTCAAACAGCCATTTTTATGTGGCTAAATTCTGTTGCTGAAAAGAAATGTTCTGTTTCTGTTGCAAATGTATGGGATTCTGTTTCTGTTCCTGTTTCTGTTCTTTGTCACTTTGTGCCTTTAAGGTGGGTTTCCACATGTCGGTTGATTGACAAAGTTTGACAGCTCTCGTGTTTATGTCATTGAACGATACCACCGTCAGTTCATTTCGACTTCTAGGCCTGTTTTATTGGCAATCCATTTCAGTGAAGTAAAGTAAAGTAGAATTTTTAGCACGCAATTACAACAACTATATAGAGTCTCGAAAGTGTCAAACTGTTTGTAGTTGTTGTAATTGCATGTTAAAAATTCTACTTTACTTTACTTCACTGAAATGGATTGCCAATAAAACAGGCCTTATGTCAATTATTGGCAAAACAATGTTTTGTCAGTTGATTGACCAACTTATAAACAATTAAATGTCACTATTAATTATAGACAAAGTGAGCTTTTGTTTGACAATTCAGTTATTTCCACTTGTCCAGTGGTTTCTTTGTCAGTTATTGACAAACGCTGTTAGTCAATTCATTGACAAGCAATTTTTCGCTATTTCCACGAGCCAATTTTTTAATTGGCATAAAAATGCATTAAGTGTCAATTTCAATTCTACAAGTGGAAACCCAGCATTACGCATAAACTTACCTCCAAACTCGTGTTCTATTGGGATTTTCTGATTCGGGTTTCAGATTTCAGACCAAAAAAAAATTGTTTTTCTTGCCAAAACAACACGGCATCAGTGAAATCCCCTTCGACTCTCGAACTGCAATGGTCGTTTTTTTATTTGACACATATCCATTCACTTGGACTGTCAAAATTGCAATCGTCTACTATAAAAGTTTTTTTTGGTCTTATCTCATGAAAATTTGGTAAATTTCAACTAAATTCCAATGTTTTGAAACAAGTAATACATTTTTGTTACTGGACTCAAATCAACACTCACTATGGGCAATGATACGAGTAAACTAAAAGGCTTAGTTATCGATAAAAACGCTGTTGAGTCAAACGATTTCTGGACTCTATTCAATGCTGAAGTGCCAAATGATGATTCTTTGCGTACGCTTTCGATATTCCAAAGAGAACCAGTGGTAAATGGACAAGTATGGATTGCACAGGGACCCATGGAGCGAGCGGTGAAGGTTAGAAATCATACAACATCCCCTTTGAAATATGTTGATTCAAGTATTCTTCCTTAGAACCTGATGATCTATCGTCATCCGTACATTTTGAAGTATATAACATCCTGGGAGCAAGGATCACACAAATATCTAGCTACGGAATGTGTTCGACCACTTTCCATGATTTTGACAACCTTGACAGATATACAAATATGCCTGGGGCTGCGTAATGTCTTGTGTAGTTTAATATTTCTTGTCGAACAGGCTCAGGCTCGTCATTTAAACATCGCCATTCCATCGATTTATATCAATTCCGAGGGATCTTGGCGGTTGGGCGGATTTGAGTATGTTTGGAAGGCGAAAGAGGTGACAACAACACTTCTGGACCTGGTCAATGCATATCGTTACAAAGGTGCCGTCGATGAGAATGAATCAAAGACCTCTGGCGAGTGTATAGAACAGTATGCCTTCGCTATACTGTGCGAGGATATCCTTAAACAGAGCTCAACACCTGATACGCCTTATGTGGCTGATTTCCGGGAATACTGCGCTACACATTTGCGACATCAGAACGTAGCGATGCGTCCAAAACTTTCCGCTGTCCTTTTGCATCCCTATTTCAATCACGAGTTTGTGTTGATTCATTCCTTTCTCATGGAGCTGCCTTTGAAAAATCCGCAAGAGAAGCAGGATTTCTTCACGGGACTTATCGACCGCTTGCGCTACTTTGACGAGGCTGTTGTTGGGTCGCAGATTGGAAGTCTCTTACTCTCGCGAATGGTTCTTCTCGACACGACTGCTCAATTGTGTGTGACGCCATATGTCCTAAAGACTAAGTCCGACCTTTCCGCTGCCTTATTCAACAACACCACATATACTAAGTACATTATTCCCAGAATTAAGCAGATTTTCAGTGTCCGCGATGCTCAGATTCGATTGATTCTGTTGGAGTACTTTGCGGAGTATGTAAAACTGCTGAAAAGAGACGAATTGCAGGAACAGATTCTCCCCCATCTGCTGCAGGGCATCAAAGACACCAACGACATACTTGTAGCAAAAACTCTGCGCTGCCTAGCTGACCTTGTGCCTCTTCTGGGGTCCGAGATTGTGATCGGGGGCAACCGGGCGAGACTATTCGCCGATGGAAGACCACAGGCGCTGCCAGATAGTACTAGTCATTGGGTTGAACCGCGATCTATTACCCCCGTGATGGGAGGGGCCGAGTACATGGTGTCGGGTAGTCCCTTGCCGGACAATGTAGATGTAAGTGGGAGCTACAATTCTCTGGGGGAAGTTAATGGCGTCGTAATGCCTCAACGTCTTAGCCCTGACGGCGGCGAAGATGTTCACAACGGCACCGATGGAGAAATTGACGAGGACGCGTGGAGCGATTGGGAAAACGAAGACAGAGAAGTGGCCGCACAGCCAGCTGCATCCCTCCAACCGGTCGTCGAAGAGCTGCAGCCGCTTTCTGCGACGGTGGCACAATCACCACGAATATCGCTGACCGACTCCTTCAAGACTTCCTCCTCCAACTCGATGATCACCACGCCAAAGATTATTGACGACATCAACGAGTTGGACATTAAAGTTCAGAAGCTGCCTGGCAGCGCCGGCATAGAAGAATTCGACTTTTTCAAAGACATGGAGCCCGTCATTCAAAAGAGTACAACTGTAATCATTCCTGAAACGCTTCTCACGAGCACAAGCGACGAGACAGCTCAATCGTCGTCCAGTAAACCCAGTATCGCCGATGACATTAAAGTCGATACCAGTCGATTTGAATTCAAGGCTCCCGAAGCCGAGGAGACCACTGCTGAAGCGGGATGGGGCGATGATGATATCGACGACTGGGGCGAGTGAACTTGAAACTCTATCTTCAGGCGTTCGCCTGCAGGTTTTGATTAATTTTTACGTTTCCTATGTGATTAGGTTTATAGTGAGTTTGGTTTAATTTTGAGTTAAGTTTTCTATTTTGAGTAAATGCATATATCCCGTTGTAATATAATAAATTATTATGTTTAGAAACACAATAAAATTAACAAGATTTTACAAGCAATTAGAAACATAAATGGAAATATACTTTACTGTTTCGAAGATAGTACTTATGGCATTTGTTTAATGTTATCTATTGTTATACCTATTTTTGGGAGAAGCAATAACTCGCTAAGATCTCTATTACCCAATCTATTTGAGATTATTAGCGTTTACGACGTTGAGACAGATTAGACAATAATTAGTTATCTCTATCGTTGTGTATGCATTCGGTTTGTATTGGTTAGTCTATTATGTATAATTGTGTATGAATCATAACCCAACTAGTGCCAGACCATCTATCATACTCATCTACGCAACAACTGACATTCAGGATAGCTCATGCTACTGCAGCAGGGATTTCATTTACCATCATTTTCGGAGTGGGGTGGCCAGCTTCTTTCGCGGAAAAATGTTGGAACTACTGATTTGTTCTTGAATGAAAGCTTGTAGGCCAATCAAAATGTTTTTTGTATATAATCCCATTTTTAAACTGTAACGGATTTTTCTACTCAGTTATTAACAGCCAACAGATGCAGACACTTTCTATGGGCAGAATTAATGTTAATTTCGATTCGCCAGAAAAAAGCACTTATTCTTTCCCGAGATCACTTTTTTCGTTCGTTTGGTACAAAAAAAAGCAATCTTTTTCAGAGTCGAGAGCACTTTTGCGAATCTAGATTTTTTCTCAGAGACGCTCGAGATTTACTAATACACTTACATTATGATGAAAAAAAAATCTTCACAACAAAAAAGGTAAACAACTTTTGGCAGCCACACCACCAACACCAACAAAGAACAGCGCAGTATACTTCTTTTTGTTCGATTGGCCAGACGAAATCTACAGAAATCTTAAAAAATCTCAGATTGCCAATCGAATTCAACATAAGAATCGCCACAAATCACTGGCAAGAGCGCTTTACGGCTTATGCTGGAAACACATACATTTTTCTCGCAGATTTTGAAAGTTTGTTAGCATTGCAGAATTAATAGGATATCAATGCATGCACTTATAGGTTGTAGGGCGCTCATAGGTCACATTTCGGGGAATAATTTGTTCATGTTCTTAGGAACATCTGAGAAGGGTTTGCGGTGTCGAGTGGATACATTTTTATGAGAGAAAATGTAAAATTAAGTTTCTCCATTCAATAAATAAATAAATAAATAGGTGGCGTAACAGGCGGGTGACACCCAAGGCCTAGCTTCTCGCAACCATTCGTTTTGTGTGAGTTTCTATTTTTGGGACGAATAGAAGGGACCTACAACTTTATGCCGAGTCCGAACGGCTGAATTGAGGAGCTTTTTCATGACAGTCATACTATCGGATGTTTGTCAGACGTTCGCGAGATGTGGCGCAGTAGAAAAAACTTTAAGATGTAATTTGTGTTTTTCCGGGGATCGAACCTGGGAACCTGTGCGGGGGCACAGTAGTCCAGCATACTAAATATGAAATTTGTTGCAAGAAAATTAAAATTTCATTATACAGTGAGCATCAAAAGTGAGTTAACACCGATGCTCTTTGGATTTTTCTTTAGGGTCTTTAAAAAGGTCTGAAAAACCAACAATATGTAAAAAGTAATAACAATAACAAAACATATTTCATTTCGACAGCAAGGAATGCTTTATAGAAATAAAAAAAATTGTTTATAAATTTTAAAGACAAATGAAAACCGCAGTGGTGTTCACTTACTTTTACGTACGTACGCAGAATCTTGTAAAAATAAAGGATTGGTTAAATGGACTTACAATTTTTATCTATCTTCTGACTTTGAAGATGAAAAATCCAGCCAATACTACATTTAAAATTTAAGAATTTATAAATACATACACCAAAAATGTATTTTCAAAACATTCACAGAAAAACAACCTACTACAGCCATCAAACATGAATGTAGAAGAATTGCGTGCTCGTACAATTGGTACAATTTTAAATGATTGTTCGATACGGTATACGTATACCTTATAGCCGTTCGCATATAATGCAACGATCATTCGATAACGTTAACATTTCACTCACTAAAAAAGTGCTTTTTCTTGCCCAATGGAAATCGACATAAAATATTCCTGGCAATTACTTGTGATGGATGACACGCGTCTGTTGTTGTAATTGCGTGTTAAAAATTCCACTTTACTTTACTTCACTGAGATAGATTGCCAATAAAACAGGCCTTATATGTCAAATTCGCGAGTTGTGATGCCAGCTTTCTTTCAATGGTGTTGTTTAGGTTTTTTTTATACTATTTTGATTTTTCAATATAGTACTCATAGGTACTCAAGGTTCTTTTGTTATGCGGCAATATTCAAATATTTTCTCTGGATAATCTTCTAATTTTGAAATATACAGAATACCTAAGTTTGCTCTGTCATGAAAAAATATTCAACAACCATCTCTGGATGAGTTTTGAGCTTTGGAAGTAGTCTCGTTTTCACGAGATTTGTTAATTTCATTATTATAACCTCAAATACATTTGTAATGCCAAGAAGGAGTCACCGGAGACCCCATAAAGTACATATATTCCGAATCAGGATCACATTCTGAATCGATTTAGCTATGTCCGTCTGTCTGTTGAAAGCACGATAGCGTTCAAACGAAATGACCTAGGTGAATGCAATTTTGTGGGAGGAGTTCTTTTTACCCTCGTCAGGTTGGTATTAAAAATTATTGTCTATGTCGGTCAAGTAGTTCTGGTAGGTACCTCCCATACAAAACCAATATTAGACGCATGCATGTAACTGTACAGTACATACAGTGGAGGGTGTCAAAGCATCGGCCAGACCGATGATAACACTTTTACTTGTTTTTTTTTTCAGTTGTGGTTTAATTTTTGGAGGTTATAATAATTATCAGTCGCGAAAAAAAAACTCAAAGTAGTTCTTCACTTAAAAGGTCCATGATATTGATTAAAGAAAAAACCGGCGCAATGTTCACTATGACCATCACCTTCTAGAATCACGCTGGCTTTGAGTACCGGCGTGAATCTCGCCGGAAAGCTGGTAAGCGAGAAACCGAGAAACTCGTTCACTATGGACGTAGTTACCATAAGAGTTTCTGCTACTTTTTCTTGCATCAGAAAATGGACAAATACTTTTATCAGACACAAACGAAAAAATAAATCAGTCAAGTGTACCAAAGTCGATTAAAGTTTGGGAGCAATAGTAGGAACGAAATTGTATTACTAAGCATTTTTCTTTTAGAAATACCCAATCAATGTGTTCGAATTTAAAAAAAAAAATTAGAGTACATCTTTGATGCTAATTGAATCACTATCGTCATCTTCGTCATGAATTTGCCGTGCAGCTACGATACCGATACGGCTATTGAACCACGACTGACACTGCTTGACAATAGTGGTCTGGTCATGTAGTATATGTACTTATACATGCTGCGCTGCGACGGTTACGCGTAGCGAACGAGTCGTATGCGGTTCTCCCTTTAAATACAAGTGTGCGACAACCGACAACAAATCGTATGCCTCTCGTACCTAATGTCGTTTTCCATTGGGCAAAAAGAAGCGTCCGGAATCAAGAAAATCACTTCTGAAACCGTTCCATTGACGCAAAAAATACTCTTCTGTTGATTTTGAGGAGAGAATTTCGTTTCTCGATTTCAAGTCAGAATCCACTCAGGAAGCACTTACACAAGTGCATTTTATGTATTTTATACAAGCCAGCTGGCAGAAGCCATACAATATTTTTTTACGTTTCACCAATACGTGAGTGTAGACACCCAGAAGCAGTTTTCTTGTTCCATTGGATTTCGGAATGAGTGAATCCCCGAGTGAAACCAATGGAAAACGACATAAATCGCATCTCACACGCTCTACGAGGACGATACGAGCTGGGTGCGGAAGGCCAAAGTTAACGGGAATATTTTGCTTACCATTTTTGCATTTTCTTAACTTCGCAATATACAAACTGTCGAGCCCAACTTCGAGTGAACAGAATGGCTCAGGCTCATCTCAACCTCACAATTTGTACACCATATAAACAAAATTTAAAACAATTTTTTTTTTCATAAATCATCTTTTTTTTTCTTGTATATTCTTTTAATAGTAATTTTAAAAATGTTTTTTTTCATCTTTTTTCATTGTTTTCTTAGGTTATTAAGATTTTTTCATGTTTTTTTTTAATAATTTACATTGATTTGTTTATGTAACTTTTTTATTAATACATTTTGTTTTTTTTTTTATTTAAGGGGCTTGCTGATTTTTTTTTTCTTTTATTTTTTTCATTATTCGAATAATTGTGTATGTGTGTGTGTGTGTCTGCTCCTGTTTGACATAAGGGTATATAATTTGTTTTTCAAAAAAAAATTTCACTACGATTTTTTTTTGTTTTTATTTTATTTTCACTACAAATATAAGTTTTTTTGTTTTGTCAATTTTTTATTTTATTTAATATTTTGTTTGCATATATGTATTTTTAGGTAAACGATTTTCATTTCATGCGCAAAAATGCAAAAACTACTCTCTGGCAAAAATTTCTGTTTTTTTTTATTAATAATTTATTTTTATATATTTTTTTTTCTCAAAAATTATTTGACTTGTTTACGGGGGAGGATTCCTTATTATTTGCTTAAGAAATATATGTAAATATATATAATATATATTTAAGTGCAAATAAATTGAAGTGTAAGTGATTTTGTCGCAAGTCCGAGGGTGTACGGTGTTGTATGTTCAAAATTGTAAATTTTTACAATGCGAATCAAAGAGATTTGTTGTTGTTGTTTTTTTTAAATAAGAGGCAAATAAGGTCTATCACTTGGTAAATGGTTAATTGCACCACGACCTTATAAAGAGCCAGCGATTGCATGGACAAGCAATTTAGACGCTCTGAGGTGATTATTTGATGACCATCAATAATAACAAAAGAACAAAGTAAACCAAAAAACAAATCTTGCAAAGGATCTCAGCTGACAGGTGGTGCTGATTTTTTTTTCACAAAACGGCTGGAGGGTAGAGACGAACAATAAATGAGAAAACGTAACTATTAGGCGTAATATGTTTTATATTTTTGTTTTGTTTATTAATTCTAATTCTTCTTCTTGTTTTTTTTTCAGTTTTCTTTATGTGGTTTTCAAAGTGAGTGTTTTCTGATTCACTTCCCATTTTTTTTTTCTTTTTCTTTTCTATACACAATAATGATCGCTTTTCTTCCTCTACTTCGGGTTTGTAAATGAAAATATATTCAAT
Source organism: Cheilosia soror (assembly GCA_949372485.1). Classification (NCBI taxonomy): domain Eukaryota; kingdom Metazoa; phylum Arthropoda; class Insecta; order Diptera; family Syrphidae; genus Cheilosia; species Cheilosia soror. The sequence continues at coordinate 5,090,660 of OX443564.1, forward strand.
GAACGCGAATGCAAGAGAAAATATGTATAACAAAGTAATAAAAAAAGATATTAAAAGTATGAGTAAAAACTAAAACATAGTGTAATTTTTTTTTTCAAATATTTCATCTTTTTTTTAATAGAATAGTTTTTTTTTTATTTGTTTTTTTTTCTTTCTTTTTTTTTAAATTTGTTTTCTGGTTTATTTTTATTTTTACATGAATCCATCAATTCAGCTCCTTGTCTTCTAAGTACTTGTATTCAAATGTGAATCCTTCCTTTTTGCGTTGGCTCCATTTCTCATAGTCGAAGTAGATGTACGTACCCTGGAAAGAGGGAGGGTCAAGTTAGTGGAAAAGGTTCGAAGATTGATAGTTTTAAATGTGCGCAATGAACAAGTATGAAAATGAGTTCTTAACGGCGTGGACTGCAAACCTAGCATTCAATGATTGCATCTCAACTCTATTTTTAAATACTTTTAAATGGCGCCCAACGCAAGGGCTCCAGCTAATGTGACCACAATTCCTATCCGAGTATATATGGATTATTACAAACCGAGCATTGCTATGATTGTGTGAGAAATGGGCAACTAACTTACCTGTTCGTAATCATCATTAATAATTTTTGGTTCCTCGTGTCGTTGGAACCACATCATGTATTTCGTATGGAAACGCCAACTTTGCTTTTTCAATGCTTTTGCGGCCAGATACTGCGCCTTGGATCCCTCCATGTAGTAGAATACAAAGAAGAGTGTTTCTGTTGATAAACGCTGGAAAAACTCCACTGTATCGTAATGGGGAAGCTGAGACTGCTCCAAATGGAAAGGAAACAAACAAAACAAAAATATTAAACTTCGGTCGTCCGAACGCTTGGCGAATTTGTGAGATGGGGAGGCGCATTATGATGATAGCAACTTACCTGCGGGTAGTGAGGTGGCGTCGTCACTGGATTCCGATGAATATACATAGTCAGCTTCTCCGAATCGGCCGGCATTGGCAGATGATAGTAGGCGGCTTCCATCATTTGGAATTGCAATTGATGATCCTTGTGAAGTGGTGACGGACCGAGTGGTGCCACACCCAACAGCGGTGGGATGTGGGCTTCATTTGTCGGTTTCACACCGATCACACTGCCGGTGTTTTGTCCTACAATTCCGCTGTTTAGACTAACGGTACCTTGGCCGGATGTTGGACCATTCGTGGCACTATTATTGGCAGTTGAATCTGTTACGGCTGGTGAGAAATGCTGAGACTGTTGCTGCTGTTGTTGCAGTAATCCTTGTTGCTGTTGCTGCTGCTGCGGCCTGGTATCCACATTGGGACCTTGTGTCACCATATTCGATTCGGACCCAGATCGATTGATCGCCTCTTGGGCCATTGTTTTCAGTGTGGACATAGTGTCAGTACTGTTCGGTGCACCGGACACGGATACATTTAATCCCTTGCTACTGTTGTTGTGATTCAGCGGGCCGTTCATATGTTTCGGCGATAACAGACCAGGTGAGCCTCGGCTGGTGTTGTTCGTTAGACCAGCTGTTACATTCGCAATGCCGTTGGGTGAAATGCAATTTGCTAGGCTGCTGCTGCTATTGTTACTCGGCGCATTGATTACCAGAGGCGCTCCCGAATCGACCGAAACTTGCGATGTCACTGCACTGATGCTCGTGTTTCCTATGCTGGTGTTATTGGAAGTGTTGTTATGCGTTGTTGAGGAATCTGTGCGAAAAACAAAAAAGACTGAATTATCATCACAACCTTGACGAACAATCAAATCGACTTACCACTTGTCTGATGTGAGGAATTCGTTTGAAGATTTGTATGTTGCGGTTGTTGCTGTGCATTTGAACCAACAATAGACGCGACCGTTGGTGCTGCCATTGTGTACGATGTTGCAGGATGCACTGGGCCATTTTCAAGGTGTGCTAAAGAGGAAAAAATTCAAATCTCTGCTAGTAAGAGGAACTATTTGCAACTCACATGTATTATTCTTAGCGACAGCCGCAAATGCAATTGGTGGTGTTGCTTGAATCACAGATTGGGCCTGAATACTCGTTGCCGAATTCAAACTAGATGCATTAGAATGTTGTTGTTGAAGCGTCACAGACGCCGAATGCTGTTGCTGCTGTTGCGCGGAGTTCACCACTGACGTCGTCACATTTGATTGCAAACTATTCGCCAGGCCTGACGTATGACTCGTCGGTTGTTGATTTTTACTAGGCGTTGAACTAATTAGGTTTTTATTTGGCTGCTGCTGCTGCTGTTGTTGCAATAATTGCGCCGCCGTTGAGTTATTTAGGTTGTTCGATGTTGCACTTGTATTTAGATTCGAATCTCCTGCTCCCGCTCCGGCAGATGCTTTGCCACTGGTGTTGTTGTTATTATTGGCTCGTACCGCTGTAGGTTTCACGGGTTGCTACCAAAAACAAACGAACAGATAAACAATAGACTCTTACTTTCGCAGAGAAGTGTATGGTTTATTTTATTTGTTTGTTGTTAAAAATATCTCACCTTCACTTTACTACTGGCATTGGTGTCGTTCTTATTGCGCTTATCGGCGGACGCTACGCCCGCTGCCGCTGCTGCTGCTGCTGCCGTTATATCAACCGACGTCGAATCACTACTGTAGTTCAGATTATTTGCATTGTTCGTAGTGCTACTGCTGCTGGTTGTTGTGTTGCCGGTACTGCCGCTGCAGTTATTCAACTGTTGGGAGGATGGTGGGGGCGATTGAACAGGACTGCCACCTGACGCTATACTGCTTGGCGAGCCGCCCGTTTCATTACTGTTATTACTGTCTGTAGTCGCTGATGTTAATGGAATACCAAGTGAAACAGCATTGGTTATAAATTTGTGAATTATTTCGTTTGTTACACACACACAGTGGAAATTACAATATTATTATTTTTTTTTCAAAAGAACAAGACACACAGAGAGAGAGAGTAGTATTCAATTGGAAATACAACATCAATAACATGTAGATGGTGTATCATGTAATACATGAACGTCTTACCGGTGCCTGAAAGTTCCACTTCGTCCAAGCCAATAATGTCATCGTAGATAAACTCGTTCTCTTCGAAATCGGGTTCCTGCGAGGATTCAATGTAGTACTCAACATCGTCCTTGATTTTGTTCACCTGGAAGGACATACACTAAATCAGAGAGGGATTGGAGAAGATTTTAGACACAATTATCGGATAACTAAAAAAAATACGTTTTTTGTTTTTGTTTTGACTTGAAGTCAGTGAATGATAGTGAAATACAAAATGGAAATGGAATGGACAGATAGAGGGAAGATATATGAGAGGGTAAGAAGAACGACACAGATTTGGGAGCTATGCGACGCGACAACTAATTTAATGAAATATTTCTGTTTCTCTATCTGTATTGCGCGACCAAAAGAAGACGAATTTAATTGAAGAATTGTTATGGGACAAGAGATGGAAATAAATTAGAAAGAGTCCATAATGGAAGGATGGTACATATTTTAAATATGAAAATCTAGTTTTGTTTTGTCGGAGAAACTTACTGGCAAAAATTTAACTAGATGATTCTGCTCAGAACTATGGTCATCGGACTAGACTGACAACAAAATGCAAAGATTGACGTACCTATCCATCACCGGAGCAATGAGTACATGACCAACTGCAGACATGGAGGAACTCCTAGAGCTGACCCCTCTACACCTCATGGTTGAGGATACGGCGGAAAAAACTATGCAGAGGATGGCAAAAGAAGGAATGGGAAGAGAAAAATGCATTGGCTCGAAAGAGCACTCGCAAAACTTCCACTTTACCCAGGGATGATAGTATCAGGAGATTCAATTTTGAGAAAAACTTTAGCAATAAGAAACATTGGAGCAATGAATCCATGATCTATGGACTGAGCAACCACACTCTAAAATGGTATACAGATGGATCGAGAACGGGCGAAGGAACTGGTGCACGAGTGTTTCGGCCAGGAACTAAGCACTACGAATCCATGGGCAAATGTACCAGCAACTTCCAAGCTGAAAAAACTACAGACACTGTGATATAGCAGTGATGTCAGATAGTCAAGCCGCCATCAAAGCACTTGGTGCCTATATCATAAAATCCAAGCTTGTGAATTAGGTAAGAACAACAGAGTAACCATCTGCTGGATACCTGGTCACGTAGGCATTGTGGGGAACGATGCTGCGGACTCTCTGGCAAGAAAGGGTGCAGCGGATTCCTTCATGGGACCTGAACCGTTCTGTGGCATAGGCGAACACACCCTACTAGAAGCGTTTAGGAGGAGAACCGCATCTTTTAAAAACCGTCAGGGCTTAAGGCAAGCTAAGAAGGTTCTAGGGAACTATAATCTAAAAAGATTCAGTGCATGAATTGGTCTAAGTAAAAACAACCTAAGAATCTTCACCTCCTAACGGGACACTGCAGAATGAGGGAACATCTGAGGAAAATGGGTTCATCAGAAGAAGGTCTCTGCAGATTCTGCGATGAGAACGCAGAAACCCCAGATCACATTCTTGAATCCTATGGGGCCCCAGGTTCCAGACGACAAGAATACCGAATCTCTATTTTAAAAACTAAGCCATCGCGGATGCTAGAGCCCTTGGTCAGGATAACTGAAAGCAAATATAACCCCGAGATCGCTGAGAATGGAAGGCTGCAGTGCCTCAGACAGACTCTTGCCGCATCGGGAGTTCGTTAACCGATACAAGACATAAGGACACACGTCTTGACTAAATGTACAACTACACTATTGACATATTTAATCCTTGAAATTATATCAACGTCGAGATTAAACAAAAAAAATTACTTTTTGAAGGATGCTACAAATAAAGGCGTTCAATGTAATACTTCTCTCCAAGTGCGAAAAGTTGAAATATCTGCGAACCATAATAAATACCAAAGCGACATTAATCAATTATCGCGTAAGAGTAGGGTAGATTAAGTAGCGGAAAAAAGATACCTCCTGTGACCGGAATATATCCATAGAATCGATAGGAAAGCTCTACAACGCAGTTGTTCGTCCGGCGCTGGCATACAGTTACCGGCAGTTCAGTTGAATTGTATATGCTTCGCACAAGAGCAAAACTCTAATCCAGTTAAACACGTCCAGAGTTGTTTGTATCGGCTCCAATATAAGTATGTACTCAGACGTCTCAAATGGAATTTTTTAAGAAGTGGCCACCAACGCCCCTACAAATCATAATTCGAATCCTCGATTGAAATGGGGAACATTAAGTTAAAGTGTCATTTGAAAATTAATTTAAAAATACCATGGAAATGGAAAGCTTTTCAGCTGTGTCATCAATTGTCGATCAAAACAGTACAGACCAGACCAGAAGGTGTATGTTTATGGTACGTACGAGTAATTCTCCGCTTAAGGAACAAAGTTGAACATGTTGATCAGTAAGCTATCAAGTAAGCTATATAAGATTCTCTCATAGGTACAGACGACAAACAGACATTAGTAGAGACCATAAGGATTTTCGGATGCATGTTGGGAAAGATATACGACAGTTTTGGGTTTAGGACAGAAACATAACGACAAGAGAAGTAGGTAAACGAACAGCTGATTATAATGTAGTCGCAATTTAAAAGAAAAATTAACAAACCGTAAAACCATTTATAAAATATATATGTACACAAATAAATAGAAGCAAGTCCTAAAAAAATGGAAAAGAAAAGTTACAGTTCATCGTTGATATTAGGGTTATATAAAATCAAGCTCAACGATAATGTTGCGTGAGATTTTCGAAAATAAGTCGATCGAACTTCATCATGCTATTGAAACATTCGCCCAAACCTATGAAGCACTTCATCAAATTTATGGTCATCGTTATCGAGTGAGCAAACAATTTGTGCCAATACTGATTAATTTCTCGCTCTAGGTCATATCAGGATTTTAAGAGTCAGCTTTGGAGTGAATAATACCTCAGTTATGATGATCAGCATTTGTATGTTTGTCGAAGAACTTGATGGAAAACGTTGCGTAAATATCTTGCTTTACAGGCTTACAAGTTGATCAAACAATTAAAGTCATTCAATCATCGTTTGAATTATTCAATCATCGTTTGAATAATTGAATGGCTTGTCCGTTTATTGGCGTTGACCTTACGAATGTCCATGGATACGGATAAGTATTAAATTGCTTGCGTTTATGTTTGGTTAATGTCTTAGGAAGCAGTATTACTGTTTGTTAGGTTTTGCCATAACTTTAGAAACACAATTAGTGTGCTTGCGTTCATATTTGGGTTAAGTAACTCTGCTACAGGAGTTTAGAGCGATTGAAGAACAGACGACACTGGTTGGTCTTGAAATTAGCGAGGACAAAACTAAATGTTATCAAATAAACAAACATCTATCCGTCACTATTGTTAGGAGCAACTTTGAGCTAGTTAAGGAGTTCATCCACCGCTGAATAAACGTCAACTAATCCACGAACAACTCTCATGGAGATTATTTAGCTGCTACTTTGGTTTGGCAAAACAATTAGGTTCGAAGATACATACTATCAGCTTATTTTTTTATTTTTTAAAGTTCCCTGTCCAATTGGCTGACACTGCGATCTAAAAAGATCTATTGTATCGAGACTACCAATTCAGCTTTAGTGCTGAAAGGGTGAACCTGATACTTGGCTCCATTAAAAGCAAAATGTTTCGACGGACTCGTTTTCATGTGTGCGACAAGAGCGAAAAAAGACGATACAAAACACGTACTCTGTGAGCTGGCCCAAAAAGGGGGTGTAGGTACTCCAGGAAGCAAAAACAAGTCTTGGGAAGATCGAGCGAATGGACAAGAAGAGGACCACAGCCCCAGGTTTAAGAAGACAAGGCAGACGTACCAAAGACTATGTTTTGATAAAATCAATCAAGAACATCTAACTACGATTATGGTTAAGCAAGTTAAACCCTTCCAGTAACACAAAAAAAAAACCTGCCAAACAATGTATTCGAAAAAAGCCTAAAGTTCCAATATACAAAAAAATGTAACCAAAGATAATAGTGTCCATAGGAAAAATCAATAAAAATAGATATAAAAAATAGTAGAAAAAAAATCTGCTTTCCAGCGCCATGTAAATATATAAATGTATATAAAAAAAAAACCATGAAGCAAGCCAACACTGTGTCCCGACTGTAAAAGCACTGCAAAGCATCAATGGAAGCGCTTTAATACTAGCTCGCTGTTCTTCTTGTCTTAGCTCGTTTTGACGCATAGTATGCACATTACAAACACACACACAGGGAGAGAACAAAAAAAAAAAAAAAAATATATTGGTCTGTGCCTACTTACAATGTCATTTATATTTACCTGCTCGGCCTCGACACCATCGTTATCAAGCAATCGCAGTAGGGTCTCCAGTTTAGTCACATGGAATTTATGTCGATCCAATTTGGATCGCAGCTCATCCATACGATCTTGTTTGTCTCGATCTAAGCGTTTCTTTTTGCCCGCTAATAATGATTCGATTTCACTTTCATATTGATCGATTTGTATTTGCAGTGAACTAATTGAATTTGTTAGCCAATTGCGTGCTTCATCTTTGATACGCTGAGCTGGATCCATTTTTTGTGCCGCTCCAAGGCCTTCTTTTGAATAGGCTTTGGTTTTTGTCTCTCGTTCAACGATTTTAAACCTTTCCATTTGCTGCAAATTAAACGATTATTTCAAAATACCACTTAAATGGGGCGGCTTGCAGGTTTTGAAAACTTACTGTTTCTATAAGTCGCCGATTCTCTAAGAGGGCGCTTTTATCCTTAATCTCAGCGGACGCAATCCATGATTTAATCTGATCGCGAAGCCGCTGCAGCTTTTTGATTTCCTTTTTAAGGTCTGCTTCATATTTCTCCTGCAAAAGGGGTTAATAGGATTATGCAATTAAGATTGCTAAGAAATCGGTATAAGGCAAATGCTTGATGTTTTACCTTCTGATTACTGTTGGTTGCATTGTGAACTTTTTTCCAAATATCTTCAAATGTTTCTACTCCTTCTGCGACTTTTTTCAGACACCTATCTATCTCTCCTGTGGAAAAAAAAATAATTTAGAGTTAGTTGGTTACATGCATGATGGACTCCGAGAGTTTTGTCTAGCAACTGCAAAAAGTTTTTGTCAATTAAGTGGCGACAACTTATCCCAGTTTACTCAAGAAATGATGAACCGATTCATTAGGGTATTTGCCCTGATTTTTTTATTGGAGAATGATGTGGCGTCTCGTAAATATCTTCCTATTTATCTACTTACTGCAAGCCAGACCTGGGATTGAATTATTATAACCGTGAGCGAGCAAAACGGAATTGCAAAACTAAAATTCGGTATCGTAGTAGGCACTCGTTGACGGATGTGATAAATTAGGCCCTTAAACCAGAGTATGGGTCCATGTGTACAAATTCTGCACAATAAAGAAGCACGAGGAGTAAGCGAACACAAAATAAAACCATTCAAAGATGCTAGCAGATCAGTAAAGAATCATGTGGCCTATGCTGGGGTGACTTGAATAGATCGTATAAGGAACACAAGTTTACGCGAGATACTTTATGTTGAACATCTATGTTTCCGAACCAAGCGGTCTATGCTTCGACGGTTTAAACACTATAAATGCTCGGCCCCAACTCCGATTCAAAGGCGTGCAACTAAATCGGTACCATCAGACAGGCAGACAGAAAAGATATGTCATACATTGGAGTCAAATCCATTGAGTTCCTAAAGGTGCTAGTACATACGCATGTGGCTTGCTATATGCCGTGTACTAGCACCTTAAAGGTGATGACCTCTACGCAGCTCTAACATTTTAATAGATCGTGAGTAAGAGGTACAGGAATTAATAATTAAATACTCAAGCACGATGGAAGTTTCCGGCAATACTGAGGCGGGAGATTCTACATTCATTTAGAAGAAGAGATGATTTAGCGATTAAGGTCACTTCAAATGGTTTGACCTCTCAACACATGCGATTGTTAATAAAAAAAAATCAAGTAAAAAGGATACACATAGTGATTTTGGGACAATTGAAAAAGTGTAATCTAATCGACCTGTAAAAGATCATCAGCGAATACCATCAACCATGACACATTCTCGCGCATATTACTTTCAACGAAAGACTTGTGTAATCATGCGTTCTCGCTTTGAAATCGTTCGTTTAAAAGACAAAGATCATTCGTTCATGTTGAACACGAAAGCCGCTACAAAACATAAGAGAGGTCAACAATTTGCTCATTTTTTATAGTATCTCACTTACAAGTCATTTTCTGCAAGCACATTAAAAATCTAGAGTTCTTCATCAAGGCGGCTAACTCTACGTGGGCTGCCCACTAAGTAACACAATATCTGGACGTGATCTAGAAAAAAGAAATAATAAAAAAAAAACAACCGCGTCACATAGACGCGCTACTGATAGATACACTTGTTTACACTTCATAGCGAGATCGCAAGTGTAAAGGAACACCCTCCTTTGCCGCTTCTTTATGATCTTGGTCAAACAGAGTAATTCCCCCCCTCTAACAAATGGACTTTGTGTATAGTTCTCTACCCGTCAGCGCCTGTTTGACATAAACACCACCCCTATCTACTCGCCTGCCAGCCTGCTGCTCCCCATTACCATTTTGCAATCACACCGTACAATAAATAGATATATACGAGTACACACAAAAATTGAGGGAGGAAGCCACCCTCCTACAGCAAAAAAAAAGGAAAAAAAAAATACAGAATCAAAGTGGAGTGCAAGATTGTCCTCCTCTCCAAACACAGCTGCTCTCTCACTCTATCTTTCTATTCCTCCCTCCCGCTAAAGAATTTCTTCAATTTTATATCAAAAATAAAAAAAAGCCCACAAAACCGAAATTAATTCAGCAGTCACACATTTTGGTCAGATTTTCTGCACACAGAAGCCTCCCTCCAAAGTGCGCTCATGTTTGCTCTGTAATTGGGTATTAATTTTCGGTTTTGGGTCTTTTTTTTTTTTCGTTTCCTTCTCACCTTGCAACTTTCTCGTCGCAGCCATGGCGCTATGTAAATTGATTGTACAAGTATTCAGACATAGTCTAGAAAAACCGACAGAAATTTAATTGCAAATTTCTTCTTTTTGAATTGCAGCACTGGCACAGCTCGTCGTCGAGGTTCTCGACTGTTTTCGACGACGATGTCGTCGTTTTACTGCTAGTGCTCCTTTGATTTGGCAAAGTACAATTTTTTCTTGGAACTTTGTTGTCCGTCCGTTTTCGTTTTGGCGTTTCACTGTTGTACACGATCCTTCTTCTTCTTCTTCTATTGCTTCTGCGAACACCACTACCGCACCACCAATTGGATGATGGATTCTCTTCTATTTCTCGAGGGGCGAAAGTGAAGTTTTTTTTTTTTTTCTTGATTTCTCTATTTCACGGGCAAAATTCGGACAGAGTTATACAAATTTCCACGGGATTTTAAATGTTTTTCTTTTGATTGAGAGAAACTTTTGGTTTTCTTTTTTTTAGTATTCCCAATATTTAATTTCCATTGAGATTGGAAATATGCACATACACTGAACTGAACTTTTGTTTGTTTGATGGATTTTTCTTTTTCCTTTTTTTTTATTTGTTGGTAGATTCTCTCGGGTATTTTGGTGATTTTCCGTTCGATTTAGGATCGCGATTTGAAGAAAATTATAGCATTTAATAATAAATTTTCGAAGAAAAAAAAAATAATTAATTCGGATATTAGTCGCTTTTCTTTTTGACGCGATTTTTTCTGTCAATGTTTCGATTTTTCTGCTTTTTGTTCATACATTCCAAGATGGCCGATCAATTGGACACAAACACTGCAAAAGAAATTTCGTATATGGATTGGGAAAGTTGGACGTTTGAAATGTGGTGGTATGTGCTCAGCTGAAATGTCAAAATAATTTGTGCTGTCTTTTCTTTGTGCTTTCAAATTGAGCGCATGAACTGAGCAATGGTTGGTATTGCCGTTGGGGTGTTTTTATGATACGGAATTGGCGGGGAAGGTAATTATTTTCCTTATTTTATCATTCAAATTGAACATAATAGTATTTCTGATGAGTGTAAATTGACAATTCATCAAGGAAATTTTGATATGCAAGAATTGCTGTATAATATCGGGTCTGTCAATTGCGTTTTATTTGTATACCAACAAAATTTGAACATCGTTTTACAATGACACGAAACATGAGTCGTATACGACAACACCAACGGGAATAGGAGGTGAATATTGAAGCAATTGCATTTCATATTTGTTTCTGGATTGGTACGTTTCTTTAGCAGACGGAATAATTTTCGGTAGGGAAAATTTTTTGTAAGCTTATTACAGACATATTTCCACTATTCCCTTTAACAATTTTAGCGAAGTTTAAAAAAAATTAAAATTATTTTGCGGAATACTACATATTTGATCAATTTAGCTGAATAGCTATAAACGATCTCGTACGAAGATTCGAACATTAAAAGACTGTCAGAGGATTGACGGACAGCATTTAACCGTGGAAGTAATCAATTAAAGGAACCTTATATGTATTATTATATTAATGATCTAACAATAGTTAATATTCTGCCCTATCGAGGTATCCGTCGGAACGGAAAATTCTCCGATTTCATACGAATCGGAAGATTTTTGCATCGAGGTATTCTTCCGAACGGCTTTTCGAAATTTCTCTCAAGTGTCAAGCAGAGTGTAGTTGTTCTAATTATGTGTTGAATATTCTACTTTGCTAAAATGGTATTTCATGACTTTTTTTCAAAAGGTTTTATGTAAAATCGTGAGAAATTTTTGTGTAAATACCCCAAGGTTGAATATTCCGGTATCAAAAAAAAAGTTTTTTTTTTGCACTCAGCAACACTCCAATTGCGCCCAATATGAAGTATAAACTTTTCAAATTCAGATGTCGTAGCCATCGACTATTGAAATGTGTGCGTGTCCGAAATGCGTGCAAAAGAAAAATTGCGAAAATTGACCGCAAAATGTATTGCTGGTAGGGATGCAACATCGTTCTTAAAAACATCGATGTTTGAAAACATCGATGGTTCCACGACAAACATCGACGTTCAAAAACATCGGTATTAACAACGATACATCGATGTTTTTCCGATGTTTTATTTATCTTCTCCATCACACGAATTGTTGGGTATATTTATGAAGTACAGTACCTAAACAACAATATATATTAGTCTTACCATTTTTTAAATATTGTAATTGAAACACTTAACTTAATTGTATTTATTATAGCTAATAATTGTAAACTAAGTACTGACAAATGAAAAACAATATAATACTAACCACGACGTCCACCACTACTCTGCAATAGCGAAAACACAACAAAACAGCAAAGCAAGTAGTTTTATAAAAAAAAACGAGAGCACAGCAAACTTATAGGGCCCATACACGACACAGACACGTCGCTGCAGACCAATATATTTTGTTGTTGTGGACATGTCCGCGCAGGCCGTCTGTGTCGTGTGTAGCCATGTCGACTGTTTGCAGCGACCGTCTGTATGAATTCAAAATTTTTTGAATTTTTCTTGGTCTGCAGCGACATGTCTGTGTCGTGTATGGTGAATTTTGCACAGACGAGCGAGAAAATTCACGGCGTAAACATAATTGGAAGCGTCTCGCTTGGAGAAATCGGTTCCCTCATTCAAGTTTTTTGTTTAGTTATTATTGGATTCATTTTTTCTAGCAGTTTCATTAAATTTCCTTCATCCATTCGGCATTAATGAAGTCGGATCGGCTAGCAGTATCCGTCATTTTTCTGACCCGACGACCACGACGAAATCATACAAACTAATGTCTGTGCAGATTATCTGCACCGTGTGTGGCCAAGGCATGTTTGCACAGACTTAAGGTCTGCAGCGACGTGTCTGCGTCGTGTATGGGCCCTATTAACACGTGTCGTCGGTCGGCGGCAATCGGCAAAGTACGAACGAAATAAATTATGTTTTTTACATACGCCTTCACATTTGTGTGAAAAACTTAACTGTCCGGAACACTGAAAATAGTGTTTAGGTGTGAGGGGGACAACCCTATTATGAAATGGTAGTAATGCTATTACACAAATGCAAGCACATTTTATATTTCATCATCTTGGCGATGTTAAATGAAATGAATGAACGATGTCGATGTTTGACAGTTTCGCAGTCGATGTATCGGCGATGTATCGGCTATCAAAACATCGATGTTAACATCGATGTTTATGAACGAAACATCGATGTTTTGCAAACATCGATGTATCGTTTGCATCCCTAATTGCTGGGCTAGTGACACTTTTGCGCAAATTCGTAAGTTGTAAGAATTTTTGCTTTAAATTTGTAAGTAAATGTATTCGTTGTGCTTTATTGCACTAAAAACATGTAGCAATACAAACATGCTCCTGGAGGCTGCAAAACACGGCTTTTTGTCAAAAATCAACATAAACTGCAAGGTGACAGTTCATGGGACGAAATAAAATATTTCGTCGGAACGTCAAATTTGTTGCTTAAACAGTGCTACCAGACTACTTGAACCTTTCTAACAGACTGGGCGTGGGCATATATAGTGAAGATAGAAACCCCTTAGTTGCTCAATAATTCGTCGTTTGAATAGGGTACATTATCACATTGTGAGCTGGTATCATCTTTTTGACAAGTCAGTTATATCTTATAGCAATCATTGAAAAATGCCTGTCAGTGGATGGAGGTGTCAGTGAGTTGGCAACAAACAAGCCTAGGCTTTGAGGTTATAGTTGATCATTGAAAACGAAACTGACAGGTGATAGTAGATGGAGAATCGAAACACATCAGTGAAACGATTGGGTTTCAAATTAAAGAAACGAAAATCAGCTGTTCGTTGAAATCGATTTCAATTAGTGAAATAATAAAAGTGGATTTAAAAAAAAAGTTTTAACCAGAATTAAGTAATTTCTTTTGTAAAAAAAATTCCATAACCGGTTAGCTTTATTTTGATAGATACCAATTAGGTAAAACCAATATTGTTTGATTAATCGTCTTGAAATCGGATATCAAAATTTTCAATGATGCATTCATTTCAATGATAGCTATAACTGGGGCCCATAGAATCCATCGCATCCGTTGCGGCAACCATTGACATATTATATATCGACTGCTAGCACACGTCTTCGCGTTGGTTCCAACATAACCACTAGCCCTCTTGGTTCGGAGCGGAATAATTTGGAAATTTACACTTTTTTGAAGTGGCATCTATTGTTAAGAATGACGCAACAATTTGAATTTCAACCGTTTTACTTACCAATTTCACTAGGTGTCTCTAGCATTCTATGGAGAAATAAAAGATGGTTGTCGCATTGGCTCCCGTTTTCCAATGCCATCTACCCTAAACAGTGACGCAACAATTTCAATTTTAAATGTCTTACCTCATAAATTCTGTCACGCTCAATAGGTGCCTCTAGCATTCTATGGAGAAATAAAAGATGGTTCGTCATTTTGTTTCACTTATTTTTCGCTCCGAACCAAGAGCGCTAGTTTATGTTGGCGTCATTTTCTGGGAAAAATTTGTATTAACTGACATTTCACTAGCAGTCCATATATAATAAGCCAATGGCGGCAACGTATTCGACTGACAGGTTGATAGAATAGTAGTAACTATGAAAAATGACAGATACTTTTTGTTTGTTCTTAATGAATAATGAGTATGAATAGTTTTTAATCCGTTTTTACTGACTGAAATACGTTCAATCGAGAAGAGGAAAAAAAGCTACATTGGGTATTTTCCCGCCTTCTGATACTACTTTTATACCAATTTGTTTCTCATATCGCAGGAATTCAAAAGACAAAAGCAAATAGTCGTTACGTTACACGCGTTTCAAATCAAATCATCTGTCAATTTTCAGGCGACTGACAGTTGTTTCAATTCTTACTCAAAGAAATTTGCTGTGTAAAAAATATCTTGCTCTCTCGAAGCCGAATTTTTCAAGTTAAGGAACGACATTGAGTAAAAATGTGTAAAAATTCGTAAGATTTGGTAAAGGAGCAGACATTTTGTGATCTAATGTGGTTTTTCAACTAGACAAACAAATCAATCAATTGAAAAAAAAACAATGACTGTGTTGGCAGTCTTAAATCTTGTGTGGTTTGCCATTGGGACAAGAAATCAACCTTTCGACTAGACAAACAAATTAACCAATTAAACAAATTGTCCACTGGTACTAGAAATCAATCTTTTTTTTTATCGAGATCACTTTTCATGTTCCATTGGGCAAAAAATCAATCTTTTTTTTGGATCCGGATCAATTTTTGCAGATCTTGATATTTTTCGAGACTTTAAGTCACTAATACGGTTAATGCCCCTATTATGGAACACAACTCAACTTAGTTGAGTTGTCTTCAATTCAACCCAACTTTCACACAACCCAAACTAACTAAAAACTTATAGACAACCACCGCCATATTTGTTGTGTTTTGACAGACAACTTTTCTATCCAGGTTTTGTATAACAATACGGACAATACCGAATTTTGAATGACATAAAACCAAGAGACAACTCAACTGTAGTTGTAGTTGTAGTTGTCTTACGTAATAGGGGCATAATGTCTTTCCTTGCCACTTAGTTATGACATTGACAACACCCCCTGCCCCTTATCCTGTGTAATTCAATGACTGTTTTTTTATTGTAACTGCATCTCATTCTTCGTTGCAGGCATAAATAACATATTCAACACACACGAAAATCATTTATAATCCTTGAATCCCTGCGTAGCTTCGCGGTAATGTTATCTTCGCCCCAGAGTCATTTCATTCTGATGCATCATCGCTCATTACAATTTTATCGATATTATTTTTTTTATGGATTAACAATGAAACAAAATAAGAGACATTTCTCAATTATCGTTTTCTGTTTCTGATTAAAAGGGAGTGATGGAGAAGTTTTTTTTTTTTAATATTCAATTAAGCAATGAACGTGTGTGTATTCCTGCCTACCACATTAAGGTATCCTTTCACCTCAACAGGACGTGAAATTCTCCTGTCTGTCGATAGGGAAATTCCAGTTTTTAATACTGTTTTTGTTTTTATTGCTATGAGTGTCCTTAAATTATTGTCACGTACACAAAGCCGAAAAAAATTAAATTAAATGATTTGGCAATCGTATCCCTTGGATTGTATAAACCAAAAGGATGTATGCCTGAGGAATTAATGATGCACGCCGCGCCGTAGGGAAGAAGCAACGATTAATTATTTTAATTAACAATTATTATCTCCATGAATTTCTGAAACAAGACCGCAGTCTGTGAACAAGGATGATGGAAATGATGCAGTTATCGGTGTCAATCAAAGGGCTATGCAATTTACACCAATCAGCGCAATTCAAAATTGAAATTTCGTATAGCCAGTGAATTGTAAAAACTGTTTCGAATGTCACACAGATCGCTACTGTCTAGAGTGGACCTCGGCCTCAAACGGTTCGTTTTTCGTTCATGGGCTATTGATCTAGAGCCCTACTTCCTGTCTATATAAATGCATTATGTAGCTCGCTTTTTTGCTTTAACATAACCTCTATTTAATCTGTAATTTTACCTTCAGCCCAAGCACGGGAGTCAAACGGTTTATTGCGCTTTGTTTTGAGAAAAAGTTACACGATAAGAAGGAACAAACGTGATATCCAATTTACTCACCCTACTCCAAGGTGTTTACTGATTGAAGGGCAACAATATAAATTTATTTTTAGCACGTAAGGATTTTTTTTCGTTTTATGCAAATTGAAAAATAAAAGTATTTAAGTATTCAAACAGGCTTTATATCCAGCCACCGTGCACATGAAGCTATTTGACTTCCACATGCTGGCAGGAAACAAAGTTATTCGCTCTAGTATAGGTGATAACAAACGGTAATTGCATTATATCCTTAAGGATATTGGCCTTTGGAATATTTAATCTGCAAATTACGGAACTTTATTGCATGTTTAGCTGACGTTATAATAAGGAAAATTATGTTGGTCCCTGTATGTATAGTATAATCGAGTTAAATGTCGTATATCCAATGTTGGAGCTTAGGTTAATGGATAAAGCTGTGCATGCTTCGATAATCGGTTTGTAACCACTCCATCTCGTCAAGGTCTGTATTTTGGACTAATCCGTAACCGACAAACCGTTGAGTGAATTATTGACTTTTGATGAAATGTAGGAACCTATTAGCACAGTGTATCCGCACGAATATTCAGTCAGCATTATATAGGAACTCATTGTATCCCTTTTGATTTTGACCCAAAAAACGGAAAAGGACGAAAGAATAAATTCAATCAAAATTTGCTAGCCAAGACAAATAAAGCAATCCTGACCGAACATTGAATTCATAAATCTCAATTCTATTTCTCAAGAACCATGTGAGTAGAAACCGATGAGTGAGTTCTATTAATCATATTTTGTATCCGCATCCAAAATCGTGTACAATAAATCATTTAATGAAGTTAAATATTCCGTCCGCATATGTGAACAGGTCCCCCTACGCATTATGTTTTATTCGACTTTAATACCCAAAGGTTTGCCTAATATTTACTAGACTAAACCGCCCAAAATCGACCTGACCACAGGGATTTGATTTATTAACAGACACATCAACTCAGCATCAGCACAGCCTGGAGTTTTGGATTTTTATTTTATTTATTTCTGGAGCGAAAATATTACATAATGTGTTTGCTTAAATTTTGAATGAAAGGTCCTTTAAAAATTATGTCAACTATAGGTGGGACCCCAACTCCATTCACTGGCAATGGAAATATTTCTATGTAAATAATTCATATTTCTTTAAGAACATTTTACTTGTCTTAAGTGGTAGCTCCTTGTTTTGCAGGAACGTAAGTACTTTAAATACAATAATTATACGCATCACATGTTCCTTTCAAAAAACATGTGTGCTATTGCAAAGGAGCTACGCAAATTTATGCTGAAATTGTAATGCTTATATTTTCTTTTAAATATTCATTTCTGTAAACCTGGATCAAAATACATAAATAGGGGAATAGGGGCGAGTCCCCCATCAAATTGGTGGAATTATAACAATTTCGCTAATTTCCTAAACGAGGAAATAAAGAAAATAAATGTGGGATGCGGTTTCGTATATTTGGTTTTCTATTCTATTTCATATTGATAAATATTCATGACTTATTCAGCCTACACTGACTTCAGATGTTGTGGTTCCAGAGGCCATAAATTTCGTAGTCTTTTTTTGTAATAATCCTTACCTGCGTGGGAAAATAATTGCTCTTTGCAAAAGCTAGCATCGACTAAGAATCAAAACCTCCATTCATTTCTATATAGGTATCATTACTATGTATCTAATCAGGTTATGTATCCGAGTTTGTTATAAAGAGAACGTGCCAAGGCAGCAAATCCCATAGACATAACCAGGAAAACCTTGTAGTAGAATTACTGTCTAAAGGGTGTCGCATAATTCAGAAGCGAAATTGGAATTTTGCGCCATTTAATAGTACAGTGATGCCAACGCAAAAAAAGTTGCCTATGTGACAGCTGACAGTTCGGGGTTAGTAAAAGAAAGAACAACGAATTTTCATTGTTGAGCAATGCTTTAAAAATAATGAAAGTTTGTCAGCTACAGTCCACAATTTTCGAACAAAATATGGCCGTCATAGTGATTTAAGACCATCAACTGTGAAGACTGGATAAATTAGTGATCTTAAACACTGTAGGTGTCCTGTCACAAGTCGTTCAACAGAAAACATTGGATCAGTTTGCAAGAGTGTTGCTGACAGTCAAGGAGCATCAATTCGGTACCGTCGTCAAAAATTGGACATTTTGAGAAGCTCTTTAAAACAAATTCTCGCGAAAGACTTAAAACTTTATGAATACGAAGTTTAATTGACTCAAGAACTGAAGACTACTGACCACGCAGCACGAAGGGAGTTCGTTGAATGGATTTTGGAACAACAACAAGTGGATGCTGATTTTTCGAACAAATTCATCTTAAGTGAAAAAGCTCATATTAATCTTGATGGCTTCGCTAATCGTCAAAATTGTCGCATTTGGGGTTCAAAAAATCGACGAGTATTTGTTAAGAAACAAATGCATTCACAACACGAGACTGTGTGGATTTTGGGCTGGAGGCATCATCGGAATATTCTTCTTCGAAAATGCGGCTGGTCAGGCAGTAACAACTAATTCGTGATCGTGACATGACAACTCAGTTTTAAGTGCCTAAATTACAGAATAAAAATGTGACCAACATGTGGTTTCATGTGGACGGTGCCGCATGCCATACCGCCAGAGAAACAATTCAATTACTGCATGAGTCATTTCCTAATCATGTAGTAGGAGGTAATCGGCCGTTTTTGTGATCAGAATTGGCCATCCAGATCTTGCGATTTAACGCCATTGGACTTTTCTCTTTGAAGTCAAAGGTCTATGGAAACAAGCCCGCGACCACCAACGCCTTGAAAGAGGAAATTGGGAGGTGTTGTAATGAAATTCAGCCACATTTATGCGAAACGGTCAAAATTTCAACAAAAAAGTATGTACCTGCCAGCAAAGCCTCTGTTAGACAGAACGAACCATTAAATTTTGACGACGATTGACAACAATTTTTTCGACCAAGGATAGTAATATCGAGGCTAAAGGCCAACAAAACTGCTGCCCCTGACGGTTTACCCGGTGATCTTTTTCAGAGCGCTCTAGAGGTGATTTATTAGAGAGCATGTACCTACCAACTCTTTTCCAAGATTTGGCGAGATGAATGCGCTTGCTCGGTTCACAAGAAGGGAAGACCCACTTCAACTGTGCCTACAAAGGTATGGACACCCCCTGCGCTAGTCTGCCTCTATAGACCCAAAAGATCTGTAAGTTTTGGGTGGAAGAAGAGTTAGCGGAGGGAGTTGTTGCTGATGTCAACCAACGAAGGGTATGCTGTGGGGATTCTCCTTTCCTTTCTACGTTGGTTGGTAAAATTAAGGACTAACATCCAAATTTCCAGCGAATTACTAAAACTGCTTGTCATTTACGAGTATAGAAGCGGAAGCGGCTAAGACTGGTTTAGCGTATAATGAGAGCAAAACCAAGCAGAGCAACCAGAATACTCCCAATACCTTGCAGTAATGCAGTACAGACCTTTCTGCAAAAGCGTATTTCGTAACCTATTCGAAGCTACTATACTAAATTTGTTTAGTTTTCGAAAAATGTGCAACATGTTTTCATTAATACTCGTTCATTACACATCGTTTCACATTAACACAGCACTAATGTGAAGAAATACACTTACACATGACCTATAATATAGCTAGCTATATAGCTGGCACTCCACATGCTGGAATCACTTTAAACTTAAACGACAAAATGAAATTACTCAAAAGGATCAAATGAAATTAAACTCCTTACAATCTAAATGCAATTTTCAACCCCAGCAGGAGATGCAGCAAGTGCACATTTACCATATATAACACCCCCATGGTTATACCACTACACATGTGTGCGGGGAAAATATCATCATCATCATCAGCAGCGTCACTATAGGGGTGCACTATAAAAGGATACATGCCACCCAGTCTGATGCATTCACATCCATTCTCGCATATATCGACGAAAGCATATAGTTCAACAATACTAGTGCTTTAAACAACTTTTAAGGATAATTTTTTTTTTGCCAGCTCCCAGTATTCATTCCCTCTTAGCTGATTGGTTTATCCAGTATCTGTATCCATGATAGATATCTATGCCGTGCGGACGAGGTGGAGATGTTTTGCCTTCTTTTTGCATTTTTCGCACACTATACAGTTGATGTTTGCGGATTTTGTACTTAGCGGTGAGTTGAAAGGAAAATATTTTCTCACCGATTAGTGTAATCGATTTTAAACAAGGAACAGAAGCTCTTGTACGTTTATACACATGAGAGTATTACAAACGCGTCATCGCATAGTCGTTTCTTTAACACGCTCGAGTGGAGTCTTAGTCGATAAATCGTTCAGTAGATCCAGCTTAAGTGAATGTTAAATTAGTTAGATAAGCGGATTGCTGATTAGCTCATGTGAATATTTGAAAGAAGGATCATTTGCACATGCAACATCCCAACCATTGAAAATCTTTCCACACACCTCAGAACAGACATCACGTATTGTCTTCTACGAGTACTTAAAACGTCTCAATTGCAAATGTCACACTTCCGCTAGTCAGACTTTCGTTCGAATATAAGAAACACAAAGTGTCACTTTGAGACTTCAACCTCGACCACATCCTTGCTCGTTGTGCATTCACTCTGGGCAAATCTTATCGATATTGTTGTTAAATAAAGTGTTATGACATTGCTATAATGAAATCGTGTTCTGCAATCCTAATTGGCCGAGATAACGTTCTTTGCCGTGCTCCTTGTATATTTGCTCTGTATATGTTCCAAACAACATGCTGTCCTGTCTAGTGTATGAAAATAAAATTAATTCTATTTAATCGGTTTATTTATAGAATCCAATCTCTTTCGGTTTTATTCGTATATATATAGTCACGCACACAATATCACCAATGGATACCCCACATTGGCCACAAATGTTGCATTAAATGGATTATATCCTGACCATTTCCTTTTTGGTTAAATCTGTTTGAAATTATACCACACAACACATTTGAACGTTTTCAAAGCATTTAACGATATAGAGAGTAGTATATCGGTTGCTATAAAGACTGCTTATAGACTGGTCGCAACAAGTATATCTATGCCATGAATATGACATGGCTTAAGATGGACAGTGTGTTATAATATCTTGTTGAAGATTCTCCTCCACTGTCCACACTTAATCCATTCATCAAACTGGAAAATCACCAGAAGAGTTCTTCTCTCAAAGAGTCCCAAAATTGATTCTAAAGAGTGTCCCATAATTCACCCAAAATTTGAATTTTGCGCCATTTAATAGTACAGTGATGCCAACGCAAAAAAAATACTTATGTGACAGATGACAGTTCGGTGTTAGTATAAATGGAGCGCTATACGAAAGAACAACGAATTTTCATTGTTGACCAATATTTTAAAAATAATGAAGCTTTGTCAGCTTTGTCCACAATTTTCGAACAAAATATGGCCGTCAAAGTGATTTATGACCATCAACTGTGAAGAGAATAATTGAAAAATTCAGGGAGACTGGATCAATTAGTGATCTTAAACAATCTGAGTGTCCTGTCACAAGTCGTTTAACAGAAAACATCGAATCAGTTCGCAAGAGTATTGCTGAACAGTCCGGGAGCATCAATTCGGTACTGTTATAGTCAAGATCAAGAATTGGGCATTTCGAGCAGCTCTCTACAGCGAATTCTTACGAAAGATTTGAAACTTTATGCTTACAAATTTCAATTGACTCAGGAACTGAAGACTACTGACCACGCAGCACGAAGAGAGTTCGTTGAATGGATTTTGGAACAACAACAAGTGGATGCTGATTTTTATAACAAAATCATCTTCAGTAATGAAGCTCATTTTCATCTTGATCTTGATTCGTTAATCGTCAAAATTGTCGCATTTGGGGTTCAAAAAATCCACGAGTAATTGTTAAGAAACAAATGCATCCAAAACGCGTGACTGTTTGGTGCGGTGCGGATTTTGGGCTGGAGGCAAAATTTTCTTTTTCGAAAATGCGGCTGGTCAGGTAGTAAATGATGTTCGTTATCGTGACATGATAACCCAGTTTTTAGTGCCTAAATAACAAGATATGGATGCGACCAACATATGGTTTTAACAAGACGATGCAACATACCCTACAGCCAGAGAAACAATTCAATTACTGCCTGAGTCACTTCCTAATCATGGTAATCGGCCATTTTTGCGATCAGAATTGGCCATCCAGATCTTGTGATTTAGTGCCATTGGACTTTTCTCTTTGAAGTCAAAGGTCTTTGGAAACAAGCCCACGAGCACCAACGCCTTGAAAGAGGAAATTGGGAGGCGAATGAAATTCTGCCACATTTTTGCGAAACGGTTATAGAAAATTTCAATAAAAGAGTAGGTACGTATTTGCCAGCAAGGCCATGGCGGTTATTTATCCGTCCAATGTGCTATTCCATACATTTTTTTTCAGTACTTTTTTTTCAGATATCACGCGTAACTGGTGTCATTCTGTCATCTTATTTTTGTTAAGTATTGTTTGACAAATCATCATGGAAAGACTCATACACACCGCAACAACGTTTCTCCAAATTATTCAGTTGTATTACGAAAATCAACGTTTTGTGAAAAATGAAGATCCGCTGTTTTCGCGCAAAAATTTTGTTCAGTAACGGGGCACATTTCTGGCTAATTTGATACGTCAACAAACAAAATTGTCGCATTTGGGCGGATGAGCGGAAGAGACTCTCGAACTATCGTTGCATCCACAAAAATGCACTGTTTGGTGTGGATGTCAGCGATATTTTGTTTCAGCAAGACGGTACTACGGCACACACAGACACAATACGCGAAACAATGGTTTTATTGAGAAATCATTTTAGTGAGCAGCTTATTTCGCGTTCCCGCGACCTGTCAACTGGCCGCCTAGATCATGTGATATCACACCACTGGACTTTTTCCTGAGGGGTTACGTGAAGTCAAAAGTCTTCGTCGATAAGCCAGCTACGATTCAAAACTTGGAAGCCAACATTACTCGCGTAATTCGCGAGATACCCGTAGTAATGCTGGTGACGTAGAGTTTTTCCAGAGGTTTGAGATCTCCTTTTTCTAAAAAAACGCCACGGATAAGCCACATGACATAATCATCATCGAATATACCTAATTATTTGATAACAATGAAAAATCTCTCATATTCATTGTTAATTGTTATAGTTATTCAGCGAATAGTTTTCCCAATAAATGTAATCCCAGGCTTATACCACGAATAGCGACTCATTTGATGCTAAACCGGGGAAAACAACCAATTATACGATATAATTCGACTATTCCGTATAAACATTAATTCCATTTTAATACAGACAAACAAACAATTAATTTGATTGTCAACAAATCCACACTCTATTCCGTAAAAACCGATTTTCGATTTAAATAAATTCCATTAGCAATTCCGCAGCAAATATTTGCAAATGTTCTAACAACTGATGCTGTCCATACGACCGCGTCAACATTCGTTCGACTCAATTAATTGCATTCATTAAATCGATCATAATGGTGCGAGTGCAATCGCTAATATATCATATTTCATCAATTAGTTAAAATTCTCCCAAATTTAATCGAATGCGCCAAATGAAGATAGGTACACCAATAGCAAACAAAATAAAAATCGTCCTTGTGATTTATTTCAAAGCAATTAAATGCATCCACAATTCAAACGCACAATGAGATTCAATTTGTATTTTAATCGATTGCATTGGTTAAAAAAAGTCCTCTGGATCTGTCCGGAAATGGCTGGCATCGGCCTCTATACATATACGCGCATTAACTGGATAAACTCTCTCGAACATGCATATTGGGAGGTGCAGATAATCCGTAGCACAAATCAAATTTGAATTGATCCTATATAAAAGCCATTAATTGTGTTATTTCGAAAGGATTTATTTGTATTTATTATCCTTTTTTTGCATAGGTGTTTACGAGCACATATCTGAATGCGAGGTGCGATATTGGGTGTGCCTGCGGTTTTATGCGTTAACCTTTGGTATATCTATTTTGTTGACATTAGCAATTATCAGCACTAAGCCGGCGGCGTTATCGTGCTGCCCGCAGAGGTGCGGACTTAGTTGAAATGTCAATGAGTATAGACTAGAGGGTTGAACCTACCTTAACTTAAATGTGAACTTAGTTCGTACCAGATAACCTGCGGATGTAGTCCAAAACGGCAAAACACGACCACATCGACCGAATGGACAATAATGCTTTAGCCAAGAGGATCTTCGAATCCCAGCCCCAAGGTTCCAAGGAAGACCGAACTTCCGTGTCAAAGACCAAGCCATGGCGGATACCATAGCGCTTGGTCTGGACAACTGGAAGCAGCGTGCCCGGGATCGCAGAGGATGGAAGCCTATAGTGTCTCAGGCAGAGACTCTACACGGGTCGGGAGCCCGATAAGTAAGTAAAGTAAGTAACCTGGTAATCCTAGTATAATAAAACCGTACTACAAACTCTCCAAGAAAGACGCAAACGTAGCAAGATGAAGCAAATCGCCCGTCGATTATGTGTTAATAGTTTTGAATCTTGCCTCTGATATTCTACTACCGCCCTCTCTTGAGTTCTATTTTTCATCCTTTTCGAATTTGTCCCATTATCGTTGACAATTTTGAGCCATGTTCCTCGGCTTGACATGAAATTACGAACATCAATTTTATAAGGACTGGCAAAGTGGTTGGTGGTTAATGGCTTGTGGCTAGCGGCTTGTGGTTAGTGGTTAAAGTGTTTTAGTACTGAGCAAGAGACTTCAGGTTCGATACCCGGAAAAAACACAAATTACATCTGAAGGATTTTTCCACACGCTAACGTCTGACAAACATCCGAAAGTATATAACTGTCTTTGAAGATCTTCTAAACTTAGCAGTTCGGAATCGTCGTTAAAAATTATAGGTCCCTTCCATTCGTTCCATTAAAAACTCGGCCAATCGAATGGTTGGAAGAAGCTAAAACTAGGGTGACTATATACGGACCTATTGCGCCAATTATTTATTTTTAATATGAAGAGATAAAAAAAAAATAGCTCTTTGACTGATCATCGCTTGGAGTGTGGATGGCAGCGACGTTGACCTAATTAAAAAGGAAGAAAGATTCTTTGAATGATCATCGCTTAAAGTGTGGATGGCAGCGACACACGTTGACCTGATTAAAAAGCTCAAAATACAAATTCTTAGGTGGCTAGGTTTCATGAGGCATCTGGTCCGCTCCAAGTGGCGTAAACATCATTACTAGAAAGACTTCAACCAACTTGGCTTGGGTAACTGATGGAGGCAGCTAACTTTGACCGAGTTGGCTGGAGGGGCTTATTGGTTGAGGCTGTGGTGGTCCACTCGGGACTGATGTAAACGCCATCGAAAGTAAAGTTCAATTTCTAGTAAATAACTTTGCTGCAAACTCGATTACCTATACGCATACGAGCAAGACGCAACACAATAACAGCTGGCAAAACTGTTATCGGCCCCGCAAGTTTTTCCAAGGACATAGGGGTTTGGCAACCGCCATTATTTAAAGTACTCTGTCTTGACATTGAAAACTAAAACCAACCCCCACCACCCCATTTCAAAAATAGTGAACTTGTTTTATTCACAACCCAAGGACGCATTGATTTTCTACCAAAGAAAGGCTCCTCAAATATATATGTTCTAGTAATCCTTGTTTGTTCAATTTCCTTTCTTTTATGTTCATAATATCTATACATACAAAGCTCCTATACCCGCACTGAACCGACCAATATAAATCAGAAATCTTCGGAGAAAAATCTCCTCTTGTCTATTATGTTCTGCCCCCCAACCATTGGTCTACCAGTTTTCATATAAATTTGGTAAATATTTGACAAAGCATAAAGTTATTGTTCATGCAAAATTATCCCGCATAATTCACTTAAATGAATTTCAATTAAAAACTCACAGCTTCTTTATGGGCCTGCTATGTTTCTCCTTCGCTAAAGGAAGGATAAACTTTTTGAGAGGGAGGGGGAGGGCAAACTTCGAAGATGCGGTCAGAACAAAAGCGCTTAGCACACGGTGCGCTGACGATGGAATAAACTTGAAAGTGGTGACCCGTCTATCGGATTTGGATATCAAAACTCCAAACTATAGCCCAGAAGATTGTTGCGGAAAGTTTTGCGTGCGCATATACATTTTGTGGTATAACCAATTTGGAAGATTTAAGGCGCATAAATGGAATCAAAATCCAAGAGCTGTAGATTTTAGTCATGGTGTCCCCTATATGAAACATTATGGAAGTTTTAGAGATTATTTAAGTTTTTTGCGAAGATGTCCCGCTGAAAAGTTTACGGTGACAAGTATGAAATGAAGAAGAAGAACATAGTTGACACTCGTCCCATTTTGAAATAGATATACCTACCATCTGCAGCGTGCGTGCAAAAAGACCAAGCTAGAAAAAAGACCTCATTTTTTTGGAGCTAGTTCTTAATTCAAGTTACGCAAGTGTCGGACCAATTCCGTTGCTAGCCCAATTCGTCGTTAAGCATACAAGCTTTAGAATAACGAAAATAGGATCATCGTATAATCACGGCAATGTAAAGCGAACAGCTTAAGCATTTATTTCGAGTTTGGCGGGTGGGAACAAAATTAGGTCTGTTTACGAATCAAGGTGGCTTTAGGCAGACCGTTGAGACTTCCTCCTTCCAGTCCACCTACACCACTTCACCCCTCGACCTCAGAACACATTCATTGCAACATCAAAAGATTCCAATCACCAGCAATCACTGACAATCATCAACCACTAAATAGCCCACAAATGACATATTATCTTCTAATGATATCTATATTCCCTCTAAGACTCGATATTGTTAGACAGAGTTAAATGTACCTATACACACCCAGTTACCGGATGACACTTGGGGGGAAGCTTAATGAAAACTTAGTTAGGTATGTAGCCATATATACCTAGTCACATTTATAGGACCTATACTTGTCTATATCAAAATCTCTATGCCGCCACTACGAGCATGGACCCACTATATAACAATGGAAAACTGTCCAAAGTGAAAATGTACTACATTCACTAACTAAGAGAATGAGAGAGAGTTTCCCAAGTTAATGGGATTTCGGCCAGAGATATCCTGACCGGAGAATGAGGTTTTGCTGGTTTGGTTGGGTTTCCTGGTAAACGTTTCGATCCGGGATTTCTATGTCAGTATACCACCGACGACGGGAGATGATTATGAATTCATCTCGTGTCTATATAGGGGAATGGATTTTTGGAAATGTGCGGGATAAAATTCAATTAGTTTTGTGCAAATGAGTGAACGGTAACAAAAAAAAAAAATCCGGGAATTTGTGCTGAGGGTCAATTGTGTGTTATCTAAGAATTCGAATACAAAAGCGTTGTAAAGATGGGAACTAGGTACTCTGGATGCAAAGAATGGGACGATGTCGTCTCTAACAAGTGATAG
Organism: Cheilosia soror; assembly: GCA_949372485.1. Lineage (NCBI taxonomy): Eukaryota > Metazoa > Arthropoda > Insecta > Diptera > Syrphidae > Cheilosia > Cheilosia soror. The sequence continues at coordinate 5,118,606 of OX443564.1, forward strand.
TGGATGTACGTAATTGATTGAAAATTGCGCCATAAGGACTTGTTTGTGAAATTTTTTGTATTCCAAGAATTTTGCAGAAATTGTTGCACGATATAATGTAATGGGATTTTTTTTAATTCACCCGCAATTGGTTTTGGTATTGTTTAACAATTTACAATTTAAGATGATCACTGTTGTTGTTGTAAGCAAGAATTTGTGCAGGTAACCAGCAAAAATCAAATATGCTGCTATATAAAAAAATACTCAAAAATATGCGAAAAATTTGGGTAAAAAATCCATAAAGAAGCCGCCAACAAATTTAAAAAAAAAGCGCAAAAACACCAACAAAATATACGTCACAAAACCCTGCCAAAATGTGGGCAAAAGTTCCCATACTTACATTGCCAAAATGCACCAAAAAACGCGCTTAAATACGCAAAAATGCGCGCCAAAAACTGCAAAAAAAAAAATATGCGCCGAAAACGCCTAATAAATCCTGCCAAAAAGCGATAAAATGAGCGTCAAAAATCGTGATGAAAAAATAACAAAATATGCGCAAAAAAGACAAAAAGTCCCGCCAAAAATGTGAAAAAATTTTGCGAAATACTGCGCCAAAATATGCGCCGTAAACGTCTAAAAAATCCTGCCAAAATGCGCGTCAAAAATCGCGATGAAAAAATAACAAAATATGCGCCAGAAAGTGACAAAAGATACCGCCAAAACTGTGGAAAAATACATGTCGAAATACGCGTAAGAAAACCGCTAAACTGCGCGCCTGTATACGCGCCAAAAATCGTAATGAAAAAATAACAAAATATTTCATGTAAAACGCGTAAAAAAAAACCCACCCAAAATACGCGCCAGAGTACGCGCCAAAAACACCCAACAATTTTCGCCGAAATACGCGTAAAAATTAAAAAAAAATTCAAATTACAAAAAAAAACGCAAAAAAATCCCGCCAAAAAATGCGGAAAAGTTTCGCAAAAAAATGCCCCCAAGAAACTCGCCAAAATACCCGCCAAAATGCGCGCCAAAAACTGTGAAAAAAAATGCGGCAAAAAGCTCAACAAATCCCACCAAAATATGCGTCAAAAATCGCTATGAAAAAATAACAAATATGCCAACAAAAAATGCCGCCAAAATGTGGAAAAATTTCGAAAAAAAAAACAAAATCCAAAAAATCCCGCCAATATCGCGATGAAAAAATAACAAAATATGCGCCAAAAAAATCCCACAAAAAGAGTAGAGAAATTTCGCAAAAAAAACTCGCAAAAATACACTTCAAAATGTGCGCCAAAATACTCTCCAAAAACTGTGCCGAAAACGCCTAACAAATGCCGCCAAAATACGCGTCAAGCATTGTGATGAACAAATTATAAAAAAATATTTTCAAAATATGCGCAAAAAAAACCAACAAAAAATGCCGCCAAAATGTGGAAAAATTTCGAGAGAAACAAAATCCTAAAAATCCCGCCAAAAACGAGCCAAAATACCCGTCAAACATTGCGATGAAAAAATGACAAAATATGCGCCAAAAAAAAATCCCAAAAAAAGAGTAGAAAAATTTCGCGAAAAAAACTCGCAAAAATACACTTCAAAGTGTGTGCGAAAATAATCTCCAAAAACTGTGCCAAAAACCCTCAACAAATGCCGCCAAAATACGCGTCAAATATTGTGATGAAAAAATTATAAAATATGCGCCAAAAAAGCGACGAAAAATCCCGCCAAAAATTTGGAAATAATTCAGTAAAAAAACGCGCCAAAAAACCCGTCAAAAAAACCCGCCAAAATTCGCACCAAGATACCCGCCAAAAACTCTGAACAAATGCGCCAAAAACGCCCAACAAATACCGCCTAAAAAGCGGCAAAAAATACCGCCAAAAATGTGAAACAATTTGGTCAAAAAAACGCGCCAATATAGACGTCAAAATACGCGCCAAAAAACGAATAAAAAAAATCCGCCATAATGCGCGCCAAAAAAATTCACAAATGTGTGCGTCAAAAAACGAACCAAAATGCTCACCAAATAGATGCGATCAGCTCCACGCCTCGGCATCGACTGAATGAAAAAATGCGGGGCAAGCCTTTATATAGAGAGACAAAATATGATACTCTTTGGTACTTAATTAACTTCCATGCTCATGTTCTGATCATACGCCACAACCAGGACCCTAAAGATGCGCCAAAAACTTTGCGAAAAAATGCGCCAAAAACGTCCAACAAAACCCGCCAAAAATTCGCGCCAAAATACGCGTCAAAATAGGCGCGAAAAACGTTTCAAAAAATCCGCCAAAAAATTGGAAAAGAAAAAGTGCCGAAAAAAATAGGGATCAAAAAACGAGCCCAAATGCGCTCCAAATCGATGTGATCAGCTCCACATCTCAGAATCGACTGCCTGCAAAAATTCGAAACAAGCCCTTTTATAGAGAGGCAAAATGTTGCCTTTTGGTACTAACGTAATTAAATTCACTCCCATGCTTATGCTGTGACTCTTAGCATATGTCACCCACTACCACCATACTCGCCCCGAAAAATGAGTCAAAAAAGGGAATCACTATGCACCCTGCAGCTTCCCCCTTCCGAGCATGTCATGAGGGTAGGGGAAATAGGACGCCACGTTGTAAGGTTTCTCTATTAACAGATCTTTTTGACAGATGCCACACACAGTTTTGATAATAATCGGACTTTCTCAGTACATATTAGCAAATAAATGAACTCACCATTGACCAATTGAGCTATTCAGTTCCCACTTTGGGATGTCGCCTCATCCTCAGGTGGCATAATCGCCCGACTATGCGTGCTTTTCAGGACGCACTATAAGCTGCCAGGAGGTCAATACGATACCCAAAGAAAATCGAATATGGAAATGACGTAAAGGAAGGAAGTTACAAAGTTGTAAGGTGGATCCCAATAGCACCCTGTTGTTTAGTCGTCTCACCAGTGAACGAGCAATGCGCGAGGGATTTTTTTTTTTTGGTTTGAAAAAGTAGCTTATTATTCCCAAACGACTGCGGTTTTTCTTTGAACTATATCCTTTGTAAATGGCGTAACAAAGATTTAACAAAATTCAACAAACCGGTAGCTAACCATGAACAATTTAATTTAATGTTTCAAATATAACTACCATCAGATCATCCAAATGGGCTCAACTCTAAGCCAGATGGGTATTAATTCGGAATCACAATAATTCAATTTCCAGACGAAAACGCTTAGCGGTCTACGAGTATCTATATACGGATTGTGTGCGCGTTGCCATATATTATTTCATTATGCAAATACGATTTTCGTTTCGCATACATAATTCAAATTCAGTCAACCATTGTATAATTTATGGCCACTTTACAACATGTCCAGGGAATATCCCCTATATGTGTCGGTTCAATATGATTTTCTATAGTTTAGCGAAATTGAATTTAAAACATTTTTCTATCGCTGCACTCTGGCTGTATCCAATTGTATGGTGGGTGTTAAGCACAAAACCCAATGTGGTTATTAAATAAAACCCGGTTGAGTAGTTTGGTTGCATATATAGTGCAATATGGAGCAACAAAAAAAAAAAATATCTATACAAAAAATAAGGATTTCCTATTCATATGAGCGGGTGTAACCACATGACACGCATTTGGTTATTACATTCACACGAGGTTTTTCTTCTCTTTTGGTTTTGCTATTGATGTTGGCGTTTGAAGCGTTAAATTAAATTATTCTACTGTGAATTTGAGTGGAATTTTACTGCAAGGATTTCACGAAATACTGAGCATGCTTCGCGATTCATAGAGCACGAAAACTAGCACAACCAACACTGAAGATTGAACACCTTTGCCATTTTTTTCGATGAAAGCGGAGTTACTTCTCAGGTGGCAGGTACCTGTGGGAAGATCGTTTTTATAGTTCTCTTATAGACAGGACTTGAATTCATTTTTGGACATGTGCTTTTCTTGGCCACATCTCCACAACAATATCGATCTTTTATCGATAACATCACTAAAATTACTTATTTATTGAATTAGGTTAGGTTAGGTTAGGTTAGTGGGTTGGCAGGTCAGGAGAAACCTGTAGGTGCCACACTCAGATCAATGTAGATCCGTTGTGATTTATTTGAATTTTTAAGAACAACAACTTCCTGAATGCCTGTACCCCTGCATATCCTTCGATCAAACTAATGGTGAAGTACAAAAAGCAAAACCCTCATTCTTAGTCATTTTCATAGATTATACGCAAAAGTTTTTTAATGAAGAAAAAATATCCATCCAACCGCATGGAAAGATAAGCGTATAACATAAAATTCCTTATGTGAGCAAGTCACCCAAAGGAAATGCAGTTTTTATATGCGACATTGCTTTAGGATATTCAGCGAAATGAACTCGTCAACCCATTGTTAATGAAAACCAAGCGGATCCGGGTCTGCAGTGCAAGTTGTTAAATAAACGGGTGGTACTTTTTTTCTGTTTTCTTTTTTTTTGTCAGTATGGTGCCATTGTTTCACTTGCAAAGGACATCCGTTGTCATAAACATTACTGCTGGTGTTGCAGCAGCTGTGACAGACTTTAGTGCGCATTAAAATGGGGAATTTCCGGCTGCACTATACGAAATTATAGTCAGTCAGGAAACGGCACTATACAAACATACATAGTACTAGTATAGTGAGAGAGAATGATTTGGATATCCTTGTTCAAACTTCATGGTAGAACATCGTAATCTGAGAAGTAACGAGGCTTTTGAGGTGTAAGACATCTGAAAGGACATGTCGACTGTCGATTTCCTTAAAAAACCCACATTCAACAATTAAGTGGGTCAATTGTTTAATACTAATTTGGCGGCCTTGAGAGTATGCGACGATAGTTTGCTCGACGAACAGTTGTCCACAATAAGAAAGCAGCTATCCACTCCAACTCGCCATCGTCCTACTGTACTTAGCTTAGCTTTTACATATCAACTGTATTTATTCAACGAAATGCGTGAATTTTGTTTTCTATTTTGACAATTCAAATTTTTTGTCAGCATAAGTAAATCTTATAGTATTTTCTGTATAACAAATTTTTATTTAAAGTCTAACAAAACTATGGTTCGGTAAATAAAATAATTATAAATTACCCAAACCTGCATTAAGACGAATTTTTAACTTTTCAGCGCAAGACGTGCAAAAATCCTTCCCAAAAGGATGAAACCCGCCAAAACAATTCCAACCCGAAGGAGAAAAAGAACAAGGAAATATATTCCAAGTCTGTTGATAAAATCGCTGGGAAAATATGTTCGCATTGTGTAGGCTGATTCATATTTTGTAATTACCAATTTGAATAAATCAAAGGGTCAACTCTTTTTCAATGAAAGATACCTTTTAACTCTTTTATTTTGTCGGTCTTTCTTCCTTCTCAATTAATCCCGTTTAAAATATTCATTTCATTGCTTCTGTACTCACCTAATCCAATTCAATTGACTTTTCAAACAATCGATTGTAACAAATCCCTCTTAGATCACACCATAATCAATAATCCAAACTACAGAATTCCCCCCCATAGGATTACAGCATTACAGTAAGTAATGTTTGTCCTTATTTTCAAATTGGAAATTGGATTTGCTTCCAGGGCTATATAGTAGTCTCTCCGGCATTATACTATATAGCATCAGTGATGATAATTCTTTTCTTCTGGCAGCAAACAATTTCCTTGTGGCCACTTCATCCATGGGATATCTAGTCTTGTGCCAACGTTGTCGGTCGTCGCCATGGTATAATAAGAAGAGTGAGCAAAAAAAAAAAAATTCAATTGTCTGCCTTGATTCCCAATAGAATCCCATGCTGGATTCCCTGATTTTTTTTCCTTCTAAAAATCGCATATAAAAAACATATTCCCAGCGAATAGAGGAAAAGAAGTCATTTTTATTTGTGAGCAAGTTTTGATTTAACTCGGTGAAGTTTTATTTGATATTTTTGGCGGTTTCTTTGGTAGTTGTCTGTGCTTTTTTTTTTATTTTCTTCCTAAGTACTGTTTGTTGACGCCATCTATGAACGTGTAAGAAAACCACAGCCACAGTCTAAAAATCTGGTACATCTAGTACGTTTGTTCTTACTTATTAATAGATGTGAAACCAACCCTAACCAACTTCAACGTGATAAGCCGGTAACTCGGCCTTTTATATACCTTCTTTTTGTAGCGACCATTGTGGCGAGCACTTCGGCCGACATTAAATATAAATAAAGTTGTTTCTAAAACCACAAACGCGGTAATAAAGTTGCGCAACAGTGTGGTGTGAACCAGAGCGTCAATAGATAAGTTTCTGCTGTTAGCACGGTCGTTAGTTAACTGCATCCGGCGGCACAACCGTTTTCTACTTATGCGCGGAACCTTTGGTACTGCCTTCCACAAAGCCTCTAAGGCGTTGATGTTATTTCTCCGTACATGGCCATGGCATCCCAAAAGTTCATAGCGCAGATTTTTGACTTGGTCTATGACATATAGTTCCATGCTTCAGGTCCAGCTTTGAAGGTTCATTATTATGTCCTCTAACATCTGTTAAGGTATAAAAATGGTTCACAACATCATAAAATGTCTCAAAATGACGGTGATTCCATACTTCCAAGCAGTTATAATAAAAGCTGCCGAAAATGGTTCTGATCTCTGCTAACATGTTGTCATCTCAGCGAAATGAAAGCTTTATATCGTGAGAGCTATCTATTGATGAAAAGGATCATATGGATGGACTCCCGCCTTAGCTGAAAGCAGACCTCAGCCTATGAGAGGCTAAACAATTACCTACGCCCGACTTGGACCTCTCATACTTAAGTGCTAGTACACGGCATGTAGCAAGCCACATACGTATGTAACTCTGACGTCAACATAGAGTGCACAAAGAGAGCTTGTGCACAGCATGTTCCTATTGGGACCATTCGCTGATGTAAAAATGACGTCAGTGCTACATATATGAGCGGAGCAAGTCGGGCACCTTTAGGCATCTTTAGGCACCTTTTGGCATATCAGACAACTCACTTGACAACTAACTGAATTCGTTCGTAATTTGAAGGCAAGTTTATAGATGCCTTGTTTATAGATGGCTTAGTTTTTGGTGGCTAGGAAATTTGATTTTTTTTTATCTGTATGGTAATATTATGAAGAAACCTGGTAGAGACACTGCCACTATCATGCGAATAAGAAATTTAAAGATCCGAAGAACCCTCCACGTCTAAAGAAAAATAGAACGCGACTTAACGTATTTTCTTATTCGAAGAAGGCGTCCTATATTAACTTTGACAAAAAGGCAACGCTCCTATATACGAGTAGGTATTATGGGTCTAAATGAACTACAAAAGATCTTAATACCGTTTCCGTTTCGTTAATACCTAATCATTAACTCATTTCACTTAATGATGGTATCCGAGCCTCTTAACTCGTAATGCAAAGTACAAAACAAGGAAAATGAAGTTCGCCTTACCCGATATGACTTATTTAAGACCGAGCTTATGAGCATCTCCACCACTAGTTGCTATGTGTATGTTGCAGAAGCAACTCCCCCAGTACACACAAAAGTACACAATTTGGATAATGATCATCCGAAATTTGTTTCATTTCATTCTGTGCCGATGCCAACCCATCAGATCAGGATTAACTCTTTGTATACCTACATAATGTACGGCCTTAAGGATTATCATCATTGCTTTGTATTTCTATCGTACGGATGTGTGTGTGTGGAATAAATATTTATTAATCCGAATGTTTCTTTGTTCGTATTGTTTTCTGTTTATTTTTATTTTTTTTGTTTTGTTTTGCTTTGCTTTATGAGTTATGTGACAAGAATATAATGTGTTGCTTCCGTACTTGAAATGAAACACAAACACCCACTGCCATTGTGTGTGTGCTGCACTGTGATGGTCAACATGGGGGGGTGAAGGATAACAGACGACCGACATTATTCTAATCGAAAATCTGTGGGTGAAATGGGCCTATATGACCGAACGTGTTAATGTAATTTGTGTTTCAGCTGATAATAGGGAGCATGAAGGCCTTTCGCTTGTTTCTATATGACCGAGCACCCAAGGATATTCGCATATTTATAGATCGATAGTGCAAGCAATATAAATATTGTTATAGGCAGGGGTGGATGATGAATATTGATTGAAAATGATAAGCACGAGCACGATGATATTTTTGATGAAATTGAAAAAAAGATGTCATGTCCTGGACGATATGGACAGTGGGCGAGCAGTGATTTAATTATATTAGTGTGTGATGCCATCGGGGGTCGAAAGGTGAATGAAAGTCGGTAACTGCCCTAGGCATCTAAGGCCATAATCTTAAGGCCACTTCAGACTATCAGTGAAACTAAAATTTCATCCTCAAGCCATATGGAAGTGAGTGCATGTTTTTTAATGGCAACTCAAAAAAAGAATCCCTAATCATATAAAGGGTTTTCCAATAAGAGGTGTTATTTTGGTATTCAAAGAAAAATGCCATTTTTTGAGATAAATGATCGGATGTTTATTTCATAATAAAGAGGAAGGTATGCCAAATGGCCACCACGAGCACGCTTACAGGCCCATATCCTTTTCATGAAATTTTCCATAATCAAATCGCAAAGTTTCTGCCCTATGTCCTCGATAGCCTCACGAATTTTATCTTTAAGGTCTTGAATCGACGCCGGGCTGTTGGCGACGTTGTTGATGATCGGTCGGCTTGAGTTCTTGTGTTAACTAAACTCTATAAGCCTTAAGACCCAAGTCTTTATGCAAAATACGGTGTAATGACGTTTGTGGAATGCCCAATTCCAAAGAACGACGAGGAATGGACAAACCTGGGTTGTCTTCAACACTTTGGGCTACAGCAGCAATATTTTCAGTTGATCTTGAGCGACGTGCACGGGTTTTATTCTTCACATCACTAACTTGTCCCAACAGCTTGAATTTTTCCACCAATTTCTGTATTGCGGTCCGACAAGGTGCTTCACGACGACCAAAAAAATGCATTAGTTTTGCGAACTGTGACTGCAAGATTTTCAACATTTTTGTAGTGAATTTTAATAATTTCAATGTGTTGTTGAAGCGTCTATCGTTCCATTTTTAGTAATGGCGTAGTTTCTACTACGTCAAAGAATAAAAGCTTCAAAAGTGACAGCTATCGAAATAGCGGGCCATTCACAATAACACCTCTCATTGGAAAACCCTTTAGGTCATCGCGACGTTGATGACCATGCAATCGCGTGGCTTTTAATGCACGACATCACATAGCAAAAGTTGACAACCTCGAGGGTAATGCGACGAAGTGTCAAGCTCTTTTTAAACCACCGGAAATCAGTATCATCCATACTACGAACCATCGCAATCCAATATTTGGATCTTACAACTTAAAATAAATGTTGGATTATCGTTAGTAAATTTGTTGTCAAAAAAATGTGCCTCATGTCACAATCCTTTAAATAAAGTCAATATTCTGGTCAGAGAGATCTATCTACATAATAAAGTATAAAAATGAGATGACCCCTTAAAACGTAAGCTTAACTGAATCGCATGCATTGTATGGCCCATCTCGTAAAATGTTTATTTTTAAATTCTATTTAATTTCCACCTTAAATCGTATAAATGGGGCTCATGAAATTTAAATTTATTAATTCGAAATCATAAACACTTTCCATTTATATCCAGTGCATGCACCTTTCATAAAAAAAAGTTTTCCCCTCATACCCACCATACCTTGAATTTCTGACAATCGTATACGTGAAAAACAAAAACTCCTATATTTAGCGTTTAAAAAAAATAAATAATAATACTTCATCTAGGTGCAGACACGTCAACACTGTTAAAAATATTTACGATGATGGGGTGAAAAAGTGCCGGAAAACGATATGAGAGTTCATCACACAATAAAGCTTGGCAGCGAGTTTGATTTCAAATTTATGACGTGCGATATAAAAATCGTTAAATCTCGTTCAAATATATATTGTGAGTGTCTAAATAAGTGATTATTTCTTTAAGTAATATGTAACGTTTTCTTTTTTTGTTTTTGCGATGTCAATAGGATTTCAGAATGATTTTCGTGTTAAGGACGTTGTAGTATCTCGAAATACTATATAAATTGTTTGAAGTTTAGTTTATCCTAACTTTGTATAAAATGTCAGTTTTAATAAAATAAAACTTTACTTATTCGAAACTATAGAACTAGACGGATGTCGTTTGTTCAAGATACAACAGACGTCATCATTGAGACAAACGTCAAAAAACGCTTCTACACATGAGTAACAATAAAACGAAAAGACGGGTTGACAGGAGATCTTAAAATATAAAGACATCAAGCTGTGCATCGAAGAAGTCATAAAGTAACTACAACTCTTAGTTTATCATCAAACAGGTTTTAAGGTCGAAGATATTCCCTTTTCTCTAGCCAGGAAGTGGACCACTTACTTTTCACAATAAAACGCAAATTCCATTGAACAAAGAGCACAAGGCGTTACCAATAATCATTTTTAGTCTTCAACTTAAATATTTTGACAGTCACAATGGATAATTTTGTATATAGACATCAAGTAGTATAGAAAATCCCCAAAAAAGGCCAAAAAAAAAACAACGGCTAAGTAAAACAGACTCATTTGCCGTTTGAGTAAGGCAGATCCTTACGGACGTACGGCGGATGAATTCACTAGACTGAATCAACGGTGTCGTCAACAGTCAAGATGACAGTTACCTTACTTGAGCTACTTTGACGTATTTGGAGCTGAGGTCAGTGAGGATTTTTCAGGACTAGTCAGGGTGTTGAAACAGAGATGGTGGCGGATGAACCCTTTATGGGCCAACGGCAGCTCTCACATCCCCGAAGTGGGTTACTGACACCGGAGGAATCCGACGCCTTTCATCCAAGGGGTCCAATAAAGGGCCTGGCCCTCCAGGTTGGGGGTTGTACGCCGGGGTAACTGCCCGACTGCGGAAAATAACAATAGTTCCGAAACAACAACAAGCCTCGGATACGGATGATTTTACTGTTGACGAACCTGGCAAACGAATAAAGGACAACGAATTTCGGATCTGCACGTGGAATGTTAGGTCCCTTAACAGACCACGTGTTTGGGGAGCCCTTTCCTTGCGCGGTGTTGGTCCTATTGTGCGTGTTGATGGACGAATTGACCAGCATAATGTATATGGATATACTAGCAAATGTTATGGAGCTATATGCTTTTGACCATTTGCCAGTGTCTTATATTTTTCAAGAAGATAATGATCCTAAACACACTTCACGGCTTGTGAAGATTCAGGAAGCTGAGATGGCCAGCGCAAAGTCCCAACCTCAATCCAATTGAGAATGTGTGGGCTGATTTGGAAAGAAGTTTGGAAACGAAAAATATCGAAAAACGCCAGCGAATTCTTCAGAAACATTGAACAAAGCTTGGAAAAATATCTCAGTTGAGCGATGTCAAAAGTTGGTAGCCAGGGCTGAATTCCAAAACGCAGTACTTCTGCATTACTGCTTAATCAAGCGTTCCAAAACTCAAACGGGTTACTATGATGCAATGCATACTTTTCTAAAACGTATTGTGAACGCATCAACTGCGCAAACAAAAGCAAACAGAGCATCATGAATTATTATGATGCAAATGACATTTGACATTTAATTTTAAACCGCCAATTAAAATGGATTCGTCGCTGGAGTCGTTAGTAAAATAATATATTTTGTAATTTCGAAACAAAAGGCTGCGGTTCCGGTGAAAGCGAATTTCACTCGCGCGAATTTAGCGAATGTAAGCGAATAAAACTATCACACATTTTACTCGCTTAGATTCGCTATGTTCGCGCGATTAAATTTTATGTACTGGAAACACAACGCATAGTAAATGCGTACTTTTGAATTCTTTCAGCGAACTTTGCGAATTCGCGCGAGTGATATTCGCTTACATTCGCTGGCACCGGAACCGCAGTCTAAAGGAAGAAAAAGGTGCTGTGGAAAGTAGTTTTGGAGGAGATCAAAAAAAATTAATTAATTGGTGTTTGAGACATTCTATGATAGTTCGCGTCAAAGTCGTTCCAAAACGTCAAAAATTGCAAAGCATAACAAATGCTAAGCAGTGTAAAAGCATTCATAACCTTGCATCAGAAAAGCAGTATGCATTCACAATGCGCATTTTTTTGACGTTTGGGAATTCAGCCTAGTTTATCAAACCGGTGCGTGTGCTGCTGTCATTGGAAATAGGTGATATCCCACAAAATGTTAATCAAATTTTATAATTTTTAAGAGATGGACTCGAAACCTTAATTTTTTATATGAATTTATTTTTGAATTTAAATTATTTTTACATTTTTTGTTTCTAATTATACCTAGTTCCACACAAAAATATATCTTCTGTTAATTTTTTTAATTTGTTTCTATTTCTTCTATATTTCTTTATTTTATTCCCATTTTTATTAATACTAATACGCTATTATTTATGTCATTGACATACTATACGTGGACTGCTAGCAGCCAATTTTTCGTTGAAGAAAACATAAGCACTAGCTCTTTGGTTCACGGTGGAGAGAAACGAAAACACTCAAATGTCATCGAGCAATTCGTGTGATTTTATTTGAGTGTTGAGTGTGCCATTTGTTATAGAACGTTTGAAATAATTTGAATAAGTCGTTATTTTTGCGCAATTGCAATGTTTCTACAATGGATGGCACTGTGTTCTATGTAGAAAATAGCAATTTCGAGCAGAGGTTCAAACCTCTTTCCTACTGAACCAAAAGGGCTAGTGCTTATGTTTGCTTCATATTTCCTCGCAGGTTTGTATGAAACTGACATTTCACTAGCAGTCCATGTATAGTATGTCAATGATTTATGTTTATTAAGGTCGTATCGAAATTGTTGATAAATAAATCAGGTGTTTCTAATTTGTGTTCCACTACTGTATGTCTTCTTAAATTGAATCCAATAAACTGTTATCTAAGTCTTTGATTTGAACGTAGAGGTGAATCTGAATAGCATTCCAAAACTATCCCTTTAATCGATCCTTTTTCAGTTGATGCATTTTTTTCACTCTTGCAACGATTTTTTTTAATACGAAAGTCCTATCCGCCGAATTTAACGAGATACTTCTACCCTATTCAATTCTAACTGGCAAACTCTACACCTACACGCAAAGGGTACAAGGTAGGTATAGGTACTACTACTATCATTTGGTAGGGATGTAGTTTGTTTTTCGTTAGATCTACAAACAGCTAGGGTACATAAAATTGACCTATGCTCGAAAAATTTAATTGGAATGCAATTGAGCAGCGTCAGCAATATAAAGGTATATTTGACTTTTTGTACAGTCCAATTAATGTACCTTACCCAAGAGGCCAACAATACGTTCGATAATAACTTAGTGACAGTAGGTGCAGTTAGTTTTAGACGTATAAAAGGTAAGGGTGGTCTGGTCAGCAAAATGTTCTGTAAATGAAAAAATCAAGCAAGTGGCGGAACATTATATGTACGTCCAGAGAGAAGGTGCTTTGCATTACTACAAGTTTGTTAATCTGGAGACATACATGCCCTCAAATGAATATTGAGAACTGGAAACCAAATTGTTTTTTTAAAGTGGATTTGAAATCCTGCAGCACATAGACCAATTCCAATTCATTGTGCTACTACAAAGCAGAAACACCTTTTTTTTTTGTGTAGGGGTGGAGAGACTCTCTGATATAATCGTTATGGTCGACGGAAATGTTTTTTGTACTTCACCATGGCCACCGCATCATAAGACGTTACGCCATCCGTCGTCCTTATACCAACAGTATGTCTCCTTTTCTATTTAGTCTGTATAAAACCGTCAATATTATTTAAAGATCCTTAGCTCCCTTTTCACATCATTACTCTTCTTCCCGATTAAACTCAAATTTTTGACAGCAAGCCTACTTCCTTCGGTTGAGTTGTTGACAACCGTGTCTGGCACGTTAACCAAGATAAACATCAGCCAACAATAAAACAACTTTCTAATTACACTTGATTTGTATATGCACGCAACTCATTACCACGTCCTGCGGCAACTTGTAACTCGATAGTAGTTAATTAAGATACATTATTTTCAAACCTACAGTGAGTTCGATGTCTACACCTTGGGTACGGTCATTTTCTAATGCGAACACCAACGCCCATGTATATAGATGATGCAGAGAATAAGAATTCAATTTCGATACCTGTCTTTTATGCTGTTCACGCAATGAAAGTCAATTGGAGACACGTACGTTACGTATCCTTATGTAACACGAAGTCGAGTCGCCTTGACTTAAAATGAAAGTCATTGTTAAGGAGTCCAACACAGGCATACATAAATACTCAGTCCAATTAGAATCGGGTTTCTAATTGCATAAGTCATGACGATGATGATGGAAATGAATAGAAAGAATATTATAGACGTGTGTATATGTGTATAGAAGGGAAAAATCCTTTTACTCAAAGTTTGCGCGCTAGGAGAGGGAATATCAAAATGACTCCAGTGTGCGGCAGTATGGGAATATATACTCGTATATCGTTCAACACGCGCGCTTCGAGTAAGATTTTTATACTGAAGTAGGTCGTGCGCGGCAACAATGGTTGAGCCACTTAGGATAATTGCTCCTTGATTTCAATGCGAGTTTTCTTGTTGTTGTTGCTGGCTTTTTTTTTGCTGTACTTTTATATTCTTTCGAGGTTTAATTTGTGTTGTTCTATCGTAAAAACAGTTTTTCCATTGCTAGTATGTGGATGGTGCTCTGAATAATTGCTTTCCATTACTTCAAGTTAGGCGAGCGGGCGAGCGGGCGAGCGGTCGGCCGGTGCGGCGCAACGTCAATGTACCTACTTGGCAAAGGTACGAGTATGTTATGTTGTTAAACAATGGCCAGAGGTTGTTCTTTGTTTGTTTCTTAAACGAACATTACCGAATTAAGAATAATTAGAAGTTTCGGCTGCGTTAACTTAATAATGGTTTGGCTATCATCGGATTTTGGTAATTGCAGTGTAAGTGCTGAAGGATTTATTGTATTGAAGGGCTGAAATCACACAGAGAATGGAAGGTACTTGACGTTTGTTTAGACTTACAAACGAGCGGGTTGCTTTTAAAAACAAATTCATGTCTAAAGGGGGTCTTTTTGGTGAGGCATATTCCGCTGCAGTTTTACTTAAGGTTGGGCCTTAGCCAACAAAGCGTCTCCAGCCAGCACCCTTAGTTGGTTAAGGTCCCATTTCACTTGCATGCGCCACCTGATTCGCGATCTTCCTCTACTGCGCCGTCCCTTGGGTGTCGATTTGAAGATGTTTCGGGCCGGAGCATTCGCGTCCATTCGCTCTACATGACCCAGCCACCTCAGTCGTTTAATCTTTACTCAGTTCGTTAATGTATCTCCTCCTCCGATGGTGAAATCTATGCAGACGGGACCGAAAATTACTCGAAGAATTTTGCTCTCGCAACCACAAATGGCAACCTCATCCGGCTTTTGATAAAGTCCATGCCTCTGCGCCATAGAGAAATACTGGGATGGCTAGGCACTTACAAAAGGTTACTTTAGTAGTTCTAAAGACGCCTTTGCAAGGCCAGTTGCCTTCTTAGTTCGAAGATTCTGCGACTGGTAAGAGTTATTCTTCGTTTAATCTGAAGCGCTGTGGTCATTGTCTGAGTTCATAGCGGAGCCTGGCGTAGACAAAGTCCCTAACCACCTCAAAGTTATATAAGTCTATGATGACGTTCTTTCCGAGACACTGGAGCTGGGTGTCATTTCTTGTTGACGGCACACAGTTTGGACCCTTATTGACCGCGAAAACCATCTTCGCTGCCTTGGTCTTAATACCTATTTACAAACGCGCTATTGACACCACGCTCTGTTCTGCCGAATATGTCCCCTGCAGTCTTTTCCAACACTAGTAGTAGTAAGATCTCTTCATTCGGCAGGCCTATTGGATCATTGCAATTCAAACCTATGCACCAATATCGAGCTGGCCACCAGCGTTGTTATACGGTCGTAAATATCGTATTTGTGACGATTTTGGAAAGCAAATACGACGCTCCGATTTTTGATTGATTTGGCCTAATTTCTACGATTTGCTGATTTTTAGTTCCGATATTTACGATTTTAGTAGCAGTCAAATACGACTTCTACAAAATTACTAATTACAAACCTTGGTGAAAGAACAACTACTTACAAACAACTTTAAGACCAAATGAAATGTGCAAATCAAGAAAAATTCGAAACAGGAAAGGCGAATTGAATCTGATAAGCATTAGTTTTGCACTTAATAATATGTTGTAAGCTGTTCTGGGCCCAGATTCCATAAAATGAAAACGATCGAACGACATCGTTTTCACTAAACCTGTCTCTATCATATCTGTGGCAATAGACAGAGACTGCTATTGTCGAAACGATATCGTTCGATCGTTTTCATTTTACGGAATCTGGGCCCTGGTCTTCTGGAAATATGTTTTCAGGATGCTAGTTACAAAGTTTGCCTGTTTTATGCTCTTCTCGCAATTGTCCAGGTTTCAGGAGAAGTACATTAGTTGTCTCATATGTTACAATGTCTCAAAATACATAAGTCGCATGTCGAGAATAACTAAGTTTCTCAGAATATATGCCTACAGAAAGGTTAAAGGCTTGAATCAGATCCCAATGGTTCCTACTTTGGCCGGCTCCCGTGGTAGATTATTATCTTAAAAAAATATTCCCTGAAAAAAATATGTATAACCATTAATTGCTGAGTTATTTGTTATTATAGATAACTGTTATGAGAATGATTACATTTTTTTTTTTAAGTATTGTTCAATTTTCGTTGAACCATTTTTACCATTTTATTAACAAAAAAACTGGTTTCTTCTTTATAGCATAATGGAATGGAATTTGAGTGTTAGCGCTCCAGGAATTGGAATCCCTTTTTCAATAAATTTTTCTTAATCAACCTACTGTCGCTATAAGGAATTGACTTTCGATATTGCTTATATTGCTCATATTTTGTTTTGGTTTTCTACATTTGTTTGGGTATGTCTTCTGTTTCCAAATTTAGACCAGTATCAAAATATACATATACACAACATAAGTTGGACTACATTTTAAGCCCTCCGACTCTAAATGTCACAGTGTAGCGAACTTCTCTATAATAAGAACTGCTTCAGGTTATTGATCGTTATGTTGCAAGTTGCTGCAATTGGTGTTCTACTTCTTTATCCTTTAGCGTTTTCACTACTTTACACAATTTTATTCGAAAATTCTATTCTGTAAAAGACTCTAATCAAAGAGTAGCTATATTCACAATTTTACGGAAAACAGTGCGTTATCCGTTATTTTTAATCGAAAAAAGCAGCATACCTATAATGCATTACTAATTGGCCAATTTACAAGAGTTTTTCATGTTAATCAGGTTATCGTGCAGAGTTTGTTTTTTTTTGTCGCAGATACGACTATTGATTTTACCGCTTCCAAGGCAGTGAAAAAACGCAGTACGCAGCCGTTTAGACACATCTTAAACTGTTAACCAAAATAAGACGGATTGTGTTTTTTTAGTAGCGAAGCGTAGCGGTGGGGTATAGTACTAATAATATTTTTAGTGTCCATATTACACGAACTCAAAATTGCGAAATTTCCAATATAATTATATCTTGAGAATTACAGAATATTTAAGGTGAGAGTTTAAAATGATTTATTGTTAAGGCCCAAAGTCCTGAAGTTTCGCCTACCGTTAAATATGCTCGTAGGCGCACTCTCAAAGAAGTTATTATTAAATTGTTATAGAAATTCCTCAAAAAATATGCCTGCTGAACATAACCGCCTTGAATGGGGGAAGTGGGATTAGCCCAGTTTTTAAATTGCTGGTCGTTTGCGTATCGAGTCCAAGAACGCTGATGACTTATTCGAATTCGATATCAAACAAATATCAATTTCGCAATTTTGGGACTAAGTTTCAACATTTAGGGCAAGTGTAGTTGCCTCAGTACCACTACTGTTGAAATTTATAAGTAGAATGTGTAAACTTTAAAAGGTTCGCACCCAAATAATGGAAACCAAGTTTTTAGGTAGGTACTAAAAGCTATGGTTGGTTTTAAGTGATCGTCGACGTGGTACATTTTAAACAAGTATAGGTGTTTATACTGCTTGCTCCTGGACTTCTGCGACTTCTGCAAAAAATGGTAGGTATACTCAGAGCCAGCCTTTGGGCATACCGAGCAATTGCATGTGTCCGCTTATAATATTCATTAGAATTGTACATCTTTCTTAGTACCCTTAGGTATAAGTACCCTACCCTATACTAAAATATACACATTTTTACAAAATACGATAATTACGATTTTCACAATCGCAAAAACACGATTTTCAGAAAAGGTCTATAACAACACTGCTGGCCACCCCTAGTGCTAGCAGAGCAGATTAATCGTGCTGATGAACTAGATCCTTTGATTAACAATGGAAGAACTGTTGTTTTCTCGTCGTGCGTCGGCAATTTCCGACTACAATTATCATACATAAACCATTCCTTATGGATAAGGATTGCCACTACTGACTATCCAATTCCAATGGCTCGTCTAAAAAAATAATGTCCCCATCATCAGGCTAATGACCGACAGTCGAAAATCGTATTTCACACATCGTATCCGCCTCTGGCATTACATCACTTTATCGTAACCTTACAACATTCTTCTGTTAGCAAGAATTACACCGACTTCGCCCCCTGCAATTACATACTTAATTGAACCAAAATTATGTAACCCTCGGCTGGCAGTAACACCCTACGACAACGACCAATGGTTCGGTCACAATGGTTCACCATTGTTACAACTTGACAAGCAATCAACATGAGATTATTTAAATTGACTAGCTTACTCATTTTTCTTCGAAGGAACTTGACTCTGGCACCTACCCTCCTCATTCCCACTCGTTGTTGATTCAATCCTTTCTTCTAGTTAATTTTCTTAATGGATGGGGCGGTGGCACTAGTCCTAGTGCTATAGTCTTTCTCTCTCTCATGAATGCTGATACTTGTATAGGTATAGAATCTAAAGGACGTCTTCGCCAAAAATATGATGAAAATATATATTTTGAAGATATTGTTCTAGGGTAAACTTTTTCTTATTCCCCCTAAAGGATGGAATGGAAGAAGGAATACCAACAGAAACTAATGTCCTGATTGCCGAGGGCTGTCTCATCAAGTAAACAACAAAAAAAAAAAAAAAAAAAGAAAGAAAGGATTCGCTTTACTCCCTCCCCAACGATGATGTAGACAACAGCGACGACGACGACGACGACGACGACGCCAAGCGATGGAGATAGCACCAACGGGATAGTAGGTACTTGTGAATATTTGTTAAATTCATATTCAATTGTATTTAAGTAATTTACTTGGCATGTAACTTAATATTCAGACAGAATTGTCTCCGGCACTGAAACTGAATGACAATGGAATTTTGTAAATTAATTGCAAGCGGAAGGAGTAGAGTGGTGGTATCCGTAGAAGGCACTTTCAGATAAAATGTACTGCGTTTGAAATTTATAAGTTGTGATAACTTATGAGAGCATGAGAAGTACAAATACAGACTGAGGTAGGCTTTTGGTAGTTTTCGCTAATTTTTTTCGAAAATAGATAGTTATTTCTACCGAAGTATTATTTTTGGAACATTTGTTGTTAATTATTAACTTTTTATTATTAACACAACTTTTGCGGCGAGTCGATGTGGTTTGGTTGTGAACCCCCACAAAACTGATCTGGTGCAATGGTATCAGCCTAACTTTCTCCGACAAAGCAAAATATTTACATAGGTCTTATTGGAAGCTTAGATGAAAACTTAACATC
This sequence comes from Cheilosia soror, assembly GCA_949372485.1. NCBI lineage: Eukaryota > Metazoa > Arthropoda > Insecta > Diptera > Syrphidae > Cheilosia > Cheilosia soror. The sequence goes on from OX443564.1 coordinate 5,138,327, forward strand.
CAAGAAAGAGTCAAGAAGGCCACTCATCTATTACCCCTTGATAGCAGCGAGTGCAGCCATTCGTCTTAAAGCTACCTCACAGTGGTCAAGGAAAGGCATATGTTTTAAAGAACTTCAAATAGCAGCCAGTGCAGCCATTCGTCTTAAAGTTACCTCACAGTAGTGGTCAAGGAAAGGCTTTCGTTTTAAAGAACTTCAAAATCTCAAACAAAACACTGACTACACCACTTCATCCCTAAATCCTGGGGGCATTTTTTTCAAAAGTCTTAATTTTGAGCTCTCCTTCCGTCTACCAAACTAGTGTAGCGTGTTCCAAGCGGAAATTATGACGATCAAAGAAGGGTTATCTTGGCTCAAGAAAAACGTCATTTCCGTTAAAGATATCTGTATATTTTTGGACAGCCGAGGAGCTATAAAATCCTTGGATTCGATCTCTATAGCTTCTCTAGTAGCCCTCGACAGCCGATCATCGCTTACGGACCGAACAGTTCCACATTCGGGGCATACGCGAGACTTTCCAGGGAATTTTAAGGCCGATAAACTATACCCATTCTGCGGGACGATGGCTACTTAAAAACAAAAATTAAAGCTGATTGCTGTCGAGGTGAACAAGTGACACTACAAGATTTAACGACAAAACAAATTTGGCCTAACCTGGTTTTAAAACGTTTTAAAAACTTGATTTCTCTCAACAGATTGCATACCAGCATTACAATAAAAAGTTGTTATTGGTCACTGGCTAATAGGAAAGTACGGAGCATAGAGCTAAGCCTTTTTGCAAACGACTTTTTCAGAAGCTGTATAGATATAGAAGAGGAGGAAACTATTTTTCAGCATCTTTGTTCCTGCCCAGGTCGCAGAAGTATTTGGGAGCCTTTCATTACAACGTCTTGGGTGATCTGACAAACACAGATATCAAAAGCCTTTTACGCTTTATAAAGAGCTCAAAATGGTTTAACAAGTAGGGAGATCTCCATGATCCATTTTTCGTGGTCCTGTGCTGGTCTATATGTGCTTTCATTTCTTAGCTGGCACACACTTTCAACCAAACCAAACCAAGTCCACAATTCATCAGAAAGTAAAATCACTTCGACTAATATTAGTTGTGTTTTTATGAAACCTCGCCAGCCAGTAGTTGCCAGTAGTTGGCAGTTGAGGCACATTTCACATGCTAATTAAAACAACAACCTGCTGGCAACTGCTGGCAACAACTCTTGATTTTCTCCCCAGCCGGAGAGCTGCTGGCTGGCAGCTGGCTAAATTCAATGAACAAACAGATGGCGCTGAAAGCAACAAGTGGTTTAGAATTTTCGTACAATTTGCTTAAATCATAATGGCGTTCTTATCTCATGCACACAACATTCCAGAGAAAATTGGCAGAATTTATCTAATATTTCTACCAAATGCATAATTTTCTACGAAATGCTCGTGTGCTTTTAGGCGTATTGCCTAATTTCATTCGGCTAGCTTCATCTTGCTGGCAATTGTGCTGGCAACTGTCCAAATGAACGGCTGGCTGGCGAGGTTTCAAAAAACATGCCTATTAACACAGCGAGCTGTCACTGATGCGTTTGGTAGTATAGAAAATGTGACAAGGACTTTAGTAGGTACTAAAAATTGAAATAGGTTTCAGTGTTATTACAATTAATCTGTTAACTTTGTCCTTTCATATTGCATAACTTTTCTCACTTATGTGTCCTTTATAAGTACACACCTTGTGACTTGTTTTTAATGTCAACACAAACTTGGTGGTAGTATCATAAGTACATAAGTAGTCAACAGTTGGAAATCAAGAACACAGCACCAACTAATGGAGGCTTTTACTTTCTCACATTTTTCTATGACTCCCTTTCTCATTCTGAATAGTACAGAAACTTATTGCATTTACCACAATTTCAACCCCTAATCTGACCAATAATAAATTTTTAACAACCACCTTCTAAACGGGAAACAAAAATACCATCAATAAAAATTAACTAAAGAAAAACAACAACAGCAAAGGAATCCACTGTAAATGGTGTATGTGTATGGTCCTTTTCATTCGTAGAGGAGGTCTAGCTATAGAAGAATCAAATGGCGCTTTCCCATTTATCTTAAGTTTATCATCTTCTTATGTGTGGTATAGTATTTCCTTCAGTATCGTCGATGAAGACAACGAAAAAAAGCAAATGTTGGCAAGGACAAGAGTCCTATGCTCTACTAAGACGTTTATATTAAATTTCTTCCCTCCAACGTTTAAGTCAAGTTTTCATTGTAAGTTAAGGATTTTATTCGCACTTGTGTTGGTTGAAATGTAAGATACAATTCCACTGTAGTATTGAACCTTAAACAAAATTTCTTCTATTTATTTACATATATCACACCAGACATACTTGAGAGCTTCTTCGAAAATGGAAGGACACACTTTTTTTTGTCATAAGTGCGACTTCAATGAATTACTGAATCTAAATAGGAACAGAAAAAATTCTTTGAGATGGCGTCACGGAAATAAATTCGAAAGTTCTTTGCTAAATTCGAATATCCTTTGCTGAAATGTTTGAGTAGGTTGAATAGGATGGATGGATGCATTCACTAGAATGAATCTATATACTTTCTACTCTAGACTGTTAGGACTATAAACAGATAGCCATGCCTAAAATGCCGTTTGATTTTTTAGGCTGATTTTTTTTTGCAGTTCACGCGTGATTCGTGACACGTGTCAAAGTAAAAAATGCTCAGTTTGTATTGCCATTTCACCGCAGGGAAATTATTGAATTTTATTACTAAAAATCGTGCTCAGTAAAAAATGTGTTTAGATCACTTCCTACGGAGCAATATTGCAAGAAACTGCCAATGCATAAGATGATGATGGCAACAAAGTTACGATCAATGGTGCTCGCTATCGTTCGTTTTTTGCCCAAAATGGAAGAGATGGGTTTGGTCGACATACGGTTTCAACAGGACGGCGCGACATGCCACACACCAGGCGAATCCATGGTCATATTGCGAGGCGAATTTGGTGAGCAATTCATCTAACGTTTTGGACCTGTGAATTGGCCGCCTAGATCGTGCGATTTCACGTCGCTGTACTGTTTTTTGTGGGGATATGTGAAGTCTCTCGTATCTACGGATAAGCCAGCAACTATTGCCGCCTTGGAAGACAACATAACTCGTGTTATTGATGAAATGCCAGTCGATGTGTTGGAAAAGGTATACCAAAATTGGACATTCCGGAGGGACCACTTGAAGCGTAACCGCGGTCAACATTTACCCGAAATAATATTCAAAAAGTAAATGCTAAAAATTGATTTATCGGCCTTAATAAAAATTGCACTCAATTTTGCAAATTTTCGTTGTTTTTTTTTTAAGTTTTAAAACCCAAACGGTTACAAAATCACCCTTTACAAGAGGTTCACGCTAGAGTATCCGGCTCGAAGGACCAACGATGGGTATACTAGTGACGATGGTGATGAATAACCTTTTGGTTGTTATCGAAGAAACATAATACATTAATAACGGAGTTTTATGAGCTCCTGGACAGAGCCAATGAAGCTTGAAGCTCGGAGATATTCTTATGCTAAAATGAGAGGTAAAAACTTCGATTTTATCACAGCTCCACAGCAGTTATCCACACAGCAAACTGGCTCTGTGTAGATAGTCAACGCGGAAAGTAAATCGATGCTAAGCACGCGTCCAAATGGCTACTTTCAGAGCTGGACTGTCTAATGAGAAGAAGTTGAGAACCAGCCAGATGAAAAAATTCCATATTGAGCGCTTTTTGAAAAGCCAGAGCCTAAAAAGAGGGCTTTAGACTCTCCGCTGCACCTTTATCTACCACAGATGCCAAAAACAATTTAATCCCAAAAGTACCATAGGTTGCCAGCATCCGAGAGAGAGAGAGAGCCAGTGGTATAATGATGAATACTTTTACCAGAAATAAATGCAGGAAAGGTGCACATGCAAAGACGCTACAGCGCAAGAGTCATGTCGAGAGAAAGAAGAATATCCTTAATAGAACAAAGAAGGCTTAGCAGCTCAAAGAGATCGGAACAAACATGCAACCATCTGCCAACTGTCTACGATCCAATTGATAGCAGCAACTTCGAGGCACTTAAAGCCTACCCTACCTCGGAGTAAACATTCATAAGTTATATTTTCGAATACGTTTCTTAAATTATTTAAATTGCAATAATTAAGTTGGGATCTAAGGCGCACAAAACTCATGGTCATACCAATCCAAAAAAAAAAAAATTATTACTTTTATTCGATGTGCATCCCTGCACGCAAAATAACTCGAAAATTAAGGAAATCCATTCGGACTTCAGGCTTTAAATACAGACAAGCGTGTTGAAATGATTTTTTAAATCTGAAAATAAGTTTTGCTTTTTATGTTACGTATACGCCCGAGTGCACTCATTCAATGGTCATGAGGTCGTACTTACCTACAAATTTCTCTGTATATTAGGGTTTGAACTTGTAACTTTCTCAAATAAAGCTTCGAATAGCAAACGTGGATTTCGGAATTTCAGTTTCCACCATCAAAGAGTAACGATCACAAAAAGTGTCTAAGAAAATGTTCAGTTGTTTTCTGGGGCACCGATTCAAAAAGATCTATTAGGGAAGATCGTCCGTAACATTCTTGCCAGGTCTATACTGCGTGATTCATAAAAGTGTAAAAATCACAACCTATACTAAATGATGAATTCTCGAGTCCTTTCTAGCTCAATGAGCACGAAGAAGCGCTTCTTCCGATTGCATTTCTGCGGGAATAGTCATTTAAAGACATCGCCCTCACACTTTATCTAAGCTAACCCACAATAAATTCACTCGTAAAGAAAATAGTCAACAAAATAGCTTTATTCACTCCCAACCCCTTCTATATGGCAAATAATTTAAATGCTATTTTAATGTGCCCTAACGCCCTGCTCCTTTGTAAAAACAAATGAAACTAGGAGATAATTTCCTACCCCAAAACCCTGTGGGGAATTCGAATTATTTGTTCATACATCGCTCGAGTCCTATATGCAACCAACCTCTCTCCTGGTTTTTGCATGAAAATTATCCCGAGTCATGCACGTCTCACCATAATAATATTGGTATGCGAATCTGGAGCCCTGAAAAATAAATGGGACGACAAAAGGATTTATTCCCTGGGAATCTTGCCTTTAACAAACACAGAAAATACTGAGTGACATTTATTTCACATTTCCGCAGCGAAGAGATTTTCCAGGATTTACCATCATCCCAAAAGGGTGGCACATCCATAATTCACCATGTTCTTGAAGTAAATATGCATTAAACAGGAGCCAACTGGAGGGTGATGGCGTCTTGTGTCACAAAGCATAATAATTGCCGACTAGGGGATTAAAAGGAAGTTTCTTTAGCGCGCCTTCAGGCCAAAGAAGCACAATATATATACGAGTACAACCCTAGAAACGGAAAACCAACTGTGCTACTCTATAATCCAAAAAGCAATGATGGTGGCGTGGCAATGGAATGCTCGCCTCCTAAACATTCGAATTTATTACCACGATGACACTCTCGAGTTAAATTAATTCTTTACCGGTTTAACTCTATCGTTGTCGACAATGAGGAGACATATATACGTATGTATGTGTATAGAGGGCGCACGGTATATCTCTGAGTGCGGTATAGTGTAGATGAAGAGATTCAGATTTAATGGTGTCGCTTTTATGGGCTGCATTTGATTTAATTTACTACAGATTGGTTGGGTGGAGTAGCATTAATGGGGTGGTATAGGGGTCGGTTTATAACATGACGGGGATAAGCTGTATTTAATGCGTATTGCTTGCGCGCTACTTTGTGGTGGAGTATACTTGTATATTGTTGGGAAGTTACGTGAGAAGTTTTATGGAATTGTGGAATTTTGTAGCTTGAATTTTATTTGTGGTATGTAAATGCGATCATTGTATTGTGGGGGTTAAGTAAGTACAAAATTCTAATGATCCAATCGAAAGGGCAATAAGGAAATGTCAACAATTTGTCAGCAAACTATTAACGACAAGGGGCCAGTACTACGAAACAACAAATATTGTTAAACTGTAGCAATTTATCGGAGCAATATGTTAAAATGCTCCCATTTCACAATACTTGTTGTTTCGTGGAAGAAGACACCAGAATACAAAATTTGGCTCGAGTATGAAGGCCGGGGCGTCCATTACAGGGCACTCCCTTTTAGACTTTTTCGCAAATGAATTTTGCAAACTCAAGGCTCTTGGTACACAACACAAGGTATCGCTCTGCTGGGTTCCGGGATATGAAGGCATTCCAGGCAATGAGAAAGCAGACGAATTAGCAAAACAAGGTTCGACAGCTGTTTTAGAACAAGTCGACATTCAAGCAGGGAGAAAAGAAAGCCACAAGAGAGGCGAACGCAAGATGGGCCACCTTAAATACTTGTAATACCACAAGAATGCTATGGCCGTCCTTCAATGAAACAAAAAACGGGGAAGATAATGAGGAAGGATAGGAAATCCCTGTCCACCCTCGTAGGTATCGTAATGGGGCATAACACTCTGCGGTGCCATATAAAGAAAATGCGTAGAAGAAGAACTCTGTAGAGACTTCGGGAAGCTCTTGAGGATACAACCCACTTCCTATATCACTGCCCAGGTCTAAATTCCTAGGGAGTCACTTCTTCAACGATCTGGACGAGCTTTCCAGCACATTAATAGAGAAGATAATGAACTTCGTCAAATCAACAAGATGGTTTGTATGTAGCAACACAGTAAGTAATTTGAATACAGGGTTACAATGGGTAAGGGACAACTTCTTTCCCCCTACGGGCATCACAATGGGTCAGTATTGACCTTGAGTGTGGCACGGAGAAATCCTCGCCAACCCACAAGCCTAACCTAACCTTTGACGGTCTAGAGCTAGCTGACAAAAATACCGAATCTGTCTTGATAGTACAGCTACAGCCAAAAGACTGTGAAATATGGAAATTTCTGGCTTGGGGCCAACTTTTAGATCTAAACACACAGTGGTGTACTTAGGAGTATAACTCAAAAGGAGGTTACGGCTTAAAATACACGTCTAATACGTCAGTAAGAAGGCGTCACAAATGTAAGCAATTTTAACTCGGATGATGCCAGGAGGATCCCCCTATCCACTGTAGTCAGCTCAATAGTTTCATATGCTGTACCGGCCGCTTTTCGACCGCGCAGATCAAGAAAAAGCATGCAATGTTCCACTGTAGTCGGCGCTTTTTAGAGGAAGAGCGCATTTTCCAAGTCCCTAGCTTCACAACCAACTATAAATGTCATTCCAATAATTTGATACCACAGTTGGATAGGATTCAAACTAAAATTTCTACTTCCTCGTGATGGAATTACTTCGAGTGCATCGAACTGTTTAAAATATTAAATGCTGCATAAAATCCTTTTAGGAAATATATATAAACTTGAATTCACAAATTAACACGCTTAGTATTCTCAACCATCGCTCAATGCAAAGTTCATCTCAATCGTAGGAAGAATATTCACACCACTCTAGAGGAGATGTGTATTTTTTTGCCATCTCTTTTCTAGAAGGACTCGTTTTTTTTTACCAGCACTTAGGTACTTGTGCGATCGAAGCAATTTAGCAGCCATTATGCACGTCTTTATCGAACTTTCTCAATCTTGCAACGCAATCTTGTGTTAGGTCGTATGGTAAAGGTTGGTCTCTGCCAGCCATAGAAGAAGTGTTGAACTTCTTATGTACATTCCATTGAACTTGTACGACATGCAGCAAAAGATAGATATTTCTTAAAAGATTTTCCAGTTCATTAAATAGTAACGAATCGGTTGGTAAGGTACCTAAAGAGTTATATAGGTGGTTGCAAACGATGGGAAAATTATTCCTTCCTCCCATTTGCGTTTGCATAAGCGATGCGAACCTTTATCTGATTGAGGGATGATGACTACAAGAGTGGAAATAGTTCTTGTTCGAGATAGTGGTGCCCGAATTGTGCACTGAGTAATGACATAGTAATGGCGGAAGACACTGGTGAGATACTTTTTTTTCCAAATACCATTGACACTCCAATTGGATGATAAAGTCGATTAGAATGTTCATCGAAGTGACTTCTGTTTTATGAGTGCAAAATAGGATTTGGTCTTTGACTGAAAGTGATCGTGGGTAATATGACGGTCCAATCAGCTAGCAGTGGAGAGATATACATATTGGTTTAGACGCAGGACTGTAGTGCCATGTAGTGTAGAGCCAGAGCTTTAGGCTCATGACAGTAGCGCCATCAAATGAAAACAAAGTAGTACTCGACGGGTACCTATAGAGCCCAAAGGTATCATGACAGTAGCCCCATCAAATGAAAACAAAGTAGCGATCGACGGGTACCTATAGAGCCCAAAGCTGTAGGCTCATGACAGTAGCGCCATCAAATAAAAACAAAGTATTGCTCCAAGACTACCTACGGAGCCAGAAGCTGTAAAATACCAATAAACGTTGGGATCTTAAAAATCACTTACATCCCACCATATAGCCCATCAAGATTCACCATCATGGTGAATCCACTCATCTCCACTCAAAAGTAACCGAATACACCCATCATCATGTCAACTGCATCAAGGGACGTCTAGCAACTATACCTCTGTTCGTCAATAAGTGGTTCGTCTACCCCCATATCTCTAACGTAATGGGTTAGCAATGTAAGAGCACACATCCTGCAACACCATCGCAACCTATGTACACTTGGTCAATTAATCCATTGAATCCTCTATAGCTGGTGCAGTAATTGATGCCAATGCACGCATTCACTAGTTCGACACATGGTTTGGTTTTGGTTCTTTCTGTGAACGTTTATTGATTCAAGGAATTAACGTCCTTGTGTTCGTTTGGTATTTAAGTGTGAGACCGCCCCTGGTGCGTCAGGGAGACTTTCATTGGTAGCAAGATTACAGATAAATCGACGTTTACTCAGATCGATTGACTGAGCTGAGTCAATTAGGATTATGTTTCATGAAACTAACCAGGAAATAGCGTCTTACAAAGAGACTCGTATAGGCTTTCAGTAAAGTATTAAATGTGTAGTTCGTTTTTGTAAGGAATGATAATTTGGGCAGGTTTTGACTAAAACAGTGGTTAATTACAAATACAAGTGACTTTCTGCAAGTAGTGTAACGTATTTGTGTAACACAAAGTTGCAAGTTCAATGTACCAGTTACATGTGGAAGGCTAAAGGAACTTGCAAGCTCACAATTATAACAAGTTTCTGTAGCATTTTCCTACGTTTATGCTAATAAGATTAAAATTTTACTTTTAACTCATGTGTTACCTAAATATGTAACGCTTATAGAAATTCATTTGTACTACAAGAATTTGTGGTAGATGCAACGATATATGTAGGTCTCAGGTGGTATTAAATTGTCGGGGTGATTTTTCAGGAAACTCTGGATCCATTTAGTTGGGTGGGACGTTTTTTAAAGCATTTTTCGTTGCATTTTAGACCTTTACATAGTTTAGACCCAAATTCGCTAAAAAGAACTGAGTATTTAAAACATTTTCAAGGCTAGTTTAGGATGTTGAAATAGAGATAGTGGCGTAAAATTAATTATTGGGTAACAGATGTTAATATCTATACATTAATCACTGACGCTATTTCTTGTCGTACATATTTACCCAACTTAGTGTTAACCAATTCCATTTTTTTGTTTACCAAATTGAAGCTTATCATTCATAGATGTGTCGAAAAGAATAATAATTACAAAAAATTATTTCCAAGATAGGTAAAATTTTTTTTTAAATTACCTTACTTACATCAACTGAAAATGTATGTGGTCGACCATTGGGCGGGCCTAGTATTCTTTAATCGGGTTACTGCCGCTGATGAGATGATAAGGAACTCTATTTATATTTTAATCACTGACGCTATTTCTTGTCGTACATATTCACCCAACTTAGTGTTAACCAATTCTATTTTTTTGTTTACCAAATTGAAGCTTATCATTCACAGATGTGTCGAAAAGAATAATAATTTTAAAAAATTATTTACAAGATAGGTAAAATATTTTTTTCAAAAATTACCACTGATGATAAGGAACGATTCACTATTGGCGACAATGCACCTGCAAATAGAAAAAGAACAATGACAATTGGGCATGTATATGGAATGTTGGGAACTAATAAGAGAACTTAGACAGGTATGAAGTGCGAAGGGTTTGCGTTCATACGCATACCTATTGCGGTCATCACTTTGTAGAACAGCAGCTATTTTGGTGCGAAATGATATGAACTGGGTATTCAGGGGCCGAATCGTCTCATACGGAAACGAGCAATACGAGCCGGAATTTGTTTTTGCCTTGAGTGTAAAATCGGTTGATTCCGTGAACGTAGAGCTCGTTTCTCACACCTTACTAAGCTACAATTACACATGTCACGAATCGTATCATTCCTGTCGCTGATTTCTATAAGTGATTTTCGATCTCGTTTTAGATTGCCGAACTTTCGGTGGAGCTATTTTAACAGTGAACTCTTCGAGGTGTATACGGTTAAAAACTTACGATTCTGGCTCGAAAACTCTTCGCTTTCGACGAAGGCTGGTAAGACTTGTGTGAAGTATGCAACTATAACTTTGTAAATATTTATTGACCAATTTACTGCAAATGTCTATTCGCAACATACCTACTGGTACTGAAGTCACGTATGACTTACGCAACTTGTAGGACAAAGCCTTCTTATTGTGTTCCTTTTATTGAAACAGTTAAGAGTTCGTGATCGAAAACAAACATTAACATCTGTTGTTCTTAACCTATTAACGACCATCATTTGAAATAAATCCCAAAGAAACAATATTCCCGCAATTGATTGCCCAAGACCTTGATCTTTTCTCAAACATCTTGCTACTATAACTCTATACAGATTGCCTACGTGATGACAAATGTTTGTATAACTTAGAAAATATCCTTCAATGTGTATTCTGATATCGATTCGACCATATTTCATGCGAAATTCAATAAAAATGCATTTCAGCCTGAAAGACAAAAACAAAATGTACGAAAATCAATATTCCTATCACGCAACCGAACCGCAAAATTTCAATATCCATGCGACACATTCTCCGGGTAGATGTACTCGCACAAGACACACGTCGTATTTTTTTTTATTTTGTTTGTGTGTGTGATTGCGCCTCCGGCATTTTCTGTATTGTTTTGCCAAATCGTTAGTCCTTTTTATTTGCGGTGACATTTGACACTTATTATTTGCGGACCCAGCGAATCGGATATAGGGACAATTTGCAAAATTGCAAGATTCTACATGTGTGCTAAATAATTTTTGTTTCTTTTTTCTTTTTGTGTGTGTGTGTTTTTGTTCTCGTTTACATTTCCCATCTTGACAGCCAGCGGTGCTGGTGGTGTGTCCTGAAAAAGTCTTTCGTATTGCAGATTTCGGTAAAGGGAATTTTTTTTTTTATATATATATCCTCATGTACTGTAAATCGTCCTTTTGCTGTTAAATGTTCCTTAAGAACTTAGACAGAAATTTGAAAAAAAAAAAATGAATTTTGCACTTGCAGCACAAGAGAGGATAAAGTTTTTCGCGAATGGAGGCCACCATAAAACACATGCGAATGGGAAATATCTCCGAGTCCTATTTGGTTTTTTTTTTTCCTGTTTGTTTGCTCTGTGCCAGGATAAGAGATGAAATGAAATGTTACGAGGGGCTTTTTTCTTTTCAATGCGATATCCCTCCGACAAAAAAAAAATTTGGTTCCTTTCGTTGGATAGCAAACATGCGAATGCGGTGTATATCCTTGTACGAAGAAACAAATATAATCCGGTGATTTTTATGGCTCTACGAATTTTTTTTTCTTCTTCTCATCTCCAAGGTAGAGCCTTCGGGGTGGCGTTTGTTTATTTTTACTTTTGTCGAATAAAATAAGGAAAAAAAAGAACCAACGTGACCTTCGTAACAACATGTGCTTGCTTCCTCGCCAAACACCTTAAGAAGTGACAAAAACTGACAAATTCGACAGTTGAATGAGGGTCCTTTCCGACTCAATACTGTAAACAGACCAATCTCTTTGGAAAAATTATTTATGATTGAGTTGATGTCAACTTTTGATGCTAGACGGACCAGTATTGCCTAATACTAACCTGTCCTATAGTCTATGCGACAGAAATTGCTTCAGGCCGTAGTAGATACACATGTATACTAATTGAAACATTGAAAATGTTATAGAAAAATTCATCGAAATACAGAGACAATATTACCAATAAAGGACATTATGTTTAATGTTCTCCTGCAGACTTTTATGGTTATTTTTACTGTCGTCTTTATGGTTATTGATGTAATGTTGTCGAAAAAATTGACGATAATGTCTAGATAGATTTAATTAAGTTAAGTAAATGCGGAATGAGTCAGTTATTTGATTTTGAGGTTGTGACAGCATTAGGCAGGAAATTTGTGACAAAATGTGTTTGCTGGTTCTTTGATTGGCAAGGCGGTAATTGCGACAAAGGACATGATGTTCTTTGGTTGAGTTCGTGTAGGAAAAAAAAACAGCAAGAACAATGTGAAGTAGATGATTTTTGTTTTTGGAGGGAAATCGATTTATCTTAGTGATTAACAGGCCTTTCCGAGTCATGTTTCATGTTTTGAAATGATTTTAGGGCCGTCCTATGGCAGCTATACAGAGCAATATCTAGTTTTGGTATCCCTCGAAAACTCTTCCATTTGTGCAGGATGACAATAGAGAATGCCCGCCGCTCCATCAAGGTCGGTAAAGAACTCACCGAGGCCTCACAAGGCGATGTGCTGTCATTGTGACATTTTCAATATCGTTCTTAAAGGAATACCTAACGCAAACACCAACACCAGAGGCACGATCTTTTAAAAGTCCATCCATTTATTCGCGTACGCCAATGATATCGATATAATCGGCAGAACGCAGCGTGATGTCACTGACGCCTTCGTGTGTATATAAAGACGGAGGCGGGGAAGATGGGGATGGAGATCAATAAGGGCAAAAGAAAGTATATGCTGTCAAGAAGAAAGGACACACAGTACCGACGTTTTGGACAGAAAGTCACCATAGACAGGCATAGACAGACAGACAGATAGGCGGCTGTGAGAAGGGGGGTTTAGTGGGTAAATATCCCACACTGATACTCAGTGTCGTGCTGGGTTTGGTCTTTCGAAGATTGCCCCTCTCAACGGGGAAAAAAAAACCATAGACAGATAGTAGGTGGTTAGGGACTTTGACTATCTAGGCTCCGCTATTAACTCAACCAATGACACCAGCGGTTAGTTTAGACAAAGAATCGCTGTCTCTTTGGGCTAAGAAGGCAACTGAGTTGCAAAGGGCCCTCTTTCGAACAACTAAAGTGACCCTTTATAAGACCCTAATCGTCCCAGTCTTTTCTGTATGGGGCAGAGGCATGGCATCTATTAAAAGCCGGATGAGGTTACCCATTTTTGTTTCCAGGGGAAAATTCTTCGAGATTCTGCACCGGCGTGAATGGAGGAGGAGATGCAACGCCGAACTGTACGGGCTTTGCCTCGACATCGACATAGCCAGAAGAGTAAAGCTTCAACGACTGAGGTGGCTGGGATAGATAGAGCGAATGGGCTGGACGGGAATGCTTCCGCCAGAATGTTGTTCGAATCCACACCCGATGGAAGGCGTAGTAGAGAAAGATCGTGACTCAGGTGGCGCACGCAAGTGGATGTAGACCTTAATCAACTTATCGTGCGAAATTGGGGCAGCTTAGTAAAGATCGAGTTGGCTGGAGACGATTGTTGTTTAAGGCCTAGGTCCACCCCCGATTGTAGCATAACTTTAGTAAGTATGCATCATGTTTTCAAAATGACATCACTTAAGTGGTCCTAATTTGGGCTCTTTTTATGGCGAATAAACGGTCGTACGATATGTTTCGTCCACCTCTAAGTTCGACTTTGTGAAGTATTGTATAGCAGAAACGCTTAATGGAGAGTATCATCCCTTCCTATAAGGGGGCGTGAGCTTTAATGTGGATTCTCAAAAAGTGAAAAGTGATGGAATTTTCTACTATGTCTAAATGAAGCAACTCTAGTATCTGTTTATTTAACCTTCCTTCCTTTAAACACTCACTTGCTGAACAAAAAAAAAATCTCTTCAATCTGTAGTACACAGCCACTTTATCCTTTGCCAACAAGTTGTCGTTCGAAAAGCACCATCGTTTGTCGCCTCTGACATTTCTCGCAGTATTCTTAATTATTGCTCATAAACTTTTTCAACCATTCTTTTGCTTGCGCTATTCGTCTTGATGCCTACGCCTCCGACATCCTTAAAATATGTACGCATACCCTGAAGGTAAATTTAAATTAGCTCAAGATTACAAACTTTTTAAAACAAGCCGTATCATTTGCTTGATGTATTTCGGTCAACTTTTATCCTTAAATTTGCCTGAATGCCTCTTAAGGACTTATACTGATGATGAAACTTCTCCAAAACATTATTTATCCTGTTGTCTGTCAAAGGATTCAATTGCGCGCTGCAACGATTAAACTATGTAATCTCTGTCTCATTAGTTAACATGGAAAAAAAGAGTAGCGAAACGACAAGTCTAAGAACATAGGGACATTAATCCTTCTAATTAACAAGAAAACGCTAGAGACCAAAACCATTGGATATTTGGATGGATAATAATAATCAGCACGAGCGCGCAAGTGAGTATTAATGAGTCCAAAATATCATTAGAGCTGAATAACTTGATTAATTAGGGAAATGGTTAACGACCTTTGGTATTGCGCATAACTCTCGCTATGAGGTAATAGATATGAGGTATTGTTGTTCTGTTTTAGGCCTTGGAATAGAATACGTACATGTCGAAGAGAATTGCTCGATGTGGGATGAAAAGAATGTTGATTTGTAAACATATCGGGTACATAAAATCGTATAAATAGCTTCTGTCAAAAAGAATTCCACTCGGGCATCTATATGATGAAAGACTACGCCCAACACGTGGCATAAGGCATGACCTAAGTACCTTATTAATATTGATAACGATCTGAGAAGATATCCAATTTCAATGAAGCGATCCAATTACTTTAGCACTGAGAGTATGACGAATATCATGTTGGTGATAATTAAAAATGCCATTTAGGTGGAATGAGGCATGCAACTTTGTTTGCTCCGCATAAGGTACCTTTATAAAAAGTGAAAGTAATTATTACATTTGTAGCTCTTGTTAGTTGAGGGTTATGTTAGAGGTGTCATTTTTTTTCGAAGAAATCAGTCTTTCTTATACGTAGAGTCAAATCTCCCTTCTAACCACGAAAAAAAAAAACCTCTTTAACATCTCTGTAGCCTGACACCGCTTTCATATTACATACTGTAGAATTGTTTCTTTATCTTCTTTTGTAAGGCTTTTAATAAATCTGATAAGGGTATAAGATCTTCCTGTCACTTTTTAACTTTGAGTACATTTTCTACGACGGAACTTAGCTACTATTTCGATTCGTTAATTGACACTTTTATGGCAATTTTCTTGAGTGATGGCTCCTAACAGAAAAGCCAATGCAGTCGTTTCCACTTCCCATCCTACTGAATGTTTTGTTTGCCTTGACTCACTGTACTGACAAGAGTTAAATCTTGCGAATGTATGCGTCAAAATGACAGACAAGCAAAACACTTTGGCATAATTTTAGATATAGGAAACTAAATACTAGGAATTTAAATACACAGGAAAGAAAAGCAGGCAAAACCTAGAGCTTAGAGCCAATAGAGATTCACTGGCTATATGTAATGATAGTCAGACACATACTACTGACGTGTGGAGCGCATATTATGGTGGAAACAACAAGTAGAAAATCGACTGTTACAGCCGAAATCGCTGTTACCGGCGCACTTCGAACAACACCCACGACGGCTTTGGACACCTTTCTCAACTTACTACCACTTGACTTACAGATTAAGGTAATAGTTGCAAAAATTGCACTTAAGCTCACCAAATCAGGCTTCTTTCTTGAAAGCAATAGAGGACACTGCCCAATAATGGGCGAATTTGTGAATGACAATCGAATAACAACGAATGAAATTGGCCCTTCGCTGGACTTCGATATGCCATAGAATAAATCGTATTCAGAAAGAGAGGGAAAAAAGCTCTTAAACGCAAGAATAAAACCAAATGAGATGGCAATCTATACCGACGAATCAAAAACTACGGAGGGAACAGGCTCTGGTATTTATTCTGCAAATCGAAATTTGCAAATGTCATGACTGACTATATCTACTCAATTGCATTCTTAGCCCAAAGAAACAGCGGTTGACAAGAGTTCAGGCATTCTCAACGCCAAACGCGAAAGCGGGAACGGGAAATAAATTCATGGCGATGGTGGTATATCCCACCGTTTCCTATACGAAATTCGCTCCCGCTTTTGCATTTTCGCGTTGGTTTGAGCAAGCCTTAATTCTTCGTTAAATTTCTCCTGAGAATCTATAGCCTGATTCTTCGATGCTGGGTGTCCCTTCTGTTGACAGAAGGTACCTGGTTTCGTTGACCGCTAGACCCATTTTAACCACTTCGGTTTCTACATTAGCAAACGTAAGAGTGACAGTTTGCTGTGTTCAACTGCGTTTGCAAGTAATTGAACGGACTTTTGAAAGATTGTGCCTTGTGTGTTGGCCTGTGAGTTGTGGACTGGCTGCTGTTAAAGTCCCATGTCATTGCAATATAGCAATATAGAAGGAAACGAACTCGCTGACGAATTGGCAAAAAAGGCGGCGAAATGATGAGAAAACAACAAGTTGACTTTAACTCACCCTAGAGGACCTTCAATGAAATTATCCAAAGAGCAAACAGCCCGAAGATGGGCCAACAGAACCGGCATAGCTAGAAACGGAAGGAAATTCTTAAACTAAGGAAGGCAAACCTGATAATAGATATCCTTTCTGGTCACTATTTTCTTAGAAAAAATGCCAAAAGACTAGGACTTTCAGTCAGTGATATCTGTAGATTCTGCAATGATATAGGCGAAGATATACACACATACTATACAATTTTCATGGCATATAACACATGCAACGTATAAGTTTTGAGTTACTACTTCGTTAACACTATGGAACTTCTTCTTTCTTTAACACTATAGTCATCCCTTCGCCCTCCCCGAAAACTAACCGCCACCTGAAGGAGCTGACTACATCAAACAACCTCATCTCGACAATTCGAAGACCTCGTCAAAGGCAATAGACGGGGGGATGGACTATTTCGGTCACCCCTCGACTTTTTACCGAATACAAATCGTGACCTCTCTTTTCGGTACCAAGCAGTAGGACGGAGACGGAGTGCCTAAATCAAGCGATTCTGCACCCGAAGACTAAGCCGCAACTAGGAGGTGCAAAATTATATACGATTTGACTGCCTCAGTCACCATCAAGACCTCTTAAGGCACCCAAATTCGCAAGTAGCAATTGTTCCCACTGTAATGTCAGGCACATAGTTTTTTTGGCCACTTCCTCCCCCCTTGTGGTATCCCAATGGACAAAATAATATGGTCTAAGTGTGTCGCCTTTAGGACATCCACCTTACCTTAACTAACCTTATCTAACACTATAGAAGAGATAGGGCTTGTCGATCAAATTCTAACTTTTATAGGGAAATAAAATGCTTTAGGTAAGACGTATAGGTTTTTCCAGGAATCGCGATTGACCTAGTGTCTTCTGACGATTCCGTTCACAAGTCTGCATCTAACCTAACCTAACCTATGTAGATGTCGAAATATATCTGTGTTCAAAAGTTTACTGACATCATAATAAACTTTGCCGGATTTCTGCTTTACTAATCCAACAACATTATTGATTAGCTTCGCGATCTATCGACCTCTAGTGACTGAAAAATAGGCACACCGCTGATGAACAATTCAGTAGTTGCAGTTGAAAAACTCAAAAATGTCAAAATTTCCTTGGCTAACACCATGACTCACCCATAAAAGTTGAACATACACCTTTTGTCATTCTATTAAGGACGTGGTTCAAAATGTTCCAAGCCTTTTTCAATGGACTTTATATTTATATTGGGATGCCTACGTTATCCCCTTTTTTCAAAATCCCTTATTGGACATAATCTCTCTTTTTTTATCTCTTTTCGAAAATCTCCCGGGACGAAATCACCTATGCCAAAATCACGCATACTTTTGGCGGTAAATTAAGCAATATAAACTTTGCAAATACCCAAACTTGAACCTACTCCAAATCCTACAGTGACCACAAGTAGGGGAGTTGCAGGGGGGTTTTCTCTCAGGGTCTTTTGGAGTAGGGGATCTCAGCACAGGAGATTTTGAAAATGGGATTTTGAAAATGGGATTTTGGTAAAGTGATTTTGGAAAAGGAGATTTCATCATCAACCCATTTATATTTTATTAAAAATCTCCTAAATAAGTGTGAATAACGACTTAAAACGTCACCTTAATGATGCACAAAGAGCTTCAACGGAAATATGGGTAGTAGGTATTTCCTGATACAATTTTCTTCCTCGTCGCCTTCAAAATCAAATTAGATTCACCAAAACTCGAATATCGACACAACATCAATCAAAACACTTGACTTTCAATAAATCAACTCAATAATGAACAAGGAAATATTTTAATCACTTCCCCATCCAATACGACGTTTGCCAAGTCGATTGCATTTGCAATTCGAAAATTGGAAGTTATTCTAGTATAATATCCATTCAAATACAGAAATGTCATTGAAGCCTGCCATTCAGGGATGGGTGGTCCTCGAATTTGAATTTAATTTGAAAATGAGAAATTTGTGCTTCCTCATATGAGTAGAGTATACCTCCTACCGGAAAGTGTGGCATGTTAAAATTAAATTCTTCTCTTCCTCATGTATAAGAAATTTGGGTTTGCAAAAAGGACACGTATAATTCTGAGAATTGATTTATGCATGCATGTTATGCTATATGTGCAGTGCATACCATACATAATTGAATTCTTGGGTCATCTGTGGTTGTACTCATTAAAGTGGAACATTAGCTACGACATTTGACTGACCTAATTTATTTTCTGAGGGAATTTCTATCAGTTTTTTTGTGGAGGAAGATGCTCGCAAGGATGTGTGCAAATTTTGAATTAATAATTGCAAAACTAGGAAGTTCATTCTATATTGTCGCCCTGCTAATGATTTGCTACATAAATTTTAACTCAGTTCTTACATAACCGAATCTACCAGTAATAACCCTTCTATTCTATCAAGCACCATCGATGAATGCCTTCCCTTATTTGGATTATTAGGCCCACTCCAACAACGAATTGAATGCAAATAAGCAACGACCGAAAATCCATACTCCTTCTGCCCTCATTGCAACATTATTTCCCGATTTTGGTAGCCACTTATAGTCCTTAGACGCCACAGTAGCGGAAAATCTTTCTTGAAGTGAACTCAACCAAAAGTTGTTGAGAAAAAAATTTCATCCTTTTTATTTGAATTTCCTTCTTCTTCTTACAAAAAAAAAAAAGTACAGAAAGAAAGAAAGAAAGAAAAAAAACTCCGACAGAAGTTCTCGTAATGATGGAAACCTCTGAAGAAGGTGCCGAAGTACCAAACGTTATTTTATTATCCCAACAAAACTTCAGCAATAAACTCTCTCGATTAGAATTAAGTTAAACCGCACCGCACCCATCACCAATACGACCTATACCGTGCCTGCGTCTTCTCCCGCACGCCGCAATTCATGTAAATGAAACTTTTCGACTTCACTGCCTTGCTTAGTGTAATAACAAAGGAAACTTGTAGCGGTATTCTTATTCATTCTCATTATTGATTTAATCAAAATACCTTCCAGGGCTATATTTAGATAGACCCAGACTTACAGAATTTTGTTTTCTGTTTAAGGAGTGTGGGCGTATACGCCTTTTGATGGGATTTTCTCCTGACATAGTGATAAAATTGAGTTAATTTATGTTGCTTATTTTATTTAGTCAGAGTGTGAGTGTAAAATATTTGCAAAAAACAAGTGAAAAGTATGGCATCCTTTTTGCGTTAGGAATTGATAAGAGGGCACAGATTAGCGGAAAGAGATTTGCATTTTCTATAGGTTAGGTGTCTAACCTCTTATTATATTTGGGTAAGAAACATTTGACACTTATGGCTTTAACCGAGTGGTTGATGAGGTTTGTGTGTTTTGCATTCTATCCTTTAGAAGGGGGGCTTTTAAAAATGTGGAGACAAATTAAAACTTCAAGCTTCCTACCTACTAGGTTATGATAGGGGCTCTTAAAAGAGTTCCAGAAAGGATGCAACGAATTTCAACTATAAATTGGCCAGGGCTTTTTGGTCAGTTTAAGAACTCAAGCGAACATAATGTAGACTTTAGACAATTCAAAACCTTAAACCTAGGTTTTTAAAAATTTTTTTTTTTGTCTGAGTATTTATTTTTGGGACGCACGAAAGCGACTTAGGATTAAACAAATCAAAATTTCATTTGGGTGAGTTTTTATTATTAGTTGTGTTTTTATGAAACCTCGCCAGCCAGTAGTTGCCAGTTGAGGCACATTTCACATGCTAATTAAAACAACAACCTGCTGGCAACAACTCTGGATTTTCTCCCCAGCCGTAGAGCTGCTGGCTGGCAGCTAGCTAAATTCAATTCACAATGAACAAACAGGTGGCGCTGAAAGCAACAAGTGGTTTAGAATTTTCGTACAATTTGCTTAAATCATAATGGCGCTCTTATCTCATGCACACAACATTCCAAAGAAAATAGTCACAATTTATCAAATATCTCTACCAAATGCATAATTTTATACGAAATGCTGGTATGCTTTTGGGCTTATTGCCTAAATTCATTCGGCTGGCTTCATCTTGCTGGCAATTGTGCTGGCAACTGTCCAAATGAACGGCTGGCTGGCGAAGTTTCAAAATGCCTATTGTGACGCATGAAAGGCGCCTACAATTTTATGCCACGTCCTTACTGCTGTATTGAGAAGTTTTTCATGGATGTTTGTCAGATGTCTGTCGTGGAAAAAAATGGGTGTTTTTGGGGATCAAACCTGAGATCCCTCGCTCAGTAGTCCAACACACAAATCACTGACCCAATGCGCTCACAATGGTTCGGAAAAGTAAGCATGCTGATAAGAGATGTGGACAAATTTCAAAGACTTAGCCTTAACATGAAAAATGTTCGGTCTTGACCCGAACAAAGTTATAGATGGTAGTGTGGGTAGCAGACGAAGGCTTATGTAATCTTAGAACTTATATGCTCACGCCATTCTCCATAATTGGTTGAAGATATTGACCGATGCACTGCGATGACAGAAATACAAAATTCAGATGGCCGCAGGGACATAATCACGAGGGTTTACACGTCGCAAGATCCTGCTAAATGGTGTCAGAACCAACCGTCCTCGTAGTCGAGGGAGCGGCAGCTATCGAGAAGAGGTATACGGTATACCGTATACGCCTTCGTTAAAGTGACAGAAATGAACATGTAAGCGGCAACTGCAGTGGCACAAGAGATGCATAAATAGCTGTGCCTCCGACTCAAAGAAGATGCAGCAATCTCACACAAAAGTAGACCCAAACACATAATTCACTTCTTAGGATGTGTCGGAAGTTATATTTACTTTGGTGGTTAATCTACGAGATAGGGCGCCCCTACTTCTTATACTGTCGCCCCCAAAGCGATGGCAAGATTCACCCCATCCTAAGGCCGGGAATGGTTTTTGGAAGGATATAAGGACTGCCTGTATGAAAAGTTTTTTGAAAGCAAAACTTGACTAAACGATTTCAGAATCCTTAAAAGACTTTACAGTCTTGACAAAGCTTTTAGAACAAACTATCTGCGAAGTTCTAGATATTAGGTCGTTCTTAATATAGGCAAGATCACCTAAGAAACAAAATTTAACCATCCTAATATATAAAAACGTTGGTGAGTATGTAAGTCCGATAATGGCGGCTGAACCACTGAAGCTATCCACCCAATTTTCACACCATATGTACGTGTGTTGCTCCGGAATGTTTTTGTTTATGTTAGACGCCCATAGGTGCCGCTGGGTTCTTTTCGAAAATTCGTATTTATTTAGCGATTTGGCTCAAACTCAAAATATGTAATATCTAAATAAAAATAAATTATTTGCAAAAATTTAGGCCCGATAGGTAGCTATGGAGAGGAAATATTTACTAAAATGACAGAACAATGTTTGCAGGGTTAGTTATTTTTTAAAATTCGTTTCAAAATACAGTGAGCGTTCCACCGCCGCCGCTTTATTTTGTGATTTATCATATCCTTAACTTGGCTTGCAAAATGTTTCAAAATTTCAAAGTTTTAAAATCGGATGCACCGAAAATGTTCATGAAATTTGAGCTCTGTTAGCTTGCATGGGTGCTCTATCTATTGGACTGATATTGTACCATTTCTTTATAATGGTTTGTGCACAAAATATCACAACTAGCGTGCGCACAAACCATTTAAATTGGCAACTAAATTTCGTTTCAGAATAAAATCCATCGCGGTTAAAATTGAACACAATTAACAAACCCAATATAGAGTAATAAATGTTCCCCCACAAGGGGACAGTGTCAGAGCTCAAAGGTTTAATTCTTCTCAAACTACCAATTTGAATAGCCTCCCTTATTCTTAAGTACTCCGCACGTCTTAGCAATCGTGCTCCTTTAAAATATTAGAGCCATTTGTCCACCTTTAATCACCCAATTGCATACGCCACTTAACTCAATTTACATACCCATCTTTTGGATGATGGTCTGGTGTTCGTATATATACACACAATGAACGCGAAGCCCATCCAGTGACGGAGGTGGTATAAGGGACATCAAGAAACGAGAAATGACAAATGTAAGTTGTGCTCAATTTAAAATGGAAATCTCTTCACAGAATGGCAGCGATAACTATCTTCCTGGGTATCGTTCATAAAGGAATATAGATTCTCATTGGCCATGCAGAGAGGAGGAGGAGGAGGAGGAGGAGAAGGAAGACGTCAACTATACCAACGAAGCAATTCTCTAGAATAATAACATTTCCCTATTCTTGTGCGCGCTCTTCCGAATGGCGCAAGGACATGCGAGAAATTACTATTCAAGCCATAAGCGGTGGTGATGAATCGATATCATTTATACCGAGAGGAATTATTCGGTATCTTTGTGTGCACGGCAATGTCTGCGGGTGAGTATAGTATAGCACAGACCCGTTCCGAGGTTAAATGAATTCAGTGCTACAATCTTGATGTGAGTGCAGCGCATTGATGTCCCTACGATATAGAGTGTCGGATGACTTTTTAGCAATTTTTTTTTGTTATGTTCCTCTCGTATCTATAGATGACTCCCTGGGGTGTAGTTTTGTAATAAGTTGGCATTTTTACAATGTCAAGGTTAAAGTTTATGGCAAAGCTATTAAGAATCGTTTAGGCCCATGAAGGAGTGTATGAATGTGAGTGATTATTGCCAAGCCCTTTGGAAAATTTCAGACGACACACCTTCTCCTCACTGAATTATATATCAGTGCGTAGTCCCAGACATGGACACAAATTGTCGCCCCCCCCGAATCCAACACTCACCCATTTGGGGTGGGTTGTTTAATAATTTGTTGAACAATTCCCCAGTGATTGGTTATAATTTGTGATCTAATCGAAGGGAGAGAGAGAGAGAAAATCGATGTTTGTGCCATGAACACAGGTATTAGTATGTTTACAAACAGAAACAACCACTTATTATATTTTTAATCAGTTGAAGCAACAAGAATTTGGGGAAGGCTATGTTATGTATATTTGTGAATTTTTTAAGCCACACCAGACCCTCTGGCGTATACGTAACAAATGACATTGGATTTCGGAGATAAACAAAAAACAAACGCCATGACCTTGATTGTATTTATTGGAAGTTAATTTCGAAATACAATACGTGATTGGCTCGTTATAATAATTTTCCCATCATTGGAACATCAAATAACATTTTTAGATTATCGACAAAACAGAGACGTAGACGGAGCGCAAACGTTTGTGTGGGGAAATATACCCACTTTGGGGCTAAAAACCATTTTTCGTCTACTAAGTGCTCGTTAGTTTTGAATGATTATTGCTCAATTAAATTAAACGGTTTCAGGGAATACTGTTTAAATTAAGGTCTAAGATTGGGTCACCCCAGTTATGAAAGTGATCCATTGTTAACTTTTGCCTTAAATAGATTTTGTAGGTCATGCAAAATTATAATAAAATAGAGTTCGTAAAATTTAATCAGGGCACTGGATGGTAAAAATATTTATTCGTACTTAGAATTTATCGTTTAACAACACTATAGCCTGATTTTTGTTGACAGATTTATCGGCTAATTAATGACAAGGTTATAGACGGCAACAGGAATTACTCAAATTATTCTCGGGTATCGACTAGGATGACAGAAATAAAAAATTCAGATGCCCTCAGGCACAGAAGCTTTACAAATGCATTCCAATCCCAAATAGTGTCAGAAATAGAAGCTCTCGTAGTGGCGGAAGCGGCCGCTACCGAGATGGGGTATACGTATACGTCTTTGACAAAGTGGCCGAAATGAACACGTAAAGCGGTTACTCTCAATTGAAGGAACAGACCAAACGGCAGTGGCACAAAAGATAAACAAATAGGTGTGACTCTGGCTGAGAGAAGATGCAGCAACCCCCCACAAGTTCCAGCGGACCTCATCTTCATCGATTAACAGGGTAAACCCAAACACATCATTCAGGTAAATTCCATTCTAGCTATTGAACTGGGGCCGAATCGCCGCATCCGTGAACGAGCTATACGTTCACGGAATCAAACGATTTTACACTCGAAACAAAAACAAATTCCGGCACGTATTGCTCGTTTGCGGATGAGACGATTCGACCCCTGGTATTGCATCATTTCCAGAATATGGTTTGTGCATAAAATATTACAACAAGCGTGCGCACAAACCAATGAAAAAAAAAAATGAATTCCCCTTTCTCGCGTCGCTAGTACCTCGGGCAGGAAGCAAAATCTTCAAAATCAGGGAAAACGATTTCACTTATTTCTTATACAAAGTCCAAAAACTGATTTTGAAAACGATCGAATGAAAAATAAGAATTTTCCCATACAAATTGTGACCCCCTTTTGTGGATTCAATTTCCTCAAATGGTCCACTTTGGCCATAAAAAGAAATTTATTTCAAAATATTAGTTTTACCGTTTAGATTGGGCATTGATCACTAATCAGTTAGGACAAAATGTTTTTTTATTCAGTGAAGAAAATACTCATCGCGTCTTCACTCATGATCTGCGTCGGTGCGCCCTTAGGGAGTCCGTAAGTTGCCGACGATTCTATTGATATCTAGGCGAAATCGGTTAATCTATGGGGAATAACAGCGAGTTAAATAGCGCTGGTGTATTTGGGACCGTATGGCCCTACAAACTAAGTCCCATATGGAACTAACTGCTATTTTCCAAAATGAGCAAAATCCTATCAAATATGCAGTGGGATTTAGCTCATAAATTTGGGAGGTAGTTCATTTGGGACGTAGTTCATTATGAGCTAATTCCCAACGAAGTAAGTTTACAATATGTACATAATGAATATGTGCAGGGGGAAACCCCCCCTGTATGGGGGCTCTATTGGACTTAGAGTAGGTGCGAGAGCTTGGATATTATGCAAAATTTGTTTAAATCCATGCGTAACTTTGTGGGCGCAGTAGCGCAGTGGTCAGTGTGCTGGATTACTGTGTGAGGGATCATAGATTCGATCCCCGGAAAACACAAAAGGTTCCAGAAATCGAGTGAAATCAAAATTGCAAATCGAGTGAATTCGTTTTCAGTGTTTTGCATTTCGAGCGAATCGGAAACTCTGAAATTTTTCGAAATCACAATTTCACTTTGTCTCAATTCCGAAAATTTTGAAATCGAAATCGAATACGGTGACATTGACTCCAGACATTGGGATACTATACATGGACTTCTAGCAGCCAATTTTTTGTTGAAGCAAACATAAGCACTAGCTCTTTTGGTTTACGGCGGAGAGAAACGGAAACACTTAAATGTCATCGAACAATTCGTGCGCCATCTGTTATAGAACGTTCGAAATAATTTGAATAAGTCATTACTTTGCGAAGTTACAATATTTCTACAATAGATGGCATTGTGTTCTATGTAGAAAATAGCAATGGCGCGCAGAGGTTTCATACTTTCGCCGCACTGAACCAAAAGGGCTTGTGTAGTGGTTTGTATGAAACTGAGAATTCACTAGCAGTCCATGTATAGTATGTCAATGACTCCAGGGATAGCAATGAGCCCGATATGGTGCCTAGTCTACTGTGATAAACTCACACCCTATACAACCTAACCTAACCTCGTTCACTTGAACCAAATCCCAAATTCTGCGGGAGTTAATTCGTGGAAGTTAGTTCCATGTGGGACTTAGTGCATATGGCCAATGTTATGTGATCGAAAACAATGTCCACTAAAACATTGCGAACAACATTCAACCTTGTTTTATACCCAGTTGAATTAAAAATACATCTACCTGCCTTCTCATATGAAGCTGATTATACACAGACCATACCTACACGTCACCTCTGGCCACTACTTAGGTAGCTAGATAGGTAGGTAGAAGTTGCAAAAAATTCTCAATATACCTAAGTTAGTCATGGCTTATCGCAAACACATCTCCTTCCGCCTGTCGCAGAAAAAACCCTCCCATGAGCGGAAATAAACATCTCAACTTAAGTAACATTTTTAAATTTTCCAAGCTGGCGCTTTCCTCATAGTCCCCCGACACTAAATGCATACCGAATAACTTATGCATTCAGTTCGATTGGAAAACAATAACGACAATGATAAGAATAAGAAATCCAATTGCTTTACAGAGAGTTTGCACTCCAAAGGGACACACGAATTATACATTTGCATCTCTGAACATTGACAATGCTGTTGCATTCAGTATTTGGAGTAGAGAGTAAAAGGTAAAATAGAATTGAAATCGTCTCCAAGGAATTGCGAACACATCCTGAAGAATTTATAGCTGAAAAGTCAAACTGACTGTAGTCTTCCCTTAAGTGCTTCAATTGATATGTGCAGATACACAGACACATCCCAATCCATTCAAAAGATGTGATGAACAATATCTTTTGAAAAAATATGAGTGTTCAAAGTATATTTCTTGAGAGCAAATGGGGGTTGGTGGGATATCATTTAAGTTGTTGCAGGTTTATTATTATATATATTTTTTTTTGAAATGTCCACACATATACTCACTCGGTGTACACAAAAATGGAAATCTAAAATCAGTGCAAACACGAAAACAATCGAAATGGAAAATAAAATCACTCGCAACTGAATGATTTTAATTTGGAATTGTTGTCATGGCAACTCAGAAATTCTATATCCACTTTTGTAAGCAAATAAAAAAATATTTTTATAGGAAATTTATATTTTTTATGTTGTGAACGTTTTTTTTTAGTTTAGCATAAAAAAATAAATAACCGCTCTCCATGAGTATGGAATTTTATGACTTTTAATATATGAGTATCCTAGGGGGTGGTGGGTGCTGGTTAGTATACCTAGTAACTATAGGCAAATCAAATACAAGCCGTCCTGAACCTATTTCCGGCAAATGATTTCGATACCCAGATAATATAAATGCTAAAAATATTTTTGGTATTTTTTTTTGTGGATTTTATGAGCGTGCTACGTTGTGGATTACTGTGCAGATATTTTTCATCTCTGAAAAATTATTCGACTGGAAACTAGTTTTAATTAATTGTGTAAACAAAGGATTATACAATCAGTGAGTAGGAGAAAGGATACATTTTTTTTCGACAAATCGGGTAGATATTTGACTTATTTTATTTGAACTAAGGCCGGCCGAAGAAACAATTTTATGTTGGGTAATGCTGAAATCATTTACTTATTTAGGTACTTGTGAATGCTTAGCCAGATACTGAATTTCATGTCTACTCATAAGAAAAATGTGAGTCGCATGCTACTTGTTCCTTTATACTATAATCGTTATTATGTCAAGAACTGTTAATTTTTGAGTTATTGTTCGAAATTGGATCACATACATTTAAGCGCGACGCAATGTAAATGCAACTTGCAGAATGGCAACCGAATATTCCATTCAGAGATATCGTAGAGAGTTTTCCATTTGACACCGCCCTATATAATGTCAGTGATTGTGTAAATTCTTTCCTTTCTTTCATTTCTGATTCACACAGAGTTTGATTGCGCGAAGAAGTGTTGCGCACAGTACCTACCTATAGTTGCTGTAACAAATGTAATTTAAAAATATTTGTTTAACTATTTTGCAAATTATATATTTTTACGACACATCTATGAGTGATAAGCTTCAATTTGGTATATAAAAATATAGACTTGGTTAACTTTATGTTGGGTTAATATGTACCACAATAAATAGCTTCTGTGATTAACATAATAATTTTGATTTTTCATCCGCTCAGCTGTGTGTACATACGTACATGTTCCACTGTCATAATATTATTATCATTTCTAATAAAAACCTTAACCTTTTTCGAGAAAAGATGCTTTAAACACCGACCAAAAAAAAGGTCCGAAAAATACTTCAGAAAACGCCTGAAGAAGCTCAGAATCCAAAATGCGCCCCGAAAAAAAGAAAATCGTGATGAAAATTAAAAAAAACCGAAAAAACGATCCGAAAAACAACTCAAAGTAAGCCTTCAAAACTGTCTCAAATACAGCGCGAAAAATACCTCAAATAACACCCGAAAAAACTCTCGGAAATATGTACATTTAAAAAAACGACCAGGATATAACCCTAAACCAACTCAAAAAAATTCAAAAAATGCGCCCTAAAAAATACCTAAAAAAAAATGCCTGAAATACGTTATGAAATGCTCCGCTAAACGCTAAAAAAGCGTCCCTGAAAATCACCGAAACTTCCTGAAATAAACCGAAATACCGACCGAAATTACCCTACAAAAACTTTCCAAAATACGGAGCAAAAAATAACTTAAATAATGCCCCAAAAACTCTCCGAAATACATTTAAAAAACTCGCTAAAAACGCACAAAGAACGCTAAAAAACGCTCAAAAGACGGATAGAAAAACCCAAAAGAAAAACCTTAAAAAAACCAAAAACGACAAAATAGATAATGGAAAAAAGATCCCAAATCCGCTTGGAAAATAGCCTCACGAAAACCCAAAAAAAACTATGCATAGCTTTAAAATACGCCCCAAGAAACTAAAAAAAAATCGCCAAAAAAAGACCCAAGGAAAGCCTGAAAAACGCTTCGAAAAGGTACTCTAAACGCGAAAAAAAAACACTCGTAAAAGGCACAAAAGAACGCCCTATAAAAATATTTACAAATTCCCCAAAAGCGACGAAATACCCCCCCCCCCCCCAAAAAAAATCGAACAATACCTCAAAAAACGCTCTAAAACGTCTGAAGAACGTTTCGAAACGCTCCCGAAAAAACAGGAAAAAAAAACCCTAAAAAATCCTTTAAAAAAGCCGCAAAAAACGACGAAATAGCAATGAAAAAGCCCAACAAACAAACAGAAAATAGCCTTACAAAGTTATCCGAAACTCGGGGAAAAAATATCACCAATAACGCCACAAAAACGTTCCGAAATACATTTTAAAACAAGACCCTAAAAAAACCTAAAAACAACTTGACAAAGAGCACCCTGAAAAATACCTTATAAACGCCTCTAAAACTTTTTGAAATGCACCGCAAAATGCGAAAAAGCGCCGAAAAAACGCCATGAAAAGGCGATGAAAGGGCGATGCAAAAAAAAAATTGAACCCAAATAGCCTTAAAATACATTTAAAAAAACGCAAAGAACGGGTAAAAAAAACTTGAATTTACCCTAAAACACGCTTCAAAAAACTTGTAAAAAACTCCCCGAAAAACATCTTTAAAAACGCAAAAAAAAAGACAAAAACTAAACTATAAAACGATTCTAAATACATTTAAAAAAACACACGGATATCATCCTAAAATACACCCCGTAATACTAGCAAAAAAAAACCGAAAGACGGTCGGTAGGTTAAGTTGAGTATGGTGTGAGTTCATCGCGCAAATCCCCTGAAAAATTCAAAATAGCAAATTTAAAAAAAGATCCCAAAACACCCCGAAAATAGCCTCAAAAACGCCTGAAAAATGTTCTGAAATGCGCCTCAAAACGCCCCAAAAACGCTTCAAAAAAAACTCCGAAATACGCACACGCACATGAATGCCTCACAAATGCCTCTATAACCGTGTCAAAAAAACGTGCGATAAAGCCCCACAAAAACGAACCGAAAACCCCCGAAACCACCCCCAAAAACGCATATATTTGCATCCAATACGAAATTCATACCAAAACATTTTAATGGAATTTACATTTCATTATGCACATCGAAAAATACGGCGTAAATAAGTCTGCAATGTTCTATTTAATGCATTCAAGACACGCAGAGTACTATAATTTGCGTTTTTGACGTTGGTTAACATCCTAAATCATAGAAATCATTTCGAAATTATAAGAGATGATGGTTCATTCACATGCAAAATAATATCTCAACTGCACCTATGTGCATCGTCCCGTTGAAGAAACCATAAACAGGATATACTACCCTAGTGCTCCTGTAGTCAGTCTGGTCAGGTCGGCTTGCTTTCATACAAAATAATGAAATTCTTAGAAAATTGTGGATGTAAGTGCTTCAATATTTTGTTTTATCTTCTGGATACTCATATATCTATATTACTACACCGAAAGAAAAACGTTGGTAAAATCAAGCATGAACCTTATTTGATTTTGCGTCAACCAATGGGCATTGTCATTTCAACAAATGTGACATTGTCAATTTTTTATAAAAAAACATAACGGGTATTTTTGCATAAATCTATCACGCCATTGTCAATTTCGTGTTTAAATAACCACGCATAAGGTTATTCGTATTAAAGCAAGCACGGTAAGCGATTGATTAAGCACGATGATTGTTGATTAACAAATTCAAAATTGTACAATGGTCGTGTTTCTTTTAACACGTCTATGCTTACTTTATCACAGGAAAGCGATTGATCAAGCATGATCATTGTTAATCAACAACGAAAACATTGTACATGTACATTTTTTGTGATTCTTTTACAATGCTCATGCACTGGATAGTGTTTGATAATGCATAGCATGACCATTGTTCATCAGCAATGGAAACATTTTAATGTTTTTGTGCTTCTTTTAAAACGCCCATACTTACTTTACCATTTTATTTCTACTCGCACCCAGCTGAAAATACTATTAAAAACTCAAAACTAATATAAATCTACGCATAATTACATTACATTTACATTAGTATTTATTGAACTTTCATGTAACAGTTTGACTTAAGGCTAGTTAACAAAATGGTGATAAATAATTAATATTTTAATATGTTGGCTCAACAACAGGGGCCCAACGAAGTACAATTATTATTTTATAAATAATTATATTTACCTACATAAATTGTAAGTGTTGTCTCGCACCGTATGCACCGTTGGCTGTGTTGACTTCAGGGTATTGAAATCCGGTGGTCGAATCTAATCAAAATTTAAAAATTATAAGTGGTTGAAGTTTACGAGAAAAAAACTTACTTTAGATGGCGCTCACAATCCGGGATAGACCACGGCCTCAACCAACAAGCGCACTAAAAAACAAAACAAAAAACGTCACTATACACTACAAAGAAAAATACACTGTTGACACTCGCTCGTAACGTAAAGTACCTAGTACTTGCACTTCTGACTGAATACTGAAGATTTTTTCAAGAAAAAAGATGACCGACGCCAACGAGGCAAACTAACAAGACAAATCCCATTAAGCATGTCGCGACTACGATGTTTGTGGTTGGTTTAACAAGAAAACATGTAAATTAACTACATTCGTGATAGTTCTACAATGTTTGTGTTTCTTTAGCAATGTTTATGCTTGGCTGCATTATTATTTCAACATTTTCGTGATACATTTAACTGAAGTGTGATACTTTAACAACGTTTCTGATTGTTACACGTGACCGCTTTACAACACGTCTTGGCAATAATGTAGGTTGTGATAATGAGAAATATTTTTATAAAAACATGTCCGTAGATACTTTTAACATATTCATGATACTTTAATAATAGTTAATACAATTTTACCTTGAAAATGTTTGTGTTTAATTGCACTGTAATCGTTGTACTCCAACTACGAATGTGTTTATTTTATAAGAAATATGGTTGATTTTAAATTTATTGACGACGTTTGTGTTTAATCAAAAACACTTATGGTCAAATTAATTGTAAAGTCCCTAAGTTGTAATTTCATCCTGTTTATTGTTGTTCAACAATGAAATCAACAATTAAATTGTAGGCTAACAATGTTACCATTTTTGAAACAACTACAAACATGTTCAAACTAAATATATCTGTGATACTTACGAGCATTTTAATCAACAACGCCAAAGTAGTTGTTTCAAACATGCAGCGTTGTTTGATTTAATCACATACGTATTTGATTTGACAATTTTAAGCCCATTGTTAGCTAACAACGAAACATTTTTGATTCAACCAATGTTTTTTCTTTCGGTGTAGAATTCTGAAAATATTTGTAGAAGAAATCATTTTCAATCTTTCAAATGACTTAAGGCTGATGTGATGCCCAACTGCATGCACTTCTAAATTTTCAAGTCGATATCAAAACAAATTGATGCACATTCTTGAAAGTCTCTGTTATCCATTTACCCATAGACTGCTGCTGCATTTGCTTTTAATTCAGGTCATTGCACAATATCTATAGATACTTGTTTTGACTTAAAACAAAAAAAAAAAAAAAGGAAAACTCAAATTGTACAGGGAAACCATATTTAAAAAACTCCATATACTCCTACCAAGAGGCAAAGTGTCGAATTCAATAATACGTAACACTCGTGAGTCCTGCAAACTTTCGAAATGCGCAAAATCTTTGAAACAAACTTTGTCTTACTGGCGAAAATCTCACGTTAAGGCACGGCACAAACCAATCTCATGATAGTTTTTAGATCTGGTGTGAGTACTCGTACTTCTTAACTTCATTAACTGCATGTACAGTTGGATTAGTTAAAGAATCTATCCTGTTTCGTGGAATAAGTCCATTAAATCCATTTTCACTTCGTGTTGTTGATGGAACTGTTTATACCCTACACAGATAAAGATACAGATACAGATACACTTGGGCTGCACAAAAGGAATCAAAAAAGTTTATTTAACTTTATTACCGACACGAACTGATTTGGTATGAACCAAGTTTGTTTATGGCGGTCTTACAATTCAAAGTGAAATGTTGAATTTTTCAATTGTATTTTAGATTTTATATGTCCATTGCATTTACACTCGTTTGCAAAGCTATAAATGTCATGACAGTGAAAATGGTATAACTTGGTAAAAGGTGGATGGAATTTATAAAATATTCGGTCCTTCGAGCCGGATTTGTTTATTAACGCCCTCGCCTGGCAGATCGATAGAAGCTTTCAGAGTTGAGCGTCAATGCTGCACAGTTAAAGCCAAGTGTTGCTGCAACAGTCGGAACACACATTATGGACGGTCTTATGGAGAGGAATGTCGCAACTTTCTTAAGTTTTAATTAATTCAAAAAAAAAAAAACAACGATTTAATATATATGATTTTTTATTTTTAGATGGCATCTATTAGAACAGCTACAGGCTGCAGATAGGTCTGCATAAAAATCGGCGCATTAAGTCTTGATACGAGTTAATACAGGGCTACTTGCTTTACAATAGCTTCGAAAGTCTGAAAAAAGCCTTGGGGAAAAGTAGGGTTAAATCACTGGTGGATAAGATGTTGAACGCAAGGGCGATAATATTGCGATGGGAATCTCAAAATTTAGAGAAGGTGTTAGCAGAAATTTCGCTTTTCCTTAGACAGTGGAATATCAAGGTCTCTCCTAGACAGACTTGAAAAGACTGGCATTATCGCAATGCCATAGAAATAATCGCAAGAGGCAACGACCAAAGACGTCATTGCAGATATCATGAGGAATGCAATCAATTCGGTTGAGCGGTAGTGTCAAGAATAAGGTTCATCCAGGGACATAGTAATTTCGGGTATTGTTTAAGGAAAATGGGTCTTGTAGAGGATGGTGAAGAATTTTATAAATGTGTACTTCGAGATTTTTTTCACAATTAATTTTCGCTTGCTTAAGTTAAAACAATTTCAATTCAATAGATCCTACACATAGTTAAAAAAAAACTCCTTCCTCGACTTGCCATTATTATTGAAGGACTTTCTTCGAGCATTTAGTCATAAAAAAAATTTCCTTTCACCATTTTGTTTCGTTATTGAGAAATTCCGTTCCAAGGACAAGAAGTAGAGATATATTTTTTTTTATTTTCATTTTATTTACTGCACCTTTTGTATAGATATGAAATGCATTTACTATTATGTATTTTTTATTTATTCTGCAAGAAATAATATTGTAAATAAATTTGTTAAGGGTGTATTTAATTTTCATAGGCGAGAGGATTACATTTTATTTCTGAAGAACTAGGATTCTTATGGCTACGACTATGGAATGGTACTATAGTTGGTAGTTGATTTGCCTTATTGAAGGGTTCGTAATTTTAATTTATTTTTAGTTTGACCATGGACAAGTAATTATGAAAATGTTGAATGAGTTGAGTTCAAAATGAAATGCAAAAGTTTTTGGGGTTTAATGGTGATTTAATTATGGCTAACAGACGTTTGGGGGGAAGAATTTTCTAGTTTAATATGAATGGAATTTCACAGAAGAGTGACCACTGAATTTTAGCATTCAGAGTGGAGCTTCGTATAGTGGGTGATCTTTTTTTTTTTGTGTATGCTCAATAGAAATTGAATTTAAAAACAAAACAAAAATATAGAACAGAAATTAAATATAAATCAAGATTTTCTTCTTAAAGGTATGAAATCCTGAAATGCCAATAGATGAAGGAGTATCAAATTAAAGGAGATAGTAGGGTGCAACTCGAGCTGCAAGGAGGCTACTATAGGATATCTAAGAGAGAGTTACGAGTACGTTTTCAGTCCTATCCTATCCAAATCCTACCGACAGAAAATGGAAAACCTTTCGGCGAGAAGCCCTTGTTTTCTAATTCCCATATACAACGACAAAATATACTCCATTGGCCCAGTTTTAGTAAAACATTTTTTTGTCGTCCGTAAACAATTTTATGAACTATATTTCACTACGTCAATAATTCCCACTAACTCCTGGATCTATGGCATTTAAGACCATTCTTTGCAACGTCATTAAAACGTTGATTAATCGTCCCCTCAGTTTGTTGCTAAATGACATGTAAGTAAAGTGCGTTATAAAATATCTTGAACGCCGAAGACTTCTCAATGAGCGTTAATACGGTTCTCGTTGTAGTAGATCCACTGATTTGATGTACTACCTCACCAAAAAAAAATTAAACCAATCACTTCCCCCACGCAGATTTTTGCGCTAACTATTTTCAAAATATTTGACACATTTTGGTAGCAAACCCTATTGTCGAAAATGCTAGCTTATAGGACCAAACCGTCCCTTTTACAATGGATTAGAAAAAAAACCTTTTTGGCCGCTCAATGTAAGTTGTTTAAAATTGTGGCAAGCCTACTATCCATCACAACTATGGTGTTCCCCAAGGTTCCACTTTGTGTCCGGCATTCTTTCTTATTATTTACTAGCTGACCCGTGCTCGCCTTGCACCGCTCGCCTTTAGCAAATAAACGTATACAGATTTAGTCCATTAAGTATTACACTTTGAGAGTTTCATTTAAATCTGTCTAAGGTTTCACGCTTTTAGGAGGCAAAGTTCCTACAGTTTTATTATATGTATAGATTAATGATCTTTTGTCTGTTACTTTTAATCTAAATCTTCTTCGATAACGATTCATCCTTTTTTTTTATTCATCTTTGATGGTCCGCTTATCCATTAATTGGGTCGCGGGTGCAGGTTGCTCAAGTGGACCTCTCGATTCTGCGCCATAGACTCTAAATCATCAAGGACAATCCCCATATGGGTAGAGGAGAGATTATGAACTTGATCTAACCATCTCATCCTGGTTCTACCTAAAGGAAGACTGCCTGATTTTACAGATTCCATAGCACGTCGTAGGATCCTGGTTGGGGACTTGCGTTTAACATGACCAAAACTCCGAATCATGGACCGCGACTGCAATCATAAGCAAAAAGCGCTTGGTATATACATATATTGCTTCCTTTTACATTCTTTCAAATCAAATTAAAAGAATATTTTAAAATTGCAAATTTAGTTAAAAAATCTTTTTAAGCAATCATTTTCGCATTAAGTAAAAATAGCAGACCGTCAATTTCATCGTTTGTTATGCCTACCGTCTAAAAAGAATTGCCTAATGAATCGTAAATTAGACTTAAAAAAATAAATTCACTCTAATTCACCAGCAATTTTTGTCATCTCTCAAAGTAAAATTATTATTTAATGTTGATCCAGTTTCGCCATTAAACACAGCGGAGGCGTTTACATTGACAAGGATAATAGACAATTTCCATTTAACAAAATTTAAAATACGATAGAAAATGGGTTGGGTGTGGGTATACTATGGGCGAACACAGTCGAGGACAAAGTCGCTTTGAATGGAATGCCAACACCCCATAACAGGACGACCGACGACCGACACAAGCGACGACGACGTGCCGACAGATACAAATCATGGGATACAGTTTTATGTCCTTCGTGTAAATGCACTTTGGCGCTGGAGGTTCACAGTGAAATTGAATTCAATAAAATTGCTTTAGTATCCTTTTATCCAATAAACAGTGATTTGCTGGTCATTTACTGACCGTATATACAACAAAAGTTGTTTTCTTTTTTTTATGTGCCAATTGAGTTCTGCATTTGAAAGGATCTGATATAGTTGAAGCTAAGGGAATAGAAGGGTGTATGGGGTATTATGTCCTCTTATGTGTAATGAAGTATCTTCTAATGTGGATAATCGAAATAGATTGTCTCGGAGAAAGGGTGATGAACCCCATTTAAATTTATGTGTGGTATCCTTGTCCTGGGTTCTAAGTGGATTGATTTGTGAGTTTCTTTTTGAAGGTTTTTTTTTTTTAACATAGGTACAGTGGGCGACAAAAGTAAGTGAATGTTGGTTGAAACAAATACTGTCGAAATGAAATACCATTTGTTTACAGATATTACCTTTTTAAACCTTTTTCAAGACCATAAAGAAACATTACTTTCGATGCTCACTGTGTCTAAAGGAAAGTGTTTTTTTAGAGTACTTTCAGCATATTGCTCTTATAATTTAAATTAAATTGCTACCGACTTAATAAACCCTTTAAAATCGCAATTAACATCAACAATACTCCACTGTCTATCCATACATAGAAACATTTTGCCATCAATATTATAACTTGCTGACACACGCACATATCACTGACAACTAACAGGACACCGAACAAACGTTAACTATTTATTGATTAAATACGGACAAAAGGACATTAATCATAATGCAACTGTAATGAATAGTTATGTAAAGCAATGAATTATTTATTTGTTTACAAAAACTATAGCGTGGAACATAAACAACAGAAGAACACTGCCATCAATAATGAATTAAGTGGAGCAGGTGTTTATGTCTGTCGCATTAATTATGATTTTAAGGCTTTAACGTAGATTAGGTGATGGGTGTGAAATTTTGTTTGAATAGTCGCGACAGCAAATGTAAATAAATACTAATCATGATGACGGATTTTTTTTTAATCATAATGTTGTTTTGACACTGACAGCTCTTTTTTTGTGTGGGATGTCCTTTCATTCATTCATTCATTTTCGATGAACCGCTTATCTATTAAATGGGTTGCAGCTCTCGATTCTTCGCCATCGACTCTATAAATCATCAAGGACAATCCCCATATGGGTAGAGGACAGATTTTGAACTTGATCTAACCATCTCATCCTGGTTCTACCTAGAAGACGCCTACCTGATGGTACGGATTCCATAGCTTGTCGTGGGATCCGAAGCATGGACCGCTCCGGAGTAGTAGCTGCTCGATATTGAGTTCCTCAAGAATTCTGGTGTTTCTAATGCGATCTCCACGGGTCACACAATGGAGAAATCTCATTTCGGCAGCTTGTATCCGCGATCTTATTCTTTCAGTCATTACTCAAACCTCATGGTCATGACTCATGCATGACCATAGGTAAGAGTTGGAACAAACATCGAATTAAAGACTGACAAGTTAGACTTGACACCAAGTTCAGTCCTCCTAATGTCGCTGTATAGCTCGTAGAGAACTCTGTTAAATCTCCCCCTCCAAACAACGCAAACAGGACCTAATATCACTCGAAGAATTTTGCGCTCGAAACGACCAAGAAGATCTTCATTCACCTTTGTTAACGACCAGGCTTCTGCGCCATAAATCTGGACTTGGATGATGATGGTCTTATATAGAGTCTCTTTTTTGTGTTGCTTGACTACAAGGCCTTACTAATCGATTGCCTTCATAGGCCGTAGTAACAGCGGTTGGCAAGTGTATATCTTCATTTGATTTCTGCTGTGGTGTCATTTTAAGAGTTTATAGCGAAGCCGAGGTAGACAAAGTCCCAAACTACCTCAAAGTTGTAGCCGTCTATCGTGACGCTCTGTCCGATTCGTCGATGTTGTCTGCCCCTTATTTTTGACAGCAAGTATTTTTCATTTTATTTTAATACAAAGAAAATAATTGAAACTTGCTTTTGGACCACCCATTGGTAAGTGACAGAATGTCATGGAAGCACTGTTGCTACAGTCGAACTTCGCGGGGGCAGTTTCGGATCACTTCATCAATAAGGCCAGTCAAATGCTCCTGTTTTTGCATTTGTGTAATCCATGAGTTTTTCGGCCGCCACTTTTCTGCGGTTGTGTAGGAACATTGATTGACATTGCTTTTTTGACAGGGTTCGAAGAATCTCTCCTTTAAAAATGGGCAACACCAACTTAGCCGGTCGTGCTACAATTTTTTCGAGATTGGGTCTTTGATGTGATGGCTTTCTCGGATCTTCAAACGTCTAGTTCTATTAAACTTTGTTACTACTGGTGTCGTAAATTTGCTCGGTTTTGTTCATTGTCCAGGATTGCAAGCCGTATGTAAGCGCTCGACGAGTAACTACTGTGTAGAGCCGTCCTTTCGGCTTAGGGGGACATTTTTCCGTCACAGAAG
The DNA here is from genome assembly GCA_949372485.1 of Cheilosia soror. NCBI lineage: Eukaryota > Metazoa > Arthropoda > Insecta > Diptera > Syrphidae > Cheilosia > Cheilosia soror. Next base: position 5,177,422 of record OX443564.1, read on the forward strand.
ATAGCAGAGTTCTCCGACCACTTTATCCACCCTTACGCTTACGTGATGATTGAGGTCGTCATCAATACTTGCTTAACTATTGATCAAAGATCCTTTTCGAATTTGGGAATCGATTTTTCATTCAAATAAATGTCTGGATGGAGTGGATCAGAGAATGGACAGTACAGATACTCTGTCTTTTTGTTTTGTTCCAGGAGCTTATCAGCCATTTAAAAAAAATGGAAGACATACTGCTAGGTTCAACATTTCAATTTCACTCGAAATGAAATCGGAAATGAATTTTTGTGTTCTACATTTCACTCTATTCGATTTCGATTTCAAAATTCTCGAAATTGAGACAAAGTGAAATTGTGATTTCGAAAAAACTTCGAAGTTTCCGAATCGCTCGAAATGCAGAACACTGAAAACGAATTCACTCGATTTGCAATTTCGATTTCACTCGATTTCTGAAACCTAGCAGATAAAATTGAGCCCTTAAAACATAAGACTTCGAACCTGCCTTTTTGAGGTTGTAGATGAATTAATGCTGAATAAAACTAGAGAAACAAAATTTTAATTTCTGTATAACGAAAATTTCTGTAAATGAAGAAGTAATTTTCTGGTCCCTTGCGGATTTCCTATGGGGAAGTTTTACTGTCTACCAAAATCTAAACAACAAAATGACATCAAAATCTATTCTTTGATTTTAATACTTCTACAAATAAATAAATAAATAAATAAATAGTTGGGGCAATAAGCGTGTAGACACCCTAGGCCTAGCTTCTCGCAACCATTCGTTTTGTGTGAGTTTTTATTTTTGGGACGAATGGAAGGGACCTACAATTTTATGCCGAGTCCGAACGGCTGAATTGAGAAGCTTTTTCAGGACAGTTATACTCTCGGGTGTTTGTCAGACTTTCGCGAGAGATGGCGCAGTAGAAAAAACCTTAAGATGTAATTTATGTTTTTCCGGGGATCGAACCTGGGATCCCTCGCACAGTTGTCCAGCATACTAACCACTGCGCTACTGCGCCTACTCCTACAAATGATGAGATATTTATAGTCCTGCCATTACAAACCCCTTCATAAACCTTCCCAAATTGTTGTAGGTATACCCCCAATAATAATCACAATTTTTTTTTAATGAGATAAATTTAACACATGGGAAAGTAAAACTGCATAATTGAAGTAAAAAAATCACTCTATCGATTTAATCCCGTAAACACTTGACCTTCGATTATATAAAAGCAACTGAAGTTGGTATAAAAAATATGTAAATTCAGGTTATTAATTTTTTTTTTGCCTGCCACATGTGATATTGTTGTTTGTAATGAACCGAAGGACTATCTAGCAAAAAAACGAAATCCTACATAATTAAATTCATTACCACAGTATTTTATAATTTCACGACTTATAATAATATTTTTGTTAAAAAAAAACACAATTGCTAATGAAATTAATATTTGCTATTCTACGAAAAAAAAAAAATTGATTTTAGTTGACACTGTTTGGATATGCTGTCATTTTGACATCAGTAATAATTAATTCATGTGAAGTAGGTACCTATATAGGTACATTTGTGTGAATTCATCCATCATTGCATTTAAGTAATACAATTAAAAATATGCATATTGATAAATCAAGTACTGAAGGCATCAAATTATTTTTATTATTTTCATTAAAACAAAAGCAAAAAATATTAACTAATTAACATTCATAAAAACATAATTAAATTAAATATTATATTTTGTGACAATTTTAATATAATAAAAACAAATAATATAGTATGTACCCTCATGGGGATGAAGCTAATTCATATGACTGAATCATTTTTTGTAGGTAACATAATTTTTATGATTGATGTTTTATTATTGGATTCACCTACATAAAACAGCTGCTCCTTCCTCCCCCTCAATCATCCATCAGGGATATTTCTGATTTCGCCCTCGCTTCTAAATGGAATCAATCCATCTTCAATTAGAGTTCGACGATACCTTTTTGGCAAACCAAACAGTTTTTATTCTATTTATAGGCATATTGAAATCTCTGATCTACTTTTTGATGAAGTCCAAGATCCCTTATACCCCTAGGGAGTCCCGCATCGACACCAGGTAACAGTCTATAGTCTATTATTATTGGACTTGCAACTAAGGAAGTATAGGGTAGGCCAAATACAAGTTTCTTTTTAAAAATGCAATAAAATGAACAAAATTAAATTTTTTCCAAGTATTATGGCTTTATTAGTAAGAGAAAACATTCCCATTAATTGTGGAATACAACGTCGTTCAAGTGGCTGCCTCGGCTGGTTTCAAAGTAGCGCCTTCGGTCACTCCAATTTTCTAAGATTTTGTTGATTATTTCGGGCTGTAGCTCACAGATTGCTGGGATAATATTGGCCTTAAGCTTGAATAGTTTCCAGATTGTTGGCATAACATCGGTCCTTCACGGTTCCCCACAAAAAAAAGTCAAAAGGGGTCAAATCGCAGCTTCGAGGCGGCCAATTCACATCGCCAAGACGGCTGATAACACGGTTTGGGAATTTGGTGCGCATAAGATTGATCGTGGCATGGGCTGTGTGGCATGACGCGCCATTCTGCATGAATTAGAGGTCGTCCAAATCCATGTCTTCAATTTTAGTAAAAAAAAGTCGGTTGTTAACTTGGCTCTGTAATGCCCACTGTTGACCGAAACGTTGTTTCAAGCCTCATTTTCGATGAAAAATGGTCCGCGCCAAATTGTCACTGTCTATGGATGCATTGGCATCGTACGACGACGGGGACCATGAATGTTATCCCCTAGCATACCGGTCTTACGAACTTTTTGCACAAATTTGCGTACAGCAGGCGCGGTGGGTATGCTTTATTTTGACCAAAACTTATTTCAACGCACTATTTGGGCTACACAGCACTCACTTTGGAAATAAGTTTTCAATATTTCCCAACGTTGTTCTAGCGTAAAGCGACTCACTTCGTTCCACGGAACGACAGACTTTCTGTCAAGATTTCGAACGAGAAACAGCTGTCAGTGTCAAAATAACCTATGATTTAAAAAGAAACCACTAGATGGCCCACCCTGGATATTGATGTAGGCGTATAGTACCTTCCTTGGAACTAAACATACGCTAACCGTTGTACCCTATTCAGATGCTTCTTCACGGTTTTTTTTTTTTTGGGTTTTTGGGAACATATTTTATGCTCGGCGAGATCATGGGTCATTATCAACACCTTTTAACACTGGTACGACACCCTTCTGGCTATCCAAATCTTCTCTTCAATACTTTTTAGTTGCGTCATAGTAGGTACCATAACTAAATATCATTCAGGCCGAGCTAAATATATTTTTGACTAACGTCTAGCCATGGTTTTGTTCCATTTTCATATACAATACTTATTCATTGTTAAAATCCTTGTTAATTGGAATAATATCGGAAAAATTGGAAAAAAATGAACCCTAAAATATTCTAAAGTTCACTAACTCTACTAAACCACGTCATTCCCAATCATGTTTAGTTAAAACATCTGCGCTTAAAAGGACGGACAATTTTGAACCTATCTACGTCATAGACTTCAAAGAACATTCAAATTTACATCCTCACAATGACTGGTAGTCATGTAGGGAATTTCTCCTACCATATCCATGACAGAAAGGACCCTTCATCAGATGTTTAACATAATCCAAATCGCTTGAGTCAATTGCTCCGCCGATGGCTTCTATCTACTACCACCTACCACCACCTCTGGCTGCTGTTCAACTTAAAGAGATTAAATTCCATTTACGCAGGATACGTAGCGTATACCATTTGCACATTTGCATGTTAAGTTCTCTGATTTGTTGTCGTTTTACCTGATGGCAATCATAGCAGGTTTTATGTGTTTTTTTTTTACTTTCTCATATTTTTAATAAAAAAAAAATGTTACGCTTTATGGAAACAAGGCGACACAGCAGTAGCATCATGATATCGAATGGTTTCCTTGGAATTACCCGCAAGGCATAATCAAAAATTATCATGTGTGCTGTGCATAAAGCGAGTAAAGCCTTAGATACGAGGATATGTATTACGTTGTGTGGGGTTTTGTTTACCTAAATAACGTTTGCGATAACAGCGCAACATTTTCTTTAAATTTATGAAAATTGAATTTAAAACGATTGCTGAAATAAGGACTTTGCAATGGTTATGGTTATCCCTATCCCTCTCTATACTTTAGTTTTGACTTTGACTATGCCGAAGCTCAAATACCCGGTACTAAATTATTGTAAAAATAACAAAATATTTTAGTATTAAAAAATGATATATTTGTATAGGAGGTATGGGTAGTTTTTATTCGACCAAGCTAATTTTTTGTCAACATTTTTTAAATATTATTAGAACAATTTGTGCAAAGTTTAAACTTGCTATCTTTACTGTAGCTATTTAAATTTAATTTTTAACATCAAATAGCTATATATTTTGTATGGGAGGTAGTAGTAATTTTCATCCGATCTTGCTCATTTTCGAACTTAGCCTCAGTTTGGTGGATAAAAGCTTATGTACCAAATTTAAAGTCGATAGCAGGCGGATATCGCTAGATCGACTAGAAAGTGATGCTGATCAAAAATATATATAGTTTGTCATACCTACAACGCCTCCTTATGAGCGTTACAAATGGAATGTCAAATGGAATGTACCCTCACCACAGTGTGGTACCGGGTATACAAAAAATGCTCGAGTCCATAATGATTGAAAACGGTTTCTAGTAGTAGTCCTGTCCTGACCGATTTTTTAATACTCAAGAGAGAGTTGCAAATCAGGCAACAAGTTACAAGCTAATTCTCCGGACGGAGCGGTCCATGCTTCGGTGGTTAAGTATCATGTTAAATGCATGTCCTCAACCAGGATCATACTAGGCGTCCTCTAGGTAGACCCAGGATGAGATGGTTAGATCAAGTTCATAATCTCTTCTCTTCCCTATAACAGGCATGATCCGTCAAGATCTGAGTAAGGTATGAGACTATGTTTCCATCTCCTCTTTAACGATTCGTTCCTTTAGTGTTGCCAGGTTGCGATACTGCAAATTTCTTTCCTATACCTACTTTTATCGTCGTATACCCGGCCATTTCCGACTCGCTCAGTTGCAAATGAGCGCTAACGCTAACGCTAACAACTGAACGTTTTTATTTCTTCAGCGAGTTCGTTTGAAATGAAAATCGCTATATCAATTTTTCGTTCAGGAACAGTTTGCTATATAGGAGGGCTTGAGCAGCTTCACAGTGATTAAGATTTAGCTGTAATATACTCGTATTCATATAGTCTCTATCGGTTTTTTTTGTATTTGGGATATCTCCAATACAGTCGCCCAGAGCCAGATTCAACATTTTTTGCTACACGAAGCAAGCATTTTGGTCTGTAGTTGCAGTCCTTCAGTTTGATGAGGCCATTTTCTCCGCACCTGATATACACAAATCCTTTCGGTCAATAGGACTTTTGCATGCTCTCGCGAAGTGTCCGAACTCGAGGCAACTCAGGCAGCGCTTAAGTAAAGTCCGATCCGGACTTTTCCTGTTTTTAGCAGCTTGCCAGCCATTTTCCCTAGTACCTAGGCTTAAAGTGGCATAATCTCTCCTCTACCCGTATAGGCATTGCTCTTAATGATTTAGAGTCGATGGCGGAGAATCAAGAGCTATGGAAGGTCCCCACTCGAGCAACCTACACCTGCGACCCACTTAATGGATAAGCGGGCCATTGATAATGAATGGATGAGGCTTAAAGTGACTTTTTGCATTTAACTATTATGTTTTTCTAGCGTTCTTGATTTTCGCGACTTTGAATTCGAAATTCATTTATTCGGCTAAAGCGGCACAGACCTCTTCTTTCGATGTCTCACTTCACCAGGCATTTTAGAAAAACCTCTTGGCTAAGGTACCAAGGAGTTACAATTTTTCCCCAGCGCTTCCTTAATTTTGTCTTTATAGACCGCTGTAGTCTCCGTTTCAAAGACCAAATGCATCGCGGATGCCAGCGCGCTTGGTCTCCACAACTGGAAGCAGCGTGCCCGGGATCGTAGAGGATGAAAGGCTGCAGTGTCTCAGGTAGAGGCTCTTCATGGGCCGGTAGCCCGATAAGTAAAGTAAGTAGTAGACCGCTGTAGTAGAATTAGCAGCTTTATTTAGTGACAATCGGCCCTATCATGGTATCCGTTCCCAAAGAAAAATTCACTGATTTTGTACGAATCGGAGAATTTTCAGGTGTTCGGAACATTTATCCTACAAAACGTAACGCACACCGGCAGTCTACGTTTCAATGCGATTCGTTGCATTTTTTGCACCTGGTTTTGACAGTCACACATCAATTTCTCTCCGATGGTTTCCGACATCTGTTCATCGCGGAAAGATTTTAGTGAACAAAATGCGTTGATGCAAGTTCGGAAAACGGATACTATGAACGTAAATTCAGTATCCCACTGGATTTGCATTGCGGAAAAAAATTACTCTCCGAACGGATACCGTGATAGGGCCAAATAAGAGGTCTTCATTTGCAGTTTTACGGATTCGACTTATATTCGTCCCTACGTCAGAAAGTGCTGGGTTTGCCTTAATTTTCCGGAGTATATCAGCGTACGATAGATCGGCAGCAGTCTTTATAATGACTATCGCATCGGGACGGAGTGATTTTATTTTAGCATCTGCGACACGCTTTTTGCGGGCAACCTTCAGCAATTCTTTTGATGATTTTGCTTCTAGATTTGATGGCGGCTTAGGAGTATCTACTCTAATTATTTGTTTCTTTTTGATGTTCTGAATCTCGTTTAGACATACCTAAAATGTTGTTAACGCTTCTTATTTTCTCCGAAATTATTCGTGTTTATTTTGAATTTCTTCAATTCTTCAGGCGACTGATTATTTCTCCGAAGAGTGACAAAAAATGTTCAATTAATTCCATAAAAGGATAAAATATGTAATGTGTCAGCTGTTTAACATTATAGCCGGCTAAGTGACTCGTAAGATATAGCCTACTAAGTTTTTGACATTGTGCCTAAATATATTTAAAAATTTCTCGGAATTTTTATTAAAGAAGTGAATGGCTCTTTGGACTCTTCGGATCGATGGTCTTAGTATCCTTGAGCTTCTCATCAGTCATCATCATCACCATAATTAAGAGCTGTTAGGGGAAGTTGATTCGTTGCATCGGTAGGTCATATAAGTTCTTTCTTTCCAAACAGAGTAAGTCAACTCTCCGTTTGAAGCTTTTAGCTTACTCAACTAGCTCTATCTTTTGCAATGAATATTCGTAAATATGTTGTCCCCTTCGATCAAGATGCACATTTGGTTTCTCACCTTCAAATAAATTAAATCCCAATAAAAATATTACTAACCAGACTATCTGCCAATTAAATATCTTTCCTATTAAGCCAAGAAGTATGATCTCTCAAGGTATAATTTTACTATACAAAGTACATTCATGTACCGAAAAAAGTTTTTTATCCCGACAATTATAGAAAAGTTTATCCTCTCTCCTATCCCACATGTGTGTGATGTCTTTTGGAAACTTTCCAGTCCCTACTTTGCACTTTTCTTTCCTCTTTTTTGTTTTTTTTTTTTTCTGTCCGGGAAAGAATTTTTCTTCATTCGAACATGCTAAATAATACTTTCTCGAAATTCCTAGTGGTTTATGTAAAAATGAAATGTCTGTGTAAAACGAGCAACCCCATTCTCAAGGGCTGGTTAAAAAAGAAAAAAGAAAAACTCGCCCTCTTTCGGTTTCTGGATAATGTAATTGCATTAGTAATGCTGTTGGTGTATCCGTGCATCAAAATTGTATTCATCCATATAATGGACTGGGAAATAGACGCTGCGGCCGGTGCGCAGCAAGAGTACATGTAAGTGTTCCACAACCATGCTGCAGCGACCATAGTAATCCTGTAATGTAGTTTCCACTCTTCTGGAGTTCCGGCTGTTCAAACTTACCAATTGTTTAAACATGGCCAGTATAGTAATAGTACTGCATATATACATATTGTAGCATCCACCGATGACTATTTTAAAGTGGATACCTCCTGGTCCTGGCCCACAACTCCTGAAGGTAGTGGTTCAAGTGAGTAGCTTTGTTCGGGGAAACACGATGTTGGTAAAGTTTGCAAATCATGTCAGTAATGGGCTGTGCGTATAGTTGTGGCCGTATACTTGACGCAACTATAGACCGCACCCAACACTCTTGGACGGATAAATTTGTACTCCCAATATTCGATGTGCAACTGCAGAACACCATCATTGAATGAAAGGAGCATGTTTTCAGGTCTGTCAAGCAGCATTCAGTGAATTGATGAATAGATTCGAGTCGAGGATGAACACACTTGAGGCAAGCTAGGAGGTTGATATTGGTTTTTGTGTGAAACGAACTTTACAATTGATTGTGCAAGTAGGTATACTAGTTGGACTATTGTTAAGGGCGTTTTTTTTCTCTCTCTCTACATAATATTGTTTTGTGTGTCTTTTGGACTGAGCTCTTGAGACTGAGCAGAGTTAAAATGAGCAGCATCATGAATGGTGGCCACAAAGAGCAAGTTGGGGATAGGGATTTATTGTATGCCAGGATGTTATTCAGAAAATGGTTATAAAGGGTATTATTCGGTCATGTGTTCCTTTGAAATCTTAGTGTCAATTCCACTTGAAAAATTTTCAATGTTGTACATTTTGTCAGTCCTTCTTTTCATTTATTTAATTATGCGGGCAATTTTTTTTTCTATTAGTATTTTTGAGAACTGATTTTTACTTTAACTTGTCATTATATTCATAAATAAAAATCAATAAAAAAAAAGCTTGAAATCGTTTTAGGGCTATACTTCTCCGAGTATTTTAAGCTATCATTCATCATTCTCCTAGGTCAAGAGGCCGAGCTACAATAAATTCAAAACAGATGCAAAAAATGCAAAAATAAATGGGAAAATTATTATTTTCGATTGTAGGTCGGCTTGAGGTGTCAGAATAGATAAGATAATTTATTTACAACTTACAATCTGTTATAGCACAATCTACAAAATTTTGTTACAGAGATATGACAAATTTAAAGAGAAAAAATTGTTTATTCTGAGGAAAACAAAGACCAAAAACCTTAAATTTAAGGAAGACGTGTCAGAATGAACGAATTAAAATAATTCAAAAACGCATCAAAACTGTCAATTAGACCTTCACCGACAACGCTAAACCTCATAAATGCATCCACATCACAATCGCCTTTAAAATAAATACAAATTTTTTATTTTTTTTTTTAGAAAACATTAATCCAACTTAGTACAAGAAAAGTACACAGTCCTTCGCGAAGAAAAATTAAAATACGTACCAACCACAGCATCCTCTCACTTTTGTTCGGGATAAATTTCCATTTAATGTTCTCAAGGGGACCTCCTTCTCATCTATGTATAGCTGGACAAGATTGCATCTAAGAACAATGAAGTTTATTACGCTGATTGTTTGCATAATCCCTCGTGCTGCGCACTGTTGTTTGCCGATTTGGATCACTATCCCTAACCAGGTGGCTAAAGATTTGAACAATCTGCGTTGCATTATGGAGATACTCGTAGTAATTTAATTTAGCCCCCTTGTGGATTTCATACAATGCAAGCAGTAAAATAAATTAAATAAGTGAACAGGATTTAGTTTCTTGTTCATACAGAAAATTCATTGAAGATAACCTAGCCAGATGTACCTTTTTATGGACAAAGGACAAGTGCCGGTCCGCTTTAGAAGGACTCGAATAGAAAAACTTTATTGAATTGATCTTTAGTAAAACTTTTCGGAAAGTGTTAGTCGACACCATGTGTTGCATTATTGTCATCATTCATGTCATCCATGTTGCTGTTCTGTTGCACACAGCCAAACAAAACTTCAAGTGGGACAGAAAACTTTTCAATTCAACGAATATTAAGTACCAGCGTCTTGACAGCAACCAAAAAAATTAAATAAAAAAATAAACAATAACAAAGTGTCATCAATCATGTTTGGTAGAAGGTATTTATTTGAAACAAAAAGGAGATACCAAACCGGGTGCCTTAGAAGTTTGCTATTCTAGAAAGATTGATTGGTCCTTGTAGATAACGCGCATTTAAAACAGAAGAGATCCAGATTGAATGACATGTTTGCACAGCACGGTAGATAGGCGCGCTTTTAGAGAGCTGTCAAATGTTAAGTGAAATATTGCCAATAATAATCCAATTTTAGCGATACACATTAAAATAGGCTCTTCTTCAGCTATTCATCTTTGGGGCTTGGATTGACACAAAAGTAGGTAGGCATATGTACTGGAAATGAAATTTTTCATTTTATGATTTCATTTATCGTATTTTTCTATAGACAGGCAGACTGACAGACAGACGGACACTTTATGGGGTCTCCGGTGACTCCTTCTTGACTTTATCTTTGCAAATGTAATGGCAAAGTGAATATATCTTCCTGTGGAGGGCATAAATATTAGAAAAAATAATTGTTGAAACAAATTGGAGGAGAATTCAAAGAAAGAAATTACGTATCCGTAAATGACCCCTTTACCCCTTTTTTGGGGGTTAAATTTTAAAAGTTGTACCTTTTTTAAAGGCAGCTGCTTCTCAACCCAACTTTGGGTATAGATGGCATTCGTGTCAAATAAGCGGATGCTACTACTCAGAAGGTCCTTTTAAGTGCAAAGCAGTCAATAAATTCAAAGATACAAGGGGCCTGTACCACGAAACAACAAGTATTGTGGAATGGGAGCATTTTAACATATTTAACATATTGCTCCAATAAATTGCTACTGTTTAACAATACTTATTGTTTCGTGGTACTGGGCCAAGGTCTATTACTCAGACAAATGACACCAGCGTCAGCGCTGAGATTAAACGAGAAATAACTCTTGCCAATCGCTGTTTCTTTGGGCTAAGAAGGCAACTGCCTTCTTTCGAAGAACTAAAGTGACCTTTTATAAGACCCTAACCGTCCCAGTCCTTCTCTTCGGCGCAGAGGCGTGGACACTATCAAAAGCGGATGAGGTTACCCTTGGTTGTTGTTTTGAGAGGAAAATTCTTCGAGAATGGAGGAGGAGATTCAACGACGAACTGTATGGGCTATACAGGGACATCGACTTGGTCAGAAAAGTGAAGGTCCAAAAACTGAGGTGGCTGGGTCATGTAGAGCGAATGGACGCTCATTCTCTGGCTCGGAAGATCTTCTAATCCACACCCGAGGGACGGCGCAGTAGAGGAAGATCGCGACTCAGGTGGCGCACGCAAGTGGAAAGGGACGTTAACCAACTTAGCGTGCGAAAGTGGAGACAGCTGGTCAAAGATCGTGTTGGCTGGGGACGCTTGTTGGTTGAGGCCCAGATCCAGTCCCTGGACTGTAGTGCCACCTTTAGAAAATAAGTAAGGTCTATTACGGATATGGTAAGACATGTTCATTATCGGAAGGGTCGTTTGATTGTAAACATCATTGCTGTCAGTTGAAGTGTGAGTGAAGACCCAAATTTATCAATTTCTCGGCAATCTTAGACTCTGGACTTGTCTTACGAATGCTCACCGATCTTTTTTTTTTCAGCCAGAAATTGAAGATTTCGTCCTGAGCAATATGCATCTTCAACAAGATGGCGCCACAGGCCACGCAACATGACTAATTCTGGCTTTAATACGGGAAAAGTTCCCATACCGCTGAGTTTCGAGATTTTTGGCGATGTCAATTGACCGCGGAGATCGTGTGCTTTGACGCTTTTTTTCTGTGGGGCTACGTGAAAGATCGTGTTATACGCGTAAAATCATCAGACCTTTGACCAATTGGAAACCAAAATTTGTCAAATCATGACCAAGATACAAGCCGAAATGTGAGGAAAAGTTAACATCGGCTACCTCCGCATTCGGTCGGAGTATTTTTACGATGTTCTGTATGTGAATCTTAACCTTTGGAGTTTTTCCGCCAGCTTGAAATAACCTTTTAAAATAAATTTGACATAAGTCGTTTTATGCCAGTCGAAATTGCTGCGATCTTCTTAAACATTTCTGACTCTTCAGCCTGCCCGAATGTCTTTACCTGAAATATTTGCACGAATTAGACATGCGTCAGGATTTGGAACAATCTAGGTCTTAGAATAAGTTTTTCAGTTCCGAAAAAGGCCTTAAATTTTTGAATTCAGTGCTGCCATTGGCGTAACCGTGAACGAGCTTTATGATCACAAAATTATGTTGATTTTTTACGCTAATGAAGTAGTTCGGCAGCTGTAAACCGCTTTCGCAAATAGCTTCCCTCAGCCTCCCACCTCCTCTCTCAGACATTCAGTCAAGAAACTTTTTCTTAAAAAATCTCAGCAAAATACCAAAAACCTGCAGCAAATCTTGGACCCCATTTATCCCTTTCTACCCCATCTATGCTAAGTGTTTTTGAAATTGAAATTGAGCTCCCTTGTTGTGTATGAATCAAATTTTATGTTTTAAATTTTTCATTTAAATTCTAACAAATGAAGTAAATTCTTAAGATGCGAGTAAGGGAATGCCTTCTTCTCTTGTGCGTCCCATATCGCCACACAATGTGCAACAGAAAGAAATTTTACAAAATTTCTGAAGGTTAGCCATGTTGAGGAGTGAAGTACTCATAAAGTTGTTCAAAATACCGCACCATCAACCACGAACCACGACCCAACACTAGCATCACCTAAGGGCGGTTGTACGGAGTACACTTACAAGAATTATGAACTTAAAATTACGCCTTGGCCAAGTTCTGTTGGGATGCATATATAGACCATGGTCTGCATGTAAATAGCTGGTATAGGAATTCTTGTGAAACTTCTCCAGAAGTATACATGAGTTATTCTCTTCGGTACACATTCAAGGGGTTAAGTAAGTCAGTACTGTTGCAAATACTGAAATGCACGTGAATATGCTTTTGATGGTTTCGGGGTTTTTTTTTTTGGTTTTGTACGTGTACTGTGGTCGATTTCTGGTGGTGGAAAGTTTTCGTTGTTTTTTTCTTTCAAGTGGGAAATTGAAAATGTTTTTTTTTATAAATTTGTGTGCACTCGTATATAGTCTTATATAATCGGCTTTAGGGTTTCGTTTGACGAATCAGCTTTATTTATGACATTTTGGAATGAGTTTGTAAGAAGGGGGTTTCAAAAGTGATGAAGCCAATGTTAGGGATTTTTTAAATATACGTTTTATATATATTGAAATTTTAAGAACGGTGGAACCACTTGTACGTGCAACAATCGATCTTTGCGAACCTAGAAGGTGATCTTATTTTTTTGCAAAACGGCCTTAAAAATAAAAATGTAGGAATTGTTGACAGGCGACAATCCAGGTATACGATTCTGGCGAAAAAACTCAATATTAGTCGAAATCTATTCTGAAGTCAGTCATTTGACACAACTTTCCAAAAACATATGAACATGAACATATAACAGGTGGCGCAAAAGTTTTCATGTTCTTTGGCTGTATTTTTGAATGAAAAACGTTGGTTCTGCCTTTAGGTTATGTTTATTTGATTTCCGAAATTTTTTTCTTATTAAGTAGAGAAAATAACATCGGATAAGTGGCTACCGCGCCATCAGAATTTATAACCATGCGGGCCGATTTATGTCATTTTCCATCACTCTTGCCAAAACTTCTGGCGATATGTCCTCGAATTCTTGACTTAAATTCTCTTCGAGTGCTTCAAGAGTCTGAGGCTTGTCGACATAGACTCGTGACTTCAAGAAACCCCTCAAAAATAAGTCTGAAAATTATAAGGCGTTCAAATAGCAGAAACAGAAGATTAGACGACCAGAAAATGCAGCCCACAGAATTTCGTTTGTGGCAATTTGTAAGGGCATATCTTATAGTCTTTCGCCAAAATTCTCTGTAAGGACCGCCAATTGATGCCTAATTGTGTGGCACATTATCTGGTCGAATCGCGGAATCAGCATTCTGAACTACTAGACCGATTTCTAATGACTCTATTGCCCAAAAATTAATCCCTAGTCAAAACTCAATAATGTCGAAATTACCTTGACAACCCCATCAATAAACTTGACAATCATTAATTTTGAGTTTTCAAATTCATTGACCTTGAGAATGCCTTCCACTTGGTCATAAACACATGCGAACGGTACAGACTTAAAACAGAAATAAGATGTTAAGCAAACCCTTACAAATATTATCACTTCTGACGCTTCCCCTTAACACAAAAATTATGTCAGGCGCCAAAAAGAAGAATTTTCCAGTGAGTAACATTTCACGGGCTTTATGTACCTAGGTCATTGATTGACTTAATGACTTAAGTTAGGTAAGGTCTAGGTCTAGATGGCTGTCTTTAAACGACACAATCACCTTACTTTTGTTTTATTTTGATTTATAATTCAATGGATCGGTTTTAAAAGGTGGGAGGTACATATCTTCACATCAACAAATTAGCTTTGTACAAATTTCATTGTATAAGCTTTTCAAAACTATTAGAAAATTCATCCTTCCAAGACGATTTCGTATGAATAGGAAACCCCTTTTATATAGAACGCCAGTAAATGGTAACAATGAAACAAAAGTGAATACATTTTATCAGTGTCTTGATTTGTTAATCTCATTCAAGAACCTTCGTCTCACAGGAAGTTTGTGAATTCCAAGCCCAAAAGTTACAATAAATTTGAATGCGGAAGGAATGTTAGGAGTAACAACGTTTTTCGCTTAAATTAGGGAACAGTCTCTGACCAATTTAGACAAGTTTGTCGAGAATTTCATTATACCGTAAGTCCACTGAACAATTAACCAAAAATTATATTTATATGTTGGAAATGGGAACAAACAATGAAGTATAAGGACTGATAAAACTTTGACGTCAACTTCAAAATTCGTTGACCAAAACTGCGACCCGAACCTGATACCTTACCTATACTGTACTTAAAATTATGCACCTCTTTCAGTGGAACTTTACTCGATTCTTTTAAATTTATTGAATGCAGATAGCTTTGAAAAGACGTTCTCTGGAAGCCTATCATTTTACACTTTTTCCGGGTATATCATTTTCACTTAGCCATATAATTCTAGACAAATAAGCAAAATAAACCTCACAATAGAGCGTCATGTCGTGCGTAATCCCAATGGGCTAGTTTAGGCTAAGTATAGAGCCACACACTAAAAGCTATTCATTAGCTGGAACAAAATAATTGAGACACAGTCACGACTGTCATCACATAGACAGGTAGACAGATAGAAGCTAATAGCAATAAATTGCATGTTATTTATTTAATAGGTCGTTTTATTTGAAAACAAATAAAAATATCGTCAACGGCTTTATAGGTGTACCCTGCCTACAAATCCGCTGTAGTTACGATTGTCTATGCCGATATTAGTCGGCCAATTTGATGACGTATACCTACAGCGATGGTTAATAAATTGTTGGCTTCATGAGTGATTTATCTGGAAATGATTTGGTATTCAAATTATGACAAACGCGTTGTCACAATTCTTTGGGTGGATACATCGCCTGAATCTACATATTTAGTCTGTTTATTAACTTGATTGAATGAACATTTATAAGCATTGAGAAGGATGATGGGCCAGGAAGCATCCCACAATGTACTGAATCAATGAAAAAACTGCCCACTGATTATAATTGCAAATAGTTTGTGGCCTATCCTACTTTTTTAAGCTTGACTGGGATCTATAGGTAAAAGCGAAGGCAAGAAAAGTCTCTGAAGAACTGAATTTAGAATGATAAAGGGATTATTTTTGGAAATTTTAAAAATGTGGTTCATTCATTCATTCATTTTCGTTGGCCCGCTTATCGATTAAGGGGTCGCGGGTGTAGGTTGCTCAAGTGGACCCTTCATAGCTCTCTCTATTCTCCGTCATTGACTCTTAATCATCGAGGGCAATCCCCATACGGGTAGAGGAGAGATTTTGAACTTGATCTAACCATCTTATCATGAGTCTACCTAGAGGACGCCTGCCTGATTTTACAGATTCTATAGCACGTCGTAGGATCCTGGTCGGGGACATGCGTTTAACATGACCAAATCACCGACGCTTGGATCGCTCCACCCGGAGAAGTACCTGCTCGATATTCAGTTCCTCACAAACGCATCAGAGTTCGAGGGATAAATTTGGACTTGCCTCAGACAATAATAAACAAAATAGCGTCATGGGAAAATGACACATTGACACTAATTTAGTTCATGGGACTGGCGAAATAAATGCAGTGTATCTTCAGTCGAAGTCGTGGTATGGTGACGTGTAGTCGCTGTATAAGTTTTCGCCTATGAGGTTCTTTAGGATCTGTATATACCAGAGATTCAAGTTCAATCCGTTTGATTGGCTAATCCTCAAAGCACTCTTGGCGGCACTCTCCTGCATCTAGTGGTCGCATGTTTTCATTTCGTTGTAGGTAGGAGGTACTCATCGAGTTGGTTGTGGCTATAGATGCTAGCTTCTGTATTGTAGTCATTGCCTTCAGATTCGTCACTTTGTCCAGTTTTGATCTTACAATAGCCGTACCAATCCTGCAATTTAGTCTCCATTCTCTATTAAAGATTAGGTTAAAGTGCAGAACGCTATCGATGTATTTTTAGTTAACTCTTTGAAGGGCAATAAGCTTCTGTTTCCTGTCTAGTATGACTTCAAAAGGGTGATTTTTTTGCTGCTTGGTTTTTCAGTCTGATTTTTTGACAGTTCACGCGTGATTCGTGAAACCCGTCAAAGTAAAAAATGCTCAGTTAGTATTGCCATTTCACAATGGATAGACTTACACCCGAACAATTGAATTTTAATACCAAAAATCGTGCTCAGTAAAAAATGTCTAGTTTAGAGCACTTTGTCCATTTTTTGGTCGTCGTAATCGTCCTACCGAGCAGGCTACGTTAATAATAATCAAAATTGTCGTATATGGTCTGCTGAGCAATCAGAAGCCTTGCAAGAGTTGCCAATGCATCCACAAAATCGTGCCGTTTGGTGTGGTTTATTGGCCGGTGGCATCATTGCGCCATATTTCTTCAAAGATGATGATGGCAACAACGTTATGGTCAATGGTGCTCGCTATCGTTTGATGATTTCGGACTTTTTTTTTTGTCCAAAATGGAAGAGCTGGGTTTGGTCGACATGTGGCTTCATCAAGACGGCGCGACATGCCACAGACCAGGCGAATCCATGGTCATATTGCGAGGCGTATTTGGTGAGCAATTCAACTCAATTTTTGGACCTGTGAATTGGCCGCCTAGATCGTGCGATTTGACGCCACTGGACTATTTTTTGAGGGGATATGTGAAGTATTTCGTTTGTATGGATAAGCCAGCAACTATTACCGCCTTGGAAGACAACATAACTCATGTTATTGGTGAGTTACCAATCGATATATTGGAAAAAGTATGCCAAAATCGGACATTCCGGATGGACCACTTGGGGCAAAATCGCGGTCAACATTTAAACAAAGTAATATTCAAAAAGTAAATGGCAAGAATTGATTTATCGACCCTAATAAAAATTTCACTCAATTTTACAATTTTTTGGTGGTCTTTTTCAGTTTTAAAAACCAAAAGCTTAAAAAATCACCCTTTAGGTACCTTGGGCAATCAGCTATCAGATATTCTCAAAGGTATTGCTTCAATAGCTGGTAGTTTGAACTGTGTTTCGGCTCATTTGTTGGTAATTTTAATGGGATAACTCCCAAAACCATTGTGCTTTGCCCTTTAATGAAATTTTGAAAATGTTAATAGACTTGGAACTGAAAATCAAGGAACCTCTGATCCACCAACAAAAATTTATTGATTTGTGTGTTTACTTTAAGTGATTTTTCTATGTTAACATACCTCAAAGAATACATAAACTAAATTGATATCAAAATCAGATACATTTTGCAATTTCAGTAAAACCTTATAAGAATATTGAAACTTATTGAAAACATCTTCAAAAACTATCTATAGCCCCCCGGCAAATAAGTATACACATCCTCAAAGACACCCTAATAAAATATTTGTGTGCAAACACAACTTTACAAGTTCTTGTCCTTGTACACATCAAGACCATAGTCACTATAAATCAGTGCCTAAGGCAATTGCTGAAGTTGCAAAATTATTTGTTCTCACAGCAGAGTTTATCAGTTGCAGTCGGAAACCCAAACTGCCAATAAAGTTAAGCTTCGGGCAAATAAAATCGACAATTATACACAAAGTCCATTGAACAATCAACCGCATTAATGTCCTCATTCTCTAGTCATGCACGACATGTATATACGAATAGACCGAAAGTCATAAAAATATATCTAACAGTGTAGCAGACCAGATAACAATTTTACGATCGACAATTAACGATACATAATTCACGTATATATATGTATATATATTTTTTTTTATTTTTTTTTGCAGCGACAAATAAATTTTTTGATAGCCTTGTCTATTGTCATCACCATTGAAGTTGTTGTGCACTGATAAATCCTCGATGGGGCGAGGAGGCTTAAATGAGTTGTTTGATGGGCGTTGACCGTTCCGGTGATTTGTTCTTATCATTTCTGTTTCAATAAATATTTTACCAACACTAAACACCTAATGGCATAATCACATGGAGAAACTTTTGCATTCAAATCGAAAACTTGCCGCATTAAAGGACAAGTGTCACACACATAGCGAAATAGGAAAAGATTAATTAATAGGGATGAATGGGGGTGTAGGGGGGTTGGAATATAGCACAAGTTCTTGAAAACATGAATGTGTGAACAAGTGTTTCCAGATAAAGTTTTGACACATTATTAATGTTGGGTATTTATATTCGCTATATTTTGAGACGCTCGCTATGCCGCAGCCGTTGACGATGTTGTTGGTAGGTACTATCATAACCGACACCCACCAAGTGTCATCACTTAGGAGAAAAGTTTTATCGCAGCTTTGCGTGTAACCCTCATATTGTGTGTTGTGCTTGCGATTAATGTGTTCATATACATTTATAATAGTTAAAGATACAGAAAATAATAATCAACTTTGGGCGAATTTAAGGCATGTAAAGAAGAATGGGGTAACCCTCTTGTAAGTAGATTGTAATGTGATTGAAGAAAAAAAAAATTGAGGAAGTTCTCATTTACCACTTGAAAGTCGTCTACAATTTATTAACGTACTATATGTTTGAAGGAGATGTAGGCAATTTCAAAACTTGTTCATTGCTCCATCAAAGCTGGCAAGAACTCCAACGAACCTTTTTAACATTGTCATCAACATCCCTGCACGAAACAGACAAGCTGATATTAGAGGTGATGCAACTACCTATGTAAAAGTCCTTCCAACTTTTTGCATTATGCTGATGATTTTGACATTATTAGTGAGTCATCTGTAATGTGCTTAAAAGTATTGAATCGAAGTCGCGGCGAAGATGGTTATGGGTTAGAACAAAATTGAGGTCAAAACTGTCTCAAAAAAATGAGAAGGGACTCTGAAGGTAGGCGAAAACGTCACTATGGACAGCTATAATAGGTATGGATATAAGTAGATGAAGACTTTGCCGACCTCGGCTCCACGGATACCTCCCAAAATGGCATTGCCGCGGAGATTAACCAAAGAATTGTTCTGGTCAGTCGATGTTTTGTCGCTTAAGTATAGAACCAATGAGATAGTATGCACACGACCCTAATCATCTTGATGTGGGCGCAGTGGCTCAGTGGTTATTGTGCTGGACTATTGTGCGAGAGGTCCCATGTTCGATCCCCGAAAAAACACTAACTTCGTCTTAAGGTTTTTTGCACTGGGCTACCTCTCGCGATCGTCTGATCTTCTCAATTCAGCCGCTTGGAATTGACATAAAATTGTAGGTTGCTGCCATTAGTCCCAAAAATAAAACTCACACAAACGAGTGGTTGCGAGAAGCTAGGCCTAGGGTGTCTAGTGTCCATACCAGGGGTTCCCAATCTTTTTCATACTGCGACTCCCTAGAGAGGTTGAAATATTTTTGCGACGTCCTTCTAAAAGAGAGATATGTGAAGATGATCTTACTAAAGATTCACTGAAGGGTTTTTCAATAGGACTAGTAAACGTTGAAATATCGTCGTCCCATATTTACGGCAATTTTGCTTGTTCACACACCCGCATTCATCTAAAAATGCGCGTCGTCGGTAAAGATGATTTTCCGGCCAAAATTGAGGTTCTCTTCCAAACGCTCCGAAGCCAAGTCAGCGAACTGGATTAGTTGGACCTTGTACTGGCGTAAGCCCAAGTTCCAATGCAAAATTTACCAAGTTGGATATTGCGAAAGGCCGATTTCTTATGCACGTCGAATTGATTGCCTCTAATTCTTCTGTACACTCTCATGGACGATGGCAATGCTCCCGACGAATCTGGCTGGCAACGACCCATACCAATTGAAAAACCTTTATTTAAATTTAAGTGTCAGGCAAATACAAGTGCGATAGCCACAAAGCAAGTCTGACTCGAAATGCGGGAAACACAAACGAGCTTAATATTTGACTATTGGATTTCGCTTCGACCTTGCTCGTAGTATTCTAATAAGTCTTACAGCAATGAAAAAATAAAACTTGCGACGCCCTTAGAATAGCGCCACGACGCGTCGCGACGCACAGTTAGGGAACTCCTGGTCTATACGCTTGTTGCGCCAACTATTAATTTTTTTTAATCATCTTGGTCTTGCTATGTAGATGAGAATATTGGACTTATGGTACGTAAGATAACGAGACAGGATATACCTGTCAGACGAATATAGATACAAAGATGGTTCCCTGGCGGTTTGTGATCCCACAGATTAAGGAAATCAATGAAAATAATAGGGATTTTCAATTCAAAAGCAGTAGAGCGGGTTGAATGCAAGCCCAGGCTTACCCCAAAGAAATAAGAAATTTAAAGCATTTTACACCTTCAACTTTAAAAAAAAGTAATATCTGTATGAGGTATTGCCATCATTGAAACATAATTAAGCAGCTGTTGTCACTGCCAGTACCTAAGTACGGCGTCAAACAATAACGCCCTCAAATCTGTTTGGAAATAAGGTCAAAAAAATCCAAAACCCCCAAAAATAAATAAACAACACAATGAAAATAAAGTCCAAAAAGCATTTTCAGTTTAATACGTATGCCCCCCTGAAACCCCCCTTAGGGGTCACTGTTCGATTTGTAATATGCAAGGTTTCTATGCGGTACGTGCGAAACATGCGTATATAAAGAAACATTGCAAACACCCATACTCGCACTTACTCCAAATCCAACAGGGTACCCAAGCAGGGGGGTTGCAGGGGGGCAGCATGCCCCTCAATAGATATTTTACTGTTTATGCATTTCCACTTATTATCTTATTATTTTGGGCGGTATTGCTTGTCATAAAAATACGAAATAACACCCAAAATATCGTACTTGCAACAACTATACACGGTTTTTGTGGGCGTTATTCCCTAAAACCCCTCAGTTATGACTGCTATAGTCAAAGTCTAATTGAACTGCGAATAGCAAGAGATTTTTGTAGTACAATTTCGCAGTAACACCCACGTCTATCTTGGATTCATCTGTGTAGATGGGTTAAGGTCTTGGATCCCTATCATGGAAACAAGTTGCAAGTGGTCTTACGAAGTCTAGACGGCGAGGTGTGTACATGGGCTTTCACAAATACTAACGACAACCTTTTAGGATATTTTGAGAGAAACATTATACAAATATCCTAAAAAGGGCACTATCTCTACGTGTTTTTGAGTCCACCTCTGAGGGACAACATATAGCACAGAGAAAGAACCACAATTGGAAAGCGACTTTCCCTAACTTGATGTGCGTAATGAAAGCCTAGCTATAGACTGAGTTGATTGGGGGGGCTGAGAGTTTAGAAATTCCTACATTTTCTTATTTTAGTGAACATATACCAAATTGTGTATTTTTATTGAAATATCTATTAAATATACACCCCAATGGACTGATGAACATTTTTTAAAAATATTTCAATTAAATACACAATTCAGTTGAAAAATATTTATCTACCAAAAATCGGTTTGCTGTAGTTGAACAAATCAAATCAAGTCGTTAAAGCCTTTTTCATTCTCTTCTACAGTATACACTATACAGGGCTGTTAAATATCCTGTGAAGTTCCTTCCGTTTTCATCCATCGAATGAATTTTACATTTCAATTCCTCATACTTCGCTACTTCGGAGGTATACGTTTTTGCACAAATATTTGGAATAATAGTGTAAAACACACTCAACCGATAACGAAAGTTTTATTCAGCACTTAATGCGAATGGAATTCATTTTATATTTATTAATATTTTTTTGAATATCGAGTAAGTGTCGATATTTGCATATTTTCGTTTGGTTCCGGTGTAAAAATGTAATTGCAAGCGAAACATACCAACCATACCATAAAAATATTAAAAAAAACAAAAATTAAATGTTAAATATTTTATATAGTTGCAGATATTTGTATGTATATTTTATTTTAACGAGTTTAATTTGTATGAAATGTTGGCAATTAATTTAGAAAGTAGTAAATGTTAATGGCATGCAGCTTATAGGTAGAGGTTAAGTGCATAAATAGGGGTGATTGATAGATATCAATATTATTGAACCTAAATAACCCTTTTCGCTGCTAGATGTTGGGAGACTGCTTCCTATAAACTATGCGTTGGCGTTGACGTCGTTGTTACCCTTTTTCTGGGATATTTTTCGTAGCAAATACCCTACGCTTCGAGGATATTTTTAGAAAGAGAAGCAATTTCCCACTATTTTGCATGCATATTGGAATTTCAGTTCCCTTCGCATATCGCATATCCTTTAAAGAATATTTCCAGTGTTTTTTGTATACCAAGGAAAAATTCTCTTAAATATTGGTATTTCGAAAGAGAGCACCATTGCAATGCAGGCAAGGCAAATAAATTTTTGGAAAAGTGGAGATTGGATGTCTCTCTTTCAATGAGTAGATTTTCAAATGGAATGGAATACAAGCGGCTTCTGTTTCTGTATAGTATGCCAATGCCACCCTTAACAAATTTTTACTGACGGAAGGCTTTGATGAGTTGTTTTGTCAAATCGATTGATGTCTGAGACGTTGATGTAGGTTCGAAATTTTAGGACTCCCCAGGCTAGTTTAAGTGAATAAATCAATAGAATAGATTTTATTGCAATAATGTTGATAAATGTCTTTTTATATCGTTTTTGTTACTGCTTTTGACCTTTGTAACCGGCTTTATGTTTATGTACGTTGACATTCTCTGAGGAATTGCAATGGTCCAGGTTTACCCTGGAAAGATGAGCCTTATAGTCGTCTCTCTTTAAATTAACAATTTGTGAGACTGCTTACGTTGGAGCTAATAGACTCTCAAATTTGTAGGTCAGGTATTTAGTTAATACGCCCATAATAAGGGGCATGACATTTATTCATTATTTGCAGTAACACTAAATGTTAAGAGATAGGTATGTTAAGAATAAGTATAAATATATTGGATTTCTAGATATCCGGATCTAGCCTCGTTTAGTTTGGTGTTTCGAGGCATACGTTGAGTGTAAACGACAAACTATTTTTTTTTATTTATTTTTTTTTTGAAAACCTACTTAAGTACCGCACTTTTACCTTTCTCTCAAACATCCTGGATAACATGGCAATCTCCCGGTTTGTAGAAGCTGCGGTTTTACTGGCTGGCGCGGATATATGTACAAAGGGTCCAATTTTGAAAAGTTTGATAACTATTCAAGACAGATTGTGATTTTTTTTGATAAATGCAAGCAATGATTTGCCGAAATATCGGTGGCCGAGCCGTACTGTAGGATGCTGTTTAGAGTGAACGGCTCTATCCTTTTAATACTGTGCTTAAATGAAGGCAGTAAGAAAAGATCATACAGGCTGACTCTCCATCGATATTATCGACAACTAGGTACAAGGGGTTTAATTTATTGAAAAACAGTAGAATTTTTGAATGAAAACATCAAACGACTTTTCAATCACCACGTCCCTTTGAGAATAAAAATCTGTCAGTCCTAAAGAACATCCATGGTTCATTGCACATATTTTAGAAATGTCAATTGTGCTAAGGTCGTTGAAAGTCTTTTTATTAAATTTTCTGCAACTGGGCTCGACAATATAAATCCTCGATTTTTAAAGCTCATATTGCCAATCCTTATCCCGTACATTACCCATATTTTCAATTCGATTTTAACATCTCTGGCGAATACCCGTCACAATGGAAATTAGCTTAAGTAGTACCTATACCAAAAAATGCAAAGGATAATGACTTTAGGCCCATTTCAATAATACCTTTTCTATCGAAATCGTTTGAAAGAATTTTAAAGAAGGAAATGAACCTATTTTTTGACACCAACAATTTGATGACAACACTACAATCGGGTTTTAGGAAGGGCCATAGTTGTAGAACATCCTTAGTGAACGTCATCGAAGATTTATGGCAAAAGATGGATGAAGACAAGGTCATCTTCACAAACCACATAGAACTAAACCGTCAATTTTTCATGTTTTGGTGCTGTACAAAACCAAAGGAGCGCCATTAACGCACGCATACTTGAAAAATCCTAGGCCCATGGTATAGCATGAAAAATCATTGCCGTAATTGATTTTGACATTTCACACGTATTCACAGACAGGGAAATTCATTCCGGGGAGAATCGGGTAGGTGCACTGAAGTCGGCGGTCTAGTTCTATGTGGTTTGTGCGGTAAACTTTTTAGTGTTGCTTGATTTTTCGAAGGCGTTTGACGTGGTTCATAAAAACTTGTGTGATAACTGCGTCAGCTTCATAATTTAACTTCTCATACGATGCAGTCAAATTAGTTGAATCGCACCTTTTAGGTAGAATGCAACTTTAAGTTAGTGACGTTTGATTAGATGTCATTTCGATCCCAAAATGGGGTCCCACAAGGATCCATTTTGGTCCCACTGTTATTTTCAATGTATGTTAATGATCTGTCATCTATCATCAATCAGAGTAAGGTTCAGATGTATGTCGATGACATGCAGTTGTTACTTGAGTTCTGATCTCGGTGTTATTGAGCATGGTGCTGCCTGTATTAATGAGGATCTTGAAAATATTGGGCGCTAGTCTGAAACGAATCGTCTTGTGTTAAACCCAGCCAAATCAAAGTGTCTTGCCATCTCAAGAAATTATTTGTACTTGTCATACTTTCCTTCTGTGATTTAAGGCAATTCTCCTACTGAATATGTTGAGTTGGCCAAAAATCTCGGTATGGTATTTAAACGGAAACTAATCTGGAATAACCACATAAATGTTGCGATCGGTAAAACCTGCGCAACGGGCGGGTAGACCTAGACACCCTAAGCCTAGCTTCTCGCAACAATTCGTTTTGTGTGAGTTTCTATTTTTAGGACGAATAGAAGGGACCTACAATTTTATGCCGAGTCCGATGGGCTGAATTTAGAAGCTTTTTCATGTCATACTCTCGGATGTTTTACAGACGTTCGCGAGAGGTACGTAGAATAAACCTTAAGATGGAATTTGTGCTTTTTTGGGGATTGAACCTGGGATCCCTCGGGAAAACGTATAAGTCCTTACAAACTCGTCTCATGCTAGCCAAAATGCTGGTTATATACATAGGTACCAAAATTGTTGTACGGGTGCCAATTGCAGAAAAGAAAACTGCAGGTCGCTTACAACAACACCGTTCGGTATGTTTTTGAACTAAGAAGTACGACCGGGTGTGGCACTTTTCAACGCGGCTTTTTAACGTGATGTTTGAAAACCTACTTCAGTTTCGATCTTTAACCTTTCTCTCAAACATCCTGATACAAAAACCTCCCAGTCTGTAGAAGCTGCGGTTTTACTGGCTGGCGCGGATATACAAAGGGTTCAATTTTCGAAGAAGTACAGATGCCGGTGGACCACAATCCACATCATTTGCCCGACTATTTCTCTGCTAAATTTCAGTACGATACGATTGGCTCATAGGTCGTGAAAAGGCAACAAACAGAGTTAGGCCGACTGTCCACGAAGCTGCGCTTCCGTCATTTGCAGCTTTATTGCATGTTGCATATAAATAAACGAAGCTCTGTCCACGGAGCGGCAAAGTCACATTTTCACAGTCACACAATTGCGACTTTGCCGCTCCGTGAACAGAGCTTCATATGCAAGCTGCAAGAAAGCTTACAAAAAGTTGCAAATGGCGAAAGCGGGCGTATGAACCGCTGCTACGTAGACAGTAGGCCTTAATTTCCATCAAAACAACAAAATAGACAAGTTAAATAAAATAAAATAATAATAAAAGGATTGGCCCAAAGACAGATCTTTGCGGCACCCCAATATATACTGTGCTTCTCCTTAGCTGGCAGTGTCTGTAGTAGCAATTGAAATCGCCAAAATGTACTATATTCGCAATAATGTAATGAATTTCGATTAGGAACGTCCTAATGACATAATCGTATCCTCTGTACAGTACATTACATCAGATAGAACCGATTGTGGTCCTCCACCGAATAGTCGCACTAATTTACGTCAAATTCTTTTACCCCCGAAAAAAGGGGGTACGAAACGAAAACGCATCCGGTAATTGTATAGGAGCGTCCCAAGCGTCGATGCCTCTTTATCCTTTGTTGTGCGTCCTTTTAAGTGCATCACAGCCAGCAGGGGGGGCAATGAAAATAACATAGCTCCCGCCTTAACACAGAGTTCGTGGCTTTCCACATGGAAATTTCAATTCTCGCCCTAAAAACTAATTGCATTCTTAATTAATTGCACACAGTTTCCAACGGTTAAAGTGAATGTATCTCGTGTTCCTTGTTCCGCCACCAGTTAATTTACCATTCCCATATATAGCACAGTGCGTTCTGTGTTTGGTGACAAGGACTCAAAGGCAATGTTATTGTCCCTCGATTGGTGTATGTTATTGTTGTTGTTCTGCGGTGCAGTTCAATGCAGATTCCAGGTAATTCCAAATACAGTCTCGAATCGAAAATAAATGACCTCATGCCAATTACAGGGTGTGGGGAGAGATACAATATGGTCTGAGTTGTTTTGGGTTTACACAATTTCCGGAATCCGGAGAATTTCGACGGAAATGGGTTTGACAAACACGCTTACTGATAGATATATCTGTCAGTTTTAACGCCAATTATATGGGGAGGGAGGGTACAAATAGATTTCTTTATATTTGCATCTTCTATAGAATCGCATTTTTTTCTTGGAGTCTGCACCGACAAATGGACTCCTCGCACTCAAAGCAATAAAAATCTACCTCACAAACACAATGCACAAGAAGTGACAAATAAAAATTTAGATTTACCACACCAAATGCAAGTGAAAGGAAACAATTTTTTTTTTTAAGTTTTCTTTCTAACAACGCCACAGGACGTTGATGTTGAATCTTATGGCAAGCGAACAATGCCTTTGAGTGGTAATGACATTTTTCTTAAAATATCCTTTTCACTCTCTTCGCTATGAATGGAAGGACGAACGACGACATGCAAGATATTACACATTTTATTTCAAAGGATGGCACTTGGAAGGAGGACATCATTTACATCTCTGACATTATTCAATGTCTCAATGGTTTTAGAAATAAGGTCAGACTTGGGAGACTCTCAAGTGCATCATTATGACACATACTTGACCTTAAGGTATATACTTCAACTGAAGAATGATTGATGGCTACACAAGGAGATAACTTAAATAAAATATATAAATATCTTCAGTAAGAATCCTCTGAAGAGAGGTCGATCTATAGGAAGTCTTTTGTCGTAATATATTCCGGTGAGAGATAAATCAGTGTTTACAAACGATGGACTGGTTAGGCTTGGATTCTTGAATGGAATAGTAACTATCCCAGTGGATTAACTAAAATGTATAGAGAGAAGAGGCCAATAGTGCCTGTCACTGTCACCCCAATGTATTGATTTTGACGGACTCTATGATGTATTTTGTCGTCAATATTTGGATCATCAGTTTCCAAAGTTGTTTCGTATTGTTTTGATCCCCAGTCTCACCTTTGTTTGTTTTAAATTTTAGACTATGAACAAAAAGAGAAACGTATACTTCTGACAAAGGTCCACGTCAAAAAACCGATTACCTAGATTATATCGATGTGAATGTCAAGGTATTACTCGGTACAGAAGGAAACACCTTGGGAGGTAC
This sequence comes from Cheilosia soror, assembly GCA_949372485.1. NCBI lineage: Eukaryota > Metazoa > Arthropoda > Insecta > Diptera > Syrphidae > Cheilosia > Cheilosia soror. The sequence goes on from OX443564.1 coordinate 5,205,414, forward strand.
TTTTTCGACAATTTGGAGGAGGTTATGGTTTCACAAACAAAATTGAAACACTTTTTAGGTTTTGTAGGGATATTAACTCCTTGGTTCTCCAGGGATGGCGATGGGCCCAATATATGGTGCCTTGTCCATTGTGATGAACTCACGCCCTATTCAACCTAACCTAACCTTACATACATCTACGTACCATTGTAAAATACTGAATTAGAAAAGAAGCTGTGCCAGAAAATGCTTAAGACGGTATCTCAGAAGGTCTAACATCGGCATATTGGTTACTCTCAGACTATGGTTTATGGCCGGCTTCTAGTAGGCCTTCACTAAAATCAATTTTTTACCAGCTCGAACTATAATCAATCGGTAGTTGACGTTGATTTTCCTGTAGAATCCATGGAGCCGTAGACGTTTTTGATATTGAACTTTTGACTATAGCTGAAAAGAGCATACGGAGGATTTGTTGAAGTTTATGCTTTAAAAGATTCTTATGCACAGTCACCTTAAGTTCACACAAGAGGGTTTTTCAACTCAACTGACGTTCATCAGCGCCAGCGGTGACGCAGTCGAAAAGTGATTAAACTGCTAGGTTCCACATTTCACTTTCACTCAAAATGAAATCGGAAATGAATTGAAATTGAGACAAATTGAATTGAAATTGAAATTGAATTGAAATTGAATTGAAATTGAATTGAAATTGAATTGAAATGAAATTGAATTGAAATTGAATTGAAATGAAATTGAATTGAAATTGAATTGAATTGAAATTAAATTGAAATTGAGACAAAGTGAAATTGTGTTTTCGAAAAAATTTCAGAGTTTTCGAATCGCTCGAAATGCAGAACACTGAAAACGAATTCACTCGATTTGCAATTTCGATTTCACTCGATTTTTGGAACCTAGCTGAAAGTGTATTTTTGCCCTGTCTTGAAGTCTTCGATTAATAGGTTAGCAAACTAACCACTGCACATTTTCCCAATAAAAATTCAACTTTTCAAACTTTGAGTTGGACAAAATTTTCAAGTTCCTCTGTCCGTTTGAGAGGTTTCACTGAAGAATTTTCTACTTGGTACATTTTAAAGCCGGTTTCGAAGACAAAGTTTCCTCTGTCTACCTGTTTAATTTTTGTACAGCTGGTGTCTCGCAGTCTCGTGTTAAATCAGTGTCAGGTATAGTCTCAGTATCCTAACCGATTTATGAACTTAAATCGAATCGTATGTTGTGCACTTTTCCTTTAATCTTTCCGTCTCATTGGACAACTGTATATTAATTACACTCTTTCGAAAAGGGTATTCCTTGTCGAAACAATAAATACTGTCGGCTTATCGGAGAAAAGGATATATTGGTCATTCGCATCCACTTTATTGTTAATCGGATTCGTTCTCTTTGTATTGTATTTTTGGTCCAACGAACCGCATTACATCGAAATGAATAATTAATTCTTCTTTACCTTCTCAGTGTGTCGTCAGTATTCAGGCTGTCGACTGTGTTTGTCTGTTGTCATCATACACATAGTGGTTAATTGACAGAGAATAATGTCCTGAAAGGTATATAATCATGGTCCAGCTTGTCGCTTGCTTATGTATATACGAATTCTTGAAGCACTCAACGTTTTACGTGGATATTGATTTAACGCATTATTTGTGCATTGCCATGATACCTACTTGTACTCAGATCTGAGAATCAATACAGATGAACATTTTTTTATTAAGTAATCCAAAAGAAGGACACGATAAGGAGCTACGCACAGGGATATAAGGAAATCTGTCCATTTTTAGCAACAGCAAGGTACCTACTTAAGAAATTCATATAAAAAAAAATCATCTAAAAAAGAGCATGACCTGGACCTGGACAACTGAGGTACACAGGGTTGTATAGGAAGAAAGGCTGCAGTGTATTCTTGACTTAAACAAATTGCGTACCACACCTCTACCCACATGTGGAAATTTATGTACCTGATTAACTTATGTCGGTGATAACTTAGACCCGGTGGCGGAAGATCGACAGCTTGAACACGACCTTTGTATTGAACATTTGCAAAAACTTGCATTTCCCGAATGTATAGCCTTTTATTTTCACTGGTTCTTGTAAGTACATAATTTGGCTGGTAGTTTGGTACAAAAATTGGTAAAAAATTTGAAAAAAAAAAAAAAATTTTTTAAATTGTCTTATCTTAAGTAAGGCGAACAAAACTTCGTAGGTATCGATGAATAAGATTGGGTAAGAGTTTTAATACAAATTCTAAATGACTCCTCAATACGAACAACCTCCGGTAATGAAAAAGCCTTCAAACTAAGTTTTTTGAGTTAGGTACGAAAAAATTCTCGAAAAATAATTATCTATATTGTCTAAAACAAAGACCCAATTGAGAATACTAATTCTATAGGCTATTGTGTCTCTGGGTAGCAGATAGGTCATTGTACCGGCCGGTGCCCCGTTTAAAAATAAAAGTGTCAGTTTCAGTTGCGTTTTAAGTCCCGTGAGCCGTTGCGTCCTTTTCTGGACGCTGGTATGGAGGCTTAAGTTTTAATGATTTAACAGGCTGTCTTGATGAACAAACGACATAAGAACTGCACTGAACTCTCAATTAGAGTGCTTAATAAGTTTGGAGAGCTTATCTATCTCCTCCTTCTTCTCCTATACTCCTATCCACAAATCACCCTTTTTCTCTCTAGCTCTTGTCCTATACGATTTTCCATTGGGCTGTACGAAGGTGTAATACGACCCGTACCGATAGTCAGCCTGGTTGAGGGTCCAGTTTTAAAAAAACCACAGCCGTAAACGGAGTATCCGGATATCTGGCACCCTCCGAATTAGGCAGCCTTATCTACATATTTCGGACCTCAATGTAGATAGATGGAGCTTCCTTTCTCAGCCACTCGTGGAAAAAGGGGGGTCAAAATTTGTATTGAAAAATTTGTATTTTGTATCCGATTGACTTAAAACTCGGTTTGTGTACTTTATTATTAGAAACGAAGATAGTTAATTTTCCGATTTTGGAAATTTTGCTTGGGGCCCGACAAGCCCCCTTTTAAGGGGCCCTTTTCATAACTCACGAACCGTTCGTCGTATCAATTTGAAACTTTGTAATGCATATAATCACTTCATCCAACTTAAGCGTGTCGTACTCCTATGCCAACACTGATCCAACGAGATGTTGTGACAGAAATGAATTCTACTCGTATTGGGAGGTAACTTTCCCCAAAAGCAAGTATGTAAATTAACTTTAGTAACTCCCATAATATCCACAACTCGTTAAATGCAATTAGGTTAAATGTTATCCTATTTTTATTTCATTAGAAAACGAGGTTAAAAATATCTATCAAAGTGACGAATCAAGCGTTATTATTATAAAAGCATCGTTTCTAATATTAAAGGTCAGATCCATTAAATTGCATTTTATCGATTTACGGCACATACCATCATATACGATATACTGGATGTTTCCAATTTACCTTCCAGCTATACTATGTGTTTAGTTGCGCTCACCATTAATTAATAATTTCCATAGTGCTTGGCATTTAATAATATTATGTACACAAATGCCTGGCAGGCACTCAAAAGATAAATTTCCATATTGAAGTGCTTTATCGATATCGATTACTGGAGAATAGTGTGTTTCCAACCAAATTGATATTTTCATTTTGATATACCCTTATAGTCGTGGACTTGTGGTACAATAATAATCGGGTGTAATTATTTTAACTTTATTAGGTTTTCCTTGAACAAATTGTGTACAGAGGGAGAAAGACGGTTTTTTTTTTTTTAGATTATAGTAGGATGACAGTTGACAAGATGGTGAAAGCTCAAGTCAAATTTGCGGTTGCCCGCAGTTGTTGTGGTAAAGGACGAATGACATTGGTTTCCCCTTAGGGGTGCCCATAAAATCTAAAGCTAAACTCCTCAATTGACAGCTCTATGGCAAATGACAATGCACTTTAATACGTTAACATAATGCAACTTCAAAATGGAAATATCGAACATGAATACCCAAACAGGGAGCCTGGATGTCAGAAAACTTTGTCACTACCTCAGAGATAGCAATTCAAACAAACAATTTGACAATAAAATGGAGAATCCATTTTGTTTTACAATGCAGCATTTTTCAATTTTCAAGCTGCAGTTCAATATATAACATCTGAGTATCAAGTTGGTGTCAAAAATTGGCACGATTTCGGGCATCATGTGCGTAACAGCCAGACAACTTGTGCTTGCGTTTGTTTTTCTTCCTCGCGTATCTGGGCCAAGTTCTATATAAATTATTTACCATTCTCCGCTTGACTTCTAAGCTCATGGCAACTTTATTTTGTTCCTGTTTACCATCTTTCTTCTTTGAATATTTTATACAGTAGCTTTAAAAGGAGATAGCCAGAGGAAAAGCAAAAAAAAAAATACTTTGTATCGCCTGGAGGAACAAAGAGCTCTACTAGGATACGATAATTTTTGCTTAATACTGAAACAAATGGTCAGAGAAGAAGTGACATTTTATGTGGTTGCATTGTGGTAATAAATTTTCCAAGAAGACTTACGGTATTTAAACGTTGAATTACGTCCGGTAGCTAATTGAATTATGATAATGGGTCAACAGAAGGAAGTTAAGCGCAATGAAGTGAACATATGGTTGAGTCACCACCAAAGGATGAAGAGTGGATAATTTGTTATGCCTATTCAATCTATATACCTGTAGGAATAGAGAGTGGATGTTGTTGTGTTCTTATACTGTATGTTGAAGGAAGACCGATGTGATGACGTTTCAGCATGACTTCAATTAGGTATCTATGACTGCTGATGTGGGGTCACTATACCGAAAAGGTACTTCCCTTTGGTAGGACATAGTGTCAAAGGATTTCGAATAATTTAATCCCTCCAGACCAACATTGAAGTAGTTCCTTTTATACATACAGTATGACAGTATGAAATTACACCCTAGGAACAATATGACCGCCTACTGTGCAGGGAAATTGCTCGTTGCAAATAGATTAGGCATGCAATCAAGTTGTAAATAACTTGATTGTGACCTGAAATGTAACCGCACCTTCTATGGAGTACATCATAAAAGTGTTTAAATGATGAATGGATTTTATATGGTAATTGAGCCAAATGGGGCCTAAACTGATTTATTGCGAATAAAAAAGAAGTACTCCAGTTTCCGATGGCATACCATGCATTGTTGTGATTTATTTCGATTAACATAATCAAATCTATTTGAGTACAGATTGGATATTGAATTAAGTTGCAGTTGTATACCTACAGGAATCGTCCATTTGTTGGTAACTGATTTTTTTATGTTCATCTGGAATGGAAACTTTATGCAAACCGAAATCTACATTTCTTGAAAACCCTATATACATTGAACTCTCTCATATGCGGACACTGATGGTACCACAAAATTTGTCCGGTTATAAGAGGGTGTCCGCTTATGAGAGGTGTCCGTAAGGAGGGAGTAGATACGCTTCGGTCTTGTTACAGAAGTACCTAGTGTGATTTGCTGAGCTTTCGTAAAAAAATGTTCCCCATACAAACTGAATCTTCCTTTTCCCATTGCAAATAACTTGGGCTCTAAGCAAAATTTTCAAAATCGGGTTACTCTATTTCTTAAGGTGGGTTTCCACATGTCGGTTGATTGACAAAGTTTGACAGCCCTCGCGTTTATGTCATTGAACGACACCAACGTCAGTTCATTTTCACTTATGCCAATTATTGCCAAAAAATTGTTTGTCAGTTGACTTATGAAATCGATGCCAATTAAATTTTCTCTGTCAATTATAGACAAAGTGACATTTTGTTTGACAATTCAGCTATTTCCACTTGTCCAGTGGTTTCAGTTATTGACAAACGCTGTTAGTCAATTCATTGACAAACGCTGTTAGCCAATTCATTGACAAGCAATTTTTCGCTATTTCCACTTGCCAATTTTATAATTGGCATAAAAATACGTCAATTGTCAATTTCAAATCGACAAGTGGAAACCCAGCATTATTATAGAGTAGCTAAAAAAAAAAACGAATTTAAAGTCGATCAGATGAAAAATAAGAATTTTTCCATACAAACTTTGACCCCCCTTTTGCCCCTTTCGGGAGTTCGAATTTCCCCAAATCGCTTCTAAGTGCTCACTTTGGCTTTTCAATCTTTTCTTTCATAAAAGGAAATTTGTTTTAAAACTCTTACCATTTGGGCTGCACATTGTTCACCAATCAGTCAGGATAAACTATTTTATATGTGAGATGTAGGTCCTTTTATCGGCGCCTTAAATGTACAGGTCTTCGTCAAACAAGGGACTTAAGACTATCACTAGATAACGAGAAACTAAGGAATAACTTTAAAATCCCTACAATTGGTACTATTTTGAAAGGTATAAAATGGAAATATCTTCAGTAAGACAACGTTTTTGAACCAGGAGCATGAGGCCTAATGACTTGGAAACTGCTGTGGTTTCTTACCACTTAAGTTCCATTAGTTGAATTAATGAACCACTAAATGTCCTACATAGTAATGTAATGACTAGTGACACTATGAGCAATTAAACTGTCCTTTGGCATTTCTAAATTTGTTATTAGCTGACAATTAAGTACTACCAGCTTTCAGTATTAAGAACTTGTGACGAAGCTTGGCTAATGACCAATGGAACACTTTTGGCCCACAGTCCAGTTTTGTTTTTAATTGGTGGGTAATAAAATCGGACCTACGAACTAGGTTACACATGGAACTCACTCTCACCCAATAACTCCCACAAAATTTGGGATTTAGTTCATTTGAACTTAACTCAACGATTTTCAGAAATTAAGACCCAATTCTAGAATGAACTAAGTCCCATTAAGAGAATTGGTTATATGCAAAGTTTCACATGGATTTAAAGACATTTTACATAATATCCAACCTCGCACCTACTTCAAATCCAATAGTCACTCTAGGCAGGCGGGTTGAAGGGGGGCAGCATGCAATTAGCCCCTTGATACTATTTACATTTTTTTTTAGAATAGAAGACAATTTTTTTTAAATATTTCAGAACCCTAGGTACCTACTATTTTTGTTAAACAAAATTCTGCACTACCCTAATAAGCATGAAGTTCCCTTAAAAAAAATTTTAATGCAACCCAAACAAACAAAAGGCAATGGAATTGTGAAAATTAAATTGTTAAACTTTTGTTTTTTTTTTTTTTTGTTTTTATTTGAATAATAAAAGTTCTGAAAAGAAAGTATTCAAAACTCAAATTCAAAAATATGTTTAGAGGCATCCAAAATCAAATATTTATACGTATATTTTCGAAGGTTTACGATTAGTTCTGATAAGAGGTCTGGAATGTCCCCGAGGAACTAAACAAAAATTCAGTCTATGAAAATTCCTTATGAACTAATCTTCTTAACTGAGATTTAAAAATTATGCAGTCTAATGAAAAGTTACGTTCGAATTTTTTGTTGACGTTCCATACTTAAAAAGTTAAAGTTTTCTTTTGGTTCTAATTTCTAGTTTTTGTTTTAGGCTTAGACGATTTTTTTTTATAAAGTTTTTTCAAACAGTTTGTCAGAATTGTCTAGAACTCTTGTCAGAATTCAGAATTCCTGAGAACTTGGAACAACACATTTTTTAAACTTTCTTTACAATTTAAAATCTTGGAAAACTTACAAAATATTTACTGACTTAGGGCCTCAACCAGCCTAAATTGTACAAGTTCTATTTGTCAGCGTCAACAAATTTTTAAACTTTCTTTACAATTTAAAATCTTGGAAAACTTAGAAATATTTACTGACTTAGGTGGGGGTACAATCTGAGGTGAACCAGGGCCTCAACCAGTACGCCTCTTTGGTTAACTGCTTAAAGTTGCTTGCAGTCCAATTTGTACAAGTTCTGTTTGTCCGCGAGGTCTTCCTCTACTGCATTTTCCCTCTGGGTTATCCTCGAAGAATCTACGGACCAGAGGCTGGTAAACATTCGCTCTAAATGTCCTACCTATCCTAGATGACTGAATCGCACTTTTGTGACCGACGTCACTGTAAAACTCGCAGAGCTTTATTCTCCTAAGCTCAACGTAAACGAATTTTGCTTTCAAAACGACGAATTATATTTTAGTCCGCCTTCACTAATTTCAGTGCATCTGCGCTATAAAAAAGCAGGACTGGGATGATGAGTGTCTTATTTAGATTTCCATTTGTGTTTCTTGATAAAGTCCAACTGCCTTTGATAAGCTTGTAGGAAATAGGTTAGAGACTACCTTAGAAAAAGATCAGAAAGATTGAAAGTTGATGATATAAGGAGCGATAACATGATTCTTAACTTAGGGTTACTTCAAGGTTCTATTATAGGTCCGATTCTCTTTCTTGTCTAAATAAACTCGCTTTTAAGACTTAACCTTCTAGGTTTTTCAACTTATAGCTGCTTTTGTAGATGATTTAGATTGCGTATATGATTTGGTCAGTCGCCTTGAGCTGGTTTCCGACATATATTGGAATTTTAGCCTTTTAAAAATTTGGTTTTATAGACGGAACTATTTATTGGTCTTGATTATGACGTAAGTCACATGTAAGAGTCAAAGATTCAACTGTCGCTCTGGTTCTTCTTCTTCTCCTACTTCTTCAAATACTCTCAACATTTTGAGCTTCTTTTATTTTAAAAATATCGTAACTAGTCGCAAAAGTCATCACTCTATCGGAAGATGCTATAATTTTTGTAAATGGGTCAACAACAAATGCATTATAGCTATACTTCTAAAGAAGGTGGAATAGCTCATTGTTTAATTTTTTTTTTGCGGAATAATTCGTCGGTGTTGACACAGGGTGAACTTCGGGGCAGATTTCCCGGCCGTTCGATAACCAACTGGGCAACGGCAAACATTACGACGTTTAGCCTAAAAGAGTGTGGGACAAAACGAGATGCTGGCAAGTCTGGTCAGCCCCGAAACAGCCTTTTTGAAGATGTCGCATCGGACCTCGGAGCATCGATCAGACAAAGTGCCACGCAATTGGGCATCAATCGACGGTCTTTACAGAGCATTTTGCTAAAAGACTTCAGACTATAAGACGCTTTCTTACAAAGTGGACAGTGCATCAGCTGTTAGCTGTTAAGACGCAACCGAAATTCTGAGGGCTACATTTCCAGGTCTTCTAATATAATCTCTTGTTTTGACGATTTGCACTGCCCGGCACGATCGCCTTATTTAACCGTTCCAAACTTTTTCTATAAGTTTTTTTGAAGTCACGCACGAGTCGATGATCACAAGCCTCTGACTCTTAAAGCTCTTAAAAGGAATTTCCGTTAAGAATCCGAGAACCTATCGCCGAAAGTTCTGACAAGAGTGATAGAAAATGCCATAAATCGGCCCCGAATTGGCCGACTTGGAAAAGTATGTACGTACGACATCAAATAAAAATATTCCAAAAGCAGTGCCAACGTTTTTTATTCATAAAAAAAAAATTACAGTCAAAGAACTTTGACAACTTTTACGCCAAATTCTATAAACAACATTAGCTATCTATTTAATTAAAATTTTTTCAAAACTTTCTATGATTTTTAAAATTTTAAATAACAAATGTATCTATAAATATCTTTTCCAACATACATCTATCCATATTTACCTAAAGCTATTTTCGCACACCCTATATTTAGGGTCTATGTAAATTATATGCAAAGTTGACTCAACAAAACGCAATTAACAATTTGTCTTATTAAAACCATTAATGAATTCCTTTGTAAATCATTCAGTGAGAAGTTTTCTATAGCATGCCAAAGGCAACAGGAACAGATACCTTTAAACTATAAAGTACCCACAACAACGGTTAAAGACTGAAGTCGTACACTGTGAACGTACCTACTAGGAACTATATAGGTATAACATTATTGACGTCATCTAAAACGTCTGTTTAAATAGAACGAATTCAGTCGCTCATTAGGACTATACATTCGCACTAAAACCAAACCAAGAATGAGGTTTTACAAAGCCAAACCAGGACCTGAATAACTACCTATATTAACATTTCTTAGAAACAATTTATAGGTTCTCTTTTGTTGCCGTCTGCTGCTTCTGTTCTCGTTCCTCGTAAATGGCTTTAATTATTGTCCCACTGTGCTGAATTCAGTAGTCATTTCGTCTTATTACCATCGTTATCTCTTTGTCGTATGTGTGTAGAGAGTCATTTATATTATGTAGGTTCTATCTTATAAATTAGAAAGATTTATGTTCGGACTATCTATGCGAGAGGGTTGTAGTGTAGTTGTCGTCATCGTTTTCCTTAAAATAGAAGACAATTCCGTATTGACTTAGTCAAAATGAAAATGGAATTCTATAAATATATGCAGGAAAATATTTACTATGTCCTCCTTAAATGGGGCGTAATTATATTGCTCACATAGATACTGTCATGTATCCTTGAGGAAGTTTGTTACAAGAGTACATTTTATACCATGTCATGAGGTGTTTAATGGGAATTTTAGTTAATCTTCTCCAGCAGCAACCACCAAGGCCCAATCCAACTCACATCTGTAGGATGTTGCAACATTTTGACACATCCATATGGACATTTATTGATAATACAAACACTGGACGGAGGCTTTTATGGAAACAATCCCCTTTGGCAATACTGAAGGGGAGGGGGATTGTATTTTAAAGAAAATATGGCTTCATAAAAGTTTATAGGACTACAAAGGTTTCTAGTTTAGACAGACGTCTCTTTTGTTTGCCATCACAATGTCTTTAAGTTTAATTCGTCACTCTCGTAGTACTATTGTTATGCTTTTTTAGGTTATTGTACTCGCACCCATACAAATCACTGATTTTTCTACATAGAGATGTTCATCTAAACGTATGTATAATGGGTGGGCCATCTAGTGGTTTCTTTTTAAATCATAGGTTATTTTGACACTGACAGCTGTTTCGCGCTCGAAATCTTGACAGAAAGTCAGTATCATATCTCCGCGGAACGAAATGAGTAGCTTTACGTTTGAAGAACGTTGGGAAATATTGAAAACTTATTTCTAAAGTGAGTGCTGTGTAGCCCAAACAGTGCGTTTTTTGAAAAGAAGTTTTAGCCGAAATGAAGAACTCACCGCGCCTTCTGTATGCAAGTATGTGCAAAAAGTTCCTCAGACTGGTATGGTAGTGGACAACACTCATGGTCCCCGTCGTCATACGATGCCAATGCATCCATAGAGAGTGACAATTTGGCGCGGACCAATTTTTTTTTTAATAAAATTGAAGGCATGGATTTGGATGACCTCTAGTTCATGCAGGATAGAGCGCTATGCCACACAGCCCATGCCACAATCGATCTTTAGCGCACCAAATTCCCCAATTGTGTTATCAGCCGTTTTGGCGATGTCAATTGGCCGTCTCGGAACTGCGATTTGACCCCTTTGGACTTTTTTTTTTGGGAACCATGAAGGACCAACGTTGTTCCAACAATCTGGAAACGATTCAAGTACTTAAGGCCAATATGATCCAAGCAATCCGTGAGCTACGCCCGTAACCATCAACAAGGTCTTGGAAAATTTGAGTGACAGAACGCGCTACTGCGAAGCCAGCCGAGGCAGCCACTTGAACGACGTTGTATTTCATAATTAATGGGAATGTTGGCTCTTACTAAAGAGGCCATAATAAGTGAAAAAATTTAATTTTGTTCATTTTATTGAATTTTTAAAAAGAAACTTGGAATTGGCCCGCCCTTAAAAAAAATCATGAAATTGTAAAAGTTTGAGGTATTTCTTTCAAGTTTTTAAATGTCTGAAGGACTGAAGAACACGTGGACGGTGCACCGATTATGCAGCCTACAAAATGAGCATAGAGAAAAAAAGGTTTAGCAAAAGGTGTAAGTTTCGTCATAGTTTCAATTTCCATCGTCCTGTCGCCAAAAGTAGTTTTAAAGGAAGTCCACAAGTCCATCTGACAGTCAAATAATTACCATGATTCAGATAGACTATATACCAAATAAAGAAGGACCAATTTTAAATATTTGCACCTCCCACTCAAAGACAACTTTCCGAACCTCGTCTTCTTATCGACTGCCTTGGAGGGATTATTTACAAGAAAACCTAACCGACGCGTCGCACATAAATCAACAAGAAGAAAACTTTCCGATCAAGGACTCTCTTTCTCTCTCTACAGAAAAAAAAACAAAAATTTCAACAGAGAAATAAAATAGAATAACGAATTGGAAAGTATGTGTCCCACAAACTTTGCAAATCCCATCAAATGACGTTACACGGATGTATTGCTAGGTTCGGCAATCCCATTGGGGATTGAAGTACCGTCAAAGGAGCTCAAAGCGATTGACGTTCCAAAGCCAATAAGAAATTTATTGCGGGACTACTTTTGTTAGCGACTATGTAAGAAGAAAAGGATCCAAATTTGAAACTTTAGACAGTTCATGAGAAAGAAAAGCGATCCCTTTTTCCAAAGAATGAGTAGATAAATAGAGCTGGATAGGAGAGGTTGTTTGGATATCAATATAATGTCATCGTCCATAAGTTTGATGGAATTTCTTTAGAAAGGTCAGAAGGTTTTTAGCAATACATTTTCGGGGAATTATTACATGTCGCATCTGATCAGATTAGTGTTGAAGCAGCAGACCACATGAGCAGATGAGAAGAAAGAAATTATGTACCAAAAAAGGTTTTTTTTTTTGTATTTTAGGTAGGTAGGAATAGGTAGGTATACCTCGTTTACGTTCAGATGTTAAATACGCAATCCGACATTTTTCCCTTCACATTATTCAAGAGTTGCACCAAAAACATATAATGTACCTCAGAGGCCTTCAATTCCTAACATTAAATTATCCTCAGAGTTAAACATATTCAAGAGTCTGATAATGTTGACAGTGCGGACCCCAATTCACTTTAAAGAACATATTTACATGACTTGTTTGTTTCTTTTTACCCAGAAAGTGTCAATTCATCGCAAGAAGTGTATCTATTTATAAGAGCTAACTCTAAACGGGGGCATATTTTTTATGAAATGCGCACCTCAATCGATCTGGCGCTATGGTGTAGTTCCCAATTTCGTTCGCATTTTAAATTTCCGCTATCGAAATTAAATTTACGGTCGAAACACCCTTACCGAGTATCGTATACATATTCAGCTATAGTACCTTATATATGCGTGTTAGTGGGTGATGCGGGTGTTGCTACTGTAACATAAGGTTACACTAAATTATTCGAATGTTGAACCCAAAAATGTAAGCTCGTGGCATATTAGATAGTATTGTTTATTTAGGCATCTGATGGATATCCAGGAGTATTGGTTTGTATATATAGCAAGGAAGCAACAATGTGTGAACCATGACACGTGGCATACGCACCTGTGAAAATAGGACCCGGAATAAATTAAAATATGATTAGTAAAGCGTTTTTCCTGAATTTATTTAATTTAGTTGGTTTAATTGTTAAATATGTAGATTGGTAATAGAAAGTATTAAAAGTTTCTTTAGCTATTAGATCTGTTTGCTTGGCGTCGTATAGGAGAACGAAGTGTTAAAGGAGTAAAATTTTCCAGAGCTCTTTATATAGGCAAGTTTAATTTAAACAGACTTTGTTAAGATTGCGAATATTCTGACCACCATCCGACCAAGAGTGCCACTGCCATGAAACAGGTTTTCAATTTGGTCCTAGAATCAAATTGTTAGTTCCTTCACAATTCACAATGCTATTTTAAAACGCAGCAAAAAACGCTTCAACATACACGCTAGAAACGCCCTTAAAATGCTCAAAAAAACGTCGCGAAAGACGCTCCAAATATCGCATAAAAAACGCGCAAAAATGGGAGCGTCAAAAATGCGAAAAACTTGTCTTAAAAAGCACCAAAAAACGACCCCAAAAACGAATCAAAGTTAAAAAGCGTCACAAAAACCTTCAAAAAGTTCGCCAAAAACTGGACGAAAACGCCGTAAGATTATGAACCTGTCAACATTCGAGTCAAAAAGTGAACCTAAAAACCGGCCAAAAGACAACTAACCCAACAAATTCACAAATTGTCCGAATACGAAGTTGTCAAAAGCCAGTAACAAAATATCCCTAAAAACGAGCCCAAAAAAATGTAAAAACTGATCAAAATAAGCGCCGCAAAAAACCCTTAAAAGTGTCAAAAGACCCGCCAAAAATTCTCAAAAAACGACCTAAAATTCAGAATCTATCAACATACGAACCAAAAACTGACTCTAAAAACGTGTCAAAAAGTGAAGCTAAATCCGCGCTAAAGAAAGCGAAAAATTGTTCGAAATACGCCTAAGAATCTGTCAAAAAATAATATAAAAAAACACCCTAAAATCGCGCCAAAAATAGTTAAAAAGCGCACAAAATTCGGCCTTAAAAAGGGGAAAAACCCTTGATTAAGAATCTTGTTAACATTCGAGTTAAAACACGACTCAAAAAACGTATCAAAAAATCAACCTAAAAACGCACAAAAATACGACAAAAAAAAAACTCAAAAATTGTCCGAAATACGCCTCAGAACCCGTCAAAAATCCAGTCAACCACACATCTTAAAATGCGCCAAAAAAATAGTTAAAAGCCGGCGCACAAAAAAAAAACCTTGAAAAAGCGTAAAAATCCCGCCAAAAACTGCACGAAAAATACGAAAAAACACCATAAGATTACGAACCTGTCAAAATACGAGTCAAAAACCGATTCCTAAAACATGTCAAAAAGTGAACCTAGATCCGCACTAAAAATAAAGCGAAAATTTGCCGAAAAACGACTAAGAACCTGTCAAAAGACACCCCTAAAAACGCGGCAAGTAGTTAAAAACCACTCAAAATACGCGCCGCAAAAAAAACTTAAATAGAACAACTCTACGACCTGTCACAAAGTGAGCATAAGAACACACCAAAAGACGACCCAAACAATGCCCGAAAATGCCTAAGAAACTGTCAAAGAACTAGTCAAAAACATCATAAAAACGCGACAGAAATAGCATTAAAAATACGCCCTTAAAGAAAGCATCTAAATGCCCGCCAAAAACTGCCCGAAAAATTACCCAAAAACGCCCTCAGATTAGGAATCTTAAAAAGCAGAAAAAGGAGCTCCAAAAAAACCCAAAAATTGTCCGAAAAACGTCTAAGAACCTGTCAAAAAATGAACAAAAATAACCGTCCTGAAATCGCGTCAAACATGTGGAGTTCGTAAAGGTGGGTATGGTACAAATTCGTAAAGCTCCATTACAAAGGCCTTCTAGTTATCAGAATCGAGAAATACACCGACTGGCTAGGTTAATGAGTAACATTATGTTTGAATATTTCAAATGGAGATACAGGTCTCTCTCTACCTCTACTCAGTTCGCTTAAACAAATTTCCCCGCTTCAGTTAAATATCTGGCTAGTGTTATTTTAAACCATTCATTATCCAGCCCTCACGTAATCCCTATAGAGCCCTAATTGATACAATTATTATTGAAAATTTATTTTGCACAATATTTGCCGATATTTTTCCTTTTGTCTGAAATTTAATTATTATTACTGTAGCAATATTTGTCGATAATTAGCTCTCTCGCTGTGTTGCCATTTTCATAATGGCATTGGTGTACTTTGTATACACAATTATGCGCTGTTTTAAGTGTAGGGGGTGCCGTATTAATATGATCATTTTAAAAACATTACATGACGTTATTACTTTAATGATAACTATTGTTGTTTCAGTTATATACATTCAACTGTTTGGCTATAAGCTTCAATGTCACTACTTATTTCGCATGTGTGGAACATGGAATTCCATTTACACAAAACTCCCGAGAGTCATACAGTCCACACTCTATGAGTGCAGTTTTTAAATTTCAATAAATTCATTTATAATAGGAAAGGAATTTTCCTTTTGAAGTAGCTCTAAATAAAATATTGTTGCTGCTTCTCAGAGCCAACCTAACCGCTTGACTTTTCTCATTACAAGCTACATGATGGATTCTTGTTATTCTTAAAAGTATATCTGTCTGTCTGTACTGACAGATGTTTATTTTCCTCGACCACAAAAGGCAACCACCTGCTCTCCAAGTCATGTCTCTTTAGCTCAGCATTATATTTCGATTTCCCGCAAATTATAATTCTTGGTAATACAACCTTTATGCCCTTTCCATTTTATTGTTGTGTGGCTTATGGCAACCACCTATCAAAAGTTCTATCTGTCAGTGAAGCTATCTTGAATATTTTATCTGTCGTGATTGCGAAATGTCGTCTCTTCCACTTCCTGTCATCGTTGTCTGTTATTTTGCGTTCCTGGGCCACCGCAATTTCCATCACGAATTCTGGTTTACATTATAAAATAATAAAGTAAAGCTATTCGGGCAAAAATTTAAACGAAAATGAAAACGTGAAAACGAGTTGGTGATTAAAATTTAATAATAACCCAAGGCTTATGTCGTGGTCACTCAGATGTCCTACCCTCTGTCGAATTATTGAAGACAGATTACAAGATGTGTTATGGAACTTGTCCTCAAAAGGTTGTCCGAAATCTCTCATCTAAAAATATAGAGTTTGTCCTTGATGACAATAAAGTCGATGTCGGAAGAACTGAAGTCATTGATTCATTGTCATTGTCATTGATTGGACATTGGATATTAATAAATGTTATAAATTTCAAACTTTAGCTGTCACGAGTGTCGAAAAAACGTTGAATTTGCTGTTTTATTTGGAATAATCACGCCCCTTTGACCGATCCCGATTTCAAGGCTAAAACTGCAGTAAATGTCAAGATATAGCGTAATTTTAAGATTTGAGTGTTCAGCGACATCTATCGGAAAACTTGAAAACTTTTTAAAAAGATATAATATACTGTGTAAGTTTCAGCTTAATCGACTGATTACATTTTGAAGCTTCGCCGACGAGAAAAAGCAATTTAAATTTATTTTTTGTATGGGAGGTGACACGCCCCTTTGTCAAATTTTGACCAAACTTCGAGAAAAAAAAAAACACTACTGGGTGAATACCTCAGATATATGGTCTGAAAATTACTGTTCTATAGGTAGAGTGGCTTTCGATATATACGATTTTTAGGTGATGCCACGCCCCTTTCGAAAATTTTCAACCAACTTCGCAAAGGAATTTTCAGCCGTTTATCTAGGACTGTCTTGCAATTTGTGCAGAGTTTTTCGACAATTCTGAATGTTAATTTTTTTTTGTATGGGGGGTGCCACGCCCCTTAAATTTCTCATATTCGGCTCCATAGTATTTCAAAGTAGTTAAATTCGAGTCTGGCAAAAATGGGATGATGTTTAGTTTTTATACGAAAGAACATTTTAGGAAACCCTCCGAAAAGTCGGGAAGTTGGAAAAATAGAAAATTGAGCTTTTGTATGGAATTTTGTGTGCAATTGTTTCGGAATGGCTTTTCGAATGAAAAAATAAAAAATTCCGGGAAAACGCGAAAAATTTGAATTTTTTTTTTCGACGAAATTTTGCATTTTATCGCATGTTTTGATGATTTTGGATGTAAAGGTGGAACATTCGTTTTGAAGCTTGGAAAATTTCGGATAATTGTGAAATTCATTGCGATAAGAGACGTTTTGCGTGCATTTTGAGTGGAGAAGTTAAACTTCTATCGCTTGGCAATGGCCAAATTCCCAAATTTTTGCAAGTTTAAACAAATATCCGAGATTATGACTGTCCTGAAAAAGCTTCTCAATTCAGCCGTTCGGACTCGGCATAAAATTGTAGGTCCCTTCCATTTGTTCCAAAAACTCACACAAACGAATGGTTGCGAGAAGCTAGGCCTAGGGTGTCTACCCGCCTGTTGCGCCATCTATTTATTTATTTATGTGTGATCGATCGTAATCATGTTGTGGAATCTGAATCATCCGAAATTGTGCAACGGTACGCGGTTGTCTGTCAAGAAACTGATAAACAGTGTGATTCAAGCGACGATCACCAAGGGAAAATTCAAAGGAAAGAAAGTCCTTATCCCACGAATTCCGATTAATCCAACTGATCTTCCATTCCAGTTCAAGCGGATTCTGTTCCCCGTTCGATTGGCGTTTGCAATGACAATCAACAAATCACAAGGCCAATCTTTGAAAGTTTATCTGAAGAAGACGTTAAATTGAAGACGAAGTTCTAGTAAAAGATTTAGCGTGCTTTATAAATTTTGACTCATTGCTTTTAATCTTAGGTGTCTCTAAATTGGCTTTTTTTTTGTGACCAAATACCAGCTCTCTTTTGAAAGGTTTTTGACACTAAGTCCGACTGTATCTATCCGTTCATTACCGATTTGAGAGCAGATTCCATAAGGTTGAATTTATCAATTGTGACATAAAAAAAAATTGAATGCAAATGATTTTATTAAGGCGAGGCCCAATAAGTTTTCCCTTTGAATCTGTAAAAGTGTTAACCCACTGCCATGCTCCAAAGGGACAATCAATAGATACTTTTCGAACATGTTAATTTAAAGTTTTTTTTTTTCAAAAGCCTTTACCTCCCATGAATTTTAAACTTGTCGCATTAAAAATTAGAATGCTGAGCAAACTTCTCTGGGACTTGCACATATGCCCTCTTAATTAAATAAACATTTCTGTCTGCATAAAAAAAAGTTTAAAAGTTGAAAGCGAATATCGAAGACACATCGAAGATTGATTAACCCAATTTTTTCATCTCGAGTCTGAAAACTTTTCAAACCCCATGTAGCAGACAGAAATACGTAAAGTAAGTATCCCTTCACATTGCTCATCCTCAGTGTCGAAAATTTAACTAATGACCTTAATCATGATGGATAAGGGCCACACACAAAAATATACAAATACAAAAATATAAAGAGAACATATACGAGTAATGAGCACTGTAATTAATTACTCAGTCACTTACGAAAGATATGAAAAGTATCTCCATCTGTCCTGATGATCACTGAAATAAAAATACATCCCCGATTTTCTTTCGACGACCTGATCAATTGAATGTCCTGGTGGCCTTTTACTTGAATTAAAAATGCACTTTCCATAGTTGGTATAACTTTTAGCCCTCATTCCCCAATGAATTGATGCCATTATACTTTTTCCTTTCGTTGACAGTAAGATCCCCATGGGAGGGAGAGGTATCTAAGGAAAAAAAAAAAACCATCCCAACCCCTAGTTGGCATAAAGTTATCTGCAAAGAAATTTCAATCCCTTTTCGCATTCTAATGGCCCATTGTAATAGTGTAAATACTACCGACCAACCAACCGGACCGACCGATGCGATGTAGAGGTATAAATAAGAAAATCGTGACCTGCATCAAAATCTAGAGATTTAATCGAGGGAAATCTATTTTCCTTCTCCCATTCCGAGATAATGCCAACAAACGAACCGACCAATACCTATTAAACGTTCCATTTGAATACCAATGTTAGTTCGAAACTTTTGGGGACATTCAAAATTCATTCCGCCCATCATCTGTCCCAGAGGTACCTACTACCACCTATATTTGACCTTTTAATGGATTTACACATTAATAGTTGAATTGCTATATAGAGATGCCATCAACGCATACCGACAATCAAATCCTTTTTTACATATGCGAGTGTCGTTTAAATTGAATTTCTGGGATTTCTTAAACAAATGTATGCCTGCATCATTTAATAATTAACTGCTTCGGGAATTTGTTTACACACAAGTTCTCTCTCACATATTGTTTTACCCAACTTGTGTAACCAGCATTGTAAGTTCTGTCTTATGGCTGATGCTATTTGGAATGTCCTTTGCGAGCCTTGACAAATGGCAGTCATGTGAGCGTGTGTGTGAGTGTGATATGATGGATATTTGGGTGATACAAATCATGCACGAACAATGGCATGCTGCAGCAGAAAATAAGATATCCTCTTTGCTTGAGTAGGGATTTTTGGCAACCCAAAAGGATATATCTCTCAGTAACCGAATGATAGGTAATTTCAGTCAAGTGCTGCTGTTTTCAGTTTTCGAAAGGAAATTGCCTTAAGAATTTCACAAGGACGAGTGCATGCATTCGGCCATGAATTATTATAGATGTCCATCTTATCTCGGCTTTAACTTGGTATTTGTTTTGTTTTGTAATATTGTTGGAACAATGCTGGACTTTGGGGATGCTAACAAATAATAACAAGATAGGAATGGGTATATCTAACTGGGAGATGTGTTTTAAAACTATTTATTGAATTTACAATCCAAAGGACATGCACAATTGATTTATTTTTTTTTATTATACATCCAATGCTATGACCAGGGTGAGAAGCTTAGAAATTAAGAGATTGGAATTATGAATAGATCGGGTTTAGTTGGTGATGTTTTTGACTTCTGATGGGTAGATACAGGTGGAGGACAATAATTGCCACATAAATATAGGAACAACGAATGGATAGATTGTATCGTAAGATGATTTATTTATTCAAAAAGTCATAAAGTCACATTTAGATAATTTACCGAGGTAATTTATTCCCTATATAAAATTTAATGAATTTTGTATTCTCTAGAAAAGGATTTCTTGATTAATAATGTCTAATGTAGTTTTTGAAAAAGAACGCTTTTGTAAATGTTTACAAAGAAAATATGTCTGATAATCTATACATATAATAAAACTGTAGGAATTTTCTTTGGCCGTTTAAAACTCGAAAACTACTGGACAGATTTCGATGAAACTTTTATTAAAATGTTCCTTAGGACTGTGAGACTGCTATAGGCTATGCCGTTTACAGCCACGTCCTTGGGAACAGTGTTTAGTCAAAATGTATTTTTTGAAGTGAAAATATAATACGTACACAACACACCTTGCTACAAATGGATGTTTATATGAACGGGCGGGCAAGGCGAGCACGGAGCTAGTAATAAGTAAACTTTGACATCAATCACTCTTCACACACTAAAATTTTAGGTAGGTAGTTCACCTTGAACCCAATTAGCACTAGATGTGGCATTTTGTTACCACGACTCGTGTGACCTATTTTGTGGTGATTGTTAAGGATGTGGTCTGGTCGATGCCTATAACTAACCTGTAGAATTGAGAAAACGGATAAGATCCTGTATCCCTTTGCCCGAAATGTCGCCAAAGGTCGTCAAAGAATGGTTGGTTCAGTGCGACATTTGTAGAGGAAGTGAGAAAGAGAGTTTCTTTTTCATTTGTATTACCGCAAAGAGGGCTGTATGGGATACCTAGTTTAGCCGCATGGTCTCCAATTGGCCAATGCCCCGTAGTTATTGCCGTGATTCTGGCGATATCTGGGCGGGTTCTGTTTAGTAGGTTATTTGTTATATTTTGATTGTCATATCTTCCTTGATATGACACAGTTTGTCCACCCCGATCATGGCTTTCTGCAGAAAACGCGAATGTATTTGTTCCTTAACCGCTCCTAGCGGAATGTGGACCCTCGAGCCAGGCGTGTATTGCTGAGCCCTTCTTGGCCAGCTTATCCGCGCACTCATTGCCTGTTATGTCACTATGCCATGGAACCCAGAGAACTGTGACCCCAAACGCTCGCTCAGAAAGGTAAGCTCGTTCCGGCACTCCTGCACCAGTTTGGAGGATATGATGTCCAAGTCGATGGCTTTGATGGCGGCTTGGCTATCTATAACGATAGAAATGCTTTGTTTGTGCGTTGTGTCTCGGATGGCCAGTAATTCCGCCTGGAAGCCGTTGGCAAAATCCGGTAAGCGGACGAGTAGACACCGGCCCCCACACTACACCTCATCTTAGATCCGTCGGTGTATATGACCTAACCGTGTCGAAGACCTTCACTACTTCGTCCCTCTTCCACTGAGACCCTTCTTGGGAAATCGACGTGGAAGCCTTTCGTGAAGTTTAATTTTGGGTGTTATGTAGTCGGTTGGAGACGTGACCATGTTCAGGATGGCCATACAAAATTTTAAGAATGTAATTATTTTCAATCATATTACATAGCAAAAACTCGAAAACGGCTGCACCGATTTGAATGATTCTTCCTTTCATTTGTTCGTCTTGAATCAAGGGTGATTTAGAAAAAAAGAAAATTCGCAAAACCACAAACGAGAACCCGAAATATTGAAAATATCAACATTTCCATTTTGTATGGGAATATACACCAGACACCACAAATGACCGCAAAACTCGAAACCCACCGAACTAATTGCGCTCAAATTTTATGAAAGTCTTGGCTCAAAGGAGTTTCTGTAAGGTTTGGTGAAAATTGTACAAAGGGGCGTGGTAAATCCCATACAAAAAAAAAAAAACTTGAAAATCTTATTTCTCGGAAACCACGGAAAAGACTGAGCTCGAATTTTGAGAAAATCTTTGTTATTGCCCAAAGGTGTTCTGGAATTTTGGTCAACATTAGGCTTTTCTTCGACATTCATCGGAAATTTTATTCTGTGTTCTATGATCGATTAGAAAGAGACGAAAATCTCTTGTAAAATGGAAAACGAAACGAAAAAAGTTAAATCGAAGAAATACGAAGAAGGTACATAAACAGGCCAAAACAAGGTTTTGCTACTGAAACTGGAGCCTGGCTAATACAAAGTCAGTAAAAGCATCATTCCATAGCAGATGTGAAAAAAGTTTCTAAATATGTGGGAGTCCTTATCGTAGGACTGTTTTACGGCGACAGAATTGAAAGTCTCACTGTCAGTTCGTATTTCATTTCTATGATCTAGGACCAGATGATTTTGTACAAGTGTACGACGAGGCAGCACAATTCTAGGATTTACCTGTATGAAAATTTTGTTTACAATCAATCTGCCGGCCTATGGTAGCAATAATGGTATATCCCTATTACCATGATCCTGAACGGTATACGATACATAATTATACAGTAAGTTGAATAGAATTGAGAAGGGAAAATACCTTCTAAAACATTACCTCTGCCGACGATGCTGCTTCAAAGAGCCTAACGCATACCGGCAAGGGCGTAGCGAGGGTTCGAGCCTTGTGGGAGTTCACATTCATTTAAATGCCGACGTATTTCAGGAACTTGCCGACTGTATAGAAATCATGAAAATCGGCCTAGCGGCTATCAAGTTATATCTAACGTCATCGAATTTCACCCCATAGAATATGTTTTTTGTATGGGGGGTCCCACGCCCCCTTTGTCCAATTTTGACCAACACAGGAAATATCCCAGGCCAATACCTAAGGTCACCTGTAAATTTGAGCTCAATCGATTCGGTGGTCTTCGGGATATAAAATTTTGATTGTTTTTGTTTGTATGCGATAAAGGAATACACGGCCAATACCTAAAGCACTATCTACAAACGAACGAATATTCGCAAGTTTTGACAGTCCGATCATATGAACACTTTTCTAGGTCGCGGCAGTTCGCCAATTTCAGCCATCGGAGTGTACCTATTAAGAAAACAAGTTTATAAACAGTTTAAATACGGAATTTCGTTTTACAAACTTTTTGCTGCGAACAAAAACACCCTTGCCGCGAATTGTCAAAGTCAAAGTTCGCAATCCACCAATCCATCAATAAGCCGAGTTCCACAAACTAGCAAATAACATATTCCTTCGAATTTAACCTCAAATTAGATATGCCGCCCGTTCTTTTTAAAATCGAATCGACTCGCTAAATTTTAAGGATTTCAGTCGGCATATTCACCGATGCCGACTGTTGAATCTAAAAAAATCGAATCGACTCTCTAAATTTTAAGGATTTCAGACGGCATATTCACCGGTGCCGACCGTCCTTTTTAAAATCGAATCGAAACTAGCTAAATTTTAAGGAGTTCATGTGGAACCTTTGAAAATGCCGACTTGTAGGTTTACATTTTTTACAGTTTAATGAAAATCCAAACCTAAGACCTAATTTTTGAAAATTGCTAGTTGATTTGCCGTCTCTTGAACAGCCTAATGAAAATCCAAGCTCACTTCTTCTATTTGAATATTTTGTTCAGACCTAATTTTTGAAAATTGCTCGTTGATTTGCCGACTCTACGCCCCTGCGTACTGGCCTTAAAGCCTATAACCAGTTAATAGACTTTCGAGAACCTTTGATATCCTGAGCTGCGTAGGCTCTTATTATTTTAGAACCTTCATCTCTTCCTTTATCTATTTAAAGAGGGCATACCTCTGGGGAAATAAGTCTTCTATAAGAATGAACAATTCTTTAAATCAAACGAATTCACAAAGGTACCTTATATACTGGCCGGGTCTTCACTTTAAGCTAGCCTTTAAATCGCTCGAATGAAAATGACATGTCTTGTTTTGGTATAGTAGAAACTGAGGGCCAAAAGAAACTAATAAGTGTCTTCAAGCCGCACCAACCTCCAAAATACGGAACCCTCTCTTCGCGATTACTACATAGATTGATCGCTGCATCAACGACGTTGTCATTGCGTTCATCAAAGCCACAAACCAGTAAGAATAGACCGTCGACTCCTCCCACATAACGAACTTTGCCTACAAGCTGCCGGCGAGACCAGGGTTTTTCATGTATTGGTGTTTGTGATCAAAGCTATATAGATCCAATTGCCAAGATGATCTACTTGTAACATAGTTCACCTTAACCTGCTCTTGAATGCTGAAGAAGACAAATGAAGAAATCTTTGGATATTGTTTGAGGAATTTTTGGGTCTTGTTTGTGTTGACGGACTTTGGACGCAGAGATCTAACAGCAAAGTCTACGACCTCATGACAAAAAAAAACCGTCTAAGACGAATACAACATGTAGACCAAATGCTCATCAATTCTCCGACCGGAAAAGTCTTCGATTTCAAGTCAATGTACTGCATACATCAAACTATATCTATGACAGTAATCTGACTTACCAAAGAGTCGCCTCTGCTTTCATTACCCAAAATAAGGACGTTTGCTTTATAGAAAATTGTGAACCAAAAACTTGTCTTCTTCAGTACCATTTTATTTACGACACTGCAAATAAATGAAAACTTTTAAAGGTCTGTATTATGAATTTCTCATTCGAATTGCTGAGCAGAAAGGGGACACAACTTAATTTATTTTTAAGTTAGACAGGACATCCTTTTCCCACCTTCCTTTGCTGTATAATTTTGATATCTGAAAGGACGAAATAAAATTCATGCTCACAAAAATATATTCACACTCCCTCACTCACTGGGCAAAAGGGCTTGTGTAAAGAAGGTGAACACCGGCGGATCCACTGAACTTTGTAATGCTAATTGCTCAGCGGTAAAAAGTCAAAAAGAGACGAGTTTTTGGCAGCACGAGGTGCTTGAAATTAAATTTATTTTCTTTTCAGGAGAAAGGAGTCTATTGGGAGAATAATGAGGAATTATGAAAATGAAGGTGCAAATTATTGTTATAAGGATTTTTTATTTTTTTTTTTGGTGGCCAAAAGTCCGGTGGGCATTGGTGTAACTAATTAGTTGGGGTGTGTTTTTTCTGTTTCTGTTTTTTTTTTGTAAGGATTATCCTTTCTGTTTTCGGACTGTCGGTAATTAGATTTGATGGTGAGTTTTTCTAACTAATTTAAATGGTAGGCATTATAATATTGCGAGTGGGTTTGTAAGTCAGCAAGAATGACTTCTTCATCTTACTTTAATCCACAAATTCATTACATATACCACCACCCCCTCAGAAAAGCTCAATTGGGATTTACTTATACAGCATCAATCACAAGTGATTCTTCCTCCACACAACATCACATCCACTGCCAGCTTAAATAATTCACAATAATTTATTTGCAAGAAGATTTACATTCCTTATGAAAGAATGACCAATAAACGATTTTTCGTATCCAGCTTACGCTCATCACTCAGCATTTGGCTTGTGAAATGATGTTTTTCCAGGTTGAAATAATTTTTCCTGAAATTGATTTCACTATAGGTACCTTCTGGCCGAATGGCCTTCCTCTGCGATGATGTTTCTACATTTTGGATTGAAGCGATTAAAATGGTATCCATTCATATAAATCGAATCGAAAAACATACGAGTATCCTTTGCCTTGTTTGTATATGTGCATAATTGTTGCTCGCTTGTGTGTAATGTATAGCTACGCTTGTCTGTATGGGACGCCCAAACAATTATCCGCAAACAAGAAATGTCGAATTGCTGGAGAATTCATCATTATTACGGGATGCCCCCCAAAAATAATTCATATGCATACACGAGCCGGCAACATAAATCAAAAGAGACTTAGGAGGCCTTCCTTCGGCATATCCTGCCATTTTCATTTGTAGCTATTTATGGTTTTTTTTATAGACGGTAGCACATAAATCATCTTGTAAAATATTTTCTCTGTGTATGTTTTTTTCTTCTTTAAGGATATCTAGGAAGAGTCTTTGCCATGGCAAAATTTTCCCAAGCGGCTTTACGAAATGTTGTATGTGTTTATTTATTTTTCATTAATCATATTAGAAGAGTGTTGGGGGACTTTTCAATTGAAATTTTGTGATTTTCTTACAAAGTGCAGGATGAAAGAAACGGATGAGAATAAAGATTATGACATGAAATCTTGCCAAGATTAGAGTGCATTATCCTTAGGAATCATTTTTTATGTTATATAAAGGTTTTTTTGCGTTTAACTTGAATTTGTTGGTACGAGATGTAGCAGAGGAAGTGGTAACATCTAGACCAAGTTAACAACAAATTTTCATTTGATTTTGGGTGGGGACAAAACACACATTTTTAATGCTTAATAAAAGCCATAGCTAGCAATGAAAACCTAAAACTTAGGCTATATGTAGGAATTGGATTTAAGTCTATGAAGTATGAATGTATGACTTAAAGCTAAGAGCGCACTGAAACGGTGAGCAAGTGGCGTGGTGACCAAGTGACAAGTTGGCATAGTATAGTAGTCTAGTATAGCGATGCAATGGCAGTAAAGTGGTATGAAGAATGATTTAACGCTCACTGAAGAAGCTAGCATGGTGCTACCGATTCATCAGTTCTTAAAATGTTGTATATTGAATTCTTAGTCGTCTTGAATGCTTCTAGTTTCCGCGTAAACAAAAATGCCCAGTTGTAATGGCAAAATTCACGTCGTCACCAGCCTTCAACAATATGAAATGCCTCTACAAGGGATATGCCTCTACAAATGCAAGTCGTCACCACCCACTTGCCACTCGTATAATTTGTGGCCATCGGATCTTAAGAATGTATCGAAGGCAGCGGTTAACAGGAGGTAGCGACTTTACAGGTTTCGGAGGCATGTAGCAGTACGGATTTGACATTGGATTCGAAGAGCCTTAGCTTGGTGCGTAGGGATATTTGACTGGAGTTCCATACTGAAGCCAATATTCCAAAGGCGCTGCGGGCTTTACTTATTCTGCTATTAACATCTAGATCCGTTCCTCCATCGGATGATGCAAAACTGCCTAGATACATAGTTAAATTGTTTAAACTCCTCAATGGGCGTCTGTCTCAGAATAATCGGCTGATGTACTGAGCGGCCAGTGTGCATGATTTTGGTCTTGTTGCAATTGATGTTAAGAGCAGCCATCTCTCCATTCACTTGCAGTGATTGGCACCAGTGTTGCCAGTTTGACTGTTTTCCAGTCAAATTTGACTGAATTTTTTCGGTTTTGACTGGAAAAAAAAAATCAAATCCAGCCGACTGTTTTTTTGACTGGAGTTTTTTCCTAAAAAAAATAAAAAAAATTGCACCTCCAATGTAAGCCTAGTGTATATGAGATTCGCGCAGTGCAATGAAATGAACAGACCCATTTTCCGCAAGCCGCTGAAAGTAAAATTGAATATAGTATTTCTTGCAGTTTGCGCAGCGTTTCTTGAGAATTTTGAATGATTTCCTTTGCATTTTTGCATTTGAAATATGTACCTAATTTTCGAGATAAAAAAAAATGTTGTATAAATTTTGAAATACTTGAAGAAGTTATACAAAAAGTTGTAAAGAATACTATATATCAAAATATAAAGGGTGGGCCAAATACAAGTTTCTTTTTAAAAATGCAATAAAATGAACAAAATAAAATTGTTCCCATGTATTATCGCTTTATTAGTAAGAGCAAACATTCCCATTAATTACGGAATACAACGTCGTTCAAGTTGCTGCCTCGGCTGGATTCGCAGTTGCGTATTTTGTCACTCCAATTGTCCAAGACATTGTTGGTGGTTTCGGGCTGTAGCTCACGGATTGCTTGGATGATATTTGCCTTAAGTGCTTGAATCGTTTCCGGATTGTCCGAAGTCCAAAGTCCAAAGGAGTCAAATCGCAGCTCCGAGAAGGCCAATTGACATCGCCAAGACGGCTGATAACACGTTTTGGGAAGTTGGTGCAAAAGATCGATTGTGGCGTGGGCTGTGTGGCATGGCGTGCAATCCTGCATCAACCAGAGGACGTCCAAATCCATGTCTTCAATTCCAGTAAAAAAAAGTCGGTTAACATGGCTCTGTAACGCCCACCGTTGACCAAAACGTTGTTCCCAGCCTCATTGTCAGCGAAAAATGGTCCAAACTGTCAATCTCTGTGACATTGTCGTCTGTGCGCACCGTACGATGACGGGGACCAAGAGTTTTTTCCACTCCCACACAAGTCACACGAACTTTTTGCACAAACTTGCGTACAGCACCCAACTAACATTTCAGCTTCGATAAGCTTCAATAGAGGATTACTTTTAGTTTCCAAAAGAATCCTATAAAACTTCGGTAAGGTCCGAAAGGCGAACACTTATCGAAAGCCTCTAAAACGATTTCTATTAGGACTCTAATAGCTCAATAATCGAAGCTTTACCGAAACTACGAATTTGTAAAAAAAAAAAAAGATGTTTCATTTCCATTCATTTTATTTATTTTTTCATTTTTTTGGTAATTATAGTAAAGTAGTATTAACTAACTATGAATGAATGAATGTTGGTTGTTGTTATATTCTGTATTGTTTTATTTATTCTCTCTCTTTGGGATTCTTTTAGGCCTGGAATGAAACATGAAAACAAATTTATATAACGAAAGAAAAAACCCGAACTACCGCGGGATTCGAACCCAGACTTCTAAGTATCAGAAGTATCTTACTCATCATGTGCGCTACCTGTAATACACATTTTACAAACTTAAAACTTAACCAGTTCAAACTTTTCTCAATTATCAAAACAAGCTTTGTTAAGAGTTCCATTCGGATTACATATTTACCTTCGGAAGCATTACATATTTATCTTCGGACCTTTAACCAAACTGAAGAAATGTTTGCCTACGATGTTTTATTCTTCCTCCCATCATATCTATAAAGCTTCGCTAGTAAAATAATGCAAGCCACAAAGAAGTCTTCCGTAAAGTTTCGATTAATGACTCTTGGAAGTTTTATACAAGTTTACTTATAGAAGCTTGTGTAATAATATTTAATCGAAGCTTTATAGAAACTGTAAGTTCCTCTTCTTTCGATAACTACAATAAACGAAGCTATGAGTTTAATTGCTCTTTAAAGCTTCATCTTATTTTTCTAAAAGGCCTTAATGAAGTTGTTATAGAAGTCAAGACTTCGGTAAAGAGTTTGCTTCTGCTAGAAGCTTTACAGAAGCTCTAAAGAAGCCTTGACCTGTCGGATCTGAAACATTTGTGTCTTAAGGAAGTTGAAATGTTAGTTGGGCAGGCGCGGTGGGTGCTTCATTTCGGCCGAAACTTCTAAAAAAACGCACTGTTTGGGCTACACAGCACTCACTTTGGAAATATTTTTTCAATATTTCCCAACGTTGCTCAAGCGTAAAGCGACTCACTTCGTTCCGCGCAGGTATGATACTGACTTTTTGTAAAGATTTCGAGCTGGAAGCAGCAGTGTTGAAATAACCTATGATTTAAAAAGAAACCACGATGACCCACATATTTTTGTTTTCGAAAAAATAGCTGTTTACATTTTCGACTGTTTTTTTGACTGGAATTTTTTGTGTTTAATGTTTGACTGTTTCTTTTGACTGGATTCGGAGAGAAAAAATCCAGTCAAACAGTCAAATTTGACTGGATTTTAACATTTTCGCCTGGCAACACTATTTGGCACATCTCTTTTAACCCGCTGTTGGTACTTGCCAGGAAACCGATATCGTCGGAATAGTACAGTTGGCTTAGCCTCTCAAACGGTCTCTACTGAATACCATGTCCGTCAGTTGTACCTATACGCGATTTTGTACAGCTCTCTCGTATCTCCTCTTCTTGCAGCACTTTCCGCATTTTCCGCAAGTTCGTCCATTATTTTTCTCCTGTCGCGCCTTACACAAATACACAGCGCTTGGCGAAAGAGATCGAATTTAATGGAGAGATAGTGCCGCGCGCCGTTGCGATGTTGAACTGTAGGTAAGATTTGAATTAGACAAGGAAAGCGTAACTTGAAAGGATTAGTATAAAAATACTCTCTGGTGCGTCACTTTGTTCGTTAAGGGCATTCACACTAATAAGTTTGCGACGGTCTCGACGGGGAGTTAAGATGAGCTGATTATTCCAAAATAGACTACGAAGAAACGACATCTGAATGGGCGAATGCGAGGAGTAAAAAGGTCTACATTGGGAAGCAGCCCTTGACCTTGTTAGGAAATTTTGCTGAGTTTAAATAGATGACAGAAGAACGCAAAGATCTGTCAAAGGTGTTTTGTCAGATTACTATCGAATAGAAGAAAAGATAAGAGAAAAAACGGGGTTGCCTGGTTTATTTGCTGTCTATAGTATGTGTATGCTGTCATTGAGAAAGAACTCTCAACATCGGCCTCTCGGGCAAAACGTCACAATAGACAGATATAACTTCGCAGTAGCGAAAGACTTTGTCTACATAGGCTCTAAAAATGGCCTACGAAATAAAGCTACGATTATACGGCCATTTTTTCGAGTCATTTAAATGGCGCTCTGACGTAAAAATCCCGTCACAAAGCAGTCATTTAAATGTCGCTCTGTGTGATCGCCATTTTTGGCAGCTTCATTTAAAAAAAAATGGCCGTGTGATCGCTCTTCAATGACGCCTAGGACAAATGACTAAACTTTTTGGCTTTTGTGTCATTTAAATGGCATCCTAATGGAAAATTCTAAATGACTCACAGTGTCCGTCGTTTGATTTTGGGACACAAATGACGATGATAGTCATTTCGTGTGATCGCCATTTTTTCAATGACGAATCGTAGCTTAAATGTCGCTCTAATGCTCCCATGGAATTAACTCACATAAAATTTGGGACATGCTAGAGTTGGATTTTCAGAAACTAAGATGCAACTCTAGCAGTGAACTGAGTCCAAATATGAGAATTGAGTATCTTAATGCAAAATTTCACATGGATTTAAAGAAATTTTGCATAATATCCAATCTCACACCTACTAAAAATTCAACAGTGACTCCTAAAAGGGGGTTACAGAGGGGCTACTTGCCCCCCATACGTTACCTCGCAAAATAACATCGGCGCAGAGATCAAGAGAAAACTCATTTCTGCCAATCTCTGTTTCTTCAGATTAAGAATGCGCCTAAAATGTAAGGCGCTGCCTCATAGAACCGGGAGATATGTAAAAGCCCTAGACAGCTCGGTTCTGTTGTGTGTATGGTGCAGATGTAGAAGTATGGTCTTTGTCGACCCTCGTCGGACACATTGAGGGAAAGATTCTTCGGGTGATTTTAGCTCCAAGACGGCAAACTTTGCGGGCTACCGATAGAGCGTCATTGACTTTGTCAGAAAGCTTAAAATGCAGTATATATCTGAGGTGGCTAAAGGTTACATAAAAACGTATTTGCACAACAACGCGCGGTCCGATTGTCTTGTCCCAAAGCGGATTGTAGTTTTCTACATTTCCTACCACGCAATGTGAATTTATATTGTCAAATTACCCAAACTTTGACAGAGCAAGGACGTGGTTGTAAATCTTCCTCTTTTCGCCAATTGTTCCAAACCAATTACGTATATAAGGTACAACACGCACTCTCCCTTTTATAATTCCTGAAAATTTATTTACAAGCCTGCTATCTGAAATTTACACAGCCCAACCTACTTAAAAGACCTGGATGGTGCTGCTGTTGCTGCATGAAGGCCACCATTATTTCCTCTTAATGTCGCACAATCAATTTGTATTCCTTCCTATATATACGTTCGCGTACTAAACACTTGAGCAAATAGTCATTTCTCTTCTAGTTATCTAAATGCGGCCAGGCGAGGACTATTTCCCCGACTAGAAAAGACGACACCCGCAAACAACGAAGAACAGAGGAACAAGGGGGGGATGAAAAAAAAATCTATTACGCACGAATAAACAACTACCAAGTAGCGGAAGAATAATTAACAAAAAACTTATTCATCACCACCATTACCATCTCTCTTAGCAGCAGCACCACCAACAACAACATCAGGCTCATTTGCCACTCGTTCTTTCGCACGGGGCACAGCAATGGCTGGATTGTTTAGTGTAGTTGCTGCAGTAACGATAAGGACGCCTGTCGTCGTCGTCGTCGCCCGACTTCCATTCCCTATGTAAGTATGCAATATCCTTTCGCTCGACTATGTGCATGCTTTTCTTAGATTGTATGTCGCCGCGCGTTTGGTGCTTTATCAAAGTCATGAATAATTTATTTCGTTAACGCGCATCTCAACGAAACCAGCGCCATAGCCCATCGTCTACTGTTTAAAATTCTAGAACATAAAATCTGAGAAACCCGTAAGTAAACGCTTGCATGCCATGCAACTGTTTATCCTTGTTTTCTGTTCAACTGGTCGAACCAAGTGTTAGTTACAAAAAAAAAAAACGAAAGGATTCCCGCGCAAAACGACGAACGAAAAATGTTGAGCAAATAATTACACGCACAAGGCGATATGGCTCGGTTTCGGCTCCGTATCTGTATAGGGCATTATTGTATATGCAAAACCATAACAAAGAGTTGTGCAAAGATTGGAAATTAACGAGCGGAAGGAACTCATTGGGCGAAAAGGATGTGCAGGGGGGGACAGAGTGTTCTAGTTCTGTCTTCTGTGAAGGAAAAATTAATTGTTTTTTCATGTGTGGTTGGAAGGAAGGAAGAACGAATACTGGTTACTGGTAGATTTCGGTTATTAAACTCAGTCGAGCAGAAAGCCAATAATAAAATTAAATTCCATTTGAGACTGTTAACTTTAACTTTTTGGATATCTTGTATCTACAATCAGTTGGGTTCATTTTATTTGAGTAGGAATGCTGCTAATAAGAAAGGAGCTTAAGAACCTCAATGTTCAAGGGAGTGGAATAAGTTATTTTAACACATGTGTGTATTGTAACAAAAGTTTATGTGTAGCAGGTGGAAGCACAACTATCCTTTTGTAAAATTCAAGTACCTTTATGAGACCAAATGAAGTCCGAACAACTTCAAATGGGAAAACTGTTGACCTCTGACTGCTAGATGCCCCCAACATCCAAATCTGACTGACAATGCTAATTTGATGCATTTATCAGACCTAACAAGACTCGCTGATGTGTATCTAGCGGTCCCCTTTAAGAGCTGACAGCAAAATAACAGCGAAAGTCATCATCTCCGTATCAGAAGATGCTACAATTTTTGCAAATGGCCGCAAATGTCAATTCTACTTTGACAGAAGTAAACAGATACAAAATACCTGTCAACAAGACATAAATCGCTATACTTCTTAAGAACGCGGAATAATTGTTTAGATTTTTTTGCGGAACAACTCGTCGAGTGTGAATTTCGGCTCAGATTTCCCGGTCATCCGACACCAACTGGGCAAACGCTACGACGACGTTTAGCCGCTTGCCTAGAAGAGTATGGGACAACACAAGAAGCTGCCAGGTCTGGCCGGCATCGGAGCAAATGTTCTGCTTCTGCAGTTGTGTCTGAATATTTTGCAGAGGATCCCGGAGTATTGTGTTGACCAGGCGACTTGTCACACAATTGGGCATCAATCGGCGGTATTTACAGAGCATTTTGGTGATAGAGCTGATGAGCGCTAAGCGCGTGTAACATACGCTCAAGCGTAGGAACCCCGAACTTTGTGCATCAAGTGCGTATATGGCAAGTTGAGCGAGAAGCACAATGACATCAACTATTCAATTGAATAGAGCAATACAACTGTAGGAGGTAGGTAGGTACATTTTTGTGACTCGAGTGCGTCAATGGCAGTTTTTAGTGCACTGGAAGTCCTTTTTTCGCAGCCCCATAACAAACACATTAAGGTTTTTCATTCTGCTGCGCCATCTCTTGCAAATATTTGACAAACATATACTGTAATTTGTGACTGTGTGACTATTTAATTAAATTTAAATTGTCATTGTCCAGTTAATAGCGTTACATTAAAATCAATTAATATACCGAACTGATTAAAATATACCAGCATCTGCATATGCATAGTGCAATATACATACCTACTGTGATTCTGATTAAAAATCAATCAATTTTTTATTTTTCAATTAATTTGTATATATTGGCATTTCATTGGATAATGAAAAAAGTCACCACTTAATAGCATAATCTCCGCCAGAGAGTATTGGTTTCCTTTATAACGAATTATTAATAATTCTGCTCAATTAAAAAACCAACCGTCAAAGTTCATTAATCATTCTGGTGACTGTTTAAATTAATTTTCGATAATTCACAAAAGAAACAAACAAAAGTTATAAAAATAAAAATAGGGTGGCAAATGTTGGATTTTAAGTTGTAAATTAAATTTAAAATTCTGTCAATAATGAAGAATAATTGAACGAAAGAGTTACCTACCACCCAAGGGGAATACAAGTTTAGGTACACCTATCAATAATTTTCTGAATTTGCAGCCTATAGGCCGAAGGTTTTTAAGATAAACGTGTGAATTTGTACCCACCTTCTGTATAAAACCTTGTTCCACATCGTGTGGAAATGTACCTCCTATAAAATTAAGCAGTCTTTTTGAATAATCAGCACGCAGAGGGTGGCTTACTGAATGTCAGAAGGTACAAGGTGGCGCAAACGTAGGTAAGTTTTTCATAAATGAACAACTTTGGTTCCACTTTTGGAATAGGTATGTTTATTTGATGTCTTAAATATTTTTCCATTAAGTTGATATCGGCTAAGTGACTACCGCCAGAACTGATGATCATTCGGGACCGATTTATGACATTTTCCTTTCACTCTTGTCAGAACTTCCAGCGATAGGTCCTCGCATTCGTGACGAATATTCTCTTAGAGAGCTGCAAGATTCTGAAGCTTCTTGACATAGACTCGTGACTAACCAGAAACCCCACAAAAAGAAGTCTGGAACGGTTAAATCCGGCGATCTTGCTGGCCAGTGCAAATTTAGGCGACCTGGAAATGCAGGTCCTCAGAATTTCGCTTGTGCCTCGTGCAGTATGCGCCATTCTTCCATCCTGTTGGAACTACATATTCTCCAGTATGAATTCATCTGATTAAAGGAGCAGAAAGTCGTTGAGCATAGCTCTATAGCGCTTGTAGTATCTCGAAATACTATATAAATTGTTTGAAGTTTAGTTTATGCTAACTTTGTATAAAATGTCAGTTTTAATAAAATAAAACTTTACTTGTACGAAACTATAGAACTAGACGGATGACATTTATTCACGATACAACAGCGCTCGATGGAGTTTTCGAAAAGAATATGGCCCGATGACACCTCCGGCGTTAATAGCATACCATTCAGTAACTTTGAGCGGGTGTAATGGCTCTTCGTGGGTTATACGCGGATTTTTGGTGCCCCAGAGATGGTAATGAGACTCGTCACTCAAAGTTGACTCCCTCATGGCCGAGAGCTAGGAGGGAACATCTTCTAATCTTTTACCAAAATGCTATGTAAAGTCCGCCGATGGATGCCCAATTGCGTGGCACCTCGCGTCGATCATCTGATTTGGGATCCTCTGTGACAACTGCAATATTCTCAGCAGAACGGCTGCTCTGTGGGGCCGCCCAGATCTGGCAGTATCTCGTTTTATTGACAGATAACTTGTAGAGTATCTTCTAGGCGGTTAAACGTCGCGTCGTAATGTTTGCCCAGTTAGTGTCGGACGACCGCGTTATTAAGAATAAAGCGACTCATGTTTTGTTAACGGGTACTTTGTATCTGTTTACTTCACAAATGTCAGAGTAGAATTGACATTTTGTCGCCATTTGCAAACATTTCAGCATCATTCGATAAGGTGATAACTTTTGCTCATACTTCTTTCAAAACTCCTGGCAAAGTAAACTTTGGAACTAGGTTTTTGAGGGTATATTTCCAGAGGACTATACATAACAACTTGCAACTATTTAAGTGTAGAACTAGGACATATCTGCTAGAATCTTAGGGGCGCTCTTAACTCATTATAGAGGCTTCAATTTCTATTATTATAATAATATTAGTCCTGTCGATCGCAAAAGTATAAACATCCATTTGTAGCAAGGTATATGTGTATGTATTATATTTTCACTTCAAAAAATACAGCTAGAAACTGTTCGTGGCTATAAACGGCATAGCCTATAGCAGTCTCACAGTTCTAAAGAACATTTTAAAAAAAGTTTCCTCGACATCTGTCCAGTAGTTTTCGAGTTTTTAACGGCCAAAGAAAATTCCTACAGTTTTATTATATGTATAGATAGATATAGATGTCTGGCACTGCAATAGTAGGTACTTGAGAGTTAAGACGTTATTCCAAATGTACATATTTAAAAAAAATTATATTTTGGCTTAAATCGACTTAAGTCACTTTACCTTTTGAGTAAAGATTTGCGTAGGCGAATTCTTGAATTCATATTTAGCTGAATAAAAAAAAACCGTCGCAATTTGGACGTTCCTTTACATACCTTCCTAACAACCAACTATGCGTTTAATCCGATTAAAATTTCATTTACTAAATGGTTCTGGTATAAAGTAGTCACAAACATCACATCGGATCCACCAATTCCATTTCTGCCCTGACTTTAATTGCCTCTTATTTATACCAAAATATGTTGTAGAACAAAAAAAAGGAACCCCACTGGGACTTGCAGGAGAGTCTCACCAACCAAAACGTGTTAAACCTCCAGATGTGACTCACTATATTGACGCCCAACAGATTAGTAATTCATTTGATTTTATTGAATTTTCCAACAACAAAAAAAAAATGCAAAAACTACATATTTAGGTCCATGAACGGAATTCCTCTGATGGCATATTTTTTCAACAACTATAGAAATCCCCAGTGAAGCCAAAGCGTGGTGTTTCGCGGTCAACGTTAGGTATATATATTTTCACTTGTTATACTAAATTCATGGTTCTATAGTGTTTATCCACCCAACATATACCTAGTTTGGGGGGAAAAAAAATTCCCAGAATACTAATGCCGAACAAAATTTGCATCGAACCATTTTTGTCTCTAAGTTAATATTCCACAATCGAAAAATACAATTTCACGGAATATTTTCACAAATATTTCGAAACGAAATGCAAATTCCTTTCGTTTATATCTCTGGCCAAAATTTGATTTTGTACTGGCGCCGGCCGGGCCATATCCCCATCATCGCCAGGATAGATCAGATGTGTGGCTATAAATGCTAAGCCAAATGGGATCTCGTTCGTAGTGGTGGTAGCGTATGGTGTTCTATTAAATAATTGCATTTTGGATAAATTTGAATTTAATCGATATATTCATGCATGAATTTATTTACCCCAATACAAGACAACAATATGATAGAACAAAAAAATGTTGTCAAACAATATTGTAAATATAGGACGCTGCGATGCGAATAATTTAATTGTAGTGTAAGTCGGTATCGGTATCTATGGATATCCTGTTCATTAGGTTCATTAGCTGCACTGATTATTGTCAATAATGCAGAGTTTCGTTGTGTGCAGCATTATTGTGTTTATAATAATTAGAATTCGTGGAAAGGGTAAATTTACGCTTTATGGCTAAAATATTAGACAATAAGTTTCGTTGAGCATAGATTTAATTATCAGGCTGGAATAAATGTGTAACTTTTTAATAATGGAGTTGGATTTAAAATATGGTTGAGGTATTTTACCCCTTGATTTAATAATTTAAACCGAAAATTGGCGGATTAAATTTGTATAAAATAAAATATTTTATTTTCATAATTATTTTTAAATTTGAAGTCTAATTCAACGACTTACTCACCCGCACAAATAGTTTACTAGAAGATCCCATTTCCTTCTGGCAAGTGACATTGCGTCTTTTCACTTGTGTTTTGACCTTTAGACAATTTTCAGTCTCTACTTCTTGCCCCTAGATGGCGTATTTAATTTAGAATTGGCATCACCAGAAAACTACCTCGTTAAGTGCGAAAGATTATGCGCAGGTTCGGTGCGGTAGCCATTTTTATGATGGAATTCTCTTGTCTTCCCTCAAGTTAAGTTTTTCTCGTGTGCGAATATAAATTACTTATTAAATAAAAGTTTAAAAAAAGGACAAGTAGTGAGTTCAATTTCTCTTTTTGGTCGGATGCAACCTAAGCCGTTCTTTTCCGCGTCGCTAAGTAGCTAAGACGTGTCGGTTAAAGCTATCAGTAAAATTTATCAGTAGGCTGCAGTTATATAGCTATCAGTAAAATGCATCCGTCAAAAAAATTGTTTCACTTTTTTGGAGCACTTAAACTTAATCATTGAACTCAATCTTGGTCTTAAAGAAATTGATCTTTAAATATTCTAAAAAAAAAAGAATTTATTTATTTTTCCGTACGAAAAACTTTTTCTGTTCAACTTCTCAACCAGTTTTACGAAGTATTCCACTGAATTCCTATGATGTTCTATGGTTAAATGTTTCAGTTTTGTTCTGTTTCGTGTTTTTACGGATGCATTGCATTTTACTGATAGTTATAACTGCATCCGTAAAAACACGAAACAGAACAAAATTGAAACATTCAACCATAGCACCATAGGAATTCAGTGGAAAATGTTGTGGAATTGACTGGGAAGTTGAACAGAAAAAGGTTTACGTACGGAAAAATGAATAAATTCGTTTTCTAGAAAATTTAGACAACAATTGCTTAATTTTTTTTTTTATGAACTGACTTTATAATTTAAAAGAAACATTTTAAGACCAAGGTTTGATTTCAACGGTTAAGTTTAAGTGCTTCAAAAAAGTGAAAACATTTTTTTACGGATGCATTTTACTGATGGCTATAACTGGGGCCTAAGGGTGGCAATAAATTTTCCATCTAAATAGGTAACGAACACAATTGAAAAGCGTTAGTTAATGCCAGTTTGGGAAAATATGTACAATTAGAGGGAGATAGAGGTACAGCAACTGATGATGCAACAGCCTTGGGTATGATCTCTTGCTTTTTATTATATTGCGAACTTGAAGGGCCCAGGGTGTTTAAAACTTGCCACTCAACTCGAAGACAGTCAAAGGAAAGATGGAGCCGATGGGTATTACAGACACAACTTTTATAGATCCTATTGGAATGATGCCATGACATTACTTTTCTAATTCGTCAGAACAAACACACTTTCAAATGGTCGGTGGTATATTCCATCCACTACAAGAGCCGCTTGCGTAGGATGCTTAAGTGAACCCTCCACGACCCTCAATTTTCAGCCACCAACTTTAAATCATCGTGGGTGCAGTGGCTCAGTGGTTAGTGTGCTGGACTACTGTGCGAGGGAAAAGCATAAATTCCATCTTAAGGTTCTTGTCAACTGCGCCACCTCTCGCGAACGTCGGACAAACATCCGAGACTATAACTGACCTGAAAAAGCTTCTTAATTAAGCCGTTCGGAATCGGCATAAAATTGTAGGTCTCTTCCATTCGTCCCAAAAGTAAAAACTCACGCAAACGAATGGTTCTGAGAAGCTAGGCCTAAAGTTGGTGACTTGGATTTCAAGTGCCCAAACTAAGAAGCTGTTCGACATTGACTAACCTATACGTATTCTGGTTTTCCTTGTATAATTACTAGAAGTCTTCCCCAGCAAATCAATGAAGGAATCACATTTTAGAAGTTTGTAATCGCGATCTTGTTCATTTGGTAAGTACCAAAATTTCGTGACCATATCTTACGCACGTTAGGTATAAGTTGGTTGATGAAGAGGAAGCTTCTTTTTCATTGCACTCAGATCTATGTAGACAGACCTATTGTAATGTCCTTTATGGTTTACTCCAATGGTCTTGATCTGGATGATGGACTTGTGCATCCGTATATTAAGTGATTTCTTTTAGCCCGATGTTATCGAAAACTTTGAATTTCTATTCCGTGTATCCTAGAGGATCTACTCTCGTCCCTGCACCATCTGCACATGTCGTTGTCATTCAGTGACCACTTAATGACCAGATATCCAGCAGAGCTGCCAGCCAAGAACCTTGATCTCTTCGCGAAAGCTCTTGACAAGTTTCTATTTTATTTCCATAGCCCAAAATATAATCAAACAGCTTCTAAGAAAATGCCCGCGCCTAAGCCTATTTCTATTTCTTTCGAACAATTCTTTACAGATGAATAAAGGACTTAATTTGTGTGCTTTGGAAATCAGTGAGTTTGCGGATGAGCCTCAGAGACCTGATATAAGGCCTTTCCGCTCCTATAAAGGCGACAAAACACCAACGAACAATGTTGATGAGTCCTTTCTTCAATCTATTGTGCTCCATGTACCGTATTTTTTGTTCCAATTAATTTATTTTCACAAAAGTCCAACCGCAATCGGATGCACACGCGATTATAACAATCGCCACACAAACACAATCAAACGTCGTGTATTACAAATTGCAAGTCCGGATGCGTCAAAATCTGCAATTCCAAAATGGTATCCATTTATTAGTACTCGTATTATACGTACTAAAGACTAAACTGTAACAAGACACACTTCAAGTGCAGATTTATCACAAAGGTAGTCGTCGGTCGTCCATTTAACGAAGCATCTCACGTTCTTTGTTGCACACACACTCTTGTATTCCATTTCTTTCTTTAAATGGCAGCATGAACAATGCAACTTCCTTTCCACCATCCATGCCGCAGGCGAAACAAAACCATATCCAGTTGAGTACTCTTGAGGCAACCATTGCGCGCTTTGTTTCAAGTCGTTAAGGTAATATCCTTTTGCCTCCTCGGCGGCATACTATACACAGTGTGCACTCTCACCGTTGGATACCTTTAAATTGCTTTTATCTATACACGAAGTTGAATTCGATTTTGCGCGCCGAGCAGCCAAGGATCCCCAACCACTGATATGGAATCGCTATTTTCCCACCTTAATGACCCAATTAAAAGCAGAGCGGGCCACTATCGTAGTATCGTATATGCCATTGACAGTGGGATTACCACCATTTGCTGTGGGCATCCAGGAGCGATAGCACAAATGTTTTGGATTTTCATGAAATTGCTTTCATGTTATTGCAACAGAAAAAAAAAAGTGTATAACAGTTCCCTATTTAACACTGTGGGGATCTGCTGGATAGTTGTGGCTGAGAAGTGGCTTTCGCATTGGTTAAGTGTTAATTAAGAGATTCCAGCGGTCAAATGGGTTCATATAGTCAATACAAATTTGGCATTTTTTTTCGACAACGACATTTTGGGTTAATAAGTTCAACAGGTGAGAGCAGTGCGACTGATAACTTCCCAAAACTTTACCTTCGCTTAAAGACGTCACTGATGAGAGTCGACAATTAATGGAGCTGGTAGAGGAATTGAGTCAAGATAATCAACTAACGACCGACGTTCGAAAACCACAAGATTCATGTGGAAGTCAAAAACGCTTTCAAGCCACTGTGCTACAGTCAAAGAGTTGTGACGGCGATATGAAGAAAATAATCGCCTTCTTCAAATGGCATCCGAAATGAAGAACTTTCCTCATGGATCCCTTCGGATCTTACTTTAGTGAAATCCCATAGGTAGAGGGCATCTCAATTTTTTTATTGACATTGTAAACAGTTTGCAACCCCCTTTGAGATTTTAGAGAGGAGTGACCAGAGCACTCGAGGTTCATGGTCTCAAAGTTGTGCTCGATTGACTTACTGTCCCTGATGTAGTCTTATGGGCTAAGTAGCCATCTACCTACTTTCGAAGACGATACTGATGAATTTTACTCAGGGAAAAAATAACGTGCATCATGAGATAAGACTAGTTAGCTGCTATAAAATAGTAGAGAAGAGGGAGTCATCAAAGAAAGCGACGCATCACTACCCGAATAGTGCCTAATTAAGGCAACGGGTAGGTTATAGTATGCGGATATGGTAAGGAAAGTCAAAGCGGACTCCATGCTGATGGATTTAGGCCAAACTTTTGACCATAAAGACAGTAAAAATAGAGTAAAAAGACAGTAAAAAGGTGATTTGTCACTGCAGCTAAAGAAAACAGTCAGCTCGCAGACCATTGACTTCCAGCAGAAAGTCGAAAAGACGCAGGAACATGAGGCAAAAGTAAGAACAGTGACATACGAGGTCCAAAAAGAAGTAAAAGATCTAGAATGGGATTACTTACAACGAAGAAATCTTACGGGTCTTCCCTTGACAGAAAAGCTCTAACTTCAAAGTGCCATAGAAGAAACAGCAATTAAACCTTTAGGATAAAGAGTTACGATGGTACGTAGACAGCAGTTTTAAGCCTTCCAGTTGGCTTAGCCAACAAACTGCTAAAAGTTGGCATAGAATCCAGATCGGCTGGGTTAACTGCAGGGTTCGAGAGATAATCGAAATCCTACTGTGCTAGTATGCTACAGATTCAATAGCGTTGAGCCGATGACCGTACACCGCTTCAAATGCGGTGAAAAGGACCACAAGGCAAAGAGCTGTACCTCTGAGCCTGTATGTTTGTATTGCAAGGGAAGCGATCGAAATGCCACACTTAGTACGGGAAGCGCTAAATGTCCAGCCTTTCAAATACCGTTGAAGAATGCACAGAAACGAATATGAGGATTGTCCAGCTTAACCTTAACCTTCACAATGGTGCACCGCAGGACATCCTAAGACGGGTAATCTGTGAGAACATGACACGTAGTTATCGCAGTACTCAGCGGGCCTTACAAAAACCTTGATGAGGGTGCTTGGAAAATGGACAGTAAGGCAAG
The DNA here is from genome assembly GCA_949372485.1 of Cheilosia soror. Lineage (NCBI taxonomy): Eukaryota > Metazoa > Arthropoda > Insecta > Diptera > Syrphidae > Cheilosia > Cheilosia soror. The sequence goes on from OX443564.1 coordinate 5,248,100, forward strand.
CAAAGCTGCGATTTGGATATGTGGACAAAACACCATTCGAGGAGATACAGTCAATACAGAAACCACTGTACTGACTGAGTATGGGACAAATGCTCATTGGGTTCATATGATAGTTGCTAGTTCTACCTCCTCTGTGAATCACAATTACTTCTCCATCAACCATACGGACTGCGTAGAGGGCTTTATGACTGTTACCGGTTGACGTGAAAACTACATTAAAGATTTTAATGAAACTTTTTTTGAAATATTTCTCAAGACTCAGAGAAGGATTTAGGCTATGGTTTTCATTGCCACGCCCACTTTGGAGGCGTTGTGACCAAAAAATGTATTTTTTTCTGACTTCACTGAGGTCTAAAAAGCGTGATCCTTCGCATTTTTTAGTGTTTGGCTACAATTGTCTTTGACGCATTTTTAAGGGCTTTGTTTAGATAGTATCTACTAAATTTGTAAATGGAATTTGTTGGAACTTTAGGAAGCTAGAACTTGGCTTAGGCTGATTGAGTAAAGCTGAAGTTTATCAAAAAATTCTTTGTCAGCCACATCACGACCTAAAATTCCATTCATGGTCAATATGTACCAATGACAGTAACTCAGTATAAGCATTGAAAAAACCGAGATTCCTACCTCCTGCCATTATTCTTTAGACAATGGCATTGGTTCCAGTTTGAGTGCACGTTTAGTAGTAGAATGTGTTCTAGGTTAGGTTAGGTCGAGTAGGGTATGAGTTCATCCCATTGGACTAGGCACCATATAGGGCCAACCTCTTTCAAATTGTCAAAGAAGTACCTTCCAAGGTATTTCCTTCTGTACCGAGCAATAGCTTGACATTCACAGAGGAGATGAGTTATATCCTCTGCGACATGTAAGTCCCCGCAGTACCTGCAGAGAATGTGTTCTACCTGTTTGCATATTTTATTATCGCACAAACTGAGTTTCTCTAAATTGTTTACGCAGTTAAATGCATAGCCCACCTGTTATTTCTGAAATTTAGAAAAAACAAGCAAATCAAATCAAATGCTTTGGACACGAGCCGAACTATCCTTGAGAGCCTCTTAGTGCATACCCTTCAAGAAAGTATATTTTTGGTGAATATTACGCATGGACTACCATTAGTTAGAAGCAGAACCATTCCCAGTGCGACCTTTTTTCCATTCCGCATTCTACTATTTACATATAGTTAGGTTGGATTTTATGTTTCATCTACTCAGCTGAAGCTATGATGGATAACAACCGAATCCGATGGAAATCTTGTCCCTTGTTCAGCATATCCTTGTTTATTTATTATTTACGATGGAACCTTTTAACATGTACATAATATATATCTATATATGTTTAAATCCATTGTTAGGCAGCAGTCTTATAGACATATCTATACAATTCTTGCAAAAACATTTACATATTTAATCAACCAAGAATGACGATGCTGCTTAGGAGAAGCATGCGGTCCCCATTCTTGACATGCGACCGATATGTCAAGGCAAAAAAAAAATATATATATTCCACGCTTTACATATCCTTACACACACGAGTGGTATTTTTTTCTATGAAATCAAATATTGTCTTCTCATGTTATATTTATTCAAACAAAGAGCGATGTGCCATCCTTTAATATATCAGATTGTCTTTGATATTATGCCCGAGGATGTGGGAAAAGTTGCGGTTGCCACTTGGTTTTAGCAGGCACTTTTGAGATTTTTTATTTGTTAGCAACCTCAAGAAGGAAATAAATAAAGAAAGTCGTATAGGAAAGGTGTTGGGGATTTTTTTTGTTCGTCTTTAGAATAGCTACGACTAGATAGATCATTGCGAGACTTTCTTGATGGAAATGAAAGAATGCCAAGAGTGAGGGTGTCCAAACTTGAAATCCGAATTAAATTGATTAGATTAGGACTAGCAATCGAAACACTGCTAAGTGCATTTTGAAGGGATTTTACACAATGAAAAGGATCGCATCAAACAAATCCATTTGCTGTGCCACATTTATGAACAATTTTTCAAGAAAATAAAGTTGTATCGATCGTACGTCAGTAGATGAACTTATTCAACAAAGCGATGATCAGGCTTTTGCGTTCATCAGCGAGTTGGTCGTCATCATAAGAATGTCTTTCTTTATTCATTCATTAATTCATTTTCGTTGGCCCGCTTATCAATTAAGTGGGTCGCGGGTGTAGGTTGCTCAAGAGGACCTTCCAAAGCTCTCGATTCTCCACCATCGACTCCATATCATCAAGGGCAATCCCCATTCGGGTATAGAGAAGAGATTATAGAGTAACTATCTCGTCCTAAGTCTACTTAGAGGAAGCCTTCCTGGTGGTACGAATTCCATAGCACGTCGTGCGATCCTGGTCGGGGACATGCGTTTAACATGACTAAACCAACGAAGCATGGACCGCTCTGTCCGGAGAAGTAGCTGCTCGACATTTAGTTCCTCATGTATTTTGGTATTTCTAATGCTATCTCTACGGGTCACACCAGCAATACAACGGAGAAATCTCATTTCGGCAGCTTGTATCCGCGATCTTATTCTTTCATTACCCAAACCTCATAACCATAGGTAAGACTTGGAACAAACACCGAATTAAAGCCTGACACAGCTTAGCTTTGACACCAAGTGCAATCCTCCTAATTTCTCTTCATTGGATACTAGAATCCTTGTCTAGTCAACAAGAGTTTATTCATTAATTTAAGGAACTTAGGTACTCAAATATTCGTTGACTTGTTTTCGCGTTTCGGCAGGCCCACGTTTTTTTTTAAGGATCGAAATGAATGGTTTCATTAACTGAATTGCTAGGTTTCACCCGACCACCATCACGAAACCCTTGGTTTGATGAAGAATGCCGGAAGGCAACTCGCCTATAATGCAACGCTGCAGAGAAGGACGAGAGCAGCTCACGAGCTCCACGAGGAAAAGAAGGGGGAAGTACACCGGCTTCAAGGAACAGTGTTTCTGCAGTAAGTTTTACCAAAAGGTAAAAAGAACGTGTCTTGGCAGCAACAAGACCCGAGCGGAGACCTGGACAGACGACACGAATTCCAGGCAGAATGAACCATTCAACCTCAGCGATGACAGCCAAGACTTCCCAAATTGAAGTGCGAGGATAGCAATATCAAAGCTGAAGTCCAACAAGGCTGCTGGACCGGACGGCTTAATTGCCGAGCTTTACAAAGAAGCGGGAGTTGGCTTGGTAAAGAGCATACACCAACTCGTCTCCAAGAATTGGTGAGAGAAAAGTATGCCTGATGAATGGACCCTCAGCATTGTTTGCCCGATCCATAAGAAAGGAGACCCTCTGAGCTGCGCTAACTATAGAGGCATAAGTCTCCTTAAGATCCTGTCTGCCGTACTGTGTGAACGCCTGAAACCATTTGTTAACGAACTGATTGGATCCTCTCTGGATTTAGACAAGGTGATGCGCTGTTATGTGACTTTTTCAACATCATTCTTGAGAAAATTGTGCGAATCTCATAAGCCAACACCAGGGGCACAATTTTCAAAAAATCTGTGCTGACGAAATCGACATCATTGGCAGAACAAAGCGAGCTGTCACTGGTGCATTTGCAAGTATCAGTACAGAGGCGGAAAAATGGGCTTAGTGGTGAATAAGGGCAAAATAAAATACATTTTGTCAACAAGAAGGGACTCACAACATCGACGAATCGGACAAAACGTCACGATAGACAGCTATAACTTTGAGGTAGTTCGGGATTTTGTCTTCCTCGGCTCCGCTAATGACTCTGAAAGTATGAGCAAAATTCTTCCATAAATAGGAATGACTCAAGCGATGCTAAACTGCGTTAGAAAGAACACAAAAAAAGAAAAAAAAAATCTCGTACAAAATTTGACGACTTTCATCGTATTGGTTCATCCTTTTTATTATAATTTACAGAGCCTTAAGCTGTGAGTTGATAACTGTTGATAAGTTGGTCATTATGATAAAATTGGAACCATCGAGCATTTGCCAAAAAAAAAAATAATCTTACACCAACTCAAAAGTGTGAAATGTTTAAATTCGTCCTACCAATGGACAAAATGACGTTTAATGACGGAAGCAACGTTTTTAAATTTAACCAAAAATGTACGAGTACCACAATCCTACCATACCAACTGACAATCTGTCAAAAAAGTCGAAAACTCAAAAAGAGGTAAGAGAAAGAGTAAGAGTCCTTCAATTAGATAGTCGTCTTGGTTCCCTACCTATAGTATCTACAAAAGAACGACTTTCTTAATAGTCTCTCGGACACGATCCAATTGGAAGACACTTCGATTGGAATATTCATAGGCCAATTTCCTAAGCCACAGAAAAGTCCTACTGGGCATTCCTTCAAATTTTTGAGTTTTCTTTTGACTATATACCAAACTAATATGAGTAATTGATGCTAAAAATCTTAATGGGTGTGCCGCACTTCTTCTCTTCGAAATTGCCATCTTAAACTGGCCTGAACTACAAATACAAAACCTTTCCAAGGGAAATGAGTGTTTGCTTGATCCTTCCGTTCGGTTTGATTGCATTGCCGTTTTATTATTCCTCTTTGTGCATGGTATCTGTTAGGTATGTATGTCTGTCTGTCAAATGCAAATTCCTATTAATTTTTATTTCTGCTCCTACTTCAGTCGAGGAGTGGTCTTTTATGAAATCATTTCGGCCAGGGAGCAAGACCTTTTGGACATGGCAAATCGTAATCATTGGCACTCCTCCGAGAGACAGAGCATTTCAAATTTCTTCGCAATTGAACATGGAAATGCTTAGGCAGTGGATGTGCCCTCTTGCAGTTGCAGGCTGCAGTCCTTGTGAAGTGGATTCATGGATATTGATGGCAAAATGCATTACACAGCCCGCCTTGGAATAGTGTGATTTCATTTAAAATGGGGTAATAACCATCAGAAACAGACGATGCCAAGGAGGGGTGTTTTTTTTTTCCGCCCCTTGGATGGGGGCTATCAGTTTGAAGTGAGAACATTAGTATATGGCGTGTCTTATAAGAATTATAATATGTTTTGGAATAGCCGCAATTTGCTATATTTTTTACTGCTAATTAGAATTGTTAATGGTTTATAATAAAGTTTATATCCGCGATGTGCATAATGTGATGGGGCGTGACAGATATACAGTCTGGTGGGTGTTTCTTTGGAAGGCGATTATTATGGTTTTGAAATGGGATGCGATTAGTTTTATGTATCTGAAATTGGGGCATTATTATGAAACATAGTGAATGCATTGTTAGTGGGACTCCAGAGTGAATTCAATAGGCGTTCTGGAGACGACCATCACTTCATCTCAGCTTCAACACAAACGGCATGCAAACCGATCGAGTGCGCATTGAAGTTCAGTCTGAGAGGACCCAAAGATGACCAAGTCATTAGCGAAGAGCAAATGACGTGTCATCAAATCTCCCAATTCAAAACGTTCCTCGGCAAGACTGCTCTGTAAAATCCAGTCCATATAAGTAATGAAAAGGAGAGGAGACAAGACGCACCCCTGGCGAAGTCCAAAGCCCATGGTGAAAGGTATTGATTTTACAATTTGTGTAAATGTAAAGAGATTGAATGGCTCTCAAGAGAGTACCGAACTCCTTCCTGGATTGTTATTTGGCTACTTTAATAGACAATTTGCAAGTTCTTCGCGCCCGTACCGGTTTCGAGAAAGTGAGTCCCCAAAATAATTCCACACCTTGAAAGGTTGCTTCTTCTCTTTAATGGCTTCTTGAACTCCGGGCGTTTTAAACCACGCGGTTCTTTTCTCATCACCAGCCGCCACTCCGATCAGCTTCAAACATGTCCTGCAGAGGCAATGACTGCTGTTAAAAACAACTGCCATTCTTCCTCGACATTCAATGGAACATTTGGAATTTGTTCAAACCTTTCAGATACCTGCCGTGCAAATACCTCCCTCACACCGTATGCGCGTAACTATTCTTGGTTTACGCTTTGACAGGATAGGTATTTGATCGTTGAGATACAATTTGCACAACACCAGGTGGTGATCAGTTCACAGTTCAGCCCCTTTTAATACACGAACATCACAAATCATCGTTTTAATACACGATGGTATACCACAAAGAAATCTATCATCAGCGATTTCTGCTGAAGACTTCGACGGTACCATGTGTATTTATGGATATCTTTGTGTTCATAATGGACATTCCATTTGAACAACAAAAGTCTAACAACTTCTCTCCGTTCGCGTTCTGATCGGGGTCACCGTGTTTCTCAATCGCGCTGCCCTATCTCGTGAAATCATTGGAATCACCCACCAGGATATAAGAATCCATATCTGCAATCTTTTCAAGGGCTGCATCAACTGCATCTAAGAAAGCTGCGTACCCCAGATTCGGTGCATACACCTGCTAGAGTTAATCTTTCAAGGTTAAACTTTAAGATCGCAACTCACCCTCCTAATGGTATGCACTTTAATACTCTGCCTGCCAGCATGGGACTTGTAAGTATCCCCACTCCTGCCTGAGCAGACATTGAAGGTGCTACTCCCCATATGAAGAGTTTCCACCAATCCGCAAGGTCCACAGTTCCAGAACCCCTTTGCTTTGTTAAAGAAACACCAATTATATCTAGTCGATATTTGACAGATCCCCAACAAGCTCCAGGTAAGCGAAGAGATGTTCCACGTGCCTATCCTAAGTCGATGCCGTTGTCGAGTAACCGAAAGTCCATACCTATGCCCCTATTGGTGCATAGCGCATCCGCACCCTCTGACTACCATAATGGTTTGCGAGACCATTGATGGGAAGCTCGCAGCCGTTTCGTGTTAAACCCAGCCGGCTGCAACATTTTGAAATGTTGCCCTTCACACCAAACGAATTCGAATCAATCACAATCAATGTATAGTGCACCAATAGTTTTTGAAGACTTTTTGCATACATGCTCTAGTGTCAATCAGAGAATGACGTTAACGCAATAGAAAACATCTGACAACAAGCCACAAATTTTAAATTCCTTCATCAACTACAGCATAGCTCAAGGCTCAACTCTAAAATGTATCTAAACAAAACATTCTATTCGACCACTTTCCTGACATAAATGCCTTCAAATCCCTAAACACACACGAAATTATGTATATTTGATTTTTTCCTTCTGCGATTATCTTCTAAAATTTCAGACTCATCCATGGTAAAGCTTTGGGTAGGTTAGGTACGTGTGTTATTTTTTTTTTTTGTGAAAAGCGAATCCACATCAGAACATAATCCTTCCCTATAGCTACTCATTTTGAAATAGTTTTTCATGAGCATCAGGAGTTTAGAGATTCAAGGCAATTATCCCTAAAGTTACATAACACACTGCATTGTGTGCAATTTAAATTGGATTTTGTATCCTTACAACTAGACTCCTCATAACGTACGAACGTATAATAGAAGTCTGAGTAGGTGCCTATGTAGATAGCTGAATGCAATTCTACTCAGCCAGGTATGTGTGGGCTTGTCGGGTTTGAAACAAAACTAATATTCCAACTTGAATGCATTTAATTTCGGTAAATGCCATAAAGTAAAAGTTTCCAATTGAGTTGGCGGCGAGTTTGTGCGGTGCGGAGTAGCATTAGACAAAATTTCATAATTATTATGAGGGAAAATGTATCTTCTTTTGGTTTGGGGAAGGTCAAGGATTTTGCTCATTTTTCATACCCACACAGGGTCTGAATTAAATGTACTCTAATTTTACTCCCATTATGGCCATATAGTTACCAGACAACACCATGTGAAGGTGACGATGCGGTTTTGTCACCCAAGTGCCTCTTATCCATTTCGCTGCTGTAATGCGCACTTCTAAACATTATTTGGTCGACATTACTTCGGTACACCATATACCACCCGCGCACTAATGTCGTTTAGGTTGGGGATGGACCTACCTAAACGACTGTCCATCGAATAGAATTCAACAGAGTGCCATCAAATGCAAGCGTTTTTCGCTCAGCGCCAACATCATGTATTGTACATCTCTGCAGAAAACATTAAGGTTTCAGTCGTTCGTTTGGCCCCAAAAAAAAAAGGTCCTCAATTACAAACATCGGTATCGCCTGTATCTAACAATAACGTCCACTTGTGGACAATTTCCTTTCGCAAACCATCACCACTGACCACCCTAAATGGATTGCATTTACTGCAATGCAATCGCCTGACCATTCACTTTTGCCGCACACATACACACACATCGGAATGAGACTAAGAACGCCATCCAAAATTTTGTACAATCAAAGGACATTTCTCTTATGATTCCACGCTGGCACTCATCGTTATTTCCACCGGGGGCCTGCCGACCGCCATCATGGAGAGCATTCAAAAGAAATCCTACAGCAAGAAGCATCATGGTAACGATAACGACATGCCAATGTCCAAATATTTTCACCAAAAAGACCATTGGTTCGGTCGGTTCTTCGGTTTTGGTCCTTTCAATAAAAATTAATAGGTGTGCGCTTGCACACTCTTGCTCGTTCAAATGCTGCAAGATGGTCGGTCGTCATGAACGTGAATGCATGAAACTGAATGTGTGTGGCATCAGAATATCTATATGCGAATAGATTCAAGAGATATGCACATGCACATGACATTTTGGTCATTTTCGAACCGTCAAAATTTGGCCTACTTCGATTTGTAGAAACTGTTTGCTTTTGATTTGATATTGTGTCTGATTTTGCTGATGCAAGGGAAACTGGTCATTGTCCTTCGGGGTTATTAATTTGCTAAAATTTAGAAGAATTTTAGGGTGAACTATATTTATGGAGACTTGGTCAGTAATTCATTTTTAATGTCACTTTAGTGGACCCTCCATATAGCTTCATTTTTTTTGGGCGTTATTTCCAAATCGGTTTGGGCACTGTTTCCTTGGGCAGCGCCTAACGCATTGGCCAAACCCCAATTTGAGTATGAATCTCGGGAATTCCTTAAGATACATGTTCTCCAGATCGTCGAGTTCATCAAAGAAGTAACTGTTAAGAATCGCCTCAGTCTGTTGGTTTTAGGGTCAGATTCTACTTTGCCGGTGCTAACCCCCAGGAGTATGGTAGTCTTTTCGGCTTAGTCCGATCATGACTTCAGATCTCCTTTATCTCATCTCTGGGCATATTTTTTTGTGGGTGCTGGCATGGATTAAGATTGATTCCTCGGAGGTATGTTCTTTCAATATCAATATTTAAGGGGATCCTTATTTCCAGACTTTTAAACGGCTTCAGTTTTTAATCTGGTTAATCAAGGTCCCCTGTCTCATAGTGACAATATTTTTCGCGAATCCTAAAATCTTTACTCTCTGAATCATTGACAGCCTCAAAACACCGTCAACCATAATCACCCCTATTCCCGTTGACGTTTGTCGTAAACGACTCGTATTTCACTTGGTTTTTTAGTCGGTGGTTGTAACTTTTTTTGAGACAATTGAATTGAAATTATACATAGAAAAGGAAATAAAATTAGTAAACAAAAGTTTAAAAAAAAATCTGAACATCGTTTTAGAACGACACGAAACTTGAGTCGTATACGACAAACGCCAACGGGAATAGGGATCATTATGCTCGACGGTGTTTTCATGCTGTCAATGCCTTAGAGAGTAAAGATTTTAGGATTCGCGAAAGGAGAAGGACTACTAGAAGGCCGTAAAAAGATCCTTGTGGCTGGTGTTGCTGATCTTCTTAGCTTTCTGATAGTACCAATGATGCACGATCAGCGTTTTTGATGTCCACCGTCGACAATTTTTATTATTTTTCCTGAACCCTGCATCCCCGCTCTCACATTAGCTCAGAATGTTCCAAATATTTCGGTCAAAACGAGACGGAATGACAATAGAAACTTAAGCTTAAACTTCACCTACTTCCATATTGATCCTTTTGATGCTAGAGACCCCATTAATCTCGCTCTAATTACCATCACATTACCCGCATTGCCGCAAAAGCTAAATTGAATAACACAAAAGAAAACACACACATGACGATTACTGATGGCATCCACGGACTTTTGTGTTCAATATAAATTGGCTCCATATAAGCTGCCAATAGCGATCCTTCTAAAAGCAGCCCACACTCACACCCGCCAGGAATCACTCAATAAATTGATCAATTAAAATTGACGGCACAACCATAAATGCGAACAACAACAACATTCGTAATTGCTCTCGCCGGTTAATGGTGCGCCCTGGTACCGCATATGCGATACCAATTGATGGTTCGACCCCCATTTCCGCTAACCCCCATCTCAATCAATTTCATAATTTAATTTCGCTCTCGACATGAACCCTAATAGCATAATGCTCGAACTCTCTTAATGAAATTTACTACCACTAAACAGCGCATAGGGATATCAATTGATGTCCTTTTTTTTCCTTCTTTTTTGTTTTATTTTTTTTTTCTTCTTCGTGGCGGTGTGGTGTTTGTTGCCTGTCGGTTCCCCCTTTTCTATTGATTTTACAATATCACACATTCCCCCAAGGGTGATGGGCACAAACACATACAAACACATTGACACCCCATTGATATGGCACGAATAGGACATTCTATGAAAGTGATATTAATGGTTTACGGCCAGACGCCAATGAACAAATGGATCGGATAAAGAATATTAGAGAGATTTTATTGAATCGAAAAGCGAATCGAAGCGTCGCGTTAGTTGATCCGTTAGTTGGCGCATTCGTCTGTGTCGTCCATCCAGCACCTATAGTATAGGACAACAACAAAAAAAAAAGGATATTGAATTGCATTTGATGATTTATTGTGATTATGAGATAGAGTTGGGAAGCACCAGCAAAAATGGTGGATACGCTAGTTTATCTGTTCACGGTTCTATATACCACCACATACCAGACCACCCACCAACACACTCATTGACAGATTAAATCGACAGAAAGTGGAATTTATACGTCCTGTGTGTTCTATTTATTTCTTTTGTTTTCCTATTTCAATAGTGGACAAAGCGAATAAAAAGTGGTTTCCCATTAAAAAAAAAAAAGATTCTTTGGTTGGATCGGTGTTGTTCACGTTGCGCATTATTACTCGCCCACTCCCTCATTCGGAGTAAACTTTTGGTGATTTGTTGAACAGATGGACCAACGACGACTATGCAACGGCTTGAGTGTATTTTTCACTACATATTTCGGTCAGCTAAGCAATTTTAATTACTCTCGGCGACTTTACGCCGAAATTCCATCTAAGGCCATATAAATTGCCGAAACACCACTGAAAATCCATTAGGATGTCCACTAATGAGACCATGAAAATAATGACTCCTTTTCGGAAACCGGAGGCGCGCAACAATGCAAACTAATTAAAATTGTTTTTTGACGTGGCGGCGGCAGCGGCAGCGGCAGCGTCGGCTGGCATGGCAGAGCGAGTGTGAAAGGCTGGCCAGAATAGAGCCGCTAAAATTGTTTTCCATTTCACAAAATTGTCATTAGTGGAGATAATAAGTCGGTTGAGAGGCAAAATTTTTTGGAAACTATTTCCCAAAGTCAATAGAAGGCTGCTGGGTGAATTTTACAAGAGCCATGAGTTGTGTGTGTGTGTGTGTGGTAACCTCTTTAGCTTTTGTTTGACATAGTTTAGAGTGATTTAGATTTTTTGAGCAAAAAGGGTTAAAGTAGATTTTGATTCCTTTGAATATTTTTTTGTGAACTTTTTTCTCTCAATAGAAACTCAGTGGATGACATTAAATATACAAAAATCCTATCCCATCCATACTTCCATACTACTGTATAAAATGCAACATCCGTCTGTTCGTTTCTCTATACATCGACAACCATTCGTTCGATTTTCATGAATTTTTTTTCTGATTTATAGATGTGCCGTAGGTCGGCGCAGTAGCGCAGTGGTTAGTGTGTTGGACTACTGTGCGAGGGATTCCAGGTTCGATCCCCGGAAAAACCCAAATTACATCTTAAAGTTTTTTCTACTGCGCCACCTCTCGCGAACGTCTGACAAACATCCGAGAGTATGCCTGTCATGAAAAAGCTTCTCAATTGAGCCGTTCGGACTCGGCATAAAATTGTAGGTCCCTTCCATTCGTCCCAAAAATAGAAACTCACACAAAACGAATGGTTGCGAGAAGCTAGGCCCTGGGTGTCACCCGCCTGTTGCGCCACCTATTTATTTATTTTTTTTAGATGTGCCGTAGGGTAGGTGAGAATTGCTCAGGAGCAAGGGGGGTCTCATGAACCGTTAGCCGTATGAACTTGAAAGTTTTTATGTTGATAGATAAGTCAAAATTATTACATGCCTCATTTATCGTTTTTCAAAATTAGTCCTATGAGGGTTAAGAAAAGCGGTTACAAACTTTTCTATTTCGACCTTACTTGCCCATATACTCATAAATCTATGTAGGTCAAATCAAGAAATACTTTCAATTGTTAGGCAATACTTTACCGAGTATTTTGAGCTGACATTAATCTTTCTGGTCCATATAAAGGGTGAGATATTATAATAAATTGAAAATTTTGATCTCTTCAACTAAATAAATAAATAAATTATTAGCACAACAGGCGGGTAGACACCATAGGCCTAGATTTTCTATTTTTGAGACGAATGGAGGGGACCTACAATTGTATGCCGAGTCCGAAGGGCCGAATTGAGAAGCATTTTCATGACAGTAATACTCTCGGATGTTTGTAGAAAAAACCTTAAGTCGTAATTTGTGTTTTTCCGGGGATCGAACCTGGGATCCCTCGCATAGTAGTCGCCAGCACACTAACCACAGCGCTAGTGCAGATCTCTCCAACTACTAGGCCGATTTTAAAAATTCGTTCAAAATTGTACTCGGCTACATCTTCCAGATTAGTATAGGTTACTTAGGGAGAGGATGGGGAAGGGAAACGGGGGTAAAAAAATAATATATATAGTTTACAAAAAGGCATTGTAGGTAGGCTAAAAAAGGAGGGAAAAAATATAAACAAACGTACAATGATAACTCAAATAAGTTTTAAAAGAAAAGAAACCGTCGGGCGGAGCAGCGGGCATGGCTAGTACTTAATGAAAGGGACATACCATTGTTCTGCCAACCAGGAACCTCTTTTCGGTGCATTAGTGAGAGAAATTCTGATAAAGTTAATTTTTCTCTTTCTCTATCTCAGGCAAACACACTGACCACTACATCATGGTCCACCAACCCCACCATCACTACTTTCCTTATGCCTTATGCCGCTTTTCAAACCATTTCCTTTCAACGGAAAAAACAAAACTGAGATTCATGTTGATGACAAAAATAATTACTAATTAGTATCGTGTTCTGTCAGATGACAGACCAACATAGTTAATCAAAAGTCTCTCCAATGTCATTGCGCATCCATTGTTATTACAACAACCCCTTACCACAATTATTTGTGTATTTACATGATTTTTTTGCGAATGCATACTCACACGACATATACGATTGTTCCGCCCAGACCTATCCCCGACCTCGTGACAATTTTATGCGAACCATTGCAATCTGTGGAAATGAATACCCATTCCGCAGTGCGTTCGAAAACCATAAGCAAAATCACAGAGCTCAATGCAATGGCGCTCAACCCCATCTCAATTCGGCGAAATAAACCCTTTGGTAATATGGATTCTGTCTCTGCTGCTGCTGCTATACGATTGCCATATAGCCAGCCATAGTCGTCGATGAATAAACATTTCCGTGGGTCAACATTTTAATCCGTTCTTGCACGATGATTGTTGTTTCATTGCCATTATTATCCTGAGCGTATATATACACGTATCTATATATTCCCTGGCTGTCTGCCGCGCAACATAATCTCTTGTGGATCGACTTTAGTTTACATATTTCAGCAGATTGGCCTTGCTGGTTTTTGTGGGGGTCGTCCTTCAGCGCCAGCTTCCCAGCACTGGCCTGATGATGTTCTGGCTGTGTACAGTGTTCACAGCTGCATGAGTCTTGTATTTTTCAGTTGCATAATTAACTATACCGCAACTGCTGCGCTACACTCTTGTTCTATACCATGGGCGTCATCATTGGTACACTCTGGCAGTGGCAGGAACCAGTGGTGGTTCCTCCATTCTGTATCTATTTAGATTGGTTGCATTGGTACAAATATACACACGAGAGAAAGAGAATGAGCTATTGGTATTCGAGTGGAAGTTGGCTACTGCAGCAGTGAATTAGAAATTCATTGACACTGCCGCACTGTGTGCGGGTTTGATGAGATTTAGTTAGTCATTTAGCCTTTGAAAACGCAATTTGGTCACGAAGGCGGCCATTCCCGCAGTAGTCCCTTGGTGATTTTGTATTAGCTTCCTGTTTTTGTTTGCTTGATTATTATGCGCAAGGATAAATTTTGGGGTGTTTTTGGACAGTTACAGTCGAACGAACTGAATCCGGTGCGGGCTGATGGTTGATGTGGAGTTTTCTCAGATAAAGTCATGCAATCGTAGCTGGTTAACTGAGCTCAGAATTTAGCTCCAAAAGTATAGGAATTTCGTTTTTGAAGGAGTTGCCAGTAGGGTAAACTGGGTTAAGCTACGATTACACGGCCATTTTTTCGAGTCATTTAAATGGCGCTCTGACGTAAAAATCCCGTCACAAAGCAGTCATTTAAATGCCGCTCTGTGTGATCGCCATTTCTGGCAGCGTCATTTAAATGACTAGGAAAATGGCGCACCAAATGACATGAATTAAGTGCCATTTAAATGACTTAAAAAAAAATGGCCGTAAATCGTAGCTTTACATTTGACATCGGGGTACATTTGACTTTGCGAGTTTTGGTGTGAACAGAGTGTTTTTTCCAGACAAAAATTACCTGGAACAGGACTGGGCTCCTCGTCCTCAGTCCTTAGCGAAAAAACTCAGTTACGCACTCCTACTAGTCTGTAACTAGAGTGTAATCCGTAGACTATGGAAGAGCCAATCGAAGACGGCAATCTTGCTGCTGACAAGAAGAAACGCGAGTTTCTAACATATTTAGTCATGATCTAAGTTTCCAAACTCAGTTTGAAGGAAAATAAAGAAGGATCTGATCAAAAATTGCAAACGTGGCACTATAATACCTGCAAACGAGCATTCGGCAACTTATGAAGATGCAGGCCGCACGTGGTATACACGGGCTGTGTTCACGCACTGACTCCTCTATGGCAGATGAGAAGTTGGTGCTATGGGGAACAAACATTAAAGTTCCAGTTCAGTCGTCATCGGCTTTGGCAGCTTGTACATGTTTATGAAGAGACTAAAGGTTCTAGAGAAAGGATTGTTAATTGAAATTTTGCAGCGAAAGATGGTTTATCAGAGCTCTATATGTCAAAGATATCGACCTAACATCGACTTCTAGTCACCGTTTTCTTTGTAGATGGCGCCACAGTCTGAGCGACCATGGGTATGTCAATCACCATGCCACGATAACGCGCTAGATCCATTTGAGCAGCAAAGGTGTTAGCGTTAGGGCCATTTGCTGATAACGACTCATAACGATTTAAGTTCTACCTAAATTTTTATGGGGTACTTTTTGTATCGCATAAACTGTCACATAAGAGTTTAGGTGGAACTTAAATCTTTAAATCTTAAATCGTATCAGCAAACGGCCCTTAATGTCTTTCTTGGTGCCGGTTCATTTATGCGTTCATACGCCATATAAGTTCCAACCCTCTTAGCCGAATAATTCGAATGCTCTCTCTAGATTAAGATCGTTGTAGCTTGTAGAGTTCTTCGTTGTGCGTTTGCTTTAAAACGTTCTCGATGCAGGGTCCATGCTGCAGGTCGGTGATGATGATATCTGTCTTTGCTGCTCTATTGCCTTCTTAGCTCGTGGAAATAGCGATTAAGTAGAGCTCACCACAAAAGCTAGACAGGCAAAGTAACGACCTCATGGGAGACTGTATACCATTTAGTAAAAATCAAGGCCGACTCTTCTCGCTTTATCAGTGTGACAGACTTAAGCTACGATTACACGGCCATTTTTTTGAGTCATTTAAATGGCGCTGTGACTTCAGGAAAAAATGTCACATTAGAGCGACATTTAAGCTACGTTTCGTCATTGAAAAAATGGCGATCACACGAAATGACTATCGTCGTCATTTGTGTCCCAAAATCAAATGACGGACACTGCGAGTCATTTAGAATTTTCCGTTGGGATGCCATTGTCCTAGGCGTCATTGAAGAGCGATCACACGGCCATTTTTTTCCGCCATTTAAATGGCACTTAATTCATGTCATTTCGTGCGCCATTTTGCTAGTCATTTAAATGACGCTGCCAAAAATGACTGCTTTTGTGACTCGAAACCGTGTAATCATAGCTTTACACAAGATCAACTCGTAGAACACCAACTTGTCCTGGGTTGTTAAAATGAGAAGATATAAGTTGGCCTATACTAAAGCTGACCAATTTACGAAGACCTTACTTTATAACTTGCTAGCGATTGACGAAAACCCTTTGCCGCTCCCAGAAATATAAGTTGGCTTATACTATACTAAAACTGACCGATTTGTGAAGACCTTTCCTTCTAGCTTTCTGACGACTGACGGAAACCCTTTTGCGCTCCAGGAATATAGGTTAGCTTACACTAAAACTGACCAATTTTTGAAGACTTTACTTTCTAGCTTGCTGCCGGTTTATTTGACGGTCGCGTCGCTCCCAGCGAGCGACGGATCCTAGACAGCTTCTACAATAGCCTTCTCATAATCGAAATTAATTGGCAACAGCCACCGAATACCACCATTCAATAGACCTTCCCTATCCATTACATCCAACACCAACACAAGCTTAATTTATTATTATTTGTCTGCGACTATATGCAGACGCCGCGCGTACATTTTTTTGTTTGCCCTATCGTTTGTAATAAAACTCCACTTTATGCTGCCACCAATATTCATGGCTTGAAGACATATTGCGATAATGGAAATAGATAAAATTCCTTTTCATGTCGCATTTTATGGCAACGAGTCCTGTCCTGCAGTCGCTATTTTTTAATAACAAAACCAGCAGCAAGAAACAAAAGAAGTAGAAAACTGCAGCAGCACTTCTATGCTGTATATACGGATTCCGCTTGTATATCCTTCGGAAGAAGCGTCATATTATTTGTTGCTTACGTATCTAGACAGGCGGATAATGGTAGATGTATAGAATACACCAGCGCAACTGTAGTATCCTTAATCTCTGATGAGGAAAATATTGCTTTCTGCTATTTTCTTGTGTTTTTATTTTTATTTGTTTTTCCCATTTTCTTTGGCTTGTGTATTTCTCGCGTTTTCCCGCTGCATCAGCTGCATAATTTTATTGCATATAGATATAGCCAAGCTAGTAATAAAAAGGATATCTGCCAGCAGTATGGTGCGAAATGTTTTTATACTTGTTAGACATGTTGAAGCGTAAACATGATACCCTATTGTGTTTGTGTGTGTATTGAAGGATTTTATATGATAAAATAATTTTATTGTACATTCCTGGAGAGGCATTAGAGTTGTCCTTTGTCGTAGATTTTATTTTAATATTAATTTTGGTGTGAGAGAAGACATGAAGAGGATGGTTATTTGGAATAGGGGCGTTTGGGAATATGCAGATTTCAATTGAGACTTTCGATTTAACGTTTAGTCAATGGGTTAGGATAGGGCTAGAAACCAGCAGTCGGTACCAATTGTTTGACAGTTCCATAGATAGAGATATACATTTTAAAGAGACATCAAGCTCCATGAGGGCTCAATGACGCATAAACTTCGTTTAGTTGAAATGTTTTGACTATAGAAAGATTCTTGACCTTAAGATACGGCGAGGGACGACTATTTTTAACATTCGATGAAAATCTGATAAGTACATTGAAAAGGGACGAATCTTTACAATGAATGTGGTAATCTTCTAAAGATGCGGTAGCCCATGTCACCAACACCCAACTTCCTTCAATCACTCTTACCGCGGGACTGCCATTAGGTATTAATTCGCGGCTTGTTCTTTTTGTCCAGACCTCGATGGTGGGGGAACAGTTTGTGAGTCCATCTGCCACCTCGAGCAGTCTGGCACATTTGATACGTTCTAAATTTTTTCCCGTTGTATCCAGCAAATATATTGGCCCATACGAAGATGCTGCCTGTGGTGGTTTCTTTCCTTTTGGTAACACAACCAGATGTTGAAGTTTCCATGGTTTAGAAAAAAACCCCTCCTCAAGACACTTTTGCATCGTTGCAATAAAAAGGTCTGGACTTTTTCGAACCGCAGTTTTGAGTACCATATTAGAGATGCAATCGAGTCCGGGTGCTTTGTTGTCGCTTATCTTCCTACATGCACCATTGGGTCCCGTCAGGGTGATTGCAGGGATGCGTTCTTATGGCTAATCCCCTTATAGTGATCATCAAAGTAAACGGCATATGTAGGTATGGGAATAGGTGCTCTACTATTGTCCTCAGTATTGTCGGGCAGGATATTTGTTGGACTTACTGTCCTTCAGCTTTTTTATCACAATCCTGTAAGTCATCCTTCATGGCTCATGGGTCTAGGTCTGTTCCATCGCAGAGTTCTTTCAAACATTTCGCCTTGCTCTCTTTAATAGCCATTTCAAGAGCTCGTCTTCCTGAAGGTAACTAATCGTTCTTGGAATTCTGACCTTCCCCTGAATCACTGCGATCTGCATCGGGCCTTGAGACACGTTGCTCTAAGCGTTCTGATTTCGTCGTTACACCATAGTAACAAGGTCCACCCCTTTTACTAGTTGATCTTCTAGGCATTGCTGCATCGCACGCTGTGGTGATTTTTTGCATCAGTTGGATGGCCAAGGTCTCGGCTTCTCCGCTGCAGAATGTACAATGGATATTCTGTATTCATCATTTAAAGCTACGATTACACGGCCTTTTTTTCAAGTCATTTAAATGGCGCTGTGACGTCCGTAAAAAATGTCGCATTAGAGCGACATTTAAGCTACGATTCGTCATTGAAAAAATAGCGATCACACGAAATGACTATCATCGTCATTTGTGTCCCAAAATCAAACGACGGACACTGCGAGTCATTTAGAATTTTCCGTTGGGATGCCATTGTCCTAGGCGTCATTGAAGAGCGATCACACGGCCATTTTTTTTTTCGCCATTTAAATGGCACTTAATTCATGTCATTTGGTGCGCCATTTTCCTAGTCATTTAAATGATGCTGCCAAAAATGGCGATCACACAGAGCGACATTTAAATGACTGCTTTGTGACGGGATTTTTACGTCAGAGCGCCATTTAAATGACTCGAAAAAATGGCCGTGTAATCGTAGCTTAACTGGCAATTTCCTTTTGGGCTTTGTTTCCATCTTTTTGTTTATTTTTAGGCGTTATTTCCAGATCGATCGTTATTTTCAGATCAGATGTTATTTCCTTGAGCGGTATAGTGCCTAACGCAGTGAAAGATTGTCAAACAGTTTGACGTCACCCTTTGCAGAGATCTAGGTGTAATTTCGGCGTGAACCGAGGCTTTAAACTAACAAAAGCCTCTTGAGTTTTTAAATCGGTTAAGTTAAGTACTTTACGGCTATTTTTACTTATGGGCGCCACTATATGACTCTACTGCTCTATCTCCGTTCTACATGCATTAGGCATCTTAGGCGACTGAAATTTGTTGAGCAGGACTGTGTCGCTCTATAGTTCGTCGTAAAATCTCCTCTTCAAAACGCTGTCAATTTTTTGAAGAATTTTTCTCTCAAAGCAACCGATGATATCGTCATCCAATTTAGATAGACAACTGACATCTTGTGTCAAGCTACATTATACCCATCCTTTGGCAGTTCCTTTGGGAATCTTTAACTTAAGCAGAGTCCTGTTGTATGTAGGCGCAATAACTACGTCTACCGAGTACCACGTTATACATTGATCGATATGGGCAAAGCTCATTTTATGCCGCACAAACCAAGTAATTAAACAATTTGCCCGCAATCATGTTATAAATCACATTCCTTTCGGGCCCATCGCCCATCCATCTCTGTCTGCGACGTGCTGCTTCTCTTTTGTTTTTCGTTCCCTATTTCTAATCTACCACAAACGGTTTAAATTTAAATAAAATAATAATAAACCACTCATACCCCCCAAACGACTATAGATATCTAGGCATACTAAACATCCATGGAACGCATTCCAAAATGTCTGTCTAGCACGACGACCTCGGCGAGATACACAAATTCAATCATAGAGACAAATTACCATTGCTGCTAGTCTTTTGTTATCCCCCAGCTTGTTGTTGTTCTATATGAAATATGATATGCAAATAATGTCCTTGTATCTCAAATAGAAATGTATTTATCTTCCCTAGCACTTATCCGCCAATTTTCATAGAAAAATACGGAT
Organism: Cheilosia soror; assembly: GCA_949372485.1. NCBI lineage: Eukaryota > Metazoa > Arthropoda > Insecta > Diptera > Syrphidae > Cheilosia > Cheilosia soror. Next base: position 5,268,316 of record OX443564.1, read on the forward strand.
ATTTATCTATAAGGTGGTGTAATGTCGTAAGGACTCACTCTGTACTCCTTATCGTATCCCGACTTTCGGTTAGACTCCTACAACAATATAAATCAAACTCTGGTCGTTTTTTTTTCCTCCTCCCCCCCTATAAATCCTATAAAATGGAAAATGACTATATTTTCCTGCGCCAAAATTCCAAGTCACTTCCTTTGGCAAAGGAACATAAATAGATAGGTTAGGTATAGAGATATCATTGATCCTATAAGCGGATAGAGAATACCCATATTTTGGGGGAACACACTGGTATAAAGTCAAAAGGCCACAACCGAATGCGAGTTAGATGGCATTTCAAGTATGTCAAAGGGGTCGCGTATCCTATTCGCATTACATAGACGACAAGACGCAGGGAAATTCTCTAGTGAAAATATTTCGCAATCTCACGTGTATGGCAGATGATAATACATACTTGGAATGCTTCTTCGCTTAAGATTATACACTCACACAGAGGAAATCGTAAAATATGACAAAGTGTTACAAAACGCCATACCAGTCAATAGAAATTCGAGAGGATATCGAAATGGAATCAATCACTCGAGGTTGTCGAGGAAGAAATTCTAAGAGATTATCTTTCAGTCGACACCATATACCGTACCGAATGCGGTGAGGACTGAACTGAGGAATTTATGCGCGCCCGAGTGTTATTGGATCGTAAATTATTTCCAAAAATACGAGGATGCCAGAGATAATCATAAGCTGACGAGTGTTTTATTTGTTTTCTTAGGCAGGAGTAGGTACTCCTGAAAAAAACACTCAATCAGAACTTGAATGGATATAAGTCCGGTATAAGGATGAGACTTTTTATGAATATGTATATGAGATGAGTAATTCATTGAAAGTGAATCGTCAAAGATTTTCGAGGAAAATGCTGGTCGTCCTTATTGATGTCACAGATCTAGATTCGCAGAGTTGATTGCGACGTTGATTTGATCATCAAGCACTTTTTCTTTTGGTTGGCTATTCAATAAGCTATGGGCATGTCATATGCTCATATAGAGCGACCTACATGTATCCGTATATTTGTTACGAATAATCTTCTGCCCAGAGAGTATCCCTATCGCCATTTGTAACTTTGATCTTTTTTTAACAATCTATATATATAAAAATGAATTGCTGTTCGTTAGTCTAGCTAAAACTTAAGAATGGCTGGACCGATTTGGCTAATTTTGGTCTTGAATTATTTGTGGAAGTCCAGAGAAGGTTTAAAAGGTGAATAAATATGAAAGTTGTTAAACAAAGGGGCGTGGCACATTCAAAATCGTATATCTCGAAAACCACCAATCGATTGAGCTCAAACTTACAGATAATCTAAGTTATTGACCCTGGATTTGTCCTGTCAAAATCGGACAAAGGGGCGTGGCACCGGTCCTTCACGGTTCCCCACTAAAAAAAAGTCCAAAGGGGTTAAATCGGGGGTGCAATCGCAGCTCCGAAGCGGCCAATTGACATCGCCAAGACATCTGATAATGCGATTTGGGAATTTGATGCGCAAAAGATCGATTGTGGCATGGGCTGTGTGGCATGGCGCCTCATCCTGAACCAGAGGTCGTCCAAATATGTCTTCAATTTCAAAAGTCGGTTCACATGCCTCTGTTACCCCCACTGTTGACCGAAACGTTGTTCTCAGCCTCATTTTCGAAGAAAAATGGTCCAACGATGTCACCACTCCACAATCCGCACCAAACTGTCATTCTCTGTGGATGCACTGATACCGTACGACGACGGGACCCTGAGTGCTGTACACTAGAATACCAGTCTCACGAACTTTTTGCAGGCGCGGTAGGTGCTTCATTTCGGCCAAAACTTCTTTTCAAAATACACACTGTTTGGGCTACACAGCACTCACTTTGGAAATAAGTTTTAAATATTTCTCGACGTTGTTCAAGAGTAAAGCGACTCTTTTCATTCCGCGGAGGTATGATACTGACTTCCTGTCAAGATTTCGAGCGTGAAACAGCTCTCAGTAACCTATGATTTAAAAATAAACCACTAGATGGCCCACTCGTATACTTTGGAGTTTATAATATACCCATACCCTCTTTAGTTTTTGAACCTTGACAATCCTCTCTATCAAAGTGTAGTCTATCGAAGTCAATTGCAAACAGGGACATTGGAGAAAGATTTGTTGAGTATTAGCTGTGTCCTAATTGTGAGGTTTTGAAGAGCCCTGCGTTAGCCTTTGACAATCTCGGTGAACTCGCTAACATAAGCCGCCTCCAGATCTTCAAATAGTGACTGCAAAATTTTTTTTTTTCAAAAATCTCTTTGCCAATATTTTTTATGATTTTTTGAATGGGATGATCTCAGAAAAATTTTGTATGAAAAGGATGAAAAAGTGGCTAAAATAGTCTTTTTTAGCAATTTTCAAAAAATCGTAAAAAATATTAGCGAAAAGATTTTTGAAAAAAAATTTTTGCAGTCACTATTAGATTAGAATTATTTGAAGAAACTTTTTGCTTCAAAACATTTTTTTTTGGACCGAGGAAAAAAGTAAAAAAAGTGGACTTTTACAAAAGTTCAACATTTTCAATGGGTACTTAATGGGTTAAGGAAAGTTTTGTATCATTCAAACGGAATTTAAATGACCTTTCCATTGATGCCAAAATTTACATGAAGTAAGTTCAAATTATGAATAGAATTAACTTTAGTTTTGTAAAAATACTTATGGCCACCATTGTAATAGTTTATGTACTACCACGCCCACTTATAAGAGGCGTGTGCCTTTAGAAGATCGACTCCAAAAGCTTGCTTTCAACTCTTATATCGCTATAATGACAAATCACTCATAATACTCTTTACTTCAATGGGGATTTAAATTTTATTTTCTGAGATAGAAAAAAATTTTACTAGATTCCAGTTAACCTTTAACAAAGCAGTACATTATTCACAAAAGGTCGGCCCCTAACATTATTCATCATTTCATGTTTTTCTTTCCACATTTTCTTGCTGAGATGTGGAGTTCATTAAAAAAGGTTTCAAGCATAAGGTGGACATTTTTTTTCTTTTAATTTTTTTTTTGTTACTTAAATTCAAGTCAGTTCGTACAGGTGCTTGGCTAGATATAATTTATTAAAACCATTCTTGTTGGGAGAGTGTACCTTGGCAAATTTATTTGGGGTACCTAATAATGAAATGATTTATAGTAATAACCGCAGGCACAAACACATGAACGGGATGTCAAAATCTAAAAAAAAAAAAAAACAAAAACCCCTAAATGACTCGCGGTTTATGTCTAATTTCTGGCATCAACAAGAAAAGTTTCTAACCTACATTCAGAGATAGTCCTGAAGTAGTGTTCAGTTTAATTACACATAAATAACGCACCCTTATCTCCTGAACGTGTAATCCCACTCAGTGTGGTTTTCAGTTGGAGGAAAGTTCAATGCTTATCTGGATTCAGGATTACAGGGATATACCATAGAAAAAAGACATGAGCAAAAAAGAGATGTTACAAAGCGAACAAGTACGCGTAACTCCATGAGCCAATACTGTTGAGCTAATACGCACACATCCGTCGACCACAAAACACATTCCGCGAATTAGAATGCGGAAATTCCGTGAAATAGATAAATTTTTGGTTGTTGGCGCTTCGGGTTATATATAACTTTCCTCGACGTTCCATCTGAATATTGAAAATTAATTAGCTCCATGGTTAGCGTGATGTGGTCTAATAAATTGGAAAAAGCTGCTTTGCTAGGGCATGTGAAGGTGCGATAGCTTGGGTGTACCAATCTACTATACTTTGACTTTTTCTGCATCTTAATATGGGATGGGGGATTTCCTTATGAAAATTCTTCGAATTTAGACTGAGGAAGTGGGGAACCATTCGAGATTTTTTTGAAATTTTATACATTTTTTAAAATCTACATTTTGTTCCATCTAACCTGCAAAATAAGTTCAATCTACGACCGCATTTATAGCTTAGAAGAGCTGACTTTCTTGAACGAGGTTAGGGTAATAAGTGCTGAATGCTCGGCAAAATTCTCAGGCTTTTTGATCAAGACTACGTCAAGACCTCTTTCCAATGGACCTTCTTGCAGATTAGGGTTATATGTTGTATGTGTATAACAGAAGACTCGGGCTTATTGATCATGCCTGTTTTAAGACCGACCCTGGTACATCGGACTCTTTGGAAAGGACTTTTCTAAGTTTAGCTGATTCTCTATTGCATTCTATGGCCGTACAGAGACACTTAGCACTGTTTACTTTATTCTTAAACTCCCCTAGACTGTCTTAATTTAAGTCCAAACCACTGTTAAAGTTGATGGATTTTGCCGCTTTAAAGAGGGCCCTGCGGGTTTTCTTCCTAAAAGGTCTTAACCATAGTGGAGATGGTATATGTCAGATAATTAATAAAATATTTTCCAAATAATTGCAAAATCAGTTCAAAGTAAAATTAACATTTCCTCAATGTATCCAAGCGAATAATTAATTTTCGAGAGAGATATCAAAACCATTTCGAAAATGACAGTAGAGAGGAAAAAAATCCCAAAAATTTAATTCCTCTCACAAACGATTTGTTTTCCATCCCATTCCCATCGATTCGGACAACCACCATGTGTGAGAAGTAACGGTCTGCACACCCAAACGATGTATATGGAGCCTTTGGAAAACAACAGTGCAAATATCCTTCCGTCATGTCCCTCTACTGTTTGGAATCAAATTGAATTGGTTGGTCATTAAGAGGGGTTCATAAATAGGCATCAACGAAAAAAAAAAAAAAAACAAGAACGACGTCTGAGCAACATCTCCTTCCGCCATTCAAATCACTGTATCCGGGAAATGACCCAAAATGATGTTGATGAGCTACAGTAAAAATTAATCGTCCTCACTATTCACAGGCGGCAGTAACACTTGCGGCATCCACCTACCAGCTCAGTTCGAACAAACATATCTGGCCAAAAGCACTGATGGTGCGTGATATGGCGGACATATGTGACTGCCGCCGCTGTTGCTCTGATGCCTATACTACATACGACTGTATAAATGTGAGGACTCTAAACGAGTAATTAAGATAACAAATGAACCATTTGGAGGCGAAACTGCCCCCGCACTATTAAAGGAAATGACCGGACTCAGCAACGACGACGATGACGTTTGGTTCGAATGCTATACCGCTAGTTGCTGGTCAATTATTTACAATTTCACTTGCCCCTGGGGGGACACAGACACAGACATAAACACAGACAGTCCGTTTGGTAATTCTTCATCATCATTTGGATCGAAGGAGTTTCAGACAGTTTCAGACTCTCTAATTGAATGCATTCGATTTGGGCTCTATTTTTTTTTCATTCAACGAGCCAGGATACTTTAATTGGTTTTGTATTTCCCATTCGCGCGGTATATACGGGCACAGGAGTTTAATGAGGAAGGAATTCTGGTAGTTCCTTTGGTAAATGGGGCCGCTCCTGTGCACAGCACAAGCCTAGGTCGTATACAACTCAACTGAATGGCGGACTCGCGTTCGCGTTCCCATTCAGCCAGAAAGTGAAGGAGTGAAATATGTTCGGTTGGGAATAATTAATGATTCGTCATCAGTCAGGAGAGTAGGGAACAGCTAAGTGCTGTAGAGATTTCTATCAATATTTATTGTGTAATTACCGGAATACAGCTGTAATCAATTAAGTAGTGAATTTGTGTAGTGGGTCTGGGTGGTCGTATGTAGGTGTAAGGATTGTCGTTATGATACTCATTTCGGCTTTTAATGATGCGCACTGAGAAGAGGACTTTCTGAGATTTTTTTTGTATCTTCGTCTGAATGTGTGTAATGAGAGGTGACTTTAAACGCCTGCATGGATCGTGTTAATAACCTTCTGAGTCGTGAAGGTTTATGAATGAGCTGAGCACCGTTGGTTGGGCGTATAAAGCTTGTCATGGTGCATCAGTTCTTTCCGATGTTAATGAGGTGGAAATCCGAGGTGTGTTGGGCAGTGTCTTAACTGAGAAGAGAGATTTGTTCATTCTATACAAATTGACGAGTTTAGGGGGAATGTCAAAACACGCTATTACAAGCAACCTTAAAATCGATGAAGAGGTGGAGGCATTTCTGAGTGTTTTCCAAGATCTGCCGTGGAGTGAAAATTTGGTCAATAGTGGACTTTTTCCGACCTAAACCTACACTCATGAGAACATATTTCATCTACCTTTTTGCTACCAGAAGCAACCTTAAAATCGATGAAGAGGTGGAGGCATTTCTGAGTCTTTTCAAAGATCTGCCGGGGAGTCAAAATTTGGTCAATAGTCGGCTTTTTCCGACCTAAAGCTACACTCATGAGAACCTAGCTCATCTACCTTTTTGCTACCAAAAGCAACCTTAAAATCCATGAAGAGTTGGTGGCATTTCTGAGTCTATTCAAAGATCTGTCGGGGAGTCAAAATTTGGTCAATAGTCGGCTTTTTCCGACCTAAAACTACACTCATAAGAACCTACCTCATTTACCTTTCTGCTATCAAAAGCAACCTTAAAATCGATGAAGAGGTTGAAACATTTCAGAGTCTTTTCCAAGGTCTGTCGTGGAATGAAAATTTAGTCAATAGTGTACTTTTTCCGACCTAAGACTACACTCATAAGAATCTATCTCATCTACCTTTTTACTACCAAAAGCAACCTTAAAATAGATGAAGAGTTGGTGAGATTTCTGAGTCTTTTCCAAGGTCTGCCGTGGTCTAAACAATTGGTGGACTTTTTCGGCCTAAAAATATACTCATAAGAACCTGTCTATCAGGTATACTTGACTATCGTCCTTAGGTGTTCATAGATCATCCAAGGGTGAATCTGACAAGAGAAAGTTTCTCAATATCGCATTCGGATATGACAGAAAAAGTATCGTGCCAAAAATATGATTGACACAAAGGAATAGAGTCCTAGGATGTATTGCTTATTTTTTTTTTAAATTGTTCTTCCTTAACAAAGACAATAAATTCAACAGTTTCCCATTACGATCTGAGATTTTAATTCAAATCACCACCAACCATCTTCCAATGCAAACCAAGTTTCGACAATATACCAAAATTTGGCACTAATCCAAAAGCCACAAAAATTTAGACATCAACCCGTCAAAGGCCACAAAAAAGTCAATCGAAAACAAAACCTCAAAGTTTCTCCGATAAAAAAAATGTTTCCAACTAAACGTCAAGTTCCTATTCAAACTGTCATAACTCACACATGAAACTATTTGCATGCATAAAAAAAATGCAATAACCAAGAGAGAGAGAGAGATAGAGTAAAAGGGAACTCACGGGACCATTTCATTGATCGCATTGAAGACACACGACTCCCAAGGAAAAGAAGAAAACTTTTACCCCAACAAGTAAAACAAAATTCCCCCGAATGACGAAATTAAATTTAACTTTATCTGTCTCCAGTCTCCACCGACAGCAACGACGATGACGTCGATGAAACAACTTTCGAGTCTAAGAAGTTTTATACCAGATGGCGGCAAACCTAGGATAACAGCGCAAGACGAAAGTTTCCAGTTCAATGCTGCAATCCGTACCCGCGCACCATACCGCTTGACAAAAATACATAAACAATACCGAAAGTCATCAATCATTTAGCGAGAAGTAACGCGAATAAGGCGGGGTCGGAAGACGAAAAGAAAAATCAGGACTAACACTGATAGGAAACAAATGCCTCGTCTTGTCAGCACTCAGGTTGCACATTCCAAAGAAAGTAGGGAGAGAAAAAAAAACCTTGCTCCGATGATAGCTCTTTGATGATGATGATTGGGTGCAGCTAACGAGAATTCAACGCAAACACCTCTGGAATGGCAAGGTGTTCCTGTGCATGATATCATAGATACATCCCCCCGCCCCCCATAACAGGTGCATCCTGGTTCTGTACTTGAAGTGTAGAAAAATGATACGATTCGACGGAAGAGTGACGTCTGACACGGTTGTCTGATTTTGCAGCGTTTTACTCCTGATTGAACCCTAATGGATTCAGCTTACATGCTTAACATAGAGCAGAGCAGCGAAGGGACCGCGATTTCATCGTCTACTGAGCATCCAGCTGAAGGAAAACAAAGAAAACTAACGAAAGAATATTTTTTTTTTTATTTGTGTGTGTGCATCAAGTTTGAGTTGTCAATTGTCTGATGAAAAACTTGAAATTCGCTAAGTAGCTTTCTTTCTTTCTGTCGAAGGGGAGGCGAACTGTTGACAGACATTTCCATTAAGAATGTTTGATGTGTGCTTGTACGGGTAGCTGATTGAATTTGAAATAGGATGAGAACGAGGGGAGTGTGGTGCGATATTCTATTACTTCAGGAATTGAGATTATTGCGCTTGAAGACTTCTACTTACAAAATTCTTCATATATGACCCTAGGAGAAGTTTTTCTTCTTACAGCCATTGGAAAGCTTTTTCACGACAGTACGCGCAGTCCGACCATATCGAGAAGTGGAACAATTAAAAACAGCTTCTGATGTAATTTCCTAATTTTTGGGGGTGGAACCGTGAGCTCCGCTCCGATCAGTAGTTTAACATTAGACCCATGATACTTGTCGTTGTCTTGTTCCAACATCTTACCTTTGGGCCTATATCTACAAAAGTGGCATTCCTAACTGATGGCACATATTTTATAGTATGTCTTGAAAGCCTGGTTGGGGCAATGCATCTAAAATGACCAAACTATCGAGTCTTATACTGGCTCTATTCATAGAAGTACCCCAATCGATAGTCTGCAACAATAGAACGGAGACCTTGAATTTCGACAACTGACATTTGACTTGATAACTGATCTTTAGCTCAAGTCTTCTAGCTGGAGACCGCATTGGAAATATTCACCAGCGTTAAGTTAAGACAGAATTAGTTTGTGTGTATTTTTCGTAAAAAAAAAAAATCAGCTGATGACAACTTCGCAGATCATTTTTAACGATCAACATTTTGATGTCCAACGACACAAGGGCTGACTGCTGGAAACATAGCTTGAGAGTAAATGGTGTATAAATATTTTTATAGTTGCATCAGCTTACAAATATAAGAGGCTATGGCTCTCAGTATTAACTTAAAACCTATAAGTCCTTCCTGGGACAATGTACTGATTTCAAATATTATACTCCTTCAGCAGCAGGTTGATATGTGTCTCATGGTGTGCCTGCTGGTGTATCTGCAGGTGTATCTGCAGGTGTATCTGCAGGTGTATCTGCAGGTGTATCTGCTGGTGTGTCTCCTGGTGTGGCTGCTGGTGTATCTGCTGGTGCATCTGCAGGTGAGCCTGCGGGAGTATCTGCCGGTGTGCCTGCTGGTGTGTCTCCTGGCGTGCCTGCTGGTGTATCTGCTGGTGTGTCTCCTGGTGTGTCTCCTGGCGTGCCTGCTGGTGTATTGGCGGGTGTATCTGCTGGTGTCCCTGGTGCTGGTCCATTCGATGGTCCCGCTGCTGGTTCTGTTGAAACCCCTGTATCCTGCCCAGGCGTTGGTGTTGACTCTGCGGCTGCACCTGTAGTAGATGTCTCTGTTGAAGTCGATGGCCCTGGTGTAACACCCCCACCTCCACCTTGCGTATCATTCTTATTTAACACTACTGTGCAATTTCGACAAATCACTAAATAAAAATTTGTTAAATTCGACACTTCGTCATAATTGCCAACATTTTTTCTTGTTAAACTTACAGTACTGATCCGTTTCTTCGCCATAATCATCGTCGTCGTCATAAAAATAATCCACTAGCATCCCAAATAGGGTCCAGAATCCACTTTTCTAAAAAGTTAAACAAGTCCTAATTGAAAAAATACAAAAAAGCCTCGTCTTGGTTACCTCACTATCGTCCTCAGTATCCAACTGATATGGCTTGGGACTCCCCTGGATTGCCGACGCCATCATGGCGATCACAAAAATATAGCGCAAGCGTAACTTAAACATTTTTGGTAGCCTGTGTATGCCCGACTAGACTTTGCCAATATTCTGAATAGACGAAGTTCACTGCAGAACCTATTTATACTTAAAGCTTCCACTAAGCGTATGATTCGTGTGCATTATGTGAAGCTATTAAAACTGGAATACATTTTTCGAAATTAAATTTTAAACGTGCGTTTTACATAATGGGCTTTATTTATGTGGTGATTTAAACACCACCTGTCATGAGAGAGCGGTGTCTGTGAATGACCTGCCCTAACATTAATGTCTTACTCGTGAGTCATTTAAAAGAAATATGGTATTTGCGCGAGTCTGATGAGTTGTTTACAAATCTAAACTGATAAGACGGTTCTATTGTTTGTTTTGATGGCTTTTGTCTGGTATTTGGATTTGCTTTTGTGCCATTTTCTTGAGTGTGCATTTAACATTGAACTAAATTTTTTGCATCGGCCGACATTGTTGGAATTGGGATTTCTAAATGTTGTTTAGTTAAACGTATAAGCTCCTCCTCAGACGTTTTTCGGGGCCGTTACGAAGCACTTGGCACTTTGGGCATTTTTGGAGCAATTTGGTGCGTTTTTCTGGGAATATTGAAGCGAGTTTCTAAGTTTTTTTTTTTAATTTTTAATTGGCGTTTTTCGAACCATTTTTTGACCGTTTTTTGGGAGTGTTTTCAATCTTTTTTGGAGCATTTTGTGGTGCATTTTAGTGGCGTTTTTTCGGGTATTTTTGGACCCCATTTTTCGGTCACTTCTAATACAATTTTCGTGGCATTTTTGAAGCTTCTTTTAAGGGCATTTTCAAACCATTTTTGGGGCAGAGTTTTTGGGATCATTTTTTTTTTTCAGGTATTTTTGGAAAACATATTCTGTAGCATTTTTTGAAGCGTCTTTTAGGGGCTTTTTTCAAACTATTTTTGACCGTTTCTTGTAAGTTTTTTGTGTCGACTTTTTTGCTGGGCATTTTTCGTGGCATTTTTGAATCGTATTTTAAGACTTTTTTGTAGCCTTTTAAGGACGTTTTCGACCTATTTTTTGAGCGTTTTTCGGTACATTTTTGGGAATAATTTGTGGGGCATTTTAGAGGCGTTTTTCTGGAGGACATTTTTATGCGGTTTTCCATGGCATTTTTGAAGCATATTTTAAGACGTTTTTCGATCCATTCGGAAAATTTTTAGGAGTATTTTTCGAACCATTTTTTGACCGTTTTTTGGGAGTGTTTGGCGTTTTTCTGAACATATTTGGGAGCATTTTGTCGGACATTTTAGTGGCGTTTTTGCGGGTATTTTTGGAAAGCATTTTTCAGACAATGAACATTTTCGTGGCATTTTTGAGGCGTCTTTTAAGGGCATTTTTGAGTATTTAATGGGAGTTTTTGTGGCGATTTTCGGTACATTTTTGGGAGAATTTTATTGGCGTTTTTTTCCGGGTATTTCTCGTAGCATTTATTTTAAGACATTTTTGTAAATTTTTAAGGACATTTTTTGACACATTGTTTGAGCGTTTTTTGGAATATTTTTGGGAGTAATTTGTGGGGCATTTTAGAGGTGTTTTTCCTGATATTTTTGGCGGACGTTTTTTTTAGGACGTTTTCCATGGCATTTTTGAATCGTATTCAAAGACGTCGACGATTTTTAAGGACTTTTTACGACCCATTTTTTAAGCGTTTTTTGGAACATTCTTGGGATATTTTTTGGGCCTTTTTCCTGGTATTTTTAGAAGGCATTTCTATGACGTTTACAATGGCATTTTGGATAGTATTTAGAAGCGTTTTTAAAAATTTTAAAGACGTTTTTTGACACATTTTTTGAGCATTTTTTTGGAACATGTTTGGGAGTATGAAATTTGGAGGCGTATTTTCTGGTATTTTTGGAGGGAGTTTTTTTTAGGACGTTTTCAATCGCATTTTTGAATCGTATTTAAAAGCGTTTTTAAAAATTTTAAAGACGTTTTTTGACACATTTTTTGATCATTTTTTTGGAACATGTTTGGGAGTATGCAATTTGGAGGCGTATTTTCTGGTATTTTTGGAGGGAGTTTTTTTTAGGACGTTTTCCATAGCATTTTTGAATCGTATTTAAAAGCGTTTTTGAAAATTTTTAAAGACGTTTTTTGACACATTTTTTGATCATTTTTTTGGAACATGTTTGGGAGTATGCAATTTAGAGGTGTATTTTCTGGTATTTTTGGAGGGAGTTTTTTTAGGACGTTTTCCATCCCATTTTTGAAGCGTATTTTAAAACATTTCTGCAACTTTTTTTGATAATTTTTTGGAACTTTTTTGGGAATATATTGTGGTACATTTTAGAGGCGTTTTTCTTGGAATTCTTTGAGGGCATTTTTCGGTACATTTTTATGATGTTTTTTATAGCATTTTGAAGTACATATAAAGGCGTTTTTGAAATTTCTTCGGGGCATTTTTCGAACCATTTTTGATCTATTTTGGGAGTTTCTTGCGGAATTTTTTGAAGCATTTTGTGATGTTCTTCGAGGGATATTTTTGGGCCGTTTTTCGGGGCATTTTTGTGGCCTTTTAAAGCTATTTTTGACATCAAAGTTAAAGTCAAACTCAAATCAAAATATGTAGTACTAAACCTCCACAATATGTCATGGGTAAACTGTGATCCATTAGGGGCACTATATACAGTATCGACCTTTTGACAGTCAAAGAACAATATTGGTCAGAATTTGTCGAAAGGGATGGATGATAGACTTGTAAACCCTTATATGGCTCTATGAGCTGGATATTGATGGATTAAATTACAGCAAATCAGCGACTTAATCTATATGAACGCCAATGACAACAAAACCCCACATTAACTGAAAAAAATATTGCCAAAATGTGAATCCAATGAAGCTCACTTAAAAGTTAAAATTTCAATCTATTTCTCTCGCAATTTCCAAGACAAAAATTCGCAAAACTTTGCACTATCAAAATCACACCTCTCTCTCTGACACACAAAATCTAAAAAAAAAACTAATGTGAAACAAAATGGAAAAGGAATTATGAATTCACATCAAATCCTTTGATTTTTACAACAATACCCGCAGAGAATGTAGAACTTGAACAATTTCCATTAATTTTTTGGGGGGCCTACGAAAACTCACATCAGATGAAATAATGCATATATACTCAAATTCATTTCCATCTTCAAACAAAAACTTCATTCAGATAGAAGTAGGTATATAGCTACATCTCGCATCTCGACAGGAATAAGAATGTATAAGCCCACCACCAACATTTGAAGTTGAAATCAAACAATCTTGCTCCCAAATGTGTCTTAGTAGCTGTGTAGTTGAGGAAGTATATAACAGTACGGAAGTCGTCAATTCAAATCAACGAATCCGACCAAATCCAACACACACCCATATACAGATACTGAACTTTTTCTGGTGAACACCGTGTACGGTTAAGTAAGCACTTACATCATGAGGAAAATGGAAAACTTTTCCAATTTAACGCTGAAATACAAAAGGGAATTTGTTTGAATCCGGAATTTCAAATATCTTATTGTTGCAAGGAGTTTTCGTCGCCTCCTGCCGCCGCCGTGTGCTCTTTATACTCTGCTCGTGGCAGCTCTTCATGGTATAAGCAGTCTAAGCCTTTTTGTTTTTTTTTTAACTGAAGTCTTGATATACCATTTCACCGCACATCAAACATTATGCGTTTGCATTTCGAGGGTCTATGAATATGAAATTTGCAGGTGGTATTTGACTTATGACTTTTGCTTCGAGAGGGTCTATGTGACAAGTGCATGGAACGACACGGTGGAAATCGATACTTGACTGTGAGCGTTACGTTCCACCGAAAAGAGGGGCTTGGGGGCGATACTGCAGTTGGATGCATGTAACGTCAATCAAGGATATCACCTTTTTTTTTTTGCCTGGAGATGGTTAAGAAGTTATGGAAACACAGTGACTATCAATTTGTCATACATCACTTGGAATAATAAATATGCATGATCCCAATCCACGTAGTGGGTGTAAGTTTGATAATTTATGGGAGACCCTCTCCTTAAGACACACCCCAACTTTCTTTCAACATTCGAAAAATGAATTTCTTTTTCGTTCGCGGTTATCGAGACGACGACATTTGTGCGATGAAGGAAGGGAGCAAGACCATGGTGCCTGGCACTAAGCCCAAACCAATTTCGATTCTCAATTTAACTTCGATGAGTTATCAAACTAAAGGCCATTTGCGATGGGAACTCTTTCAGCCTGCTAGCTGGAGAAAATAAATGTTCTAATTAACATTTTCACCAGAATCGCTTTCACCGCGATTCTATACTTGATTAGGGAAACTTGTTTTAGCGTTACATGAGCTTAATTCGGTGCTCCTTGCACTGCCAATTTAATTAGCATGTTTTTCAACGATTGTTCTTGTGTTTGGGTAAAAGGAATTTTCAACTGTAGTTGTCTTGGAGACTTTTCATCGTGCCCAAACGAAATGAATTCATGGGTGGTTTGCTGGTCACATATTTCTCCTGAGTATCTAAAGCGTGATTAGGACTTTTGATTTTTACATATATCAAAAGTGCATTGTAATCGAAGGGCTGCTTTGTGTTGCTGTCACTTGGTATTTGCCAAAAACCCCAACGACACATTATATTTTAAAATTTCCCACTGTAACTTTAAGTCGATACAGGTGGATCAGTTGTCTTGTAGATTAGTTGTCTCGCAGATTAATTGTCCCTCAGATTAGTTGTCTTGCAGATAAGTTGTGTCGGAGATCAGTTGTCCCTGAGATCAGTTGTCGCGCAGATAAATTGTCTTGCATATTAGTTGTCTCTCAGATTAGTTGTGTCGGAGATCAGTTGTCTTGCAGATCAGTTGTGTCGGAGATCAGTTGTCTTGCAGGTCAGTTGTGTCGTAGATCAGTTGTCTCGCAAATTAATTGTCTCTCAGATTAGTTGTCTCACAGATCAGTTGTCTCGCAGATAAATTGTCTCGCATATTAGTTGTCTCTCAGATTAGTTGTCTCGCAGATCACTTGTGTCGGAGATCAGTCGTCTTGCAGATCAGTTGTCTCGTAGATATCAGTTGTCTTTTAGATTAGTCGTTTTTTTCTATGATATTCAAAGGCTATGAATTGTCTCGCAGATCACTTGTGTCGGAATCAGTCGTCTTGGAGGTCAGTTGTGTCGGAGATCAGTTGTTCCGTAGATCAGTTGTCTCGCAAATTAATTGTCTCTCAGATTAGTTGTCTCACAGATCAGTTGTCTCGCAGATAAATTGTCTCGCATATTAGTTGTCTCTCAGATTAGTTGTCTCGCAGATCACTTGTGTCGGAGATCAGTCGTCTTGCAGATCAGTTGTGTCGGAGATCATTTGTCTCGTAGATAAGTTGTCTCGCAGATTAATTGCCTCGCGTAGATTAGTTGTCTTTTTCTATGGTATTCAAAGGCTATGAATTGTCTCGCAGATCACTTGTCGGAATCAGTCGTCTTGCAGGTCAGTTGTGTCGGAGATCAATTGTCTCGTAGATCAGTTGTTTCGCTGATTAATTGCTTCGCAGATCAGTTGTCTTGTGAATTAGTTGTTTTGCTCTATGGAATTCAAAGGATTTGAATAGATTTTGTGAAAGTTACTACAGTAAAAAGCGGCATTATCTGTGGATCAGTTGTCTCGTGCATCACTGGTTGGCTTCTAGTAAAATTGACCAGTTCCTGAGTCGGAGTCATAGTTTGAAGATTGATTATATACAAAACCTTTCATTGTAAAAAAAAGGTATATCAATTGTCTTCTAGTCCAGTTGTCTTGTAGATGAACCTCTTACCTTGTATCTAGTGCACATGCTCCTGCGACTTGAGTTGTTCTTGCATCCTAAAGATACAAATCTACTTTCAAATATGTACATAATTGTAAGTACCCACTAGTAACTCCTTCTCAATTATGATTCGCTGCGTATCGTAACTCCAACAATAACCGATTGTGTACTGAAATTACACACCGTCTTGCACACGCACTCAATCTACGCATATTCGACCTCCTTTTATCGAAACCCCGCTAAGCTCAAGAGCGGCTCTTGCATCGCAGCAAATTATATATTCCCTTAGACGGGCAACCCGCTTCGAGCAACGCAACCCACATTGCCTTTAGAATGCTTTTTTTTTTATTTCTCTCGCTGGCATACGCACATTATTAACAAGGAACTGCCTCGTTTATATTGTGGTTGGATAACAAGGGGCAAAGCAGTAACGTACCTACCAGTCGTACTTCAACTGAAAGTCAAATTACACGCAATGGAAGCTTTCCAACGAACAATCAGCACTCTTGAATGCACATATTGTCTAGTTTATAGTCTACAACACCGTTCAGTGTGGAATTGATTGGGGAAATATACAGGGAAAGAGGATTGTACGTTAAGGGTATTCAGAATCAACATTTCACAGATGATTTGGTCTTCCATGGCGCATTATGGGTAGGTCGGGTCGGGAAGTATTTTAAACGTTTAATTGATTGAAACTCTATCGCAAATGTGCTGGGTACGTTTAGGCTTTAGACTTTAGTTGTCTGTTGTAATTGTCCGATTAAGAACGATTAAAGTTTCATGGATTTGGGAGAGGTTGAACCATTAGCCAGATATAGTACTAATTGTGCTTAGCATTCAGATTGAGTTTTGTGACTGAATATCTTGACGTCTTTGATTATTATTAAGGGCGACTTAGCTGAAGCTTACATCAAAATTGCCATTTCGGTCTCTCCTTGCAGAAGGATCTTATCGAAACGACATCGCTTCATTGCAGTAAGAGACCCACACGCTTATGATTTGATCATAGGTACCTATGACTCATCGAGGACAAGAGATTACATATTTTGAAACCTTGTGGCATATGTCGCAGTGTCCCGACTTATATAGACCATTAAGAACTCTAAGCAGAGCTCTAAAATCTTGGCCACAACCAATCTGCCTCCCCAGAGACGTAGATCCATTGCTATATCTGACTTTGGTTGCATAAGTCAAGTTGCCTCCCTTCGAACCAAGAGCCTCAACTTAGGTGAAGGACTTTCTTTTACTATAGGTACTTTGTCACTGTGGAGTACGGAGATAAGTCAAAGATTCGTCAGGCTGGCAATCGGCTTCATGCGACTGCGGTATAAGACGCGAAAATTAATGGCACCTACAAGAGTTACACAAGCCTCTTTGTTGTACCTTCACCCCATATATTTTCACTTGTTTAAAATTTCGAAAATTTGCTACAAGAACGCCTTCTTAAGACTCATTTATAAACAAACCGCAAGCCACAACATTTTTGACAAAATGAGAAAACAAAAATTCATCATCCTTTTAATGAACTGTCTCCTAGGCCAGATCCCATTTCAAAACTTTCACTTCTTAATCATAATTCATATTTTCACTGTCACCTGGCGTACAACACAGAGCAACATCAGGGTCACGACCATAAATTAAGTCACTTACCTACCCAGTGTGCCAGCGAGTGTTCGTATATATCCTTTGCAGTGCAAATTCATAAATTTCACTGCCTCTCTCGCCTCTGTACAAGCTCTCGCTATTTTGCGATGGTCTTCTTAAGACCCACTACAATTATTAAAATTAATTGCACTTTCAACAGGTGCTGTTCTCTCTTTCTATCTATACATATAAATATATATAGTAGGTATAGAAGAGGTAGCCGGGAATTCTCGGACAGGTTAAAAGGTGCAAAAAGTGGTTAAGAGGTTAACAGCTGCAATGTCGGTGCGGGAAGGAAACCCTTGAGTATAATTTTCTTTGGCGTTTTCTTATTTTTTATTTGTGCAAAGATTTTCTTCAAGGGCTGTTGTTTTTTTTTTTTGAATACCGTTCAGTAATTATTACCTACTTACGCTGACAAGGTAAATAAGCGGCTTATGTTCTGTTGCGGAGCCCTTTTTGGTAAGATTTTTATAATTAGGGTTACTAAACGGAAGTTTATGATTTATTCACTACGGCCTGCATTCCGTTCGATGGTTTTAAAGAGGTTCCTTGACTGAGGGTCTTAGAGAAGAAAGCTTTCTTTTGGTATTAAAGTAAGAATTCCTACAGATTGTAGCTCCTTTTCGAGCTATCGTATGAATTTCAGTTAACTCTGTGTCGGATATATTTGACTGTAGGGGGATGGACGAAATACAGCAAATCGATCAAAAAAAATCCTTGACGAGGAAGTAATGTTTTTGATGAATGTGGCGCTCAATTGTTGATTGTAAGAACCAACAAAAACAAGTTTTTTTTTGACACATTACACACCTTATATCCGATATACTAATATCTGCTGCATAATTCTAGGCGTTATTTTGTTATTTCGCAATAGTTTTGTGCATGCAGATTGCAGAGGTTTCCAAAATACGTAAAGCTACTGTCTTAAAGTTGAAAAGTCAACCCACTGCTCGTTATTTCTTTAAAATGAATTCAAGAAATGTTCTCATCCAACTCTTCTTTTTATTCCCCAATTGATTTATTTTATAACACCCCCAAACTATATAATTTCTATATGCCAATCTCATGCTGTGAAAGGCAACTCTTTTAATATCCGGCAGCTGGAAAACTATCAAGATCCTCATTACTTCCTTTCTAAAATTCAACAATTACGCCTGTATTGTTATTAATAACGACACATGTTTACGCGATACCCACATAATATCTACCGGAATTAAATTTGAGCGACTTTTTGGATATGGGTACTTATCACGCTATTACTACACCCTTTCACCATCCAGCCGATATGGTAGGTGTAAATTTCTGATATTTAATTCGTTAAGGATTCCTTCAGAGGTGAACTTGTGGTAATTTGGCGGTGGTGCCACGAAAACGATGGTACACCACAGCACCTACTCATTCAGTTTAACCTCATATAGCACCACTTAAGCTGAAACCCTATCGTTTTATTCTGCTTGTGAGCTAGGAATTTAAAACAAATATATTGCTTTGTCATGGAGGGGGAAGCTCTTTTTGTGGGTAACTTCTAAGTGCGTATACCTAGGCCTGAGTAAGCGAAATCCTGACATCCTGTCCCTCATAGTTAGAAATGTAATTCGACCGTACGTATAAGAATTGTTAAGAATAGATTAGGTAGTTATCAGTTATTTGTTATTTTTGACTAGTAATAAAAAGAGGTGTAAATTCGACTCCAAAGTTCGTGTTTCTTTTGGGGGCAACCCTGGACCCGACGAGTATACCCCGGCTGAGGTAAAAAGCACATCACAAATTTCATACAATGCGAGCAGAAATTGAGTTTTTGGTAAGTTCCACTTCGTCGGATATTCCGCACTGGTTACCTTGAAACTCGTAATAAAAATAATAATTCTAAACAATAACTAGCGTTCGAGATAAAAAAATAATCATATAACCCTACCTACGTGCAACTTATTCAAGAGGTCCTGCAAAAACAAGCAATCGGCGTCACGTTATCTCTATGGCTTTGAAAGAAAGTACTTGGAACGAAAGTTATACAAATTATTCCATAACGCATATAAGCATCTACGCATCACGTTTGTATGACATAATAAAATTGTACAAACATAATATTGTTATTTAACCCAACCATAGGTCAGTATTTGGCATTCATTTTATCCTTCTGAACGCATGTCATGTCGGTTGCTCTCCTTGACTGGGAATAGGTATATTACGTATCTACTTGTCTTCGCTGTCAATATTGTCGTAATGAGAATAAATTACGGCTGTTCTTGTGTAATAACACGCTTACCAACTCTATTCTCTTCTAAACCAAACGATATGACAGCAATTGACAAACAAAAAAATTACCTTAAAATGTCCACATAAATTTAAATTTAAATAAATAAATAAATGTCCATACAATGCAACCGCATGCATGGTTATTTCTTGCATATTCAATTGTTCATACCACCGCTCTAACAATTTGTAAACAAAAATCTACTACAAAACCGACCAGCAGTACATTTCACTAATTAGAATTGTTTCATGTCGAAAATGATGCAACCATACACGATACACCAACTACCCTGTTGTCGGTGAATTTTAAATATTATTCTCATGCTCGAGGCGCCACAAATAAAATTCATAAATATATTCAACATTTGAATTCACATTTCGTGGATTTATTATTTAAAAGTGAGCAATAAAATATTTACTGCCCTGAATAGGGAACAATGGTGATGCTAGAGCGTCCTAATTGGGACGTGTGTCAAAAATGAACACAGTTGCACACAAATGATGAAGAAAGTTTGTTTCAATGTTGAAATAAGTATTATGTTTGCTAGACTTTATGTAGTGTTAGTGTAGGTATGCTGAATGAATATAAGTTTCGATGAACCATCATCAGAATTAAATTTCATTATGTTTTTTTTTTTTGTGGTAACAAAAGCGTTTTGGATGATACTAAATTGTACTTGAAAATGGGCAACAATCTAAATTAATCAAATTCACTTCTGTTACAAATATCCAAGAAGATGTCTAACACAAATACGCCCCAAAATAAAAAAAAATAAATAAATAAATAGGTGGCGCAACAGGCGGGTGACACCCAAGGCCTAGCTTCTCGCAACCATTCGTTTTGTGTGAGTTTCTATTTTTTTGGGACGAATGGAAGGGACCTACAATTTTATGCCGAGTCCGAACGGCTGAA
This sequence comes from Cheilosia soror, assembly GCA_949372485.1. Taxonomy (NCBI): domain Eukaryota; kingdom Metazoa; phylum Arthropoda; class Insecta; order Diptera; family Syrphidae; genus Cheilosia; species Cheilosia soror. The sequence goes on from OX443564.1 coordinate 5,288,792, forward strand.
TTGAGAAGCTTTTTCATGACAGTCATACTCTCGGATGTTTGTCAGACGTTCGCGAGAGGTGGCGCAGTAGAAAAAACTTTAAGATGTACCTAATTTGTGTTTTTCCGGGGATCGAACCTGGGATCCCTCGCACAGTAGTCCAGCACACTAACCACTGCGCTACTGCGCCCCAAAATACGCTTTTAAATATGCTTCAAAATACTCCTTAAAATTCGCCAAGTACGTCCCGAAATAATCCTCAAAATACGCCTAAAATACGCTTCAATATACGATCCAAAATACGCATCTAAATATGCCTTAAAAATGCGGCCCAAAATACATCTCAAAATATGCGCTAAAATACGCTACCAGATACTCTCTAGTATACCAACGCGCCAAAATATGTGAAAAAATATGCGGCAAAATACGCCATAAAATACACCGCAAAATGCATTTTAAAATTCGCCTTAAAATTCACCTTAAAATGCCCTCCAAAATATGCCATAATATAGATATGTTCTAAAATATGTTCCAAAACATGTGCCAAAATACGCGTCAAATTTTGCGCCAACATACGCTTCTAAATATGCCTCAAAATAAGCTTTAAAATATGCCTCAAAATACGCTTCGAAATTCGATACGCATCCAAATGCACCCCAAAATACATCCCTAAATATGCCTCAAAATACGCCCTAAAATATGCCCCAAAATGCACGCCAAAAATGCGTTAAAACGCCTCAAAATCCGCGTAAAAATACGAGCTAAAATACCCGCCACAATGCACCTCAAAATACGGACCAAAATATGCCCCTAAATAAGCGGCAAAATACAAAATACGCCTCAAAATCCGATTGTCGTGATTTTTTAAGTTATATAATCCTTCTTACCTTTGCTTGAAAAGTTGACATCGAAAGGCCTTAGGCCAAAACCTCTACATAACAAAAAACAGTGGAAGGAAAGAGACTTCGGAAATTTCATTCCATTCGTTGTTTGTTGAAATTTTAAACAGTTTCTTTTCCACTTAAAATTATTATCGCCATTAGCCTTTGACATCAAACTGATCTTGACATAATCGCATAATTTATAATAGAACCAAATTTTTACAGGAGTCCCTATGAAAGTGCCAAATCGACAAACGCAATTTTCTCATTTAAATAGGTAGATACTGTTAAATCCATTCCAACACCCTTTTTACGACAATCGGATACACTAAAGAAAATAAATGGAAAGCATAGACTACTCCCATTCCCAGTGTCAGTGACATTTCGATCGCAGCTCCTCAGACATGTATCTATCATAACATCCGTATCCGCCAAATTCCAGTCGTTAGAAATCGTGATGTCACACTTTGATGGATTATTGACGACTTTTTAATGTATCATCATGTATCATGGGAACGTGTGCCAACCATCCCTATACTCTGTACGCGCAATAAACCTATTTAATGATAAAATATGATGTTCCTGCGAACGACAGCATGACATATCGTTTGCCGAAATCTAACCAAAAATTCTGATTCTATCGGAAAAGACAGAGACACTCTGGTAGGTAGGTACTCTGTTAGCGCGGTATTCGAATATCAATGAAAATTGAAATCAGTTTCCGCAAACAAAATTTCACGTATCAATTAACGCCTGAAGCTGAACTAGGAGGCAGCGACACGCACGTTCGGGTCCTGACTCACTGTATAAATATATATGACTACCTAACATAATCAGTTGGTCATTATTGGATGTGGGAACTGTTTGAGAAACCCAGTCACCGTCGATATTTAATTAAACTCATTGCATGCAACTAGCGTGGGGTATCCTATATCCAACGACTAGCACTAGCGCGTGTAGGTATGTATCTATACACACACTGATGGTATCTATACACACACTGAAACTAAATTTATTAAACTTTAATTATTATAATGACATCGGATTTATCGGAACGTGTATAGAGCTATTGGGCGAACAGAATATCATTTCCGTTTCATGAAAATTCTCATTAAAATTAAGGATGTCGCTGTGAAATAAATTTACCTACATTAGTCCACACACACTATGATAATTATAAATGCCAAAGTAATTTTGTCCTTCTGTCTTTTTGTTACACCTCTTCACAACTAAACCTCTGAATCAATTATTGTAATGTGTAATGGCAACCCTTAAGATACAATCGCTCTTAACTTAGGTCTAAGTAAAGGTCACGTTTCTTGCGGGGAATATTGATTAGAGGTTTGTAATCACTGTTTGACAAGAGGGTTGTTAGCTGGGGTCTCACTCTCATTAGGCTTTTCTTCGTCGCTATAAATCAAATGTTTAGACCGCAAAAGTGTCCACTGAAACCTGACAAACTCTGCGATCAAATTGTCCTCAATCATCAACAATGATGACCATTGAACTAGAAAGTAGGAGGGTACTTGAATCTCAAGTGCACTGCACATGGTTCACTACCTCTCATCCCCAACCCCTCCTGATCTATACCTACCTATAATAGAACTCTGTTCAAGATTCACAATAAAATAACAAATTCTCTCGAAACCGCAATAACTAAGCAAAAATTCAGCACAAAAGCCTCTGCTGCTTGCATAGCTCTCCAAACAATAGTACAAGAGTGTGTGCTGGAAAAGTTTCGAATATATACACCAGCAGGCTACTAAATCTGGCTATGCCGAGCCCAGATGTCCTTTTTTTTGCGTTTTCTGTTGCTCCCCTCTCCGTAGGCAAACTAATCGAATTCTTTTAAGTACCTACAGGCTACAGCTACCCTCTACACACCCAAGCATTGCACACTCTGATCAGAGAGAGAAAGTCCATCGTCGTTGGTCAGTTCAGTAAGTTTGGTAAACAATCGATTTTTCATGCTGCCGTCAAAATGCACCAATAGCCATTCCAGTCCAACGTGATTGACAAGTCCTTGTCGATGGAAATTATATGGTCGATTCAAAAAGGACAAACACGGCTCTGGCTAAACAATATTATACCGCACAGCAAAAACAAACTCGCTTTTGTCAACACGCTTCTTTTGTGGAAATTTGGGTGGGAAGCTAGCTAATGACTTTACATACATGTGCCTTTATATAGACCATTTAGATGGATTGCTGAGTCCTTGAGTTTTACACTCGTGACAGTTGGATATCTGTGACTTCCTATAGCCGTACAATAAAATAAAATATTTGATTTGGCTTTTTGCGGTTTTATTTTTATCTTTTTATGGATGGAAATAAAAATAGGCTGCGCGGTTTAGAGAAGAGACTCTCATTTATATTTGCGGTGTACCTACGCCATGCACTTGTGCTTGTGCTCCACCACAAGGCTCTCTTGAACGACAAATAGGCTAGAAGTCACGTTTTACTCTTGGGAGCATACAATGTACCTATATATGGTAATGTTGATTTATTTGCGTTGCTATTTTGACAGTCTGATCTGTGTGTAAGGTGACAAGATTCCTTTAGGCAAAATTGTCACACGAGTTGGCTTTATCTTAATAACTGAAAACCGCGTGTAGTCTTCTATTGGAATCCCTCTGCGACATTGACCTTAGAAGAGGCTTTTTAGAAACATTGTAGCCTTCCATATCGTACATCAGATTTCGGGCAGTTTGAGGTATAGTATTTGATTTTGAAACGGAAGATCGGTTGGCATGTCGTCTTAAGCCTGAGGGCTGTTGTAGGAAATGTCACACTGTACACGAGTTACGTGGGCTGTTCCCCAAATTAGACTATCCCAAGGTGCCATATGCCATTTCACTGTACTAATCTCAGTCCTGCTTCACATACTGTACAGTACATTTATATAATGTGACTATACATTAGCCTTACATCATTCAGGATGAAAATAGAAATGTTCAGAAAGGACACTTCTTTTTTTGCGAATAAAGCAAAACTCTGATGATTGTATCTATCTGTCTATGAGTCTATCGCCAGGCACCACCGCATGCATGTGTGTTTCCTTGGTAAAAGCATAATATTTGCTTTGTATCTTTTCGGAATGTGTGCGAACGTATTAATAGTAAGGGACTTTGGCTTATTTGCAGTTTCTATGGTGCCTCGGTAAGTTTGACATTTATTCGTATATTTACTTTTCACAAAAAGACGCACATGCACAACTCCGGCATAAGAGTAGTAGCAGAGTCCTCTGATGTCCTTTGTTGCGAAGTGATTTGTGGTTGTACACGTCGGTCGTTGGGTTGGGTTGACTAATTAGAATCTGAGAGTTGGCTGATGAAAAGATCTTGAAGTTAACGTGGTGATGAGTGGGAGGGCTTTTTATTATTCGAAATTGTTTTCATGTAGGTAGATACAGGATGTTCAACGGGAAATTCGAAATTCTTTAAATAGGAGACATCGGTGAATGTCTGTCGATGAAACAAAGTTTCATGTCAAACAAATTTCAAAAAGGAAATTTCCATTAATTAGATACCAGCAGAACAATATTATCAATTATGAATATCTACAGCTTTGCTGAAGACAGCATTCTTATATCCTCCATCTCGAACAGTGGGCCTGTGAGTGCGGCTACATCCTACAGCCAGAGATGTAAACAAATTAGTTCTCTAAATGGTGATCTGGACAAAATCTTGAAGTGGGAAAAAGACAACTTGGTTGTATTTAATGCAAACAAGACTCAGCTCAAAGCATTTTCTAGGAAAAATGCATCAACAGCTCTTCAGATAAAAATGGATGACCATCCAATCCATTCCAAGAACTCAATGCAGCTTCTAGGAGTCACAGTCAATTCAGGAATCACATATCCTATATCGCCAGATCGGCGTCGCGTCCGCTAAGTTGAGCTACCTATTTAGAGCAAAGGGGTACTTTAGCCCTAAGCAACACACGTTAGACCAGGCTTGGAATATTGTTCCCATATATGGAGCCCGGCCTAAAAATATACACTTAACGAGCAGTTCGAATTATTGGAGACCACACTCACATCGAATGTACAACCGTTGGTGCACAGAAGACAATTCGCTGACCTTTGCTTTGTTCTATAGGTACTTCCATGGTAGACGTTCCAAGGAACTCAAACACATTATCCCTCGAAATGCATCTTTTGGGCGCCCCGCATAAGACAGGCAGCTAATGCTCATGACCATACAGTACACTTGACAACCGCGAGGACATCAGTTTTCCAAAACTCCTTCTGTTACAGGATAAGCAAACTTTGGAACTCGCAATTTGCAGCAATTTAAAGAACTAACATACATCTGGGAGCATCTCGGGGCGCTGATGAACCGTTATAAGTTCGCCTTTCCCGGGAGAAGTATTTAAAAATAAAAAGTTTGTCCTGACAGATGGTGGTTAGCGTCCAGTTCAAATGGTAAGAGCTATAAAGTTGATATTTTGAAACATTTGTCCTTTTATGGCTAAAGTGAGCGATTTGGGAATATTCGAACTTTAAAAGGGGTAAAATGGGGTCATAGTTTCGAAAATTCTATCGACACTGGGATCGAATTCCGAATATATTTATTATTATTTTTGAAAAAAAAAAAAGTTTATAATGACATTTTGTAAACTAAACATCACTCTATTATTTGTCGCCCCCCCCATCGTGTCTAGCGCCCTGTTCATTTAAACACATTGCACATACTTCTTGTCCGGTCCTGGACTTGGCATTGCTTTCTCTGGAAAGCAGGCATTTCAAATACAACATCCAATGTTAAAAGCATTTTCTGTTTTTACTTGAACACCCTACCCCATTTAAATATAATATTATTATATGTATGTGTGTATGAATCAAATTCCATCTCTGCGAAGATGTAATACATTTAAAGTCGAATTTTAATGATTTATAAAGTGGGTGAATTAGGAAATTCGTGACCGGAATCCTTATTATGGGATCAGATGGGAAAATCTTCTTTCGATTGCATGGCATGTTTCGTAAGAAGGACTCATTGTTTGCTACTATGGTATTTAGGTATAGCTACCCATATTTTGTGCCATTTGTGCAGAGTGAAAGGCGACCAATGTGGTTAAGCCCCTGCATGCTGCAGCCAACAAGGGTCAGTATTTAATCGTAATTCCTTTAGAATAATTTAATGCTTAACCTTTTGATGAGCGGACTGATGGTCTATACGGTAAGACGAGCGATCCCTTCAATGGGTTTTTAATGATGCATTTAATGTTGGGATGCCTAATGGAATTTAGAGAGAGTGCTAGACTATAGCGCTATGTGAAATTGTATAATGCTTTGTCACGTAGGGGTTTTGCAAAAATGCTACCCATTTAATGGTATTGCAGTGTGTTTTGTATTTAGTAAATAAATTGAATTTAAATTCAATATGCGAGTGGTATGGGTCGTTGTATACTCGCACTAAATGGATGTAGAATTTGGCAATTTGGTAGTATAGTATAGGACTTGAGTGGATGCTGTCATTTTTGAACAAGGAAAATTGCTTCAGAAAATATTTTACATACTATGTATAATACATTCGGTCGATTGCAATTCTCTTTGAATTTTTTTGGATTTTTTTAAACTAATAGATTAAATATTATACTTTGCGAAGGCTGTACACATAAATAGGATCTATATCTACTATTACATAGAAAGTTGGAATTTGTTTATAAAGAAGACTGAACCGAAAGTCACGCAATCCTTGGATGATATAGGCAAATGACGGACAAATACATGAATGGTCATTAATACGTTTGGAGTAAACGCCACGCCCCTTTGTCAAATTTTGACCAAACTTCACAAAAACACTCGCAGACCAACACGGAAAATTAGCTGAAAATTTGAACTCAGTGGCTTTGGAGGTTTTTGAGAATAAGATTGACAATAGTTTTTTTTGTATGGGAAGTGCTGAATCCAACGAGTTTTCAATGAACCAAAATCATACTCTAAATGCATGGCGTTGCAGATAAGCATCATAGCCAAAAGTGGAAGTGTTAAAACACTGCCTATTTTAATGAAATATATATTTTTTACTTTGACTTTAGTTTATTCCATCTGCTTTTTTACTCATAAAAATGAATCAATGCGAAAAAGCTTTAAATCGTTTTTACTCAATACCTCTCCGAGTATTTGAAGCTATCACTCATCTTTCTACTCCATACTAAGGCTGAGCTACAATAAATTCAAAACAAATTTTATTTGATGCTTTTTTAATCATAAAAATTAATCAATGCGAAAAAGCTCCAAATCCTTTTTTACTCAATACTTCTCCGAGTATTTGGAGCTATCACTCATCTTTCTACTCCAACAAATATTTTTTGATCAAATGCTACAGGAATATGAAAACTATGTCTGGTTTTCGATTTTAATTTGGAAATAATATGAGACCGAAATTGAAACCCTGTGGAACTCCAAAAAAATTATGACATTTGGCCTCCTACCGCCGCACATCTCTGATGTCCTGTTAAGTTAGAATATCAGTGTTTTTGGAAAGCTAAGCATCAGCTAAGTGGTCCACCATTTCGAATGCTTTTGAGAAGTCGCCTAAGAACGCTCAAGAGCCCATGCCTTTCCTTCATATCAAAAGTGATGATTTTCCATTGTGCATTATTTCCGACCAGATTTTTCCACTTGTCACATAAAGCAGTCACTTTTATCAGCTGTCCTCAAATTAATTCTATTTGTTTCATATTTAGCAATTGTTAAGCTCAAGCGCACCCTCAAGAAACCCTCTTGAAAACTCTCGCTCTAAATATTTAGTACCTCGTTAAGAAAACTCTTTCGTTTACATTTTGCCTCATCCAAACAATTTAGACTGCTCCCTTTCACACAAAAAAAAAGTTTCTTAATAATTATCTAAAAAAAAAAAAAGATAATAATTTAACTCAAACAAAGGGATATTCTCTAACCACGCCAGCCCAATGAGGGGTAATTTCCCTGTCCACTGAAGATAATATTGGCTAAAGAAATCTCATTAAAATTGTCAACACACAATATTCCTCTGTCGTTTCATATGCCTATAGTGCCTACCCTGTGTGCCTGCTTGCCTTCTAGCTAAGGCACATTGTCACTTCAAAAAATATCCTTCCTAGCGTAACCGCTTTATATAAAACTTTTCTTATCCGTCTATCAACTGGCGAGGAATATGTAAACATGATGTATAGATACACAGATACATAGCTTGATAATTTTCGTAAGAAGCTTATGAATCTGCATAGTTTATTAAGACGTTCCAGCAAGCCTTTCTCAGTAAATATATACCCACACGAACCTACATATAGAGAGGCAACAATTCCCTGCAGCGCAATTATGTAAATTCCTTGGTGAAAAACAAAAAGAAGCTTAAGTGCTTCTACATCGTTAACGTGGCATCCAACATCATGAAAGTCACCTCACCTATGTGCAAAGGCAAAGACATTTTTACTGTACGCAATCAGGGCGCGTGCCGCTGCGGAAAAATCCATTGCAAAGGCACTGGGTTAATTGAAAGAAGTTTGCTTTGGGGTTTTTCTTTTTAAATTTTTTTTATATATCAAAGAAGGTTTTAAGAAGATAATCCGCTTGTGATACGACAAGTTTTAATTGTGAGCACTTACTTTTCGTGAAGTTTCTCACAAAAGTAAGAAATAAGGCTCAAAGGGATTGTGGGGTAGAATTCCTTTCTGGTAAAGGAAATTTGTTGATGTTATTCGGTCCTAATTAAGATGGAGAACGGTGGCGGTGGGCTTTTGTATTTTTTTGTAGGCTTTGAATGGGAGCTATTTTTTTGGTACTTCACATATTTATAATGTCGATTAGAACGGGTCCATCTTGATCTCTTATCTATAGCTGACTTTAATTGATTTATTATTTAATAGTGACCAAGTGTTGGGGAGTTAAGTTTTTTAAACGATCTGATCGATTAGACCCAGGGTTTTTGGGACTGTCAGCTGGTTGATAAATGCTGCGCGTTGCTGCGTAGTCTATCAAAGATCATTCATGATCACTAAATTACGATCACTAATTGACGATCATTTGACGAACGTGCATCTGTTGCATCGATCGGTAGTCTCTTCTCGTTTTTTTTTAAATTTTTTTAGCTATAACTAACTACGTATTATCAGCTGTGATCATACCAGTACAGATCTGCTCCTTAAGGGTCTTCTGAGCCTTTTTCCTGAACATCAACTTTTGTAGAGGTGCATTGCTTTTGCAGCAAGTTCCTAAATATATCGTAGCAAAAGTTGCATCATGTTGAGGATCACTTGACATTTTCGAATACGCTTCTTCGGCGAGCGATCTCTCTCCATTTTTACCATAATTTTAGCTGTATCTAACTATGACTATCGGTGATTTTGAAGCTAGTTCATTAGGGCAGGCTACTGCCATAGTTGTGTCATGTTCTGTAGATTACTTGGCGTTTTAAGTACAGCTCTCCCCATTTTTCCTTACCATAGCTTTGGGTGTAGCTAGCCAAATGACCGGCGCTGATCTTGCTAGTACAGATTTACTCCTAAAGGGGGGTTTCGAAACGATTTGCTAAAATTTACTTGTTAAGAAGGAAATATCCATAGAAACTTTGTAAGTGCAGCGCATTGGTATAGTTGTGTCGGGGCAGTGGATCAGTGGTAAGTGTCCTGGACAACTGACCAATAGGTCAAAAATGACAAAGACATCTCGCGTCATTCTCGATACACATCTCGAACATCTCCATAAACGTTCCAACAATTGTCATGAAATTAGAAAAACACAAAAACTCACACAATCCTAGATATGGTTAAAAGGCGCTGGACCTGTTGCGCCAACTATCTCCGATCTCCTCGTCATAATTTCGAAAATAATTATCGGCACGGGCACACATAGTAATCCACCACCTGTGAGTCTATAATAGAAGTTTATAACGTTCCTATACTAACCGACATCCCCAGTCGACCATTATAGCCCAAGCTATATGTTTGATGATGATTGCAGCCACTTCTATTATCCTTCATTCCTTCGAATGACTGCTTCAATTCTGCGGCGTTTTCAGTTGGTCACTCCCACCATTAATTTATCAACACGCCTGAAGCATCTCGAACAATGAAAATACACTTCCAGGCTCTTTATCCTTTTGTCCAAAATCAAATCTCTCGTTAGCACCTGTTCTTCGCTGGGTAAAGTGCATTTTTATTACATTTTAGACAGACAAGAGATTTTCCTCCTGTGATATTCAAATTTTTAAATCATGGACCATACCTGGGTTAACTTTTCCAGTATACCATAGCTTATCCTTTTTCTCGGCAGTCCGCATAACTATTTTCATTCTGTTCTCAAAACGAGAGAAAAAAAAAAAAAACTAGTACATTCCTCGTACTAAAAGAAAAGCGCTACTGCCTTCGATCCTTTCATTCTCACTTCCTCATTGAAATTGTAAATTTTCTGCGCTGGGAATACAAAAATGTGTTTCCTTGTGCTTCCTTCATGCATGAAGCTGAACTTTTATCGTTCAATAGCAAAATTTTGTGTTTTTCTTTCTTCCTTTGAGTGGTCCTTTTTTTCCCTGTTTTTCTTCGAAATCTTTGTTTTTTTTTGTCTGTTCTTCTTAGACGATAGAAAAAAGAAGAACCTAAAGAATTCAAATTCACTCATTTCCTTACAAAAGGACACAGCTTGAAGTTGTTTAGTTGTTTGGAGATTTTTTTTCTCTCTCTCTTTTTCCTTTTTGTCCTTTCTTGTCTCTCTATACTCTACTCAGTAGAAGAAAGAAAAATAGAAAAGCAAAAGCAGAACAAACATAGAATAAAAAAAAACCTTGCCCTGCATTTTTGTGCAAGGAAAGTTCTCTGTCTCAGGGTGTTTGCCAGAATCGGTGGCGCGCTATCCTTGCGTCATTGTCGGGAGAGGGACAAAACTTTCTTTTTAAGTTTCCTCGAGGAAACTTTCATTCTGTGTACTGTATATGCTCGTAAGAGGAATTCTTTTACTGAATATAAAATAAAAAGTTTCGTCCTTTTTAAAGCGCGCGTTAGTTTTGGCAAGAGTGCCAGTGAATGATGGAAATAAAGTAAGTGAGATGTATTTGGGTATGGAAGCGAGTCGATCTGTATAGGATTGGTAAATCTAATTTTGTGACAATTGTTGGAATGTTAATGGACATGTTCGAGATGTGTTTCGAGAATGACGCGACGTGTTTGTGTCATCAGCCCCGGAGGGTGCAGAAATACAATTAATTTGATAAAACTAAGTTTGTCTTGAGGGGGAGATGCATTTTTTTTTGTATATTGCCCAATACGATACTTTTGTCCTTTTAGAGTGCGCATCTTGTTAGCACGTTTTTTGGGGGAAAGTTTTCCATCGATAGATACTTTTTCGAGCCAAAATTGAAGTTTTATTATCCGCTAGGAAAGAAATGACTTAAAGATGCAAATGGGAACGATTGTTGTCATATTTTATAATTCTTGAAAAACCAATATCCTCACGTTGTTAAGTGTGCTGATAGGTGGTGTTCCTTCGGCGCGTCGTCTGTCTTCTAGGGGAGCTAAAATCTCGCATTTCCAATAATAATTTTGATGACTTATGAGCCTCTGTCATGGTAGTATGTACCCATAGAATGACACTAGGGTAGCGTCTCGGTTAATAGGGCTTTTTGCTAGACCCGACCAAAGAACCATTGAGATGTCCAAGGTTACGGCTCTGGATTCGCCATGTTATTCGATAATCCATAGGTTACATAGCTCAACAGGTCCCCAATAAAATGACAGTTGTTAAATTAATTTTGCCTAGTTGTTTATCAATCGGTGACCTTCTAGATATTGAATATAGATCGGCACTTTTTGCATTTTTCATTACATTGGATAGCATAGAAAGCAAACCTATTGGAGGGAAGTTTTGGGGCAAGCATTTTCTTCCTTTTTGCCCTGAGTAATCGATTAGAATGTATTTCCTGACACGAGGTTCCTAATATTATAAACCCATTCACATAATTTGTACACTGATTTGGTTAAAACATACCGCATTAGAAGTGAAATGAAAATAAAACCACAGTCTCCCTGGTCGTTAGTTTGAAACTTTATCGGGATCTAAAACAACTAGGTTTGGACACATAATCGTAGGTAGTATTGAGTCATGTCGAGCATCTTACCAGCGTAGTACGTGCCTGCAGAATTTGTAAACAGGAATCATCATCAAATTTATAGCTTACCTATAGAATTTGCGTCAAATTAATGTGACACCTAACTATTCTCTCAAAATTATAGCATGCTATGAGATTTTGTTATCCTGCATACATCATAACCGATTATTTGAACAATTTTAATCTTCCAGCACCAAGAGCGCTGTGTTAGCTATTATATCTGCATGATGATCATCCTCTCGTTAGGCATCTTCATAGTGTTATACTTCCAGCCTTAGGCATATCGCTCATTTAAAATATTCATTTGGCATCAGCTTAGGTCTATACGCACCATCAAACATGTCTATTGTCATTATTAAGGACAATAATTGGTCTACATAGATACCCTCATTCACTCGTCATTTAGCATCAAATTTATAATATAACCCCTTGAAATGCTGGGCGAATTTGTAATGCAAATGCACATCCTTATGCTGGTAGCAGTCCCAACAAGCCCCGCAGTATGTGTGTGGGTGTGTGCATGTGAATGATATGCATAATCATCCGATGAAGGTGAATAATTTATTTACCTTCTCTCGTGCGAAATCCCACTGAACGGATACATTCTCTCCTGAAATTTGCGTTGCTATTGTTGTTTTGGTACGACAATGTGGATTGCATGTTGCAAAATGCGAACAAACTACTAATAACTAAATTATCCTGCCATAGAACAACAAATTATTCCGCACTGTTTCTCAACCACCGAGAGCGCCATGCGAATACAGGTGAGGGGGATGCATACAGTTTGATTCAGTATATCAGTTTGGTACATATACACCAGCCAGACCTAATGTTGCATCATGACTGTGTTATTAAAGCGGTAGAGTAGGTGAGCGCTATATGCATGTTCACTTTGATGGCAGGATAACACTCTCAATGCCAGTGGGTGATAGTTTAATTTTATGCGTGTCGAAAATGTGTCAACAACGACACATTGGTTTGGTGAAAAGTTTGTCAATGCTTTAGGAAATGCAAGAAAGTTGAATCATTGGATTTGGGATTGAAACGATTAAATTAATGTACCTACAAAGTGGAAGGATATCCTTTTGGATGTACCTACTACTGAGTTGCTCTTGCTGCTTGCATTTTGGATTCAAAATGGAATTTGTTGATATACATAACTTTTAGTTTTAGGGGGAAGTTTTGTGGTTTCTGTGCAGTGACAGGGATGCTTATCGAGAGGGTGGCCCATCTAGTAGTTCCTTTTTAAATCATAGGTTATTTTAAAATTGGCAGCTGTTTCTCGCTCGAAATCTTGACAGGAAGTCAGTATCATACCTCCGCGGAACGAAATGAGTCGCTTTACGCTTGAAAAACTTTGGGAAATATTGAAAACTTATTTCCAAAGTGAGCGCTGTGTAGCCCAAACAGTGCGTTTTTTTGAAAATAAGTTGAGGCCGAAATGAAGCACCCACCGCGCCTGCTGTAGGTGAGTTTGTGCAAAAAGCTCTTGAGACTGGTATGCTAGTGGACAACACGTCGTACGGTGTCAGTGCATCCATAGAGAGTGACAATTTGGTGCGGATTTGGGAGTGGTGGCATCATTTGAGCATTTTCTTCGTAAAAAAGGCTGGGAACAACGTTTCAGACCCATGTTAACCGACTTGTTATTACTGAAATTGAAGATATGGATTTGGACGACCTTCATGCTAGATAGTGCGCCATACCCAAACAGCCCATGTCACAATCGATCTTTTGCGCCCCAAATTCGAAAACCGTGTTATCAGTCGTTTTGGCGATGCCACTGGGCCCTCCTCGGAGCTGCGATTTGATCCCTTTGGACTTTTTTTTGTGGGGAACCGGAAAAGACCGATGTTATGCCAACAATCTGGAAACGATTTAAGCACTTAAGACCAATATCATCCAAGCAATCCGTGAGCTTTAGCCCGTAACCATCAAAAAGGTCTTGAAAAATCGGAGGGACAGAATGCGTTGCTGCTAGTGTTGCGCGATAATCCAAAACTGCATCGATACATCGATATTTTATTATCAAGATGAAAATATCGATTCAAAAAAAAAATTTATCCAAAAAAATCGATAGTATCGATAATATCGGTTTATATGCAAACTTAAAATTTTCCTGAGTTTTCTATATTCATTTTTATTAAAAAAAATATTTTTATTGTTTAGAATACTCAATCAATTTCTATTTCACAAAGGAAATAATTCAAGACAATAATTTAACTTTTTTTTGATTGATTTTTGAACAATTGTCAATAAGTGACACACCGACAATTCAAGTTAATTTTCGCGTTAAGGTAAATTTGAATCCAGATAATTCAAGTCGACTTACGATGACTAGATTCTTGAATGAGGCCAAAGTCTATATTTCAAGATGGGAAATTTGCTAAGCGACTGTCAAAAATTGGCAAGAAATATAATTACAAAAACAGAAAACGATTTGAGTTAAATTTGTTAGGACGCACTGAATCTGACACTATACATTCTTCATAACGTCTGCCCACATAACTAGCTCTTCGCACTTGCAAGTAGGTGTGGTATTGCATTGAAAGACTGACTCCCAAATACTTTCTTTCTTTCCTTCCCATCGGTAAGGCTTACCTTACCTGATGGTGTATTTTAAATTACAAATATTTGGCTCGATGACAGCCTAAATATAGCGTTTTTTCAGTCATTGTAATGAGAGCCTGGACTGGCTATGCATTAGCATAGTGGTGGTGAGTCCTTTGGTTTTGGTATCTGGTTGGCACGCAGGCGTAGGCTCGGCTTAGCTCGCCGTACTGGTCGGGGATCTTGATACCTACTTCTCTCACTCAAAACAAAATTAAATCGTGCCATACAAAAAAGGTAATGCGGAAAGTACGCAAAATAAATAAAATATATAGATACAAATATGTATATATAACCACGAATATATAAATAGCGTATTGTATGCTTTCTCACCTTCTCTTAAATGCCTGATATGCATCTGCCGCCCAAATACATAACCAACGAGGGTTATAGGTTCATATACCCCTATCGTCTAGATGGCCCCGATGTAAAGTCCATCTTACCGGCTTACCCCACCCCGTATGACATTCTTTGGGAACGTCACACCGCGTTATCTGCTTGCCGTCATTCAAAAAAATTAGCTGATAACCCCTTCGTGATTATCCCGCTTCACCTCATCCACTCACCATTGATCTCACCTATTGTTCACTTAAAACATCATCACTGCTTCAATCTCCATATCAGTTAATACAATACAATATGCTAGTTTACACTTCATTTCAATATTCTTTAATTCATTTGGATAACTTTGTACATAATTCTAGCATCTCTATAGTAATAATTTTGGTTGTACTTCTCTCACGTACCTATACTTAACTAGTACGCCCTACACTAAATAATTCAATTAATTTCCTCGACGTTGATGTGCACATAAACCCCACTCGGATTACAAAACAAAAAAATTTCTATTCTATTGACTTGCAAAATGACTTCAAAATTCAACTATCGAGATACTCTCTTTTAATTTATTGCTCCTTTTCTTTCTGTTCTTCAATTTTAAGTTTACGTAGATAAATAGATTTATTTTTTTTTTTTTATAAGTGTAAATTAGTTTTAGGATAGGTATGAAATTTTATTTTTAAGTTTTAACGATTATAGTTTCAATTCAGTAATTCTTTTACTATTTGTAATATGTTCTTATATTTTTCTTTATCTTTTAGCTTTCTGTCTTAATCAATTGTTCACCAATAAATAAATTCGATCACTTTTGTGCAATATTATGCATCTACTTGATAAGATGATCGCAATCAAAAAAACTTAATTCACCACACAAAAGGAATTTAAAACTATTTGTCATACATACATACGGTTTTACTTCGGTTTAGGCTGAGCAGGTAGACAATCAGACTGCACTTGTGCTGTGTGTCGCGGGAGGTGGATTTTCGGCGATCACAATTGATGACGTGCCCTGGCTTTTCCTGCGGCCGGACTAGCACTGTCTAATGGGTTTTGTCGCTTTAGCCGGGGAAGTATGATGCTAGTGGAATTTGCTGTGGTGTATATAGGTATGCTGGGACGGGGAAGAAAGTAGGAGTTGTTGCTGGACGCTGCGTTCAGTACTCGGTGTCGATCGTGCGGATATTTTTTTTTTTTTTTCTCGCTGATTAGATGGGGACGAAGAGGAGCGGTCGCCCTGGTGCTAACGCAAAGCAAAGCTTTTCACGGCAACGAATGAAGGGAGATGGGTCGCTATTCTGGCGGGATGACTATCATTCGTCGTTCTTTAAAGCAGTGGTTTTATCTGTTCCCTTTTTTGCTAAACACGAGGTGCTAATTGCAGGGCGAGGAGTAAAGATAATGCCGATCAATTCCTGATATCAGCAGCTTACTTTGGTCACTCCTCGCGTTTTTAGCAAATAGCAGCAGCTGGATGAAGAAAACACAAACCTATTAGACACTAACCCGATAAAAAAAATCTTACAGCAGTTACCTGAGGCAAAGGAGAATTTTTCTCACTTTGTAACTTTGTATGCGTATAATGCTCTTCTCTTAAGAGTTCCTTGGCTTCGGATCAATGATTGCTGATAAGGTTTAATGAAATAAAATTCGTTATAAAATAGTTTACAGAGAACTATTGTATTACCTTAGCTCGGCAGAATACCTTGCTCGATCGAAGCTCAAAATGGAAAGAGCACGAGTACACGGAAATTGTTTGTAGCAGCGATCGTTTTAATGGTCGAATGGTATAAAAAGAAGGAAATCGGACACTTGACGAAAACTTTAGGGCCCTGGTTATACTTTTTTTGATTTGGGGTGGAAACACATTTTATTTTTTTATTTTTTTGGACAGAATGATTTTATTAAAAATATTGTAAAACTTAGAACCAGCTGCACGTTACAACGCAATGGGTTTTGTGTATATTTACTGGTGTATCTATTAAGCAAAAGTCCATTGAATACGCAGCAGGCTGGGGCAAATATTTCGTGATTTGCGGTAGGTCTTTACAGCGTGTGGCCTCGACTCATGACCCTGAGATTAATGATGAACGTAATGCTATCTAGCCGGGCTAATATTTCAAATCTTTCGCATGAAAGATACCTATTCTCTTGCCTTGAATATTCTCAACTTCGTACATGCACTTTCCGACCGGTCGAAGTATTCTGCACTTGACGAACTTCGCACATAATTTAGCATTCAACCTTTTACTGGCATCGCTTAGTATGAAGTTACGCCGGAAAACTTCATCGCCAGGTTGGAAGGATTTTTCATTACTTCGTAGATTGTACGTTTTCTCGTTGCGTTTGAAAGCATTGGCGAGATTCTCTTTGATTGTTTTTCGAATAATCTCCAAACGATCCGAGAGTCGCAAAGTAGGAAATTCGCTGTCATTGAGAGTGTTCAATGTACGCAGCAGTTTGTAAGCACTCCCGTGCGTCACCATATTACAACCAAAGATACAGAAATACGGATTGGTTCCGATTGATTCGTGGTGAGAAGTACACAGAGCCATTTGAATCTCTGAAATTCTCGCATCCCATTCTCTTTGGTCGGCCTTTAAATACATCCTGATAGAAGCAAGTATCGAACGGTTTACTCGCTCCGCAGCATTTGCTTGGGGTGAGTATAGAGCCGTCCTAATGTGTTTTATACCTAAACTAGCCGCAAATTTTTGGAACTCCTTCGACACAAATTGTTTCCCATTATCGGATACGATGAACTCTGGTACTCCAAATTTGTGGAGAACCTCCTTTTCCAGAAACTCAACCACAGATTTCGTACAGGCTTTCCGCATCGGCTTCAGGAAAACGAACTTAGACATGTGGTCTAGTACCACAAAGAGATACATGTTTCCGTTCTTTGAACGAATGTACGGCCCCATGAAATCTATGTAAAGCTTCTGAAATGGCCTTGCGATATCCAATTGCTTTCCCATTGGTGGTCTCAGAGTTATATTAGGCGCTTTATTTATTTTACATTTTTCGCAATTTCGAACATATTCTCTGGTTTGTATTGTCATGTTTGGCCAGTAATAAAGTTCTCTTAGTCGAGCTAATGTTTTTAGGATGCCCCCGTGAGAAGCGTTGGGTGGATCGTGAGCTGATTGTATCAGGGCCTCTGTGAGTCCAGAAGGAATCCAGAGTTTCCACTCGGCATTTGGGTTGTACCGTTCAGGCTCATTAACCAAAGCACGTTTAAAAACTAACATATCTACTATCTTCAGGTCTGGAAGGGACTCTCTGTTATTATTTATCGTTTCTATCAAATCCAGATACTCTGTCGACGTAAACTCTTTACTTTTCATATCAACAATAGGATTGGTGCTGATGTCATTGGTTAGTTCCTCCATGAAAATTCGCGATAATGCATCGGGTACGACGTTTTGAGAGCCCTTCCTATGCTGAATCTCAAATTGAAAAGCCTGCAATTTTAAGGACCACCTAGCTAGCCTGCCGCTGAGATCTTTCAGCCCCATCAGCCATTTAAGGCTAGCGTGGTCTGTAATGATGGTAAATGGCAGTCCTTCTATATAAGGCCGAAACTTCTTTACCGCGAGTACAGCTGCTAGGCATTCTTGCTCAGTGACACTGTAATTTCGCTGGCAAGAATTAAGTTTCTGCGAAAAGAACGCGATGGGTTTTTCGTTTTGATCTTCATCATATTGAAAAAGGACTCCCCCAACGCCGTGACTCGATGCATCACACTGTATGAAAAAACGATCATCAAAGTTAGGATTACTTAAAAGCGGAGCGGAAATAAGGGCTGTCTTTAAAGCATGAAATGCGGTAAGAGCTTCACTCGATATAACAAACTGTTTGGACTTACGCAGCGTGTCGGACAAGGGTGCGGATATAGCCGCGAAGTTTCGGATAAACCTCCGGTACCAGCCGCACATTCCAAGGAACCTTCGCACCTGTTTTTGCGACTTCGGTACAGGAAAGTCTTGAATGGCGGAAATTTTACTCGGGTCGGGCTTTAAGTGCCCTTGTCCTACCACATATCCCAAATACCTGAGCTCTTTGAAACAAAAATTTGATTTCTCAATGTTGATGGTTAGATTGGCTCTTTTAAGACAGTCCGCAACCTTCTTCAGAGTTTCCAGGTGTTCATTGAAATCTCTGGATATTACGAGCAGGTCATCAAGATATACAAACACGCATTCACGAAGCTCAGCAGGCACCACTTTATCCATCAATCGGCATAGCCTTTGGGCTGCATTGCACAGACCAAAGGGCATGACCGTAAATTGATAAAGTGGTCTACCGGGCACCGTAAATGCTGTTCTTTCTCTTGATGTCGGCTCTAGAGGGATTTGCCAGAACGCGTCTTTGAGATCCACACTACTAATGTAATGTGTATCTCGCAGACGGCTCAACAAACCCTCTATGTGAGGCAACGGATACGCATCTTTCGCTGAGAGTAGATTGACTTTCCGAAAGTCAAGGCATAGACGATTCTTACCGGGTTTCCGAATAAGAACGATTGGCGAGCTCCACGCACTATGACTCTCTTCGATTACTCCCAACGAAAGCATGCGATCGAGTTCCTCAAAAATAAGCTGCTGTATTACCGGAGACACAGGGTAATGACGCTGTTTAACCGGGTCAGCATCCCCAGTGTCAATCCGATGTGTCTCTAATGTTGTCTTTCCTAGCCCAAGCTTGCTAAATGACGGAAATTGTTGTACTACCTCTTCTAACGCAAGAGCTTGTTCTGAACTGAGATCGTGTTTTGGTTTCATCTCAACATCTGTAGTAACTATCTCACTAACTATCGATGGCGATATTTCAAACAAAAGCCAAAAATCGATGCCGAGATACATCGATTGCGAAAGACTCGGTACGAGGTATATATCCATCTCCTTAGTAACCGAGAGGTAGGTAATTGGAATTCGTATGCGTCCTACAATTGGTTGTTCTTTGCCATCAGCAGTTTTAAGGCAAGTTGAAAATTGAAGCACGTCAAGCTTAAGTTCCTTTATCAAATCTAAGCAACCATTTCCAAGGCAGGTGATTGTGGCCCCACTATCGAGCAATCCCATAATCTCTTTTCCTTGGATGGAAATCTTGGCATAGGGTCTTGGATCGTTTTCTACTTGGACGGTTGACGATTCGACCATCTGCTGATATAATTTTCTTTTTCTATTCCTGATCCTAGCTTTTACTGACTTTAGTTTATTGCCACCTAATTTCAACGCGTCTAATTGAAAAATTTTAGCTCGAATTTCATTGTATCTTTTTAAGCGCGTCTCATACGGGGGTAATATTGTTTTTGGTATAGGCTGTGAGGGTTTATTAACATCGGTCATATCTGGGAGAAGTATCTTTATTTCATAATTATTATCGTAAGATACTTCGGTTGTATTATCTGTAGTGGTCGATTTGTCTAATTTTCGGGGGACGTCTGGGTCGAACGGGAGTCCCCGAATCTCATCCCGCTCGAGTTTTGGTTTCCCATTGGATTGCATTTTAAGCAGTGAGGAGTGGTGACATTGTCGGCGCCACACTTATAACAAAATAAATTCCTCACAGGTGAAGGGCAATTAATAAAGCTGTGTCCTATCTGCTTACAATTAAAACAACGATAGCTGCTAAAATCTTTTCTGGCCGCACCTCTCAGGTTGTTCGTCTCAGCGGTTCTCATTGCTGAAAGGTCAGTCTGGTAATCATCTCCGATGATTACAAACTCGTCATAGCCTATTTCATTGACATGAGGTTGTCTAATGTATCTAGAATGGTCACGTGATTGAAATAACTTCTCGGCTCTACGACACTCATCTCGGAATTGTTCGAGTGAGTATATTGCCATAGGATACACCATATTAAGAAGCCTATTGTTGACTTTCGTCTTCATAATGTGAAGCAACTGACGCTCGGCCATTGGTCTTCTAAGCTGATTCTTTAGGTGAATGATGAAATTATAATACTCATCGAAACTTTCCTGAGGATGTTGACGACGTTCAGTGATTTGCTGAATTATTTCATGATCGCTATCATGTGTTTTAAATTGCTTATACAAAGCGTCTTTTAGTCGCAACCAGTCTGGTCTTGGACTGGTACGAAGGTATTGCCAGTACCATTCCTGTGCAATACCAGACAGTAAAACGTGAAAGTTCTTCAAAATATCTGTCCAAGGACAGTCATAATTTTGTTTCAGCACTTCGATTCTGAAGATAAAATCTTGCACCGACATAGATTTCGGTGAGCCATCATATCTAATTCCCCATCGATCGATATCGAACTTACGATGACCAGTTGATGGAGACCTATTTCGGACTTGAGAATTATCTGGATACCTTCGATTACTCGAATTTGAAAAGCTGTCATTGTCTCGAGACATATGCCTAGCGCTGGAATGTGATCTATAATCGTTACTTAAATTGTGATTAAAATCATTTTGTTGAAAGTGTATATCGTTATGATTCCTTGGCATAGCGTAACGATGATGATTTAGCTGACTTTGTTCACTGGTATTCTGATGTCGCGAGTGAGTATCTCTTAGGTTCTGGTTATGATTGTTGCCCTCTCCCTGGTTATTTGATTGATTAGAAGCAAGGGCTTGCCTGACCGAGTCCTGAACGCACTGCTTCATCGAGTCTAACATAGATTTTAGCATAAATGTTTGGCTTGCGCCGATACTAGCGTCCCTTATGTTTTTCATATGCGCCCCTAAAGCTGATTTATTAAGATTAATGAGAACTGGGTTTGCTGCCGAGGCAGAATTATGGTCTAAATTGATATCATTCTGTGAACGAGTATCCTGACTACTTAAGTGTATCGGTTGTGGAAAGCTTGTTGTTGTAGTTGTCCTGGCGTTTGGACTTAGTGATGGTATCAAAAGAGGACCACTGTCGGGTAGAGAGGCATCAGCTCCCTGTGCGTTTTGCGAATTCGACACGTCATCATTCATATTTAAAGTCGGCGTCGCCAACTGATGTGTCCTACCCGGAGGTGAATGGACGATTGGTTGTCTCGAAGTATTTATATGACTCGACTCTCGCGACATATCTAACACAAGTTGTCTATTAACTCCTGATCGCGTTACCATACTTCTATGAGTACTACCAAAAGTAGTTCTTCTTTTTTCTTTAGGAATTGCTCCTTTATGTTCACTCATCATAGATGAACTAATAAAAATGTAATTTAATGTGAATATTTTATATCGGTCAATAATTAAGATACTTAATTAATAGATAATAGCCAAAAGTAAAGAAATTTATCATTAATGTTTAGGTGAGATCAATAATCGTAGACGAAGGTGAAACGCTGTTACAAACTGTATGACGATAGGACTATACTCAAAGTAAAAAAAGCAAGTTGTTTCTTCAAAAACAAATATCTTTAACGAAACTTAAATGCTATCCAAAATAATGTATGGGTTAGGCGAAAGGACTATGGCAAATTGAGTCCAACTACCGGCGGTATTACAAAACATCGATTGACTCATAATCCCCTTACAATTTCCATTGCACGTGAGTGACAAAGAAACCCACCTAAAAAAACATCTACCTAGTTCAACTGGTTCGCACACTTAAGTGAGGAAGTTTAATCTACAGGAAGCTTAAGTGATGCTTTTAGTTAGTCGAATACGTGCTGGTGTCTTCTACAAAGAGTCACTATATCTATCGGATCTGGTATCCCTACGCAAATAATGTGATCTTCCTTGCGAGAACTGCCACTGGATTTTGAAATAAAAAGGTAGCAAAAAGCATACAGAACTCTAACATAAAGTTAGAAAAGTGAGAAAAACAAAAAGAAAGAAAGAAGAAAAATTGACGAGGATGTCATTTGAAATTGGAATGATTAGTAATGAAATAGAATTAAATTTAAAATAAAAGTTGGAATATCAGTCCTAAGACTGATATGGCCAATATTCGTTGGGCGCCATGTTTGTAATGAGAGCCTGGACTGGCTATGCATTAGCATAGTGGTGGTGAGTCCTTTGGTTTTGGTATCTGGTTGGCACGCAGGCGTAGGCTCGGCTTAGCTCGCCGTACTGGTCGGGGATCTTGATACCTACTTCTCTCACTCAAAACAAAATTAAATCGTGCCATACAAAAAAGGTAATGCGGAAAGTACGCAAAATAAATAAAATATATAGATACAAATATGTATATATAACCACGAATATATAAATAGCGTATTGTATGCTTTCTCACCTTCTCTTAAATGCCTGATATGCATCTGCCGCCCAAATACATAACCAACGAGGGTTATAGGTTCATATACCCCTATCGTCTAGATGGCCCCGATGTAAAGTCCATCTTACCGGCTTACCCCACCCCGTATGACATTCTTTGGGAACGTCACACCGCGTTATCTGCTTGCCGTCATTCAAAAAAATTAGCTGATAACCCCTTCGTGATTATCCCGCTTCACCTCATCCACTCACCATTGATCTCACCTATTGTTCACTTAAAACATCATCACTGCTTCAATCTCCATATCAGTTAATACAATACAATATGCTAGTTTACACTTCATTTCAATATTCTTTAATTCATTTGGATAACTTTGTACATAATTCTAGCATCTCTATAGTAATAATTTTGGTTGTACTTCTCTCACGTACCTATACTTAACTAGTACGCCCTACACTAAATAATTCAATTAATTTCCTCGACGTTGATGTGCACATAAACCCCACTCGGATTACAAAACAAAAAAATTTCTATTCTATTGACTTGCAAAATGACTTCAAAATTCAACTATCGAGATACTCTCTTTTAATTTATTGCTCCTTTTCTTTCTGTTCTTCAATTTTAAGTTTACGTAGATAAATAGATTTATTTTTTTTTTTTTATAAGTGTAAATTAGTTTTAGGATAGGTATGAAATTTTATTTTTAAGTTTTAACGATTATAGTTTCAATTCAGTAATTCTTTTACTATTTGTAATATGTTCTTATATTTTTCTTTATCTTTTAGCTTTCTGTCTTAATCAATTGTTCACCAATAAATAAATTCGATCACTTTTGTGCAATATTATGCATCTACTTGATAAGATGATCGCAATCAAAAAAACTTAATTCACCACACAAAAGGAATTTAAAACTATTTGTCATACATACATACGGTTTTACTTCGGTTTAGGCTGAGCAGGTAGACAATCAGACTGCACTTGTGCTGTGTGTCGCGGGAGGTGGATTTTCGGCGATCACAATTGATGACGTGCCCTGGCTTTTCCTGCGGCCGGACTAGCACTGTCTAATGGGTTTTGTCGCTTTAGCCGGGGAAGTATGATGCTAGTGGAATTTGCTGTGGTGTATATAGGTATGCTGGGACGGGGAAGAAAGTAGGAGTTGTTGCTGGACGCTGCGTTCAGTACTCGGTGTCGATCGTGCGGATATTTTTTTTTTTTTTTCTCGCTGATTAGATGGGGACGAAGAGGAGCGGTCGCCCTGGTGCTAACGCAAAGCAAAGCTTTTCACGGCAACGAATGAAGGGAGATGGGTCGCTATTCTGGCGGGATGACTATCATTCGTCGTTCTTTAAAGCAGTGGTTTTATCTGTTCCCTTTTTTGCTAAACACGAGGTGCTAATTGCAGGGCGAGGAGTAAAGATAATGCCGATCAATTCCTGATATCAGCAGCTTACTTTGGTCACTCCTCGCGTTTTTAGCAAATAGCAGCAGCTGGATGAAGAAAACACAAACCTATTAGACACTAACCCGATAAAAAAAATCTTACAGCAGTTACCTGAGGCAAAGGAGAATTTTTCTCACTTTGTAACTTTGTATGCGTATAATGCTCTTCTCTTAAGAGTTCCTTGGCTTCGGATCAATGATTGCTGATAAGGTTTAATGAAATAAAATTCGTTATAAAATAGTTTACAGAGAACTATTGTATTACCTTAGCTCGGCAGAATACCTTGCTCGATCGAAGCTCAAAATGGAAAGAGCACGAGTACACGGAAATTGTTTGTAGCAGCGATCGTTTTAATGGTCGAATGGTATAAAAAGAAGGAAATCGGACACTTGACGAAAACTTTAGGGCCCTGGTTATACTTTTTTTGATTTGGGGTGGAAACACATTTTATTTTTTTATTTTTTTGGACAGAATGATTTTATTAAAAATATTGTAAAACTTAGAACCAGCTGCACGTTACATCATTTAACAACAAATGAGGAGAAGGGGGGTGGGGGGGAGGAGGGGTCAAAAAACATTAAAATGATTTCGCATCTCTTTCTGAATGCATCCATTGCAAAGAAAGCGATCGAAGTGCGATTGACGGCTGTCTAATGGATCCAGTCCGTTCAGGGATGTTTTGAGTAAAAAAACCCTAAACAAACGGCTTTGCCTCTCTATAAAAGGGCTGGTTCTGACATTTTGGAGGCAGTCGATTGTGAGATGTGAAGCTGATCACATCTATTTGGTGCGCTTTTTCGCTCGTTTTTTGACACATACTTTGGCGCAATTTTTTGACACGCAGTATGTGGATTTTTTGGCGCGTATTTTTCGTATTTTTTTTTCTGCATTTTTGGCGCATATTTTGTTATTTTTTCATCGCGTATTTTGGCGCGATTTGACGGGCGGTTTTGGCGCATTTTTTGAATAGTTTTAGCGCGTATTTTGAGATGCTTTTTTGGCGCTTTTTTTCGCGAAATTTTTCCACATTTTTGGCGGGATTTTTTGTCATTTTTTTTACGCATATTTTGTTATTTTTTCAGCGCGATAACATATATGCATGCATATTTTGTTATTTTATCTCCGCGATTTTTGGCGCGTATTTTTCCGAGATTTGTCGGGCGTTTTTGGCGCATTTTTTTGCATAGTTTTGGCGCGTACTTTGGAGATGTATTTTGGGCCGTTTTTTTTTTGCGAAATTTTTCCACATTTTTGGCGGGATTTTTTGTCACTTTTTGGCACATATTTTGTTATGTTTTCACCGCGATTTTTGACGCGTATTTTGTCGCCATTTGATGGGCGGTTTTGGCGCATTTTTTTGAATAGTTTTGGCACCTATTTTGAGACGGATTTTGGCGCTTTTTTTCGCGAAATTTTTCTACATTTTTGGCGGGATTTTTTGTCACTTTTTTGACGCATATTTTGTTATTTTTCCAGATCGATTTTTGGCGCATATTTTGTTATTTTTTCTCCGCGATTTTTAGCGCGTATTTTGGCGAGATTTATCGGGCGTTTTTGGCGCATTTTTTTTTGCATAGTTTTGGCGCGTACTTTGGAGATGTATTTTGGCGCGTTTTTTTTGCGAAATTTTACCCCATTTTTGGCGGGATTTTTTGTCACTTTTTTGGCACATATTTTGTTATGTTTTCACCGCGATTTTTGACGCGTATTTTGGCGCCATTTGATGGGCGGTTTTCGCGCATTTTTTTTGAATAGTTTTGGCACCTATTTTGAGATGGATTTTGGCGCGTTTTTTTCGCGAAATTTTTTTCACATTTTTGGGGGATTTTTTGTCAACTTTTTGGCGCATATTTTGTTAATTTTTCATTGCGTATTTTGGCGCGATTTGATGGGGTGTTTTTGGCGCGTATTTTGAGATGTATTTTAGAGCGTTTTTTTCGCAAAATTTTTTCCACATTTTTGGCGGGATTTTATTGCACTTGTTGGTGCATATTTTATTATTTTTTTCACCGCTATTTTTGGCTCTATTTTGGCGCGCATTTTGGAGGGTTTTTGACGCGGATTTTGGGGAATTTTTTAGCGAAATTTCTATACATTTTTGGCGGGATTTTTTTTCATTTTTTTTTGGCACATATTTTGTTATTTTTTCATCGCGATTTTTCACGCGTATTTTGGCGGTAATTGTTAAGCGTTTTTGGCGAAATTTTTCCACAGTTTTTGGCGCATTTTTTCGCGAAAATTTTCATTTTCTTTTGGCGCATATTTTGTTATTTTTAAATATCGCTTTTTTGCCGCCTCTTTTATTATTTTTCCATCGCGGTTTTTCACGCGCATTTTTGGCGCATATTTTGTTATTTTTTCATCGCGATTTTTGATGGGTATTTGGCGGGATTTGTTGCGCGTTTTTGCACAGTTTTTTTCGCTGGGGATTTTTTTTTGTTGGTTTTGGCACATATTTTGTTTTTCATCACGATTTTTCACGCGTATTTTTCCCTATTTGTTGTGCATTTTTGGTGCATTTTTTGCACAGTTTTTGGAACGTATTTTCAGGTGTATTATGGTGTGTTTTTTCGCATCCACCTTTTTGCCTGGATTTTTCGTTTTGAAATGACGGGAAATAAACAAGTAGACGTCAATCTACCAGTACCTCCAAGGAAATTATCAAAAGTAGTATAATAAAAGAAGCGATGGGCCCACCAAGGTGCCTTGTGATTGTTCTCCTCACAACCTAACCTAACCTAACTTTGTGCTGATAGGCTTTAGTGAAATATAAGTAAGTGAAATGTATCGAGCATTTTATGCTTCATCTTGCTTCAGTATTGACATCCAATTTTGCGATACTAAAAACAGCCCCAAACGTAAGTCACTCTCATTCACTACGAAATTCTGATTTGCTAAAAACTATTAGAAAGTAATCTACGTAGAAAGTGGAACACGCACAGACTTTGCCTAGTTACTATGCATAGTATGTAAAGAAATAGCTTATTTGAAATACTATATTATAAAAATATTATGTACCTACATTAAGCCGATAAGAATAAGAACATTTTTTCAGGTTCTTGAATCGTAACGAGGCGTGTTGTTATAACTGAGACAGTGGTCTTTGAGTGCAAAAAAATCGGGATAAAAACATCGATGCATCGATAATATCGAAAATAAATTATCGAGTGAAATAATCGATATTTTTTTACGACAATATCGATGAATCGAGTGATTCGATATATATCGCGCATCACTAAGTTGCTGCGAAGCCAGCCGAGGCAGCCACTTGAATGACATTGTATTCCATAATTAATGGGAATATTTGCTCTCACTACCAAAGCCATAATACATTGAAAAATAATTAATTTTGTTAAATTTATTGCATTTTTTAAAAAGAAACTTGTATTTGGCCCACCCTTTATTTTATGGTCATAGTAAATAATTCTTCTGTACGTCTGTTGTAACCGAAATCCTCCTAAATGACTGGACAGATTTTGATGAAATTTTGTGAGTGTGTTTGCGTTGGTACAAGGATGGTTTAGAATCACATTTGGTGAAAATTTAACAAAAGGGCGTTGCACCTTCCATATAAAAAAAATCGTACATATCGTACATCTCGAAAACCACCAAACCGATTCAGCTCAAATTTTAAGGCAATCATAGGAGGGATCCTTTGAAGATTAGCCAAAATTTACAAAAATTTCCGTGGCACCTCCCGTATAAAAAAACAAATTAAAAGTTGTAAAATTGTAGATATTGATGTGCATTGTATAAACAAACAACCGCGAAGTTTGTAGGTTATTGGAGTCTCTTAAACAGTTGAGTGCATTTAGAGCTAGTCTATGAATTCCAGGTTAAAGTTCTTTCACTGTTCCATCTACGCAAACATCTGACAAACAACCTCGAGTATAATTGACCTTAGAAAGATTTTCCATTCATTTGAAAAAAAACTACAAATGACAGGCACGTAGCCAGGGGGGGGGCTTGAGGGGCTGAAGCCCCCCCCCGAAAGTCTAGATATAAAACTAAAATTTTCTAAAGCCGAATTAAAGACTATCATTTCAGTTTCAGTTTTAGTTGAGTTATCAGTTAAGCTTGTTACAGCCGATTTCTTCACAAAGTACTAGCGCTAGTACCGGTATTAGACCAAAAGTTGATACTCAAATACCTAGGTATCAGGTCATTTCTTCACGAAGTACTAAGATGAATTTGGTACCGAGTATTAATTAGTACTCGGTATGAGCTTGACCCTCAAAATCGGCAGTCTAACGTCGTTAGTACCTGAGTTAGATCGATTTCATTGCTTTCGCTCTTGCCTATTTTTGTCAAAAAGTAAATACATCGTAGGTTTAAGTCTAATGCAGTTGATTAGA
The DNA here is from genome assembly GCA_949372485.1 of Cheilosia soror. Lineage (NCBI taxonomy): Eukaryota > Metazoa > Arthropoda > Insecta > Diptera > Syrphidae > Cheilosia > Cheilosia soror. Next base: position 5,317,669 of record OX443564.1, read on the forward strand.
AAATGGATTTCATTTTCGATAGGGATAATTGGTTCAATAATTTCGATGACGACATTGAGACTGAGAATGGTGAAGAAGGGGTGGCAACTCGTTGATCTGAGCGGCGCATCTACCATAATGGAATACAATGGAATACAGTAAATACTAAGAACGATATGGATTTTTTTGGCAATTTCAGTTGTCCAGAGTAACGTTTTTTTACGTTCGAATGTGGACGAATTGCAGTACGGTTAACATATTTTATATACTTTCAGTTTTAGTCGGTAATCGTTTTTATTCACGATTTTACCAGTAATCGTTAGATATTGCCTGAGCAGCAATTGCTGATCACTCTACGATTCATGACAAGTGGATCGATTCGATGTAAATAGTGGTTGCCGACGTCATTTGCGTACCAGCCGCTAGTGTATGTCGCACACTGCCAAAAGTATGATGTATGGCCTTGACACGCCATTTGGAAAAATTTATTCAAATGTCAGCAACATTGGAAGAACAGGAGGTGGCCGCTGCTGCATTTTATCGCTTTGCATAGTCTCCACGAACAATCAGTGCAACCTACCGCACTCATGTTAAATTGCAAACACCGAATTGGTTAGTTCAGTTCCATAATGTGCAATAATAGAAAAAAAACAACCAATCATATACGCTATCAAATGCTATCCAATGCTGGATACCCCTAAACACACACTATTTTACAGCAGGAAAGCAACAAAAATATTAAAAAAAAATACTTGCTCTTGTGAATAAAAATCAGTCATCCTGCAAGATGTTTGACGCCCAATGAGCATAAAAATGTCACCGTTATGACATTTCAGTCAAAAATGGGTACTAGACCAGTTTTTAGACGTATTAGTCGTAGTACGGTTGATAAATTTAGCTCCGGTACTAGCAATTTGAAGAAATACACAAGTACTAAGTTCTCGTTAGTACCGAGTATCAGAAGAAATCGGCAATTTAACCTGATGACTAAATGCAAAAATGAAAGCGTTTAACTAAAACTAAAACTGATGGAATTCCCATAAGTTTTCAGAAGTTTTAGTAGATAAATCTTCTAACCTTCGGCTAATCACGAGTAAATTGAAAGCTCAACTGAATACTAGACTGATGTCTAAATACACTGCAGTACATCAGTTTAACTGAAAGCTTAACTGAACTAAAACTGAAATGATTGTCAAAATAGGGCTTTAAGCCCTAAATTCAAATCTATAAAAATAAGACTATCCCGGTAGGTATACAGTATTCAAACACTAGGTATGTACACTGTGCAAGCCATATCTTTAACCTGGTTCTGCCAAGTCAACTCCTGCAATTCGCAATTGCCTCTGTGTAGTTTGGCGTATTTTTTGGGGAAGTGAGTATAACAAAACCAAAAGAGAGTAGAAAAGTTTTGCATGGAAAAGTAAAAGTGACCTAGCTTTAGATTCTAAAAAAAATACGCCTGTTAGTGAAATTTCTTCCGCAACTGTTCAAATGCATTACATATATTATAACTTTCAAAAATGTCATTACAAAGCACGCACCAGAGAGCTAAAAAACTCGACTTCTACGCCTTTGTAAAACAAGATTCATTGAAAATACATCTCAATAAGTCTTGAAGAAATAACGAGCAGAACGATGTCTTTTGGCAGCGCCAGCGGTCCAAAAAAGTAATTTCCTAGTAAGCCTCATTACATGCGAAAATCTGTTCAGTTTAACGCTGCCCTTATCAATTTTCCTTAGATTTCGTTTCTGCAATTGACCGCACAAAAAAAGTTCTGAATTCTCTTAAGAACATCAGAGAAAATACCGAAGATTTTTGCAGAGAGACTTTTCAATCCACATCCCAACTTGCAGAGGACTTATTTTAAGTTAAATTAAGAGCTCCAAGAACTTCATTGGAATAAACAACGCGTTCCAATCCAGAAACCTTTCTACTGAAGCCTAGTTTAAAGTGTCTACAAATACGATATACTATTTCCTTGCATTACACAATCTCGTTAATACAAAATCTTACGGACAGATTCATGGTCAACGATGACGTTCTACCATCGTTTCAAGCTCTTCTCCCAGGTTTTGCTGCAGTTGAGCGAGTGAACGAAATGGAAAAGCTAACAGGCTAACCCGTTACTTTGATAATGCAATTTCACTGTCAGCTGTGAAAGCTGAGTACATTCTTTGGTGCGAAAAAAAAATCGTCGAGTGATACTTCTACCGAAGTTTTGAAATTGCTTAATATATGTGACAAGACTTACTTTAGAGGTATAAATTTCTTGCTTACGGTTTTAACAACGCTTCCAGTGACCACAGCTAGTGTTGAAAAAACCCTTTCAGCTATGAAAAGGATTAAAACAATGTCCCGAAGCGTTATAGAGAATGCAAGGTTAAGGTAACTTGCTATGATATCTGTTCATTCGGAAATTATTGTGGATCTAAATAAGTTTATTGATCTCATGTTAAAAAAAAAATCAAGAAGTCTTCTGCTTCAAAAAATGTGTGTAAAATTATTATTTAAGTACCTAGGTTCGTTTAAGTACATACGATTTAAAAACTAATACGACTCAATGAATTGGAATATTCTTAAAATTTGGATCAAGCCCCCCCCGAACCAAAATCCTGGCTACGGCCCTGACAAATGACTATGAGAAAATAGCCCTAGGGCCGTCAAACATTTCGAAATCCATATCCCGACAATTGCACACTGGTCCCGTAGGGTTGGAGGCAAACAACTATCTATACAACTCCTCCTTCAATCACATTTTAATTGATCACGACATTGGTTTGTAACAAATCATGCATATCCACGCGTATAGACGCGTAACCAACCGTAGGCAGCTGTCAAAGCAACTAAAACTAATTAATTTACCCCATAATAGCAGCAACTGTGTATAGCTGGCTCATTTGAATTATCTCCCAAATATTCATTTGAGATAACGAGCAGCAATTTCGCCACTTTAGCTAAATCGCCGGCATTCGACATCGATGTTATCCTTTGACAAGTTTATTGACACGATTGCAAATTGAGATGTTTAAATGCAAATCAACATCAAGGTATGCCTGCCGCATGCTACTGGGAATACCCTCTCGGGGCTATGAACATGAACACACAAAAAAAAGCAAAAAAACGTAAATTCAATTACTTAACAATTTAAGTCTTTGGAGCACAGTTCTCGTTGAAACACGGTGCTTTTGTTGTATTGTATAATCTAAAAGAAAGGAGGTAACAAAACAGAAAACGCTCATCACGCGATATAATACTGTTAGCCATTATACGAGTAAAAGACGTCCTTATAAAACCTTTTGAGGAGTTGAGTTTGCATTTCAAGAGCTTCCTAACGTATATAAAAATGGCTGAAAGGGTATACATCCGTTTTAAGTTATGACTTCCTCTGACAGTCTTTTGCCAGTTGGGGTGGTTAGGTGTTTGATGTTGTTCTTTTCTAGGTTAATCCTAACTTATCCATCTCAGCAAGGTGTCCATTGGGATGCTGCAACAATCGACATATTGCCTCAACTATCTACCTATTGGAGTACCACAAGGTTGTGCTCTGACACCAATGATGGTTCTCAACGTCGACTTTTGTATTTATTCCAAATTTGAATAGGTAGGGATAATGTGCTCTACTCAGACTTCCACCACCACCACATACATCTTCAAATTTACTATCAAGCGTCAAGCGTCAAGCATCAAGTCTTTATTTCATCTACACACCGACATCTGCAGATAAGAAAGGAAGAATAAACTTTTGTTTGTAAGAAGAGAAAAATTTAAATCCCAGCAAAATTATGAACTACATGACATGGTATAATATTAACAAGGACGAGAACTCATATGTAGCGGAAAATAAACTTCCAACCAAAGTCAAATACGAAGCATCATCAGCAGCACCATCACTTTATATCAGGATGAAGGCGGAGAAACTTAACATCATCATCTTGTGCTCATATTCACTTACTACTCACTCGGTAGTGGTAAGCGCGCACAAAAAAAAAATTACAGTTCACAGAGAAACACTGCTGACATAGAAATGAAAAATTTTCCTTGACACAAGCACATGTGTGCTTATCCGAGATCGTCGTCGTATTCGTCCTACGACAACCACCCCTCCTAATGTACGTGCCCTAATGTAACGTACCCTCTCGGGCGGCCTTAGTGACAAAGCCTAATACACTGGAAATAAATTGCAATTGTAATGAGTGGGCTTTCGGAACTTGAGAGAGCGCACTGGGGGCTAAAACGAGAACTGGAGATCATTTAATGAACTTCCTGTCTTCGGGTGTGTCTATGTAGCCCAACCACATACACATTCACAGGATATGGATAAAATATATATCTTTTTTTTTCTTCTCTTAATTGCATGGCGGCTTTGAAAAGTTGCTATACACCAGAACAATCCGGCAACACGATGAGGCCGATAGTACTCGTGGTACTACAGAAATAGTAAGTCCCTAACTTACATATTTGTTGGCGCCAAACTGGGTCAAAGGGTTAAGTGTAATTCCATGCTTTGTGTGTCTGTGCGGGAGAGGTGATGGTGAATGGGGGTGGAGGGATGCCAGCCATAGAACGGGAAGGTAAAACTTTGAATGTTATAGTTACAACGTTTAATTAAACAGACAGAGAAGGTCGTGCTGAGTTTAAATTTAGTACCGGTAGGGGATTAAACAAGGTGACAGGTTGATGAGTTTGTGGAATTTTGTGCTGACATTTTGCGTTTTTGAGTATAGGTATGGGGTTTCGTTTTGTTAAAAGGTATATAGCATAGTTGCACGTGGTGTATATATGGGGATTGTTCCTGACTGATTGAGTTTAGAGGGGGAAAAGGTTGTGAAGTGTATAGTAGGATCTGGTTGCGGGAATTGAGCTTATTGCGAAACGAATGGTACTCGAATGGGTTGTTGGCGAACGAATCTCTATTTGGCCACTTTGGAAAATGTACCACTTTGTGTTGAATTTTGTCTCTTTGTGAGTTACAGTTGAAAACTTTCTCAAATAGTTCATTTTGCTATAGTCGTGGCTCAGGCATTGAACTGTAGCTGTAGTTGTTTAAAAAGTTTAATATAGGGTCTTGAAAGAAGACTAGAGCCTTTACGGATCAACTATAGGTACGATGTTGTTGTTTAGAAGTTGAAAAGTGATTTTCTGTGGAATGATGGAATCTAAGGGTCTAACCAGAGAAAATCTCTTTTTGTCATATAAAAGTGTGACGAACGGGGATTTTTCATTACAATTGAATCTAAATTTCGTCTCCCTCTACTCACTTAAAATCTACCTGTCTCGCTCGATATGACATGCCAATTCGACAGAATAGTCGTCCGACGAAAATAACATATCCTCAAAAGAAAGGGATATCTATCACCACAAAATGTAGCCATCTCCACTAATTTTCGAGCTATATTCACCGGTATGCCACAGGGCTCTGCTTTAGGGCCATTATTGTTTCTATTAAAAAAAAATATTCCTCTGAATGGAAGCGAACTCAACGGATTGTCGGTAGCCCTGACTTGTAAGGTGTTGCCTTATAAGTGGAGCATGAGCCGGTGAGACAAAATTGCCACTTTACCAACCTTCATTTATTTTTCTACCATTTCCACAGGGAATGGTTCGTGTCTGAAATAACAGACAATAATCAAAATGAGAACAGAAAATATTATTTTTATTCCTGAGTGGGGAAGCGAGGAGTAACAACGATTCTCGCTTGTTTGGGATTGATCCTGAGAATTTCGGTTGGGAAATTATGCCGAATTTTAGTCTCTGAATTATTGTTTGAAAGAATTACATTAACAACAACTCGTAGACACAGTCACTTTGGTAGAAATGATATGAATGAATTAATTTCATTCGTAAGCTAAAAAAAACTGTGCAATCACATTTCAATGCGTATTCATAAAGCTAATCAAATGCAATGCAAAATTTCCATTGCCTAAGAAGAAGAAGAATTGACCCAAAACCAGAAAAGTTCCTGAACTCTACAAACTGTGAAAATATTTTCCAATTACAAATTCATTGAAGGACATTGCGTGGAAACACTTTCCAAGCGCATACCCCATCGATTGAATCCATTCAATTAAATCGCAGCATCCTTCAACTGTTTGCCTTTCTCGGAATACCAATTCTCAGAAAATCTTTTATTTACGTTAGTTCTGTGGTTACTTTTGTGTTTATAGACGGCCGCACCAAACTGCAGCTGTAACTGTAATACCAAAACGAGACATTTCATCTGAAATGGCGCCACCAACCGCCAATAAATGAAGGCTAACGAACCAACTGTTCAAAGCGAACAAGAAAAGGAAGCGACTATATAACACAAACAAAAAAAAAAAAATAAAAAATAAAGGAAACAATTTTTGCCGGAAAAATTGCCAAATATCAGGATGAGCAGGATATCTATGGCGGCGCTGTGGGACAAGGTATCTCTCTCTATGGAATCAAGCCAACGAACGTATGTTAGAAATTGCAGTTCGTTAACGTGATATGAATATGAAGAGGATATTTTCGGTTTAGTATCCAAGGATATATATAAAATGTTGTTCCTGTTTGTTTGTTCGGTTTTTCCTATTTACCGTATATAACGGACCATTCGACGCTTCGGTACCGGATGCCAATATTTGTGGACGCTGTTTTGTAGATTTCAACAGCGCATACAAAAAATTAAACGGAATTCGTTGAAACGGAAAATACAATGAATAATTGTTTACAATTTTGGAAAATTGTTTGTCTTGTTGTTGTAGTGTTTTTTTTTTTAGCAGACTTGTGTATTGGATATATCTGTGACTTGGCAAAAGAGTAGGTATTGTAGATACAGGAAGGAAGTTGGAATTTTTGTTTTGTTTTTCAAAAATAATTGGCGAAAATAAATTGCATGCATGGTACCTACATAGGTATACATTTTGTTGGAGCGAATCCTTTGGTGGCAATTTGTAAACTCAGCAAACATGCTCATATACATATATGATAATTATATACCAAATGTGGATGTAGAGATTAATGGCTCTGGGGCAGATAATGCCGAGTTGTTGAAAATAAATCAATCGACGGTATGACTCAAAGGACTAGAGAACATTTTTGAGGGGTATTTTAATGATTTAAATTTATAGACCTCCATAAGAACACAAAACTCACAGACCTAACGAAAAAAAAAACAATTGACCCACATATAAATTAAAACTATTTGTTCGTAAGGATCTCCCCTTTCATGCCTAATCGACGCACGGCGGAATTATGAGAACTTTGTCAGATGTTCGCCAGAGCTGGCGCAGATAGAAATTGTGTGTTTTGCGCAGTTCGAACCTGAGACCCCTGCTCTCGGTCAGTACACTAACCACCGAACTGTAATAGCCTTCATCTGTTGCTCTATGAAGTGATAGATTTTATGATGCGTTTTAAAATGCTCCAAAGACCTGGATCCATTTCCATCCCTCCACTACAATCCACCACATTTTTGTAGACTCTATAAGTCATTTCAACTGCAGACTGTTAAACGGCGAAGACGACACATATTCCGCTGTCAGGCAGAATGAACCATTCAATCTGTCCGATGAAAGCCAAGACTTCCGTCCAACTGACCAAAACGAGGTAGGGATAGCAATATTCAAGCTGAAGTCCAGGAGGAGGACCGGACGGGTTATCGGCCTAGCTTTTTAAGGCAGCGGGAGATGATTTGGTAGAGAGCATACACCAACTCGTTTCTAAAATTTGGTTAGAGGAAAGTATTTTTTTTAAATACTTCTCCCGGGAAAGGCAAACCTATAACGCTTCATCAGCGCCCCGAGGTGTTAGCAGATGTATGTTAGTTCTGCACTCAAAACTGCAAATTGTAGTTTTCTTGGGAATATATTCACAGGAAGCGAGTTCCAAAGTTTGCTTGGAAGGAGTTTTTGAAAATTGATGTCCTCGCGTTTGTCAAGTGTACTGTATGGTCATGAGCATTAGGTGCCTGCCTTGAGGGCGCCCAAAAGTTGCATTTAGAGGGATAATGTCGTTGAGTTCTTTGGAACATCCACCATGGAAGTACCTATAAAACAAGCAAAGGTCAGCGGTTATAGATTCGATGTAACTGTAGGGTCTCCTATAAGTTGAATTGGTCGTCTTTGTATGCTGTCAAATAGGTTAAGTTAATCTTTTGGGGCCGAGCTCCGACTATGGGAACAATATTCCAGGCCTGGTCTAACCTGTGCTTTGTAGAGAAGGAGAAGTTGCTTGGGGCTAAAGCACCTCTTTGCTCTAAATAAGTAGCTTAGCGGACGCCGATCTTGCGATATAGGATAAATGAATGAATGAAGCCTCAGCATTGTTTGCCCGATCCATTAGAAAGGAGACCCTCTAAACTGCGCCCAACTATAGAGGCATCAGTCATCTTAACATCGCTTACAAGATCCTGTATGCAGTATGCGTAGCGTATGCCGTACTGTGTGAACGCCTAAATGGACTTTGGAGGAGGAGATTTAGCAGCCAACTCTACGAGCTGTACAGCGACATTGATAAGGCAAGTGGAGCCCGAAGAGGGCTTAACCGGTTACCGGGAAACATCTCAGGCCACCAAAAAGATGTGTCATATTTGGTTCCTATAAAAACAAACAAAAACAGTTAATTGGCGAAAACAGGGACCCTAGCCCAAGCTTCTCATAACCATTTGTTTGTGTGAGATTTTATTTTGCGGGACCTACAATTTTATGCCGATTCCGAACGGCTTAATTGAGAAGCTTTTTCAGGACATTTATAATACTCCCGGACATTTGTCCGGGGGAAAAAAACCTTAAGATGTAATTTGTGTTTTTCCTCACACAGTAGTCCAGCACATTAAGCCACTACACCCTATAAAACCTCAACCAAAGTTGGAAGTGCTAAATATAGGGTTCCTTAATAATCAGGGCTACGAATATTTTTACCTCCAGTGAATAGTTTTTATCGCTAACAACTCTCTCTCTCTCCGGTATATCTACTGAACAATTTCATTATACCTGCCACCCGGCCAATAACACACCTCGTGACTTTTCTACTTCTAGAGAGCCACCATTTTTTTAATTTAGGAAAAAAATACTAAAACCCCAAAAAGTCCAATATTTTGATACACCCTCAATCCTCATCCTAATTTTAAAGTTGAATAATAATAACAGAAATACCAGTTTTATTCTTCACCCTTATGCCAAAGAAAGGTAGGTAATATTTTAAAAAGTCATAAACATAACGAGCGCAAGGCCGGTCCATAAAATATTATGTTGGTGTAGCTATACTGCTCGTCCTATGTGCAAATAAACACAAGATACTTATTCGAGGGTAGAACTGGTTCCTTTTTTTTATTATGATTCAAAATTTTTTAGAGCGCATAATTCCACCCATTTAATGTGTGAACACTGCAAGGGAATGGGCATTGCTCTAGCTCTATGTTTTCTGTGTTTCTGGATAACAAATAGATTAGAATGACTGAGACTTATCTAGGTACCTCTTGTCAACCATCCATCATGGCGTTAATGGGTCTTAGTTAAAATACTGCATGAACATAAAAGCCGCTGTAAAAGAGTCTGCTGATGTGGGTAATTCAGTCCATTAGGAATATATTTTTTTTTTTAACCAACTCAAAATTCGCATTGCAGTAAATCGTATTCATCATTCGTTTGAGTGTTGGTTATCTGTCATTTTGACAGCAGAATAATTCCATTCAATATAAAAAAAAAGCCGCTGAAATGTTTTCATTTTTATTAATGAAAACATGAATTCCATGTATACCACAGTGGTTAGGTCTCTATCTCTTTCTCTCTGTGTATGTGTGTGATGGAGGATTATATAAAATAAAATAATATATTGAAATGTTATTTCAATAAAAAAAAAAAAACGAGAAACAAGCTCTAAAGCGGATTTTCTGCGTGGCAGTTGATTTAAAATTCAATTCAGTAGGATTTTCACAGGTTGAGACTCTGACGTATTGCCTTATAATAGAGCGGACATGTGTGACATATGCATTGAAGTAGTTTATCCCCTATGAGCTGTGATTGAAAAGAGATTTAAGTGAAAGTTCAAAAATGGGGATTTGTGAAATGACATACGAAATTCGCTGCTGAAAGGACAATCAGGCAATCTGTTTGGAGTAAAATTGTTACAACAATAGAACACTCTTAACAATATGTGTATGAGTCAATATTGTGATGAGTGGTTTGAAGTCGAGAGATACGATCTTAAATTCCTGGAAAGGATTTCGCCCTTAGTTAATTGTTTGCCCGAATAGGGTTCGCCTTGTTTTTGATTTCATACCACTATTTTGACAAATTAGTCTATACCTAAATATGAAATGCTATTTTTTGTTCTATTGTACGAAAAGCCTATTAATATGGAATAATTACATGAGTGGAAAATCATCTGCAGGAATGCATCTTTCATTTGGTCCATATTTTCAAAAAAAAATAATTTTGAAAAAACGCCTTTAGTCTGACTTACTTTAGGTCCGGGGTGGAACTAGGCCTTAACCAACAAGCGTCTCCAGCCAGCACGATCTTTAGCTATCTGTCTTCAGTTTCGAAAGATAAGTTGGTTAAGGTCCTCTTCCACTTGCGTGCGCCACCTGAGTCGCGGTCTTCCTCTACTGCGTCATCCCTCGAGTGTTGTTCGAAGATCTTCCGGGCCGGAGCATTCACTATCATTCGCTCTATATGACCCAGCCACCTCAGTCGTTGAACCTTCACTCTTCTGGCTAGGTCGATGTCGCTGTACAGTCCTTACAGTTCGTTATTGTAACTCCTCCTCCATTCACCATCTATACAGACGGGACCCAAAATTACTCGAAGAATTTTCCTCTCGAAACAATAACCAAGGGTAACTTCATTAGCTTTTGATAGACTCTATGCCTCTGCACCATAGAGAAGGACTGAGACGATTAGGGTCTTATGGTCAGCTTAGTTTGTTTGAGAGAGGGTTTGCTACTCTGTTGCTTTCTTAGTCCAAATTCCAAAAAAAAAACAGCGATTGGCAAGAGTTATTCTTCGTTAAATCTCAGCACTGGTGTCATTGTCTATATCAAAGTTCTTAGCGGAGCCTAGGTACGACAAAAAATGTAGCCTGATTAAACTGAGTAATATAAAAATGAGTTTAAAATATGTTTGTCCGTTTATAACTCGAGTTTGGCGAAACCGAATTTGATGATTCTTTTTTTTCTGGAAAAGTATTCTTTTGTAGCAGGTCCGTATGTAATCAAAATTTGACAAAGGGGCGTGGCACCTTCCATACAAAAAAAAACGTGGTATATCAGGAAAACCACAAAACCGACTGAGCTCAAACTTACAGATAATCTTAGTTATTGGCCCTGGAGTGCAAAATTGATCAAAATTGAGCAAAGGGACGTGGCACAAACAAAACTTTCACAATCTTATACCTCCTATCCAAAAAAACAACATCTATAGGTGAAACTCGATGACGTATATCGATAACCACTTCCAGGTTCAGAATTTTCTAGCAAATCGGTTTATTCTCATTTCTTGCATTTTACATTATTATCCTTGGCCCAAGCTATACAATTCCTGCGCACGGGCAAAGCCGGGCGGGTACATCTAGTTGCGGAAAAAAAAATAATATCGGATAAATTTCACCCATCTGCGCATTTCATCAGAGAAACATTGTCGCTGTTGACTGTATGCACCTGTACATTGCATGCTTCTCTTTCGTTTCACTCCAACAGAGAAAAGGATGCTTTTGATGTTCGAATGCCATCCGTTTATCGTTTTACGAAGATTTTTTTTTTTGGGAATTGCTCATTTTTTTACCTTTTTGACGTTATTGTTGATGCTTTATTTTAGGTTATGCTAAGTCGCAGTTATCTGACATTTTCGAAATAAATACCTTTTATATTAGGTCCATTCTGCTACCATATAAACAGGATCGGCTGCTTTTGTAACCATTTTAAAATTTTTAGCAAATTTCGTATTTTTTTGAGATGTGTTTCGACAATATCCGCATGCTCATCGTCACGCATCTTTAATAATCAGCTCAGTTTTCTATCAGGAACTAGACCTAGGTCCTAGGTAGTTGGCACTGTCTGGGAAGCAGTATGGAAATAGTCTTAAAAATCGTTTTATGGAGGAGCTTTTTCAACGCGTTGTTTTAATTATTATGCGATTTTGACGCGTTCTCTGCCTGACTGGCTTTAAATGTTTTTTTTTTTTTTTAAATATCTTGATTCAAAGTGAATATTGTTTGCAGTAACGTTTTATCTGGCGAAAGTTATACTTTTCTTACCTTTTGTTCGAGATTTATGACCGTTTTTAACAAAGGTCACGGTAGTGCCCCAGCCAAGTTCTCTAGTAAAGGCACTTACCCTTTTTACAGGAACAAACTCAGGCTGTTTTCGACCGCCCGCTAACTTCGGAACCAATTAAGCCAGGAACTTAAAACTTGAAACATTTATTATGCTCATTAAATAGGTCCACCCTACCAAATTTCTTCTCTATAGCACTAGTCGTTCTCAACATACAGGACTTCAAAATCGCAAAAACTCACTCACTCCCTCACTCACTTAGATGATGATCATCAAAATTATGAAGCACTTCTTGAAGCCATCCTAGAATCGTGAAATTTGGCAGAATGCTAGATCCTGTGAAACATACACTGGAAAAAGTCCAAAACTTGTGATTTTCCATTCAGGGGGCGAGGTATACGCTCTGTTTTTGAAAATTGGTTATTATTCATTTGGGCCACTTCCCATTATCGGAAAATGTTCAAATTTTGTAGATCAATAGGACTTGCAGTGTACAGAAAGAAAAAAATCAAAAATTGTATATTCTCCATTCAGAAGGCGTGGTATCCGCCCTCTTTTGAAAATGGGTGATTATTTATTTGGGCCACTTCCCATTGCCGTAGAATGTTGAAATTTGCTAGAGCGATAGGACTTGCAGTGTACGAAAGGAGAAATATCAAAAACTAAAATTTGTCCACTTAAGGGGCGTGGAACTTCAAATATGAATAGAAATTAATCTACCTGCTGAATATAATTTTAAAATGAATAGTTTATAAGAAAGAAAGCCAAAGTGATGGTAGTCAGGGTCTATTGACATATTAAAAAGCGAAGATGTTTCAACGTTATTTGTGAAATCTATTAAGTAAAAAACTTTGCAAAAAGTAGTGAAACCAAAAACATAAATGTAAAAAAAGAGCCAAGTTCTCTTATATAGAACAACAAAAATTAGGTGCGTAACTAGTCAGCCACGAAAAGTAATGAGATCTAAATGTACGCCAAGTTCTTAGTTTACGAAGATTAAATGCTAACAAAATTTTGTGAGATGTTCTTTTTACCGTCGTCAGGTTGGTATTGAAAATGGGCTAGTAGTTCTGGAACCCCTCATACTAATCTAATATTAGACCCATGCGTGTGTACTAACTCGCATGGCTAACTTTTTGCATGCCTTTTATGCGGTGGAGGGTATTAAACACTCTTACTTGTTTCATAGTGGTTTTGGCTGCGTATATTATCGTCGTTTCGAATGGCGATAGACAATAACGTCTAAAATAAAAGGTGGAAATGCCAAAATCTGTAGAATATCTTTGAGAGAGCATGCTGCCCCCCTTGCAAACCCCCTGCTAGGGTCTTTGTTGGATTGGGAGTAGGTGGGAGTGTTTCTTTATATGAATGTGTCGCACGTATCGCATAGAAACATTGGACATACTCAATTTCCCAAATACGTACTCTAAAGCAAACAGTGACCCCAACCAGGGGGGTTGCATTGGGGCACCGTGCCCCTCCCCCATACCTCATTAAACTAATTTTTTTGGACTTAAATTCGATCTTGTTGTTTCGCTTTGGGCGTTTTTCGATTTAGTCGTTATTTCCTTGTCCTTTGTTGCCCTTTTCAAACATCTTCCTTCCATTTTTTTTAAATACTTAAATTCATTGTATAAAAATCTAAATACATATACCTATAGATAAAACAATTTTGTGTACTTTTAAAATCAACTAGAATTCCTTTGCATATTTCCCTGTAGAATACTACATATACACAAACCATATACTGATCCGCTTCATAAATTTGTTTTTCTCTATTTGTTCATCCGTACTTGAATCCTCTGAAATTATTTGAAAACTTTTTACCATCCATGTGAAACTGCAAAAAAAAAAGCTGAACAAAAAAAAAATTACATCTGCTGACCTCAACTTGGGTAACAGTCCCAATGGTTATCTGTCCGCTTTACCTGATTCCGAGCCATTGCGCATAAAACAAAAAACTAGAAAATTATCCTTGCAACAAATTAAATGTATATCTTCCTTTGACGGTGCTGCATTTGCTCATTGCTCCAGTGCATTCTTCCAACGTTTCGTGTATAGTTTTTTTTTTTATTATTCCACCTCACTCTGTGCACCCAAGGGACCATGTTGTGGGATTGCAGCAGTCATAACTTTTTTTTTTTTTTTTTCCTACCCATTCGCAATCTTTTTGCCATGTGAAGCGCTCGAGGACGAAGAAGTGGTCGCAAAAATTATATACATGTTAAGAGCAACATAGTTGCAGGCAGTAGTAGAGAAATTGTGACATCCTGCTAACAGAACACAGGTGTGAAATTTAATTTTGTTTCTGCCAAATACAAGGATGCTCTGTTCTTGTTATATTTATGCACTTGTGGCACATGGTCGGGAAGAAAAACTACAAAACGAAGAAGTGCACATGGTGGTCGTTGGAGTTAGATATAGATACATGAGAGGATGACAAAAAAAAATATATATATAAAGTACTGGAAACAGGCTTAACATCATGCAGGTGGAATTGATATTGAAATTAGTTTCACTGAATACAAGCAAGGAGGGGAATATTTAGCTTGACTATAGAATGCGTTGTGAAATAGTATCTGTTGCAAAATTTATATTATGAGTTAGGACTTGCAAATGTCTGAGGGAGGTTTTTAGTTGACTGCGGAAACGAATGAAATTGACTTTTTAAGTTAAGTATAGTATACCCTCACGAATATAGGAGGAAGGTCTGGGTCTAGGTTTTAAGCTAGTTATAGCTTTCGTATCAGCCAACAAGATGATTGGAGGAAAGGAGGCGACATCTGTCAAAAGCAAGTTCTTCTGTGATTAGTTGTTAGTGGGTGTGCCGTGTGCCCAGATAGTTAACTGATGAGGATGAAGATGCGCCTTCCGGTATTCTCACATTCCCCATCTACTTTTCCTTGTAACCTATCTTGCAAAGTACTCTTTGGGATATTGTATTTGGAAGCAGCATTTCTGTGGCTCAAACCGTTCTGCCGAATATCATCCAATGTAAGCTTGATTTTATGACTTCGCGAAAAGCCTTTCGAACCGTTTTTCGTTTGATACCTCCACTAATACTCGCGAACTCTACAACGCACTTCTCACTCTCTCGACGAACGACACAGACTGCGCTTTTTTGGCTGTTTAGTGATGCTCACAGCTGTCAAATTTTACCAGCACATTAGATGGGTCAAAAGTAAGAGCCACAATTGTTCGCTCGTGAAAATAACGATTAATTTACTTATTATCAACTATTTAACGCAAAGTGGCCGGATACTTGTGACTGGCCGGGTACACCTACCTTAATTTGTGTTTTTCCGGGGATCGAACCTGGGATCCCTCGCACAGTAGTCCAAGACACTAACCACTGCGCTACTGCGCCCACATTTTTAGGTATACGTATAAAGAGGAAATCCTGGGCCCGAATCGCTTCATCCGTAAACGAGCAATACGTGACGGAATTTGTTTTTGCTTTACGTATAAAATTGGATTCCGTGAACTTAGAGCTCGTCCACGTATCCTGCGATTTGATCCATGTTTCTTGTTGCACATGGAGTTCTGAGTGTTGTTAATGTTGGTAAATAATCTGACATTAGACGGTTTCAGGAGGCATGTTAGCTCGCAGGCAGTAGTCTACTTTTGTTAAGTTCTTCATGCCTGAGGCAGCCAGCTTTTTCCTGCCTTTTGAGTTGATCAATGGTAAGGTGGACCGCAAAATGTGATCGTTGGAATCTCTAAATTGCAAGAATGCCGTTTGCCTCTGAGTCGGTGGCCAAAAGATTGGAAAAATCCACTGTAAGGCAGCAACGTGATCCCTGGTAAGCTTTCATGGTCAGAAACCAATTCGCTATTGAACTTACAGCCCTATACAGGTAGAATCGAAATACTTATGTCCTCCTGTCTGCCAGCTCCTCTAAATTACTAAAGAAGTATCTTCTAACTGACTATATTCTTTGCGACGTGTTACAGAGGTTCCCCTAATCCTAATCCCATAGCGTACTTCCTCAAAAGATAGGGGATAGAGAGTAGGTAGGTACCTATATAACTGCGGTGGTTTTAATTTTGATCTGTTGACTTTAGCATGAAGTAAAATCGATAGAAACAAAACGCAGTGTCCTGTTTTCTTATGTAGCTACACCACACACTATCCCATCTGTGTTAATCTCATGCAAATCTGATTACTACATATGCAACCACACACCTGCACCTGCACGTCATGCGAGAATAGTGACACATTTAACACTTTCGTATGCTAGATTGGATTACACTATGAATTTCATTACACTCACTGTCACCGCAATACCAAGGGATTACGTTTTAAATTGAATAATCTCCGAGTGCATCTGGGGGTGGTCGTTAGGCGAGCGAACATTATCTCTATCCAAGGGGTTGGAACAATACGCTCTGCATATAAAGACATTGTCTAGGTGCCGTATCTATACTCCTTTTTTGCCTTGGAACGCATTGTCTTGTATTTCGGTGTCATCGCATGGATTGGATTTACGAACCGACCGGTGGTGTTGGCGAAAGTAAGTTTTCTTCACATCAAAAAGATTTGCATACGAAATGAATGGAATACAACCCGAGGTAGGTTAGGGTTTCCATTTGCTTTTAACCTTAGCAGAGGATTGAGTTTGTAAATTAAAATTTCATCTAATGGTGGATTTTATAACTCGACTCTTGAAAAGTCTTTGCAAGAAGAGTGTTGGTACAATGAGAACTCTGAGGGACTTTGTGACAAAGGCAACGCACCTTTAAAGTACTCTTAACATCAAATAGACTCTGATCTGTGCCAATTTATAGAAGCGTCTTAATTTTACGATGTCATTCGAATAAAACATGTTTACCACGGTTCTCATTTCGATATGACAACCAACCACGCCCACTCAAATTAATTTCAATCATTTCAAACAATGCCATTATAAGGGCCCACATGGTAGGTATAGCCCGCCTAATTCAATTTCGATCCATCTGCCAAGTCCCATCCAAGACACGACAGAGATAGAGAGAGAGAGTTGAACTCAACTCGTTGTTGGCCCATGCCAATCCATTGATGTTTTTATCCATTTAACATCAATTTTATTCGTTTTACGGTTCATTAATTTCAAACAAATTTGGCAACAAAGAATCATAATGTTCTGAAAACAACCGTGTACGAGCCAAAGTAAATATGGCAGGAGGAGGACTTGACTTGAAAACCACTTCAATCTGTTTTGGGTACTCCATTCCCTTCATGTATACTCGTTCACTGTGTCTGCGATAGAATTCTATATATGTGTGTTATCCCTTCTTAATGTTGCCATTGCCAATACCACTTTTGGAAAGTTTCAATATTTTCGTTTCAATTTCGTTACATAAAAGAACTTTCGCTGTTACGCCTCGTCGAGCTAATAGCTCCAACCAACAATATTCAAATAATCGTAAAAATCATCAGTTCATTTAACATCATGTCCTTCAGTCACTTTGGCTAAGGATTATCCTCGCAAGCGGTGTACTGGAACAGAAATAAGAAAATAACTTCTTTAGAGGATATCATGTCGTTGATGGGGTTATAGGTTATACTCGCAGGTTTTAATGTCATTTTAAGTGGTGGTATTGGAAAATATTTGGGGGACGAAAGATTTGTCTAAGTTGGGTAATTTAATTTTTAAATTCATGGTGGGTGGAGTTTTTGGTTCACAATTGAGTTGGGGGGAGAAATATCGAGTTAAAAAGCTATTTGGGAAATTAGACAAGGCTTTAATGAAGAGTAGGCGATAAGTAATAAGACGAGATTCAATTTTTAATTTTTTACCAGGGCTAAAAATGTTGCTAATTTAGTTTGCAATATTTAGTCGATTTGTACGCGTATGTTACAACCAATATGTATAATTACACGCCTTTGGGTAAGCAACTCTTCAGTGCAATATGTTCTATGTTCTATGTTTACACTGACAACTCACGGATATATTTCCATTGCATACTCTTGGGTGTGAGATCACAGGTGGGTGGTGTTACTTTTCCATTGCATATTTTCAGTTGTGAATTTACAGAGACACGACACACGCAGAATTTCGCTCTGGTTATAAAATTTAACCGTGAATATTGGCACTTATAATTTTTTTTTGTTTTTGTAAGAAAATGTAAGATGATGTATCTGCTTTTCCCATTTTTTCGGCTCCATTTTCTATTGCCAAAAATTAAGCTTTTGTTTTAAGAACTTTTCACAGCACCTTTGATTACTTACTTACTTAAAGAGCTCCCGACTGCATCCTCTTAAAGGGCACGTTGCTTCTAGTTGTTATACAGATCGGTCAAAACATCAGAACAGATGTACGATCTTCTTGTCCTCTCAAACTTGGGTGCTGGTATACGAAGATTCTTTTTCGATGGTCAATACTTTAACAGCTGATAGACGATTTCTGTTCATTTCAGTTTGGTATTTACCGTGAGTATAGATTAGATTAAGACCTACGATCTCAGCTGTTTGAAAAATAGTGGAAATTTAGACCTCAAGCTTGTGATTTATTCGATCCAGACGGGCGCCTGTATGCCATAAAAAACCCCTTATTATTATACATATCTTCCGCCAACTAAGCTCAGAGGTAAAATGAATGAAATGACCTATATTTGTAGCTTAAATAAAGCTTGTATGAAGTTTTGCGGACAGTAGGTAGTCTTGGTCGGGTAATTTGTGCATGAAATCCATGCCCATAAATACAAGCATTTTGTATTATTGTTTCACTTTAAAATCAATTAAATTTGAAGAGAATGATTCCCCCCCATAAAACCAACTCAAACTGTTTTGAAAACTTCCCTAAGTGGACCTGCTTACCTGCTATCTGGTGGACACAAAGTTGCCCGTTGCCACAGCAAATGATAATAATTTAAGTGCAATTAAAACACTTACCGCAACATATACCTAAATTAGCCAAGCTAATTATTATTTTCCACTCCATTTTCTCCAATTAATTTCCATTTAAGCACATTTAAGAGGGCAGTTTGGCTTTTTTTTCAGCCAAATATACACAACAGTAAAACATTTCATCCATAGCTAGGTATGCTATATGAACAAACATAAACGAATAGATACATTTTTATGCGTATCTTTAATTCCTCTACAAGAACAGTATTCGATATGAAAATAATTTTCATAATTTGTTTAGAGGGAAAATGTTTTCCCAATAACTCAAACAAATCAAGAGCTAAATGGATTGGAAACATATACTATAAATGCGTTTCAGTTGGATTAGAAAGTCAAGAGTTGTATTTGTCTTTGAAAATGTAAACTTACAGACTTTATATGAGGAAATGTGGAACTATCTGAATTTGCTGCTATCGATTTAGCCAATAAGCAGTTGATGGAGAAACTTCTTTCGTACTTATTTAGAAATCATACTCATTTTAATAAAATACTTTCGATTTAACTGACTAGACAATCAGAAGAAGAAATCTTAGTCATTTGGCCCGCTTAGTATCAAATTTTAAAATGTCTTGAAACAAGCCATAAGTAAGTCGATTTAAAAAAAAACTACCGATTCCATGTACAAAAAATCTTCTAATTTATAAAAACAGTTTCGAGAAAAAAAAAACGCCGAAACGTAGAATGAGTGGTGTCAGAAAACGCTTAAATAACATTCCGAAGAACGCAATAAAATTACGCAGGAAAACGAGTCAAAATGGGCAATAAAACACTAAAAAATTTGCCACCATAAACGCCACTAAAAGAGGATCAAAACAAATTTTTCCCTTAAAAATGTCCCGGAAACGATCAGAAAAACTCCTCAGAGAGCAAAAAAAGACATAAGAACCGTCCCAAAAATGTACCAAATTCAGACGAAACCACATACAAAAAAACGCCGCCAAAGATTAAAGAAAATCAATTCAAATTGTTTAAGAAAAAGTCCAGGATAATGGCTAAGGAATTTTCCTGCAAAATGAATCAAATAACGTCCTAAATTAAATTCCTAAAAATGTTCAAAAATAGAAAAAATCTCGAAACATAGCCAAAAAAACAGAAGGGAGCAATATAGCTATCAAAGATATAAGAAGTCCTAGAAAAGAACAGCTTTTCGATTTATCCTCAAAAATTCAAGATAAGCGTCGTAAAAAAACGTCGTGAAATGCCCTAAAAATTATCATAAAAGCGCCTCTGAAACAGTGCCCAAAACATGCTCCTGCAACTACGTATAAATATATTCACAAAAATACCCAAAAAATACAAGAAACTATCTGCGAAATAAACGCCTGGAAAACGCAATTAAAAATCTCCCCTGAAAGTAGGTATTCAAAAAATCTTTCTAAAAAACTCTTTGAAAAATCTGTGAATTTTTACAGAATCCCAAATAACTGCGCCATCTACATTCAGCAAGCAATTACTTGGAGAACAGAGAATCAAACCCAAAAGTCGAGACAAACACTAAAATAGCCAGTTTATAGATCTTTGTCAGAAATTATTGCATACCTACAGGCTACTTCAGAGAAAGTCACTCTTAGTTACTGAGATAGATGCTCAATAAAGCAAACCCCTTATTCCGGGTTGTCATAGAATGCAAAGAAATAAAACATCCTACCGAAATAACTCCCATACCATACGTAACATCCTTTCCTATGCCGCCTGCTCTCTGCTGTCTCTGTCGATCAAGTCCCATTTTTTTAATTAATTTGTATTATTTATTTTATTGACGTTTTACATTAAGTTGCTAGGATACTACACCATACCACCACTCATGACCCACAAAAGTCATTCAAATAAACCTCTGTCTTTGATTATTCATTTTTTTTAAACAAAAACTGTACTGGGACATTTTGTTCATTAGCAATTCAATTTGAATCGACTACAAGTCAATCAATAAAAGGCTTTTTAAAATCACCCTGATTCCATTGAGTTCCAGCGCCAATTAGGTAATCACATTTAAATATCATCAATTCAAAATACTTGTCCAATCTAAGTCCCCCCCAACAATATCCACACGCATCGAACTTCGTCAAATAATTTCATGGCGCATCATTATATCGAGCATTTTCCATAAATTACTTTCCAATTATCCTTCGGTTTCGTCCTTAACCAAATCAAATTACCAAAAATCCATTAATTATCAAACAATTTTCCATTAGTCCGCTTTTGCTTCATCACCACCAGCACACACTCATGCCCTCCCCCCCTGACACAGAGTTATCGATGACATAGCACAGCAACAGGGATATAAAACAATTTTCATCTACGACACAAAGAATTCGTTGTTCCACAGATAACTACTATCCACTCGTAGATACATCACTTTTTGGGAAGCGAGAAAAACATGAAGAACATTTTGCGGAAAACTATTACTTCACCGTTTTCCTGGGTGTTCTTCTGGAATCCTTTTATCGTCATCAGTCATCGTCACACAAACAAAAAGACAGAACTATCCATTTCCACTTCCTTTTGTTATTTTATTACTATTGTAATAACAAAAAAAAACAAATATAAAGGTTTGAGTGAAAGTTTAGTTGTCGCCCAGCTCCATATGCTTGTGGCCCTTGTGGGTAATGTGGAAAGTTTTTTTTTTTTTTGGAAACTTTTTCATTATTAAATTCACAGTGAATCACGTCGAAATGAGTGAGAGCATTTCAATGGCAACCATAGGACCAAATGTTGTATCTCGACTCTCTATACACAAAGCGATATAGGATTTTGACTAGAGATTTGTTTTGTAATTGGGGAAAACTTTGTCTCATCCTTTGCTAATGTGTGGATGGGAGTTGTGGTCACTGGTGAAATTATATAATTGGTTCTGTGTAATTGGCCGAAAAAGCGGGCAATAACTTTTTTGATTAGTTTCTTGTAGTTAATTGGATTAGGCCATTCTATATTGATAGTTCTGAGCGACTAATAACAAGAAGCCATAAATTGGGAGGTTATTAAAAATGGATGAAAAAATGATTCTATATTTATTTAGCATGTATTTACGATATTTTGTTTAATATTATATAATCGTATAATAAAATACTTTGTCTATAAACAAAATTGCCACAAGCTCCCCCAAGTATTCCTGAAACTGAACATTGGCGTCTCCTCAAAACCAAATTGACGACATTTTCTTGATAATGTTAGGCAATAATGCCCAAGTAAATAACGCCCAAATCGATGAGGAAATAACGCCCCAGAAAATCGCGTACCTACATTTTGTTCTTGTGAAATTGTTCGTCATTTTGGGTGTTTTTTTCTTGCCGGGATTCATTTTTATGATGAGCAGTACAGCCCAAAATAATAAGTGGAAAAGCATAAACAGTGGATTAGGTAGGGAGCATGCTGTCCACCTGGAACCCCCTTATAGGGGTTTCTTTTAGATTTAGAGTAGGTTCTAGTTTGTACCACATATACAAACCTTGCATATACCCTACCGAATTTCGCACATACTACGAATCCAATAGTGACACTAAGCAGGGGGGTTGCAGGGGGCAGCATGGCCGCCCATACGTATCTCACTTGTTAACACCATTTTCAGGTGTCGCGGTGACAGAATTAATAACAACAAATCTAAAAATGGGAGATTTTGTCCCTGGGGATTTTCTCTTAGGGCCTTTTGCAGCAAGGGGAAGGGGTTTCAGCACAGGAGATTTTAGAGTAAGTGGACCTAAGCTTTTGTGATTCAATTTTTATGTTTCGCTTCTTTTTCGAGAGAACCGCTTTCATGTTTCCCATCAAACTGCGGAAATTGATGGGAATCGGTAGCGGGATACTGTAAAAAAATGCGAACAATTCAATAGTATTGCATACTCCTAGGCGTGTATTCAAATTCCATGCTTGGTGTTCTTGCTGCTTTTCCATTGCATACTCTCAGTTGAAGACTCACGAATACGTGGTGATAGTGATACCAGAATTTCGCTCCTAATTTTCATTGCATAGTCCTACAGACTAACAAACAGGAGTATCTATTATTATTTTCATTGAACTTCAGTCCCGAAAAATCCTCATTTCAGTATGGACTTAATATTTGACCAATTTTTCAGACATTTCTACTAAAACTGCAATACCAAAAAAAAAAACTTAAACACTTCTTCTGAGGCGGGTGCATATTCCACACATCTCACACCATTTCCCAAGTAGATCTCATTAAGCATAACGTTCATAAAAATTCAGCAACTAAAAAAAAAATATTTTTGGATTATCCTCTTAATTACTATAATCAGATGGCTTAGCCCGTATTTTTCGCTTGGCCATTACTTGCATTTATCGCTTTGCTTTTAGGGGTGGCAAACGAAAAGAAAACAACGGACACATCACTGATTAAATGCACAAAGTGTTGGAATTAATTAAAAATGTTCATTGAGATTTTTTTTTGTACTATGTCGTCCATCTCTCTATCTCCATAGCAGTCAATGTGATGGAGATGAGTTTTAAAAATGGCAAAAAAAAAATGCGAAAAAAGTAACGAGATGCCTGTTGAGAGGTGGGTAAGCGAAAGGGATTAAAATTAAGAATTTAAATCACCGAATTCATTATTTTTCTGATGTAGATACATAGGTACTTTGTCGAAAGGTTTAAAGTGTTTAAATTTTGGTTACATCATTTTTTTTTTACCTCAAAGTAAGGGAAATGGAGTTTTGGAGAATGTCGTTCAAAATAAAATTATTGGAAAACATTTTTGCTGTTGCTAGACTTGTTTGTTTGGATTTTTTTTATTTTAAAAATGCATTGACAGCAACGCACCAGGCCGACGAGTCTTTGTCCACCCGTGAGGGTCAACGTAGCAGAGGGAGACCCAACCTTACGTGGCGACCGCAACCAACTTGGTGTGCGCAGCTGGATACAGCTAGCTAGAGGAGACCGAACTGGCTGGAGGGGATTGTTGGTTGAGGCCGTTGTCCACCCCGGATTGTAACCTCCCCCAAAAGTAAAGTAAAGAAAATATCCCACTCCCACCTATTCATTACAAAATTTCTTGCAGGTTGGCCTTGGCACTGTGTTAAACGAAGGGCTACGGTGAGACTTGGTCTAGAGTAGGACAATTAAAACGTAAAAAGTGTGTAGTCTCTTCTAGATTCTTCCTTTTCACCTATATGCATTTCGTTCATTTTAAAGAAATACTCAAAAAAATTAATTAAAACGAAAAGAGCACATTTCAATTTACGGTCATTACAACAGATAGTATAGGTAAAACCTTTAACAAGCCTTTTCTAACCCATCTACTCCGCAAAAATTAAAGCACGTGGAGGATTAAAATCCAGCCCTGACCTTTAAAATGAAACGATGACTTTGTCGTTGAAAAAAAAAAAATTACCATCATCCCTGCCGAGTTAAATACGGATAAATCCACAACCACAACTGTCAGCTCCACCATTCAATGTGGTACATCAATTGCGTAGGTAAATCGCATATTTACCTTGGCCCAAGCGATGATGGTGGTGACACTTGAGACTTTCAATATTATTTGCACGCAGTACCACCAATCCACTTGAGAAAGCAATTAACATCGAAATCATGAAGCTAACTTTGTTGAAGCTCTGTCAATGTCGACAATGGATAAGCCCTTCTCTATACTAACCGTGACAATATCGTTTTGCTGCAGAATTGACTTCAATATAGTCGTGTGTATAGTTGTGGTGCGTGTCTGTGTTTGCCAGCAAGGGTCTTATAACCTCAAGTGGAGGTGTTCAGTTGCAGATATTGCAATATGAAATTGGCATTAATGTGAACTTTTCTAGGGTTCTGTAAGTTGAAAAAAAAAACTTTATTTATGCGGGATTTCAAATCTTGAGTCAAGGTTGTTCTATAAAATGTTTGCCAATCAAAAGGATATGCTATTTAAATTGGAAAAAAAAACCCAATCTTCAGCAATTCGACCTGTACTATACCCAATTAGTATAGTTTCTCTTTGAGCCTTCGCGCCGCTTTGGTTTGATTATAAGGGCTTACCTTGTTTTTTTTTTAGCTATCCCTCTAATACTTGGTGGTTGGAATGGGTCATTCTATGATCCCACAGAAATATTTCGGCCGTATACCTGTCACGGACTACATCACGCCTTACCTAGAGTTTACAAGACCCTTCTCTAGCACCTATATCCCAGCAGGGAAGAATGGAGAGACGGACTTGTACCTAGCAGCACACCAACCATAGAGTTATTCACAGACGGATTAAAAATGGACACCGGGGTAGGGTCAGGTGTCTTCTCTGAATCGCTGGGTTATATCAAAATCGATACACCTCCCCGACCATAGCAGCGTTTTCCAAGCCGATGTCCTGGCATGACAGCAGCAATCCGTGGGTCTGTGGTAAGGGTAATACCACGTAAAGGTATTACGTTCTTTATCGACAGCCAGGCAGCAATAAAAGGCATAACTGCACCAGAAATAAAATCGAAGCTTGTGAAGTGGTGTCGCGAAGAACTCAAGGCGCTTGGTACAAAGCACATTCCATGCAATGAGAAAGCAGACGAATCAGCAAGACAAGGTTCGACAGCTGTTTCAGAACAATCTGATCTCTCTGTGGACATCCCGCCTTGCATACTCAAGTTTGAAGCAAGGAGAAAAGCCACAAGAGAGGCGAACGCAAGATGGGCCACCTTAAACACTTGTAATACCAACAAGAATGCTATGGCCGTCCTGTAACGAATCCAAAACCGAGAAGATAATGCGGAAGGATAGGAAATCCCTGTCCACCCTCGTAGGTATCATAACAGGGCACAACACTGCGGTCCCATATGAAGAAACTGGGCTTAACGGAAGAAGAACTTTGCAGAGGCTGCGATGATGAGGAAGCTCTTGAGGATACAACCCACTTCCTATGCCACCGCCCAGGTCTCGAACACGCCAGGTATAAATTCCTAGGGAGTCACTTCTTCAACGACCTAGACAAGCTTTCCAGCACATCAATAGACAAGATAATAAACTTCGTCAAATGAACAAGATGGTTTGTATCTAGCAGCACAGTAAGTAATTTGAAAACAGGATTATAATGGGTAAGGGGCAACCTCTTTCCCCCTACGGCCTTCACAATGGGCCAGTATTGACCTCGCCAGCCCACAAATCTAACCTAACCTAATACTTGGTCGGTAGCTGTGCTAGGTCATCCTTTGTGAATATATACGTCCGGTTGTTATGTAGCATTTGATTTTTATTGTGTGTATTCACAAAAGTGGCTCAGAGTGGGTTTTGGAGCCTTTTCAGCTGCTAAGACGACGGTTTTGTCGACTAACGCTTGGAAGTGACTCAAAGTTTTTCCCGCTTCTACACTCCGTCCGACTTGGTTCAATGTTTTTTCCTTTTGATAAATTTCGAGATGATGGGTTAAAGTTTGCTGACTTTTTCAATACCATTTTCAAGTTTTGTGGTGATTCAATATATTAAAAACCATCCACCTGTCATACTTTCTAAATAAAATTTTCAAAGTCCAAATCAATCTCAAGTTTCAAATACCCTACAACATCACATACAGAATGTAAAAATTAACAAACATGAACCGATATCATGCCAATTAGTGTTCAATCCGAAAAAAATGTCATGATCATGAATATATCCTTGTGGGCTTCCCTTTTCATTTATGTATATATGTCTTTTACGCTAACGAACTGCAATTTATTAGAACCCCTCCAACAAAAATGGGCTCGCATTCATGGTAATTTGGTTGGAGCAGAATAAATAGTGTAGTGAGATACAGAACAAAAATAAATCTACACAAGGCATGAACATGTCTTTTCTGCTGAATCTGCAAGAAAATTGTCAAATTTCCAAACGGGGGGGTTTCTTTTGTTTTTCAATCGGTTCGTTACGTCTTTTATTATGATGGCGCCAATTCGCTGTTCATATTAAAAGAATATGTCTGGTTTCACTATGTACAGGCTGTGCTACAAGAGAGTAGATACTATTGAAAGTTTTTGAAAGGAAAGGTTTCTTTAATTTTGCACTGACTCACACTAAATGAATGGTTGTGAGAATCTAGGCCTAGGGTGCCTACACATCTTTTACTTGAGAAAATAGTAGAAATTTTTGTAGCAGACTATATTTAAGATGCATCTTTAGTGGATGCTAGTCTGTGAAATAATAGGACAGTTGCTTGACCTACTGGAAGTTTTGACGGCTGCTTGGCATTTGTGTTCGCTTTGAGTACACAGCACGCATTTGGTAGTGATAGTACACATTTAGAAACATTCGATACTCAGTAGTTAGTAGTACAAGTAGTTTAGTCGGGGCCTACCTTGTTCCTGGGTTCCTGAAGTTTTACAAGTTTTTTTTTGCTTGTCAGATTTATAAACTTTATAAAGGTTTACCAACACTTCGTTTGGATGGGTCTGGGATAGCATAAGGTACAAGGTACTATATACAACTATTTCTTAGGTAGAAGTAGGAGTAAGTCTTTATCAGAAAATTACTTCTTACTTAGGTGGCTCTACAGTTCGGGGTGAACCGATGCCTCAACTTACAAGCCTCTCCAGCCAGCACGATCTGGAGCCCCAGTTTCGCATGCTAAGTTCGTTAAGGTCCCCTTCCACTTGCGCGCGCCACTTAAGGCGAGGTCTTCTCTACTCGAAGATTCTACGAGCCTCAGCATTTATGCCCATCCGCTCTACATGTCCTAGCCATCTTATTCGACTTATTCGCAGTTTTTTGACCAGGTCGACGTCGCTGTACAGCTCGTATAGTTAGTTCATCGTTGAATCTCCTTCTCCAAAGCCTGTTAGCGCAAACGGGACCGACAATTTTACGAAGAATCTTTCTCTCGAAGCGACCGAGGACATCTTCATCTACTTTTGATAGAGTCCAAGCTTCAGAGCCATAAAGCAGAACTGCAATGATCAAGGTCTTATACAGAATCTCCTTAGTTGTTCGGGATAGGGCTCTACTACTAAATTGCCTTAGCCCTAAGAAACAGCCGTTGGCAAGAGTTATTCTTCGTTTAATTTCTTTTGAGATGTTGTTGTCAGAAATAATATGAGAGCCGAGGTAGACAAAGTCCCTTACTACCTCAATGCTATTGCTGTCGATCGCGACGTCTTGTCCGATTCTACGATATTGAGTGTCCCTGCTTGTTAACAGCATATATTTGGATTTGCCCTCGTTGACCGCCAGATCCATTTTAGCCTCATCCGCTTTTATACCAGCAGTGACAGCTTCTGGTGTTCTACAGATTATGTCAATATCATCGACGTATGCAAGCAATTGGACGGACTTTTGAAAGATCGTGCCTTGTGTGTTGGTCTGTGAGTTTCGGACAATTCTATCAAGTATGATGTGGAAGAAGTCCGACGACAGCACGTCCCCTTGTCTAAATCCTCTCCTGACATCAAAGGTTTCGGCGAGTTTGTTACCGATCTTGATGTAGCAGAGAGCTTTCTACATCGTCAAGTTTTACAGGGATACCAAAGCTATAGCTCGTCTCTATAGATGCGGTTTTGAAATCAATGAAAAGATAGTTGCTATCGATTTGAACTTCTTCGGTTTTTTCCAGGATCTGCCTAAGTGTGAAAATTTGATCGACGGTAGACTTTCCTGGCCTAAAACCGCACTGATAGGAGAGGCCAATCAGGTTATTTACGCAGGGTTTAAGACGTTCACACAATATGGCAGATAGGATAGGAAAAGTAACGTTTGAAATATCCACTGCAGATTTCTTGCCTTCACCTCGCATTCTTTCTTTCCTTTAGCTATTCTCAAAGTAGTCAAAAATGTGTAGGTAGTCCTATTACTGTTTGTATACCCATACTTTCATCACACACTGTGCCTCTATTGAATGGATGGATGTTTCGCTTTGCTCTGTATACAGACAACGTAATCCTCTTCAAAAATTATGCTTGCTATCTTACTCCATATCCATGTGTGTGCGCCCTTTGGATCCATTCAAACACTAGAAATATTGCACTGGAAAGAGTTGGGTTATGTTTCTTTGGGTTGGTTTTACGCAAAACAATTCTCAATCCAATGTTGTTAGTCGGTCCTTTTTTGTATTTTTTGTGTCCTTCCATCTTGTAACCCTTGTCGACACCTCTAGCAGTCCTTTAAATATAACTGCAATAAACTACTTTTCCTGGAATATCGTTTTTGGCCAAAGAGTGCTTTTACAGAAAATAAGCACGTTTCGTTTGAAACCAAAGCGAGGCAAAAAAATCAAAAAACAAAAAGGATATTCGACAATACGTGAGATATTACTTCCCAACCATGTTGCAACAGTCTTTTAGGGTATAAAGGATAAAGCTAACTTTTTTTTCCCCAACAAAATGTTGTTCTCTTTTGGCATTTCAAAAGTTTTGGCGGGTTGCGATACACCCGCTTTGCGGAGTGATGTTCTCTTGTTACGTAGTCAATTTGCGGACTTTGAACGTTCGTTTGAGGTGAGTTTTTTGCTGGTGTTTTCCTTTTGGTGAGTACTCAAAATCTGGAATTAGGTAAAGGTATTCCCTTCAATTTTAGCAAAAAGTCTGGTTCAAGTTCGAGCAATCACATTGCCATACATTCCAATTTAACTTACTTTGAAATTAAATAAATTTGGATATACAATTGCCACAGGAATTGCATCCCGCTAATTATAATTCCTCTATCCGTACACTTATTCAATGAATCCCTTTTCAAAATAGAAGTAAAGTACAAATTCTACGAGTATGATTCGAAGTGGAAAATATGTTCCTCTGCTTGCTTGTGGCTTTTTGAAAATTTCTTAATTACTCTAACAAGCTTTTTCGGTTAAGCAAAGATAATACTCTTGAGAGCTCTATTCATAAACACAATAGCTAAATATATCCACAGTATTGTTGTGTTCGGGGAGTTTGCCAGACTTTCCCTTGTGCAATAACATACCATCCATTTACAATCTTGAAGAAGAGTTTTCTTTGAAAATGCAAATAAAGAGTTTCAAATTTTTTTGTGAATTCCTTGATTTTTTAAAAACAACTGTAACAATGTTCTGTTAAAAAAAACAAACAGGAATATGATTAAAAAGAGACCAAAAATGAGAGAAGAATGTCAATAACAACCATCCATCCGCGAAGAAAAGTATCGGATCGCCATTCAAAAACATAATCAGCTTGTCTATAATATTGCATGTCCTTTCCTTTGTTCCCCTCTTCCTGTGAAGACTAAATAACTACCCTAACCCTACCCTTTTGCCTCATATCCAAATGAAATTCATATACTCTCTCACTCCTTCTCTCTATGCATTATATCTTTCTTCTCTCTCGTAGAACGAAAAATCTTAAATGTCACATTTTCTTAAAATTTCATCCATTCTCGCTGAATAATTCAAAATCGAGTCGCTCGCCGCCTAAGAAAATGTCAGCTCTTTTCGTGAATTGATCATTTTTTTACCACGTCTATTGAAGCCCTGATCGTTTAGGGATCATGTAGTTTTAGGCACAACGAAGATAACTCTAAAAGGCAGAAGATGTAGTTGGTCGACTCTGAAATGCATTTAACTCAGCAAAATTGCAATCGGTATGTTAGAAGCCAGATTGTGACGGATTACTTTAGACGAAGGAGGCTGGGGGCTTATTCCCCAAATGCGCGGCGGATCGCTTTTCCCG
Organism: Cheilosia soror; assembly: GCA_949372485.1. Lineage (NCBI taxonomy): Eukaryota > Metazoa > Arthropoda > Insecta > Diptera > Syrphidae > Cheilosia > Cheilosia soror. The sequence continues at coordinate 5,348,346 of OX443564.1, forward strand.
GCTGATTTGTATTTTTGGATCCAATCAAAAGCGACAGCTATTTAGGTGACGGATTGCTGTCGGATTTATTGCGGATAAAAAATAAACTAAATTCTTGTGACGGGAAAAAGCTGTCTAACTTTTGGGAAAGTAAATGGAAAATTGGATGTCTAATTGGAAAAAAACTGGAAAGCACAGTTCGCATTTGAGAATAAGCAAAAGCGAAGACGGACGAAATCGAAGTATAGCTTTCAATACGATCCGCCGCGCATTTGGGAATAACCCCATTGATAATGACACAAATAATGGCCACAATGAGTATATTGTGACAGGAGGAGTACCATAGTGTTGGGGCACTCTCCTCTGGAGCGTTGTGCTTGATGAGCCTGAGATACTCAACTTTAACTTACAAGAAATCGCAGGGATTCGCAGATGATATTGCAGTTCGTCGTTGTTGCCAAAATGCTAAAAAAAAGTTGCTCAAATAAGCAGAGACGCACAATAGGGATAGTTCTAAACTGATTGAAAACTCTGGGAATACAAAACATAAGCGGTAAGTAATCTCTCCTATGTAGAAGGCCACCAGATTACAACAAATACCTATCCGTCATGATTGTTACAACGCTTACATCAAGCGAAATATCTAGAGAATGGTATAGTGGCCAAACCACGTAGGGCAGATATTTAACCGGCAGCGACTCTTCGTGTGCGGACTTTTTCTAACTAGTCATCAACATGGGCAACACTCGCACGTACCAAATATGGCAGATCGACTATAGACCAAATTTTCACACTGAGGCAAATCCTGGAAAAGACCACTGAATTTCAAGTCGAAACTCACCGTCAATTCATCGACTTCAAAGACGCGTATGATAGCATACATCGCATCGTCAGGATCTGTATATGGCGATGGCCGAATTCGGAATCCCGATAAAACTGATTTAGCTACATCGCGTGAACACGCTGGGAAAACCTTCCAACATGCAATGGATTTCGGCAAGTAGACGCACTATCACACGACTTCTTCAATCTTGTACTGGAGGAGGTAAATAGCGCAGGGCAGGTGTCAACAATATGGGAGGCACTATCTTCAACAAGTCCGTCCAGCTGCTGGGCTGTGCGGACGAGATTGACATCATCGGCCGCTCCTAGCTTGCCGTGATAGAAGCGTTCACGGTGATTGAAGAACAGCCGAAATCCGTTGGCCTTGAAGTGAATAAGGACAAGACTAAGTACATACATGCTATCAACAGACAGACAGGCATCTGTTCACCGCCAAGGACAAAACTTCACTATTGATAGCAACAATTTCAAGGTAGTTAAGGAGTTCATCTACCTCGGAGTAACCATGAACTGGAACTCTACGAATGACACCCTGAACCCAATCGCAGCTACTTCGGTTTTGGCAAAACAATTGACTTGGAAACTCTTAGCTCGATGGAGGAAATGTGTACTCTACAAAGCGCTTGTCCTGTACCAGTTCTGCTTTATGGCGCCGAGTGCTGGACGATAACCAAGAAGGGAGAGCTGATCCTGGGCTTCTTCGAAAGAAAAATATTTCTTCGGATTTTTGGTCCTGTTTGCGAAGAAGACGAATGGAGCAGAAGACACAACCGCGAACTCTATGAACTGTACCAAGATGTGGATGTAGTCCAAAAAGCCAAAATACGTTAAATACAATGGACAATAATGCTCCATCTTCGAATCCCAGCCCCCATATTCGAAAAGACGAGGTAGACCGAACGTCCGTTTCAAAGACCAATTGGCTAAGAAATCGCCAAAAACTTTCGACGGTGAAACGTATCCTTCCGAAAACACAATCAGTATATCAAAAGGTGGACCGATAGATCTATCATCTTATCCCACTACTTAAAATATGGACTAGAGGGAAACATTGTGAAGTGGACTTTTTCGTGCGTATTTTTACAGCTTTAAATACGACAACTCTCCCCTTTGCCCGTACTATAGCCAAACTGAGGAAGATGTTCACGATTTGCATTCTTCTATAACTAATAAAATAACTATAGGCTCACTCTATTTGAGGAACTTTGAAAAATTTTAAATTTTGTAGCAATTTTAAAAACAAACCAGCAGATGGCCACCCTTTGAGTCAATTTAGGTCTGCACAACTTTTAGAGTGTCCCATCTTTAAAGCCACAAAATTCGATTCCCACTTGCTTCAATATTTCACTTGCCAACATCCAAACTGCTACCAAAAGGTTAATACCAACCTCATCCCCATCATAATTGGGTTCACGAATTCATTTAAATCCGAATAATTTGTAAAAATTCTAACCCCGCATAAGTAAAATTTTGATTTATGACAAGCAAAGCATGGTCCTGTCCATATCCTGTGTTGAAGTGACCTTTTTCCTTATCGAACTCTGGCATATAGTTTAACCACACATCAATAAATTCTCGTGCTGCCCACGTTTATTTTGGCCAAGGACCTTAAACCGATAAACACCCCAAAAATTTGCAATTACCATTCGCTAATGACCATACAATTCAATCCTAATTGATATACAAAACGAGAGCCGAGGCAAATCCTTACTCCTAACCGCAATTAGTATGCCAAAAGTACCGCACACTCTCTTACCCGTTGTCGTTGCCATCGACGACGATCGACGACCGACGACGTTTGCTTGAAAGGCCAACCAAATCCTTAGTTTTAATTTTGCGATTTTATGCCTCGCACATGAACTGGAAATTACCATGCAAACTATACCATTTCGTTTTGCTTCAATTAAATCCACGGGATGAAAAGCTGGCAAGCTCGCTTACAATCTATACCTTACCTACCCCCCGCTGCTGAGGAGGCGATGAATACCAAAACTTTTTGTATAATCGAAAATACATAGGCACTCGTAGCACCCCCATGGCAATTCAACTTTTACCCTTCAAAATAATGGGGTACTTATCGAATTTAACCTTCGATTTTACGGCTTTTCGTTATTTCACTCTTTTTTTTTTCGCTTTCGTTCGCCATTTAATTTTCTTTCGCTTTCGAGTTTCAATTCGTGATCTGGTAACGAGTATACAGAGGTATATAATGGTGGAACGTTTAAAACTGGTCGCTTCCAGGATGAATAAAACAATCGGATGTTGGATAGATGATGAGGTCCTTGAAAATTCGTGCGACATAAAATACTTTTATATTTAAAAACAAATAAAGTGAAGTAGGAAGTGCGATGGGGGTGGGGATGATAACAATTGAGCAATAAAATGAGCCTTGTTTTTTATTGCCAAATAATGAGGCGTGAATTCAAAGTTGAAATGGGGGTTGGCTTATATAGGCTATGCGACAGCTGTGGAATGATGTCCAGTTATGCTCGAATTCAAATGGTATATGTTTCTCGTTTGCATTAAGTCGTAAAATGTCTGTGATCGTGGCTTGATTTTCAGTGTAAATTGTATCAAAACACGATGGGATGGAGTTTTATGAGACTGAAAAGTTAACTTTCGAATGACCCTACATTTAATAGGAAAGATATTAAGGCTTACCTTGGAATGGCACTTCCAATGAGATTGTTTTGACCATAAGTGTCTGAAGGACATTTAGGCTTAGTGTGTTGGACTACTGGGCGAAGGGTCCCAGGTTCGATCACTGGGAAAAAACACAAATTACATCAAATTAAAGAGGTGGGGCAGACCTCTAGTGAACGTCTGAGAACTATCTGGGAGTATAAATGTCCTTAAAAAGCTTCTCAATTCAGCCGTTCGGACTCGGCATAAAAAAAAATTGTAGGTCCCTTCCATTCGTCCAAAAAATGAAAACTCACACAAACTAAATGTTGTGAAATGCCAGGCCTAGGGTTTTTTTTTGGATGCGCCAATGGATGTGGTAATCTTTAAAGATGCGGTACACAGCATCCAACATACAGCATTCGCAAACCTGAATAATCGATGCCAGGAGTGCGTCTAAACGTAAAAATCCACACCCTACACACTTCAACCACTCACCCCGCATGACTGCCATTAGGTATTACTTCGCGGGACTGGAAAGCATATTCAATCTACATATTCGTGTTGTGTCACCTGCTTCTGGTATTTCTGCGTCCTCTGAGGCTTCTTGCTGTGGCTTTTTTAGCCTTTCTATTCTCCGTACGATTTTTTTTTAAATACTTCTCCCGGGAAAGGCGAACCTATAACGCTTCATCAGCGCCCTTGCAGGTGTATGTTTGTTCTGCACTTAAATTGCTGCAAATTGTAGTCTTCTGGAAATATATCTAGAGGCAGCGAGCTCCAAAGTTTGCTTGTTCTGTAACAGAAGGAGTTTTGGAAAATTGATATTCTCGCGGGCATAATTACATAATTCCGCCCAATTCTCTTCGGACTGCCTGCAACATGTGGTCGATGATTTAGTGACGGGCTTGGCAAAGTATTTCTCCATGCCATGAAGCGTGGGCAATAAAAAACTGCGTGCTCCATGTCTTCATCTTCTTTTATGCATTCGGGACTGAAGGCGGTTAGCCAAAGACCGTGCTAACTGGACAGGCGTGTTGATTGAGGCCCAGGTCCACTTCGGACTGTAGCGCCACCTAAGTAAGGAAATAAGTGTCGGCGAGAAAGGACTCGAAAAAACACCGCCTACAAAACATCACAAGGTACAGATATAATTCCAAAGTAGTTAAAGACTTTGTCTACCCACGCTCTACTCTAAAATTATCTTCCAAAGCGACATCGACGCACAGATCAAGCAAAGTATCACCCTTTCCAATCACTCTTTTTTCGGGCTAATAAATCGTCTAAAAAGCAAAGCTACCATTACCTCTTGACCCATTTCAAATCTCGATGTAACTCCATTCAAAGTGTGAAGAATCACATCAAATTACATAATGCAGCAAAAAAAACTGACACATAATAAGATGATGTTAATTCAGACTTGAGAAATTCCTTCCATAGTCCTGATTAAAGCTCTTCGGAACACTTTTGTCGTTCCCAAGTGCAAACTTCAAAGCCACTTATCATTTTCTCGAACCATTCATATTCGTAGCTCTCGTTCTCTTCCTCGAACCATAGAGTTTACAAACTATACAACAATTTATCACCCTATGTGTGTTCCCTATACACACACGTTCATAAATTCTTCAACTCAACTTACATCACTTAGGAGTTCATAAGTTGTGTCATTCCACCACCACAAGGCCAACATCTCCTCCATCCTCTCATTGCGTAGCTGTTCGGTAACTGGGTCTTTGGTTAATATACCTTCACTTCATGCCGCATTCATCAAAAGTCCTTTAACCACTGATGTATGTATGTATCTACGTTTGTATGATAAAATATTTTCACACACACACATACACATAATAAATGTGTTCATGTCAGCAAATTTCTCGATGAATATTTGTTTTGATAACAGCAACAAAAAAAAAATAATAATTTCTTGTCTCGTCAAGGACATTATTCCCTAATCCGACTAATAAACAGTGAAACGACATGACAAACAATTGTAAATAAGAACAAATAATGTCCATTACGTGTCCTTTTTGCTCTCTGGTTTGATGAGTGTGTACACAATTGTGGTGGACCTAACAAACCACGATGAAAATCATTTCTAAATCTCCAATAAGTCCTTTGACAATTCACAAGATGGTATTCCTTTTTGGGATTTTCTCATTTTCAAAATAAATGAATAAATTGAATTGAACATCCTTTTTGGACAAACAGCAAGGGACAAAGCCGCCAACAAACAAAAAAAAAATTATTTTTTTTTCTAACTCAACAACGCAATAAGGATTTTTCACAGCGAGAGGGGGGGAAATCTCCAAAATGGAAAAATGTGTCCTTTTGCAATTCCTATTATTCCATAAGAAATTTTATTTAAAAAAAAAAAAACAGAAATAGTCTTTGAGCGCGTAGGCCTTTCTAATTAGAAGTCAGCGGTGCATGACCTGTGAGCACAACAAGAACTTTTCCTTTGAAAAATCTGATGCTCTGAGCACGTTTGTTGGATATTTCGACATTAAAAACGAAGAGCACAAGTCTGTGGGGACATCTTCTTAGGGGGAGTGGTCATTTTCTTTTTTGTAGCCTATTACGATCCTTTTTCGGTAAGTTGGCGTCACAAAATTTCATTAATTCTGCTGCAATATAGGATTTTTTAGTCCTGAATCAAAAATCGGGAAAATAACAGATACACTCAAGACAAGAGGAATGTATATCCTATCCAAGCTTCAGACAATTCATATTGTAGTAAAGCCAAACACTATTTGGTTGTCTTTGTCTCCCTTCTGTATAGTTGACAGACGGTGATTTTCTTGTGTTGAAGTTTGATTAGCTCCTATGTTTTAAGGACAATCGCAAAATAGGAAACCATTTTGTCTAGTGAAATTCTTCCTTTCGTTCTTGATGGCTAAAACTATTCACAGCAAGATTACAGAGAAACTGAATGCAGGGCGAGATCCGAGATGAAATTAGATGTATCAGGTGACAGCTGTGCGAAGGGATGGCTATTATGGCTTTTTTTTTTGTATAATTGCAGGTTAGAGTTGAAGTTTTTTGAACAACCAGCTAACCTGTTTGCAGGGTTTTATTTTTGGAAGGGAATTTAAGGTAGTGACGGAGGGAGTTTGCACTCATCTGAGGTATACCCTGGTGTGGTGACTCTTTTGTAATGATATATCGGGTTTTTCAATAAGAGCGCTACAAAAGTTTTTTTAAATAAAACATAAACGGTTTTGGATATCAATGAAATTTTTTATTCCTGTGAAAGTACGTTCGATGCCATTATGTATGGAACTCGATTTCTTTTGCATGGAAACCACGGGCATGCTTGCAGAAGTCCAGACGCTGAACCCAAATTTCGACGGTTGTCAAGCATAAATCGGCCGATACTGCTGCAATTTCACGTTCGATATTCATACGAAGTTCATCAATCATCACTGGCTTGTTGGCATAGACCATAGACTTGACGTAGCCCCACAGGAAATAGTCTAAAGGCGTCAAATCGCACGACTGTGCCTGTGGATTCAAATTTTTCCACTAGACGCTCAATTGTTGATCTGTTAGGACGATTATGACGATTATGATTGGACATTCGTTACTCAGGTAGGTTCCCGCAGTTACTAGTCGTTTGTATCTTAACAGAGCAAATGGCCAACCTTCAAGTCGTCGTCAAACTGCACTACCTACTTACTTTGACTTTGGATAACATCCACTGCCATGGTGCGAGAGATCTTTTTGGGGATTTGTCCAAATTTCGTCCACAATTTCTATAAAATAGCATCAAGATTGATACGAAACTTTTGTTTGTAGTTGCAGCTAAACATACTTAAGGCAATCCCTAGAAATGGTTTTACACCATTTTAGGCTCATAGAAGATAAACACAAAAAAATTCCCCTGCCTACGGAAATCGACTTCGAAATACATACCGGTGGGCCATCTAGTGATTTCTTTTTAAATCATAGGTTATTTTGACACTGACAGCTGTTTCCCGCTCGATTTTGGGCGAAAAATTATCTTTTCTGACGGATTTTCATTTCGGCGGCTATGTTAACAAACAAAATTGTCGCATCTGGGACTCGGAAAACCCGAACGTTATTTTCAAGAAGCCAGTGCACCCGCAGAGAGTAACAGTTTTGTGCGGATTGTGTGCGGTTAATGGACCATTTTTCTTCGAAAAAGAGGCTGGGAACAACGTTTCGGTCAATGGTGGGCGTTACAGAGCCATTTTAACCGACTTTTTTTTACTGAATTTGAAGACATGGATTTGGACGACCTACGGTTCATGCGGGATGGCGCATCATGCCACACAGCCCATACCACAATAGATCTTTTGCGCACCAATTTCCCAAATCCTGTTATCAGCCGTCTTGGCGATGTCAATGGGCCTGCTCGGAGCTGCGATTTGACCCCTTTGGAATTTTTTTTCTGGGGAACCATAAAGGACCGATGTTATACCAACAATCCGGAAACAATTCAACCACTTAAGGCCAATATCATCCAAGCAATCCGTGAGCTACAGCTCGAAACCGTCAACAAGTTATTGGAAAATTGGAGTGACAGAATGTGGTACTGCGAAGCCAGCCAAAGCAGCCACTTGAACGATGTTGTATTCCATAATTAATGGGAATGTTTGCCCTTACGAATAAAGCCATAATACCTAAAAAATATTTCATTTTGTTCATTTGATTGCATTTTTAAAAAGAAACTTGTACTTGGGCCACCCTTTATAAGATTCTGCAAACCACCATTTTCACGAAAAGCTCTAAAAAACTTCAAAAGAGATTCCAAATTGGTATCTTCAATGAAGACCTCAGTCTTAATAAATAAATAAATAGGTGGCTCAACAGGCGCAACCATTCATTTGTGTGAGTTTCTATTTTTGGGACGAATGGACCTCAATCTTGGCTTATGACAATTGTGTAGAATGTAAAAAGACACTGCTAAAGATTCACCTAGCCCGACTAGTATAAGCTTGCAGCTAAAAAGCACATGAACAGGAATACCCTCGCTTTTGAACTGCGTCCTCGTGAGAAGCTCGGAGTAGCTTTGAGGTCGTATAAGGTTGCTATAAAGTGGGAAGTTTAGTCATTTTGAAAATATACAATCGGTGATTCAACAGACCTTTTGTATGCATAAGAAGTAAGTTCCTTTTTTTTACCAAAGTCATCTTTATACAAGAAGGAGTAAACATTTCCTGATTGAATCTACGGAATTCATTATAGATTGGCGCACAATGTGGGGCCCAATTTTTCCCCAATTTTGTCTCCACATCTCTCTATAATTTGCACAGTTTTGCTAATTTGCATTTTACTATTTCGAACATCCCCGACCGTTCCCCAACTTATAGAGTAGTTCGTTCGCAATTAACTCGCACCTTAATCCTATGTACATCCTTTATGCCCTTCGTTTGTCTGCCCAAAACAATAAAAAAAAAAAAAAACATTCCCCAATCAAAAAAACATTCCAAAATCGAGTATTATTGTGTTCATACGTAAATTCGGTTTGTTTTCTGCTGCTGTTGACTTTCTGTTATTTGACGTCTGTTCCAAAAAGGAACAGAAAAATTATATAACACAAATACCCTCCTGCAATTTTATCGAATCCATTTGTAAAATATACAAAAATGTATATACCTACATAATCCAGTTCGCCGGCCGCTCCAATGAATCGGTTAAACTTTGGAAATACGAGTGCCAACGATAAGCCCACAACGACGAAATATGAAGGCTCGTCTACCCAATATACGATATAATAAATAAAATTATTGAAAATACGGTTCATGTTGAATTCGACCAAAAAAAAAAAAAAAAAAACTTCAACATACATTCCGCAGTTTCCACATTTACCTCCGACTGCAGATCACTGAGGCGTATACGCAACATATACACGAAAAGCGAACGAGAACGAACTCAAACGCCTGCGGGTCGAATTCATTAAAACCTTGTTCCCCGGGATCAATCCCTTTTGTATTTGTGCATGCAACAAAGCATGCAATGTTCGCGAAGTTCCCGCGCCACACACTGTCTCTGTTCTGTGTAGTAGGTATATCTACTCGGAAATGGCAAAGTTAAATATTAATTAAAAGTAACCTTGCATTTTCGAAAATCAATAAGCCAGCGCTATCATCAAATGAGAGATAGCTTCACGTATTTATATACAAATTAAATATTTTTCTGCAATCTGTTAAAATTGAATTTCCACATCGCTCCCTTCAGATTGATGAGAGAGAGAATTACCCCCCATGTACCATATGGCAAACTAATACTAGTTTCAAATCAACTTGAAACTTCAAAGAAAGATAATTGCAAAATGAACAATTTTTGCGAATGAATATCCATCTTCCTCACATGCACGGGCACACCCCGAAGGTCATATCTTCTTGGGAATATAATTAATGATTTACTGGCCGAAGAAGGGTCGACTCCATGGGTATCCTTTTCACTTCAAATGTGCGGTTTAATTTCGCCTGTTTTCAAACGTCCGGCTTTGGGGTTGCTTCATAAGGCGATTCGATTCAAATTCGTGTTTAATTTGAGGCACAATAATTAAATGAATTCGAACCTTTTTCGGTTTTCGTGGAGTTTATCCCCTTGCCACATGTGCGAAACTAAAATTACTATCTACCGTTGTGTGGCAGAGAATTAAGAAAAATCGTACTTTGCGAAGAGGCCATCCATCTTCTTTAAACAGGCTTCCGGATAGGAGATACAACCTAAAAGAAAAAGCGAACATGAGGCAAACTGCAGGATTTTCAACGAATCATCTTACTTGCTTGTCCTGACGAACTGTATCATTTATCATGTTGAGTAGAAGACTTGGTTTTTTTTTTTTTTCTCTCTTTTTGTTGGTGTATATGTATTGTTGGTCTCGCTTAGGAAGTTTGTGCTTAGTCGACGGTTTTAGGATTAGATCCTTGAACATATTTGGTAATTTGTTTCGCAAGAGCAAATCTTTAAAGGTATGAGATATTTATTGTTGGAGTTTTATGAAAGATATATGTACTTTTATCAGAAGGTCCATTTGGCTCATAGAAAAGTTTATTCAGGTATTTATCACTCAAAAACTAGTCTTTCTGATGAGTTGTTGTCCATAAGCGCAGTGGCTTTTGCGAGGTGTCTAAAATACATCTTAAAGTTGTTTCCACGGCGCCACTTCTCGCGAACGTTTGACCAGCATTCGAGTGTATAACTGTCCTGACAAAGCTTCTCAATTCAGCCGCTCTGACTTGGCATCAAATGGTAGGTCCCTTCCATTCGTCCTAAAAAATAAAAAAAAAAAAAAACTTACAGAAACGAATGATTGTGAGGAGATAGAGGTCTAGGGTGCCTATACGGACCTGTTGTGGCAACTTTTTATTTTACGGTTATTGCTACCCAGTGCTGAATAAATGTGTATATTTGGATGAGCAATTGTCATCGAAAGTAGACCTAGTTTTGGAAAAGTATTGAACTTAGACATGTTTTAGACAGCTGGTGATAATCAAGATTGATTGCGGCAACATAAGTCCTATCTATACGAATAATGACGACAATGATTTGGAGTTGCTGGAGACCACATATCGTGCTTTGTGCACAAAAGAGGGCAACTTTGGCAATGCTGTTTTTATACATATAGTCTACCCGATACCATATAATTGACTTCTCGACGAAGACGCGACGCACGAGGAGATACATCCCAAGCACCCGTTTTTGACATATCGATCATGTCCGATGATAAAAAAAATAATGAGCCAAATCGATCATATTGCGACAGACGGAAGGCACACCTCGAGAATTTTAAACGTCCTCACATTCAGAGATGCCCGCATCGAGTCTGAGAAATTAATATGAGAAAGTTTGACTTCGAATGATTGACAGAGCCTGTATCGAACGACAGAAGCTTTTGAGCTTAAAATAAATTGTAGTAGATGACAAGAGCTTCTGTGTTCGATTTTCACATTAGTTCTAAGAGAGAGCTCAGGCAGTGACAACGTGACAACAATGGGCATACCAAGTAAAGGTGCACATATCTAGATCTACAAGGAATGACCAATAGAAAAGCTACTTAATGAGGACAAACTTTTCAGTCCAGGAATACGCTTCGAACATTTTACCAAAACGTCAAAAGGGCATGATTATAGCTTTGCTTCGATTGAAGGTGGAAACCTTGCATGAGGCACCAATGATCCGACGTTCTTACCGGATAAATTCGCCTGCCTTCCCGAACAGACCGATATTTGTACGCTGCGGAACCGGCCGTAAGGCATTAGATCACTCTATTATTTGAGCTATTCACTTTTCGTTGGCGCTCTAAACGCCTCAGATCGCTGAGTATTCACACGGCCACGTTGCTTACAATAGTCCAATTTTCGTCTTTATGCAAATAGTATAATTTACTATGTCATTGGGAGTGGGTCATACCCCTAATTGATCTCGTAAGGCAATCCTCTCGGTTGCGTGCCGTGACCAATGGACGAACACGTGTTCCGCATTTTTAGAAACGGTCTCGCAATTCGGACAATTTGGGATGGTTTCATGTCCGCGTTTAAAGAGATATTCTCTGTAAGAGCCATGACCCGTCAAGAACTGGGTCAGAAAGAAATTTATTTTCCCATGAGTTATTTTAATCCATGCATTGAATACTGGTATGAAACGATGTGTCCGTCATCCCTTCAACGATTCGTTCAATAATTTTTGGCCTGGTTGCGATACTGCGATTTCTTTGGTACCTTCTTTTATCATCGTCTATACCCGGCCATTTCGAACTCGCTCGGTGCCTAGCGCTTTCATTTCTTCAGCGAGTAAATCGATAGGTAACATTAAAGATACGACGAGTATTGCATCGTTTGAAACAGTTCTGAACGCGTAGGAGACTCTTAGTGCGCTAAGAAGGTAGACGGATTTAGTTCATTTAGTTCCGCAAACATAAGACTTTACTTTCGTGACACTTGACTATATTTCTACTTGACCATTATAATCTAATAAATCTGCGGGAGCTGACGACTTGACTGCTAAGCTTTTCAAGGTTGATTTGGTAAAGAGCCCGGTCGTTTGCCTGGTCCTGAAGAAACAAAATCCTTCGGCCTGTGTAAACTTCACAGCATCGAATTCAAGATCCTATCTGCAATTGATCTGTGAACGTCTAGATACGATAGTCAATAATCTTTTAGGTCCTTATCAGTTCGCTTTTAGGGAGGAAGAGTCCATTATAGACCATACTAAGGCATACCTTGGAAAGGACAACCACCACATTCATTCATTTTCATTTCGTTAAGTAGGTAGCACAAGTGGACCCTCCATAGCTCGCGATTCTCCGCCATCAACTCTAAACCATCAAGGGCAATACTAAAATTGACCCAGCCTGACCAATCCTACAGGAAAACTCAGCATTGCTTCTTCCATCACTCGTCAATAAGACCCCGATTTACTTAAACTTCTCTTTATCGTTTTTAAAATTACAGTTGATAGCGTATAAAGAGATAAGCTATACAGAGCCGTGGCTTGTTTTGTCATCTCCTCCAAAATAGTCCGTTTTTGAAGGTTGCTAAATTTTGTTCCCCTAACCGTGTGATGTCTGAAAACGTCTTAGAAAAGATGACATTCTATTAAGTCAAAGATCCAAGTCCGACATTGACATTGAAGAACTCGGCGAGCTATCAGTAGGACTAGTAGGTATGTAAAAGTAAAACCAAATAATGGTCTCTAGAAAATGGGACATCGCTGCCTTGGGCATAATGGACAAATATAGTTTTGAGGACTTGAAAGACTTTGTCGACAAAGACTCTTCTGTGAACTTCAGCAATAATGGCAGACCTTAAATCAAGCGACAAATTTCTCTTGCCAATTGGCCCTCCAATATATTGAGATGTTCAATAGAAGTGAAGATAGAACTTCCCATTGATATGAGCTTATACATTTTTTCATGCACTTCCTAGAACCTCACTGACAAAGAAAAATCAAATGCTCTGTACATCCTCTAAACGCTTTAAACCGTTGTGTTAGTTATGTGCCGTTGAAAACAAAAACCCCTCAAAATATACACCCCCCCATACCTACATGCGAGTAAAAGGTACCCCAAATAACGTCCCTCCTAACACCAAAAGTAAATTTAAATCCAATGCTCAACTTTGGACCATAAAAAATACCGCCCTGGAACTTTTTTTTTTTTAAATAATAAATTTCCTTCTATACGAGTCATCCAAAGGACATAACAATTCCCCAATTGCAAATTTCTAGCTCTAAAAAGCCCGATTTACCTACATCCTCATGCACGTACGATAAAACTCATTGGAGTTTCGAAAATTGTATTCAACCGCAACAGGGTTTTTTCCACCCCAACAAGCACGCATAAATATTTAAAGCAAAAAAAAAAATGTAAACGAGCTCTAACTAACCGCACACCGTCACCGTAGTAAATCGCAAAATCAAAATGAATTATTAAAGAAAACGACAAGAACCAAAAGAACGACACCCACACCGCCAATACGGCCAGCCGTCAAAATGGCAAAATTACCAATGGCCCCGCAGGTTAACATTTTCATACAGCACTTCATAAATTATCAACAGGAATTTGTGAATTCAGGCAGATTTTTCCCTCATAACCAGCCGCCTAAGGTGCTCGCTCACCGCCCCCTCCCCCGATCGACCTATCGAACGTTCTCCAATTAATTTTAATTCACACAGCCTTTCTGGTGGTCGGTCGTATATATAGACGAAGGCGGTTACCCAACCAAAACCATGGACAGAGGTTGTCTTTAATTCTTCCTTTGGCCTCGACTGTTCTGTCCCGTGTTGTGTATTCTCTTGCCGAAAATATAATTAATTTGCATAATCGGGGGAGGTCATGTCATGACTCCTTGAGTCAGAAGAGAAACGTGCAAATGACGCCGACGGCGCGCGGCCGCTGCTATACCCGCTGCTCACCCAAAGGATATTTCTTTCAAGTAGAGAGACAGCGGCGGGCAATTCGAAAACATAATCAAATTTGATAACAAGCTTTGTCCGGGTGGTAGGTATAGGTGGGTAGGTAGGCGGGGTAGGAAATTCGAAAATGAATTATAAGCAGAAAGTTCAATTCATTTATCATTAATGATGGTACACATCCAAAGGGGAGCCTTTACCGTCCAGGTATAGTATAACTATAGACAGCCTAACTGCCAGCAGTTTTTAGGGGAGTTTTAAAAGTTTACTAGCTGGCGGGGAGCAATGCTGACGCCACTTTTATAACATCCATGGGGGATCTGAGTTTATATACGAATGCCGGTCAAATTGGAGCCACTATTACCTGAAGGAGAGGATATTAAAATCGCATAGATCCAATGACTATCTATCCGCCCTTGTCCCATCCAAATGCGAGATGTGTTGCCAAAACACAAAGAAGTTTCTCTGACAGTTTTCTCGTTTTCTCGTTTCGTTGTTCTCTATTTCATTCGTGGACAGTTCCAATTGTTCTGGTTACACGGCAGCTCCGCCCTGATAGTGTCATAAGAGGAAGTGGAAAGAAAATTGCTTTTCGAGATTCCATTCGGCGATAGAATTTCTTAATTTCCAGACAGGAATTGCAGTAGATGGGTGGCTTGAGTGATGCTAAGGGGGAGGGGTGATTGCGCGCACCATTGTTTCGCTGGGATGTATCTGAGAGGGACAATGATTTTATCGCGACAATCTATTGTTACGTGAAATATTTGTTTTTCTTGTGTCAATTGGATTTCGGTGAAGAAAATATAGTAAAGAACGCATTTAACAAAGCGATGTGGAGGCGCGCTGTTTCCGGGGGAATAAGTTGACAAACTTTTCGAATTTGATGGGAGTTTTAGTTTGTATCAGTAAATCTTGGATAGCTGATAGGGTGGCAGTTAAAAGTTTATAAATGATTGGATATTGAACACTTACTTAGGCCACATAATGACGCAGATGGTTTGGGGTGCGAATTCGGGTCAATAAAAAAACGATTGTTATGTCAAGACCATAAGCAATTGAATGGAAACGTTGTACTTGTTTTTTACGTGGGGATAGACAGGTTTAAGATTGTACGAAGCTTGTTTTGGGGTCGCCAGATATTGTTCCCTTAAATTTAAGAAAAACTGCTGAACCCTGAGAAGTCTTACTTATATTAGAAGATACATAAACGTACAATTTGCTGTCTAAGAATGTTACATTCAAAGCGAACGAGTATACCTACCTTCATTCGCCTTTGCTGATGAAGTATATCCTATAGGTCAGGGCTATGATGATGACACGACGGTCTGATATAGTCTCTTCTAGTCCTTCTAGTCCAATTTCTACATAGGCCAATGAGAAATATCGATAGGCTTGTGCGAATCTTCACTTGATTTCTGATGCCATTTTCAGAGCCAAGATAGACAAAATCACTGACAACCTCAAAGTTATATCTGGCATTGTGACAGCCAATTTGAATCACCTATATGTCATGCGGATCAACCAGTTTGACAGCATATACCTGGCTTTGGCCTCCTTCACAATTAAACCCATTTTTGTAGCTGCAGTCCCAATATTTGTAATGAGACTATTGACATCCCAATATGCCCTACCAATTGGCAATGTTATTAACGTATGAAAGTTGAAAATGTGGGCTTGTTAGCTTGTTGAAGTATAGCCACTTGACTGCTTATCACATTGTCGAAATGAATTATATTTTGAATCAAAGTTCTGGGTGAGATTGTTTCCGACGGCGACGACGACCCTAACGAGTTTGAAAGGCAGGCTCTTGAAGTCGTCTCCATAAATTCTGTCAAATGTGGCCTTAAAGTCGTTAAACAGAGGATAGATAAAGATCTAAACTTCTGGGGTTTTTCTATTAAATCTGCCGTTCTGTGAATATTTTGTCAGTTATGGATATTTACCTAAAAGCGCATTGGTCGGCTTCAATCGTTGATTGAAAAATCAAATCTTGTATGCCCACCTCCAGACGTGGTGTCGTGTACCTTTGGAATACAATTTTAGGAAGTTCATCAAGATATTAATTGTAATTTCGCTTCTTTGTCGTTGTCATTCCGTTTTGACAGCAGTTTCTCGGATGGCCCTTCCCTCTGAATTTTAGCAGTTTTAGATAGAAGCTTGTACTCTAACTTTTGTTCATCACAAGTGTGACATTCCATCTCTCGGCGGCTTAATGTAGGTACGCCTAGGATTATTATATTGAGCATTCATCTTCTACTTGCCAGCCGTATCTTCCTATATATAGGTACCTACGGGCTTGTAATTCGCTGCTGATATTGTAATCAAAGTCTACACAAGGGTTGATGCGCTTAGTATACCACAGGAAGAATTTCTATTTGCTTTCTCGGTCCTTCAGTATTTGGATAGGAAAATTATGAATATTTTTTATATTTGAGTTCAAAAATGCGTTTCGCCTGATATAATGTGGATGGGCTCATCTGACGACCACTACATCGCATCTAGACGCACTGTTAGCTCGGTAGGTTTGTGGTCAGTCGTTCGACTTTATTGCAGCTACTAATATGGTCAGCCTTCGTTTTGTAGTTCTGATGAGCGAGTCATGTCTTCAAATGCTGGATAATCAGCTCCAAATTTCAGAATCAGCTGTCTGCAGAAATGCAGAGAAATGTCTTAAATAGACAGATAGCAGATGTCACTCTGCACTCCTTGGTATGTCAATAAGTCGTGTCCAATTTCTCCGAGTACAGGATTAATTCAATATTGAATCAGCGAACAGGGACTTCAGTTAGTCATAAGCTTCTTCTCATTATTCTGTCAGGAAAGTATTTTGTATTCTGTTGAAATAACACTGGTAAACTAATATTTGAAGCAGTCTTGAGGTTATAAATAATGGATAAATGACCGCCACGGCTTTGCTGGCAAGTACGTACACTTTTATTGAAATTTTCTATGACCGTTTGTCATAAATGTGGCTAAATTTCATTAATACACCTCCCCCAATTTGCTCTTTCAAGGCGTTGGTGATCGTGGGCTTGTTTCCATAGACCTTTGACTTCAAAAAATCCCAAAGAAAAAAGTCCAATGGCGTTAAATCGCAAGATCTGGATGGACAATTCTGATCGCAAAAACGGTCTATTACGCGATTAGAAAATGACTCATGCAGTAATTGAATTGTTTCTCTGGCTGCATGGCATGTGGCACCGTCTTGTTGAAACCACATGTTGATCACATTTTTATTCTGTAATTTAGGCACTTAAAACAGAGTTGTCATGTCAAGATCACGAATTAGTTGTTACTGTCTAACCAGCCGGATTTTTGAAGAAGAATGGTCCGATAATGCCTCCAGCCCAAAATCCTCAACAAACAGCCAAGCGTTGTTGATGCATTTGTTTCTCAACAATTACTCGTGGGTTTTCTCAACCCCAAATGCGACGACAATTCTGACGACTAACGAAGCCATCAAGAAGAAAATGAGCTTCATTACTGAAGACGATTTTGTTCGAAAAACAGCATCCACTTGTTGTTGTTCCAAAATCCATTCAACGAACTCTCTTCGCGCGGCATGGTCAGTAGTCTTGAGTTCTTGAGTCAATTGAACTTTGTAAGCATGAAGTTTCAAGTCTTCCGTGAAAATTCGCTGTAGAGAGCTTCTCGAAATGATCAATTCTTGACTAGGGTGCCGGAATGATGTTCCTGCGGACTGTCAGCAATACTCTCGCGTATTGCTTCGATGTTTTCTGTTGAACGACTGAATGACTTATGACAGGACATCCAGAGTGTTTAAGATCACTAATTGAACCAGTCTCCCTAAATTTTTCAATTATTCTCTACGCAGTTGATAGTAGTAGTAGCTGACAAACCTTCATTTAAAAAAACAGACACCCTAGACCTAGCTTCTCGCAACCATTCGTTTGTGTGAGTTTGTATTTTTGGGACGAATGAAAGGGACCTACAATTGTATGCCGAGTCCGAATGGCTGAATTGATTAATTTTTAAAATATTGCTCAACAATAAAAATGCGTTGTTCTTTCATATAGCACTCTAACTAACCCCGAACTGTCAACTGTCACATTGTTATCTTTTTTTTTCCGTTGGCATCACTGTATCTACTATTAAATGGCGCAAAATTCAAAATTTTTCTCGAATTATGGGACACCCTTATTACCCCCCCAGCTTGAGTGACCCTACCCGCACTTAACCTGCTCAATATTCAAACTCCAAACTCTTTTTGAAATACAAATTTCGCACATTTCATCCAAATTGCTATTTGAACAGCTTTTAACGAGATCGAAAGGACCACAATTCGCGTCCTGCACATTGTCCATAGTAAATAAAATAATGCAATAAATATTTGTCTTTTAACCCATCGTCACGCAATGCAAACAACTTCCTCCTCGGCCCCCAAAACGACAGATAAATTATATATCTACCAAAAAGCGACAATAAAAATTAAACTATATATATCTACCTCTCTCTCGCTCTCGTATGCGTGATTGAATATTTTCATTAATTTCCATTATTGTCATCATTTTGTTGGTTCGTTCATTCGACCACTGATTGAAATATATGTAAGATATATGTGGTCGCAATATTATTGTACCGCAAAAAAAAAAAAAAAATTTACCAAAAAAAACTCTGAAGAAACTCCAAACATTTTCGCTTCATTTGCGGGACAAATATCATTGACGTTGATAAAAATTAAATATTCATGTAAATTGTGTCAATATTGCGAAATCGTGTTGTGGTTTAACAAATGAGGGCTCGCCATAAAAGTTTTCCACTTGAATGGGAAATGGTATATCGAAAAGAATTGAACGCTTTTACAGTCCCAAGTCGTGATTTTTACGTCCGGAATCCGAATTGCTAGCTGGTTACTGTTGCTAAACAGGATGGATGTGGATAAGCATTGCAGGATGAGACCAATAAATGGACCGAGAGGCTGACGACGGTGTTACCATTGAATGATTGATGACAAGGGTTTTATCGATGAGGACATGTGTAGGTACCAGAGTTGTGCGCCTACACAAATTTAAGGAATGCGATGAATAATTACGACATCATCCATCAATTCGTTGGGCCAGGATGGAGTTACTTTCTGGCTGTCCATCAGCTATTTACAAAATACTGCCAATCGTTATCTAGATTATTTGTGGCCTAATATGTGAATATGCAACGTCAGGATGTTTAGAAGGTATAGATACCTAATCAACGTGACAGGAATTGGTATATGAGGCATTGGAAAAGTTGCTTTCATTGCTTACCATCTTAATGCGATGCATATCTGAAATTTTAAGCAATTTCACAGAAGAAAAGTCGCTGACCGTTGCTTGTTCTATAGGTACTTCCGCATGGTAGATGCTCCGACGACCTCAAAGACGTTATCCCTAGAAATGCAACTTTTGGGCGCCCCACAAGACAGACAGCTAATGCACATGACCTTACAGTACACTTGACAACAGCGAGGACATTAATTTTCCAAAACTCCTTCTATTACAGGACAAGAAAACTTTGGAACTCGCTTCCTGGGGAAATATTTCCAGAAGGCTACAATTTACAGCAATTTAAGTGCAGAACTAACATACATTTGCAAGCATTTCGGGGCGGTGATGAAGCGTTATAGGTTCGCCTTTCCCGGGAGAAGTATTTAAAAAAAATTTATGATTTTGAACTAATATCAAAGACTCAACGAAGATACCACGACAAATGATGGAAACATGGCTTTCTTTGGGAAATCATCGAGTTTTCAGTCGTGTGTGACGATATAACCGCGAAGGCTATGTAACCAGAAAATATACAGTACCACGACAAATCGGACAAATCCCTGTAAATATTTACAGAAGGTTCCCATACAATCAAGGGAATTGGCGCCGGCCGGTCGAGGTCTTTTCAGAAGAACTAAATCTGGGTCCTTCCTTCTGTCTTCCAAAACACTGCAGTGTCTTTCAAGCCAAAATCCCAGCTAGTCCCAGGTTGTCGACTAATTCCGTATCACAAAGGAATATCGTCATATACCATATAGCCAAGCTGCCATCAAATCCCTAATATTTAGTAGAATAAAATCTAAAGCGTTGTAAGATTACCGCGTATCTCCTAACTATCTCTTGGACATCAGTACAACCTCACCATCTACTGGGTTCCTGGTCACTATTATATCCAAGGGAACTGTGCAGCAAACGAACTAGCAACTCTAACGTGGACAGTATAAGCCTGCACAACGTGCATTTACTTTCACTCTCCCAAGCTAAACAAATAATTCACGCGGACGCAGCAAGCAGATCAAGTTTTAGGTGGAAGATGTCTGGCCCAGCTCTGGATACAATGGGCCTCCGCACACGAGACTAATTCGACTGAATTAGTGAAGGGAAACAAACGGAAAAAAAAGTTCTGCCAAGTTTGAGCGGTTGAACAAGGCATAAAACTAATACATACACAACTTTCAAAATATTTCAATTGTGAAAATAAAATACATAATGAAAAGGGGTTCATATATATAATTTTTCTGCCAGCAGAAATCATCCCGTGTGCGCTCGAAGTATGGTATAAAAACGGTTTTCTGCCGGCAGAATTAATCTCGTGTGCGGATGCCCAGTGAGATCAATTGCAGCTTCTTCAACTTAAAAGATCTCGAAAGTCATTAATTTTATCTCCGGGCACTGCATATAAGGTAGGCTCATGAAAGGGTTTGGTCTCCATAGGGGGGAATCTAGGAATATCTCCGTGATGTAGAGGAAATGAACATGTTCAATCTGAAATCTCGTTGTTTTCACAACTTTTTTGTTGGCGTCCCTTCGCTGTAATATCAGCCTGACTTTTTATATAGACGGCTATAGATTTCCCATACACAAACGAGTTGTGAGGCAAGTTCAAACCCTCACTTCCACTTAAAATATTTTACAGTGCTTAAGTCGATATAGATTTGAATATTGTTGCAATAAACTTGTACTTCTAATATATAAAGTTTGTGTTTCTTTGGGAAGGCCCCGAATCCGAAAAACCATAGAGAAAGACCTCCTTAAAAATCTACAGTGAGCGTCAAAAGTGAGTAAACACCAACGCTCTTTAACATTTTCTTAGGGGTCTTGAAAAAGTTCTTAAAAACCAGCAATCTGTAAAAAGTCTGATAACAAAATGGCAATAACAAAACGTATTTCATTTTAACAGGCTAAAATTAAAAAAAAAAAATGGTTTCAAAGAGAAATCAAAACATCATTAGGGTTACTATTTGATGAACTAAAGGGTGTTTTTTTAGAGGTATGGACATTTGAAATGGAATAAAACAAAGATGATTTTTCTAAATTGACATTAGGCTTACTTTATCCGAAAGATAATCTTCCGGCATTATAACTTAAATATGATTTCTGGCATATGACCGCCACGGTAGGCTCGGACGTAGTCTAATATGGAGGTCCAATTTTCGATGACTTTTTCCAACATTTGGGCCGTACATCGGCAATATCGCTGCGAATGTTGTCCTCCAAGTGGTCAATCGTTTCGGGCTTATCGGCGTAGACAAGCGACATCACATATCCCCACAGAAAATAGTCAAGGGGCGTTAAATCGCAGGATCTTGGAGGCCAATTCACTGGTCCGCAACGTGAAACTATGCGGTTACCAAACGTTACCTTCAATAAATCAAGAAACGAGCTGTGTGACATGTTGCGCCGTCTTGTTAAAACCACAGCTCCTGCACATCATAGTTGTTCAATTGATGAACGAAAAAGCTCTTTTCTAACGCACTCTATTTCGTAGAACAGCATGGATTGCTTTGAAAAGGCTATTAAACTCTATAAGGCGCGCCTAGGCGATGTTCAATATGATGTCGGATTATTGTCAGTGACGCCAGTAATCACGATACCATCAGTTCAAGTGAAAATGAATACCAAAAGGAGGTCTTACATTTTTCTATATGTATCTAGCTGGCCTTTTCTCTTTTATTCTTTTTCAAAACTTGACCAAATCAATTCGAATATGTATACAAACCTTATTAATAGCATATAGGCTTAATGATTTAACCCAAAAATCGATTACCATTTAAAATCATTATCTACACCATTCGATTGCTATGATTTCAGTTCAATCGACAGACTGTCTACCCCATTCCATGATACTGCCTCTTTTTCTATCACCAGGCGTTAAGAACATCGATCTATATTAGAGAGTGCTTAATACCTTGTCGAGCTGTCAGCAAAAAAAGGGGTTTCTTAGTTATATTTACTCTATAAATTGTAACCACGATTTGTTGACCTTTTTCCACTAAAAGGGTATATAAACTAATAAATGTATAAACTTAAGATGCTATGGTGAAGAAGAGTTTAGCCACAGACAGTCTAACAAGATTTTGTAGACATTGTCAAATGTGATATCGGCCCAGACAGTATGGCCAACCATTTGTCATTTTATAAATTAATGAGGGTTAGACTGGCTACAAGTTTTTGCGATTGCAAGCATAATTTCATTTAAATAAGTTTCCTCCCATCCATTATGTTCCAGAAGGAGTATCTATATGTCCTTCACATAACCCTCCCACAAAAACAAAGGTTCCCATGGAACAAACCACCAAAACATCTCTGAACGTGTTTGTAAAAATCTTACCGACCTATCTCGTGAACACAATTTCAAATTATAAATACATAATGCAGCTGCACCTGCATACCAACTGTGCAGCGGTTATCGACCTTAAAATACAAACAAAGCACCACAGAAACTATCACAGCCATTGCAATAAATCACGTCCCACTATAGGTACTTGTACTAGATACATCACTGATAACAGAAACTTAATTAATCCCACATTATCCTGCCGCACATCTATACCCAATTACCGAGTCTATAATAATCCAAAACCACAAAGGACACTATGCGATCCGTGCGGACTCCTAATTTATATTCCAATACAACCTCGTAGTCTCGTATATGCACAACAAAATTATCCACACTTTGTTCCTTAAGCAAATCACCGGAAGTTGTTAACAAAAAATCCAATTACAATGTTTCAACAGAGAGAGAGGAACACACAATTAACTGTAACACTGCGCACTTTCAACAACAGTTTAACCCCGAAACTATATATTCAGCTTAAAGGTGCTGTGTCGGTGTCCTGCTATAAAGGTGCTCTATACCACGGAACGACCTTAGCCAGTACCGGCCAGAAGAGAAAATAAAGAATCGTCCCAAGCAACAAAGGCTAATTTACATTCCTAATGACTCCAATCAACAGGGTTGGCACATTGGTCCTTTATTTTGCATATCCGCCACAGGACTCGCTCACAAACACACATAGGTAGAACTATCTATATATGAACACCGAACCGAGAAAAGGTAATCGACTCTCAGGCTTACCTCTTTCAGTTCAGCTGGCAAAGATAATCTTGTGTTCTGTTTGTGAGACAGATATATACACACAGACCCAAATATATCCTTTCACCTATCAAAAATTAAAATCTTCTACAAGCGGATTCGCCATCGTCCTCATCATCATTTGAGTCTCGACCCAGTGAATGAAGTGGAAATCGTATCTATGGGGTACATTTTGCCAGCTCGGTTTTGTGGTCCTTTTGGAAAGAGATTCGATGAGAAAGAAAACCCAACGACAGGCAGTGAAAAGCCAAAGCTTTCTAATTGCTTCGGATCAGATGATCCTAGGGCGGTGTATATTATAGAGGTATGGATGCTACCATTGTGGATAAGCTCATGAGATTGGGAAAATTAAAACTAAAAATGCCAAGAGTCTGTGATGTTTCGAATGATTTGCTTGTATCTTTCGTTAAGGGAAATTTAACCGCAGGCCAGTGTTTAAGGTATTAAACATGTATGCCGGTGAAGATAGGTACCTAACCTACTCCTCTGAGGTTACAGTGTATAGAACAGGACCCTAGAGTAAAGTCGAAGAATGCGAATCTACATTTAGTTTTAATTTTAATTCACTCTCTGTGGGAGTGTATTTCTAATTTTATTTTAGGTGCATATATTAGGGTAAGACATCGAAGGGGCTCTTTCCTATATCGTTGAAGCTCTCTAAGATACAATTGATTGAAAATCTGTTCACTGTATGTTGTATTTTTAAGCCACTCAATATTTGTTTGTATATATGTATCCTCTGCTTCCTCTTACTTACTTACTTATAGTTATCCCGATCTTTGGCTAACTGGAGAGGCCACACGAAGTTGGTTGAGGTCCCCTTCTATCAATCACCTAATATGAGGTCTTCCTCGACTCAAGTCGATGTCGCTGTACAGCTCGTAGAGTTCGCTGTTAAATTTCCTCATCCTAAGCCAATGCAAACGGGACTGAAAGTCTCTCGAAAAATTTTCCGTTCGAAACGACCAAAAAAAATCTTCATCCGCCTTTGTTAACGTCCATGCATCTGCGCCATAAAGCAGAACTGGGATGATGAGGGTCTTATTAGAGTCTTGTAGTAATTTGCCTTCTTAGGCCACAAAGAAACAGCGGTTGGCAAGTGTATCTGCTATCTGACATTATCTGCTCCCTCGGAATTCAATACTGTCCATGCCTTTGTGGTCTACCCGAAAATGATAATCGTCTTCCATTTGTGGTTATAGAGACTTCGCACGCGTTTTGTAGAGATTATAGTAAAGGCTTGAGTCCACTCTTGGAATTTTTGTCCATTTTTTTATGTTGAGGCTTATTTTGCTAAATAGTGCATGGTTGATCCCATTTAATGGTCGAAATATAAGTAGATAACCAGTTTATTAGAGCCTTGAATTTCATAGTTACAGTTTTTTTGCCTTTAAACGTTTTTCGCATTTGTTTAAGTTGTGAATGGCGTCAAAAATCCACCTAAAACGTGAACAGATATGCAAAAAATATGAACGGTTGAAAACCGCCTTAAAAGTCAGCCCATAAATAACCTTAGAGTTCTCATCTCAAAAATCGGCACACAGATTTGTATGGTTCAAAACTTTTGGGTTTTTAGATTTTTGCTGTTTTAATTTTGATTAAGTGAGACATGAAATAAATTCAATACGAAATCATTTAAAAAATCAATCTAACAATAGCCCTAAAAATTTTAAAATATGTCATTTTAAAAAATTCCCCTTCAAGTTGGCATAGTAAATACTAGGTGCCTAGTGATCAGCTCAAAAACTGACATCTATTAAAAACGCCTGAAAAACCTTAGTATAGAATATTTATCATGCTTATATTATCCGGGAAATGTTGTTCTGCGATTTTCGTAAATATCTCAAACCCAGCGCTACATATCGGGTTAAATATTTTGCAAATAATTTATTTCTATTTAAGCTAAGCCCAGTATCCTGCTCGCGCTTAATTTTATCTCCAATACAAAAATGTCTACAGAGAACAAATTTAGCAAAGCAATTTAGCAAAGCAGTATCCTGTTCCGCATGCTAAATTCTTAAGATATTACAATATTGAATTTCAGCCAAATTGGTACATAAATAGGAAGCGAACCCAGCGCCATCTATAGGTATATAATAAATAAATAAATAGATGGCGCAGCAGGTCATAAGAACCGTAGGCCTAGCTTCTTACAACCATTAGTTTGTGTGACTTTTTATTTTTGTACCTACAATTTTGGGCCGATACTGA
Source organism: Cheilosia soror (assembly GCA_949372485.1). Classification (NCBI taxonomy): domain Eukaryota; kingdom Metazoa; phylum Arthropoda; class Insecta; order Diptera; family Syrphidae; genus Cheilosia; species Cheilosia soror. The sequence goes on from OX443564.1 coordinate 5,374,242, forward strand.
ACGTCTTAATTGAAAAGATTTTTTTACGACAGTTATACTCTCGAACATGGGACCCCAATAACAGTAACCACTGAACCACTGCACCCACCTATAGGTGTCTAACATAAACTAAAACATTCCGTAGCACATCACGACCATGTGGTGTAAAAATAAGGCGGATAGCTTCAGTGGTTCAGCCGCCATTATCGGACTTACCTACATTTTTGTAAAGAAAATAATTTGTTGTAATATTCAAAGAATTATTTTGTCATTGCATTAATGACCTAAAATGATCAATTGATCATGTACAAAAATGACCTCATCAATACTCAAAAAAGTTGACAAAAGATTTTTCCAAAAACTTCCCCAAAAGTCGGCTCAGAAATCGTTTTACAAGTTCGACCAAAAGTATCACAAATACCAATCAGAAAACCGTTTAATTACAGATTTTAATGGCGAAAAATCGAAAGCTATGGAGGGTCCGCTTGAGGAACCTACAAATTTACCAACCAAATTTGGCTCGAAATTTACCAACGAATTCGTTCAAAAATCCAGTCTCACTAGATGTTCCAAAAACCGAGTTCGGTTTAAATTTTGCTGAGAAATTATGGTCCAAAAAATCGAAAATCAAAAAATTTCCTCAAAAACCTTTTCAAATTTTTCAATCATTACCTTTTGAGTTTGAAATTTGAAATTTGTTACTGAGAGCTTCAAAATCAAAATCAGAAAGTTACAAGAAAGACAAAATCTAAAACAATCCCCTTCTTGTCAGCAATACTGTCAACACCTTAAAATCATCTCAATCACTGCGTTCTAAAAGGATTCTTCAATTAGGTAACTTTTGATAGTTTTTCTTTTGCTTGCATGAATACTTTCGTACCCAAAGTGAATCGGCTCGCCCAGGGGGTTGTTGCCTTTATCTCCTCAATGTACTATAGTACACACTATGGTACAAGGGTATACATGGGTCGTTTGGTCGTCATCATCCGATATAAAGAGGAAACGAAAAAGAAAATCCAACAACTCCCGGTTGCTGCCCCATGATTATCAACTTTCACGTCGTACAGCATTATACTCCTGGGTCGATGAAGGTAGTGCAAGTTAATGAATAGGATTTGTGTCCCTTTTAACTATTTTAGTGTTTATGGTCAATGGAGTTGACAAGTAGTTACACCGCAACTTTTCCTCTACTATTTACGAGAGTGGAAGGCACACGATAAAAAAAAAACTACGATAACGACAACAAAACGCCAAGAAGCCAGTGCATCTCTTGACCTTTTTTTATGGTACAGTGCAGATGAAAGGATTAATATAGTTGGCTTGTATATACTCAGGACGAGAGTACAGTCTTATGAAAACGTAAAGTCAAACGTTGAAGTAAGTTTTCAATTAACTTAACGTGCTCACTTACAAACTTGGCTGATGGAGTAGGTACTAACGAAAAAATGAAAAAAAAAAGAAACAGAGTACTAATTGCATTTTCATGAATCTGTCACGCGAAGCCTTTTAAGGATATAATTTAAAGTTTCTCCATTTTTTTTTGTAGGTAACTTAAAAAGGTACGTCAGGTAGTATGGACTTTTCTCCGAACTGCACTATTGAAATATGGAAACTGGTTAGCATTGCCATTATGAGGGTTGATTTTATGGAAGTCTTTTGTGGTCAGTTTTGGGGGAGATTTTGAAGTTATTTTTTACAATTGAACACCTGATGACCTCGACTTATGTAGTTTCCGGTTGGTCGTCCAGAACCGTCCGGGAGAATTCTCCGCGATTCTGAATTCAAATCAATCAAATTTCTCTTCTTTTCAGTAGAAGAACTGTCAGTTAAGTGTCAATCGAACGCTTTTAGAAGCGTTCGGATGGCATCCAGACGGTTCTGGATGACTAACAGAAAACGACATTAGTACTTCACGTATTATGGTGCTCCCTAAACACATTCACCATCGCCAACATAGCTAACTGTTGCCCCTTAAACCCTCGCACTCATCCATAATTTTCTAGTTCTGTGGAAGCAATGCCAAGACCATGTTTTGGCCACTAACAAAGTATCTACAACTTTTCTTCTAATTGTCTTCTAACGGCACATGAAAAAGAAGCAATCTTTCTACAAAACTATACCCCCGAAAACGTCTACTAAAACCAAAGCAATTACCCATTCATTTAGTAGAGTATGTGTGTGTGTTCATGTACACACAACCATCAGCCACAACAGAACATGAAGCTGACTACCAGTGCAAGTATTGAAGATTATTTACGGAATTACTCTATGCCAAGTCGTTGTATCTCCACCAAAGGAGTTAAGCTATGACATTCCAACCCACCAACCAAGCAATCACCCCACCACCACCAACTAACCCCAACCCCAACCACTCTCTCCTGTTATTCACATGCAAAATTTCTCTCCGACTTGGCATTTTTATTCGCAAACAAGTTGTGTTTGAATTGGCTTTGTTGTTTTATGCGAACGGGTAATTATAATTCTAAAAATTAAATTGCATGTTGCTATTGCTGGGTATTTACTGGTGTTGGCCCAATGTCCTTTGGTCAAAATTGCACTGCAGAATAAACAATATACAATATCGTATATACAGTTTTAGATTCTTTAATAGTGTGTAAATGGTTTTAAGGATAAAGTGCCCAGTGAGTACTGCCTTTATTGATGTCAAAGGAATTAAGGACATTTATTTTGTATTTCGGTTTTTATTTGGCTTTTGGTCATAATTTCAACAGATACGACTTTGTCGTCGTCGTCGTGTATACGGTTCGTTACTCTCTTTATTATTATTTTGTTTTTGCTCATTGCTTAATGTCCTGCGGCAGCAGTGGAGTAATAAAAGTGAAACAGCATAAAATATGAAGACTCCTTGGCTTTGTTTACAATTTGTACTAAATGATGAAAGGTTGGATATGCAGATAGACACACCGAGAGAGAGAGGGAGGGAAGTCCTTTTATCGATAAATTTATGTACACGTCTTTACGATTAACTGTAAACTTCAGTTTAGTGCCTTTTAGTGAAAATTTGAAAATGCGAATTTCCAAAGGGGAGGAGCGAAGGTGTTTGATCGAAAGGTATATCTTAGTAAAATGGCGTCGATTTAACGTACGCTCTATGTTGTGAGTTTGGTGGTGGTATTTCACGAAAAAAACTTTTACGGCGAAAGTTATCGATACTGCAGCGCGAAGTATATTTGTTTCGATTTTTTTTCGTCAAATTGTCGCGATAGTCAACCATCAGGTACTGCGCCTCCTCTCCTTTTGCGAACCTCAAAGAGTCGAACTGCTCTGAGAAATCTGCTCGGAGTCGGCTGAAAATTGTTAATCACTGGTCATCCGACTGATGGGCATAGCTTTTTGATTATTTTGATGTCGCTGTCGTTGAATCTCCTCAAATTAGGCAGGTCGCTGAGTTTCGCCAATGGTATCAGTGTCATTCACGCATGAAAGATATTGGACGGACATTTGAAAAGTCGTGGCTTGTTTGTTGGCCTTTGCATTTGGTACAATTTTTTCAAGGTCTCTGTGAGATTGTTTCAAAATTTAATGGAGCTACGGCTGTTCCCCATATGATGCCAAAACTAGACATGGCGGGCCTAAGACGCCACTCGTAGGTACCAATCAATTCGTTTACAAAAATGGCATATGCTGTCTCCCCCGCAACCCCCATTTGGGGTCATTGTTGAATTTGGTGTAGGCGCAAGGTTACGAGCATTTTTTTAAATATTTTGAATTAACATTTTGGGGATTTTCTATTTGGTGGATTTTGAATTTGAAGGTGAGATTTTGGGGTTTGGGGATTTTGCACTTGTGCATTATGTAGGTATCCCACGGCAGGGCCGTGATTTCGCCATGATTTCTGCCTGCAACCTGATACACTGATTAAAAAGGCGGAATGCGATAATACAATTTAAATCTGGGGAGAAAACACCCTCCCCACCCTCTACTCCTGTTTTCGGAGCACTGGAGTAATTTAGAGGGTCCGGACAATAACAATGCTCATTTTCCATTTATGAGGTATACTTTCTGCCGATCGAGTGCAGCCATTCGCCTTAAAGCTATCTCACAGTGGTCAAGGAAAAACTTTGGCCATGCCTCTATTCTGAAGAAATTCGAAATCTCAACCGAAAACACTGACTATACCAACCCCTCCTTTAAATTTTTACAAGAACTTTCTCGTCACTATCCCCGCCAGAGCAATCTGGGATGAGGATACTTTCCCGGCAGATGAATCAGTTCACTTCTACACTGACGGAGTTGGTGGAGGTGTTTTCTCCGAAAGACTTAATATAAAGCTCTCCTTCCGTCTACCAAATTACTGTAGCGTGTTCCAGGCGGAAATAATGGCGATTAAAGGAGTCTTATCTTGGCTCAAGAAAAACATCATATTCGCCAAGGATATCTGCATATTTTCGGACAGCCAAGCAGCGATCGAATCCTTGGAATCCTTGGATTCGATCTCTATAACTTCTCGAGTGTCCCTTGACTGCCGAACGTCTCTTACGGAGATTGCCGAACAGTTCAACATTCACCTAGTTTGGGCGCCGTGGCATAGAGACATTCCAGGGAATTGTAAGGCCGATGAACTCGCTAGAATAGGAACAACTCAACTCGATAGCCTCTGCTAATTGATCGGCCGGACGGGGCTAATTAAGAGTCCCTAGTCCAAGTGTAGAACCGAATGCTGTCGTCCTTTTGCAGGTAAATAAATCCATCACTATACCATTCTTGGTTGCTTCGTTACCAAAGTTAGATAGTCAACCCCATACGAACCCAATTAAAACGCATATCCTATTAACAAAACTATAAGCCCACCTCTTTTCCCCATCCCTATAGTGTCACAAAGCCAAAATTAAATCATTACATCTCATTATGTCGACCCCACTTAAAGATCCAAGCAATTTACAATTATTTGCCTAATTAGCACTTGTAACGTAGTAGTCGCCTGGCATGTTTTCGATTTCACAATCCACTTGGGTTCTTTCGCTTTCACTATATTTCTCCCCCCAATTTTTGTCGACGACTGACACTATGACGACACACCGACAAAGTAGCAATTTGTCATCTTGGGGAAATGTGTCAGTGTCAAGAAAATGAATGAAAATCCCCTCCAATAAAAACACAACAAAGCACAAAATTTCCTTTCATCAGAATGTCGTCCCTATTTTCCACATTCCCCAACATTTGTCTATGTGGAAAATAGGCAAACCCTCCTCAAGCTAATTACTCATCCCCCAAAAAGTAAAAAAAAAAACTCCTCATTAATGATTCCCTTCACCGCATTGCAGCACGTTCACTATCACCGTCCCCATCACCATAGTGGCGGCATTTTTCTTTTGCCCGGTGGTGACAGGCTCTCCAGTCTCCAACACCACCGCACCAACCGACGACGCGACACTATTTTCTGTTTGATCTGCTCTTTCTCTAAATGATTTACGATACTATAGGTAGGACATATTGAAATTGATGACGAGACGAAGTGTGCTATTAAATCACAGCCGAAAAAGCCGAAGGACATCCATCCTCATCCTCAATGGAATGCCCACTATTTTTAGGTTGAAAATGTGAAAGAATGTGTTTAGTCGAATGCGACTGTGTATATTGCAAGGAACGTGCCTGTCATACGAGTGACATGGATTTGTTTTTCAATTTTCAAAATAACATGTACCACGGAGAGCAGCCGAAGCAGGTACGATCTATTTTTGAAACAATGAAGCGGAGCCAACCAACCCCTTTTGGCATACGCGGGATAATAATTTTTGGTGGAGTCAGTTCAGTGGTATACTGCAGAGCGCAGAGCCTGAGCCTTCGCCTGTTCAAAGGAAGCAATTAAATTGTCATAAAATTGGATGCGCCCGTTTAAGTCATGTTCAACATGACGGAATTTATGTTTCAGACAATGTTTAGGGCCGTGTAGCACTGGTGACGCGACGTATACGGTGTCCCTATATGTGTTTGGTTGCTGTAGTAAGATAGGTAATTAAAATTCAGTTCCGTTTGTCAGATTATGTATTTTCTGTGGCAGGCTTATTGATTTATTGCATTTGAGGTTGGCCAAAGGCGAAGTAGACACATCATGCTGAAGTATAGATGACTAATTGGACGATACACATGTGTAATAGTCGGGTAGAAGATTGTTCATTTTCATGTGAAATAGAGCAGCTGCTGGCTGTAGTTTTTAATCGACTACCCCTTGGATGGGGTATGTGGTAAGGTTTGCTCGACAACATAGTTGCCCTTTCGAAATTAACGTTTAAGTTGAGTTGACTTTGTAATAGAATGTAAGTTTTAGATAGTCCTATAAACTGACGACAGTACGGTGCACTTTCTGTCAGGGAAAAAATATAATAAAGGGAATAGAAATTCAAACGTTCAAGCATGGTAGATGTTACGAAGAACTCAAAGACGCCCCACAAGACAGACAGCTAATGCTCATGACCATACAGTATACCCTTGACAATCGCGAGGACATAAACTTTCCAAAACTCCTTCTGTTACAGGACAAGCAAACTTTGGAAGCGAGGGGACATATTTCCAGAAGACTACAATTTGCAGCAATTTAAGTGCAGAACTAACATACATCTGCAAGCATCTCGGGGCGCTGATGAAGCATTCTAGGTTCGTCTTTCCCGGGAGAAGTATTTAAAAAATAAAATAAAAAATTCAATTAGGTATAAGAAGTATAAATTGGTGTTCGAAAACAAACAAGACATCAGTGTGGCACTTCTAAGACGCCTTCACATGAAATTTAAAGTCGTTCGTATACCTTTCACCGCACCAATTATTGTCCCCACTGAGGTGAGAAGTAGAGTGACAATGAAAATAGCGACTTAAAAGATCACTACTCGTAAAGGGCGCCAGAGCTTCAGAGGTCCAGGCGACAAATACGATTCGATCTGCTCTTTAACCACAAAGTTCCGGACGGAATTAGTATGATGAAGTCATTCATTCATTGCAGACCACCACTTCAGATTTTTTCACGCTAACCTTCATCGCAGCTTCAACACAAAAGGCTACAAGCCGATCGAGCGCGGGTTGAAGTTCAGTCTGAGAGGATCCAAGTTCAGTTTGAGAATTTATCCTCAAATCTCCCAATTCAAAACGTTCCTCGGCAAGACTGCGCTGTAAAATTCAGTCCATATAAATAATGAAAAGGAGAGGAGACAAGACGCACCCCTGGGTGAAGTCCAACGCCCGCGGTGAAAGGTAAGAAAGAGAAAGAGGTTTAATAGATCTCAATACAGAATTGTCAATTTCATACTCCTGTAATACACGCTAGAGTTTACCTCGACTCTCGAGGGACTCGAAGGGTCGTTTATTCATTCTCCAAATCTACGAATCCTTCTTAAGTACCATTCGGTTGTGCTTCTGTCGGGATGAAAACCGCACTGCTCATCTCCTAATCGTGACTCGACAACAGCTCTGCAACGACTGTGATGTAGGCCTTTACTTAAATTTTCACAGATGTCTATAAAGGCGCGACGAACTAAGTCCCAACTGGAACTAACTTCCACTAGCCAAAACGAACTAAGTCCCAGAAAATTTGGGATTTAGTTCATTATGAACTATAACTCCCATGATTTTTCGGAACTAAGACCCAACTAAAAATTAACAAAGTCCCAATATAAGAATAAATTAAAACCCAATAGTGGGACTATTTGTTCCTTATGAACTAAGTTCCAAATGAATTTACTCCCAACCTCCAAATCCAACAGTGACCCCAAGCAGGGAGGTTGCAGTGGGACAGCATGACCCCATACATAAACTAGTGTGCCTACGGAAATTGATCTTCCATTTGATCGCCCATTAGGCACAGTGGAATATGTATGCGGGGCATGCTGCCCCCCTGCAACCCCCCTGCTTGTGGTCACTGTTGGATTTGGATTAAGTGCGAGGCTTGGTGTATGTAAGATTTATTTTTCGTCGAAACAAGTTAAATGAACTAACTATATGGCCCTCCGTCCTAGTCGACTTTTCAACGTTTGTTGGCCAAGTTTGAGTCGACCGATTGAATGAACAACCAATCAACACCCGTACCACTACGAAATGCTATTTCTGTAGAAAATATCGCCTGTCCGTGAGAGTGCTCATCAGGAAACCCTGAAGTAGTCAATTCCGTCCATAAAAATTAGACCTTTTGAAGCATATTTTTGATGCCCAGTTCTCCAGAAACGCTGCTTAATTTGTATCCCCAGTCCAAAGTTCTTTGGAGATACGAACAGATTGGCTATGTTAGATGTATGTTAAACCTCAGACCACAACCCTCCTAACAAGACTTCAGATTGGTCTTGTATTTTTATTATAAGCGAATCTGTTCTGTTAAAAACTGGTGTTTGGAATTTTTTTTAAAAAGTTTTAATAGTATTTTTTCCGAATTACAAAATTGACGAATTTATACAAAGCCCGTTTTACACCATTGCCCAGCGAATTTGACCATAACAATGATTTTAGCTCATCTTTGATATTTTGGTTGAGGTATCGGCTTAAAGAAGTTACTTACTTTAGGTAGCCCATTATTTTAATGTTAAGTGACAGCTGATTGAATAATTTCGTCAGTAGATTCTCTTTCCATTCCCACTAGAATCCTTTCATCTCTGTCTGGAGACAATATTTTTTTTATTTAATTTCAAAAATATAAAAATAATTTCAATGAAACTGTAACTTTATTGTTGTTCATAAAAATATGCAAAAATCCCTGGCAATGTAATTTATAAGCAAAACAAATGTGAAAACGAATTTTCATTTCACTATAGCAAAAAAAAAAATCCAATCACTGACGTTTATTTATTTATTCAACAGAGCTTAAAAAATAAAAAAAAATTAAACTAACATTTTTTTTAATTAAATTCAAATTGATTTCTATTCTATGTGTATCCATTCTTTTATCTTGGTATTCACATCTTTCATTTTGTTTCCATGGAGTGAGACCAAAACACATATAAATGTCAGAGGATACAAAATCGAAAAGTAATTAAAATAAGTGACCCACATTGTATATAGTATTGAAATGAGCGTTACAAAAAAAAAAAAAAGAAAAACAATCGAATGTAGAGACGACCCTCAGCAAATATGAAACAAAATTGTAAAAAATAAATGAATAAGGACAGTAGACTCTCATAGTTGGACTTGGGTGTTACATTGTTACATCAAACCATATTCCTCCTCCTCCCATTGAAACTAAAGGGAAACTAAACGGAAATGTATGGCAAAATAATATAGGGGAGAGCGGGGCTATGAAGTAAAAGGGGTAGAAGCAACAGCTAAAAAAATATAGTTCCTCTTAGAAAATAGAAAAATAGTTTTAGGGGAGAGCGGGGCTATGAAGTAAAAGTGGCGAGAAGCAACAGCTAAAAAAACATGGTTCCTCTTAGAAAAAAGAAAAATAGTATTAGGGGAGAGCGGGGCTATAATGTAAAAGGGTAGAAGCAACAGCTAAAAAACATGGTTCCTCTTAGAATAAAGAATCGCGTGAAAGAGAAAATTGTTCGTCTTCTCCATAGCTACCCGCGTATCTACTTCAATTGCAAATTGGACCTCAGCGAAGGAAGTTTACGGTGCGTATGTAAAAAACTGGATTTTTAATTTTTGTTTCTATTTTTGGTCTTTCTCTTCACACATAAGGATAAGGAGTACAGTCACAGTGCTGAGTGTCATTTTTTGTCCAGCATTTGTGTTCTTTGTAATAAATTTCATACTTAATTAATTACTTATGGGGCTCCCGGCCCGTGAAGCGGGTCTACGATCCCAGGCACGCTGCTTCCAGTTGTCGAGACCAAGCGCTCTGGCATCCGCGATGCCTTGGTCTTTGAAGCAAAGATTTGGGTTTTCCTTGTCTTCTCGAACCTGGGGTCCGTGATTCGAAAATCATCTTAGCTGTAGTATTATTGTCCATTCGCTCGATGTGGCCGAGCCAATGTGGTCGACGCGTTTTGGCATTTTGGACTACATCCACATCTCGGTACAGCTCATAGAGTTCACGGTTGTGTCTTCTCCTCCATTCGCCCTCCTCTCACATAGGACCAAAAATCCGCCGAAGTATTTTTCTTTTTTCCAAGGAGCCCAGTATCAGCTCTCCCTTCTTGCCTATCGTCCAGCACTCGGCGCCATAAAACAGAACTGGCAGAATAAGGGTTTTGTAGAGCACACATTTCGCCTTTCGAGTAAGGACTTTTGAACCCAGTTGTTTGGCAAACCGAAGTAGCAACGGTTTCCTAGGCTAATTCTTCGCCCGACCTCCACTAGGGTGTCATTCGTGGAGTTCATGTTTACTCCGAGGTAGGTGAACTCCTTAAATACTTGTAAATTGTTGCTATCAATAGTGAAAGTTTAGGAAAGTTGTCTGGGTAAGCGGAAAAAGGGGCGTGGCGCCTACATATAGAAAAAACCATTCAAAATCGTATATTTCGAGAACCAGCAAACAGACTGAGCTCAATTTCACGGACAATTTTTGGTATTAGTCCGGGAGTGTTCCTGTGAAGATTGGTCAAAATTTGAGTAAAAAAAATACCCACATTGCAAACGCTATTCTTTGACAGTCACGGGAGCCAAAGTCTGTAAAATTTCGAACATCATCGAATAATAAGAATTTATGTTATTGAGTTAAGAGTTATGGTTTTAATTTTGTTTATTATCTGCTTTTTAAAAATAAATTGATATTTTCTCAAAACAAAAAAAAAGAAAAAAAAAAACATACCCGGGTTTATGTAACAACTTGCTTATGCGGGGTAAGTTGAAACAACACAATTTTTTTAAAGCTATATCTTGACATATTCCGAACAGGCTGATCAGTTTAGATAGATTTTGTAGCTGAAACATGACTTTTTAATTAAAAAAAGGATTGGCTGATTTATTTCCTAGTTTGTCGGAAGAGCATCATTTTTAGTAAAAAGTTTTAGGTACTTTTAACCCCGCACTCCCCTACTATATGAATAGCACCAAATCAATTTTAAATGACAACAAACGCATCCAACCAGTGGGTGAGTGTGCTAATATATTTTTCTTTCAAACAGGATAATAATAAAATATACAATATATCGTCCCCACTCTAGGTATATAATTTATCCGTGTTATGCCATGGACGTTTCTGTATCGGATAACATATGTACTACATGTGACAGCTATCAAGGATGTGAAGTTTCCTAAATCGATCAGGCACAGTATGGGAGAATATATCGCGAAATCAGTAAAGACATGTCTTCGTCTTTCCTGTATGTTTAGTATCCTGCGGACAAACAAAGCTGTAGAATAAAAACAATTCTCATACTCAATCTATGTTGATTGTCCTTGGAAATGTTTTGTTTTTTTTTTTTTTTTTTTGTTGGAGGGCCACACTCACACAATATTTATGAAGATTGATTTTGTATATTTGTTCCACATCTATATCCTCCCCTCTGATACGATTTGATTTTCAGTTACAAATATGGATTTTGTATATCTTTTGGTAATGACAATTTAAGAGGACAAGGGCGATGCCATAAAAGACGATTTATCTTGCAACCTGAAGAGATTAAAGGTTGTGCTGTGCATCATTTCAATTGTGGTGTGCTGTCCATTTTTGCAGCACCTATACATTTTTAAGCGGGCAAATAGTTGCAGATGTTCTGATTCACAGAAGTTATTTGTTTGTCCGCGCAACAGGTCCTAATGGCCGGTTTCTCACACAACCATTCGATTGAGTGCTACCGCCAGCACCAGCTGATGTGTTTATGGAAATAATGTTGATAAAAGGCACAAGACTTTGTCCAGATATAGCTATCTTCGCTTTGCCTAGGTCGGGTGAACCGCATTGCTGGTCTTCATCGTCAAGGTTGAATCATTCTGCCTGATAGCGGGATTTAATTCGACATCGCCGGTATAAACGCAGTCTACAGAAGTAGTTCTTGCATATTCTCAGCATCGACTGCGATTTTACTACGATGTACCCTTGTTCCTTCTTGCTGGCTTCGGTTCGGGCTCTATTGTAACTTTGGAAGTTTCTTTTTATCTTTTGGTAAAACTTCTCAACCTAATTCCTGCTGTAACATCTCCCTATTTCATCGATCGCGTGCTTCTTGTGCTTTTTCTTTTTTCTCCTGAGAGCCGGTGTTCGTCTCTTCTTTTCTGCGCGCAGAGCTCACGAGCAGATCTGGTCCTTCTTTGCAGCGCCGCCGCCGCCTTGTATGCCTCTTGTTTCGATGCACGTACTTGCCGGCACTCGTCGTCGAACCAAGGGTTTCATTGTGGTGGTCGAGGAAAAACAAACACATCAGAGGCGGCATCTTTGATGGGTTTTTGGCAATGTTGCTCTGGTCTTCAATACTAAATGCTGGCTGCATAGAACTTTTTGGGAGATTGAGACAGACTCGATCGGAAACGGATCTGGTGATCTCTTGCTGTTTGTGCCGGTCGACGTCAAACTGCCTCACAGTATTTGTCTTGGCGGTGTTCGGTATATCCAAAGGCGAACTTTGGCTGCAACAAGGTAGTGGTCCGAGTCAATGTTGGTCCCTCAGAACGTTCGGACATCTATAATACTAGAGGAGTGACTTTCGTCGATCGCAATCCCTTCACTTGTTGCATTCCCGTAATCTCAGCTTTTGTTTAGCGCTGATCGTTTGAAAGATTGTTGGCTCTATACAGTATACGAAAACACGGCCTGCACGATAACAGACTCAGGCCGATCTAGTTTGCTGCGGGGCGAAACGTCATAATTGCCACCACTGTCTGTATAGAAGGCAATGCAACCACCAGCGCTTTTACTTTTTGGATATCATGGCTAAATAATTTTCCCTCCTAAAGTTAGCCTTCAATTACCGGACTTGGCACCTACCATATGTACAGACATCAAACAATTTGCATCACTCAGCAGGACATGCTGATGCTGACCGTAGATATGGTTTCACTTCAATATAATATACCCACCCAACACATTTCTCTTCTACAATTTACAAAATTAAGAACTCAATCTATCTAAGGCCAACAATGAACTACCAGATACTTCTACAAGTTGATTGAATCCTGCTACTCACACAATACGAATAGCACCCATATAAAAAAAAAATATATTTTTCGTCTAACTGAGTACCTACCACAAATGTCAGTGATATCCTTAACCAAACAATTTTATTAATCAAATATACTCTTTGCCAGTGCCAGGTTCTATTCCATCGAGCCTATACCATAAGGTAGTCGTCTGCCATCACATAAATACATCCAATATACCAACAACTCTAGAGTGCAATTCAATCTTTTAGATCCATGTAGCTACATCTAACCAAATGTGACAGAGAGACGAACGTATATATGAGGCACCATACGAACACAAAGGAATTGTTAAAATAACTTAATCCTGACGAGAGATGGATGATGACGACGACGACGAACCTAAACCATGGCGTAGTATATACAGACACACCCTACCCACTAGAAAATGTATCATCGATGATACTTGGTAATGCGACAGCAGGAGTGCAATCTACTTCCAAATGAAGTCGACAATTGAAATTTTCTAATGGAGATACGGTAGATAGGGTTTCAACATTCGAGAGTGCAACATATGTATATATATAGCCTGCAGTATAAACACACACGAATGTATATATGTATTCCATTCAAAGGGAAGAATCTTGTTCTCGGAATCTATTTTGATTACTCTGCGCGCGAGTTCAAGGGTATTTTCCTATCGACACTTGAATTGTCAAGTGCAGAGTAAAGGTGATAGCGATATACAACTCGAGTCTTGCCTCGGCAAAGTTTTTCCCTAAAGTAGGTAGTGGTTAGGGGAACCGTACCGTATATAACATGACTGTAATTAGTGCTGAAAGGTGAATACTTTGCGTTAGTTAAAAGGACCAAGGAAGGTGCTCATGTGTTCAATAAAATGGTGTATCTGTAATACAACCTGAGCCTGCAGCTTTTACACTAATTACTGAGTAACTACTTCGAGGCGTATTAAATAAGAACAACGCGTGTTAATTGTTAAAGGATCCAAGGTGATGATTGACATAGTCATATAAAACACGTCTACCAAAAAGTCGAAATTGTCGAGAATGCTTCTTCACTGTAAGTACGATCAAAGGGGTGGGTATCTCTTAATCAGGAAATTTACAATGGTCAGAATTTGTGACAACTTTAAGACAAGTTCAAGGATGTACCCTCCTTTGCCAATCTGTAAACCTAATCTAATCTAAAACAAGATCGATCATTCCAGCTTTGAATGAATAAGGAGCGCTATCACTCAGTATCACAAATGACCCAAATGTCATGAATCTGACACCATACCTTCATAACGTCTGCCCACATAACTAGCTCTTCGCACTTGCAAGTAGGTGTAGTATTGCATTGAAAGACGGACTCGCCTTACCTGATGGTGTATTTTAAATCCCAAATATTTGGCTCGATGACAGCCTAAGCGTTTTTTCAGTCATTTGACAACAAGTGGTGTGAAGGGGGGGGGGGGGGGGGTGGAGTATGGGTCAAAAAACATTAAAATGATTTCGCATCTCTCTCTGAATGCATCCATTGCAAAGAAAGCTATCGAAATGCGATTGACGGCTGTCTAATGGATCCAGTCGGTTCAGGGATGTTTTGAGTAAAAAAACCCTAAACAAACGGCTTTGCCTCTCTATAAAAGGGCTGGTTCTGAAATTTTGGAGGCAGTCGATTGTGAGATGTGAAGCTGATCACATCTATTTGGTGCGCTTTTTCGCTCGTTTTTTGACACATACTTTGGCGCAATTTTTTGACGCGCAGTATGGTGGATTTTTTGGCGCGTATTTTTGGCGTCTATTTTGGCGCGTTTTTTCGCGAATTTTTTCTGCATTTTTGGCGCATATTTTGTTATTTTTTCAGCGCGTATTTTGGCGCGATTTGATGGGCGGTTTTGGCGCATTTTTTGCATAGTTTTGGCGCGTATTTTGAGATGTTTTTTTGGCGCTTTTTTTCGCGAAATTTTTCTACATTTTTGGCGGGATTTTTTCCCACTTTTTTGACGCATATTTTGTTATTATTTTGGCGAGATTTTTGGCGCATATTTTGTTATTTTTTCTCCGCGATTTTTGGCGCGTATATTGCCGAGATTATTCTTGCGTTTTGGCGCATTTTTTTTGCATAGTTTTGGCGCGTACTTTGGAGATGTATTTTGGCGCGTTTTTTTTTTTGCGAAATTTTTCCATATTTTTGGCGGGATTTTTTGTCACTGTTTTGGCACATATTTTGTTATTTTTTCAGTGCGATTTTTGGCGCATATTTTGTTATATTTTCTCCGCGATTTTTGGCGCGTATTTTGTCGAGATTTGTCGGGCGTTTTTGGCGCATTTTTTTTTGCATAGTTTTGGCGCGTACTTTGGAGATGTATTTTGGCGCGTTTTTTTGCGAAATTTTTCCACATATTTGGCGGGATTTTTTGTCACATATTTTTTTATTTTGTTCACCGCGATTTTTGACGCGTATTTTGGCGCCATTTGATGGGCGGTTTTGGCGAATTTTTTTGAATAGTTTTGGCACCTATTTTGAGATGGATTTTGGCGCGTTTTTTTCGCGAAATTTTTTTTTTAATTTTTGGAGCGATTTTTTGTCACCTTTTTGGCGCATATTTTGTTATTTTTTCATTGCGTATTTTGGCGCGATTTGATGGGTGTTTTTGGCGCGTATTTTGAGATGTATTTTAGCGCGTTTTTTTTCGCAAAATTTTTTCCACATTCTTGGCGGGATTTTATGTCATATTTTGTAGGCTACTTACTGTCGATTGGACGAATTTGTTTCATTGGCATCCTTGAGCAATGCCACTGACATTTTGCTATCACGAGGAATCTAGATTATGGCTTCTAATCGGACATAATGTCACTATTATGTACTCTGATATTATGTTCGGCTCTACAGACAGACATAAGTCTTTCTAAAAAATTCGAATCTCTGTATAAATAGATCAACCTCAAAAAACGACACCCCTCACTAAAAACAGCTCTCAATTCCGTGTTCAAAATCAATCCACGCCATCAACGACAATGACCCGAATCCGCTATGCTATATGATAAACATCAACAACACCAGCGTAACTCAGCCGTTATATTATTATCCGCTCCCCCATGTCGGCCGGGCCAACGCAACAACAACACTGTTTGCCTTTCTTAAGTAATTTGTTCTAATAATCGTTATCACTATGCGGCCTTATGCTGCCTCCGGTAATATGAAATATGAACTCCGGAGCAGAGTCCCTCCAACACCGCCTACACCAACTTTAAGTAAACGGATAAATATTGGATATTCATGTACAGTAACATGAGACCACAGGACGATGAGTGTGGTAAAACAGCTCCCCTCCTGTAGGCGGACACGTTTCATTATTTTAATCGCATTCACCTCTATGGATAGACTTCGGCCCGTTCGCATTCGTGGGTAGGTAAAAAGAAAACAACACCGGCTCTCTCACCCCACAGCGTGTTGCCGTTGCCGATACTGTAACCGCAGGTTCTATTCGGGGCGCGCGAGCTATGGCTAAAATCATATTCCAACAATAACAACAATAACATGCAATCCAGCTGTCCAACGCCAGAAATTCTGGCTAAATATTTACCCTCGACCAAAAGGATTCAAGTTGGTGAAGATAGAGAATGCGGCTGACACCTGCGTCCATAGCTGATGTGTGTGTTTTGTAGGCACTTTGCCCACAGCTAAATGCCACACATCCTATAGTGAGAGTGCATAACACATGACAACGAGAATCGTCCGAATATTTTTCAACATGACAACGGGTCGGGCCGGGGTTCGCATACCGGTCCTTGGGTCCGGCCATCGTGCGAGACGTGCGACAATTGTAGGCTTTTAAACAAATTATCTGCCATTTCATATAGTATAGTGACTTTGGTCTACACAAGTCATATCCTTTCACACATATATGCTATAGTCCGTCGTTGGTGTAGGTGTTTATTGGCAGAGAAGAAATGGTTTCGTGCGGGGGGTTAGTCTGTTAGCGGTTTGGGAAGCGCACACAGCGTCACAGTGTCAGCCATTGTGGTCGGATGTGCTTGCAAATGCATCCACCAACCCCGCACACCTATTTTAAAATTAATAGTAATTGAACCGAAAGCAGCTGAGTGACTGGATGTGTGTGTATGGTTTTTACGGGAAAACCGCACATTTTGCTATCGCGCACAACATTCTGTGACGTGGTGACGAGCATTCGCCGAAGAACCTCGAACCTCGAAATACGTGGTAATGCATTCCATATACACACACGGTGGATGCATATCATCGTTTGACGGTTTCCAAAGGACGACGGGGTCATCGGTTTTGGGTGTCGCACAAATGCAGTGCGAACCTAGATAGATATACGCCATTGTTCAGCAAACAACATAGAGAGATTGATCCGCATTGCAGTCCTTATCTAGACATTGGATTTGACACTTGTGATGGCAGTATAGTGTGGAGAATTCATCATCATCACATGGTGCCGAATTGGCAGTGCAACATAGACCTGGAGATTCCACGCCCAGTGACAAGAAAATTCGATGCGACGCGGGACGTTTTATCAAATATTTCGGACCCGGAAATGGGAAAGTCAAAGCGGAAAACTGTTGTTGGTATGTGCATATGAAATGAATCATGTTGACAGGTTGGGGTGGGTGGACATTTTTTTTTTTTGTTAGAAGTTGTTCTGAGAGAGTGATGGATAGTTGTGCCCTATAAACAAGGAGTGAATAATTAAGTGGTATTCAGAGTAAAGTCGTTAAGCTATTAAAGGTTTTTTTTTTAAGAGTTATGGCTGCTTTGGTCTTTTGATGTCAAATTAAATGGGATAGGTAACCCTAGATGTTATCTCTCTTTGTTTACGTTAGTTGGAATCTAAAGATGATATTTCTAAAAAAAAAACAGAGCTGGCCCAAGAGCAGACTCTTGAGGGACTCCCGATACTACTTCGAAGTATGGGTCATTTTGTAACGGTCATTTCTCATCAACTACACAACTCCAGCCAACTGACCTAAAAGCTCTCCGCGTAAGCAATCTTTCTCCCGCCGCAATAGCAGTGCTTTTCTGCAAATTTGAAAGTGTATAACCTCTTTGCCAAGCTCGTAACAAATATTTGGTTCATTTTGACAAGTTCTAGCCAATGTCTGCTTTCGTGACAGGTGACTTCTTAGGAATCTATTTAGACGTCACCATCTCTTCTCATCGCGGCACTGAGATCGTTACAGGGGTCTATGCCAAATTGTTACTTATTTACTTACATAAGTGACGCTACAGTCCGGGGTGAACCTGGATCTCAACCACCACGCATCTCAAGTTGGCACGATCTTTGGTTGAGGTCGCCTTCAACTATGATGGCTCTATAGTTACTCAAATATCGCTGATCGCATCAATTTTCTTCTTGTAAGTCTTAGGCCCAATGCACACGAAGCAACTGAAAAAAAACTGTTCAGCGATGCGAATTGGCAACTAGTTTACTTTGAGTCAAACCCTGCGTAATCAAATGGGACAACGCACACGACGACGCTACTGGTTGAAAACTCGTTTGTAACCAGTCGTCTGTTGATTTGCACGTCGAGTTGCCTATTGATTTCAGTTTCTAGTTTGTCGAAGATGAGCGAATAACAGACCAACCGGTTGCTGGGGGAGGGAGGTTGAAAACCATGACGACACTGAACGAACTAGCAATTTTGATTGGTGATGGATGATGACTGATGAGTTTCCTCGTGTGTGGAGTTAAGTCAGCGCTGAATCTGTAACTGGTCTGTAACCTGAGTTGCCAACTGATTTAGTGTTTTTCCAGTTGCTCCGTGTGCATTGGGCCTAAGTCTTGGACCATATCTGCAGCTCATAAAGAATTGTCGAAACTGAGATTCTCGTTTTCCTGATTTTCACACAATCATGAACAACCTACAATTCTATGTCGAATCCAAATGCCAATTTTATGGAGCGTTCTCAGGACTCCCTATACTGGGCTTTCGGATACTTGTCATACGTTTTCGAAAGGTGGCGCTCTAAAAAAATACATTAAATCTGCTTTTCCAGGTATCGAACCTGACACCCCTCGCCTAGTAGTTTAACAAACTAACTACTGACACACATTCAACGTGATTTACGACTTAATGTCTTTAAAGGTTTGTTAAAACTTCTCCATTCCCCAAATCCCAAGTTGATATTTTAAAAATAGGTATATCCACATACCATAGATCTAAGCCAACTTCAAAGCCAACAAAAAAAAAACACAACGAACTATCACCCCCGGAAAACAAAGCAACTCAATCAAAACTCATTCAACCAATAAATTAGATTTCAAAAAAAGAGAGAAAAAAAAAAACTCCACTTCGAAGTCCATTCCATCCTTCATGTGGATAGCAAAAATTTATGACCCAACGACTGACATTGCGAGCACATCTCCCAGTCATATTCTGAAAATTGAACCCTCAAATCCAATGACAAGCATAGTACATTGCGGACTGAGAAACTGGGATAGACCGACGGTCGCATCCCCATGAAGGCATTTATCGGTTCACAGACCTCCGCCCCCCACCCCATCCTAGTGTGTGTATGTGATACTCTCTATCTCTATAGCATGACTTATTTGGAGAATCTCTCTTCTAGCCCAAAAAGTCTATGCCACCCCAGAGTGTGTGCGCATAATTAACAAAATTAAATCATAAAACTTGGACACGATATAGGGAAGGGTTGCGGTATGTGTAGTGTACCATTTTTATAACTTTCCCAGTCGGCATTTTCAAATTCAATTACACTTTGCATAGAGCGTATCCCTTTCCGGTAGAGGTTATAAAATACTTTATGGCAACACACCGCCCCACAAATGTACGAGCAAGAGTGCCTGTGCCTGCCTGCCTACCACCAACGAAGTGTCAATGCGCGAGCCGGTGCCGCCTCGAAGCAAGGCCAATATTGCTAAGTGCTTGTCAAAGGTGGCGCCGGCCGGGCCGGTCGCGTTGCTACTGTCGTCTGATGCTGCTGCTACTGCTGCTGCAGTGAAATAATAATCATTGCACACGAGAGTAATGCAGTTAAGAGAGATTTACGATATTCATTTTGTCGGCGTCACCAGGAACCATAACCAAAACCGTAACAGAGACGGGACCACCACACTGAACCAAAAACATACGTAGATCCAACGAATTAATTCGTTGTCTCAACGAATTTTTCATTAAAATTCAGCCGATGAAAACGTTCGTTGGCTCAACGAATAGGAATTCATATATTAACGAAGCTGTTAATAAAGCAACGTATTTTTCATAAAACTAACGAAATCTGTTCATAAATTAACATTTTATTTCATCAATAACATTCTTCGTTGATTAACGATTTATTCGTTGAGTCAACGAATTTCTTTCATTGATTAACGAAATTTTGTTCAATGATCAACGCAAAACTTATACCGAGTCAACAATATTTTTCATAAATTTACGTACCGTTTTCATTGAATCAACGAATATCGTTCATAGGTCTATGTCCCACTTTCATTGGATTAACGAATTTTTTTCATAAAATTACGTTTTATTTTCGTTAAAACAACGTTTATTGATTGTTGGTTAACGAAAAGTGTTCGTTGAATCAACAATACTTTTCATAAGTTTACGTACCATTTTCATTGAATCAACGAATATCGTTCATAGGTCTATGTCCCACTTTCATTGGATTAACGAATTTTTTTCATAAAATTACGTTTTATTTTCGTTAAAACAACGTTTATTGATTGTTGGTTAACGAAAAGTGTTCGTTGAATCAACAATACTTTTCATAAGTTTACGTACCGTTTTCATTGAATCAACGAATATCGTTCATAGGTCTATGTCCCACTTTCATTGGATTAACGAATTTTTTTCATTAAATTACGTTTTATTTTCGTTAAAACAACGTTTATTGATTGTTGGTTAACGAAAAGTGTTCGTTGAATCAACAATACTTTTCATAAGTTTACGTACCGTTTTCATTGAATCAACGAATATCGTTCATAGGTCTATGTCCCACTTTCATTGGATTAACGAATTTTTTTCATAAAATTACGTTTTATTTTCGTTAAAACAACGTTTATTGATTGTTGGTTAACGAAAAGTGTTCGTTGAATCAACAATACTTTTCATAAGTTTACGTACCGTTTTCATTGAATCAACGAATATTATTTGTTAATTAGTGTACCCTGTTGCTTACCTGAACGAATTATTTCGTTGAGTAAATATGTTCTTTATTCTTACAGGATCACCTGGGAAATTGGAATTACCTATTCTGTAAAAGAAATTTGTGAAAGAAAACTAATGTCATTCAATAGTCAGTATAACAACAAAATTTATTGTAACAAAATTTATTGTAACAAAATTGAAAAGTAAAGTCAGACTGATTTCAATTGGGTATTAAAAACAGATAATTATGTACTTTAACAAATTTGCACATTTACCTAAGTGCACTACCCAAGATGCTAATTTTAGAGTTTTTTATTGAATATGGTATTTGGTACAAATGCTGTTGTACAAAACCCCAAAAGTTAGAACAAGCAATGGGGTATTCTAAGTTAAACAAATGAAATATTTTGAACAGAATGTCCACTGCTCTAATGCAGGATTTAAATTTAAATTTAACTCCGTCAAAATAAACAATAAAATCATTTATTAATGTAAGTTCATCCCCAATTCCTATTAGGAAGGGCTGAATACTTTCTGACCTTTGCTTCAAATGTAGAATGTGCTCCTCTACCTGCTGCGCTGTTTTACCAATGAACAAAAACGCTTCCTGGGAATCCTTAATGGTGAACTTGATCGTGTTTTTCTTGCCGACTTTGTCCTTCGCCACCGTTTTTTGCGTAGGTACCAAGAAACCGTGCATCGCGTACAATAGAACAGCATCCCTAGCAGCTGAAAATACAAATAAAATCACAAAAGTATATATTAGATTTTTGCGTTTAGAGCTATTATAGAGAGTGTATAAAGTTTATAAATAAGAGGGTAAAAGTTTAAAGAAAATGTCATGTATCTATGTTAATATATAATATATTAAACCTACTTTCTGTTATTTTGTTGTTCCTTAAATCATTAAGGAGCCCATTTAATCTTGGCTCTTTTATGTTTCGGTCTTCGGATAGAAAATGTAGTATTTTTTTAAATACTTCATCCCAGTTGTCTAGGAGGGATTTAGCGCCGCTGTGCATTACCCTGAAGTCCATGTCGATCTATATTTGAAAGAAAAAATGTTTTCGAGACTTAATTAAGCAAGTGGATGACATATAGGTATACATTTTTTATTTATACTTTTGCGCAATAATTAGATGTTAAGTGAATAAAAATGAATACGCTTGAAATACATTGCACGGCGCTGCGCTAGGAGTATTTTTAGGCGTGCGTAAGTTTAGTGTATTTATTTTAATATAAAATATTAGAATTATAAATTACCAATCGAAAACCAAGTGGCTGCTTATAGTTAGGCCATTTGTCCAAGGCCTCAGCAGTTGAAACGGATTCCCTAATTTGGTTTATTCTAAATTTTGCGCAACCCTGCCAATAATGGTCAAACTCGTCTGCTGAGAGATTGTCGTATTTTATTGTTCGTACAATAGCTTCAGCATTGCTTTCTGAGACTTAATAATTACGACAATTTTAGTAAAATGTGTCTATAAAATAATAATAAGGTTTTTTTTACCAAGTATTTTTTTATCGGAACGGCTACAACTTGGAGATTCAGTGGGAACGGGGCTGGAGCACGCTGACCCAAACGCTCTTTTCATGTTGCAATATTTGTTATAAAGTCGACCCCTTGTGGACGTTCTGTAATATTCCTGGAAAAATATCGAAATCAGACACACTTGTTTTGAGTTTCCGTTCCAGCACATACGATTTTTTTTAAATTCTAGTAAACTTTATTCTGATTTTCAAACATTCTAAACATTAAATAATAGAGTAAAAGCTAGCAACGATTTTTCTCAAGTCATTTTAGCAAGGCTGTAACTTTGTGAGCTTAGTTCGTGGTGACTACTGAACACGAAAATACATTTCTGGCAGCGCTGCGTTGGTTTATATTGGAATGCCATAACCTCAAAGTGAAAGAAATTTACCTTATTTTAGCAAACTTAAGATTTTGGTATATGATGAAAGCGGATTTTTGGTTTAGCTTTGAGGAATTAGTAGAATGACAATATCTCTAACATAATATCAAAAATTAAACTTTGCTATTATGACTTAAATTTTGCCTTTTTTGCACTTTAAAACCGGCAAACTGATATGGCAATTGCATTTTCTGGCTACATCGGTCGTAAATTAACACATACCAAAATCTTAAGTTTGCTAAAATGAGGTACCTACATTTTTTGCCCTTTTGAGGTTATGACATTAAAAATTCGTGTTCAGTAGTCACCCCCAACTAAGCTAACAAAGTTACAGCCTTGCTAAAATGACTTGAGAAAAATCGTTGCTAGCTCTTAGTCTATAATGAGTACATTATGTGTTTAAAAATACAAACCAATTAGTATTTTCAGTTATAAGAATACGGGTATGAGTATTCGAATCGAATGAAAGTCAGACAGGAAAAATTTCAGAATTATTAATTATCTCTTTTATTAATTTACCAATTTCTCTGTGGGAAACCGTTCGAGGATTTCTCTTTCGATTTTGTAGCTTTCTTTTAAGCTCAATGTTGTTTTGTTCTCCTCAAAATAGGTTGCCACAGTGCCTATGAGCATGATCCTCTGTTCATCACCAAATTGTTTCTTAGAATTATAATGTTCTATCAAAAACCTCCCTTTCAGTGTGTTATTAAGAATAGTTGACAAATTAACAGTTTGTTCAGATTTGTCACAAGGTGACCCAATACAAGAAGACGGATATGGGGATGAACGGGATGAACTTGCTTTTCGTAACACTATCGGTGAGAAATGCTCATTGCTATATATGCGGTTATGTTCCTCCTTCCACTTTTCTAGCTCGAATTCAAATAAAATTTTTAGCCCATCGGGAACTTCGGATAAGTAAAGGGGAATGTGGCAATTTTTCATTTTTCTTAAGACATCAATGGATATCCTTTTTCCTATGAGAAAGAGAAATTATAATCATTTTTTGATTTCAAAACCACGGAGACGTAAATAGCGAAAAATTAAAATTGCATTATCAAATTTTATAGACACTAGTGTTTACTATGATCATACAGTAAAAATTTATATAAAGAACAGTAGTTCATAAGTAGTGATCTACAACGCGGTCAATATTTATAGTACAAAAACATATACAGCCCAATTGGTAATTCCCGGGGATTTTTTTTCCTTTTCCCATTTCTCCTATTCTAAATAAAAACTTCCGAGGAATTTCTTTGCTTTCCCTTTTCTCGTACTATTTATAAACTATTCTATTCGAAAATGGGAAAAATACTCCGGGAAAATAAGTAGGCATTTCAAATGTCAACAAAAGGGAGATTATTCTGCAATTTGCCGTGAGTTTGTTCCCCACGCATTTGCTAGGGAGTTTAATGACAAAATGTTAGCCTTTCTTTTTTTGCAAATTAAATATTGAGGTAAATTGAAATGATTTTTTTTAGGTTCAAAACAACAAGCAAAAAGCAAATTGTCTCCCGGGAATTTGAAATTGGGGAATTTAACTCCCGGGAAAGAATCTTCCGGCTAGTTCTTTTCGCCGGGAATATTTAGAATTGGGCTGATAATGTATTTTAATAACTTGATTTCATAATTCAAGTTGTTGTTGCTTTAAAATGTATTTATTCATATTCTTTTTGGAAATTGTGCTATTTATATGTTCATGGCTGCATCCGGCAAACCAAGATAGTATATTTTTGAAAACGGAAATGCAGTAAATTTGGCAATATAAACATTGCGAATAACGTTGAAAAAGGTTTTGACTTTGGGCGACTTTTATGTCCACTATTTTGTTCATATTTAAAATGCGTTTGCACGTTTTTTATTATACTGTAATTTGTTAAAAATATGGTGTCCCAGTTAAGAAGATCAATGCTGTGACTGAAGAGTCCTAAATATCTAAACAAATTTGAACAAGCAATGGGGTATTCTAAGTTAAACAAATGAAATATTTTGAGCAGAATGTCTACTGCTCTAATGAAGGTTTTAAATTTAAATTTAACTCCGTCAAAATAAACAATAAAATCATTAATTAATGTAAGTTCATCCCCAATTCCTATTAGGAAGAGCTGAATACTTTCTGACTTTTGCTTCAAATGGAGAATATGATCCCCTACCTGCTGCGATGTTTTACCAATGAACAAAAATGCTTCCTGGGAATCCCTAATGCTGAACTTAATCGTGTTTTTTTGACGACTTTGTCCTTCGCAAAACCATTTCTTTGCGCAGGTACCAAGAAACAGTGCATCGCGTGCAAAAGAACATTACTATAGAACTTCAGTGGCCTACACTTACCGGATTGGCCTTCTTAACTGGAGTACAATGTATTTAATAATGTTAGAAGAAATTAAATTCATGCTGTAGCAATGACTTTAACAATTTCTTACCTATAAGGATATCTGCCAGCTCACTTAAGTTCCAACTTTTCAGAAGGTCCCGTAGTTTGTCGTTTTTTGATTCCATTTGAAAATTATCATCACTATCCAGCATAATGACGCCTGCTTCGTCGCTTGGTACATCAATCAAAATGAGGTCTTGTGGATTAAAGGTTTGAGCTGAGTTCAAGTTGAATCCAGTGTCAGTGAGTTCACTCTCAGTTTCGGGTAGCTCGTCACAAAACTCATCATCAGAGATATAAGGTGGTAATGGTGCAACTCCTATGTTAAGTGGGTTCTCCTCGTTCGAATTTATATTGTCGTTTTCGGAAGAAGTACTAAAGTTCATCCCCTGAGAATTCATATCGCTATTCCTGATATCCATATTTGTGAGTTAATACTGTTGAGATACTGAAAACAAAATAAACCCAACTTTTATATATTTGCAGCGAAATGTTCTTTGATTCTAATCATTGTTCGTCCTCTTGGTGTTTTAATGCAAGTTAAAGGAGGCCCGACAAGGTCGTTTACATCTAATACCGAAAACTCTCCTAAGACATCAGGTTCTATATCGTAAGCCAAAAAATGTGGATGATATTGAATTGAGTTAATTTGTTGACAAAATAGCAAAATTGAAAAATTATCAATAGTAAAAATGTTTAAAATTGTAAATATCTTAATATCATTTTTGTATGTTGCTACATAGTATCCATCTTTGAATATATACCCATTGTATTTAATTTTGTGAAATGATTTAATTAGCATATGCTCTATGTGTAACAGTTCGGATATAATGTTATTAAAAGGGCTGATTTTTCGATCCGATTCAATAAATGAATAAGAATGCTCTTCAGAGTTGAGATCCATTAAAGAATATGCAAATTTTAATTGATACTTTATTGCTAAAGTTAGGCAAATGTTTTTTCGTGATGTTGTAGCTCTGGAATATACTTTGAATTGCCTATGTTTCGCCTCGTATTTAAAGCACCAAAATGTTTTCAATGGTCCGGATTTTCTGAAAATTGTTGGATAGTGAATAAGATTATGATGCTTTGGTTTAAGTGTGTCATTAAAAAGGCGGGTGTAGTCCGAGTTGTGTTTAGTTATCTTGGTACTTAAAAGATTAATAAAATCAGAATTGATCTCGCAGCAGAGGATCATATCTATTAATTCCAAAAAATTCAAAAGGAAAGCCCAAACATCGTCGTCTTTATGCACCATGTCGCCAACCATAACTGGGAAGCAGTAAACAAATGTTTTCATTTCCCGAGCTGACATTTTAAAATGTTTCATTGATAAATGAGCTGCTGTTATTTCCCCTGAAATGTTGTCCATTTCAATTGATCCGTAATCAAAATTCCTTTTTCTCGAATTCAAAGTTTCTATAGTGAAATACTTCGCCGTTTCAATACAATATTTTAATATATGGCTCATATTATAGTGGCAAACTCCTTCAAATAAGTCGTGCATAACATCGACGCTATAGTTTTCTACTACATGAAATGATGGTATTCGATTTAATAATGAGACTTCTCGGATTCCACTTTCTGAAGATTGCTGGGTTTCAATATCGTTATCATAGTTTATTCGATTCCGCATTAAAATTTCGTTTTCAGTACTTGCTGTATGGGTTTCAGTTTTCAGCATTTTACATAATCTGCAAAAGCTGTTACTAACAAATGATCTGTTAAAATTAAGAAATGTGTTGAGGCCTAAGTTATCTCCTAGCACCAATCCCAAGATGAAATGAATATGCTGCACACCGTTTTCTGTTAAAATATCAATTCCATCTACTTCTAAATGAATTAACTCATCAATTAAGGCTTTCCAGCATTTTTCATTTCCAAACGATTTAATATCCTTCGATTTAATAACTGCTCCCAAATATATATTTTCTAGCTTTGATTCTTTTTTTCTCAAGCATGGAAATGAGTAATATACATTACTTATTGAATGTTGGCCGCTATGAGAACCCAATGGGTTATTAATTTCAAAATCGTCGTTAAATAAAAAATATGGGATTAGATTTTTGCCAGGATACATATTCACTTTTTGTTTCCATAGTTCTCCTTGAACAAAATTTGTGGTGCGGCTACATTTCGTTAGCTCATTTATGTTTTCGAGTACATCAATTAGTAAACCCTTTTTTTCAAATGTTTTTCTAAACTGAAAACGCATTGGCATTATTACGCCTGTCACCTTTTCTTCATCGTAAGCTAATATACCACTGCGATGAACGGCCCCTATTGATTGATCAATGGTGAATTCCTGTGCATTTTGCATATACTGCTCTTCCTTTAGCCATTGAAACAAACGATATTCTGTTTGAGACAATTTAAATGGACTTCTGCACTCAGTCACCAAATCCACAAACTCATTATGTATTTCTGGACAAGCAATTTGTAATTTTTTTGTGGAAAATACTTTAAACATGTCTAAGAGTGGATCTGTGATGTACTGCTTTATGTGTTCTTGAATTACATATACATCTTTTCTAGTGAAATTATTATTGGCATGCAACACCAACGAAAATTTAGCAGCGAACTGTAAAAAACTCTTAACAGTACATACATTGAATGACTGTGTGGCAGTACATGGTTCGTCTGTTGCTTCAAAAATAATTTCGGATGCATCAATGTTTAAAGCATTACTTTTGCCAGAATCTTCGGAAAATGTATAGTCTGATTTTATTGCAGTATGCTCTGATACTTTGATACTTTTATTTTTAAAACATAACATAGATTTATTTTCGGCAGTTCTGGGTTCATGCTTTCGCTTTGCATGTCTTTTAAAGCTTGCAATATCGTGAAACACCTGATAACAAGAACTTTCTATACATCTAAATGTACTATTAGTTTTGAGTTCGTGTTTTCTTTTGAAATGTGTGATTAAATAGTCCGTTGTGGAAAAAACTTGTTTACATAAGAAACAAATCATTTTGTTCTAAAAGAAATAATAAATATTCTTGGTGTAATTTGCAGTAAAAGTTGTGTGTAACAACAGTAAACTCTCGGTTAATCGGGCTGATTAGGGCCCAGCTTATTTCAGGAAATTGAAAATACCGGTTAATTGCTTTAACACAAAGAGTGCTGTAGCTGCAGCTCGCACGAACGAACTGCTAAATATTCAATACATACAAATATCTAATGATAGAGTAAACACCGAGTACATAATCTATTACAGAATAATTGAATGTCTGCTGAAAAGGTAAACTGTCTTAGATCTATTTTCATAGATTTTCAGGAAAAATTGGAGAATCGAATGCACTAAACTGTTAAAAATTCATTTAAGTCGACTTAATGTAGTTACCTTTTCAGCAGAGTAAATTTTTTCTCAGACGACGATTTTCTTTCCTTTAATTATTGGATTAATTTCGTCACTTTTCCTTGAGTTTTTCTAGTTTTTCTAATTATTTTTCACACAAGTCATACGCACAAAATGTAAAAAGTAAGCGCGCATATTGCTTATGTGATTTTGAGCCTTGTGCGAATAAAAGAATTTTTGCCAGAAAAAGTTGTACAAAATACACAACTAATACTGGCTTCGCTTGAGGATAGTGGTGCTATGCGATTATCCGGTTTCGACTGTATAATATCATCTTATTAGGAATAATTACTAAATACTGATACGCATTTTTATCGACTATGCAAATAGTATACGAAGATTACCTACAACTACGCGTATATTGAATTGGAGAATCGAATGCGCAAAACAGTTAAAAATTCATTTAAGTCGACTTAATGTAGTTACCTTTTCAGCAGAGTAAATTTTTGAGCTCAATGAGAGTTTACTGTAGGTACTCTAAAATTAAGAATGTAATATAAATGTTATGACTTACATTTTTACTTCCAGGCTTTCTTATTTTCGGCAGCGACTTTCCTCCTTTGATTTTCCTTTAGATTTTGCAAGTCACCAATTTTGTTTAGTTTTTCTATTTATTTTGCACTCACGAGACACGTCTGGTCTAACTCGGATTTCATTGAATAATGTAAAAAGTAAGCGTTCTTTTATTGTTTCGACGAAAGATTTAATTTAATATTCGTAACTTTATGAAACAAAACGTTCAGCCAACGTAAAATTTAATAAAGGTACGAATAGTTTACATAATCAAATTAAATCTTTCGTCGAAACAATAAAAGAACGCTTACTTTTTACAATATTGAATGAAATCTTTTGTTAATTTATCCATGGACGCGAAGCAGAGGATTTTCTTTTTTTTAATTATTGGATTAATACCGTCACTTTTCTTTGATTTTTTTGTTTTTTTCTAGTTTTTTTATTTATTTTTCACACTAAAAACACGCGCGAGACTCGTATGGTCATTATGGTCGGACACTCGGACAACGTCTGCACAAAATGTAAAAAGTAAGCGTCTTTTTATTGTTTCGACGAAAGATTTAATTTGATTATGTAAACTATTCGTACCTTTATTAAATTTTACGTTGGCTGAACGTTTTGTTTCATAAAGTTACGAATAGTTTACATAATTAAACTAAATCTTTCGTCGAAATGATAAAAGGACTCTTACTTTTTACATTATTGAATGAATTCTTTTGTTAATTTAGCATATGGGCGCGAAGCAGAGAAGGCGAAGATTAAAAAACATGGCTGATCGTGAGTTGCAGCGGCTGGTGATGTTCAATATTCATGGTGGGTTGGAGCTGTGTTCGGTAGATGTTCACATTTTCAGTTGTGCGGGGTTCACATTGTATTAAAAACAGTTTACGATTTTATGTTAATGGGTTACTTAAATTTTTAGACTGTTAGGTAGTATTAAATGAAACTGCCGATATAAATTTGACATGACATCTTAGGTATAGTTATAATAAGTAATTGTAAATATTTAGCAGAAATTCGTGTTATGATATGAGTCTTGAAAAATACAGCAAAGACTATTTATTGTAATTTCCCTGGTACATACTTTACTGTTTTAAGCTTTCTGTTGTATATTTTGATGAAAATAAGTTTACATTTATTGAAAGTGTTTGTTGTTGGTATTATCAAAAAGCGAGTACATTTACAACATTTTCATAAGCTTTTAATGTCGATTTCCATTTTGCAATAAAAATCACTTTTTCCAGTTTCAGACCAGTTTTTCTGCTCTAGAAATCAGCTGTCAAATTCGTTTTCCATTTGATGGAAAAAAGCACTTTATTTAAGATTTTGATCACTTTTGCGAATCTCGATTCACACATACTTTCACCAATACCAAAACAAGAGACATTTGTAAACACAAATTGCAATAAAAAAAATAGCTGACTGTCAACACACCAACCCAAATGCAAAAAAAAGTAATCTCATTTCATGTTCCATTGGGGCAGGAAAAATCTGAGATCTGAGAGCAAAACGGCAAAAGCCCAATGGAAATCGACATTAGTTGACCAGGAGTTAGTGCTCCCGCAATAGTTTTGAATCATATTTTGCCCAAATGTGGAAGCGATTTTGCAAATTTGGAAAAACCTCAATACGTCAGAATATGTCATAAAAGGGTGCATGTCGTGTACTCGGCATATTATTGGCGCTAACATATGTTGGCATGCGTGTCACCCATATGTCCGACTCAGAATGGCATGTAAATTTCGGAGAATAAAAAAAAAATCGTTTGAATTGAAGATTTTTTGGACGTTTTTAAATCCATTGACATCGTAGCCATCCTTTGATGGAATTTGTTACTTTATGGCTTGATAGAAAGAAGACAAACCATATTTTGGGATATATACTCTATTTATTTCGAAATGTCACCAGAAAGCCCTAAAAGCGAAAATAAATCACTAAAATTTTTAATATTTTATGACTTTCTGGTGACATTTCGAAATAAATAGAGTATATATCCCAAAATATGGTTCGTCTTCTTTCTATCAAGCCATAAAGTAACAAATTCTATCAAACGATGGCTACAATGTCAATGGATTAAAAAACGTCTAAGAAATCTTCAATTGAGGCGATTTTTTGCTCTCCGAAATAGCCAATAGCGATGGAAGTGCGTGACATTTACTGACGCTTTAATATTAGTTAAATAATATTTCTGTTCAACACCTTACATATTACAACATATTACATGCATCTCCGGGGCGGCAAAACACATGCCAGTCACCGTCGACATACGAATATGCCAACTTTGATACAAAACGTGCATGCCGTGTACTCGGCATACTTTTCGCACATGCCACAATATAATAAAACGTGACATATTCTACAATATGTCGAGTAATTATCGTGACGTCAGAGTGGCATGCGTATGTCGTGTACTCGTAGCTTAACTCGCATGGCAAACATTAAGCATGACTTTAAGCAGTGGAGGGTATCAAAGCATCGGCCAGGCCGATGATAACACTTTTACTTGTTTTATGTAGCAGTATAGTACCTATTAGAGTAGGGTTCTGGGAAACAAAATTTAGGTATTTACAAAAATAGCGCTAAGAGAGAAAAGCGCGCTACATGATTATTGTGAGTGATTCGTGTTATACGACGGTTAAAAACCACTCATATATTTTTTTTATAAATATCCTTTAGTTGGTGTCAATTTTAATGAATTTGGTGGAACATGAAATACCTAAATCGACATGGTTTTTGTTTTGAACATTCACTAGGTAGCGATATGTTCCTAGCTTGTGATTTGTTGTTGCGATATTGTGAGTTTCGTGTGGTTTTCGAATATGCGGATCAAATATTATCAACAGTACAAATTATATTTTCGTTCAAAACTGAATTTACATAACCAGGCATCTACCTACGTGTAATACGTTTTTAATGAAATGTAAACAGTACCTAACGTAATTCTCCATACTAGGTATTATATCCTAACCCATGTGTTGTGTTGTGTTGAAATGACTCATCTTCCGAATGCGCCACACCACACAATTGCGCAATATGAGAGAAAGAGTACATATGACTCGTCTCATTATATTTACAACGCCAAAGCGGTGTTCAAAGAGCAAAACAAAAAACTATGTT
Source organism: Cheilosia soror (assembly GCA_949372485.1). Lineage (NCBI taxonomy): Eukaryota > Metazoa > Arthropoda > Insecta > Diptera > Syrphidae > Cheilosia > Cheilosia soror. The sequence goes on from OX443564.1 coordinate 5,406,594, forward strand.
GAATTCAACACAGCACACCACGCAAGTGTGCACATTCAGCGACACGACATAGCACACGTTAAGGCACTAGTTACAACCATCAGTAAAATGCGTACACGAAACAGTACAAAAATGAAACGTTTTGCAAAAAATCGTTTATTGCTATCGGAAAATATGTGCCAGTAAAAAAGCATGCATTTTAAACGTTAATTTACGGATCTTGTTCATTAGTTAATTAATATTTCTTTGGGTAATGACAATTTACGTAAAGCTATGAAAAGTATTCATAGTTAAACGAAACTATTCGTTGGCATGGCATACTGTTTCTTTTTATAAATCATGCGTTATTAAACGTTTTAAACGTTAATTTACGAATCTTGTTCGTTAATTAATTAATATTTCGTTGGGTATTGACATTTTACGTTAATCTATGAAAAGCATTTTATAAATCATGCGTTGTTGAACGTTTTAAACGTTAATTTACGGATCTTGTTCATTAGTTAATTAATATTTCATTGGGTAATGATAATTTACGTTAAGCTATGAAAAGTATTCATAGTTAAACGAAACAGTTCGTTGGTTTGGCAAACGTTTTTTTTATAAATCATGCGTTGTTTAACGTTTTAATCGTTAATCTACGCATTTTGATAATAGATTAATAAATCCTTCGTTGGGTAATGTAATTTTACATTAAACTATGAAACATTTTCATCATTGAACGAAACTGTTTGTTGGCGTGATGAGCGTTCTTTTATTAATAATGCGTTGATTAACGTTTCCTACATTAATCAACGAAAGTATTTGTTATTTAATGAAATTTTTCTTTGGGTTAATGAAATTTACATTAAGGTATGACGGTTTTCATTATTTTACAAATTTTATTCGTTGGTTCAAAGTTCATTAAATTACGAAAGCTTACGTTAAAATAATTTCATCAATTTGGCGTAGAGGAAAAAAATTAACGAATCAACTTTCATTGAACCAACGAAAGATTCATCAAACAACAAATACTTTTTATGAAATTTTTCGTTGAGACAACGAATTTTTCATTGAATCAACGAAAAACAAGTTAACGTAACGAAATTCGTACCATTACGAAGAATAATTTTTTCAGTGCACCATAACATCTATGGGGATGGGGAGTTTCCTTTTTTTTTTTTTTGTGTCTGTGCCATTTTTGAATATGAAACGGCGATTCTGCCATAGATCACTGCATGCATTGCGGCTGGATGAAAGGTATGAAGTCGCCAATTCTCATTTGCACATGAAAAGAGAATATTTTGCTGAGTTTTTCACACTTTTATGTCTATGTCTATGTGTGCTCTGGCGGTCTATGCAACCCTAAGCAAATTCATACAAAGATGGTCTGTAAGCGAATTTCATTCATTTATCTCCAAGGATCAGGATTTTTATATCATTTTAGGAATTCCTTTTTTTTCGATGCGAAAGAAGGAAGTCAGGCGAAGCGACTTAGTTGAGATGATGAAGGCGCCCGCGGCATGCATAGAGAGACTGTTGCTGCAAGTAATGCATGAATTTAAGGGCGCTATTGTAGCTTAATAGCCATAGAGTACCTAAACTAATTTATTATCACCATATCCATCATAACCTCTCACTCCCCCTTAGTCCAGATACTTTCCACCACAAACCAGTAAGAACTAGACCGCCGACTTCCCGTGCACCTACCCGATTCTCCCCGGAAAAAATTACCCTGTCTGTGAATACGTGTAAATGTCAAAATTAATCAGGCTATCTGCGGAGGCTTCTGCTTATATTGATTGCATAATTGAAGTTGGTTCGATTGTTTACAAAGTTTTAAACAATTTTTGAATTTTTTTTTTCATTCCACCCTTGACTTTTTGTAAATGTTTCTCTCTCTCTTCAAAGTATCTATTGTGTACTTGTACTCTTATCACACATCATAAGTTTATAATTTTCTAATTTTATTTCACCTTTTGTTAACGTTGCCCGCTTTGAACCTTCATCATTTGGAATACTCATATACTGAAGACTGCAACTTAATTAATTTTCAAAAAAAAATGTGTACTTTTGATAAGAAACCGCACTTTGCTTTGTCGTGGTTTCATCTCTCCCAGTTGCTTTCATCTTCTCAATTAAATTCGTATAAACACACTCAAAAAAAAAGGAAAGAGAATCCAAGAAAACACTTAAAAAACCAGCACTCACCCATAAACTAAAAGATTCATAAACAAATGGCTTGGCATCTGGATCAAATCATGCCTCGGGCAGATACATCCCTTGTCATCATACGGAGGAAAAAGAAAAAAAATTCCTCAAAAAGGAACCCCCACTGTAATTGGGTGGATTTCCAAAAATACAAAAAAAAAAAAAATACAAATGCGATGAACACATGTAAGGCGGGCGCTCTCCCATACCGACACGCACGTAGGTACACTTTGCGGTACATTGGCCATGTTAATTTGTTTATAATCACTGACACTTAACATAGCGAACGCACCTCACGGCTGTCATGGCCACCAATGCATGAGCCGCCTCCACTGCGCCTCTGTCAACTCGTGCTTCTGTTGGGGATTTGGAAAAATGTGATTTAATTGAAATTCCAGCGGTGAAAAGTGAAATACCAAAACCCCGTTCGGTGCACGCCTCAGGGTAGTAGCATGCGTCCGTTGTCATATGAGAGGCGGATTTAACTGGAACACATGCACATGCCAGTGAATATTATTTTCCAACGTGTAACGTGCTTCTCGAAATCACCTTTTTTTGAATTACTTGTACCAGCAAGGACCTTTAGCTAATTGAAAAGGAAGTTTAAAAATAATTTTATGAAATTTTGCAAGAGAGGGTTGACGGCATCAGCATCAGGAGGATGCATATAAAACTTACATTACGTGTATAGCGAAGAGGAATTCCCTTGAGCCGGAAGATTCGTCTGTATACGTTGCCGGGTAAAGATATTTTTCATGAGACTAAAACATTGTTCAGGGAATTCCTTCATATACCTGTCTGAGCGAAAGGATGGCAGCAACAGTATAGAATTCTTGTGGAATTAGCTAAAGATTAATGTCGATGGTTCACATCACATCATAGAGGAGTAATAATATTTGTATGAGCGCATCGTTTATTAATGCAAATTTCAAAGGAATAGCTATTCCCCGGAAAATGCAATTTTGTTAAAAGCGAATAAGTTGAGCGTGACAGACGAGGATAGTTGAGAGTGCATATATTTTCAACCATTCATACGAATCAGTACCTACAGTATATCAATGGGGAAATGACAATTTAAATCACAGTCACATCAGAGTAAAGTCAGAAAGGTGAAGCTTTTGATCAATATGAATTAACATTTGAATGTAATTTTGTAACTATTTCTATTTAACTTATTTTTTTATTTTTTAAGTTAAGTTGTTCTTAAAAATTTTTAATGTAATCTCACGGCCTTTTGCAATGGTAGAATTTTGAAAAATACTTATCTATCATCTTTGATTACTAACTACTTTTTTTGATTACTATTATGTACTAAATTTCACGTAAATCTGACAGTAAACAAATATGACGCCCCCTTAGGGGTACTGCCCCTGAAATGGTTTATTGGACTAGAATCAAAATCAAATGACACACGTATCAAATTAAATTCTATCTTCTTTATACAGGGTCCGCCATCTAACGTTTTTTTTTCAACTAGTGCTTATTTCGCGAATGGTAACACTTAGCTCATGTCTGATTTGACATATAATTAGTTTTATCCTTCCGCTGAACGAATATGGTTGTGTATACGCTTGAACAACGCTGGGAAATATTGCGACATTACTTTGAAAATCATGGTAATGTTGCAGAATGTGTGCGAAAATTGCGTACGGATTTTGGAAGAAGAGAAGCACCGTCAGCTCCGTATGCTCGTTATCTTGTGAAAAAAGTGAAAGAAAGAAACGCACGCATACATTGAAAAGCCGATATACCCAAAACGAGTCACTGTTTGGTGCGGATTTTGGTCCAGAGGCATAATTGGGCCATTTTTCTTCGAAAATGAGCAAGGAGTGGCCGTTACAGTCAATGGCGATCGTTATCGGGCCATGTTGAACGAATTTTTGTTCACAAAAATTTAAGAGGAGGATATTGGCAACATTTGGTTTCAACAGGACGGCGCTACGTGCCACACAGCCGAAGCTACACTCGATGTTTTGCGCCCTGTTTTTGAAGATGGCATTATCAGCCGCAGAGCTGATGTCGTTTGGCCACCGCGGAGCTGCGATTTGACACCGTTGGACTATTATTTGTGGGGTGCCGTAAAAGATAAGTGTTACGCCGACATGCTAGAGACATTTGACGCTTTAAAGGACAATATTCGTGAAGCCATTGGTGAAATACAGCTGCACACAATCGATAATGTGCTTAAAAATTGGACCGATCGTGTAGGCTACTGCATGGCCAGCCGAGGCAGCCATTTGAATGAAATTATTTTCCATTATTAACCGGAAGGATTGTACTTTCAATTCAAATAGAAAAAGCAATTTGAGAAAATATTCAGTAGTTTTTTTTATAGCATTTTCAAAAAAAAAAAGTTATTTGGCGGACCCTTTATATATAACTAGCTGAACCCCCGCCAGCTTCGTTAGGCCTTTTGTTGCTTTTTAATTTTTTTTTTTATTTTTATTTTTATTTTATTTATTTACGGGCGACTATGTTTTAATTTTTGTTTTTGTATTGGAGGTGACACGCCCCTTTCAACTTTCCAACTTTGACCAATCTTCACAAGAGCATTCCGCGACCAATACCTAAGATTATCTGTAAGTTTGAGCTCAATCGATTCTGTGGTTTTTGAGATGCATATACGATTTTGAATGCTTTTTATGTATGGGCAGTGCCATGCCCTTTGACCGATTCTGAATTTGTTTAGCCTATCGCCCAATCACCGTAATTACCGACATTTAAAAAAAAATCAACAAAATTGGGCGACAGAGGGAAACAGTTTTTTTGCACTTTATTTTATATATATTCTTCTGTACGTGTTTGTAATCGAACTCCTCCTAAACGGCTGGACCGGTTTTAATGAAATTTTGTGTGTGTGTGTTTGAGTGGGGGCCGCAGAACAATTGACGGACAAAAAAAATTTACGAGCAGGCAAAACAACGTTTGCCGGGTCCGCTAGTATTATTAGGTAAATACATCTTTCAAAGTGCACTACATAATTTCACAATCGTAAGCTGTTATAAGAGTTGCTAAGAAAGGTTGATACTTTTGAAATGTTACCCCTTAAAATATATTTCAAAGGGGTCAGATTGAAAAATATTGAAACACCTCTACCTCTATGATATAACGTTATTCTCTCGGAAATAATAATAAATAGACTGAAATTCGACAAACTTTTCCCAACAGATACTGTCATCTGTCAGAGTCAATCCCAAGTAGCGAGAATCATTGTTACTCCTTGTTTCCCTACTCAGTAATTTTTACTTCTCTTCCAAAGTAGAAAACCCAAATCAATATGACTTTTTATGAATTAAGAAAAAAAACATTAAATAGTTGGAGTCACATTGCACCCCTTAGAGGAAGAATTTTGGGAAAATTCTGTAATACGTGACTTACGATTAGAGTAGATCTAGGTACCTACTATTATTCAATCGAAAAATTATTTACTTCAATACAAATGTTATTTCCCCCTGACGTTTGCCTTTGCCCCCCTAAAAGGGGCTTTGAGCGAAAATCTAATTATTCTGAAATTGACGATCCGTTGCTTTCTACTATGTCGCCATTATGTAAAATACACATCGCTATAAAAAGGAAAGGAACTTACTGCGCTCTAACAAAAGAGTACTCCTTAAAAATGTTACCCCTCAAAAAGGGGGGGGGGCGATGGGGTCGCTTTAAAAAAAAATACCTATCTAATAGCTTTTTTTTTTCTTTTTAGATACCTACTATGTACATTATCTACTTGTTGGCTATATACCTACTGTTCGATAAAGGGGACGCTTAAATACACGACTTTCTGAAGAAAATCATAAAATTACACAATCTCGACATTACACCAAAGTATTCCGCGCTTCATCCGCAAAAACATAACAAAGAAGTTAATGGCAAGCACAACACTTTTGTTCAACAATCGCATCTACTTACAAAATGTCCACATATAGGTACCCAACGAATGATTTACTTTTCACTTCTGCCTGCATTCCAATTAATTACACTTTTCATTCAAACATTTTTGAATAAAAAATTAAAAAGAATGTTACAAGTAAATTAAAAAAAAGAAAAAGAAATAAAATCCATTTGCGACTTCAATTCAAAAAGTTTTTCCCAGCTTCTCTTCGGTTTCTGCATATAAAACTCCATTTCAACCGGGAGTGGAAAACAAAACGATGCAAACAGGAAAAAAAAAACAAAAACAAAAGACATTCAACTTAATCCATTTCTCTTGTAGTCAGGATTAATATATCACACAGTTGAAAGATGTCTTCTCCTCCTGTGCACGCAGAGTCTATAAAAACAAAGACGAACAAAAAAAAAAAAAAATACAATAGCGCTTCCGTTTGCACCCATTACCTTCGCCACGAGCACCTCCTCCGTGAATAATAAAAACGTGCAACGGTAGTTAGAAAACCGAACATTATACGCCCTATCAACTACGCGCGTTATAATGCTCGAGGACATAAAACACTTCCACGTGAAAAGTACGCGCCAAAAACATAGTGTAAGCCGGATGGGGCAAGGCAAATCCTATATACACACACAGACAAAAACACAATTAGAGCGAATAACTTTCGCACCGCACCGTCACCGTCAGGTATAGAGGGGGAGATTGTTTCAGACACCACTCTCTATCACCCAGCTAATCACTAAAAATGGTTAGAAAATTTAGGGGAGCGAATGGATGCATTTAATCTTGTAACGACTCCATCCATAAGTTCAGGGCATATCATCCACTGAACCAGTGTGTCGGTTGGCATACCATCCCCCCCCCCCCAAGCACGTTGGAGTCATGTACCAAACATCGTTTATTCACAATGACCCTCTGTATACCATTGCCCGTTGGCGTTGGCCCCGGTGGTGGCCAAATTAAATTCTCTTGAAAAGCGAATGGAGTTTAAAAGGGAAAAGTATGGAATGGAAACTGTATCCTTGGTATCCTTTTGCATAGGTGACGCCGCCGTAACGGTGAATCTCTGTTTTCTAACCGGGGTTTTTTTCATCTATTTTTTTTTTGTATATTCCAGAACTCCGCTCAACTCAAAAGTCACGTAAGCGTTGTAATTTCAGGAGCAAGAGTCACGTTTTATGTCGAAGTCGATGTCTTATTTCATGAGGTGAGGGAATGAACAGGAGAGAGAAAAGTATCTCTGAGTTCTTCAGAACAAAGTTATTCCCTTCTTATTGTGATTTGTATCTTTTTCGTGAAGATACAGTATAGTTTCGCTTTATGGTTAACGTTTTGATGGATATAGATACACAGATGGGACAGATCATAATACAAAAGATTGTTTTTCAATTTCTTTCAACCATATGTCGGAATCTGTAATATAAAATCAATTTTTTTGGTAACTCTTTTTGAGTCGCCAATATGTATCTTGTATCTATAGTGGTACATTCTTTATGAGAAAGCATCAGAAGAAAGGACTACATACTTAGGGATAATTGATGTGCAGTAGACAGTGTAAGGTATTGTGCTAGCAAGCTATTTAAGACATAAATCAAATAATATTTTTTATAAAAAGGACCCCAGTTACCATCTAAGTCCGAGACTCCTTGTACTTGATCGACGGGGAAAGGGAAAATTGTGAAGAAGAAAAGTGGGATACTCCTTACTTAAAGGGTCGTATTGAGCCTGTTGTCCCATTGGGTTGGAGTCAAAGACTCAATTCGCTGTCTTCGACGAAAGAATCTCACTTTTCTGACCATCCCGGACAGATCGCATATAAATCTTCTTTTCCAAATCCGTTCAATATGCAACCTATGGTCAGAAAATCACACGAGAAATTTTGCACGTTCAAAATGAGGAAGGATGAATTCATTTGGCATCGCTCCATGTCCATACTTCTCCACGGTATAACGCTTTTGAATTTTGGACCTTATACAGAATATCTTTAGTGTTTCTTGAACAGTAGTCAATTGTTTCCTTAGGCCAAGGGAACATCGAGTGGGAAGAGCAGTTTTTCGCTTGATTTTGTAGCTTGAGTTTTAGCAAAGCCAATACAGGTAATGCCAAGTATAGCTATCTATTAGGATTTTCCGTCCGATTCTTTGATGTCATGTGTTTTTTCTTATTAACAACACTTCGGTCTAACCTTCGTTAAGGACTTTACGTATATTTGCGGCGTTTCTGTTCAAATATTTGCAATCGCACCAATGACATCTTGCAGAGTTCCGCCAATGATGTCAATGTCATCGGCGCGACCTAAGCAAGTTTTTGAATGACTTGCGAAAAATTGTGCCCTTGCCGTAGGCTTGTGAGTTTCGCAATTTTAGGTATGATATTGAGGACATTACATTAGGCATCACCTTGCCTAAGGCATCTTGTCATTGAAGGTGTCGGTGAAATTGGGTCCGACTTTCCAAACGCAGCGATCGTTCTTCATAAACGGTGGGCCAAATATAAGTTTCTTTTTAAAAATGCAATAAAATAAACAAAATTAAAATTTTTTCCATATGTTCTAGCTTTATTACTAAGAGCAAACATTCCCATTTATTATAGAATACAACGTCCTTCAAGTGGCTGCCACGGGTGGCTTCGCAGTAGCCCATTCTGTCACTCCAATTTTCCAAGACCCTGTTGATGGTTTTGGGCTGTAGCTCACAGATTGCTTTGATAATTTTGGCCTTAAGTACTTGAATCGTTTCCGAATTGCTGGCATAACATCGGTCGTTCAAGGTTCCCCACAAAAAAAAGTCCAAAGGAGTCAAATCGCAGCTCCGAGGCGGTCAATTGACATCGCCAAGACCGCGGATAACACAATTTGGGAATTTTTTTGTGCAAAATATCGATTGTGACATGGGCTGTGCAGCATTGCGCGCCATCCTGCATGAACCAGAGGTCGTCCAAATCCGTGTCTTCAATTTTAGTAAAATAAAAGTCGCTTAAGATGGTTCTGTAACGCCCACCATTGACCGAAATGTTTTTCCCAGCTTCTTTTTCGAAGAAAAATGGTCCAATGATGCCACCACTCCCCAATGCGCACCAAACTGTCACTCTCTGTGCGGGTTTTCCGAGCCCCAGATGCGGCAATTTAGCCCCCGAGATGAAAACGCGTCTCGTCAGAAAAAATGATTTTTCGGCCAACATTTTTTTCCAAAAAAAAAACGCACAGCACTCACTTTGGAAATAAGTTTTCAACATTTTCCAACGTTGTTCAAGCGTAAAGCGACTCATTTCGTTCCGCGGAGGTATGATACTGACTTTCTGTCAAGATTTCGAGCGAGAAACCACTGTCAGTTTCAAAATAGCCTATGATTTAAAAAGAAACCACTTGATGGCCCACGACCTTGTATATGACTCGTCTTTATAAATTCTGTCATATATATGCGGCCTTAAAATCGTCAAACAGGTGCTGGGATATGGCGATCTGGGCTTCTTGGAATTTCCCAAGGTTCTGTAGATGTCTGAATATTTTCTTGACTTACCAGGCCCAGAACCACACTGATAGTGGTCCAATCACTAGCTATCTATATTCATTTTGGTAGTAAAAATTGCAAGACTTTGTCTAGACCTTATGTATTTACATTTTGACAAAACCATAGATGGGATTGGGTTGGGATACCTTAATCTATATCTCAACAGACAGCGCACCTTCAATGAAAACGCCGCCGCACAACTCTCCATGTTCACACCACTCGCAACCTTGTCGAGTAACATTCCAAGTATCGCATGATTTAATGTGGCATCCAAAAAGAGACTAATGCCATCCCACTAGACAGGAATGCCACTTAACTCAAATGCTTTATTAAGCCAATAAACCTCTTCGCTGAAGCCATTCAGCAAATAATTGAATATAGACACGTACAAGTGGTTACAAGATGCTGCCACCTTCTCGAATGGTATTCGCGCACGAAACTCTCTTAAAATAAATAATTAAGCATTTCAACACGCACAATTTAATTACATTTACCTTCGTTACCATCTAGTTGTTCGTGGTAAATGAAGATGATTCAATCTTCTGGCGCATATCTTCTATATCGTGCCTATTCCTTCATATATACAAGTTCTATAATGACTTCCCTGCTGCCCCAATTACACAACAGCCGGGCTGTAATTAAAAGCAGATGTACCGTGCCAAAAGAGCGAATGACTTCCATTAAATCTCTGTCCCATTGTCATTTCTGGCTCAATATGTGTGCGATTGCCGTCACACCCCCATGGGGGACTTAAATTAATTCACTGTGTCATCGGACTAATAAATCGGATTGTTTAGATGAAGACCTCACCTCACCCGCATTGCCGTCATTATTTGTGCGCCACCTTTGGAATTTATTACCATCATCTCTGTATAGTCTTATTTCGGGCTTAATCTCCTGCGGGTAATTAATCGAGGCAAACTTTTTTTTTCCGGACTAGAAATAAGTTCGCCGCCAAACCCCATTCAATGCAGAGTCATCGTATTTGCGAAACGGTATAGGTACGCCTGGATTATAAATACAAAAAACATGGTGTTTGTGTGTTTGTGTAGCATCATCCTAGATCGGGAAATAAATTCCGGTTCCCCCCATAGATACGGTTGGATGAATCAGAAATCACCACCAGCCACCCTTGCGTAATGTGCAAAGTCACTACTCGATCTATAGTGGTGTGGATTTTGTCACACAACTTGTGGGGGCGGGGACGCCTAATAACCCACATCTCCCTTTGCAATTTCCAATATCTAGAGCATGAAAAAGAAATCCTTCTCGAAATTCCCAAAGGTGAAGTTTCCTCAACCGCAATCCTTATTGCAAAATTAAAGGCCTTTTTCTTTCCTTCCCACCCTACCGAATCGGGGAAGTGGCATTGGGGTTGGGTTCACATTTGCTACGGCACGATGGAGACTCAGCAAGACTTACGGTATATTTGTGGGTTTGTGATTTTCGATTTTGTGTCACCGAATGGATGGAAGGATAAATGGTAACCGGATGAAAAGGAATCCCTCGACCACAGCAACAGCAAGTGTATGTAATGGTGACATCGTCATTATTCCTGTCGTCCTTGTCAGCTAGGATCAAAATTACGTATTAACTTAGAATTAGAAGTAGAGTGGGAGCGGAGCACTCTTATGTGCGTGTGTTCGTAGGGACGGATGTGTTGTTATCTTTTGATATGTGTCCGAAAGCGGCAATGGACTGAACTGACAAAGAAGAAGGACATAGTTCAACAAGTCGAATGTGTAAGTAAGCCCCGGGCATACGGTTATGAATTGCATTTTTTTTATTTTACACAAAAACAATGATCGACTTCGCACGTGTCGACATTTTCAAAAGACAGTGGAAATTGCAAAAAGCTCTTAAGCTTTGTCTCTAGAAGGTCTATCAAATTATTGCCTTTGTATCCCCTGTGTCCACTGACAAATCAGAACCTCTTTGTTTAATTTGTCAGTAGACTCAATTGCAATCGCTGAATTCAGTGTTTTTGGACGCAGTGCCTCGGTGGTTAACGTGCTGGACTACTGTGCAAGGGGTCTCAGGTTCGATCCCCGAAAAAACACAAACAAAACATCTTAAGGTTTTTTCCACTGCGCCACTTCTCGCGAACATCTGACAAACATCCGAGAGTATAACTGTCCTGAAAAATCTTCTCAAATAAGCCGTTCGGAATCGACATAAAATTGCATAAACCACAAACGTTGGCAAGCTTCAAAACGTACAAGACTGGGTCAGCAGGACCACCAATCACCACAGCGTACTAAAGGGTGGGCCATTTAGTGGTTTCTATTTAAATCAAAGGTTATTTTAACACTGACAGTGGTTTTACAGTCGAAATCTCGACAGAAAATCAGTATCATACCTCCGCGGAACGAAATGAGTCATTTTACGCTCGAACAACGTTCGGAAATATTGAAAACTTATTTCCAAAGTGAGTGCTGTGTAGCCCAAATAGTGGGTTTTTTTGAAAATAAGTTTTGGCCGAAATGAAGCATCCACCGCGCCTGCTGTACGCAAGTTTGTGCTAAAAGTTTGTGAGACTGGTATCCTAGTGAACAACACTCATTGTTCTCGTCATCGTACGGTGCCAATGCATCCACAGAAAGTGGCAGTTTGTGGAGTGGTTGCATCATTGGAACATTTTTCTTTGAAAATGAGGCTGGGAACAACTTTTCGGTCAACGGTGGGCGTTACAGAGCCGACTTTTTTTTTACTGAAATTGAAGACACGGATTTGGACGACCTCTGGCTCATGCAGAGTGGCGCGCCATGCCACACAGCCCATGCCACAAACGATCTTTTGAGCACAACATTTCAAAATCGTGCTATCAGCCGTCTTGGAGAGGTCAATTGGCCGCCTCGAAGCAGCGATTTGACCCCTTTGGACTTTTTTGTGGGGAACCGTGAAGAACCGATGCTATGCCAATAATCCGGAAACGATTCAAGCTTAAGGTCAATATCATCCAAGCAATCTGTGAGCTACAGCCCGAATACATAACACGCTATACATTCCGAGTTAAGGCCTCTTCCCTTACCTATCATGTGCATTTTTGAGCCATCCATGTGGGTTGTGATCCCTAAGCCTATATTTTGCTGTAAACCTTTTGAAGACATATTTTCTTTATTTTATTCAATATCATGTCCATACCGCTAGAGCAACAAACTCAAGAACACACGAACAAAACATATTAAGTGTAAGGACACCCTTCTCCTTAGTAGCCCAAACTGATTACCAGGCAGTCAACAGCGAATGTTAATAATTACACACCACTAAAACAACACACTCGTCAAAAATGTGACATATGGCTTCATCATATCGATTGCATTTCATTTCAATTTATTCATTTTTTTTTTGTTTAAATGTATGTAAACACACACCTACAACCCTTTCATTCCGTAGGCAAACAAAGCAACAAACAACAACATTCAGTTCTCACATAATGGATCACTTTCAGGCAATTTTCTTAATTACCCCGAGTGGGTACTTATGGATCAGTAATTCCCATTTTACACCCAGAGTCCTTTTAGACAATAACTCCGAAACGGGAAGCTATACACTTCACAACTTTCTCAGCGGTATACCATTTCAGACAGAGGTATAGAACATGAACCAGAACCACCCGCACCCGCTCTTCGGCTTGTTTTTATTTTTTTTTTGTTCCAGTTTAATGCACTCAACTCAAATAATTTACAGCTGGGTGAAATAATTTAGAGAAAAAAAAGGAAATTAAAAAAAAAACCTTACTCCAAGTGTAATGTTTATATTATTACGAGTACGAGCGCCAGTGCCAACCAGCATCGCTCCCTCCGACTTGTCGGCGATTAAATTTCATTTTCACTCTGAAAAGGGGTACCGCGTACCGCACTCCGGCGCTATATAGATATGATGAATAGCCATCTGGGAAATGGAAATAAATACTGGAATTCGCTCATATGCGCACATACAATACAAATGTAGGGGAGCGGGCGAGCAGTGGCATAACAAACATCAACACGGATCTCTCCCGAACCCGATAATCCCCATAGGAAATATTTTTCATCTCCATATGTAGTTATCGTATATAAATCCACTTAGGCGGTATTTTTTTTAGAGGCTTAGACAGGACCCCAGTTATACGTATGCTGCTTAACTCAGGGGAAATAATTGAAAATTCGTTTCATATTTGGGATTTAGAAGAAATAAAAAAAACATAATATATTTAGAAATACTCTAACCCTGAATGTATCTGCAATTTAAATTAAGTATCTATAGCATATTGCTGCGTATTTCGATTTCAGTTGATGCGGATAATCCAAGGAAAAGCCGAGCCAAAGTCGATGCTAATTCCCCAAAGTCTATATGTAAATTTTCGAAATTTATTCCCACAATTAATTTGAGTCCAAATCAAAGAGGATGGCAACAAAATAAAAATAAAAAATTCCGACCATAGTCAGAGATTATCTTATAAATCCTTGGAGAAGATAGCCAGTAAATTATAATAATCCATCGTAGCGGTAGGTATATGTTTGAAATGTTGTTTTTTTTTAAACATATGCGTCATGAAATAATTTGACAGAGATATATGTTGTACCTAACCTACCATCGGAAGTTGAAATTGGGCCAACTCGGTTGTGGACTCTTATTGACCTATTTTTGGATTTCAAATTAAATAGAAATTGAAATTATTTAACTTTTAACATGCACAAACAAAATCTTGATTTGGATTGATTCTGTCAGATCCATTATTTGGTTTTGATTGCTGACCTATCGGGTAAAGCAAAAAATGGAATCCCTGCGAAGTCTCGCAAAATTGATGAAAAATTCTCCTTCGCAAAATTTCATTGCCATGTTTAGAGACTGTAAAATGTTCGCTTGTAATGTAGGAAAATATGTTAAAATTAACCCCCAGGCTGGTTTATATAGCTGAATTCAAAATAAAAATACAACCATATTCAGAAAATGTGCTGAACAAAAGTTTCCTATTTTCTGACAAAATTCAGTATTGCTTTACAGTACCTCATAGCTAGGTACCCTTGAAAATCCGTTACTCGATGGCACTAGATGGCACTGATTGCAATCTGCAATGTACAAATCTGATAACTGCCTATAAGTTTGGATGGAAATCAGGCTTAACCGTAGGCTGATTCTGTCCAATCTGGCGAGTTGTCAAACAAAAAGGTCAGTGAACACCTTTCTGCTCAGAACAGAATAGGCTAGTTCAAAACAGAGGCAATAAAGAAAATTAATCTCTCTGATTTTGGAAATTTAACTTGTGCTGGGCGCGCGTTTTGGGCGATGGCCCCTTTAAAAGGGGGGGGGGGTCTTTTTCGGTTCGCGTATTTCGGTTTTTCAGCCTGATTTTGGGATAATTGGGCCATATTTCTTCAAAGATGATAATGGCAACAACGTAACGGTCAATGGTAGTCGCTATCGATCGATTATATTTCGGACTATTTTGGGTTGGTGATGAAATCTCATTTTCCAAAATTCCTTTTCCAAGATCCTCTGTGCTGAAATCCCTTACTCCAAAAGACACTAAGAGAAAATCCCCAGGAACAAAATCCCCCACTTTTAGATTTGGTGTTATTAATTCTGTCGCCGGGACACCTAAAAATGGTGTTAAAAAGTGAGATACGTATGGGGGGCATGCTGCCCCCCTGCAACCCCCTGCTTGGGGATTTGGAGTAGGTGCAATTTTGGGTATATGCAAGGTTTAGTTTTCTTGTGGGAGATTTTGGCATAGAGGATTTCGTTCCGGGAGATTTTGGGAAAAGAGAAGAAAAAAATGAGAAATTATTTGGATTTTGGAAAAGGGGATAACGTAGGCATGACGTTGGAAAAAGGATGCCTAAATTGGAAAATCCGGATGGACCACTTGAGGCGTAGTCGCAGTCCACATTTACACGAAATATTATTCAAAAAGTAAATGGCAAGAATTAATTTATCGACTGTAAAAAAAATTTACTCAATTTCGCTAATTTTTGTAGTTTTTTAAAAACCAAACGTTTAAAAAATCACAGTTTACTAAATCGAAAATATTTCATAATGCTATTCTGGCTGCGCGAGCGAAAACTCGGGCAGAAGCTGGTTAAAATACTACAGAGAAGGAGGAGTTTTTTAGGACAGCAGAGTAAACTGATATTTATTTCATAAAATCCTTCGAAAAGTATTTAAACAAAAGGATCTGAATTTTTTGTTGGTAAATGTTGCGCTATGGTTATACTTAATTTTTCAAATGCTTACCTTACCCCGGTATTGTTTGAAAATTAAACAACAAAACGTGATTAATTTTAAACTTAAAAGTAACACTAAAAAAAAAGATAATTCTACGAAAATAAAAATAATATAGCAAAATACACGATAGTCGTTACATAAATTAATAAATAGCTATAATAATTTTTTAATTAAATTCTCAAACATAAAGTGCTTATGTTAATAAAATAAAAATATAATTTGTTTGCATCATAATCGGATTTTTCCGGCCGACCGCCATTAGCACGAACCGTTGGTATAGTCACTTATAGTTCTGTCGCTGCTGCTGTTGGTTGCACTGTGGCGCACATTTCACTTATGCAAGTGATTAATTGCATGATCGCCGTTGACGTACACCACTTAAGCATGTGTATGTGGTGACCTACCGTATTCACTCAAAGCGTCACGTTTTTTTTTTTTTTTTTGTGGATATCGCGCAAATTGCATGTTGGCATCCCACCCCCTCGCACCATGACAAAGGACGCCTTTACTCAATTTATGTGCTAATTACACGAATGGCCGGCGAAATCTCGTTAAATATTGTGTTTTACTGAAAAGGAAATATATTTTTTTTTTATAAAATATTCATAAATGCAGCGAGACGAGAAAACAAGGCCTTTGCATGTGACCGCCTTTAATTGTTGGATGGCAGCCAAAGGCGACCTTAAAGCAGGAGTCATGCGAAACTTTTTAAAGTACATAAGCCTATGCTTAACAAGAATGTGCATTTTTACCGGAAAAGGGGTTGATATCCGGCGGAAAATTAACACATACCCAATGCATGGAAAATTATAATTTTTAAAGATTCATAAATACTCTACAGTGAGGGGCGCGCCGGTGGCGCGCGGTCAGATTGAAGGATGTTGACGTAAACGTGATGTAACACACACCCCTTGGCGGTAAACCGTTTGATCGATGGCTTTGCGTATATCCTGCACACAATTGCGAATGCCTACAGGATTGATTTTACATTTCCACATTTTTGTATCGCACATCTTCTGATGAAATTCCAGCAATAATATAATAAAAACACAGAACATTCTCCAAACAGCCTTGTAAATCAATCTAAAATTCAATCCTCCTCTTTGCGTTCGCAGATATAAATTCCCTTAAAAACCGATTTAATGAGGGTTGCTATAGGGTTTCTCGGGAATCTCCCAAAAAAAAAAAAAAAAAAACACAGCTACTCGCTAACAGGAATTTGGGAAATCATTTAAAGATTTTCCCACATTCGCCCTTCGAGGCGGATAAATTTGCAATCGATTTCGGAATTTGAGCTAAGAAAAAGGCCAACGGAACTGCTATATTTCGCCCACTCATGCTCATCCCTATCTATAGCTCAATCCACTTCTTCGTCGTCGTTGAGGATGGTTCGCGGTAATTGAATTTTGTGCGAATTAAGACTGTGAATCACTGGTTAGCAGTTTGTAGGTCGTCTAGAAAGGGAAGATACAAAGACAGAGAGAACGCGGGCGATGAGAGGTGGGCATGTTTTATGCAGATCCTTTATTCGTAATTTCAGGACGTTGTATCACTTTCGTTTATTTGGTGGTTGCAATTTTACGCTTTATTTTTCGACTTGCGGGATTTTGGAATTTACAGTATTATTCGAGTTTTGTCTGATGCCATAAAAGAGTGCGGAGCATAGCAACAGCAGTGGCAATTTTGCATAATTTGATAGTAGAACAACTTAAGGGCTTTTCGGAGGAGTGAAATTTAATTCTTCTTCACGTTCTTTTTTTGTCCCTCTGGTTGATGTGAATGGTTAGACTTTGGTTATATGGGTTTGGGTTTTACGAAGGGTGGATGCACAGAGCGTGCACGTACTGCGAAATAAGCATTTAAATTCAATTTAGTTTGGGAATTATATTTTCATTTGAAGGACACTTATTTATTTGTTTCGAGGGAGGAAATAAAGGCTCAGAATATATTTGATGCATTCCATGGATTTTCTAATTTTTCTAAGATGCTATTGCTGGATGGACAGAAATTGGAGGAAGGAACAAAATATTCATAGAGGTTTGATGACAGACTGAAGGGGTGTTTTCGACATGAAGATATTTCAGGAATAGAAGAAAGAGCTCCTTGCATCTGTGACGCCTGTTTTGACTTCGTTGTCCCACGAGTAACAAATTCCGCACCTTTAACTAACTAATCTTTTAGCCATTGCTGTGTTTAGATGGGCCAAATACAAGTTTCTTTTTAAAAATGCAATAAAATGAACAAAATTATCTTTTTTTCATGTATTATGGCTTTGTTAGTAAGAGCAAATAATCCTATTATTTATGGAATAAAACGTCGTTCAAGTGGCTGCCTCGGATGGCTTCGCTGTAGCGCATTCTCTCACTCCAATTTCCCAAGACCTCGTTGATGGTTTCGGGTTATAGCTCACAGACTGCTTGGATGACATTGGCTTTAAGTACTTGAATCGTTTCCGGATTGTTGGCATAACATCGGTCCTTCACGGTTCCCTGCAGAAAAAAAGTCCAAAGGGGTCAAGTCGCAGCTCCGATGCGGCCAATTGACATCGCCGAGACGGCTGATAACACGATTTGGGAATTCGGCAAAAGATCGATTATGGCCTCGGCTGTGTGGCATAACGCGCCATGCTGCATGAACCAGAAGTCATCCAAAACCATGTAATCAATTTCAGTAAAAAAAGTCAATTAACATGGCTCTGGTATGCCCACCGTTGACCAAAACGTTGTTCCAAAACTCATTTTCGAAGAAAAATGGTCCAATGATGCCACCACTCCACAAACTGTCACTCTCTGTAGATGCATTTACACCGTACCACGACGGATGCCATGAGTGTTGTCCACTAGCACCAGTCTCACGAGGCGCGGTTGGTGCTTCATTTCGGCCAAAACTTCTTTTCAAAAAACGCACTATTTGGGCTACACAGCACTCATTTTGGAAATAAGTTTTCAATAATTCCCAACGTTGTTCAAGCGTAAAGCGACTCATTTCGTTCCGCGGAGGTACGATACTGACTTTCTGTCAAGTTTTCGAGCGGGAAACAACTGTCAGTGTCAAAATAACCCATGATTTAAAAAGAAACCACTAGATGGCCCACCCTGTAAGCTTAATGGTCCCATGCCCAGGGCCGGACCAACCATATGTGCAAGATGTGCAAATGCACAGGGCGCCAAGTTCTGGGGGCGCATTGCTAGGAGTAAATCCTACTATCCACGAAGCTGCGCTTCATTCGCACGCTTTCGTCATTTGCAGCTTGTTGTACGCTTGCTTGCAGCTTCATTGCAGCTTGCATAATATAAACAAACAAGCTCTGTCCACGGAGCGGTAAAGTCGCATGTGCGACTACGAAATGAAGCGCAGCTACGTGGACAGTAATCCTAAGAAAAATTAATTTTACCTTGCCCGAACTAATACATACTGCCATTTGCATTTTAAAAAAAAGCTTGTTCAGAAAATTCCAAAATAATAACATCCACCACACCTGTGCTGAATTATTTCTTGCACATTAACTCACATTACTTGCAATTTTGCAACTTCAGGGAGAGTCTAATGTCTAACTAAAAATATCGCAAAATAAAAAATTCCACTAAACCTATGCAAGTTAATTTCTTACCTACCGTATCTCAAAATATTCCACCCTGTTCGTGTAAGTATATTTTTTGCACATCCACTTACATTTTACAAAAAAACTAGTTCAAAAATCTCAAAACAAAAAAAAGTTCCACCCCGTATGTGCAGGTTTTATTTCTTGCACAGTCAATCGCAACATTTTCATAGGAAAATATTTCAAACAAAAAAATTCATTCTACGAAATTGTTTGTGTAGAACGTGCAGGTTTTTGATTCTGCACATATGGATGGGATTTCTCATCTACGAAAAAGAGCAACAAATTTCTCTTACAAAGAGAACAACATGTAGCTTCGTTTGTATTATATGAAAATTTAGTATTCTCTTCTCTTCCACTTCAGACTCTCGGCAGCGTTGCCATTTTGACTGCTTTCCAGACAGATCTGATTAAAATGTGTTTAGCTGGAACATTTTTTAAAATCCAGCCAGCTGGTTTTTTAGCTGGATACGAATTTTGATTGACTATTTTTAAATGTTTCGTGGAATTTCTTTTCTATCAGTATAAGTTTTTAAATTAAATGTGGCAATAGAAAAAAATAAAAAGAAGACCAAATATTGCTTGATTTTTTTTTTTTGCTCTGAGCTTGAAATACATAAAATGAACCAATTTATGCATTTGCATTTACACAAGTACATACTTGCCTTTTCTTACAACTTACAAAGATGTTTGAAACTGAAAATGTATCTGTGTGAGATTCAACTATGTTAGTACTAATATTACTTACAAAAGCAGCAATAAAATATCCGACATAAGATAGTAGATGCAAATGATGAAAATGATGAGAAGGCTCAGAGAGATAACTATATGTAAAGTTAATTTATGAGTTAATACATTTTGTATACCTTCCACAGAAAGGTAAATATTATTCACTTTGTCATTACATTTGTAACGTCAGGAAGGAGTCACTGGATTAGATCAGGATTAAATTCCGAATCGATTCAGCCATGTCCGTCTGTCAACGAATCGACATAGGCGAATTAAATTTTGTGAGATGACTTTTTACGGTCGTCATGTTGGTATTAAAAATTGTCAATGTCGGTAAACTATTTCGGTTACCTCCCACTCCTATACAAAGCCAATATTAGATATCTCAATAAAAAAAAGCATTGAAAGTCTACCTCCTGGGTGATGTGGAAAAGACTTATGCATGTATGCAAATATGAAAAAAGGGCGCTTTCTGTAAGTCTTGCACAGAGCGCTAGTTTGGCTGGGGCCGGGCCTGCCCATGCCGTGTACTGTTTCTCTTTTTGACACTCAGATATGATACGGTACGATATTTGGCACTTTCTGTTGACGTTAGAGCTACATACGTATGTGCCTTTCTACCGGCCTTGTACTACAACCTTTAGTTTAGTAGACGAGCAAGAAGCCCCGATCGATTAAATGCAATACAATCAAGCTTTACCACTGTCCCTCTCTGCAAGAGCGATGCATTTTGGCCCTAGAATCCCAAAGCTTCGCAAGTTTTATAGACTTAAGAGGCTTTCAGATATCGGAACCCCTTGGCTACATTAGGAATACCTATTGGTTGCGTAGTGCTTCAGTATCTTGATGGGATCTTTGTCTATCCAATATCTGAATAGGGAATTCGGAATGAAACTTTTGGGACGTGATGACAGTTCTCTTCCTATCCTAACCTTTAAGCGCCAGATCTTTATTTATGTAGCTAGACCTACCTACTTTTCTTCTATTGAAACTTGAAACCTAGTCTTAGCTATTCGCCCCTCGATGCAATTTTTAAATTTAAACCTGAGGCTAGTAGTATTGATAAACCTTTTTGTGGCCCCAATTAGCCTTTGCATTCTCTTTTCAAATTCACGAAACAAGTTCTAGGATGTCATTTTTCAAAGTGCCTCTACAGCTTTATAAATAGAATATCTCAAGTGAAATGATTGAAGGAATAGGACCAAATATTTATTTTGTTGTATCATCTAGGAAATTTGCATAAATACAAATTGGATAAATTCCAAAATATGGCAACAAATATGAGTGTTTGTATGCAGACACCACATGGCTACTTGGTGAAACCATTTCCTCTTAAATTCATATAAATTTTGCGAAACCAAAAAAAAGTGGACTCATTCGCAATTTAATTTGCTCAACGGTCCCACACCAAGTCGTCATAAATGTGGAACAACTCCTACAGGGAGACGAAATCGTTATCTTGTTTTCTTGATTTATCGATAGCAGGTGGACCAATTGATGAAACTCGTAAAAAAGTTCAGAAAACTTTTATGAAATTAAAAATATGATGACGATGAGGTGGCATTTTGCTTTCATCATTGCTGTGTATCTAGATATACTACTTGCATGGTAGGTATATTTTTTTTTTATTTTTTTTTTGTATTCATCACTTGTGGGCTGTAAATGACAGCTGGAAAGGCTTCTTATATAGCCAAAAGTAAATAAATTTAATGAACATGAATTCACTTTTAAAAGAAACAAGTGGAGCGTAATGTAATGCTTTGATTACTTTAGTCATTCAGGTGTGGGTTGGGTGTGTGCTTTAGATTTTTGCCCAACTTTTGTTGTTACCAGTGTGTGGGTTTTTCAAAGGGGATAAATTTGTTCAAAAGTTGTTTGTCTATGACAGAAATGTATGAGAACTGCGCAATTCCCTGAAGAAATCAAGATAATGGAACTTCAAATCAGAAAGATGACTATTTAAAATTTAGGTCGCATAATTTTATAAGGTCTGCTAATGTCGTAACTAAAAGAAAAGGTTACTTACGTACTACATTTTGCTCAACAAAACTACGTACACGACTGACGTTTGCATCGCATCATAACTTGCTCTTAAAAATGGCTTAGACACATTTGTATACCCAAGGATGACTCAAGTCATCAACAAAGAGCAAATGATTTTTCCTTAGATCTCCCAATTCGAATAGTTCTTTACCAAGACTGCGCTTTAACATTTAATCCATGTAAGTAACGAAAAGGAGAGGAGTCAAAATGCCACCCCTGGCGAAGTCCAACGCCCACGATGAAAGGTATTGACTTAACGCCGTTTACCCGAACACAGATTATACAGTTTGTGTAAAGAGATTGAATATAGCTCTCAAGAGAGAACCGTCAATGTCATATCTCGAGGGACTCGGTCGTATGCTTTCTCCAAATCTTTAAAGCATGCGTAAACAGGTGTAGCGCTTACTCCTAAACCTTCTCAAGTACCATTCTGACAGTAAATATCTGGTCGGTTGTTGTGACGATAACCGCACTGCTCATCTTTTAATCCTGTTTTGACCACAGCTTTGCAATGCGTTTCCAGCACCTTGGCAAAGACTTTTGCGAAAAGACTTAAAGGTGATATAGGTACCCCTGCATTTGGACAAATCCTTTTTATCCCCTTTCTTGCTTGTAGTTTCGCTGCATTCCTTCCTAGGCCACTTTAAGGACACGAGAGATCCATTTGTCTCCCTCTTCACCTAAGGCCTTGAGCATTTCTGGCCAGATTTCATCCACTCCTGCAGATTTGACAGCTTCTAGCGATTTGATCGTAAAAGTGGCTTCGTCTACCGTGGGACTATTTTCCGGCGAAGGATCTGTCATCCTCTGTTTCGACAGCTGGTGGACTGTATAATATATAACAAAATATTTTTCTTCTCAATTTACGTTTAAAAATAAAAAAAAAATTCTTGATTGAATTGACGATATAAAAAATAATATAGTAAAAAAATTGTATAGTGTTTTAATTTGGGAATAGATGGCCGTGTCGGTCTTGAACATCCTCAATGCCCTGGATTGGATTGAGCAATTTAGAAAAGTGCTTGCTCAATCAGCGCAAAATTTCCTCCTCATTAGAATGAAGTGTATCACCTTTGATGGATTTGACCCCTTTAATAATATTCCACATCCTTCCTCAAAGACGGCGAATTGTCTGTCAGAACACCTTGCTTGCAGATCTGTGAACACGGTATAATTGTTTCAATATTCAACATTTGTATCTTTCACATACAACATAGCAGAACAATTTCAAATGTCAAATTCGTAAAGTGTTCAATTTTTCCATCTCGACGAATAATATGTACATCCTGTCAGCACGTCACCTATTCCCCCTACAAATGCAGACTGTCATAAGCAATTAAATCAATTTCTAATAGTTTCCCATAAGTCTCCCTAAAATGCGTTAATCCTCGGCTTCCAAACAGGAAGCCAATTGTCACGAGTATAAAACTCTTTAAGATGTCTTTCGAAATCCTTGGGGTATTAACCGCCAAGCATGATTGCCTCTCGGTTTTAATTTTAGATCTCCAAAACGGAGACACATCACGCATTTGCTCTTAGTACTTCCAGCCGACGACAAAATATTAATCATAACTCCTCGAACCTAGAGGAATGCACTCAAAAGTGCGGGGGAAGTTTTCGAAATGGGAACCGCGCTGGCATGTGGTTTGAGCAAACATTTTTTGTATATGTATGGCTGGTGTCCTATTTTTCAATTAATCCCTCCATTTGTTGGTGTCGCTGTCATAAATGAACATTTTAATAGTTAGATTGTCTGCATATTAAATTTAGTTGTGGTGGATTAAAATTAATGTTTCATAAATGCACACACTCGTCGTCGCGTCGGCTGTGGCGGCGCGGTGGACATTCTCCAGTGGTATGAGTATGCATATGAATTATGGGGGAGAGACCATATTTTTTTTGGGGGTTTCTAGTGATGAGCCGGGAAATTGGATTATTTATTTATTTTTGTTATAGCTACATTTTTACATATTTTATACGTTTCGTTGGGGATTTGTGGGTTTTAACCTCACGTTGATTTATGTTTTAATTTGAAATAGATAGTGCAAGGTGAGCTCTTGTCGAAGGATTGTTAAAAGTTAAACAATTCATTTTTTTTGCCATTGAGTATAGATCTAGTGCGAATATGAACATGAGCATATGGGTTGGTTTTTTGTTTAAATTATGCATCAGTTGATGGTGAATTTAAAATTGCATAATAATGGGATACACAGCAAGGATAATTGGGGCGAAGCAATTTTGTGTAAATGTTGTATGAAAGTCAACTTGTTTTTGTAAGTATACCTACTTAGTTGTTATTTCAATGGTTTTCGGAAAGTTCACAGCGTCATAATATATACGATCGTACCATACATTGTCTGTTATGTTAAGTGAATACTTCCGAAAATCGACTATGATGTTGTCCTAGTATCGGTCTTCCTGGGTAATGTCCTACCATCTTCTGAGTATTCGGTGTGCACTTGTCTTGTTTTCCACTCTTGCCAAATGTCCAGGAAAATTTTAATATGTACAACTTTATTGCACAATACTTGGTATTGGATATCCTGTTTCCATACTACCCTACAACTTTGTAACCATCGCCAAAAAAACGCCTTTTCCACATTTTTAAACCTCAATTTTATGCTAGAAAACATCAGTTCTTTTTGACACTGTTTGTACTATTCAATGACAATTTCTGATGAACTGCTTTTCCATACTACCCTACAACTTTGTAACCAGCGTCAAAAAATGCGTCAGAAAATGTGCTCCAAAAGGTTGGGAAAAACGCCTTTTCATCATTTTTGAACTCTCAATTTTGATGCTAGAAAACATCAGTTCTTTTTGACACTGTTTGTACTATTCAATGACAATTTCTGATGAACTGCTTTTCCATACTACCCTACAACTTTGTGATCAGCGTCAAAAATTGCGTCAGAAATTGGACTCCAAAAGGTTGAAAAAAAAACGCCTTTTCCACATTTTTAAACCTCAATTTTATGCTAGAAAACATCAGTTCTTTTTGACACTGTTTGTACTATTCAATGACAATTTCTGATGAACTGCTTTTCCATACTACCCTACAACTTTGTAATCAGCGTCAAAAATTGCGTCAGAAATTGGACTCCAAAAGGTTGAAAAAAAAACGCCTTTTCCACATTTTTAAACCTCAATTTTATGCTAGAAAACATCAGTTCTTTTTGACACTGTTTGTACTATTCAATGACAATTTCTGATGAACTGCTTTTCCAAACTACCCTACAACTTTGTAATCAGCGTCAAAAATTGCGTCAGAAAATGAGCTCCCAAAGAAAAATATTACGGGTTTCCCTAAAAAGGACAGATCAGGTTTTTGAAATACATTTTTAAGCTGCGCTGAGTTATATAGTTTCAGAAAAATTTTATATACTTATTGTGGCGTCAATTCCGACTAAAGATTGCTTCAAAAATCCATCGGGAATCTACATAAAGCAATCTTGCAAAATCTGATTTACTTCGGCATGCAATTGTGAGTCGCACATTTGAAGCTATACGAAAAACCTTAGAACCAGGTCATATGGACCACGTGAAGATTTAGTGAAAAATCATTATTTCTGAAGCGCGAATGCGTCGGAATGCGCTCGAAAATTGGCTCAAAAATACAGTAGGCACTTGTCCGAAAGGGAAAAGTAAAAAATAAGCCAAGTACTCTGAACTCACTACCCTTACTCGTATATCTACTGGGAAAATGCATTCTATTGACACTGTCTAAATGCCGCCGTTTCAACTGCTTCAAGGCAGAGCCGGCAGGTTTGATCTTCTAGAGCGCTCATTTTTAGTGACAGTTCAAGATGACATCTGCGGAATACGTATCGATATAGGTACTATTTTTTTTTTGAGAGTTTCTCGCCTTGTGGTTAGAATTTCTAGTGATTTTCCAACTTCTAACCATCTTTTCTATGGCGTTCATGAATTACCCAATTTTGGATCAAGTTGCTATAGTCACTCCTTCTACTAAACTCAATTTGTTAAGAATTACCATTTACCACCAGAACTCTGTGGATTGTTGCGAAGCTTTCCTTAGGGCATATCGATTAAAATTGTAATAGATGGTCTGCCCCAAGGTTCTATACTAACGCTAACACTATTTTTTTTTGTCAATGAGCTGCTTAAAAAATAAAATGAAAATATTTATGTCAAGAATAGATACCAGATTTATGTGTTAAATGTATCCCTCTTTTTGAACTAGCATGCCCTTCGTGGGCTCAGTGGTTATTGTGGTGGACAAGGGGTCCCAGGTTTGATCCCCGGAAAAGTGCAAATTACATCTTAAGGTTTTTTCCACTGCGCCACCTGTCGCGAACGTATGATAAACATCCGAGGATTATAATTGTCCTGAAAAAGCTTCTCAATTCATCCGTTCGGACTAGGCATAAAATTGTACCTAGGTCCCTTCCGTTCGTCCCAAAAATAAAAATTCACACAAACGAATGGTAGTGAGAAGTTAGACCTTTTCCGACAACTATTTTTTATTATGCCCTTCGTCGGTCTATGATTAAACTCATCACCTTCACAATACGATCCGTCCTTCTACAAGTCACCATGTGCTCCAAAAGGACATTTTATGCTACTGACTTTAAATCCTTGCAATTTGTGTTTTTTACTTTATTTTTTCAGTAACTCATCCCCTGTAAGATTAATGGATCGAATTTCTCACTCTTCTCCCCCGCAAAGCTTCTCAGAATAATTTTGTTCCTCGGTTTCCACAGACATTCTTTAGAATTCGATTACAGCGCCCTCGCAAACTGTAACCGAATTCGATTACCACCTTCGGGTTCATTAAGAATTTCTCTCATATTTCTTAATTCCACTTAAGGCGTCAAATTCAAATCGAATCTGTCCCAAGAGAGCCAGAGCCAGAGCCAGAGCCAGAGCCGCCTTTTGGAAAACTTTTCCCCTTCGGAAATGTAATCCGATTAAAGGCACGACCGCGATGTCTTACCAGACCACCTCCCATCTGCAAATCTGAGCCCACCCCTGCAAAAGTCCAAATCGAATGTTAACCGCATAAATAACTAAGATAATACCATCTTCACGACAAAAAAAATACACATTAAAAGACGCTCCTGCTCTGCTCAGCTCATCCACCCCGGGCCATTCAGGCGACAGCGACCCTCTTGCCAAAAAGTCGAATAAAAAAATGTCTTCTGCGAGGGCAGTATGCACAGCACACATCATAAATTGCCTGCAAACATAATTGACCGTGAAAAAATTATCTGGGATTTCACACTGCTTTGGCACACACATGATCGCACGCACGCACGCAATCCAACTTCACCCTCTTTGCGAAATTGGAAGGAAATAGGAAAGAGCACTTAACCTCCCAAATCAGATATGGGTTCGGGTTGGTTGTCCTTCTAGACAATAATGCTGGAAAATTCTTAAAAAACATTTGACCCGCAAGGACATGAGTGTGTTTACCTTTTCCCCGCACATTCGTTGTGTATTTTCTTTAAATAAAACATTTTGTTGTTGCTTTTGTATTTATTCAATAAATCACTTTCACAGTTTGAACCGCACCGTATGCTCCATTGTCACAGAGAGATGCGTTAAGATACCGGCTACATCGACGATTTATAACCAAAAGTGATTGTTGCTAAAGCAGGCACTATATACCGCTCAGTTAATAGGATTTGCCTTGGAGTTTTTTTTCTTCGAAAGCATTATGGTGGCGTAGAGGGAGTTATGGCTCCCAAACTCGTAGAAAAATAATCTTTCACTTTTCTTGTTATTTTTTCGTTTTTCTCTCACTGGTCGTCGACGTCGTCGCGTCGAAGTGGAAAAGGATTACCGAGCAGTGTGTGTTTAAAAGGGTACCTAAAACCTACACCCTACAGCTCACCCTATACTTTTGGGAAAGCAAAAAAAAAAAAACAATACAAACACAAAAAGCTTCCAAGCACGGTTATGCTTCTGTTATCGCTTCAAGTAACAAAAAAAAATGTCCTTGGGTAGTAGACCATTTTTCCGCGTCCGCTCCCCAAGGGAGTTTTGTTCCAAGCAGAAGTTATAGAATGAAGAAATAAATATCTGGCGGGGTATATTAAAGCGCTAAATGGACATTAAATCAGGACATAGACCATAGAGGGTGTGTGGTTTAAGAGACGTCAAAAAAATTGGTGTTTACGAAAAAAAATGATGTATTAAAAGATTATCGTCTATCGTAACTCGTTTTAAGAAGGCTCTTAAAGTTACGAAGAGCTGTAGCGCTATAAATTCGATTTCGTCCTTATGTGGCTATGGTATGATTTGTATGGGCTTTAATTGAAGACATATAGACTTCCTTAACATTTCTGTAGGTGCTATGACGATTTTAGGCCGTAGTAAACTGAGATTTTTTAAGACCTTAGTGGAGCAGCGAGTGTGTTTTTCATTGCCAAATCAGGGGTTCGATAGGAGTTCGATATATGGACCTATATCCCAAACCTTTTGTGAGTTTTTTGATATCTTCGTAATATCCATCTACAGCTTTGCTGGACAAAGTTTATCAAAAAAATAAATACTTGGCGCAACAGGTTATAGAAACCCAAGGCCTAGCTTCTCACAACCATTCGATTGTGTGAGTTTTTATTTTTAGTACGAATGGAAGAGACCTAAAATTGTATGCCGTGTCCGAACGGCTGTATTGAGGAGCCTTTCAAGCAGGATAGTTATATACTCTAGGATGTCAGACGTTCGCGAGAGGTGGCGCAGTGGAAAAAACCTTAAAACGTAGTATGTGTTTTTCCGGGTATCGAACCTGGGAACCAGCAGCACTAACCACTGACTACTAAGCCACTGGGACGGAGTTTATAAGCGGAGTTCAATTTTCGATGACTCGAACACTTTTTTTTTTTGTCGGGTTAGGAAACATTTCACTGGAGCACGAGGACGCAACTGGTTCATTGTACTACCAGGAAGTAAATACAGTTTTACCCATTTTACTGGAATTTCTTCAACTTTCGGAGGAAGTCGAGAATGCACTTCAGCGATGAGGAGCTTGCAGTATCAGCAAAAATCTGCTACCTGATCCAAGCAAAGGCAGGACAATAACAAAGGAGATGACCCAAAGTATCGTCGCCCTCTCCACAAGCGTCGTAGACAGTGGTAAGCCTAGCACACTAAGATGCTTAGCAAAAGCAAAGCGCCCCATAAGAATGCCAATAAGAGACAGCAGGAATACTGCAGACTTCTTACTGACTTTCCGGACAATGCGTTCAGTCCGCCCGCTTCCTGTAGAGCCTTGCCATACAAAATTGTGTTCGTTTGAGACCCAATCGTCAATGGAAGCACTGACCGAGGACGCAGGATGACCCATAACAGGTTCTGGTCCCGAGAAATTATCCTCTGAACCTTGCTTAGCAATCTCATCGGATATCTCATTTCCAGCAATCTCAGTGTACCTTGGGGTTGGGACCCAGACAAGAATAAAATAGCTTAAATCATAATGACGTTCTTATCTCATGCACACAACATTCCAGAGAAAAATGTCAGAATTTATCAAATATTTCTACCAAATGCATAATTTTATACGAAATGCTGGTATGCTTTTAGGCGTGTTGCATAAATTCATTCGGCTGGCTTCATCTTGCTGGCATTTGTGCTGGCAACTGTCGGCTGGCTGGCTGACGAGGGTTCAAAAAAACATGCCTATTGTCCTTAATATCGGAAATTACTGACTTATTTCCCTAGACCAGAGATTTAATGTAACCTCAAAGAAAAGAAGTCAGAAGGCTGACGCCTTGGCGGCCAATTAGCGTCTACCCTTCGTTATATTACGTGACGCGGAAAATTTGCCTTCAATATCCCCAGAATTTCTGAGCTCGTCACACCGCCCTGCTAAGCTTTGTAAGATCAATTTCCAGCATAGCACAATCAGTTATCATAGTCCGGCGCCGTTCCCGTTCCGTTCGTGGTCAAGTTCTTGAAAAATATGCGAAATTGAGACCTTTTGGTTCATTTAAGGCTTCGTTTACGTACTTTGACTTCTCGAACCACTCTCCTTCAATTTTTATTACATAATTCCCCATACGGTGAGCTCGAAATCACGCTTATTAGGACCGTGTAAATAGTAACGTGAGGAACGTTCTGGAAATAGAACTACAATTTTGATAGGAAAATTTTTTAAAATATCGATACCTTTTAAGCGCTCCATGACAAAACGTCATAATGACAGTCAAACATTTTCAAATATGGCCAGGCCACTGTTACAAGCAGCTGTCAAAAAATGCTATCATTAGGTTTGTTTGACGTGGACCCTAGGGCGCACTAGTGCGCACTGGGTTAGCCCTATCGCACTGACACTGAAAACCTGTGTTCGAGGTGAGCACTGGGGCGCCCTAGTTGAGCACTGAGCTGACCCTAGGTATTCACTCAGGGCAAGAGTTCAGTGCTGGATTTGGCTGTCAATCGTAGCTGTCATTTGTGTGAAAACAAATTTTTGTGAATTATTGGCTTGTGCCACTAGTAAATGTTAAAAGAAATGTGTTTTTCAGCATTACAATCATTAATTAAACAAATTTAATGTTATTGCTGGTGTTAAATCTGTATATTAAACAAATTTTTTTAGTGACAGGTTTCAGGGTAAACATTTCGTGTTTGACATGAAGCTGAATTTCTGGGGTTTCCTTGGGTTTTTTGGCAGCCACGAAAATTCACTGACACTTCTCAGTGCGCACTAGGGCGCACTAGGGCTGGCCACGTCGAACAAACCTATACTATACTAGCTGTCACTGACAGCTGCGCAGCTTCCGACCGATTCGATTATCCTAAAAACTTTCAAACCTCAAAAAGAATCATTTTGGGGGAAATGCGAATTTTATTTCCTATTTACAGAAAGGATAATTTATATTTCACCCCTCAATGACTTTGCTCTATATTATATTTTTTTTTTGCTTCGCCCCCAATTTATGTATTTTATTATTTCCTCTTTCATCTCAACCCTATACAGTTTTTTTTTTCTATTTCAAATTTCTTATTCTACAAGGATAACCCCCTATTGTTAGTTGGAAAGAAAACAAAGTATGAAAAACATTTTTCATCCCTCGGAAATGTAAAGATTCATCAGACCAGAGGTTGTTAAGATTCGTCGTCACCACGAATTGGAAAGCAAAAAAAAAAAAATACTTGCACGCTTGGTGTCCATAAATATTAACGGTTCAAGGATACGACGCCAAACAGATCGAAGATGGTCGTCATACCGTGCTTAATCATTATTATCAGAATGAGAAGCAAAACACATGGGGCGCTTGTTGAGCGGCCTCGTCGCGACGCGTCACTATTGCAAAAAAGAAAAAACAAGAAGAAGAAGGCTTTTCTTTACCTTTTTATTTGTGTGCGGGTGTGCCTTCCAGCTCTTTGTAACCAATTCGATAACAAATTCCTTCAATTTTGCTTATTTGACAGATTTTCGATTTTTCATAGCCGAGAGAAAGGATATTATTTGTTTTTATTACGTACATTCATTGTTCGGAGGATTATGATTGAGTACGGAAGCGTGTAGTGGGTTTGGGAAATATGATTTATAGTATGCGCAACGAATTTTGCCTTTGGCTAGGGGGAAGAACTTAGATTTAAACTGATTTGCATTTTAAAGAGGAAAAACAGACGATATTCCTAAAGTTATGGGGATAACTTGAAGGCGCGCCACTTTGGATATTCTAGAACCTTAATTTTTACTAAGAATAAGTACATAATTATTAAACTGAACTTGGTTCGAAAAGCATGGTTGGGTTGTTTCCAAAAATCACGCATTCCGCGTGGTGAGATCGGGACGATACGTTTGACCGTAAAACTTTAGCCCGTATTCATATATAAGCCCATAAATGCAAACACAGCATTTCGAAGTTGACAACAAAACCCTGTAAAACAGAAGCCCGTAAATGAACATTTTCAAAAAGCTCGTATTTTTTACGGGCTTACACTCATTCCAAAACCTACAGGCACAACAGGCAGGGGGTTGCAGGTGGGGCAGCATGCCTCTCCACACAAATACGGTATTTTTACGGGCTATTAGAAACGGGCAATTGGAAACGACCTTTTAGATTGAAGGCAAACATACCCAACCCCAGAGAAGATAGTACAATAAATTGCAATCCTTAAAACCCGACACTTTTCGGCTCGAAAGTCAGAAAATATTGAATTTTTTAAAGATACTAGTGGGTGACTCATAGTCATAACTATGACCGTTGATTACTTTTGTAGGGGGTCTTCTCCAGGATCTGTAATATGATCGGCAGACCGTTATAGACCCGGTGTTTCCCATCAGTGTGCAATGTGCATACTTCTGTGTATGCTGAAAATTCCACAGAGAAACTCTCGGGGAAAATTATTAAAATAAAGCGGTACAGAGGCCAGTAGACTTGTTACCCGCACAAAGTTAGAAAAATCATAATCTCTTAAAAGATGTAGGTCATTGACATACTATACATGGACTGCTAGCAGCCAATTTTTCGTTTGAAGCAAAAATAAGCACTAGCGCTCTTTTGGTTCACGGCGGAGAGAAACGAAAACACTCAAATGTCATCGAGCAATTCGTGCGATTTGGTTTGTGTCGAGGTTTGTGTGCTGAGTTTGCCATACTGCCATCTGTTATAGAACGTTTGAAATCATTTGAATAAGTCGTTATTTTTGCGCAGTTGCAATGTTTCTACAATGGATGGCACTATGTTCTATGTAAAAAATAGCAAAGGCGCGCAGATGTTGAAAACTCTTTCCTACTTTCGCCGCACTGAACCAAAAGGGCTAGTGCTTATGAAGCGGCTAGGAGACCTACGAAGATACTCCCCATTTCCTCTGCCTCCGCCTCTGTCAGATGGGGGATACTTACTTACTTAGGCGCCTCTACAGTTCGGGGTGAACCGAGCTCTCAACTAACAAGCCTCTCCAGTTAGCCCTGTCCTTAACTGCCTCCAGTTGCGCACTCCTAGTCAGTTAAATTCGCGAGGTCTTCCTCTATTGCGTTGTCTCTTCGGGTTAGACTCAAAGACTCTACGGGGTGGAGCATTTGTTCCCCGCTCTACATGTTCTAGCCATCTTAAACGACTTACTCGCATTTTTTTTGACCAGATTGATGCCTCGTGAATCATGTCAATGTACAGTTCGTCGCTGAATCTCCTTCTCCAAAGCCCGTTTAATTTCTTCTGAGATGTTGTTGTCAGAATTTAGGAATAGCTGGGGAATAGAACTTTCTAAAGTTACTACTTGTAGACCTATCTGAAGCTTCTCTTTCTGATCTTTACAAAATTTTCGACGAGTACAATGGGGACTCACAAGTGTAGGAAAAATGCGCTCCACCTCAATCGATTCTTTCGTCAGGGGCTTTAATATTTCAGTGCCGTAGTAAGCTTTAGCTTCGAATACGATTCAGAGGTCTTGGAGCCCCATGAATCCAGGTTTTTAGCCCTAATTTGCCCCTTTAAATTCTACTTTTACTAACTTCTAGCCACATGGCTTTTTATACATACAAATGACGACCCATTTGATCACATCACCTACTGGTTTGCGGTCGATATAAGTGTGTAGCTGTGGTACTGCTTCTACCACAGCTATGCAACTAATTCCAGAAATAAATTAGCATTTCAAAAATATGTATATACCAAAATTAAATCATTCAGCAATTTTATTTTCAACTCATTAAAAAAAGAAACACATACTCTTGACTCGTTCCTCATTAGGTATACACCCAAGTGTAGTCTATAAACACTTCTGAATGTTGCCTTCATTATGAGTATAACCGCCCCCAAAAGCCGGGGTTAAATAAGAATATAAAGCCAAATCCTAATTAAAAAGAAATCAGCATAAAAATCCCGCCGAAAATAAACCCTAATTACTTACAGCCAAAAATAAACGTCTCTCGGAAAACGCACAGGAAAAATACAAAAAAAAAAAAAAAAAAACAGTATAAGATCGCACAACCATGGATGGTTTCGGTCGTCATAAATCCTTAATTTTTCCACCCATACTCTCTGAATAACGGCATTCTTATCTTCATTAAAACGGCCAACCAAAACCAACAATTCCATTCCCATTCGCATCCGCATTCCATTCGCTCTCATTAAGTAAATAACTCCATTCGCTGAGCGCTCCTTTGATCTGTCAACCATTGCATGCCAAGGCGTATACGTTATACGTAGATACCCTACTCCGCGCAACGTCTTTAATTGACTTCAGTGCTAATTATCCTTCGTATCTGACTTTCTGCATCCAAATGACAATGCCTCCCAGACGAGAGTAGAATGCTGCTATATAATATTCTAACACATCTCACGGTGTTAGCCCTTTAGATGTGTTGTATGGTACATGCTCGTCGTATCTGTCTCTCTATCTAAATGCATTAGCATAATTAATGCAGCGAAACAGAATCCTGCCTGGCATACGTAATTTAATCCTTCGGCTGGAAGATAAAAATGAAACCGTGAAAGGGATTAACACAGGAACCAGGCCAGATAGAAGGCAAAACAAAAAATTAAGAGAAACCGGTCTAGAAACTTCCAATGGGTGTTGATGTTGATGGTGCAGCATCAGTAGCATCCAAATCTACTTCACATCCACATCCACATCCACACCGCATCCTTCGAAGGAGGAGAATGTATATGCTCGACACGGGGGTGAATAAGTTGCTTTCGGATTGACATCCGTCCTATGCTGCTGCTGGCCGGATTGAAAGCCAAAAAGAAAAAGGCGCGCGACCATCAATGAAACAAACTGCAAAAGGACACTAGTAGGTATAAGGGTAGAGGTATTAGGGAATGAATTGTATTTGCACGACTACGCTCGTCGCTATCGAGGTTCACCATCGCCATCACGATGATGACGATGACGATGACAATGAATTTAATTGTGATGATGATGTTTTTGTTTAGACAAGCCATTGTTCGGATGTGTCCTTTCATCATCATCGTCTTTGCAACCCTCGAATACCATTAGACTTAATCATAGGACACAGCTTTCGTTTTTATGTTGATGTTTGTATTTGTGTGCGTTGTTCTTGTAGTTTGTTTGTGATAACAAAAATCTATGTTTTCCTCTTATAATATTGTTCAGGTTGAACTTCCTTTGAAACCGGCAGTCATGGATGGATTTGCTTTTTATTTCTTCTGTGCTTTTTTTTGTGAATAAAAAGTGCAGCAGCAGCTGGACGGTAATGTTTTGTTGGCTGATCTGATATTGTTTTGTTATGTTTTCATTAAATTTGGCTTTTTTAAGCCTTTGAGTAGGATAGGGATTATTTTTAGATTTGCATGTTGGGTTATGGTATAAGATTAGCTTCCTTTGTAAAGTCCTTCAAGAGATGTTTAGATTTGTTACCAAAAAAAAAAATAGTAACAACAGTGGGTAAAGTTGTTTTTTGCAACGAAGGGTAATAGGTACATATGACTTTTGGCAAAGCAAGATTCGGTTACAAGGATCGTAGTTAGTCTGCAGTGGAAATTGTGTGTTTTTTAAATTGTGGGGAGATGCGATTTACATATTTCCAAACCTATACGAAGATGACCAGACCAGAATTTTGTTGTTATGCAGAATATGCCTTTCGATATAGATGACGATTGACGAAACTTCGGTTCATCTTATTAACACGAGGAAAGGATAGCATATCAAAGATACAGACCAAAAAAAAAAGTAGCTATGGATTTGACAAATTGCCCGAGCCTTTCAGAGTAGCTGAAGATGACTTGAAAGCATGCCTGACAAATTCAATCTTGTGAAAGAAGACCCTTAAGCTGTGCAAGGTACTAGGTATCAATCTCCTTAACATCGGATACAAGATCCTACCTGTTATCTTCTTTGAAATGCTAAAACCCTTCGTAAATAACCTGAAATAACAAGCCCCTAAAAGTGCGATTCTTAGCCACCAGAGTTCACCGTCGTCGATCAAATTTTCTCACTTAGACTGATCCTTAAAAATAACCCAACAAGTCCAAATGAATGCTCACAATTTCTCATTATAATTTCTCATCTCAAAACCTATAACGTGATCTATAGAGACGAGCTATAGGTACCAACTCGTGTCTATTTTTGGCATACACGTCAAACTCAAGCTTTGGAAAACGATGAATTGAATACCTTCTGCCAATATCTAATTCTTTGAGCATCAGAGAGGGCAATTGACGTTGAAGAGCCCTAACCTTAAAACAACTATAGCCCTTGAACAGTCCATTCCCGATGATAATATCCTCGGTCGCTTCGAGAGAAAGATTCTTCGTAAAATTTTAGGCCCGGCTTGACCTAACCTGATGGCTTTTGGGGAAGGAGATTCAATCACGAACTATACGAGCATACAGCGACATCGAAGTCGGTAAAAAAACTGCGATTAAATCGTTTAAGATGGCTATGACATGTAGAGCGGATGGAAAAAAATGCTCCCGCCCGTAGAGTCTTCAAGTCTAACGCGGTGGGACCACACAGTAAAGGAAGACCTCGCCTTAAGTGTTGCGTGCAAGTACCTCAAGCTAGAGTGCGCAGGTGGAATCAGTTAGCTGAGAAGACTAAATGCTTTCTTGCTAGTTGATGCATTGGTTAACGTCGAAATTTAGAGTCGCCTATTGAGTAAGTAAGTTAGGTTAAGTTAGGTTAGGGCAAAGGTTCCCTACACCTGGTTTTATTTTTTCACTGCTGTAAGTCTCCGAACAAAGGAAAAGCAACGAATACCAAGAGCAAGGTCGAAGCGAAGTTCAATAGTTACATTGCAGTCGAAGATTAAGCGCGTTTGTGTTTCCCGCATTTTAAGTCAGACTTGCTTCATGGCTGGCACTCGTATATTTGCCTGGCAGTCAATATTAAATGAGCGTTCCTCAATTGGTACGGGTCGTCGCCAGTCAGATTCGTCAGAAGCATTGCTGCGGTCCATAAGAGTGTACAAAACAACACGAGGCAGTCATTTCCTCGTTGTGCATAAGAAATCGTCCTTTCGCAGATTCCAACTTGGCAAATTTTGCATCGGGACTTGGGCTTATGCCCGTACTAGATCCAACTAAACATCTTTAGCGACGAGGCGTATTTTTAGATGAATGCGGATATGCGAAGAAGCAAAATTGCCAGAAATATGGGACGACGATATTTCAACGTCTGCCATACCTTATTGACAAACCCTTTAGTGAATCTTCAGTAAGATCAGCCTCTATTCACATATCTGTGCTTTCAGAAGGGCGGCTCAAAAATATTTCAACCTTGCAGTATGAAAAAGAAAAAGCCGACAAATTGTTTAAACTTTATTTGTGAAGCCAACCTCCTCCAAATTGTCAAAGAAGTGCCTACCTTCTAAGGTGTTTCCTCCTGGACCGAGCAATAGCTTGACATTCACAGAGAAGATGAGTAATACCCTTTGCGAAATGTAAGTCTTCGTAATACCTGCACCCCTGCACGTATCCATATTTATTAAACCAAATCTTTTAGCGCGCTTCCTTAGAAAACAGTGCCCGGAGAGTCCTATTGCCCTTAAGTAAGTTGGTAGCTCCAGTCCTGATACAACTTCGACCGGAGATACGAGAAAAGACAGCGCACTCTTTCAATGAAGTTCAGACTCAAAGTTTGGATTTTGTTTTACGGAAACCTTGGACCCGAATGGCAATCCCATTTTTTTCGGGTTAGAAGTAAATCCTCCAAATTTGTATAGACTTTATCAAAGCGGATGAAAACCTCCTGAGCTATTTTGACCAAAGAATTCTCCATCCACAGTAGTCAACCGCCCGGTTTCTATTTAACTGTCCTCAGTTGCGCACATCAAGTTAAGGTCGTTTTCCAATTGTGCCTACCATTTATGATGGAGTTTTCTCCCTTTTCGGCTTTAGTCATATTCAATTTCCATTCCATTACTATTACAGTCGGCAATAATAGAATTTTTAGCAGCTTCTTCTTATTGCTTTGCGCTGCTTGTCTGCCTTCACTGATCATAAGATTGCCATCTTTTAGAAGGATTCTTTGGTTTCCATTCCCAGCGCCACCAGTTTAGGTATGGGAGAATATTTACGATCATGGCTAGGTTCGAACTTCTTAGGGACTGCATTAAATTTTTGCTTCAGTTGGTAAACAATTCCTACGGGACTAAACCCACAAATTAAAAACCACAAAACTACAATCCTTATTTTTATTGCATTAACCAAATGCACGCATAAAAATTCCCAATTAATGACGCATTCGACGCAAACAGACAGCAGTTTTATGATTTCATATAAAAATTGAACAACCCAGAGCTTTACGGTATAAAATTCATAGGCTTTCTCTCCATAAAAAAAAACCTCAACTCCCAGTTAAAACCCGACAAACTATAAATTTAATCAAAATCTCTGTAAGCCTGCATTACCCTCTGACACCATTTGCAGCAGTGAAAGTAAAGCCAGACAATTCCAATGTATATACGAGTACTATAACCGAGCAAGACTCCTTCAAGGGGACGGACGCCAAACTACATGGCGCAGCCACCTCCCCTAAAATAGGCTATCTGCCACCCCTTTTAATTTCGAAACACAACTTGCTACTACTAATACTGTGTTCAGCTAAAATAAAATACAAAACAACAAAGTACTTTGGTAAAAGATACACAAACAGAAAAAAATACCAGAATTCTATCGTTTGTGCATGCACTTACCATGGTGGCCTGAGCCGCTAACACTTTTATGGCGGCCGCAATGAATTTAAATGCCGGCACTTAAGGCCGAACCGTTCCCCCTCCGGATATAAAATTAACTCATCTTCCCTGACCGGAAGAGTTTCCTATACTCCTTCCGTTGATACATTTTATTTTTTTTCGTTTTATGTGTTGCACCAATAAAAAAACGCAACAGCAGCAGTCCCGTCCCGCACTACATATATACCGACTCCAAATGGAAAAAGGGATTTTATTTCATTTCTCATAAATCGTGCAAAGGCGCCTTTTGATTAATAAACTCTAAAAGTCAAAAGGAGCGCGCGGCTTTTTATTTCCCTCCGACTTTATTGCTGGTCCATAAAAAAAAGCGACTGCCTGCTTCTTGAATTAAGTGATTATTCCGGACCATCATCGATGAACCGATGGCCTTTTTGGAGAGCGAATTGATAGTGAAACAATTTCAATCAATTAAATTATCCCCGATACCACGAGAACACCACCAATGTCTTTGAGTCGAGTGGGCCGCTCAACTTGAGGACCCTCTAACACTTCAAGGCGCATAATAATCATGTCCCCTGATGGCTGTGTGATGTGATGACTTAATGTTAGCCCAGTGGCAATTGTTGGAGCATGCTCGAGTAGGCGTTGAATTTCAATTGTCCTTTAAGCTGTCGAGTGTCGGTGTCGGTGTTGGTGTTTCTGTCAGCGCTGATAAGGTGTGTGCGGTGCGAGGAGAAATGTTTTATTTGTTCTTTGGTGGAAGAGGTCGCCGAATATAATCGCCGTCATGTCAGCATGTCATGTCAATTGCAAATTGTATTGTTGTCGCCTTGTACCGTGACGTGACTAGCTATTATACCGCTTTATATAAGAATAATTGTCGTCCTTAAAATGTTGAAAATTAATACAAAGTGCTAGTAGAGAGATAATATTATGAATGCCATCAGGAGGGTGTGCTTTATGCGAATTGTTTCGAAGCGGTATGGGGTGAAGGGGTTGGTGGTGAATGTCGACCGATGACGCTTGGAATTTTCAGCGTAAATATGATATCCTCGGTCTGTTTTAGGATTGTTGATGCATCAAATGACTTGGCAATCATAGTATCCACTTGAAATTTTACAAACGCGTAATGACGATATTTTTCGTCAGCCCATGATTTAAAATTGTCATTAACGTAAGTAGGGTCTATACTGAAGATGTCAGAAAGTGACAAAATATCTGGGAATATTTCAATATTCAAACGATGTTGGTCAATCTTTTGCAGAATGTGGGAACAAAACCGCAAAAATTCCATGGATACCTATAGCTTGGCAATTGTGCAACCCATACTATCATATCGCCCTTTAGTCCGTAGACAAGGAAACATTTTTGAGTGGAAAAAAATACTACAACTAATTGGTGTAAGCGCAGCAATTCGTTTCGACGCAATCTTTT
Source organism: Cheilosia soror (assembly GCA_949372485.1). Taxonomy (NCBI): domain Eukaryota; kingdom Metazoa; phylum Arthropoda; class Insecta; order Diptera; family Syrphidae; genus Cheilosia; species Cheilosia soror. The sequence continues at coordinate 5,446,751 of OX443564.1, forward strand.
GCTTAGGTCTGATTAAAAGAGATCTAGATTGAAAGATCAAGTTAAAAGCCTCCCTCATCCGGGAACATCTATCAAATCCTTGGTCCGACAAGTCAAAAAACATTACATACATCCTACATCACGGGTGTATCTGAGATGTGGTCCATACTCGATAAATACTTACTCTTCATTTGGATGGTTTTTTGGATGGAAGCCTATGGTGACATAAAATCTGGAACAGCCTTAGTAACCATTGAAGCAACTTGCATTTCGGGCTTAGACATAAATGGCTTGTTGGAAACTTTTTTTAGACGGCGACCCGGATGCCTACTTCAATATGTTTCCTCATGGCGTTTGGCTAGATTTTAGTTTAAAAAACTTTGTATCTACTCCTCGCGGGGGGGTCGGAAGGGGTACCCCCATACATATGTCACTCTTTATGGGATTTTTGTGATCATATCACTTCAAATGACGTTACTTTGTTGACTTATTTTATTTTACAATATCTGAGAAAAATTCGAGTCGCACCAAAGCAATTACCACAATCAAACCCAGCCCCACCCCCCCAAATAAATTACATCTTTATTCTATTTTCGGACCAGTCCAGCCGGTCTGTGATTCGCTTGAATTTCAATATTGCAGACGTTTAAATGGTGCACGCTGCCATCTCACTGAGGGAAGGTGTTAAAAAATCTATTTATGAGGCGGCAATTTGAAAACTGATGTAGCGAAGATGGTACTCAGTAGACCGCATTTCAAAAATGCACACACGATTGAATAAGCAAAATTGTTTTAATATTTTTCACGTACACTTTCAAGTTGCACTGTTTCGTTGGCGAATTGCATTAGGAGTAAAAGAGAAGCAAGTGGATATCCAGATCATAAAAATTCTGCTCTGGCAATTGAGAAAATAAAAAAAAATCCTTAAAATGTATTTAGGTAGCTGAAGTTTATTCAAAAATATTTATTTTGTAACACTTGTAGCATTCGACTATTAATTTTGTCCAATGACCCTAATTCCAGAAGATGGGCTAACCAGCGAGTGAAGTTCTTACCTTCTTCTTTGAATACCGTAGGTGGATATAGCAGCAAGAAGTATACTGGACTCTCATGGGAGGCATCACGATATAGCCACAAAAATGTCAAAAAAAGTCTAGAAATGAACAAAACATTGGAAAGAAATGCAAAAAAAAAACAGCGAGGTTTAAAACGTCCAGAGTTCAAGAGACCGTCGGAGAGAATAAGACCTTTAAGGTGTGGATTCAAGGTTTAGATTCAGTAGGGCGAAGGCTTGAAAAACTCGAACAAACTGTCTGTTAAATGAGTTTTGCGAACTTCTAGACAGTGGTAACAGATCTGCAGTAGCAAGGGGTGCGTTTTGTCTCCTCTCTTCTTCATTCGCTCTTTGCCGGTCACTTGGTCATCCTTGGTCACTCTCAGACTAAACTTCATCTAAAGGAAAAAAAAATAAAGTTCCATCTCGTGGTTCTTTCAATTATAATTTGCTGGACCCTTTTTTTTAAACCTGCACACAGTATTTACGGTAGGCTAAGCTAAAGCCTTGCTAAAATAAATTTGCAACGATGAAATAGTAATGCCAATCATAACAGTAACATTTCATTGTTTATTTTTCCCCCCCAAGTGTCGCAATGACATCGTGTGTCATTACCAAAATGATACAAACTCAACAATTTGCGTATTGCTATACGTTCCACCCCCGAGGAATTACAATCTGTCAACTGAGCCCCCCCTGCATATCTATGGAAATGGATTTGCATTCAATATTACCCCCGAAATCCAAGCACTTGGCAGGACACTGCAAACGCACAATAATGAAAAAATTATTGCATCCATTGGAGTCTGGCCAGAGCAATACTGAGGGTACTTGCCAACTCGCTATTTACCCAAAGCCTCGTGGCATAAGTGAGTGTCATTCCGAACTAATAGCCGACTAAACTAAAGCGAATCGATGTGCAGAGTATCCAGGACAGGGTAGAACTATTGCATCTGCATTTGGGATTTTATGCGATTAAATTAAAACGGAAGCCACCGCAAGTGTGATGGAGTTTGTGGAGAGGGGATGCAAATTTTCAAATCCTTGCTGAGCAATGTGGACATCGTCTGGCATTTGGAAGTTGCCTTCTTAGCATATCCCTCAAAACCCTTTCGATTATTATGTGCGCAATAGTATAGAGCGCACATTGTCTTCAATTAGCCAAAAGCCAACCCCGTGAAGCAATTTGATCCTCCATGCCATACACTACACAACCCTCAATAACGTGTCAAATTCTTTTTGTAATTCGCAATTTCACGCGCATTCGGTGTCAAGGGGCGCAACTTTCTTTGCAATTAACTTAGGACACATTGTCAAGGGTGCAAATGTGAAGGGTCCTGTTACATGTAGATATACGAAAATTTACGGAGGATTACAATTACAAGTTCCACTATCTCAGCTCTAATAAAACTAATTGAACGTAACCAGCAAACAGACCGGAAGGCAACAACAAGAAAAGCGAAATGAAAAATTTGTCTATCCATACAGCGCCCATCGAGTTCGAGTGACATTTTGACTGACAAGCTCTCCTGGTCGTTGCCACAGGGTATGTTTCAAATGACAAGCTAGCGCAGCACAAAAAAAAAAACAACAACCATAAGATACAAAGCGAACATACCTAGAGATTAGCTAAATCCGGCACCCCTTCTCCTGTGTATACATAAAAGTGTGTGACATGACTGGCAATAAACAGGGATTACAATTGCTGTTTGTTTTATGCAACCCTCAGGCTGAGAGAAGGTAAACGCACATTTGTTTTATATCTAAGGGGGTTCGACGAACCCCGCAACCCATCGCGTTCTTCAGGTGAAGTTTCTGCCAGGGATGGTGTATAAATGAATGACAGGAGCAACTCCTCCGGGACGATAAGACAAGAAGCTGAAAGTATATCTAACTCGCAGTTCGACTTGAAATTTAATTTTTTTTTTCCTGTCGTCGTATAAGAATGGCGCGAGGGAGGGGATGGAGATGATTGTTTGTTTGGCAGAGTGGTTTATACCCACTTAGGAAATATGTTGGTCGTAGGAAAATATCCTGCGTTCATTGTGAGATTCTTCTTCTTTTTTTTTTTTTTTTTTTTGTTATCTCCTTCCTCTGCACTACACTCTATCGCAGGATGATTTTAAATGGAGCGAAAGGATTTCTGGTATACTTCCGCAAGGATAAAGTGTTGAAACTACTCTCGACATAACTTTCCATTATCAAGAGTTCCAGACTGGTGCACACGTCACTTGTGGTTTTGGTTGGTTGGCTGGGACGACCGACCGACCGACCGACGACGACACGACGAGTGGTGAATTCTGTAATTGACAGTACAGTCATTTATGTGTTTGCTGCAGTAGTCGATGAAGTTTCTAGGAATGCTGAGTAGTGAATAGCCGGCTGCTGGTAGATTGAGTTGAGTGGATGAGAAGGTATAGGTAAGTCGAACCAAGTTGCCGACATTGCAAGATTAACAAGTGGACATGGACAGAACATGGCAGAGATTATTGCCATTACGGTAGACAGTTGAGATGGTTTGTTGTATCGATTCGATATAGCTACCCCACCTACTGCTTGACGCTTGATTGGTAAAACGAGATGAAAATTGGCAAAGTGAATTACGATGGAATTCATTTTGAAAACCGATTACAGATCCCAAAACCCTTTCAAATGTCTGCGCAATAAAAAAAATATAGGAATATGTACTGCCAGTCTAGCTAGCCCGGATATTGCCTATACAGCTGGTGTTTCGCGTCGTTTCATTCACAACCAAAACCCTCCCTCTCTCTCCATTGAGTATCGTTGCAAATTGAATCTGTCACATCCAGTGACACCTTGGCCCAAGAAAGTATACTGCCGCCGCCGGCCGCCATAGTTTCAGCTCTATAGGGGTCATGTTGACACGATTTGGAGTTCCTTTGTGCGCGAGCACAACAACAGCTGTGAGCTTTGTCGCTTTCGAGTGATAAAGTGCTCTGATTGAAAAATATACGTGACCATTGAGGTGTGACATGAAGCCCAACCAAATGGCACACTTCCGGTGCGGGACGTTGATATTTCTCTTCATTTGCATTTCTGGATTGATTTTTTTTTTTTTTGGTTGCGTTGATGTGCTTTTTCATTTTAATTGAATATACAGAAGAAAAAAAACAGGACCACCGCTCATATACTCGTGGTTCGTGGTATCAAACTATTAGACCACATCAACCACTTTTAGCCCGATTGCCAATGGGGTGGGGTGGAAACACGTTTTTGGCAGTCCAACTGGAAAATTGTAAAACTCAATCTAAATGTTTGTGTTTTTCTTTTGTTTTCTGGTTTTTTTTTCGCTGTAGTTTTGTATCCCATGTTCGACGAAAATTCTATACAAGGACGAAATATAGAAAACTCAACGACCCACAAGCCGTTGGGCCTGCCCAAAGGAAATGAATTTAATTCCGACTATGTGTGCCTTTTGGGGGAATTTAATCAAATTAAAATGTTTTATTACATGTGTGGTGGTGAGTGTGTGAAGGGCTGTCAAAATGTTGCTTTACCTATAGTTTGATTTCGAAATAAAATAATGTCGTTGCAGACATTTCAATCGCTTGAAATGGTGTAAAGGGAGGTAAACATTTGGGGACTGATTGCGATGCATTTATGGATCGATGGTTTTAGGGTATGCAAAAAATACCTCAGGGTTTGATGTCGTGCGAAATACACTCCGTGTTTGAAAAGATACTCTGGTAAGATATAAATCAATTGGTGCCCAGTGTGGTACTGGTGGTGTGGTGCCAACAGGACAGGAAGCTAATACTCGCTCAAGAGTGGATATTTTGAAGGATGTGCTTCAGGGTCGCATAGCGTTTCGCACTTTCTGGCAAGATCGCCCAATTTGACCGCTCCTGACTTTACTACTTTGGGTTGATTTTTTTTAAAGATACAGGTCTACGAGAACAAAACACAGACTCTGGAAGCTCTCCAACAGAAGATATATCTGACAAGATTGAGAGAAGTGCGCTCTACTGAAAATGCGCAAAAACTTTGTATATGTGACGCTGTCTCAGTATCTTTTACAGGTCGCACTCACTCACTCACTCACTCACCCACTCACTGACTCATCAACGTCCAGCGGAAGCCCTTTGTCCTAAAAAGCTGAAATTTTTCACAGATGCATTTATGATGTATCCAAGGAATAGGGGATAATATTTCGAAATTCAAAGGGCTAAAATGGGGGGGGGGGGGGTTAAAATTTTGTATTTCAACCGATTGACTTCAAACTCGGTTTGTGTCCCTAATAACTCTATATAAAAAAAATCAATTTCTCTGATTTTGGAAATGTTGCTTGGGGCTCGAGTTATTATCGGTCCCCCTCACTCCTTCTAAGGGGGGCTTTCTGGTAACTTACGAACCATTCTTTGTATCAATTTGAAACTTTGTGCATTGATAAAAAAGTAAAAATTAGTCATAAATGTAACTAAAAAAAAAACGTTAAACCATTTTCAGGGAATAATTTCCTGAGTATTTTGAGCTGATATTTCTCCTCCGTCTACAAGAGTTGTACTTAATCGAAAGTATTTCATAATGTTATTCTGGATTAGATTTATGTTCTGACTGTTTAGAAAAATACAGCACAAAAAGAAAATTTTATTGCAATAAAATATTTTCTTTATGATTTTTGTTTAAAAAAAACCTGCGAAAATAACTAGAACCATAAAAAACAATTACAAAAGAGTCCAGACAAATGATTATTGCAATGCTCAAATGAAAAAGTAATCCAGACCCGCGTTTATGATGTGGTACTTTCGGCCTTAACAACTAGAGGGTGTCCTCAAGGAGGTGTCCTCTCTTATGGTCCCTAGTCAAAGTCGGCGCGACAATGTTACTTATTGGACCTGAACCCTTCTGTGGCGTCAGTAAGAGATGTTTCAGAAAGCACATCAAGAACTAATCAAATCTAATGAAGTCTGGCTTAAAACACCTCGGCGCGAACTGCACCAAACAATTTTTTCCAACATTTTACCTCAGGAAATCCTATTTTCTTACCAACTTGAAAAAAAAAACCAAGAATCCCAACAGGTTTAATCACTGGCCATGGCCTTATGAAAAAACATCTTCACTGAATTGGAGTCTTACCAGACCCCACATGTAGACTACGTATGTCTGGAGAATGACGAAATCTTTGTTCACATTCTCACGAAATGTCCGGCTCTCTGTCGCCTTAGAAAGAATGGCCTTGGCGAAGAAATCGTTACCTCAGCAAATCTTGCTGAATTACACCCAGAGAAGATACTTGTCTTCCTGACTGCCTCCGGAGCAAAAAGATGGCTCTGGGACCCTACAAGGGAAGGCACAATAGGCCCCTGTTAATAATTCATATACCTAAGCAAGAAATATGTTTTGTCCCGTAGATAGTGGCTCATTCTGCTATAGTATGATCTGTTTTGAGATGCTAACGCTTTACTTAAGCTACGATTACACGGCCATTTTTTCGAGTCACTTAAATGGCGCACTGACGTAAAAATCGCGTCACAATCCAGTCATTTAAATGTCGTTCTATGTGATCGCCATTTTTGGGATAACATTTTCGGCGTCATTTAAATGACTAGAAAAATGCCGGACCAAATGACATGTATTTAGTGCCGTTTAAATGGCGGAAAAAATGGCCATGTGATCGCTCTTCAATGACGCCTAGGACAAATGACAAAACTTTTTGGCTGTGGCGTCATTTAAATGGCATCCCAACAGAAAATTCTAAATAACTCGCATTTGATTTTGGGACACAAATGACGATGATAGTCATTTCGTGTGATCGCCATTTTTCCAATGACGAATCTTAGCTTAAATGTCGCTCTACTGCGACATTTTTTTCCTGACGTCACAGCGTCATTTAAATGACTCAAAAAAATGGCCGTGTAATCGTAGCTTTACAAATTTATTATATAATTTTTGACCTTTTTTCTCAATTTTTCTCCAGATATTTTTCAGAGATACTAACTGCCTCTTTGGGTACTTTCATAGGTAGGTTTCCTGAGCGAACATTTAAAATATAAAAGAGTAAACTAACTGATTGTGAAGGAAACTTCTGTGTACCAAATCCTAAGAGCTGCGCTAGAAAAGTCGCGGGTAAAAGCTAGCCATCTTATAAGGCCCAGAAACGCTACCCGAAATTGCAATGTCTTGTAGATGACGCTACTTTAGCGAATCTATACATTATTCCACGTTTGACCACCTATTCAGGTATTCTGACGTGATCCAATTTTGTCGATCAGTTGCTCTAGTAACCTTCTACCAATCGAAGATATTGAGCATAAGCCAAAGTACTAGACAGGCCGTTCTTTGTTGTGTTGTAGAACTTGTAATCAATCTTTCAGTATAGTCGAAATGCAAAAGATGTGATATTTTAAAAAGAGAGACTACCAAATATCCTATAGTTATCGAAATTTAAGTTTCTAATCTGCTTTCTAAAGAGATCCATCCACATCTCCATCAGAAAAGTCTTTAATTCATAAATATGTAGAATTGAAAACTTTTTGGTCTCACAAAAGGTTTTTGTCAGGGCATATAAAACAGGGCGCAGTAGCGCAGTGGTTAGTGTGCTGGACTACTGTGCGAAGGATCCCAGGTTCGATCCCCGGAAAAACACGAATTACATCTTAAAGTTTTTTCTACTGCGCCACCTCTCGCGAACGTCTGACAAACATCCGAGAGTATCACTGTCATGAAAAAGCTTCTCAATTCAGCCGTTCGGACTCGGCATAAAATTGTAGGTCCCTTCCATTCGTCCCAAAAATAGAAACTCACACAAAACGAATGGTTGCGAGAAGCTAGGCCTTGGGTGTCACCCGCCTGTTGCGCCACCTATTTATTTTTTTTTTTATATAAAACAAAAGATGAATTCCTAGGTTATCCTGTTCTATAGTTATTCCTTCTTCCAAACTCTTCTCCTTCTTTACATTTTCTTAATACAACTTCATTTACACTGCGGTTTGATGTTGCCGCAAAATTAGCTGTAGCTATTATCCAAACACAATAGTGTTGTGAACCCTCTCATTTCCAAAGGACCCATAACAATTGACCGGATGTTCATCAAATAAGGGGGAACGAAAGGCACAAAAGCAAACGCATTGCCTTGCTTCTTCCCCTAATCAGATATCAGCCAGCATTGAATTGACTTAATGAACCATAGTCGAAAAAATATCTGCTAGCAATCAAACATTGAATTTTGTCGTCGTCGTCGGTCCCAAACAAGGGCGGAACGAACACCAGACACCACAATCAATGAAAAAGGAGGGGGATGCAAGGAAGGATGTAATTTCCCAAAATCCATTCCCGAGATTGATCAAAAAATCTATCAATTACGCCATATTTACACCAGGCGCACAGAAAATGTAGTAAACACTTTGAATGACATGAGAGTTTGTCCCAAAATTAATTTCCATAAATAGTTCCCGAGATTGGACCATTAGAGTGAAGATAGAAGCATGATGCTCTATGGAGAAATTTAAAAAAAAAAAACCATTTACTTGCTCTAACACATGTGAGACGGAGTGGGAAGAATAGAAAAGAGTTCCCGTCTACCGATCGTCAATTTTGGAGGAAAACAGAAAATGCATTGACCCTTGAGATACCTACTGAGAATGATGGTCGTCTGTCTCCACAGCTAGCACTTAATTTCGTTTTCAAAAGTCACCCAAAATATAATAGAGGAAGGTGGGATTTTTATTATATTCCACATGAGCCCGTATAAAAAAGGAGGAGTTCGTTTTTGGAAAAAGTGCGTGCACTGATTTCACGCACAACAAAAACGCATTAATGAAAGTGTGAGGGAAGACAAAATATCTACTGAAATGCCTGATGGCCTGGTATTTCTACTAGCACTTGATTTTGTTGTTTGATTATCTCCTTGATTTAGCTATTTGGATTTACATTTGAAGAAGCGATGTCATTCACACTTAGGTACTTATCCATTCATCACGACTGCACAAACGCACTCAAATTTGGAAAGAGAACCATCGTTAGAAAACTGTAAGAGTGAATGAATGAAAAACAAAGGGCACACGAAGAAAAGAATATGTAATACCCGTTCTGGTGGGCGTGACCATGTGCCGTTTGTGTCGTGTTTACCTACTAGAAAATCTGTAAGCCTGTATTTCCCCTATGCATACTGGGGAAGTTGTTGTCAACGACCGATGACTCAGTGCACACACTCAACTTCAAACTCCAAATGCAGGTACCTAAAAGTGCGTGAGCTGTATAAATAGAGAAATTATGGGAAATGGAATTGTTTGAAAATATCGCCGACACACCTCCTACTAAAAATGCAGTTGGCCTGGTGGTTTGACTCTAAAGAAGATCATTTGTACCCAATGATCGATGTTTGGTTGCAACCTCGGTTGCAACACTCCCACTATACTATAAACGAGATCATTTTCAAAACCAAAATGCATGCGGGGATACATAACGAAGACAGTGTTCGAAATGATCCAATGAAATACCTACTGGAAATTCGATTAGCCTAGTACTTCAATTTGTAAATATTGCCTTTGTTTTCGAAAATTGCTAGATCAATCTGTCGTGTCTGTCACCACGAATGTCACGATCACGATTTTGATTGCAAAAAGAATATTTTTATGGTTTTAATTGATCTAGAAAAATTAACCAAATTATGAAAGGTACTAGGCAAGCAGAAAAATGTGGAAAGGTGAAAATAAAATAAAAAACAAAAGACAAAAAAAAAAAATGTTCAAAAAGAGTTTGGAGAAAGTGTAAAAGAGATGAAAATCGGACCTCGGACAATAGACGAATCAGCTGTGGAGATGGAGAGATCTTGGTGGAAGCTATGTGTGGAATGTGGATTGTATGTTTGGACATGGATGATGGACAGTGTGTTCTGTGTTTGATCAGTTGAAGAAATTAATTTGAGTGGCGATATTGAGCGCGACGAGAATGAGCAGTAGCATTGTATAGGTTTTTGTAAGAGATTGAAAAAAAAAAAATTGTTATTATTTGTCATATTCAATTTTAAAGAGGACTATTATTTTTTTTCAATGGTTAGATCTTTAAGAATTGTGACAACATTTTGGCAGTGGCTATTAAAATTGTTTGCGCTGATATTATACTCTTAGGAAAAGAGTTCACAAGTCAATTGAATGTCAACTAGAAATATTTCTTATTTCTCTTTATAACAACTTTTTCTGTAATTTAATTCTGCAATCGATTTCGATTCTGGAGATGTGGAAGCTGATCAACCAGGCTCATGGTATGGTGGATGAAAGCCTCCAAGAAAATTGTAGCTGAATGACGTGCTTCAGGATCGCCTAGTGTTTCGCACTACCTATTTTTATAATGTAGCTGATGATACATTCAGCAAAGGACTTTCTTAATTCTTCAGTATTTATTATTTCCCTGAAAAATGAGAGGGGACCTAGCATGAATATCTTTTTTGGCCTGTCTTAAACCTGGGATTTTCTTTCAATAAGAAAAAGTCTTGTTTCGTTCCCAGCTTTTTATAGCCTAGTGTTTCGCACTTTCTGGCAAGATCTCCCGATTTGACCTTTCCTCTGACTTACTACTTTGGGTTGATTTTTTTAAAGACTCAGGTCCATGAGAACAAAACACAGACTCTGGAAGCTCTCCAAAAGAAGATAATGTATATCCGGCAAGAGTGAGAGAAGTCTTCTATACTGAAAATGCGGAAAAATGGTGTATTTATATGTGACGCTGTCTCAGCAACGTCCAGCGCAAGCCCTTTGTCCCAGAAAGCTGCAAATTTTGCACAGATGCATTTATGGCGTATCCGCAATAATATTTCGAAATTCAACCCTTTAGGGAGTAAAATGGGGGTCAAAGTTTGTATTTCATCCGATCGACTGCAAACCTGGTTTGTGTAAATTATGCTCCTGGCACATAAGGCGAGTTCATCGACGTCCTTATTCTTCGCTGCTGGTATTGCCCGTTCACTAATCCAATTGAGATTTTTATAATTTTATGCAATGCGAACACTTTGGTGATGAGTTCTTCCTTCGACGATGTGAACTCGCAAAAATTTGCCGGGGACGATATCAATCCAGTCGGAATATCAACAGGAATTTTGCCATTACCAACGCCAAGCGCCAGTAGTTGTCTCGAGAATTCGGCAGCAGATGGGTTGTTCTGCAATGCGACTCTCATGTCCGTGGTCGATTTCAACTTCTTGACATGCCGCCACAAAGACGACGATTTCAGGCATGCATTAAGTTCATCGGCAGCAGTTGATTTCGGAAAGCGTTAATTTGAACGCATTGTCGCTTAATCACATCTATTATGATATGATGGCATCCGTACCATATCAGGACGAAGGGCAAATCTAGCATAGTCTGTAACGAAATGTCACTGTTTTGTCGAAATCATTTGGTTGCTAAAACCAGGCAAGCAATCGCCATGGACCTATCTGGACGATTTGACCATTAATAGACATATTAACCGTCACTGGTGTTTAATTCATTTCACGCTATGGTGAACTATTCTTCTGCACAATTAACATCCTGTACCGCCGCCGTTCACACAAATTGTATTATCTTCCAGTTTATTACCACTATGGTGATAGGCCAAAGTTTTCAATGGAATCTTCCTACCCTACGCTTGCATATAGCACCCCACACAGTGTGGTTAGTATGCTTAGTGGTTAGTGTTCGCATCTTGTATATTATTGTTGCCAACCGACCAGTCATTGATTTCAGTATTAGAAATTACCATCGTCACAGCCACACATTAACCGCATACTCGTTCGCCTGCAGTCATATAGATACTCAAAAGAGGTCAGGTAGGTATCCCAAAGTTTCACACCGCTTTATTGTAGGAAATTAAACAAAGCACTTTCTTCGATCTTGTCCTATCGCATAGTTAAATTTTTCATGCTCCAAAACTCATCTTTATTGATATAACTGTTCGTCGAAGTTCAGGATGTTATTGATAGTACCGCTCGCCGAAGTGGGTTGTACTCCTATTAATAGGTAACCCTTACCAAAGATGTCTCCTCTGTGACTCTGTGTTCTCTGTACTCTCAATTCATACAGTCATACTGCTCTGCTCTTCGAAGTGGACTGTGATTCTGCTAGTACAGGTCACCGAAGACAGAATTTGTCTTTGGTCCTGCTAAATAGTGCCACGCTTTATTAAGGCCACTATACCTTCGAATAAGACTCAAAAACCGATCCACTAAGAGGAAACTCTCCTTCAGCAATATAACTCTCGATTAATATTGCTAAAGGAATTCGAGGATTTTCATTTCTCAGTTGCAGTGAATTGCTGACTACCGCTGTTGATCGAATCTCTTCCACTTTGGTTAGAAGCAAACACACTAACCACTACACCATGGTCACCGCTGTTATTGTACATAGTTCATTTTTGGAACAGTTTATTATTGTTAAACCGGTTATGAATTTCCAAGATCCGACCTCGTTATTGCAATACATTCCTATTCCCTGTTAAACAGATAAACAAAATGTCCTCATTCCTTCAAAATCGATCAGCCACTTCATTAAGCGAAATTGTCAGTAAGGTCCTTAATCTTTACCCAACCTGTTTTGCGTTGTTGGTTCTTTTTTTTTCTCCAAACTTGACAACACTCTAACAAACGTTGCTTTTTAGTCCCATACAAAAAAAAAGGCAACGAACGACATCAAAAGTTAATTTAATACCCGACTCCCAGTCTGAATTTGCTATAAAAATCAACCAACCAAACCATCCATTTTGGCTGCAATCCCGACGAATTGCAAACTTTCATCTTGATAGCTTAGTCCTTCGAGTGTATGTTTATCCATGCCGCTTGATGGATTGCTAAACTTATTAACATTTCTTCTTTCCAAACACCATCGTCCCATTTGAAAGGACTCCAATGCACTCTTCATGCACTTAGGGAATCATTTTTCATTTCGTCTTGTGGGCAGATTTACCAATTTACCCACGCCCCCCTAACCCCCAAATAGATGAGAATGAACAACAATTTCAGCAGCAAACAAAGCATGTATCTTTTCACTCAATCCGCGCGCATTCCATAACTCCCACTTGACGGATTACAATAATTTGTCAGACATTTTCTATTTGATTGAAGAAACGAAGAAAACTGAGGGCCAAAAAACAACCCAATCGAGGAAAGGGATTGCGAAATAATTCTTCTGTCTGACTAACTACTCATTTTGTAAGAGTTTTCTCATCCTTCGACAAGTATCTTTATGTTAGCTACAGGAAAGTTTTGGTAAATTTAAAAACAATTTTTTTTCTCCTTGCGTTGTATATCTATTGATTGAAGATGCCGGCTAAGGATGCCTCGGATGCCTCTGCATAGTGAGAATCCTTTAAGACGCTCCGTTTTAATAAGGACATGTATATGATGTTGATAACGCTTGTGTTGCTGTTCATTAGACTGTGTACACCCAATACTAAGACACTTCGGTAAGGGTGATGTTGATGTATAAGCATGTGTACGAGTATTTTGTTGCGCTTAACAGCGTTAAGCGGAAATAATCCTTCGAGAGAATGAACGCATCAGGAAGAGGAAATGAACGAGAAAGGAAATCTCAATCGAAATGGAGGAATTAAGAAAACTCTTTGTAATTAATAGATTCGCTGGTTGATGATGATGATGATGATGATGATGACGACGATGACGATCGGGTGGGGGGCAGCAGTATGAAGGACATGGATGGTGTTTGCAAGGCGCCTGTATATAAGTATGTGAATAATCCTTTTGACAAATGAATAATTGTGGACGATTAATAATTCCATGTAAAGATGCCAAATACACTGTGTATTTTTGGGTATGAGTGGGAGTAGAGTGAATTACGAGAGTTATTAAGGAAATATATAAGTATACGCTGCAGATAGTCAGAAGTATTCTCGTGAAGGTGGTTGGGGGACTCTTCTCAGAATTGACTTGTAAATTATTGCCAGACAAACAAAGTTCAAAGCGTTAATTTGCTTAATTGTAAAATAAGATACATATAGGCGACTTTATATATATTTTGCAGAAAGAAATCCTTTTTAATACCCTTTCAAACTTAGTAAGTCAAATGCTCCGAAACATATTCTATACGCAAAAAAAAAAGTTAAAAATGCAGATTAGCTTTCAACAAATTGAGATACACATTCATATCCTACAGCAGGGAAGGTCAGTCCTCTCAATGTTCATTATGGCTTGTTGTTGGGGATAAAAATACTGGAAGAGGATGGCTTCGTCGGTAAATGTAAACTCTCGTCAGGCCTTAGAGAACTATACGCACTCTGATTGCTTGTTAATAACAGGGTTGCTGGCCATGGACTTGAAATAAATCCATCGAAGAAGTAAGTCTTGCTGGTGCTGGAGGAAGGACGATCGTGGAGTACGGTAGCCGATTAGCCGAGCACTATTAGCATGTACAAGAGAGCATTTAACACCTCTTATAGGTATGGATTCAGGCTGCACGCATAGTACCCTGTCTACAGTGGTATGGTAACCCGTCCTAACATTATGACACAATTTAATGGTGAAGAGCTATTGAAAAGGAATATCATCTCTTACATTTGATCAAAATGTCTATAGCCAGAATTATGTTTGAATATCTTTGGAGTACGTATTCAACGGCATCAGAGGTTAGGAAACCTTACAAAGTTTCGAATTTATACGATGAACGGTTTGTGATATAAAAGAATGGGCCCCTAAAAAGGGGTCATCATCATCACCAATAACTCGTATGAATTATCTTTATTTTTTATAATAGAGTACACAAACCGAGTTTGAAGTCGATCGGATAAAAAAAAACACAAATTTTCCCATACAAACTTTAACCCCATCTTTTTACCCCTTAAGGGGTAATTTTTCAAAATCAGAGAAATACGTTTTCTTTATTTCTTAAATGAAACACACAAACCGAGTTTCAAGTCGATCAGATGAAATATAAAAAATTTCCCACCCCCCTTTTTACCACTTTAAGGAGTAATTTTCCAAAATCGGATAAATATGTTTTCATTATTTCTCATATGGAGTATACAAACGGAGTTTGTAATAAAATAACACTACAAATTTTCCCATACAAACTTTAACCCTCTTTTTTCACTCCTTTAAGGGGTAATTTTCCAAAATCCGAGAAATACGTTTTCTTTATTTCTCATATGGACTACACAAACGAAGTTTGTAGGTAATAAAATAAAACCACAAATTTTCCCATACAAATTGGTCCCCCCCCCCTTTTACCCCTTTAAGGGTTAATTTTCCAAAATACGTTTTCTTTATTTCTCATAGAGAAAATTTCGAAATATCCTTTCTTATTCCTTGTATAGGTAGAGGTACAACCGCTGTGAAAAATGTCTGCTTTCTAGAGCAAAGGGTTTTGGCCTGGGCGTTGATGATCAGTGAATCGTAAATCCCATTTTTATATATGAGAAGATCGTCATATAAAGTTCATTCAACTGTCTTAAGCTCAAGACATCTTGCTTAAGTCGACAGCGAGAAACCACTTCACATTTAAACTTACTGCCTCTGTTCTCTGTATCTTTCACCTGTGAGCAAAGACTTTCGTCTTCCTTTTGACCATCCAATCATCGGAAAACTTCCTGGGACGACATTCTTTTACAAACTTTCTTATAGGTACATCGTACAACTTGTCAATCCAGTGGTATGTAGTCCCAAGTTCGATGGTCTTATTAGTAGCAAAAGTCACCCACCAAGGTAAACATTTTCTTGGGACATGGTTCAGTATACAAAGCCTCTCACCCCCAACTCACTCATATTTCTACCACCACATCCGGCTCTTTGGAATTCTAATGAGAACGAATGTGTGCAGGGGGAGGAAATGATAATTCTGTTATTTTGTTTTTTTTTTTTTGAAAATCACGCGTTGTCCCGTCCTCCTGAATGACTTGTGAAAATTCTCAGAGATTCCCATTATACTTCCCTTCACTTCAGTCCACAAAAGGGACACGATACTAAATCATCATAAATTTCCAATTTAAAATTTGTCCCCAGACCGGAACAGCCGAAGGAGTAGTGTTGGTATAGGTACCCGGGGGGGTTAAGAAGCGACACATTTCCTTTGCTTGTTGGTTGTTCGTCTTGTGTCTCTTTATGGTGTCCAATTTCCGTTGCCTACTTGTTAGGGTATTAAAATGTTGACAGGTCAATCTGTTTGGACATTATTTCTCGCAAGTAAGAAAAATTAAAAGCAAACTTCTCTCTTATAGTAGCTGGGTAGGTATACACCTACAAATCACGACAATGTTCGTATAATGAATGAGGCGAGAGAGGGGTGTGCGATTGCAGTTAATAAGCGTGACGGCGAACATTATTTTGGCATGAAACAACCGTACCAGCAGTAGTAGCAGCATCAGTGAGCCAGAAATTGGCGTGGAATCAGAAGATACATCATCGAGGGAATTCTGATTACAACAACCCAAAGTTTTGCTCCTTGAGATGCGAGGGAGGAAATTTCTCCATACACCACATTACCAATGAGTTGCGAAGGCGATATTGTATGCTGAATGGTCTGGTCATGAGCCAGAGCAACACAACCATCGACCATATTTCTGGGGGTTGGTTTTTCGGTGGCTAGTTCTTCTCTCGGTCGAGTGGTTGATTTCTTCGACCGACCGACGATGGTCAGCTTTGTGGGAGCAAGGCGAAATTAATTATTTATTTTTTTGTATTTTCGCTTTGGGCACTTGTCCGTTGGCATTGCTCCATGTCGTCATTGATTTCTGGATTTTTTACTCTCACACAATGGAGCGCAAATTAAATGCTTCAGTGGGTTGGGCGGGGACGTCAGACCCCCAAAAAAAGTTCTTCGTTATGCCATGCAGGTTGTTGGATGAAAGTACGAGTATATTTATTTAATTATTCTTTGCGAAAATATTTTCGGAAGTTGTTTGGCATACCCCTAGCCATAATGATGAGGAAGTCGTATAGTTTGAACACCAATTCGAATCGGCGTTGTTCAATGATTAATACAATACTTTGCATTTGGCCTTTTCTGACAACCGGCCGACCAACTGACGACGCACGGGCGAATTAGTTTTAATTGTAGTTGCGCCGATTTATGAGGGAATTATTTAAGTGGTCGTAAATTATGTAGTGGCAAAGTTATGTACCTACGAGTATATGCGCGAAGGAAGTGATTGATTAGGAAAAGAAGTTGAGTTATTTGTATAGAACGTGATGTGGAATTATTTTTGGAATGAAACTACACGTATATAGAGCTTCAGAGTGACTAATCATACATAGTTGTAGCTGTAGGCAAGGCATTGATTTGTTTAGGGAAGTTATTGAAAGGTATTATTGATATGAGGGGATGGGAATTAATGAAGCTCGTTGAACTCGCAGTTTGTGGAACTCTAATCAATTAAAGTGGATTAATAAGTTTGACCTAGTTTGATTAAATAAAGCCAAGTGTTTAGGGGTAGTACTATAGGTATACCTCTCGAAAGAAGTCCATCAGCTAAACTATTGACGCAAAAGGAAAGGGATAGACGTCAGTTCGCCCCACCCTGTCAACTCTTCAGATTAGATTGTGAACTATTAGGTGGCACACATACCTAATTCCAAATCTCTGAAGCTTCCACAAGTTCGCCTTCTATTTAGAGCTTATCCATCTGCTTGTAGGTTGATATAAAAGCGGGTAATTCTCGCTGAGCTGGTAGCTTGTTTGCAACTTCAACGTTTTGGTTGTTTTGGTTAAGCGGTTTCAGTCGCAATTTCTACGGATACTTTCTTGTGTTATGACCGTACCCATCAAGTTCTTTTCGATACGTAAAATGTCCTGTGACTAGTCACTGTTGCAAGAGTTAATTTGTTCTTTTGAAGGCCTATACTGAGCTTTCTTTTGCTTTCTAAAGCCCTGGCAACGGAAGCCTAAGTCGTGATCGGTCTTAATGTGTACCTACATTCAAAGTGAGTAGACTTCATATAGTGAGGTCCTTGTTCTTTCTATGGTCTTGGTAATTTGACACTATAAGGTGTGGCCTCTTCTTGATTTAGGATTAGGTTAAATCTTATCCTAAGATCAACCAGAGAGTACCTACTTCTCACTGGGGACATCTTTTTTGATGCTGAGTTTGTTGCCGCCTATGGTGAGGTTTTTATTGTATTGTCCTCCTGCGTACTGTCGACTGCAATGTTTTATGGATGCAAATCTCAGTATATCAGGAACAATTCAGTGTCCCTCAAATAGACAGACCACGATCTATCCTCTTTCAATTGTAAAGGAGAAATTTAGCAAAGCGTGAGTGGTTGCAGTTGGTTTTTCTTAATTTTTATGAAGAGCGCTAGTCCTAAGTCCTTTTAAGGAATAACGAAATAATTCTAATTAGTCGATATGACTCTCAGTAGTTTAAACTGTCTATGGTTAATTTTTCATATAAAAATTTGCCGACGTTCCTAATTAAGTCAATATAATCTACCTAGGGGCGAGTGTCAAGTGTGGCTAGAGGTCAAAAACGACCCATTTAGCTCAAATTTTCAGTCAGTTTTAGGTTATAATTAGACAAAGGGGCGTGGCGTTACCTAGATATACAAAAACAAACATTTAAGACCGTAGATCGAAAATCAGCGAGCGAGGTAAAATTGACGGACAATTTTAGGTATAAGCACGGAAGTGTTCCTGTGAAGATTGATCAAAATTAAACGAATGGGCGTGGCGCCTCCCATAAGTAACAGATTGGACCTTAGCGAAGGAGCTTACACGATGGGTGCCAAAAAAAAAACTATTTTGTAACTACTATTTTTGGTCTTTTTTTTTTGACACAAAAGAAGTATGTACAGTGCTGAGTGTCTTTTTTGGTCATGCATTTGTTTTTGGCTAAAATTGTGTGTATATTTGATATAATGTGTGAATTTAGCTTTTTTGTAAATTTTGTTCTTTATGTAAAATTTTAACATTTTAATAAAAATTAAATGCTGTTCCTTGGTCTACGCAAACGCCTGGACCGATTTTGCTAAAATATTCGTAATAGTCCGATTAAACAAAGTACGAAAAGAAAAATTAGAAAAGTTATTCTGGTAAGCGAAAAAAAGGGCGTGGCACCTTCTATATAAGAAAACAATAAAATCTTATACATAGCTCGAAAAGCACCGAATCGAATGAACTCAAATTTTTAGACAATTTTAAGTATACAATAAAAAAGCATTTGAAACCGTATATTTCGAGAATCAGCCAACCGATTGAGCTAAAATTTTCAGACAATCTTAAGTATTGGTCCGGAAGTGTTCCTGTGAAGATTGGTCAAAATTGGATAAAGAGGCGTGACACCTCCCATACAAAAAAAAAAAACAACAACAATGCAAGCGCTATATGGACATGGGAGACAGACAGACAGACAAAGGTCTGTAAAATGTTGTATATTGAGAATTTATTTTATTAAATTAAGAGTTATGTTTTTAATTTTGTTTATTACTTGTTAAAAATAAATTGATATTTTCTTAAAAAAAAAAAAACAACATGCCCCATATGTGGGAAATAAACGATTTTTTTAAGGCTACAGTGAGTGAGCATAAAATGTTGTTTTCATTTTTGTTTGGAAACTAATTTTTTAAAATCTTTTTAAAGTATTTTATGCTGTCGAAATGAAAAACGTATTTTTTTTCGCAATCAAATTTATTACAGATTATTAAATTTTAAGACCTGATTCAAGACCTTAAAAAAAAAATTCAAAGGGCATTGGTGTTGATTTACTTTTGACACTCAGTGTATATCTTGACATATTCCGAACAGTCTTTGGTAATCATTTTTAATGGATTTAGTAGCTAAAACTTGGCTTTTTAATTAAAAAATCGTTTAGATGACTTTTTTTCAAAGTTGTAGGAGAAGAATTAGTTTTAGTAAAAAGACTTACTTTTAACCCCGCTTTCCCCTATTTGTGTGAGCACTGAATATAGATACTGTGTTTTCGCCACATATCGCCGGCATTGCCTTACACATCCTCTAGATAAAATATTGTAATTACCATGTCTTGTATTGGCATATACCTATTTCCCGGGAAAAGGCCTCCGCCTCACCCGTGAGCTATTAATTTAGGCAGTTTAGGTAGTAATAAATTTAATCCATAGATAGGGGTCGTGCGGATAGCGAATGTATACACTATATAGTGAGCGTCAAAAGTAAGTGAACACCCTTGTTCTTGAAGTTGAAAAACAACTTTTTTTTTTAAATGTATCTGCAAAATACCTATTTTGTTGCTGTCGAAATAAAATATGTTTTGTTATTGTTATTTCTTTATCAAACTTTTTACAGATTGTTGGTTTTTTAGAGCAATTCCAAGACCCTAAAAAAACTCAGAAGAACCTCGTTGTTCACTCACTTTTGACGCACACTGTACATACGAATTTGTTGTTCATTACTCTTGATATTCAGTTGTCAGAATCAGAACAGACTGTTTCCAGACGTTCCTTTATCCTCTATCAGCTTTAGAAAACACGCAGAGCTTTTTCTAGTTTTCGAACTCAAAAAGTTAAGGTAGGAAAGTGGGTATAGGCACCGCAAAAACTACACCAAATTAGTTTAAGAAACCCATCTAACAATATATCGATGGTATTTAGTCACATCGTCAAACATACATTATAGCTGTTTCATCGATTCTAAGGACATTCAAATAATTTCTATAAAATTGGGCGAGTTTCGTTTGACCCCCACACTAATTACAGTTTGACATTAAAACACCTCAATAAATATCATCTAGAGACGACCAAGGACATTTAATTCATCAATTTCATATAATTAACGCCTTTACCGCACTAATTAATTAGACCACTAAAATTTATTGACAGCCTGTCTAAGTTTGCTTAATTTCACTCCATCGTCGGTTCATTATTAATTTGGAGCGAAGCCACAGGCAGAATATCCATAGTCTCTGGATAGAGGGAGATGTCCCCTAAATGGATAAAAAAAAAACAAAAAAAGGTATTTAGGTACCTTTATAATTATTAGTCATATATTGTCTATAAAAACAACTAACAACTAGTCAAAAATACTCCAATCTGTGTCAACATAAATTTTTTAACAGCCAACTATACAATTAAGTAGCCAAATTTAGACAACAATTTACTAACGTGTTTTCATGTCAACAATATTGTTTGGGTTATTTTTATTCGAAATTAATTTCATTATTTCAACTGCTAACGGACAAGTGTGAGTTAAGTCATCCCAATTCCAATGCCAACTTACAGGGTAAAGCCAACTCAAATTCCATCCGTGATGGGATACCATGATTTGCCTTTGTTGCCAAGATAAATAGGTTTACGTATATAGCTTCTCGTAGGGCTTTACTGTATTGTATCCCAAAATGCTTAATCCCTGACCTCATTCATGGGGTGAGTAATTGATTCCTAATCGAGGCCAAGAGGAGTGAAGCATTTTTAATTTATTATTTTTGTTATTTTGCTATTTTCGGTATAGTAGTTGATCTGAGCTCTGATATTTCCGGGATTAGGCTGTTATTACGTTAGTAAAATAGAAAACAAGGGTATCGCCCACCAGTCCATTTTTTGGTGGATTAATAAATTTAATCTAGAAAATCCCAAATATTTTTCAATTAGAAACTGAGAAGGTTTTTCCTTGGAGTCGAGAGAAAATATTTTTTTCCCCCAAAAAAAAGGGACACAATTTATAATTGGGCTAATGTTTCAATTGCGATCTAATTTGGCTGACGTCACGATCGTAATTTAGAACGAAAATGATTGCAATTAGATATTGGTATTATTAAAAAGGTAAAGTGCCCTCAATTGCCTACCAAAAGTCAATGAGGCGGTGTGTATGGGTGGTATTAGGGTGTTGGACTTAATTGGTGAGTTTAAATATTAATGAATTTTGAAATGAATACTTTTTTTTGAAGAATTTTTTTTTAAGAGGTTCAATTGGTAGGTTGGTGCGGTATACTGGTAGGGGTGGTGTGGTAGTAGTCGCAACTAATTTGACCTGTTTTTTATGTTTATTAGAGAAGAAGGGTTGGAGTTCAAGAAGGTTATTAGTTTCATAACAAGATTCTTCGAAAGGGATTCGGAGAAGGGTTTTCATAGAGATCGCTGTTTAGACCTAAAGCTAGTACCGAAGAGGCGCATAGAAAGTTTATTTTTTGGTTGCGCCATTGCAGTGTGTATTGTATTCAATGTTCAGTCTGACTGTGTCCCTTATAAACTAGTGGCCTTTGCTGATCGCGATATTCTGGCGATATGTTTTGAAGTTTTGATTGGAAGCTGGCTTGTTTTTTCCATGCTGTAGCTTGACTAGATCCATCTTTATTAGACTTCTCCAAGGAATTGTGATTCGATTTTTGTCTGGACTATCCCAAGCGGAAAGTGAACAAGGGCTAACCATTTCCTGGGCACCTCTTCAACATGATCGTTTCCATAAACGTTGCTATACCCAAATCAGGGTATACTGATCAAACGAGATCCGTGTTTATTCCGGCATTTTAGCACAAATTTTGAGGTTACTCTGCGAGTCGTAAACTTAGCTGTCTAAGACTATTTATGTATCTTTTGCCTGCGAGAGTTCTGTTACTATTTACATAATTTGATTTAACGTTACGCCTCGATATTTTGACTTAAAAGATACGCCCGCCCTACACTACTCATTTTTGAACGGTCTGTATAAACTCCATGATGTCAATCTAATCTTGAAGGGAATTGAGCAACAATTGAGGGTGGTACGATTTCTCTTGATAGAGAATGCAGAATATTGCTATAGCTGTTGGGTTGGAATTTGAAAATCAGCACCCCGACTCTATGCGTCCGATAGTGCTATGCTATGTAAAAGTCTAGAGGCAGAAGGACTGTGAGGGCGCCCTAGGGTGTTGAACTAGACGCCTGAACCTTGTTGAGATTGATTACGTTTTAGGCTTTATTTAGAGCTGGTCAAAATACAATTATCTCATAAGTGAGGATAGGTCAATGTGTCAATTTTGAATGCAGGCCACATGGAGGGACACTTTTCTGTTCGCACATTTGAGTATCTTAGTTCTTTCTCTAACCAAATTGGGAAAAAGCCCTCGGCGACCTACATCGGAATGTCAAAATTGTGCTCTTGCAGTTTACTGCTAAAGTGTAGGTAGGTAGGTAGCTAAATGGGTGCTCTTGTGGCGGTTGCCACAGTTTCACATAGACCATCAGTTGGGACCATTGGGTCCAGTCACGGGAACTATCCATACCTGTTGGCAACAAGATTTACCGCTTTTATTTGAGTCACCTAGATTTGGTATTAATCATAAGCTCTTGTATCCGGATTACCAGCTTGTCCTAAGAGTAACCGAAAGGCGTGGAGTTTGTTTACCAACTAGAACCACCCAGAGGTTCAAGTATTAATCTCAGGAGTTCCTTAAGGTCCATATTCGCCAGTTCTTCGAGTTCAAGAAGAAGCAGTCTCTCTTTCTTCTATGATCCTATGATCCTCTATCTACTGTTTTTAAGGGCTGGTCATTCGCAAAGCAGTTGGCGATCAGATTCTATTTCTTTAACGTCTCTGCAAAAGTCATTATGCAGTAGGCCCAGTGTCCAGTAATGACCCCCGCGAGTATGCGAATATCCTTGCGGTTAGTCCGATCATGAATTTGGATCTATTTTTGCTTAATTTTGGCCATAATTCTCTTGCATATGCCTGCGGGTGTTGAGATTGTTCCACCGTAGGTTTGTTCTACTTAAGGATTTAACGTCAATCTTCCTTGCAAGTGTACTTAGCCGAGTTGTAACAAATTCTAGGGCCATTGATGCGTGCATTTTCGACCCGTTTTCTGCAATTTTCATCTGCCTGTTCATTTCCCGAAATATCCATGTGCCCTGGTACCCAGTATAAGGTCACCATGTTGCCTTGTGATAGTTCCTCCTCGACTTCACTACGACTGACTCCATGGTTTTTATAGCCACTTGGCTGTCAGAGTATATGATTTGTTTGTCGGCAATGTGTCGTCTCTTTAGGTCCTTTGTTATAGCAGAAATTTCCGCTTGAAACACACTACAGTCATCATTAATTCGGAATGATTCTCGCTGGTTGAGTGTTTCACTGAGGATACCCGCGCCTGTACCGACATCCATTTTAGAACCATCGGTTTAAAGGGCTATCTTCTCTAATTCTGTAATTGCTTGTGCTCCTATTATCTTCTGTCCGGAATTCTGCTTCTGTCCGGAATCCTGGTTCTGAATTTCTTTTCAAAAATGATAGCTAGTCTGTAGTTATCTTCTCCTTCGCCTCGCTCCATTGGGTTTCGATGGAGCCGTGTCCATAGATAGGGTTTGGATGACCATATTCCCGACTCTCTTAATTATTGCTAAAGCCAGAAATAAGTATGTCTTCGACTGCTTTGTTGGTAGTCATTCACAAAAGGATTGACTAAATAATTTTGTGTAGTAGCTTTGACAGGGCTACTGATTACGGCCCATCACTATTACCATCCTCAGTCCTTGGTGTATTGTAAAAAGCTGACAGAACTTACATATAAGAAGACCCATCATCAGCGCATAAGAAGGCCAGCAAAGAAAAAGTATGGAGCTATAGGAAAAAGGAGGTAAAGATGATCGAATGTGATGAACAGCTTTATGTTGGCCGTCTCATAACTCTGTCTTTTGTGGTTATTGACTCATAACACGAGCTGCACGTCTAAAAAAGTGTACTTGAGCGGTCCTCACACAATTCGGAGCTGTTATTCAACTGATTGCTGCCTGGGGTTTGAGATAAGGTAGAAATTAAAATAAATATCACTCCAAACATGATTGCATAATATTGACCCCTCCTTCGCTAGTTCCTCTCTTAGTCTTGGTTATATGCCAATCCCATACTTAGGACCGCTTTCTGTATACAAATTTGCAATTCAAACCGTTTATGCTCTTCCTAAACATCACTGGCACGTGCCCCTCAAACATCAATGGCCATTCCAGTAATCCCTCCAATTTTACAAAAAAAAAAAGAAACTCTAAAAGAAAAATCGTAAAATATTTAGAAAGGTCCTAATATTTCAAATATCTAGGAGAAAATCAAATAAAATTTCGCCGGTTCTTTTTTTATATTCATCAAAACAACATGAATGAGAATTCTTGCCGATTTTATACTTTCAGTTTGTTCCTTGTGTAACACCCAATGATAATTATCTTTAAGATGATGGCTAAAAGCAAAACTTCCCCGTGCATTGTACGACTAGTGGTGTTGGTATATAGACAAGACAAGCCGTGTTCAACCCTCGTGTTAATTATTATGAATATTAAATTCAAAAGGCAGCCAGGCAAAGATCCTTAATTATGGAATTATTTAAGAACTGAAGATGGCATATAACTTGCTCGTTTAATGTTTCGACATTATCGTCGTACTCGTACCCGTTGTTGGTTGTCGGTCGGTCGGTCGTCGCATTTTCCCTAACGTTTGTCCTTCGTTCCTATGCTGTGAGATTTTTTTTCTTTTTCTTTTATTATTTTTGTTACAAAAAAAAATACTGTTATTGTAGGATAAAAGTTTATAATTAGCATTTTTTTAAGGATCTTAAGGATCTTCCTTTGCCGTTGAGAGTCCTTGGTTGGCAATGACTTTTTGTAACACATATTATAGAGGTGGGTGTAATACTTGATTGTTGGCATTTTCATTAAAAGTCCTTGAGAGGTGGCGCTGTAACTGGTATGCTATGCTATGATACGGTGTATTAGATATTGATATGTATAGACGTGAGCGTAGAGCAGAGAAGACAACGTGTAACAATTTGTGAAAGTTGACGGAGTTTATTAAGTCGTGTAGATGACAGACAAAGATCAACTTAGATGGAATTCGATCCGAACTTAAAAGAGGGTCAAGACGTTTTGGGAACGATCATACTACATCATATAATGGTTCGTTCTAGGAAACCTATACATGCCGCAACAACTGAAGGCAGATAGTCATGAATTGAGGTGGCGGTTTGGGGACGAACATACCCTAATGGATCGTCCTAGGAAACCTATACATGGCGCAACAACTGGATGTAGCTAGCCATGAACAGAGCTCGGGGATTGGGGACGACCATTAATATGGCTCATTCAAGGCAACCTACACGATTCAACAACTGGAGGTAGCTAGCAATGAATCGAGCAGACTGAAGGGGCTCAAGTTCTGCAAATTTGGGGGACGTATAGCTCACTTAAGGATGCGAAGGTCTCTAATGCTATTATAGCGACTACCCTGTCGGCATCTCTTCTACAATTGTAAGCAGAAGAAAGCCTGAGGATACTGTCAGTAGTCAAGTTACTAGCACTTAGTGGACTGTGGACTGACATGGCCTTATCATTGCCCAGTTCATAGAACTGAGAAACATGAACATATTGCTCAAGACAAAATAGCCATCTCAAAAAATTCTAGCACTCCATCGAATGTCTTATTTTTTTTTTAGATCGTTTTAATCGTTGTATAGTAGAAGGCTCCCATGATGGAGTTTTCCTTTTTGAGGGTAGAGCCGGACAAGTTCAGAGAAACCGGCGAATTGTCTCCTCATTCTACAAAAAATCGTTCGACAATACGCCAAGTCTTGGTGCATGCCTGCCTATAAGAGAGTATCCCGTGATGCCAAATATTGCAGCGTTGAATGCTTTCTGTCGAGAGAGAGATCAGATTCTTTGAACGTTTCAAATCTAGCTTTGGCCAAATATGTCGTGCCACTTACTTACTTAAGGTGGTGCTACAGTCCAGGGTGGACCTGGGCTTCAAACAAAAAGCGTCTCCAGCCAGCACGATATTTGGCCAGCTGTCTCCAGTTTCGCACGCCAAGTTGGTTAAGGTCTCCTTCCATTTGCGTGCGCCACCTGAGTCGCGGTCTTCCTCTACTGCGCCGCCGTCCCTGGGTGTGGATTCGAAGATCTTCGGGGCGGGAGCACTCACGTCCATTTGCTCTACATGACCCAGCCACCGCAGACGTTGGACCTTTACTCTTCTGGCTAGGGCGATGTCGCTGTACAGCCCCTACAGTTCGTCGTTATATCTCCTCCTCCATTCACCTTCTGCGTCTATCCAGACGGGACCGAAAATGACTCGTGATGTCGTGCCACTTGTCCACCTAAAGTTTGTTCTTTTGATAGCATCCAGCTTTATTATGAACTTATAAAGCAGCGATCTGAATACCTAAGATACCTTTGTTTGGTAGGTTCGGTGGTGTAGCTCCGAGTTTGGCATGTTCATCAGCCTTAGGCCTACTGTCCAGTTTCCAAGCTCTGGCAGAGCGGCAAAATCGTATTTTCGCAGTCGCTGTGCACAGAGCTTCGTTTGTTTATATGCAATCTGATAGGAAGCTGCAAGCAAGCGTACAAAAGCTACAAATGAGAAAAGCGTGCGTACGAAGCGCAGCTACGTGGACAGTATATGCCCTACAGTTTCCTGGGATGTCTCTATGCCGCGCCATTTAGAAAATGTGAATATTGATCTTTTACGACAGTCGTGTGACAGTCTAGGGCTATTATACGGCAAGTAGAGACTGATTACAGGCTTGTCTTTCCGAGAAGATACGTCTTTCTCAAGCAGATATCAAAATCGAGGGCTGATGATCAAGGAATATGTGCAGTTGATATGTATCTTTTAAGGATTTAAAAACTGCAAGTTCAAGTTAAGGTATCACTCGCCTCATCTTCATTTCAATGTAGCTTGTCTGTATATTCCATTAAAAGGGTTCACCTTCTCAACTTTTCCTTCACGCCAACATTTTGGGTGCTCTCGCAGGAATAAATTAAAAATATTTGAAGGATTTGTTCATTCCCAAGGCAATGCCCAATGGCTTGTCGTTCATTTTTATTGTGTTCATCTTTGTGTAAGCCAAAGGCGGCTCTTAGCAGTTATGTTATAGATATACTTTAAAGGTGATATAATTAGTAGGTAACACCTTATTCAACCTAGCAAATAAAATCCAGAGGGATTGCTATAGAGCCAACTTTTTATTGTGTCTCTTAAGGAAATCATGCCATTCAGTCGACGCTCTAAGAAGAATATGCAAATTAATGGTATTATTGCCTGACTTTTCGCAGTTCAGAGCTAAATAGACCAATTTCCTATATTGAGGATTATTGCCGAGTGTGTATTAATAGATTCGAACCAGCAACGAAGTCGTTCTCTGTTCGAGGGTGTGCAATGGTACAAGTTAAAGACTTTAGCGAATTATGTTGAATAATTTGAGTTAAAGCTGTCAGCAGGTTGAGGCCTCCCGATACATGGAGCGTTACTTTTGAAATTGTTTATGTTGCAACCGCATGTGATGTGGAAAGCGTGAAAGTATAATAGTGGCATGCTAGCATAACAAGGGTAAATGGTTGATCATAAATTCGTTTAACCAGAGCCCAGAGTCAGTGCCAGTTGTTGGTTCAATATTTATGTTTTCATATACTCAACCGAATGATGTTTGATATGTTGAAGACCTTCATGTCATCGATGCGTTAACGTGTTCTTATAAAGTTAGAAAAGTAGGAAGTAGATGTGAAGAACGTTCTAAATGTATCTACTTCTTCCGGGCGCTCAAGGCAGTTTATGACGACCCTTAATATGGAACATATCGCTAGAGGTATTTTTAGAATGTGCCTAGAGTTAAAGTAATTTTTATTTGAGTTGTCTAGGATTTCGAAACAAATTGAGAGAGGTATCTAAGAACCAAATGGTGGCCAAATTTCCAATTTACTGCCTTAAATCTAAGAAAAAATCGAAATTCAGTCGTATAAGGGTTTACTATAAGAATCTCTCTTCTAGCTCCTGACTACCAATAAGGGATAAATGCTGACCCACCTCATTTGCACATCAATCCCACAGTTAAATGGTTACTAGTGATTTAGCTCAAAATTGTTAGACAAAATGTGCAACGTTGGGCGCCATTTTTCGAATTCTCTTGTAACTCCGGATACATTTTCAGCTAAACAGCGTGATACAAGTGCTGACCCACCTCATTTGCACATCAATCCCACCGTTAAATGGTTACTAGTGATTTAGCTCAAAATTGTTAGACAAAATGTGCAACGTTGGGCGCCATTTTTCGAATTCTCTTGTAACTCCGGATACATTTTCAGCTAAACAGCGTGACTACCAATTAGGGATAAGTGCTGTGCTCACCTCATTTGCACATCAATGCCACCAGTCAATATAGTTACTAGAGATTTAGCTCAAAATTGTTAGACAAAATGTCCAACGTTGGGCGCCATTTTTTCGAATTCTCTTGCAACTCTTGATACATTTTCAGCTTGACAGCTGAAAGTGCTGACCCACCTCATTTGCACATCAATCCCACCATTAAATGGTTACTAGTGAATTAGCTTAAAATTGTTTGACAAAAGCTCCAACGTTGGGCGCCATTTTTTGAATTCTCTTGTAACTCCGGATACATTTTCAGCTTAACAGCGTGATACAAGTGCTGACCCACATCTTTGGCACATCAATGCCACCGGTCAATATGGTTACCAGTGATTTAGCTCAAAATTGTTAGACAAAATGCGCAACGTTGGAAATCTCTTGTAACTCCGGATACATTTTCAGCTAAACAGCGTAACTACCAATAAGGAATAAGTGCTCTGCTCACCTCATTTACTCATCAATGCCACCGGTCAATATGGTTACTAGTGATTTAGCTCAAAATTGTTAGACAAATGGCCCAACGTTGGGCGCCATTTTTCGAATTCTCTTGCAACTCCGGATACATTTTCAGCTTGACAGCTGAAAGTGCTGACCCACCTCATTTGCACATCAATCCCACCATTAAATGGTTACTAGTGAATTAGCTTAAAATTGTTAGACAAAAGCTCCAACGTTGGGCGCCATTTTTTGAATTCTCTTGTAACTCCGGATACATTTTCAGCTTAACAGCGTGATACAAGTGCTGACCCACATCTTTGGCACATCAATGCCACCGGTCAATATGGTTACTAGTGATTTAGCTCAAAATTGTTAGACAAAAGGTCTATCTAACGTTAGGCGTGTCGGTCATAGCCATCAGAAAATTCCATCCGTAAAAACACGAAACAGAACAAAACTGACACATTTAACCATTTTATAGGAATTCAGTGGAATACTTCGTGAAACTGGTTGAGAAATTGAACATACAAAGTTTTTCGTACGGAAAAATTAATAAATTCGTTTTCTAGGAAAGTTGTAGATCAATTGCTTATTTTTTTTTAGATGAACTGAGGTTAAGTGCTTCAAAAAAGCAAAAAAAAAAAAAATATTTTATCGTATGTACTCTACTGATAGTTATAAACTGGGCCTTAGATAAAATGTCCAACGTTGGGCGCCATTTTTCGAATGATTAAAAACAAATCACAACCTAACCTCTAAATTCAATGCTGTATGTGTCACTTTTAATGGCATAAATACAATACAAATACCCAAGGCTATTAGGAACTCTTGAACGAAGGACAAACCTTAATGCTAGACGCAACTATTTATGTACTTCCACTTGAAACTATCAGCTGTTTTCGATTCATGCAGAATAAAATAACAAGAACAAGAAAAACATTACTATCAGCATATTGTAAAAAAAAATAAAACTCAACCCCTAGCACTTATCCTTTCATATCTGTCCTTCAGAAGGGTTACTCTTACTATAAATAAATACACCCTTCCATGTCAGATTCAGATATACCTAAACCTTCTTCACCAACTAAATCACCAACGATTTCCATTATTTTTCCATATTGGAAAGTGGGTTGCTAAAAATACCAACCAGCAACCACCCCCATCCCCATCTCAATAAAGAGAACTGAATGATACTCTCTTTACCATCATCATAGAGACTTTCTCCTTTCTCGTCTCTCCGTTGGATGCATGGGAAAGAGAACTCTCGCTGGAATTTCACCCTTTTCTCCAAACACATTTGATTTTACTCTCGCACTCTCTATTCAAATGCCGAATTAGAACAAATTGCCTGGGAAATGATGACATTGTCCAAAGAAACTCTCCAAAGATCTACGAACCGAAAGAGAGCCACAGCCACACCAGAACCAGACACCAAACACCACCCCCATCAAAGAAGAAAAAAAAAAAAACAACACGCATTTCCAGTAACCCACCCGTCCCTAAAGTTGGATGGATGCTCTTCCGAAATATAGTATATCCAAGAACGTTCTGCTGTAGCCGTATAGGGCATGCCATTTATGTTACCACACTATGGCTGATGGAAAATATTCAGTCTCCCGGAGACGTTCCGTACGTTAAGACGTGTTGATATTTTGTATTCCGTACATCATTACGTGTCGTCGTGGTCGCGCGGTGGTTTATTTTTGTTTTCGTCTGTCAAGGCGTTCGATGTTAAACAAAAAAAAAAGGATAATGCGTGTTTTTGTGTATCCTAAGCGAGTTGCTTTCAGGAAGCAACTTCACAAGTTTTAAAAGAAGTGGCACCTAACTGTGACTAGGACTGACTACGGCAAGTGTAAGGAAAAAAAAAAATAAATCCCTATCCCACATTATTACTTACATAATGTGCTGAATATCCCTGCGGCAGGGTTTCTTTACCACATCGTCTTAAATACACATACATCGCCTCAAAAACGCATACTCACGTGTAGTACATACGCCTCCCCTTGGATGGACGACAATTTTAGTGCCATACCTTTCGCCGCAATGTAGAATATTCCTTTGCCACCCAACCCCCCCAGTTGTAGGCCCCTTTTATAAGTGTAAGGATAATTATTGTCCTAATTGAGTGCAAAATAATAGAACTACGTGTGTTTTGTTATCCCTGAGATAACTTGTATTGTGAGCTAAAAAAAAGGATACTGTGTATAGTGAAAGTAATCAAAAAGGAAATAAAAATTAATTAATTCTTCTTAAAAGTCATTGGAGAATATTACAGTGGTGGTTGTTATTCGTGTGAAGAAGAAGAAGAAGTAAAATAAAATACTTTCCACAGAAACGAGGATACTAATTGCCGCAAGGATTTCACAGTTTCTTTTTATTCGATTTTCCTTTGGTTTTCTGTTTTTATTTCCCATCTTCAAAAAAGGATTAACCCAGGACAAACGACATTCATCTACAAACGAAATTTTCGAGGATTAAATTCGCCATACGGTTTCGAGGGATAAAAAGGTTCGTACCAACAGCAACTATGTAATTTATTTCCTTTGGATATATATTGTAATTTTTTTTTTCGTTGTTCCCCATTCTGTTTAATTCGCCTCTGAAATTGGAGAAGCCCCAATGTTTTTAATTTGGATCTCGTGTAACACAAAAAGGACACCGACAGTGATTCATCGGAAAATAAACAAATTAAATTTGCCATAGAGAGGAATACCCTTTTTTTTTGTGATTGCATTTGTATGGGGGAGGATATTTTGCAAGTCTTTTCTGTGGCAAGTTTTCAACCCTTTTCAACGACTTTGATGTCGAGTCTAATATTAAATGTCATCCTTGGAGCTATTAATCGCACCTGACCACAATGGTTTTGTGTATCTTTTCTGTTCGACCGGGAGAAGTAACATTATGAGATGGTCAACATAGGATACATGACGGGGCTATCATTTCTTGTAATCGAATTGTTTTACAACCCTGTATAGTCAGGGATTTTAATTTTGTAGGCCATTTGATGAGACAGCTGTTGGTGGGGGTGGTGGGAGGCTTGTTGACCTTTGCAATTTGGAAATTTGATGGCTGGCTCGCAATAGGGAATTTCATTATTCTCTCAATTTATTTTGCCAGTTTGATGGGTTATAAATGTTTTTGAGGACTCTGAGCAGCACCAGTCGAATGAAGGTTGGAATTGTTTATATATATAGACAAATGGGAGTAATTTTAGATGTCTACTTTTACGTGTTATTCAATTTGTCAGAGGGGTGGGATATAATTTTTTTTGTAAAAAATATGTTCCTTGAATTTTTATGGATTATTTTTATGCTATATATTGAGAAGGACACAGGTTCATCTAGAAAAAGCTATATATTTTCTTAAATTTAGAAATGTTCGAAACTGTAGACCATGTATCGGCTACCTTTTCGTCACTCTTGGTATCGTTGTAGAGGAACTTTCATAATAATTTGTTCCTCTTTATGGTCGGGGGCGAAATATTGCTGTCGTTCGATTCGCAAGTGGTGACTCTGACAATTACACCAAGTCCACCACCGATAATACTTTCAACATTTCGTATAAAAACCTGCAAGTCTCAATGGGTTTAGTAACCCAAACCTTATTCTTGCAGTTTTGTGTACCTAACATGGAACAGCACCCGGTCCCAAGCCAAGTTAACGTGTAGGGTTAGTTCGCGCTAGATTATATTTGTCTATCTTACCTAACCTAAGTAATTTGAATGTGGGGTTAAGTTTTATCTATATTTATTACCTCAAGGAATATTGTCATGTCAAGTTGAATTACTGAACTGATTTAATTGGCGGCTCTACCGGAACCCCTAAATGGTTTGTCTCCCTATTTGCTGGTTCTAGTATTATCCATTCTGAAAATACGAAACTTTCTGATCGAAATTTGTTCGAATCGTATTACAGTCAATTTGTCTTACTTTAAATTGGAGGCTCAACCAGAACGGAACCCCTAATAGTTTGGCCTGCCTAGGAAACTTTGTTATACAAAAGAAAACAAACTTCATAATGTGTTCGATTCATAATTAGAGTCAAGAGAGCTTATAACAAAAATTATGGATTCATACACTCAGGTTTATAAATAACATGGGGGCTCTACCGGAGACCCTAAAGGATTGGGTTTCCAATTTGCTGGTTTTTGAAATATCGCTTTGAAAATAGGAAACTTTCTGATTGAAATTTGTTTGAATCGTATTCAAGTGGTCTTACTTAAATTGGAGGCTCAACCGGAACGGAACCTCTGGCCTGCCTAGAAAACTACAAAAAAAACAAAAAAACATCATAATTTGTTCGATTCATAAGAGAGTCAATAGAGCTTATAGCAAAAATTATGGATTCATGCACTCAAGCTTATGAATAAAATGGGGGCTCTACCGGAGACCCTAATAGTTTTATCTTCCCTCTCTAAATTTGGAAACATTTACTTCTGGAATGCAGACAGTACGTGTTTGAATGAATTGCGGGCGTATTATTATTTTAATAATATTATTAAAAATATTTTCGAGTAAAAGTTGAATTCATATACAGTTTTTTAACTTTAACTACAAGAACCTATTGTGGAATTGTAAGAAAATTTACAACGAATCTCAATACTTCCTAGAAGTCCTTGACAATTTTTAC
The DNA here is from genome assembly GCA_949372485.1 of Cheilosia soror. NCBI lineage: Eukaryota > Metazoa > Arthropoda > Insecta > Diptera > Syrphidae > Cheilosia > Cheilosia soror. Next base: position 5,480,860 of record OX443564.1, read on the forward strand.
CATGGTTGTTCTGCTCAGCTTTTTACTATTCATCAATTTATCACTGGCTTACATTGTCATACTCTGGTGAGATGGTAAAAATTGATGATTGGGTGACCTTTCTCATTAGTTGATGGTAAAGCTGCTTTTTTCTTAAGCTTAGGAATATTATGATTGCAACTTCATACAAAAGAACACCCGTGTTGTAATTTTGTTGATGGCGCATTTGTAAATCGATTCGGTGATGGCATTACCGCAATTGATAATTTTTAAAATTTTATTTTTTATTCGCGATTTCTAAGCACAAGTCTTCAATAATTTGCATATTACCGAAAATCTCTACTGTCTACTTAGACCTCCGTTTTCATATTTGAATTTTCCACGTGAATATTCGAGGGAATCGTTGAATTTACCATTTACCAAAAATATCCGAAGAAAGAAGCATTCGTCTTGATAGGGATGCATCGTGTCACACAAAGTGAACACTATGGTAAACGGGACATGAAAACTAATCGAAATAAATAAATCTCAATAATAATCTATTACAAATTCAATTTAACAGTACAATCGGCAACATTGAAACTGCTAATTAACTGACAGCAGCTGCTGTCAAGTAGCACGCTGTCTGGCATGCAAAGGCAATATTCAGTACTAACTACTGTGTATGTTGCAGTGCATTCAATAGATGGCGTTCGGCGTCGGCGTTCCCTGCCATTGAATGTATAGTACACGTGAGTTGCATTTACATCCAACAGATGGAGTGGTTTTTGAACAGCAGCTGCTGTCAAGAAGTACGCTCAAGTGTACGCATAAACAATATTCAGAACTGACTTCGGCGTATGTTACTGTTGCATGACGCTCCTGAATAATAATAGATACGCGTGAATTGCTTTTACGTCCAACAGATGGCGCGGTTTTTTTTTAAAGAAGCATAGAAAATGTTTAAAAATTGGAAAGCAATCGGTGTGATAAACTTTCTGAGATTTAGGATTTTGAAAAAAACGAATATTTAAATGTTTAGTTATAAATAATAAAATTTAGATTTAGACTTATAATTTTTAGTCGCGGTGGCTAAACACAGACGCCCTTAATCAATAGTTCAATGGACTAACAAGTTAGCAGTTAATCAACCAAAATCTCGCGAAAGTCTAATAAATATTTTATACTATGTGTATAAAGTTTTTTTAATTTAAAATTAATTTTTATTTTTAAGTCCTTTTAGTTATACCCAGAAGCGAGTATGTATTTGATTTCGATGTACTTAAAGTGAAACAATTTAAAGTTTTGTATATCAAATCAATACCTTCCCGGAAGAATGTATTAAGCGATAATTTTTTAACATATGACTTTTTGGCCACGTTTTGATCTTGATTTGACGTCTCTACCATTAAAACAAACGACACTTATCTAATTGACAAGACCCCCTTATTCAAAAGGTGGGGTATTGTTATATCTAAGCTGTTGTCGAAAATGAAAGCAACCACAAAAATCTGTAGTTTTATGTGTGTGTTGTTAAATCAAAATCGTGCCGTGTAACGGCTATATTTGTCACATTTTTCCATGGGAGCGGGAAATCATGTCATATGATAAATCAGATGTTTTTTCATTAAAGTTTGAATATACCGTGAATTATTTGTAATACCAAAATATTGATTTATGTACTTACAGAGTACCAATTAAAGGGTTGAATATAATATTTTATGTACAAGTACAAAATTCAAGTATTTATTTGACCACTATGGTGGGTTTGCTTTTGACATGCCAGCATAAAATTTATCTAGACGAACAAGTTTGAAAAATGTTTTTCTGTGATTTGTTATTCTACGAATTTTTCGTCAAAGACAAACTTGAATGTGTGTATTCATTAATGTGAATACATTTGTCATGCGGTCAAGAACAGCATGGTTCTAATGACCAATTTTAGTGACCATTTTGTGAAGTAGATTGCCATGTTAAAGTCATAAAGTATTTGCCTATTAATTACAAGTTTATTACATGTGTTAAATAAATAAAAAGTTCAGTGAAAGTCTTAAGGATTGGTAACATTGACTTTGGTTAAAATATCTTTCGACGAATGAAGACCAACCTTAGGCGGAAGCTATAAAAATGTTCCCCGCGTTCTACACCGAACTATGTTTAGTGACTTGCATAACCAATTTATGGGTTCTCTTCTTTTGTCGGAGGTTGCTACTATCCGCTGGAGCACTCAGACACAACTACCAAACACACACCTAACTTTACTGTACTTAGTTTTCCCGTCTTTCGAAGAAAGGTGAGAAGTAGCTTCAGTGATGAAGAGCTTAGATGTTCGGCACTCTCCACGTCAGCCCCAAGGATCCGCCACCCGATGTTAGCAAAGGCAGGACAACTACAGAGGAAGTGTTTCGCTGTATAGTCGTCCTCTCCACAAGCGGGACAGATGGTGGTGTCGCTCAAGCCCAATACATAAAAGCTTGGTGGCCCGAAAGAACGCCCGCAAGCAGTCTGCAACCGATTCTCCTGAGAATTTATGTGTAGAGCTGAGTTAAAAAAACGAGGATGAATCTATAATTGTGTTTCCAGTGATCTAAGATTGAAGCGAAAAGCGCGACTTTTGACAAGTTTTTTAATGGAAAGGAATAAAACGAACGCTAAATCCAAACACCAGGAATACAGGAAACGCATTTGTGGTAGAGGCGACTGCAAACCAAGGTCTAATTTAATTTTTACAACGTTTCCCTGAAGATTGAGCAATTCTTTGGGCAAGAATTGGGTGCTGTAGAAGCGGACATAGAATGAAATACCTCAGCTGTTTCATTAGCTCACTTTTCGTATGTATCGCTAATGCCTCTACCACCGAACGCTGTTGTGATTCACAGGAAATGGGATTACTCAGATTTCTTACTATCGTCTAACATGGTCAAATAACATTGTTAAGAAAAAGAAGATTTGATTGACGTTGTCTAACAGCTACTTCAAGTCGATTTCAGGCTGGACTGTTCTGTCAGAAGTGTCGCTTTTGGGTCATAGATATCCTAGATCTATCAAAAATGCTCCTAAACTTCGAACGAGATAGAAGGTCGAGGATGCTGCTAAAAATCTGACGAAAAGTCGAGGATGTCATCGAAGTGAAAACTTAGATTGCCAATTACCTGGCGGAACCCAGAATTGCAAATATTCAGAAAGAAAACTTCTAATTCGGTCAGTTAAGATACATTTGGATGAGACTATAACCTATAACCTTTCCGGGCCGACGATACTTCAAATCATTTCCTTTGTCAATGTCCAGCCTTTGTTGGGTTCAAGAAGAATGTTTTAAAAGACAAAAAATTCTCTCAAGCTCAATGGCCCATTAACTTCTTCTAACTGCCGCCTGCCGCTTCATTTTGGAATTCTTCTCATATCGTCTTCCTACACTCATTTCTCCTAAATCAAGTGCGGTAGAAAATCGCACAAACTGTCAAAAAGCATTTGTCTTAAAAGAGATAACGAACTTGACGATCATAAATGTGACAAATTCACTTAGCAAAAAAAAAAATATATATCACATCCCTCCTTGACAGTAATGATGGATGAGAAAAGTTCCTGCTCTTCTTGTCATCTATCTAACCCAAAAGATTGCCTTCATTAAAACCGTTGTTAGAGCAAAATAGCCTCTCTCTATTTAGACCTTCAAGTTACCGCATTATAATATTTGTCCTTGCCCTGCAGGTACTTAGGGTTGATGTTTCCAAATATCTGTCACAAAACCCTCTAGGTCTTCTTCCACATACTTATAAACAGTTCACAGGCAACAAAATTACGAAGCCTCTCAACATCGGGATGTTGGCCTGTCAGTTGCGAATATATATATACGAGTATGTACGCAAACACTATAAGGTATTACGCATACTATTTCAGTAAAACTTGACTCAACTCTGCTAATAGTGGTTGGCAAGCTCGTTGAAGTATGTCGATTGCCTTCTTGATGATGATGATGGGCCCGGGTTTTACGAGTCTAATAACCTACGACTGGGCCATTTATGTCTCCCTTCTGCGTGTGTGTGTATGAGTTTATATCTGATGCGATTGTGTTCACCATTCAGTTCCCATAAAAGAAATGACTAAGGATATTTCTTAGATGGGCGGACGTCTGATGGAACGTAAGGGACTACGTTGAGCTTTGTTTTTCTATGCCATTTGCCACCCACCTTTGTGGGTATGGTATTGCCATTGTTAAAGGCCAGTATGACGACGATGTTGATGGTGGTCGTCTATGGGGTGAAAGGTCTTGGAAAACATGAAATTATTTACGAAATAAAGTGGAACGGTAGGTATTTTTTTTCGGGGCTCTTTTCGTTTGTTAAACACTGGTTAACATACAGGTCAATGTTTCAGGCTAAATAGGGATTAAAGAAACTTTGGGTAATTATTTTGAATGGTCAAATGGTTTCGTTTTGTTATGTATTTCAGATGGGACGACACGGGATGAGTACTTATTGGCTATATCCGTGAGAAGGAGAATTTGATTTTTTTTATGTTAGTTACTATTTATTTGTAATAGCTTAGGTAGATGGGTTAAAGGAGGTTGCGAAACGCTAGTACTTGATTAACGATAATGTTGGGGATTAGGTGAATGATGGTCTCTAGATAGATACATATATGGAGGGAGTTTCTTTAGGAAATATTTCACAAATTTTAGGGTATAAGTTCCTAGTTGTTCTATGAAAGAAGGGTTGTTACATTGCCATCCTATAGGAGAGTACCTATAGTATTTATGAGTACTCGTAGGTATACAAGTCGGATAACTGCACGCCCCCAAGTGGCAGTAAATTGAAATTTTTTTTGTTCGATGTTCTGTAAAACCCTTATGCAATGGATTAACATTTGAGAAAGATATTCCATTTATAGAATCTCAATATACAAAAGAATTCTGTAGCAAACCTAAATCTCAATGTATATACTACTAGAAGATGGTGGTGACTCCGACGTCTTCTGATAGTATTAAAAACTTGAAACGCCCGATAATCGAAATTCGATCACATACATTTAAATGAAACGCTATGCAGTGTTGTGGTTGTTCTTATTTTACCAACATTGCAGACATTTGTTTGGAAATTATTATTCTTTTCGACACATCTGTGAATGATAAGCTTCAATTTGGTAAAAACACAAAAAGAATTGATTAACATTAAGTATGGTAAATATGTACCACAAGAAATAGCGTTAGCGATTAATATTTAGATTTTGTGTTCAAAGGATTGTCAGAAACCTAAAAAGTTCTTTGTCTTACAATATTGCAAGTAAGTTCTGATTTTTTTAAAGACATTTTGGACATATTTTTTACTGAGAGATCTGGCAATGTTGTAAGATTTTGTAATCTTAAGCTTAGTCTTAATTCATTTAGGGCCGTTTGCTGATATGACTCATAGAGATCTGAGTTCCTCATAAAATCTTATGTGACAGTTTGTGCCTTCTATAGGGTGGTTTTTTCAGAGGTTCCTATTTCAATACGGTTACATTCAGATAGCAAATATATCTGAATTGCTGACATCACATCTTCATTAATTTTTGGCAAATAATTTGTAAACCTATCCAATTTTTAACCGTCACATTTTTTTTTCAGTGATGAAGTTCACTTTTATTTCGTTGGCTTTTTTTAAGCGGAATTGTCGCAATTGGAGAAAAAGGGAAGTTGAGCTAACTACCAAATCACTCAAAAAAAAAAATGCATCCTTGGCGAGGTTTATGGGCAAAAATTAAGAATATCACTGACACCTTCTTGTTATCGCTACGAAAATTATTTTGCTTCCAAAAAGTACCGGCACATGATTTGCAGACAATTTGATTTCAATACGGTAGTAGGTAGGTAACACATGTCATACTGTAAATCATCGATTTATAGATGAAAGGGTTCATTGACAAAATTGTCTCCATAAATATACCTCTGGGGACTGGGCATGGACTTCAAGATCGTGTGAACTACTGCGATTGGTCTCTTTGGGTGTATTTGACGTCTTTGAACTTGGATTGTCGGAGGTTGGAAGACTAGCATTTCCTATAAATGTAGGAAAAATTATTCGTCGAAAATTTAACCTCCAGAAAGCAGCTTCTGAGATGTTCCCATGGTATAGCAATTTTTCACAATTAATGGCTTAAAAATATCTATTTAGCCAATTTGCTCAACACTTCGTTGTTTCATTTCAATTTCAAAAACAACAGTCCTTAAAAAAAATCACCATTTACTAGGTTTAAAAAAAAATTGAACTAAACTCTACATAAATCTGACATTTTTCTAAACTTCTGAGACTGGCAATATCTAGCTAATATCTCGAAAACGTCCATTTCCACTGTTTCTTTGTAATTTTTTTTGTAACTTTATCGTATATGTACGTAAGAAGAAAAAAATATTCCGGGGTACTAATATGTATACAATACATTTTTAGTGTCCAGGTCCAGGCTAACTTTTACGAAGTCACAATGGCGACAATTTTCATATAAAATTTTTTATTGTGACCGTAGAAATATTCAGATTGAAGATTAAAAATGAGTATTGGTAAGGCGCATTGTTTTCGTACAAAGTTTTGAAGTCTAGATTTGAATTAATTCTGATATTACGATGATAGGGTAACTCAAAAGACTGGGTCTCACAATTCTGTCCGTCCATATATCTGACTGTCTCATAGGCCTGCAGCCTATGCGCTTGGCCAGGATTGTTTTAAACTTCGTATTTAGATTTTGTGGGTGCACCGCTAGGAGGAGGTTTTTTTTTATGCTGGTCTTAATATTAAAGGTACTTTCCAAATAAAATGTTTCCAAAATTTTAAACAATTTAAATTTTTTAGAAAACGGTGCTAACGATTTAAACCAAAATTGGCAGTTGAGTTAATGTTAGGCATCCTTAATATGACTGCATACCCAGTTTTTCGTTAAAAAGTCCAACAATTTAATTTTTGAAAATTGGCTCTTCCCAAAAGACTTAAGACTAAAGACTTATTTTTAAGGTAAACTCAGTTTTTCTCTAAAATAACTGAGTCCCTCGATATCCACCCCAATCCCTTATAATGGTACTCTAAAGACTGCTTATATCTCGAAAACGCCATTTTTGATTTGTATAAAAATGTAACAGTTGGGTTATGCTTATATCCTGAATAATACATTGTACTCAGTTTTCAGCTAAATAGTTTAAGAATAGTCATTTTCGAACCATGAATTCCTTGGTCATTCGATTTCCACCCAGATCGCTAAAATTTGTACACAAAAAACTGCTAATATCTCAAGAACGCTATTTTCGATTTGTATAAAAATGTAACAGTTATTTAACTCTTATATCCTGAATAATACTTTCTACTCAGTTTTCAGCTAAATAGTTTAAGAACAGTCATTTTCCAATCATGACTGAGTCCTTCGATTTCCACCACAATCGCTGAAATTTGTACCCACATACATGAAAAACTGCTAATATCTCGAAAACGCCATTTTCGACTTGCTTATATCATGAACAATCCGTTGTATACTAAACAGTTGAAACAGTGAAGCAGTTGAAACAGTGATTTTTGAACCCAAAATTGTCGATAATATTTGTTTGCATAATTTTACAATAAACCGCTCCAACGATTTTGATCGAAATACATATATAAGACAACATAAGCATTCTTAACAAGATCACGTATTTAGTTTTTCTCAAAAAAAAAAAAAAAAAAACAAAAAAAGCAGTTTTATAAATATTTCTCAAAAATTACTACCCGAATCCGTATCTGTATTCACACACGGATAGAAGACTTCAGTGGCAATACAAATCCAATAGCAACCACAAATTATGTATCTACTCTGAAATTCAGCGAGATTCGCAATAAAAGAGAAAGTTTGGAGCAATTTACTTGTGCACTTTTTTTTAGAAAAGCGAATTAACGAAACTAACGCTTGGAAAACTCAGAAAATTCTTTGTCGCACTGAACTTTTCTTCGTCGCAAGAAAGGCCCCCCTTTAAGGGGCAACCACATACTTCACAACATGAATAATGAAAAAGGATCTTAGAAATTCCAAATTTCAGAACTACCCCTTAAAGGGGGCATTGGAAATTTTTTTAAAAAATTTTCCGTAAGAATTCAAAATTATAAATTAGGTGCTTCGGGTTTTTTGTCAAAGCTACTCTCGAACCCCCTTTTTGAGGGTGAGGGAAAAAAATTAAAAATTATCTCCGAATCTAAGACGGCATCATCTCATCAGTCGACTGTGAGAGTGACTGCTGGTTTAATCTAAATTTAAAATGCACAGCAATTTCTTAAGCAATAACACCGTAGGTTAGGTATATGTACATGCAACAAGAAATTGATATTCTATTCACTTTGAAGCACCCCACTGTCTCACCAAATTAAAAATGACCAAGATGAAAGTAAATTACCTTCGTCAACTTGTAAATATTATATGACACAGAAATCAACGAAAAAAAAAATCAACTTTATTACATGTGTGTCATAAAAGTCTCATAAACCATTGTATGTATCTGCGTTCCAACTGAACATTCAGTACCACCCTTCATTTTAATGCCATCTTTATTCCTTTTATCCCTCGAATAACATTTTAGCTCCTGTTTTTTTTTTTTGCTCGTGCGGTTTGCCTTGCACTTAAATCCATAAAAAGCCCAACACACCGGTAGGTACGTACACACTCTCGTAACACATTTATGTCAATCTCATCATTTTACGGCTCGACATAGTACCTCTAGTCTTGTTCAGAACAACACGGTGGCAATACACAAATATTCTCACCGCTGGTATTGAAAATCAGTCATAAAGTTGTACCTTAAATAAATAATATCCCTGCAAAGGACAAGCTTTCGTAAAAGAAAAAAAAATTCTTAATATTTGTTTGCATTTTTATTAGAAGGACAAAAATTTGCTTATGTCACCCCCGTGAAATCTTAAGCCCCTATTTGGCCGGCGGCAACCTTACTTTTTTTTATTTCAACAAATATTCGTATCTCCATTTCTCCGTTTATCCGTGTATACTCCCACCATTTACAGTACGCGACATAAACAAAATCCACCATCAAGACAATCTAAAAGTCATCCATTTTCATACGCATATAATTTTCATAAATTTCCACCCCCTCCACTGCGACATCGACATCGAACTTAAACAAAAAAAAAAAAAAGAAGTAGGTAGGTAAAACCAGAAAAAAAGGAAAATTCAAATTCGTCCTTGAAAATAGAGTTTGGCTAAAATGAGCCCCCAACATTGTGTGTGCGACATCGGTATACGAGTACGAGTACCTAAGGAAGTAAACAAAATTCCGGGGCGCACACATTTAGGTTACCTGGATATTGCGGGGTAAAAATATCGACATGAAGTAGGAAAAATAAACCTCAACGAGTAACAGTCTTGTAGCCTAGTCATAGCCACATCCAACCTCCTACCTGAGTTTGTCCTTGTCGACGACACACGGTCGGTCGAGTCGTCAATGTGAATGAAGCATGAAAGCAAATATTAAATTTATGCTACGTTTTACTTGTGTATATGTTGCTCCCTTGTTTCCCGTTCCCATTCTGCTATGGGGGTGTGTAGTGCGGATCCTTGTTAAAAATGTTTATACCCAGAGACATGTATATTATTCAATGACACTGCGAGAGTTTGGGGGCTTTCACAGCCTCCTTCTAAGTACTGCCTTGGGTTAAAGTGAAATAGATGTATGTTGAGAATTGAGATGGTGCTGTTTTTCTTATGCCCATAAATTTCAATGACTTTAATTAATTTAAGACATTCAGGGACGGATATATTATGATTTGGCAGAGAACAGATTTTTTTTTTAGAAAGCAGCATAAGCGATATTTTAATGCAAAGTGATTTGTGTTTAAGAAATATTGTGTGCCTTTTGGGTAGTTGGCTTGTTAAGAGAGATTTCCATTTCATTTTGAGTTATATTTCTCAAGTTTAGAACTTGAAAGAAAATATTTCATGACAGTTGAGGAAGTTTGTTGTCTTGGGCAATTATGAGAAATTGGTAGGTAGTATTTTTTTTTCCGGAATGGAAATTATACAATTACATTATTTTTCTTTTGTTTTTATTTTTGCCTTTAAGGGAGTTCCTGCAGTTTGGCTAGGCCATGCGAAAGCACTTAGGAAGATTATAAATTATTGCACTTGGGAACTTTTGAAGCCGATGGCTACTATTTTTAAATGTCTTTATGTCCAGTACAACTGTTGGTAAGATGCGCTTATACACCCTTATCTTGTTGACTTCCTAGGTACTGTTGGTATATGGCTTGTAAAAATACAGTTGTAACCTATCAGCTATGAAAATTTCTAGGAATCGTATTGCTGGAATAAGTTCTTGTTTGATTTTCCAAATTTTACAAGATTTTACTGATGAGGCCACCCACCGCATCGGGGCGAAACACATTTGGAGTTGAGGCTACTTAAATGTTTAATAATATTTTCAAGAAAGAACATTTTACATTTTTTAGACTTTTTTCCTCGTAGAAATTCAGTATAAAAAGTAGTCCATGTTCTGCCTCAATTCCCAGACCATCTCTTTGCCAAATTACAATTTCGATTGGTTCAGACTCCAAGGTTTAGTACTGAAAAGGTAACAAATAGACAGATAAACAGCTATACCAAGAACACAGCTTACACGGCTGTTGAATTTTCTGGTCATAAGGTCGATTGGTCTATGGCTTGAGTGACACGTAGTGTCATCAGCCTAGAAGTGGACATCATTCTCTATAACCCCTGATGGGCTATTAATAGAGCTGCGATAAATCTCATCCATAATATTTATCTTTTCTGCCAACGAGATATATCAGCTGTGGCCATGTTTTACGCAGAGTGACAGTTTCTCCCAAAAGACTGTAGTTTGCTGTCTAAAAACTCATCGTAGATTCGGATATATGTATTTAATATTGAATTCGATGAACCTTAACTACGTTCATCAATTTGACTGAATTTCATACAGACTGAAGGCAGACTGGGCGCAGTAGCGCAGTGGTTAGTGTGCTGGACTGCTGTGCGAGGGATCCGAGGTTCGATCCCCGGAAAAACACATATTACATCTTAAAGTTTTTTCTACTTCGCCACCTCTCGCGAACGTCTGACAAACATCCGAGAGTATGACTGTCATAAAAAAGCTTCTCATTTCAGCCGTTCGGACTCGGCATAAAATTGTAGGTCCCTTCCATTCGTCCCAAAAATAGAAACTCACACAAAACGAATGGTTGCGAGAAGCTAGGCCTTGGGTGTCTACCCGCCTGTTGCGCCACCTATTTATTTATTTATTTTTAAGGCAGAATTTCAAAGTCTTATCTTGAAGTAGTTATACAGCTTGATATCCTCAATAGCCCTCTGTAACATGAGGGCACGAACTGATCGGCCCTTATGCATTATTATTGGCTTATTGCAATTGATCCTAAGAGAAATGAGGTCTCAATTCCCCTGCAATGACTGACACATCTTGTTTATCCCGCTTTAGGTACATATCAGGAAATAGATTTCGTTTGGCTTAGCCTCTCAAAGTCTCAAGGAATCAATACTGGATACCATTTCCAATAAAATGTCTATCGACAGCAGAAGGAGTAAAGGGTCTTTGAAAGATTCTTGAAGCTGTCCGTTTTATAGAATGAAACATTTTGCGACATGAAGAGATTCCTATAGTGAGGCACAAATTTTCGGGAGAATATCTCTCTTACGTAAAGATTTTCGACTCGTTTTAAGGTCTTCTCAAAGTCTTCTTATACATCAGGCAAAAGGGTGGCATAAACTTGGTATGCAGTACACAGAGGTCGATCTTGTTTCGATATACATATTGTTGTTATTATTTTTGTAATAGATCATAAAACTCCATCTTTTTCGTCCCTGAGATATAGATAATACATTTTTCCAAATGACATGTAATAGTGGTAGCAAGTTACAGGTCGTTGTTGTCGATATGTGCTTTAAGGAACTCGCCATCAGTATGCCATCAAGTCAAGCTCCTTTGAATGTTGATCGTAATTTTCATTTCTTCAGTTGTAGGTGGTCAATTTTGCCAACCTACCTCTGTAAAATCGTCGCATTTCGAGCTATTGGGGGCCTCATCTGAATCCTCATTTAGCAAAAATGCTCCCTCCATCTCCGCAGTTGTTTTTCGATTGCCACCAATATACCAATTCACAATCAACATCCTTGGCGATTTTGTACAGTTCTCTCATATCTCCTAGTCTTGCAGGGATTTCCGCACTGCTCTGACTGTCTTATGAGCTGTTTTGTACTTATTTGTACGTTGAAGACTTGAATTACTCTGTGAATTTTCAACGCCCTACGATGCTCGACTTTGCAGGTGTTTTAAGTCCTGACATTTCGGGTACGTATTTTAGTTTGCCTTACATCTCGTCTATGAATGGGGTTCGTCTAATTCACATGAACTCATTGATTTTCATCTTCAATACCCCGCTTATCCATTAAGTGGGTCGCGGGTGTAGATTGCTCAAGTGGACCCTCCATAGCTCTCCACTCCATAGCTCTTTCATTTCCTTTTAACCACAAATGTAGGACGTATATTGAGTCCTTTAGACAATCGGTTCCATTAATAAAAATTGCTATAAAAGTAGTTATTTTATTTTTTATATTAGATAAGCTACGGTTAAAATAGAACTTAAAAATTACGAAATTTCCTTTCTTAATTCACTTCATCAATAAGTTTTGCACGAATTTAAACTAGCTCAGCCTTGTAGCCTAGCCAAAGCCTCATCCAACTTACATCTAAGTAACAAAATCTATACTAAAACCTGCTCCAGGGTTAGATAAACTAAAAAAAAAATATCGTGAATAAATTGGATCAGTTGTTCTCGCACTATAGGCGGACAAACGGACGAATGATGAAGCGAACGACAAATAGATAGAAAATGAGAAGTTGAGTTTTAAAACACGTTTGTATGACAGGCTATAGGTAGCCGCACGAAATTAAATTCGAACATAATTGATCACAAAAGTTAATATCTCGAGTACACAATTTTTCCTTAAATCTATAACTCTTATACAAGATAGAGAGAAAAAAACATTTTTAATTTTTTTAAATTTCATTATTAGATACATTAGGTACATGTATTTTAAAAAATTTGCTTACTTCTATTTGTTTCTAAGAATAAATATTTTTACTATTTACAGAATATTGGATTGTCAAATCAGAACATAAAATTGGTATGTTTGATATTTTATTTTAATTTAAATATACATTGCATATATTTTTAGTATAGTAGGCACCACACCCCTTTGTCCAATTTTGACCAATATTCACAAAAACACTCCCGGGCCAATATCTAAGATTATCTTTAAATTTGAACTCAATCGACTCGGCGGTTTTCGAGATATAATATTTTGAAGGTATTTTTTGTATGGAAGGTGCCACACCCCTATAACTCATGAACTAATATACATACAAAGACCGTATATACATAAAAACCTTGGTATTGATGTAGCTTTTCATGGGACATTTCCTCAATCAAAATCGGTTCACGCATTACAGAGAACATCAGTTACAAACACAATACAAATTATTTCTAATTCTTCTATACGTGTTTGTAACCGAACTCCCCATAAACGGCTGGACCGATTTTAATGAAATTTTGTGTGTGTGTTTGAATAGGTATAAGGATGGTTTATATTTACATTTGGTGAAAATTGGACAAAAAGGCGTGGCACCTCCCATACGAAAAAAAAATACAAAAAAATCTTTAAACTATCGAACTGATTGAACTCAAATTTTAAGAAAATATTGTTATATTGGACCAAGAGGCATCCAATATAAAAAAATATACATTTTAAATGCCATCTCCGGACACATCGGTTAAAAAAATGGCCGCAAAACAATTGACGAACAATGAAAGTGTACGAGCAGGTAAAACAACGTTTGCCGGGTCCGCTATTTTTTTATATACCTACATAGACGACAATTTTTTTCGTACATACATTGCTCTATATAACTTTTCATATGCTCCAACGAATATTCCTTGCAAAGGAACCATTTCCACTGTCCCAAGAAATTGCTTCAAATATGAGAAAGCGTATAGAAAAATACATAGTTCCTTTTAATATTCCTTGCAGACATAAAAAATGACCCCACCCCTGTGACAGGATGATTTTAACAAAACTGTCAGTTGTCACTGCATTTGAAATGAAATGCATCACTTTGCAAAGTGTAATGGATAAAATAAAAATAACCATTTCAAACATAGTCCACGGTGAAGAAGAAGACCCAGATAGGGACATCCATTATTCAAGAAATAATACAATTCATTCGATCGGTTCTTTAGAATACGAAAAAAAAGACACTGTTCCCCATAACACATTAAGTTATACCATGTGCATGGTCATTTTACTGCTAAACTCCCCTATTCCCATTATGTGTATAGTGTAGGTGTGCATTTTGCGGGTAAAGAAGGCGAAAAAGGATTCACCCCAACATAATCATTTGCATACTTAATCCTTACCTTGGTCGGTATTCAACTAAGAGTATCTAAAAAAAAATAAGAAACAACTGACTTTTGTTTACGAACAACTAACAGGATACCGCATTCTAAAAACAAAACAAGAACAAAATAGGGTGAAAAGAAAAATGAAAACCTGTGAGGGAAAACAACTCGGAACTAAAAACAAAGAGGTGCGGAGGAGGCTTCGTAGCAACTTGAACGAGGTGGAAACAAACATCAACAACAAAATGAAGAAGAAGAAGGCAACTTCTCGAATAGAATAGACACAAAAACAATATCCTTGCGCAAGAGGGAGATGATCCCTCCCGGTTAAAGCGGTATATAGTCTGGTCATGGAAACATACAGTAGGACGAGGAGAGAGATACCAGATACGAGCTCGATAAGAATACACAACCGAATCAGGATGAAGTTGTTTTTATTTTTCTCTCCTTAAATTTCCAAGCGCTTCGGTGTACGGTGTTTGTTGCTATTTGATATCCTTTTGATAGACAGACAATGCATAGAATGAAAGGACATTTGTCGTCTTCCTTTTTTTTATTTCTCGTTGTCGTTCGTCTTTCTTTTCATGGTTTAGGGGGGGGGGGGTTATTTTTTTATGAATAATGTATAAATGAGATTTTGCTCAGTGACAGTTGTAGCAGTGGGTGGTAGAGTGAATGAGGCGGAGTTTTGGCCCACATCGAAGGGAAATTTTTGTACATTTTGTTGATTCTCGGTTGGTTGGTGACATGCCACCTATAAGACACATGGCAATGTCATAGAAATAATAAAATTAATTTAGAACTCCTTGAGGATGAGACGCAGCTCTACATAATATCTCTCGAAATGGGTTGCGAATAAAAATGCGAGTAGAGTAGATACAGAATATTGAATATCATTTTTGTGCCTCTGCACGCGATATTATATTGTTTTTTTTTGTTGGCTTCAAAAAGGTTAACTTTGGGATTATGAATTTCCATAATATTGCCTGACACAATACGATGTAGGGGATTGAAGGTATATCGCTTGTGAAAGTTGTACAAATGTCATTATCACCAATACCCAAGAGGACAATAATTTCATATGAAAATTAGTTAACCAAGGTCGCCAGATGCTTTGATGTTTCTAAATCTGTGTATGTTGGTTATGGGTCAAGACACAAGGGAGTATAGATTGCGACAAGAATTTTAAACGCCACTTGCAACGTGTTGACATTATTTTTACGATGGACCCACACTAATTGGACAGAGAGATAATTAAAATTGTTTAAAAAAAAACATGACTGAAAAGGGTTTTGGAAAAGGATAAAAAAAAAACTTGGAAAGCGACAGTACAATGAGTTTTGCAATCAAAGGCAGAAGTACATTACATACCTTAATGCATCAGTCAAGGCTGATGGTACTTACTACCTATTTATTGTGGCAATCAATGTCACTACGTTAGCTTTAGGGGAATTTCTTAAGAAACGACCTTCCAACATTCTCCAACATGGCGCAGTAGTAAATGTGTCGGAGGTAGTATGTCAGTGAGGGTTACTCGGTTCAACCCCCAAAAATTAAAATAAACTTTCTTGATTTCTCATCGTTTGTCATTTTCTTCGAACTTAATTTCCTCTATTGCTCCATTCAGTGGTTTATGTGTTAGAGATAGTAAGCCAGGGTTACTCGGTTCAGCCGTCAGCCCCCAAAAATAAAAATTGACTTTCTTGATTTCTCTTCGTTTGGCATTTTCTTCGGACTTCGATTTCCTCTACTATTCGTTTTGTTCTCGCAGTGGCTCAGTGGTTAATGTGTTATAGATAGTAAACCAGGGTTACTCGGTTCAGCCCCCAAAAATTCAAATAAACTTTCTTGATTTCTCATCGATTGGCATTTTTTTCCGATCTGCAATTTTTTCTATTGTCCATTTTGTGCACTCAGTGGTTAATGTGACAAAGGTACAATTAGCGAGGGCTACTCGGTTAAGCCCCCAAAAATACAAATGAAATTTCTTGATTTTGTCATCGTTTGGCATTTTCTTCGGACTTCGATTTCCTCTATTGCTCCTTTTATGAACGCTCAGTAGTTGATGTGTTAGCGATAGTAAGCCAGGGTTACTCGGTTCAGCCCCCAAAAATAAAATTTACCTTTTTTGATTTCTCATCGTTTGGCATTTTCTTCCGGCGGGACAAGGAGGGATTCAGTTTGTACTTTTGTAACTGGAATGAAGTAAGAAATAAGTATAAAATATACGTTCTGTCAAGCGTATCTTAAGTGTAGAAGTTGTATAACTACCGTCGGAATACGATAAGGGATTATTGAGTTAGGGGTCTGTAGGTCATTCCTCTTTCTATCACATTCCCTTTGGCATAAATGTATCTACCTAAATCCACATAATGTACTCGCAAGATATCAAAGTATTTACTAAAACCTGTCAACAGAATAATATATCTATAAACTGTCCAAATAAAATGTTAAATGTTAAAATGTTTCCAAAGTTATAAGCTGTCAAACAGACAGACAGAGACCTATATTTTTATAACGTGTAAATATGAGAATAAGTATAAAGTGAATTGGCACAATGTCTACCACGAATGGAGCACTTTAGTCCTGTCTTCTCTGTGCTGATATGATTAGAGTCTGCTATTTACAACCCCGGGATCATTCCATTTCATCCCACACCTCATCACAGCAATGACATACATACTTTCAAATGTACATTCAATTATCAGATTTTGTTCACCGTTTTATTTTAAACCTTTTTTTAATGCCATTGCCAGCAGCACAGACTTTCTTGTTTATAAATTATTAATGGTGACTCTGACACCGCAAGCAATGGCTTATCAAAGGAATCACATAAACCCGCATACAGTCAGAAATACCCTTTTCAATTTTTTATTATATTTTTTTTTCGCAGGAGTTTTATCAGATTTTTCTGATTTGTTGTTCTTGGTCTTCATAAGGACAAAACAAAAAAAAAATAAATAAAAAACAAATACTTTTTGTACCACTTTGAAGTTGCGATATACTTGAAAAGGATTTTACCTTGTGATTTATTTTGTCCCTATGGATAATAAACCGCAAGAAAGAAATAAAGAAGTCAGACAAAAGTTTTCAATTCCATCAAAGGTCAGTAGGTTCCTTGGTAAAATAAAATTCTATATCTTTCTTATGTGTAGGTATATAGAGATCCATACCCGTATATGACATTTTAATACTCGTTTTATTCCCAAGCTTATCTTAAGTGCAGAAGTTTTCTGTTCGCATCCAACTTTTTCATTTATCATTTTTGAGGATTACAGTACTTGTAAGTGAATAGGTGTGAGATTGTCTTGGATTCTGGGCGATAAGAATCTTGCTGAGATTGAAAGTAGTAGGTGTACTGAGAAAAGGTCCATTTGCCATTTTTTAAGCTCATAGCTTTGCTCACAGGATTTGGTACCTACAAACTGACAGAGATACATATATTTAAATAGATGTACCCGCCCGACTTTGTCAGTGCTCAGAAATTACAATGCACATCAAAGGTCAAAGTTTTACAACTTTAGCTCCCATAAGTGTTGAGAAAAAGCGTTTGAACTTCACAAAAAAAAACGAGATATGTATACGAATTTGGAGGGTTTTTTGTATGGGAAGTGCCACGCCCCTCTCCTCAATTTTAAACAAACTTCACAAAAAAACGACATATACTATGTTTAAAGTTTTTTTGTTCTTTGTATGAGAGGTGCCACCCCAATTGTCCAATTTTGACCAAACTTCACAAAAAGCAAGATATACGATTTTGAACGTTTTTTTTTGTGTATAGGAAGTGCCACACCCCTTTGCTCAATTTTGACCAAACTTCACAAAAAAGCAAGATAAACGATTTTGAACGTTTTTTTTTCTTTGTATGGCAGGTGCCACGCCCCTTTGTCTTATTTTGACCAAACTTCACAAAAAGGCGAGATATACTATTTTGAGCGATTTTTTTTTTTGTATGGGAAGTGCCACGCCCCTTTGCTAAATTTTGACCAAACTTCACAAAAAAACAAGATATACGATTTTGAACGTTTTTAAATTTGCTTTTTCTTTGTATGGCAAGTGCCATGCCCCTTTGCTCAATTTTGACCAAACTTCACAAAAACCCTCTCGGGCCAATACCAAAGAAAATTTAATTTTAATTTTAGCTGAATCGATGCAGAACTTTTCGAGTTTTTGAAGCGTACACAAACCAACTTAACATTTTCAGCATTCTTTCTCCGGAAAGTAAGCAATTCGATGTACGACGAGAGGCTGGAGAGACTAGCTGACAGCTTCTTTTAACGGACAAATTTCTTTCAAAACAACCAATTACCTATAAGAAAATCTACTTTGGAAGTTCGAAGTAGGCTTCAGCTATGAAAGAGACGATAGAAATGAAATTTCCCTCATGATCATGACTGATGGACGGCTTGAAAAGAATATGGCGATGGGATCTTCATTCTTCTCCCAAAACCTCATCGCCATAGAAATGCTATACAGAGCTGGACGGTATTTCAAAAACAGGGCTCTAGGTATCGTTACAAAAGCATTAACCGACTTATTTGACGAAATGTTAAGGCGTTTCTTCAAAATTACATTTTGGCAATAAAGATAAGTCCTTAATTCCTATCTCTTACCATCCTAAGACGCGATTAGCAAAGTACTCGGGTGCGTAGTTTATAAAAGGCTCCAGTCGACAACTCCCGATAATGTCATAACTTACATTCTTTAGAATGACACGAATGGGACCATTAGTAGTTACGTATCGGTTTGCATACTCAGCGATCTTAGGCGCGTGAATAGTTCGTATATTAGAGTAAGTTAAGTCTTTATTCCGAAACCCTCGAAGTAAAACTTTAAGGCGCGGTCGTTCGGATCAGTAGGGGACAACGAACACAGCTTTATCGTCCGGGAATTGAAATTGAGGTGGTTTCTGAATGGTGTTTGGCCAAAGTTTTTCATTGGAAAAAAAACGACTTTTTGCCAAAAACATTCCTAATTTTTTCATTGTTTACAAAAACTTCCATGAAAAATGAAAAACGCCCTTAAAAAAAATATGCTATTTGAAAATGTTAATTTGCGGGCTTTTATTTTACGGTCAACTTCGAAATGCTGTGTTTGCCTTTGCAGGCTTCTGTGAATACGGGCGAAAGTTTTACGGTCAAAAGTATCGTTCCGGTTATAAAATCGATATACAAAGATGAGATTCCAACTCCCAGGAACGAACGTATGTAGGTCTAGGTACTTTGCTAATAGATACAATTCGCAACCTAAAGATATTCTCATGTTCGCATTCCCAGATTCGCAGTAACTTTCGACAATTAGAACTTTATTTTCTTGAAGATATATAGAGCACCCATAAAGTTTTCCCCGAATAAACCTTAAGTCCTCTTATTCGCATAAACCTACTACCCCCCACAGAAAAAAAAAATTAAAAACTCAACCTTGAGTGTCGGACTTTCATTGAGTTTGTGTTCCTTTCTTTGGTAAACAAAATAAAAACGAAAAATATCGATTTGTTTTTATTTTGTTAACCTTCGTCCGGTTTCTACGTTTTAATTTAAAAGTTTATGTAACTTTATCAAAGGCATAATAGAGGCGGGCTTCTAACAACTTGAAGATTATACCTACGTAATTGCTAGTATTGTTGTGTGTTATTTCAATTTAATTGATGTTGTTGAGGTCAAGCTTATTGTTTACCAATTAAAAGGCGTGGTGGTAATTTAAGCGGTAATTCTTGAGTATTATTCTTCCCTTGTGTTAGAGGGGGTATTGTTTTTTTAAAGGGATTAAATTCGATAGAAGATAACAGAGGCTCATTAACAAACCCAAATATGTACAGTACATTTAATTCCATTTTAATGAAAGTCGTATCTATAGGGTTTCGGTAAATGGGGTTGTTGGTGGGTTTCGATCTGGACTTTTTGGGTTTTCTGCTGAAACTGCCTTAGTATGAAAATTTGGTCGGTTGTAAACTGACAGGGCTTAAAAGCACGATAAATGCGTGAAATCATTTTTTTTTCGCTTGGACTTTCGCTTGTAGTGGTGGTCTTCTTTGGGGCCTGCATTTTCTTTCTTCTCGGCTACATGAGTCTTCTTGGGAGTAGTCCTTTCTTGGGCTAAAGACTTACGTTCACACAGTGCAGGCAGATAGGATCCGACATTAAAGAGACCTGATGGGTCTAGAGTTGGCGCAGTTTAGAGGGTTTCTTTCTTGTGGACTGGATAAACTATGATGCTAGTTAGTTCAAAGCCAGCCGCGTGACCAAACCCCTAATGAAAGTTAACGGATGCAATTGATATGTGAAGAATTGTAAGTCACGCACTGAATCAATTGTGAATGACCACCCTATATTTAACTATTTAAATAACCACACTAGACAACACGCACTCGGTTGTTCCACAACAAAATAACTTCCAAAAATAGCACAAACCGAGTTTATTTTTGTCGCAACAATTACTTAATTATGGAAAAATGACACAAGTCCACTTATGCGTGCGTTAAGGCAGTTAACAATCGAAATATTTACTTACCTATGCTCGTTGTTCATTTGAGAGTTGCAAGGAAAGTGACTTGTGGTACTTTTTGCTGCCTTAAAACTAAGGAATAGTATCGACATTTTTCTATTTGTGCTGTCTTCTCAGCCTCATGCTTCTTTAGGAGAGCCTTCTTCTTCTATATTCCCAGAGGGTATTGAGAGTACTTTTCTCCGTTGGACTAAGTTTTGATTGCATGGACTAGCTTGTGGTCGCATTCTTCGGGGCCTGCCTTTTCTTCTTCTCTGCATCATTTGTCAAGAGGTTTCTTGGGAGTCAACGGGAAGAGCTGACTACGTAAGTCAATTTTACCTTCACACGTCGAACTTTCAGACTCCGTCAGTCACCCTTTGTTGTTCTCTCTTGCCACAGTCTTCTTAACTGATCTGTACCAGCCACCCTCCTTACTAAAGGACTGCCGGAGGCTACCAGCAGGAGGTTAGACTGCTTTGGTGACCCCTTTTCCCTCTCCGAAGACTAACCGCCAACTCGAGAAGCTGACTACATCAATCAACCACATCTCGACAATTCGAGGACCCCGTCAGAGGCAACAGACGGGGGTTAGACCGTTTCGATCACCCCTCGCCTTTTCACCGAAAAATGACACCGACAAATGGCGACCTCTCTATTTTGTTACCAAGGAGTAGGACGGAGTTCTTCAATCAAGCTTTTCTGCTCCAGCAGCAGTTTCTGTCATGTGGACTGGTCATCAAAAGGAAATATTCGGGATGCAGACTGCTACGGTTACCCCCATCCTTTTCCAACAGATAATCCATCCACCGACTTTTTGTCAAGCAGCAAAGTACTTTTTGGTCAAGCACCCACCTCTGCCACGCACCATTTTCCCTTATTAGTAATGGCCGCGTCAGAGGCAATAGACAGGGGGCAGACTGTTACGGTCGCTCTCCACCGTGACAACCACCAAAAACTTTTCAACGAGGTAAAATACCGAAATTCGAAAATAGCACTAGAACTCCCACTGTAATGCCCGGCACATAGAATCTTTCTGGCCACTTCCGTTCTTTCGTAAAATGCGAAAATGAGAATAAATCGACTTTCTGAAATTTTCTTTCTGCCTAAACTTGAAATACAGCAATACGAACAAAACAAAAACTGTAGAAGATGGGAGGTGCCACGCCCCTTTATTCAATTTTGACCAAACTTCACAGGAGCACGTCTGGAGCAATATCTAAGATTGTCTGTAAATTTGAGCTCAATCGGTTTGGCGGTTTTTAAAATATAAGATTTTAAATAATTTTGTTTGTATGGGTGGTGCCACGCCCCTTTTGACCAATCTTTACCTACGATTTTCTGGAAATTTGAGTTCAATCAAGTCGGTGGTTTTCAAGTTTTAAACGGCCGAACACAAATCACGTTCCATTTTTATAATATAAAGATTTCGTGGGCCTAGTGGTTCAGTACTGGACGAGGGGTCCCAGGTTCGATCTTCGGAAAAACACAGATTCTTCAGTTTCAATGATGATCCGCTCGCTGTCATTATTTGAGCCTTGGCAAATTATTTAAATTGGCTGACTTTGACAATGACCACTGCAGCATCGGTTGAGATTTATGTCGCCTTCTACGACAGACATGCCTTACCTCGAGCACAATATTCTAACCTCTATACTTTTTCTACACCTACCATCGTCTGGTATCTATTCATTTCTCACAGTGGAGAGCACCTTTCAATATTTAAAAAATATCACAACTTGAAAACTATACCATAAAATAAAATAAATCGAAATCGATTAAGAATATAATAACCCCATAACCGCACCCAATGTAATGAAATCGTAAGGACCCTTGTGGCGCGCCCCCAGCCCCAAATACATCCACTTAGCATAACAATAAAAAGAAATACGATTTTTTTTTTCGAATTGCTCTGATATTAGTATTCATGACCTCGTACCTACCCACCTAAATAAATTTGATTCCAACCCCAAAGGATACTCGACGATTTCTTTAATTTAAAAGGCGAATGGCATTAAAAATAAATATAGAGTCGAAGAAACGAAAAACCGATTAGAAAATTGGTTTTCCTTTGAACGGTGGAGGTGGACTGTGGTGGAACCGCTTCTTAAATATTCATACCCCAATTTAAGCCAGTATAAGCAATTCGTTTTGGAAATTATATTGAATGCTTTCGACCGGGAATACAAATAGGAAATTACATGTTCCAATCATGTGTGTTGATTTGGCAAAACAATCGATTTGCAATACTAAACGATGTCACAAGGACTTTTCCACGTAAAATTGTTCGCAGCATCCAATTAAAAAAATAAATAAAAATAAAATGAAATACGTCTAAACTATAGTCGTAATTGCTTTCTTATATTTTTTTTTCTAAATTTTGTTTTTTGAAACAATTCCAATTTCGATAGTGAGGTAGAGCTACCTACGTAGGTACCTACTCATAGAACGACTAACGACAGACGTCCTTTTGCAATTTACAAGGAACGACTATTGAATGCAAACTTTAATGAATAAGTCTTGCTTCTCGTTCCCTTCGGTAAGGTTAGTAATATGCTTTTCACATGTCGCACATGTAATACTGGCACGTACAACGTCTATGGTTGTGTTCAGCTCAAAATTGCAACTATTCCCTTGGCGCACCTAACTTGGGTGGTTGTGGGTGGTAATGAAGAACAAAAAAAAAAAATTCACACAAAGAAAACTTCTCGAAATATGTGTGGGCAAGAGAGGAAAAAAAAACGAAGAAAACTTTTAATTTTCCCAATTTTCATTAAATTTTCCACCGCAAAGTGGGAGAAAGTTGCAAACGGTTTAACTCTTTGGTGATTTCATGTGATTTCAATTAAGTCAAGCACTTTGATGAAATGTGTTTTTTTTTCTCAGTCCTCCCATGAGCGATGTGCTGGGATAAAAACCGCTGATTTAGAGTTAATTTGATGATGCAGGAAGAAGTTGATTTTTATTTCAATTACGTTTAAGTAAAAGGGGGATTGCTGATGGTTTACATGGGAATTTTTTTTAAAGAAGATGAAATATAGTTTGTGTTGAAAATCGTTCATCTAATTGGCAACCCACACGTCGTTTAGTACTTATGCTGAAATATTGGCAACGCTTTACTATTGACAAGCTGTTGTCACTTTGACATATGAAAAATGAATTTTTTACCACATGTGTATAATAGCCTAAAATATACCTTCACTTGGATTTATATGGTCATCTTGTAAGGTTATAATCAATTTCAATTTCTGAATAAAAACTGCGTTTTGTTTTCCCCTTAATATTAATAGTTTGAGGTATACTTCGATCTATAGTACTGATCTCACATGCATTTTCGCCTAATTAAACAAACGGATTCTACTATTTTTTTGGTGTTATGTTGCCTTATAGCCCTTCACCCACTTAGAAAAATTCGCGAAATGCATTACGGCTCCCACTCACCTGGAAGTTGATCAGAAACTCAATTTAAAAAATTTCCTCTCTAGTCTGCAAGACGTTTTGAGAATTTGAGCTTAATCCGTTTGATGGTTTTCGACATATATATAATTTTTAAGGTTATTTTTTATATGGGAGGTGTCACGCCCTTTTGCGTAATTTTAACCATATATTCACAGAAACACCTCTGGGCCAATAACAAACATTTTCTTAAAATTTGAATTCAATCGGTTCGGTAGTTTTCTAAATATAAGATTCTTTATGTTTTTTTGTATGGGAAGTGCCACGCCCTTTTGACCAATATCCATCAAATGTGAATTTAAACCATCATTGAATCCACCTAAACACGCGTACAAAATTTCATTAAAACCGATCCAGCCGTTTAGGAGGAGCTCAATTACAAGGAGAATTATAATAAAAAGTCTTTAGTGGTAGTCTTATGTATGTAACCAGTTGAGGTGAAAACTACTGATCACATTCCAGTGAAACTTTTTAGAGATGTTTTCTAAGACTCCCGTCAGGTTTTAGGCTATTTCGTTCATTGCCACGCCTACTTTTTGGGAGAGTTTTTGACCAAAATGTAATTTTTTTCTCTAACTTCACTGCCTTTAACTTGTCATTACTTAAACAATTCTTAATGATTAATACAAAGTACAAATTTCATAAAGGCATCTTTAAATATGTTAAAACGAATTTTCTTTGTTTGTATTGCTTGCACACTTAGGCGGCTCTCAGATTGAGGCAACAAGCAATAAGCAACTATAGTTACTATAGCAACTTCCAATAAACAATCAGCAACATTTTTCGTTTAAGCGATATTTAGTTGCTTTGATGTGAGACCTATAATTTAATTCAAAGTAAAATGATTGTGAGCGATAATTTTGCGTGTTTCCTATTGCCAGTTGCCTATTGCATGTTGCCTCAGTGTGAGAGCCGACTTAAACGTCTCAGACGATAGTTATAAAATTAGTCACAATATCAGTTTGTAATACGAAGGCAAACATAGACTATATAGTTTGTCGATATGGAAATAGTTATTTCTATTAAATACTCTCTTCTATGTGCGTAGGGAGGGATTCCACGCAGCTACACTTACATAATATTATCCGCCGAAAACCTCCCAAGGTATGCCTTCACTGGCGAGGTCCAAGAGCCATATTTTTACTCCGGAGGCAGTCAGGAAGACAACCACACGTAGGGTGTTCGATGAGACGCCAATTCGGTGAAGATGTTTTTTCATAAGGCCATGGCCACGGATTTTACCTGTGAGGTTATTTTTGAACAGATTAATAAGAGATTTTGGGAAAAATTTGCTGGTACAATTCTGCCCAGTGCCCAGATGTTTTAAGTCACACTCCATTGGATTCGGTTTGAGACAAGCAAGAAGCTACAAGCTAACCCACGTACCTATACGGATTTTCGTCTGCTAATATTTTTACTTCTATAAATAAATGATCAGTTGACATTGTCATTGACAAGCTAGTCTGTCTATTGGTTTCTGGTCGGATCTCAGAGAAGGCTGTTCGTTAGAAATACGATCTGACCAACTGTTCAATTGATTCAATTTTTGTATGGGAACAAATGGCGATTATATTCGCATATTTTCGGCAATATTCGAGTTGTCATAAATTTTTTTGGGAACACAGTAAAACTCAATCTTGCGGGGTAGAGACAAATCACATTTTGAAAACGGGTTTTGATTGATATGTGGGATTGGTCTGTTAAAACTGAAAAGCTCATCCCATAGAGGTCGTCGATTAAGTCCTCCAAGGGCTTAATCGAACTTATTGGGAAAAATTGTCCGAAAGATTGCTCAATTTTCAACAAAATGTTCATTCATTCATTTTCAATGGTCCGCTTGTCCATTAAGTGGGTCGCGGGTGTAGGTCGCTCAAGACTCACCATAGCTCTCGATTCTCCGCCATCGACTCTAAATCATCAAGGGCAATCCCCATCCACAATCCACAAAATGTTTAATATAGCAAAATGATGCTCAGAACCGTATTGACCAATAATAGTCTAAGTTTCCATTACAGACGAAATCTGTTTCGATGTCGATAAAATCATCTTTAGGCCTCAAATATTCAAAAAATTGCCGACTTTCCAAACTGATGGAGGTAGAATTTGTCAAACCCTTAAGACTAGTTGTGCACATTACGTTTTCCGTCGCAGGGCACGTCATCTTCAGTGGCACAACTAACTTTCAATACAAAAGAGTCACGAGGTGTCATGTCATGTGCGCTCGTTCACATTGAAAGTTATGAGTGTTTTTTTTTTTTGCTACAAATTATGAGATGGAACGATGATGCAAATGTGTAACTATACGGTACACCTGCCATTTATTTCTAGAGGTGACGCCAAACTTTAGACCACCTACTGGTTTGTTGCGAGGTACGATGCCATAGAGTCTGCCGCAGATGTCTGTCTATATTGAAAGGGAGTCTATGTCTTTACGCATCCGACTTGTGTGTATGCCAACTGAATAAATTTAAAGGGATTCAGTTGTCCTTACTATGTATTGCCTGCCTGAAAACAGGTATAGCATTAACTTGGAGTTCCTCCAAACTTTCGAATCCGCCGTCATTTCAAAAAAGTATGCACACTTCTATTAAATAAATAAAAACTATATTTACAGCCGACGTGAAACTCATAATTACCAAAACTTTTATAATGCTGTAGATACTACGTCTCCACCATGGAGATGTTACAACGACTGTAAAGGTATCTGTACTCAAGGGGAGTCTACGTAGTTTACCATTTGAAATTTACAGCACTGCAGTTTCCATTGAAGGTGTAATTTCATTTATCTTTCAAGAGCAACCATGGAGAGAAAATATTAACTTAAGCGAGTGAGAGTTACTTCGTCTTTCAGACATTCCGAAGTAGAAGTAGAGCCATTTAAGGGTATTATCTGTACAAATAAATGTCAGTTCAACTTCAGTAAACTTTTCTACCTATCAAAATGTATATGAACATTAGATCCAAGTAAAAGATATGCCCTCCACTTATATATGTAACTTTTTGACACCCTAACGCAGCTTCTACCAAAGGAAACACTTAAACTGAAATCGATTTAAAAAACAACTATGCCTTTTTGAAAGTACTCGTTCTTACTGTGGTATTCAAATGTCTTTCATGTTCCAATTCCAATTTAATCACACTCAAGACTTGACTATTAGAATTTCAAAACACATGCTAATTTTACTGAATTCATTTCGTCTTTGTCATACAAACAATGACTACAACATTCCTCATCAGTATTCTCTCCCTATTCTTTTATAATATACGAAGAACAAAAGGAAATTAGAAGAAAAATAGGAGAAAAAAAGAAAAAACTCTGTCATAAGTACAAATGAACACAAATTCACATCCGCAAACTAAATAAGTTGCATTTTCACCTGACAAAATAACAAAGGAAATCTCTCCACCTCATCGTCAATTAGATTGATAGAACGGATGACTCAATTTGTTATCTACTGACGCAACTAGGCGAGTGAAGATAAAAAAGCACATTAAATCAGCATCAATTAATGTATACCTATTGTAAATAGGTGTATCTAAGTGTAGATAGATAAAGAAGAGGGTAGGCAAAAAAAAAATACGATTTCGTAATTGAATGTTATGCAGAAAAATATGACCCAATGAACTAAAGCTACGATTACACGGCCATTTTTTTGAGTTATTTAAATGGAGCTGTGACGTCAGGAAAAAATGTCGCAATAGAGCGACATTTAAGCTACGATTCGTCATTTGTGTCCCAAAATCAAACGACGGACACTGCGACTGATTTAGAATTTTCCTTTGGGGTGCCATTTAAATGACGCAACAGCCAAAAAGTTTAGGCATTTGTCCTAGGCGTCATTGAAGAGCGATCACACGGCCATTTTTTTCCGCCATTTAAATGGCACTAAATAAAAATACATGTCATTTGGTCCGACATTTTCCTAGTCATTTAAATGACGCCGAAAATGTTATCCCAAAAATGGCGATCAGACAGAACGATATTTAAATGACTGCTTTGTGACGCGATTTTTACGTCAGAACTTAGTTCTGATTACGTTAATTTTGGCTAGTGGGAGTTAGTTCCATTTGGGACTTAGTTCCATTCGGACCAAAAATATGTGTACACCGAGTTAATTCAAATGGTTTAAACAGTATTTTCGAAAACGACCTTACTTACTTACTTTTGACGGCGGTGCTACATGCGTGGTGCTCCTGGGCCTTACTTAATAAGCCCCTCCAGCCTGCTCGATATCTAGCCTGGCGTCTCCAATTTCACACTCCAAGCAGTCGGAGGTTTCCTTCTGCCTGGCCGCTCCATTGAAGATGGGGTTTCCTTTGTGTCTCCCTTTTTTTAAAAAAATACTTCTCTGGGGAAAGGCGAAGCTATAACGCTTCGTCAGCACCCCGAGATGCTTGCAGATGTATGTTAGTTCTGCACTTAAATTGCTGCAAATTGTAGTCTTCTGGAAATATATCCCCAGGCAGTGAGTTCCAAAGTTTGTTTGTCTTGTAACAGAAGGAGTTTTGGAAAATTGATGTCCCCGCGGTTGTCAAGTGTACTGTATGGTCATGAGCTTTAGCTGCCTGTCCTAAAAAAAAAAAACCATCGCAACCATTCATTTTGTGTGAGTTTCTATTTTTGGGACGAATGGAAGGGACCTACAATTTTATGCCGAGTCCGAACGGCTGAATTGAGAAGCTTTTTCATGACAGTCATACTCTCGGATGTTTGTCAGACGTTAGCGAGAGGTGGCGCAGTAGAAAAAACTTTAAGATGTAATTTGGGTTTTTCCGGGGATCGAACCTGGGATCCCTCGCACAGTAGTCCAACACACTAACCACTGCGCTACTGCTGCCTGTCCTATGGCGCCCAAAAGTTTCCTTTCTTCTGATATGGCGTCCAAGACCTCACGCGCTGGAGCATCGATGTTCATCCGTTCGTAGAAGATTTCTCTCGAATACAGCAACGGAGCCTTCATCTGAGTGGATAAGGGTCCACCCTTTTACACCATCTAGCAGGACGTGGATAACCATTGTTTTGTATGGCGTCTCCTTGGTTCTTCTCGATAGGGCTTTATTCCTTAATTGCTGTACTTAGCCCAAAAAACCAACGATTAGCAAGAGTTATTCTACGTTTGATATCTGCGCTGGTGTTGCTCTTCGTAGTTACAGCAGTGCCCATGGTAGATAAATTCACTGACATTTCGAAGTCATATACATATCAATTGTCACGTTCGACAACGACCTTACCAGGTTAATAAGTTCTGTAAATGGGTTTGAACATTTCTATTTTTTAAGCAATTCTAATAGAACTTTAAAGAAATTGTTCAGCCAAAAGTTGGGCCGCCAAACTTCTCAATATTTTGCCCAGTTTCACGCCCACTTTAAGAGTTGCTTGCAACTAAAATAAATTGACAAAATATAGTGTATATAGAAATTTGCGGATCGCCATTTAAAAAAAAGTTTCTCCCGTTTATATTGTAAAGCTTCTGACAGTCTAAAAAAATGTCAGCACCTTGAGGCTTAGCTTCCGATAAATTTGTGTTTTCTGGGGTTCGAACCCGAGACCCTTCACTCAGTGGTGTAGCGCAGTAACCACTGAGCCAATGCGCCTATTACGACAGCTGAAATATAAATTTTAAGTAGAAGAGGAAAAAAAACTGTCAAAGTATAAAGCCATTGTCAGAGGTTCAGGCCTTCATAGCCTGCTAAGCTACTGTGATTACCTCTAAAATTGTAAAGGAGGTAATCCCTAAGCTGGCTAAATGAGCTAAGCTGATTTGATTAGCCTGGGAAGGTCTAATTCTGTAAAGCATATTATGCACCTGTACACAAGTATCTAGAAGGTCTGTATCTATTCTCATAAATCGTGGGCACTGGAAAATGTCATCGTCTGTGTGTGGATAGTGGAAGTAATTCCTTAATCTATTCTGGTTCGTTTGGAACTGCGTTTTTTTACAAATTTAAATCATCCGTTTTTATTCAGGGTTCTAAGTCAGGGATAAATCGATGTGTCCTCCTTCACAAATTTGCTTGTGTCTACTCTCAGCAGGGATATCGATTGGTACCATGCCAACTGCTTCTTCTGAAACCTTTCTAAATGCCAGTGTTTAGAGGTTAAAGAATAAGTTAGTATGTAGTAAGAGGCTGTCCATTTTCAGTCAACCATCCTAAAAAATCTCTTAATCAAATAAAAACGCATTAAGAACACTCCTCTATGGCAAACATATTTTTACAACTGTTTCATAAAGTCATTTAGAAAAAAAAAATAACATTTGCAACTTCAAACACAAGTAACTAAACAAAGCCCCCAAAAGTGTAACACATTATTTGAACAACCTTCTAAGCACTTAAATTGTACCAAAGGTCAAGAGGCACTAAAACACTTCACATCATACCACATTTTAAGTCGACCCTTGGCCAGGATGACTAACTAACAAATTAAATAATTTATTAGGTACTATACTTTTTTTGGTTGTTTGGGATTCCTTCCGTCTGCTAAAAGCAACAAAACAAACGTAGGTAAAGAAGATAAACTGAGAAAATTTGTTCTCCCAAAAATGTCATTATACTCGTAAAATGCTTACATCAAAACAGAAAAGAAAATACGACATCTCATTTAATATTTAATCATGTTTCTCTGTATTTTATTATACTACCGTAACACACACACACACACATAGTCTTGTAACAAAAAAAGCCAAGTAAAGTGTTTTAATACAGGTACTGCATGAAAGTTGGGATACACCTCTTACTCTTTTTTGCGGCATTTTTTATGTAGAGCGATGTAGATGGCTTTTATCGATTGTTGGTGACTTCGACCTAAAAGACTCAAGATCAAATGGGAGGGGCGGATGTCCAGGTCTTCCGGGAATCGACCTCATCTTGTGATTTATATCCATCGGTGAATTTTGACAGCTGTCTATTACACAAGAGATGACGTTACGTGTTCACTATTAATTGCTGAGGTATTCAGTGGACTTCCTTAAGAATTGCTACCTTTAGGGGCTACCTCCGAATGAAGCCTTCATTACTCGGCTTTTAAGATGCGTAACAGATGCAGCAGATGCGTTCCCATACGTTAATCCCGCTTAGGGTAAGGATAATCGAATTGATTTCAAATCTCCTTCTAAATCTGAAAAGTTGTAGTAGAATGAATTCATTAACTTATTTTTCGGATGGTTTCTAATTGGTTTAGGAGCTATCTTTGTTTTTTTAATGACTACGTCTAACTTGGATATCAAGTTATTATTCACCGAGTTTTTTATGAAGAGATCTGTAACTCCGACTGATTAATTTTGAATCTTTTGGAGTTGAGTTCCTGGTTGTAGTCGCTTTCGGTACAAATACCACCCTTACCTTAGACCAAGAACTATTAGGCACATTTCCCAAAGTTAGCCCGTCTTTCAGAATACATGAGTGAGTCCATATCACTGAATGCCATGTAGGGTCAGAAAGGGAAAATACCATCCCATGGCCCTACAGACCGGAGTGGACCTGGGTCTCAACCAACACGCCTCCCTAGTTATCCCTATCTTTGATTAACCGCTTCCATTTGCGCACTCAAAGTTGTTTGAGGTCCCCTTCCACTTGTACGCGCCACCTGATGCGAGGTCTTCCTCTACTGCGTTGTCCCTCCCAAGTAGGAATCAAAGATTCTTCGGGCCAGAGCGTTGGCGTCAATTGGCTCTACATGTCCTAGCCATCTTAGTCGAATAATACGTAGAGTTCGCTGTTAAATCTTCTCCTTCAAAGGCCGTCTTAAATTTCTCACAACAGAGCTTGGGAGAGGTCTGTGCTAAAGTGATCGCTGTGAAAAGCCTTTGACTAGGAATGGGCATGCAAACAGTGAAGTATAAGTGTCGATTAATAATAGATTGAGCGATTCCTTTTCGAACTTAGCCTATGATCCGTCCGAATAGAGCACTTAAGATAGAGCGTGAATTTGAAAGTATTTTTCGTAACCTAGCCGTACTTCTGAGGCGTTCTTAATAATCTGGCAAAAGTTGCATCAAGATCTTCACTGTGCTTTTCATTTCATTCATTTTCAATGGTCCGCTTATCCATTAGATGGACCATCCGTAGCTCTCGATCCTTCGGCATCGACGCCAAATAATCAGGGGCATTCCCCATACGGGTAGAGGAGAGATTATGAACTTGATGTAACATTATCATCCTGGGTCTGCCTAGAGGACGCGGACGCCTCCCCCCGATGGTGCGCATTCCATAGCACGTCGTGGGATCCTTGCTTTTCTTACCTCAGTTTTAAATAAATACTCAAGTTTTTCTTATATCTCTCCCTGCAAGTGCTTTAATAAGGTCACTTTTATTTTTCAACGAAGGTTGGTCACGCAAACTTACTATGGTAGCTTAAAGGAAGGCCTAAGAGCAGAAGTTATCTCATCAAGCTCTAGCTCCGGTATAAACATGCTTCATTTATTCAACAGACATCAAGGCATCAGAGTGACGAATGCAAAAGACTTAACCCCTTCTCAACAAACATAGGCTTTATATAGATAACTCATCTGGTAACTGGTCATTTGTGGGCGCAGTAGCGCAGTGGTTAGTGTGCTGGACTGCTGTGCGAGGGATCCCAGGTTCGATCCCCGGAAAAACACAAATTATACATCTTAAAGTTTTTTCTACTGCGCCATCTCTCGCGAACGTCTGACAAACATCCGAGAGTATGACTGTCCTGAAAAAGCTTCTCAATTCAGCCGTTCGGACTCGGCAATAAAATTGTAGGTCCCTTCCATTCGTCCCAAAAATAGAAACTCACACAAAACGAATGGTTGCGAGAAGCTAGGCCTAAGGTGTCACCCGCCTGTAGCGCCACCTATTTATTTATTTATTTATTTATAACTGGTCATTATTTTATCTCCCAATCATAATTAGTCTTCACGCAGACTTTCTTGTCGCACAGCCTGTAAAATTTGCTGGTTTCTGTCATTATTCGTCTTTGAAACGTTTATTCCACGTCTTACTGTAATACGTCTTCTCTTACTCTAATGTTATTTGGCTTCACGTTCACAAGTGTCCCGTGCCTCCTACATCTTATGAGAGTAGTATCTGTCATTATTTAAAAATGGAAGTCAAAATGCACAAAGCGTGTATCATGATTTTGAAAAAGAATCGCAAGTGATTTTCCTAAATAATTGATTTCGTATAAGAGGCTGTGGCATACCTATACCTATATAGAGTAGAGGACTCAAGAAGATAAACAAAATCCAAAAATGGCTTAACTACTAGGCACCTATATTTCATTCCAAGTTCTTTTTTTCCTTCGAAATGTATCTATTGGGAGCTTGTTAAAATTTACTATTTTATTTCTCTTTTTTCGTTTGTTACTCTTCTGGGAAGGACTTTGCACCAAAGAACTGTGAAATAAATTTTCGACCTCTCTGCACCCCCCCCCCCCCACCACCGCATTTGAATGGAAAAATAACAATGGAGCTCAATTTTCCATCCTCTGCATATATGGATGGATGCGAGGATTCATTGTTGTGTTGTATGAGGCTTATACCGTTCTGTGACCTAGAAACAAAAAAAAAAAAGAATTTTTGTTGTTCGCTGTTATTGTTAAAGTGGGCTTAGAATGAGGTGAATGATTGTGAGGAGCTCTTTTGAAAGAAGCAAAAACCGCTTAAATAATAAATTGCCACCAAATTGTATACGACCGACGACGACGGTTCATTAGTTTATTTTTGTTTCTACGAGTTTTTTTTTTTTTTACTTTTTTGGCTTAATTCCCTTATGCAATTAATTTTTTTATCAATATTGAAAAAAAAATTTGCACAAATTTCTGCAAACTGGATGGAAGTGTGAAGGAAGGGCAAGGTTTCTTTTGGCACAGAATCAGCTGCCCTTGAAATATGTAATAGACTAAAAATTGTTTTTTAATAATATATTTCGCTGACAAAGAAGCACTAAAGATCAACATGTTTTTTATTCAAATTTGGTAAATTAAAAAAGTTTTCTTTTTTCAGTTGGGTTGGGTTAAATAACAAAACGATAAATTAAAACAACGCGAAGGAGTTTGCGTCGTCGGTTTGAAGGTGATTCAGAGTCGTAGGGAGTTCAGTTCTTTTTTTTTATAATTATAACTTCGCCTTTATATTCATAAATATCAAACTTAGCAAAAAGTTTGCTTCGTAATAACTGTTAGAAAAATATGTAATACTAGATTTTGCCCGCGGCTTTGCTCGCGTAGCCCTCAGGACAGAGATTCATTCACGGTCAGTTAATTTCGCCTTTTATTTTTATATATCACGCAGAAAACATACCTAAGAAAGTACCTAAGGAGTAGTTAGTATCTCTAAAAAATATGCTTAACACCCAATAGGAGAAAACAGGTCAAAGATTTTTTTGAGGCCGAGGTTTTGCTCGCCGAATCCAGGATTTACCCAAAGAAACACCAAACTTTGGTTAAGAGGTGATTAGCTTAATAATGATTAGATATCAGTATGCGGCCCAATGAGAAGCGTGTCTCCGTATTACAAGAAGTGGCCCACCGACAATCGTGCCTCCGTATTATAGGATGCGGCCCAGCAACAAGCGTGGTTCCGATCTGCGGCTTAACAACAAGCGTGGCTCCGACAAGCGTGGCTCCGATCTGCGGCCCAATGACGAGCGTAGTTCCAATCTGCGGCTCAGCGAC
This sequence comes from Cheilosia soror, assembly GCA_949372485.1. Taxonomy (NCBI): domain Eukaryota; kingdom Metazoa; phylum Arthropoda; class Insecta; order Diptera; family Syrphidae; genus Cheilosia; species Cheilosia soror. The sequence goes on from OX443564.1 coordinate 5,515,819, forward strand.
AATCGTGGTTCCGATCTGCAGCCCAACGACGAGCGTAGTTCAGAACTGCGGCCCAACTACGAGCGTAGTTCAGATCTGCAGCCCAACGACGAGCGTAGTTCAGAACTGCGGCCCAGCGACAAGCGTGGTTCCGATCTGCGGCCCAACGAGAAGCGTGGCTCCGATATGCGGCCCAGCGACAAGCCTGGCTCCGATCTGCGGCCCAGCGACAAGCGTGGTTCCGATCTGCGACCCAACGAGAAGCGTGGCTCCGAGATAAAGCAGGACAGCCAAAAGTGCTGACACTGCTAATTTAAGGCCAGCTTCCCAAAGAAAACTTAGCCATCAAAAATTTAGAATATTGACCGAAGTCAATTTCTATATGGGAGCATTATCTGGTATACAAGATTGGTACGATCAAATAGTAGACAAGTCTCCCCGAGTGGCAATTTCATTCGGGTACTCATGCAATTTCAACCACTTAGTCAGTGTGACTTATAAGTGATGAATGAAAATCTCTTATGTCACATAAAAGTGTGACCAACCGGGTTGTTTCGTTACAAGATAATATGATCAATTTGTAAGTACAGCGCTGACATCTCAACATAGATCATACTTTAGCAGACTGAGCCACTATCTATGGAACAAAACATATTTCTTAGTTAGCAAAGCCTTAATTATATTTGCGTAGACCGGTGTTCGACACTTGATAGATGTGTTCAGCTACACATCTCAGAATCGACTGACTGAAGAAATGGGGAACAAGCTCTTATATAGAGAGACAACAGATGTTTCTCTCTGGCACATATTTGACATAATTGAGCATAGGTCACCACAATATTCAACACTGCTAAGATGACTGAAAGAATAAGATCGCGGATACAAGCTGCCGAAATGAGATTTCTCCGCTGGTGTGACCCGTAGAGATCGCATCAGAAATACCAGAATACGTGAGGAACTCAATGTCGAGTAGCTACTTCTCCGGAAGTATTCAACGGCGACAGTAAATGGGACGCATTACAAAGTTTCAAATTGATACGACGAACCCCTTAAAAGGGGTCATCGCCAATTACTCAAAAATAGCAAAATCGGAAAGATTGATTATCTTTATTTCTTATAATAGACACAAACCGACTTTGAGAAAGATAAAAATTGTCCCATACAAAACTTTGACCCCCCTTTTACCCCTTTAAGGGTTAAATTTCGAAATTGACTTCCTTATTCCTTGTACCTATACATTTCTTGTGCAACATTTTTGCTTTCTAGAGCAAAGGGTTTGGGCTGGGAGTTGATGATCAGTGAGTCGTTAATCCTATTTTTATATTATGAGGATAAGCGCTTTTCTAAAGCTTTTGAAAAGGCCATTTATTTAAGAAAAAATAAAACCGAAAAAAGGTGTCATTGCCTATATTTAAAAGTATAACAAAACCTTCTTCAAATACAAAAATAGACATTACTATTCCTTATTGCAAGTAGAACGTTTTGCTTTCTCTATTTTTTGTACCTGCAGCTATAGCTTGAGTTTCATGTAAAATAATACCTACTGTTCCATCTTTACTACAGTACGTTGGATTGTCTTCTATGTACATGTACAACATACCCACCCAAGTCTGCGGTAAAAGTACATGCTTAAATTCACCCATAGAATTCATTGTTAATTTACATGATAGACAGTGACTGGTAATAGGATTTTATAGGATTAAACTATCGATTTAGCTATCGATTTCACTGCCAGAGAAGGTGAAAGCACCAAGTGATGACTAAAATGCGTGCTCACAATGTCGACGTAAACTTAATATCATCTAATAGAGAGCGGCTGTCAGTTAATACGTCCTTTTACAACCATTACCTAGCAAATCGCATTTAAAATAGCGACACGTGTTTCCTTAAGGCCTCTTACTAATTTGCAATTTAACACAATTTTGTGTTTTTTTTTCTAAATGTGAAACTTAAGCCGCAGTAAGCTCGACACTAATTAATTGCGACAATAGTTGACAATAAATCTATTGACACACGAATGAGTGCTCTATGGATTTTTTGTTAACCCCTTTAACAGGGTAGGGTTTATACTACCATGTTGGTCCGAAAAATAATATTAGGCTTAAATTAGATTAGATGATAGGTCGGGAGAGCCTTCGCCGACCCTGGCACTGCGGCCACTCTAAAGGAGCCTATTGTGCCTTGTTTGGCTTAAAAAAATCCTTAGAAAGATGGAAAAAAAATTCAAACTAATTTAATTTCTAATTCCCAATTTATTTTCGAACCACATGCGCAATCTGGAGCAATCGTTTTTGAAATTTTAATTTTTGATCAAAAAATTTCGGATTTGGATTTAATGTAGCTCAGCTTCTGTGTGGAACTGAAAGCTGAGGGATTGTTTAAAATACGCGGAGTAGTATTGCCTAAAAAGGATTTCAAGATTTTTTTGTATTTGTTAAGATTTCTGAATGTAAACAAAAAATATTTAAAATGCATCCTTTTTGAGAGCGAATTTTTCAAAATTATTTTGTTTATGATTGAATCATGTATTGTCAATATTTTTACGAATTTTTTGCAAAGTTGATTAATAGATTTCTCACAGACATGCAAAACAACGAATTTTTGTCCTCGAAAAGTACATACAGTGAGTGTCAAAAGTGAAATTCTGTTTTCAATTGTTTTTTGAGTTCGAAAACAATTTATTTTGAATACATGACAGGAAAAACTCAAAACGTTTTGGTATATTTTTAGAAATTAGGATAACTCAATGCGTTTAGGTACTTATAATAATTTTATAATCTCAAGAACAATACAAAAAATTTCGACAAGTCTGTGGCGCATTCCGCGGCGGCTCCGAATCAACTAACTTATTGAGCTATAATTCTGTTACTAAGGGATACCAAGGGGATCCTCTAAAATACATCCCAGTGAGGCATATCAATCAAATCAGTGTACTCTAACATACATACCTAAAAAATTGTATACCTTTTGTTATCGTTATCAAGTTTTTACAGATTATTGGTTTTTAGACCTGTTTCCAGACTTCAAAGAAACCACAAAGGAGCATCGGTGTTGCTCACTTTTGACGCTCACTATACATATACAGGATGGACCATCTAGTGGTTTCTTTTTAATTCATAGGTTATTTTGACACTGACAGCGGTTTCCCGCTCGAAATCTTGACAGAAAGTCAGCATCATATCTCCTCCGAAGGAAATAAGTCGCTTTACGCTTAAACAACGTTGGGAAATATTGAAAACTTGTTTCCAAAGTGAGTGTTGTGTAGCTCAAACAGAGCGTTTTTTTTTGGAAAGACGTTTTGGCAGAAAAATCATCTTTTCTGACGAGGCGCATTTTCATCTCGGCGGTTACGTTAAAAAACAAAATTGCCGCATCTGAAGCTCAAAAAAACCGCACGTTATTGTCGAAAAGCCAATGCATTCGTAGGGAGTGACAGTTTTGTGCGGATTGGGGAGTGGTGGCATCATTGGACCATTTTTCTTCGAAAATTAGGCTGGGAAAATGTTTCTGTCAACGATGGGCGTTACAGAGCCATGTTAACCGACTTATTTTTTAAATAAAATTGAAGACATGGATTTGGACGACCTCTAGTTCATGCAGGATGACGCGCCATGCCAAACAGCCCATGCCACAATCGATCTTTTGCGCCCCAAATTCCCAAATCGTGTTATCAGCCGTTTTGACGATGCCAATTGGCCGCCTCGGAGCTGCTATTTGACCCCTTTGGACTTATTTTTGTGGGGAACCGTGAAAGACCGATGTTATGCCAACAATTCGGAAACGATTCCAGCACTTAAGGCCAATATCATCCAAGCAATCAGTGAGCTACAGCCCGAAACCATCAACAAGGTCTTGGAAAATTAGAGTGACCAGAATGTGGTACTGCGAAGCAAGCCGAAGGTAGTCACTTGAAAGACGTTGTATTCCATAAATAATGGGAATGTTTTCTCTTACTAATAGAGCCACAATACATGGGAACAAATTTAATTTTGTTAATTTTATTGCATTTTTTAAAAGAAATTTGTATTTGGCCCACCCTTTACAAACTTCGGTTTACTTAAATGGTTCGAACACTGACAATTGTCATACAAGTTGTTCAAAATGTATAATAAAATGGCTTCCAGTCTTCACGGTATAAAAAGCTAAAATTCATAAAAGAAATCAAGTGCGTTTAGTGTTTTTTTTGTACGAACTTTATCACTCACAATTCATCATTGAATCACTTTCATAATTGCCTGTCAGGATCAATCCAAACTAACAACTTAATTCACAAAAAAAAAACACCAACCTAATAATCATGAGAGGATTTGTCAACTGGATATTTATGTCAAAAGGGATTTGAATCAAATAAAAACCAAAATCCCTCATCTCGTGTAGCTTTGCCCGCACCTCCGACACATCATTCGCCATATAAATAATTAAAAGCAAACGCCACCGTCCTAGCTACCCTGGTATACCTAGGTCATCATTAAAATTGAATCTAAATCTCTAGCTGATCGTAAAGTATATTTTATCTGCACGTGGAACAGAAAATATTGTATAAATCCGCATGTATCCATCCGGTTTATGCTGGCTCATGGGGCCCACTATATATATGCTCTTGGTCTACATAATATCCAAACTCTGAAAATCTAAACCCCATGTAGCAACATCCCAGGAACTCCCATATATTTTCTTCGCTTGACACGTGTATAGAGAGGGACCTTTATCATGAGCGTCGGCAGACCACATAGTCTTCGAGTCGATATTTACTCGTCCCGCATACCACAATGGTTTTTGGGGGGAGAATTAAATGTTTTAGGGATACCATTCTCAGGAGATTATAATCGTTATGATATTAACTCGTTGTATAGGGATCATAAGGTGAGATTAGAGATTTCCGGTATAGGAGAGGAGGTACGCGTTGGGATTTTGTATTGTAAATCAGTTTATGGTTTCTGCGGCCTCAGAATAATGGTCCTCAATGTGGTGATAAAAGTTTATTTATAGAGACAAAATGAATTTGCTGTAAAATTGTTGTACTTTTACTTCCTTATTATGGAAACCGGAGTGGGAATCATATTTTTGTTAAGGACATAGGCTGCGTCATTTTAATAAATCTTTCTAAAAAGACCCAATTCGTCAGATGCCTATCCATCTAGTCTCTGCTGCTCAAATAAAGTGCAGAGAGAGATTTAGCCACGTCTGGTAAATTCTTTAGCGCTCTCAATTTTGCTCTATTTTTCTATGGCCGAAAACATAGACGAGAGTAATTTCCAAGCGATGACCAGTTCGGTGCAGTTTCATCCCTAAACCAGAATAATTTCTGAGGAATGTGACCAGTTCGGTCCAGTTTCCTCATTACAGTCTTTAACCATCTTGAATGTAAACTTCCCTCAAATGGATGAAAGTTATCTTTATCTTTACTCAAAAAACGGGTTCAATATCACCCCAAAAGTCAGTGGAAAAAAAAAGAAAAACTCTAGATATGTACGCTTCAGTAATCGCATCATTTATTTTATCCTCCATATCAATTTCTACAAACACAAACAATCATCCAGCATCCTGGCATCCATCATTGCAATCCCAATGACAAATCAAAAACCGACTCGATACCTTCCTGTCGCTCCGCACATTTTTCCTCGCTCTCCACATGAATTCTTCTTCAACAACAACAACAACATCCGCACATCCTGCAATCCATCTCTACAACAACCCGCATATTTCTCCTTACATTCAGAGCCACTGGTGGATAAAGATTTTCATGCAAATCCACATCTATGTAAATGTCAGCACTCCGCGTTGCCTGCAGTCGTCAATCAAATTAAAAGTACACACAGAGGACCTGCGGAAGAGCATCCATGAGAAGCACTACAAAAAAATAAAAAAAAAAAAATGGTTCTAGATGCGAAATAAAAATAGAATCTCTATCCCCAACTTTCGAGGACATCACAATCACTGAGAGAATAGAAAACAATTTTCATTTCCCATGAATTGAGCTATAAAGCCTAATTTCCTCCTCTCGCGACCATTCTGTATCTGTGTGAGCTGCTGATGCAGCACAACTGGAAGCGCCAGAATCGAAAAATGAATACCAAAACCGAATGGTAACCATCGGGGAGGTTTGCGTGCTACGCTCACAGAACTGGAACACGGTTGGATGCTGCAAAAAAGGATTTAACTTTCGCCAAATGGCCATCGAATTTTAGAGAAACAGCAGAGCAGATCCACTAGAGAAAGCAAAAAAGATGGAAATGAGCGCACTGGGCCACCGATAGTGGGACTGAGTCCAATTATTTCGCTCATAACTCACCCCTCACTACAACGAACGCCCGGGAGTGCCCATTCGAAAGGATTTTTCGTCGTCTGTGATTGTGTGTGCAATTGGCAAACATCAGGAAGATCACGCTTCCCATGACGATTGCGAGTGAGCTCTTGTGGAATTCTATTCTTTTTTTTGTGTTACTATGTTGGCCACCAAGAGTGGAGTGGATGCTAGAGCTGCTGGGCCATTATCGTCATCTCTGGCGTCGTCTAGCATCATCATCATCATCATCATCATCGTTAGATGACGTTTCGTGCTTAATCATTCTCGTTATCCACTGTAAAATACAAACACACATATACACGAATCCAGGAGTGCGGCATAAAACGAACGAGTGTAACAGTTATTTTTATCGTCTATCGTCTACACCCGCGACTCTGCACAAGGACGTAGCTAGGACTAGGATATTTGCGCAATTATACAAATAAAATGTCCACCAGTGGGAAGAGCAAAAAAAAAATGTGTATATCTTGTCGCTCCTGGTGGTAGTAGTACCTACTCGCACTAGTAGATTGGTAAATCTGTAATTTTCCATCTATGTACTCTCTATGTGTGTTTCTCTTTAAATACCTTCGCTATGGTATCTAGAACCATTTAAATACAGCATTTGAGCTTTTTGCTTTTTTGCTTTTTTCTGTTTGCATGTTACACATCCCCCTTGAGGGAAAGATGGTGTGCAGATTTCTCTGGATGTAGGACGCCAGTGGGGAATCAAATCGTGCGCCCGCCGGCCCACACATCCATATATTTAAATGAGAACAAGTGCGAAGCAGAAATCACAAGTGGGATTAATTTTAAGTGAATAATCACGTAGATGGAGAGATAGAACGAAAAATAAAAATAAATAATTGTCCCAGCGACACAGAGAGCTAGATAAAAATAGACACATACACAAACAAAAAAAAAATCGGAAGCAGCATTCGTTAGGGAAATATCACGCATCCTTGAAACTGGATATGGGATTTAATGTAATCACAACGGTTCGCTGCCAATGCAATATTAATCCGAGAATTTATTTTGATTACTTGCAGTTTATTCTTTGTCCTTAAGTCCTTGTTGGCCAGCGCAAAGCATGGGAGCTAAGTGCTCGATTGCTGTAGATACAGTTGATTATTCTAGACAACCCGCTGTATAAGTTTTGAAATCCTCCAACTCAACCACTTTCCATTCAAAAATCTACTGACCTATTTTCCTACTTATTAAAAAGTTCCCATATAATTCCGCAATATACCCACATTCAATTTAAAACCCTTCTATAACGTCCATTAATAAATTTCTTCAAGCTAAATCTTTTTAAGCAAATTAAATAAAATACATTTCTACTGCCCATCAAAGTAGTAGACACTCAAAGGGCAAACGAGAGTTCCGCCAAGGGATTCAAAATAGTCTCCGAGGTGAAGGTCACCATCACCAACGACGAAAGATATTGTAATGAAATACAAAATCTCCTAAGGTCATCGAAAATGCTTTGCTTATAAATTTTGCCGAGTGAGTCAAGACCATCGTAGTATAAAAAGAGGTATAGCTACTCTACCAAAGGATTGTGAATAAATAGGTCAACCCAGCACTAGGCAGACAACCATTCTCTATTGCTCACGTTCAATGTCCTTGTTAAGAAGAATATTTAATCTGCTGAAAAAGGTTCAACAGACAAAAACGACCAACACCATGATTTGGTGGTTGGTAACTGTATAGGCGTGTATACCTTTTTCAGGAGAACTAAATAATATTTTATGATGTGTTCGGTTTTATTTATTTATTATTTTTTTTTTGTGGTCACCTCGATGTAAAAGCATATCGGTGTCTATGAAATTTATATACTTTTTGAAGAGATTATCCTTGGGTTTCGTTATCTAAACGATGACTGAGGGATATTTCTTTTATGCCCATCAATGGGGTGGGACTTTGAAGATATTATAATATATCCCGGAAGGGAGAATTTTTGTCAGTTTGAAGCGTATCTAAGCTTCTTTGTGCCGGAATTTACTAAAAAAAACTCCTAAGTCTGTACATACATAATTGGATTTCCAAGTTTATGCACAACTAAGACTTATAGGGCTTGTGAAATATTTAACAGCATTTATGATAAGTTTGTAACTTGAAGAAGCTGAGTGTTTACTTTTATTCGAAACTTTTGAAAAGTATATATTTGAAGTAGACAGGTGAGTGTGTTGTTTTCTTGTTTAGAGTGTTCTCCGAATTTTTTCCAACATTTTTGTAAACATAAATTTATATTTCCTCACAGTTTAATGGAACATTTAAAAATCCATCTATCGGACTATGACGGTAGCTAAAACATCAAGCATCCATCTATCGGGCTATCACGGTAGCTTGATGTTTTAGCTACGGAAAATTTAAAAATCCATCTATCAGATTATGACGGTAGCTAAAACATCAAGCTACCGTGATAGCCCGATAGATGGATGCTTGATGTTTTGGCTACCATAATAGTCCGATAGATGGATTTTCAAATTTAAATATTTTATGCTAAGAAAATGTTTAAAAGACAACAGGGGCGCAAATGTTTCATGATGGATAAGTTAAGAATTATTCATGTAACCACAACCCTTGATTTTTTTTAAAAAATACCTCGAAAAATTCTTTACGTAAATAAGATTTTGTCGAATGAAATTCGTTATCGTAGTGGCACGTAACCAAAAAAGTCGACATTTGTCGAGAAATATCGGAAATAGGACTTATGGTGACATCTTTTATGATTAAAATACACTATGAACCGTGAAAATATATTTATAAGTCCTCCGAGAGAGCATTTTGCACCCCATCACTCTCAATTCCACTTGCATTTCACAGCCTATCTCTCTCAATCCCACTGAAATACTCACTCTTAAAGAGAAAACAGACGTGAAAGGTCGATCCCAAATGATTTAAAATGTACTCTAAGATAATTTTGCTGAGAGCTTCCTTAGCACAAAGCACTTTCAGATCTTTAGTCAATTATACTTTCTGTTTTTCTTTTTTGATAGGTTTATTAGTTATTAATAAATGAGTCTAGGAATGGCAACAATGCTCTCAATCAAGATGCCAAATAAAGGGTGTTTGTTTTTGCTGTTTGGTTTTTCAGCCAGATTTTGTTGACAGTTCACGCGAGATTTGTAACACGTGTCAAAGTAAAAAATGCTCAGTTAGCATTGCCATCTCACCATGGATAGACTTACGCCCGAAAAACGTTTGCAATTTATTGGATTTTTTTACTAAAAATAGTGCTCAGTGAAAAATGTGTTTAGAGGACTTCGTCCATTTTATGGTCGTCGAAATCGTCCTACTGAGCAGGCTGCCTACATTAATAACCAAAATTTCTGTACATGGTCTGCTGAGCAATCGGAAGTATTGCAAGAACTGTCAATGCATCAATGCAAAAGTGCACCATTTGCTGTGGTGGCATCATTGGGTCGTATTTCTTCAAAGATGATGATGGCAACAGCGTTACCCTCAATGGTGCTCGCTATCGTTTGATGATTTTTTTGCCCAAACTGAAGAACTGGGCTTCAACAGGACGGCCCGACATGCCAAACAGCTCCCGAATTCATGGACAAATTGCGAGTCGAATTTGTTGAGCAATTCATCTCACGTTTTGGACCTGTGAATTGGCCGCCTAAATTGCACGAAAGAGGCGTCAGTCTGGACCATTTTTTGTGGGGATATGTGAAGTCTCTCATCTATACGAATAAGCCAGCAACTATTGCCGCCTTGCAAGACAACATAACTCGTATTATTGGAGAGATACCAGTTGATATGTTGGAAATTACCAAAATTGGACATTCCGGATGGACCACTTAAAGGCGTAGTTGCGGTCAACATTTACACGAAATAATATTCAAAAAGTAAATGGCAAAAATTGGTTCATCGACCCTAATACAAATTTTACTAAATTTTGTAAATTTTTGTTGGTTTTTTCAATTTTAAAAACCAAACTCTTAAAAAATCACCCATTAACATGGTCAACATTTGAGGCAGAAAACATTGCAATGTCCCAAGAGTGGTAATAATTTTGAATATTTTTCTTCGTCATCGTTCCGAGCGTTTATTTCAAATGATATTCCAGGTATACTAGCTCATTCACCTCTTTAGACAAAATTTGACTGCTTACAGCCCGAAAACTTAACCAGATAGTGTAGCAATATAAAGATCTTTCAAGGGATACACTGGAGCTTCACACTTTCACCTTTTGTTACAGTCCCACAAGGTTGGAGTTTCGGACCCGTTCTTAAAAATAAAATAAACTGATAATATCCAGGGAGTCTGCTGTTTTTAACTTCTATTGAACATCTCTTTGTAGTGCTGCAAAAGTGGCTGGTAGTCTAAGAATATCAAATAGACCAAACGGAAGCAATCGCAATGGTCTTAACCTAAACTGAATCACTTTTGTGTATCTTTTAATATTTATGGAAAGGTTTGGCAAGTTGAATAGAGTTGAAATAAAAAAAAAATTATACAGACCACTGCTCCTTAAAACGCATCTTCCTTTTCGACAATTCTAAAAGACATTTTAGTCTTCTATGCATATTCTGGTCTTTCTAAAATATCACAAATCTGGTAATCAGTTTTATCCGCCTTCAGAAGCACTCGTGCCTCAATTCAATTTGTCTTTCTAATTTACCATTTAAATCAAATTTTAATTTTATACACTTGCCTCGAAGTCATTTCATGGGATTGTTTACACACGTTTCATCGGATCAAAAATTAAGTACCCATAAACAAGTCACTTACTTCCCCGCCCCATTTCGATTCGCGCAGACACATTTCGAGGAATTCCCCCTCATTAACCAAACAAACATCTGTCATTTTGTTGGCGGCCAGAGTGTATAAAAAGTTTCTTGGGAAATTGTTCCCCCTACGATACGCCCGGCTGCCAAATCTCAAAATCAATCTGTCAATTGTCAAAATGAGTGTCATAAATTCTTCTGAAATTCATCCAACAACACAGGGCCGGACAGTCTTATTTTTTGAAAGAAAAACAAACAAAATGCCAAGCCATAAGGATGAAGCTAATTTTTGATAGTTTACGGTGTATCTTTTGACAGGCAAAGTGCCGACACGGCCTGTACAACAACACTGTCGGCAAATAACAAGGAAAACACATTTTCGCTGTCGTCAAATGATGTCGGATGTCGCATCGTTTGGAGCGTTTATTTTCAAATTTATATTTTGACATTCCTTTCGGTTAAATATTTTTATATCTTCCTATTCACTTAAGTCGAATTTAGTTAAATGGCATTCGATTCGAACCAGAGAATCCTTCGAAATTGGGGGTAATTTTTCGCAACGTGAGAATTTAAGGAGCCCTCTCAATGCTTTGCCATTTATTTTGACCGTGCAACTTTTCTACTTAACTTTATTTGTCTTGTTTTTTACGATTATTATTCCGCAACTGATTGTGAAGATAAATCGAACGACACGACAACGGTCGGTGGCGTTAAGCTGAAATGAAATTCCAATGCTACGCGAGGGAAGCGCAGCTTTTCGAAATATTGTATCCGCTTAAATGGGTGAGATTTTTTTTGGGCAAAGTTCACGTTTTATTTCCTGAAAAGTTCTGATCCTTGCCAACCCGGCAAATAACGAGTTGAGCTATTTTGATGGTATTTTAATGAAATGCGAAAATCGTTTTTAAACAAGGGTTGCCATTGGTGTCATGGAAATAATTTTCTGTTTTCGAATTGAAGATGAAGGGGGGTGGGCATGGAGACATTTCCAAACTGCGATGAAGTCGTGTGGAATTAAGCGGATGTACGGGAGTATTACTTGTGAGGGTCTAGGTTTTAATTAGTCGTAAGCCCTACCGGTACCAGGTAAATGTAAACATTTAAGTAGGAAAAAAACGCAAGAAGTCATCAATGGTGTAAGCCTCTTGAACGTTCACCGAGGTAAGGTAATCTTGTTGGTCCAATAGGTCGTACAACGGACAAAATACCTACCAATCGAAGTGGCAGTGACTATAAGCTTTCTGTCGATTTTAATGTGTTATTTGTAAGTCGTTAAAAATCGGTGGTTTTAAAAAGTGTACCGTCGCTGTTAATGTTGCTGTTGGCAATCTGTTTCTCGCTTGATGATTTTATTTTAGAAAATTATAGCAGAGTACGAGTTTGATTGAAGTTATTGAAAAAGTAAAGAACTTTGCTCAAAGTTTATAGAACTCATCTTTTCAATCAAATAGAAAACTTTCCAGAACGCAGTTTATGCACCAAATATAGGCAACTTTGGTCTCAGTGGTTATTGTGCTGGGCTATTGGGCGAGGAGTTTTAGGTTCGATCACCGAAACAACACTAACTAGAACTACATATTATGGTTCTTACCTCTGCCCTCTGAGCCTCCTCACGCGAACGTCTTGCAAACATCCGAGAGCATAAATGTTATCAAAAAGCTTCTCAAGTAAAATTAAAGGTTTCTTCCATTCGGCAACAAAAAAAAAAACTCAAAAACGAGTGGTTGTGGGAAGCTAGGCCTACGGTGCTCATACGGACCTGTTGCGCCAAATATTTATTTATTTATGGGTACCTTTGCCTTAAGCTATATTAAGCCCCAAATGCAGCAAGTTTTTGAAAGTAATAGCCTTTTGAAAATCTGTATAGGTACTTATTCAGCCGACTTAAATAAACGGTTCAAAAGAGATTGAGATTGAGAGGTTAAATTGGCGTATTTCGAGGGTACCTTTTATGTGGTGTCGTATGAACAGATCTGCTTTTCATAAACACGTGCTGGGATCTTACTTTATTTTTGTGTTTTCTGAAATGTTTCTGTACGTAGGAGAAACCAAAACCAATGGAGCTGAAGTATCTATGAGTTATTATAGCTCACGATTTCTATCTATCTATCCAAGTCGAAATTAGGTACGAAAAAGCTAAAACAAGTTTTGAAGGAGGCAAAAAAGAACTCTACACGTTAAGCTCAAAAAACGAAATGTATTAAGCTATGGACCTGTATTCGAATCGTCGTTCTGTGAATGATCTCAAATAAGTTCTAAAATTTCTATATCAAGCCTTCAATATTCTACTTTATCCGTGATAGTGGTAAGACCTACTTCGCATTTCTTTAATTTAAATTTAATCACATTGAATTAAAAACCGCACGCGGTTTATAAAAGAGGTTTCCGTGAGTCACAATTATCTGTTGTATCTACTACTACAGTATTGATGATCATGAGTTCATGACAGGTATAATTGGCGACCATGGCCTCATGAAAATATAATCTACACCAAATTGGGGTCGAACCGGACCCTACATGTAGACTATGTCTAGAAGGTGACGAATCCTCTCTTCATATACTCATGGGTCATGAAATGTCCGGTCAGAAAGACTATCGTTGGCGAGGAAATCGTCACTTCAGCAAACCTTGCTTGCTGACTGTCTTTGGAGTGAAAAGATGGCTCTAGGACCTCACCAGGGAAGGTACAATAGGCTCCTTTTTAAAGGGCTCCCAGTGTCACAGCCCCATGAATGCTCTTCCGAGTTATAATCTATCTATCTTCCTATCTATCTATCTATCTACTACTACTGTCAAAATATATTTCCCCCCCCCCATATAAGCCTATAAATATGCAACGGTCTTTTTATATAATTTTTTAGACTAATGTGTATGTTTAGCCTATTAGTATGCAATGCATTAATTCTGTTCTTTCACTCTACTGTGTAAATTATTTTATTTTTAAATTAAAAAAAATAATATTAAATAAAATTTTTAATAATTAATTCAATGAATTGAAAATAAAGAAACTTATTTTAGAGATAGAGATATTTATTGTTTGTGGCAAAAAAAATGCGGAAAATCATCGCCGCAAATTCAACTTTCATTTGGCTCATAAAATTCGGTTTTAAATTAACGCCATAAACGGTACCACACAAAAAAAGTGTAGCCTATGATGATGATGGACATTTTCCTGTAGCTTGCCTCTGGGTTATATTTAGAAACATTTTCCTGATGATGTCTGAGTCCTGGATGAAATGGCGAAATAATTTGTTACAGGTAGAGGCTGCTATACACAAGTCCTACACCGTTTTAATTGATACTCAATGGTATTTTGTTTAGCGGTTCGAATTGCCATACTTTTTCCAGCGATAACCAATTTAATACCTGACTGGCTGATTTGTTGTCGTTGTGTGCTCAGAAAATTAGTCAAAAAGGAAACTTCCGGTGGTAATCTAAATTATACTTCAAAAGTAATGACATAAAATGACCATTATAAAAAATCTTGTCTCTTATGCAATTTGTCACATCTTGACAATGTGCCCCAAAAATATGGCGATTGTTAATATCGTATATTGACTTCATCGTATTGGTAAGCCGCATTAAATCGAAAGGGTTGCCGAAAAGTGAATCACCCTTATTCTACGTGGCGTTTATATTAATCAACTAATGGCGTTTAATAATAAATAATAAAAAGAACAAGTAAAAGTGTTATCATCAGCCTGGCCGTTGCTTTAATACCCTTCACTGTCTATGAATGTACCTACTGTAGGGTACATGTGTCTAATATTGGTTTTGTTTGGAAGTTACCAGAACTACATAACCAACATAGACAATTTTTAATACCAACCTGACGACGGTAAAAAGCAGTCATTTCACAAAATTTCGTTTGGACGCTATCGTGCTTTCAACAGACAGACAGACAGACATGGCTAAATCGATTCAGAATGTGATCCTGATTCAGAATATAATACTTTATAGAGTCTCTGGTAAATCCTTCTTGGCGTTACAAATGTAACGAAAGTGAACCTTCCTGTGGAGGGTATAAAAAAACTGTTTGTATATTGACACCTCCCTTCTACAACAAGATCTTTGCTTTCCTTACTAAAAATCCAATCTTCTCTATCTCTTTTCAGAATGTACCTGCTAATTTATAAAATGTCTGTGGAAATCCTTTTTGGAAAGTGCAACTAGAAGGTAATTAATCCTATTTCATATAAGCGGGATAAGCTCGACAAAAAACCAATCTCATCTCTCACTCATCCATTTTCTCTGTCAGACATTTTCTTTTGCCCCACTATGACGCCCCCTTTCATTGACAAAATCTATAGATTCACCGCCACTAGGATTTTTTTGTTGTTGTTTTGTCTGTTTAAAAAAGGATATCGTTCCTAATGCTTCTTTTTTACAACCACTTTTGTGGCCACTTCACGTTCTATCCTGCTGCCTTCTGTGCACAAAATAACACACACAAAAAAAATTATATAGAAAAGGAGATAAAAATAGTTTTAAGAACACCTTGGCTATTATATACGTATATGTAGGGAGGGATACAGAAAACAAAAAGAAGAAGAAGTAGAAGCAAAAAATGACAAAAACTAAGCGGAAAAATATTCGTGTCAAAGAGCGGCGAAAGCTTTTTACTTCGTCTACTTTTATATGCAATATGTTCAACCCTATATACCGAAAAGAAAGACACAAAAGGATGTTTTTTTTTGGGGGGGATAATGACGACAGGTATAGGTGAATAGCTTGTGAAGAATACCAAAAGGGTACTCTACTTGAACGTGTGCACCTCATGAGGAGATATAGAATTTAGCTGAAGGATAGATATGTGTGCGCAAGGAGATGTGTTTTTGTGCTGATTTTCAACGAAGGCTTCAAAAAACTAAGAAGGGACACATTTTTAGCACAAGCGTGAAATATAAAGGGTTGCCCAAATGGGGAGTTTGCGCTTGAGGTTGGCAAGTGGTTATTACTTCAGAATTTTCAACTTTTTACCAACGATGGGGTGGCTTTACTGAAAAGGTAATAATTTAGGGCTATGGAGGTAATTTTTTTTTTGTAGGTTCGTTTTCATATTTTTTTTTTTGCAACTTTACTTAAGCGAATTACAGTCAGCGAAGTGTAAAGTAGGGTTAACTGACAAAATTGGCGGTACTACCTGAGAGATAGTGCTACTACAGTAATGATAGGTAGTGTGCAATTTTAGACTGTTTGTCTGTTTAAAATAAAATTCATTGACAATTTTACTCCGATTTTTGGCAGGAAAATTCATTCTCGCCGCATAAAAGACCTCGTACACTACCCGCACACTTCGTTAGCAACGCGGTGAGCAACGATGTCGAACCAGATCAAACGCGTCGGTTGGATAAAATTGAGGGCATCGTACATTAGAGTTGAATGCGTTGAATTCGAAATTGATGAGTTGGACACAAAGTGGACTTCCCTTCAGTCCACAGAACCACCCACTCGCTCTTAGTATCTATGGCGGTTAAAGTTAGATACTTTCCCCAGCTTTAATATAATTTAATCGAATGTAAAAATTATGAACAAGAGCTACGCTCATCAGTCCTCCTCTGCAAGGCATATATTGATATTCCACTCTGTCAGGAAAAAAAGAAGCCTCAACAAATTCTAATGAAAACACCCCCTCGCATATTGACATAAGTAAATTTCAAAGCGCATTAGCATTTTCAATCAAATCACTCAAAAAAATTTATTTCAGCCACCTCCGGCAGTTAGTATTACTTAGCATAAATTTACTAAAAAGACACAAAATTTACCCAGCACACATACACACGAAGTTTACTCACAAATTAGAAACAAAGCATATTTTACAACATGACACAACGCCCCTAAATGAGCAAAACACTGTATAGGGTAGGTACCCGTACTGCCACTACCCAGGAAAGAGCATAAACAGCCAACCCACCCATTTCCTTTCAATGTCATTTCATTAAGGATATGTGCAAACTTTAAGCCAGCACACGTTTGTATTTAATATTTTCACCAACATCATCCCTCCATACTGAATTATGTAGGACGTAGGTACTCATATTATACCTCACAGAAAATTCTTATGCAAAGCCACACGCATGTACGCACGCAGAGATTTTTTTTTTCTTATTCTTCTTCTTATTCTTTTTTTTTCGATCGGTACGGTCCAAGGTAATATTGTTGGGCGTGTATGTGTATATACTACTTGGGCTGTGGGTGAATACGGATATCCTTTTAACGAAATGAGATAGAATATAAATTCATGGCACATAATTCATAAAGAATTTCTGTTTTGTCTCGAAAGGAATCGTTGTATGAGAAATAAAATGAAAATCGCTGATGAAAACGAGCAAGGAAATGGAAATGGTATCCTGTCAGTGCCATAGATATAGACAAAACAAGCTGAACCTTTATATTATAAGTAGTTGGCATCTTAGACGAAAATAAGAAGAGCCAACTTTGAAGAGAAATTTATTTCATTACCTTACAATATCTACATTACCTCGGCGGAGGAGTAGGTACCTACATGCGAAGTGAACAGAATGTTGAACGAGAAAAGTTTGTCACTTGGAATGAGAATAACACTGACAGACGACAAATATCGTATAATGGACATGTTTCACCAAAGTATCTAGGCGATAGCGCTGACAAAGAGCTTTAATTCTTCGGTTTACCAAAATGGAATTAGAGACCTACTTGGATGGTAGTTATTTTTGTATATTTACCCGAGGGGTTGGCCCAATAAATCTATCACTTTAGGGGTGGCAATCAAAGGAATTAAAATATTTAAGTGCAGGCTACTAAAAACTAGAAAATTGCAATTTCGTTCGGACAGCTTCTAGTTTTTTTTCGGAGGATTTAAAATTCACAGTCACTTATTATTGTACTTGAAAAATAGGTATATACAGACTTGTAGAATCAGGATTTTTACCCGACTTTAAGCGCTTCTTTGAGATTCCGCGTTTTGTCTTCGCTTTATAATTCGCAGTCACTTATTCTACTTGCGAAATCATATGGCAGTCGGTGGCTGTTCAACGAAATATTAAGTCAGGCCGAACGGCGAACATTTTCGTCGTATTTTTGGTATTTTGCAAATTTTTTAAATTCAAACTTTATAATTCATAGTCACTTTTTCGACTTGAAAAATTGTTCAGAATCGTAGAATTGATGACGTAAAATTCAAAAAACTAATTTTTGCCCCGACAAATTTAAGAGTAACTTTGGTTTGGTCATTCGCAAGCGAATCCAACGGTTACCCTACATACTTCCCTTACGAAAATATAGCTTCAAGTCATCCACACATCATTGCTAATTTGGGTTGGTGATAAAAACTCCTTTTCCAAAATTCCCTTTCGAAAATCCCATGTTCAAATTCCTTACCATAAGAGTAAGTCCCCAAGGGACAAAATCCCCCATTTTTAGATGGTGTTATTAATTCTGTCGCCGGTACACCTAAAAATGGTGTTAAAAAGTGAGATGCATATGCAACCCCCTGCTTGTTGTCACTGTAGGATTTGGAGTAGGGTACATACAAATTTTAGTTTGCTTGTGGGAGATTTTGGCATAAGGGATTTTGTCCCGGGAGATTTTGCAAAAAAGAAAAAAAAAGAGAGATTATGTCCAAGTCCAATAAGGGGTTTTGGAAAAGGGGATAATGTAGGTATCCCTGCTAACTTTTTTCACACATTTTTCAAACAACAAGCTTTTGCCCACAACTCCTTGGTATCAGATCCTTTTTATTTCAATTACCTATACTTAACTACTCCATTCGTCTCTTCCTCTCTCAAACTTTTGAACGTACTATAATTGAAAGCCAATTTCAAAAACTTAATAATGAACATTCACCAGGCCCTGATGGTATTCCCGCTAATTTCTTAAGAAGTATGCCCTCGTTCTCTCCTACCCTTCTTTCGCGCCTTTTTCAGCTCTCGTTTTCCCAAGGCGACTTTACTCAGATATTGAAGTCCTCCTTCATAAGACCGGATCAAAGAGCGAAGTTACTAGTTATCCCCTCATAGCCAAACTTTCACATATATGTACCCAAACCTTTTCGAAAGTATTTTTTACGAAGCCTTAAGCTTTCGATGCAAGTCTTTATAATTTCCCCAAACCAACAAGGCTTTCTTAGAGGTAGATCAACTACCATTAACCTCGTTGAATTTGCGTTCTCTGCACTATAGGCCTTAGAAAGTGGTAAAGAAGTTGATGTTGCAACTGATTTTGTCCCTGAAGATTTTCTCTTAGGGTATGTTGGAGTAAGGGATCTCAGCACAGGGGATTTTGGAAAAGGGATTTTAAAAAAGGAGATTTCATCACCAACCCAAGTTTGGAGGCTTGAAGGCCCCTAAAAAATTATAAGTATTCGCCGAGAATTTCCATTTTCGGCAATCGTCTGGGCCTAAGGACAGCGGTTCTAGAAATTTTAGTTTCAAACAGTCCTAATAAATGTTGTGTCAAAGAAAAGATAATTTTCTGCAAAGGTGAAAGTAAAGAGGAATGGATTTCCGCACATATGTGAATTCCTTTTGGGACAAAAGTCACAAGTTTTTTCAGTCATTTGCCTACTAAATCTACAAAGCTTTCGCTACAAATTCTATCGACACGGTGAACATTCAATCTTGTAAGTTGATTTATTTTAATTGGCTGTCTAATAACCCCATTTGGCATTTTCTTTCGATTCTGCAAAAGTTACTATTACAACCACTCACCGCATTACCTATTCAATGTATTTTGAAAATCCTCTTCGACTTTGTTTTAGAGGTCTCTTGCCTAGAGGCTTCACCAATTTAGTTCTCTCGATCCTTCTCTAGTTCCTTTAATCCGCGATCTATAGTTTCTTCATTATGTCAACGATTTTTCTGAAGAATTTCTTTTCAAATACGCAAAAAAGTTTTTCACCTTAGACCATACTTGAGAAGCTTTCTCACGACATTTTTACTCCCTGATATTTGTCAAATGTTCTCAACAAACGGGAGAAAAAACAATAATAAATGGATCTGGATGTTCTTCATGAAACCTTTCATTCTAAAGCCTAAAATATACATATAATAAAACTGTAGAAATTTTCGTTGTCTCTTAAAAACTCGAAAACTACTGAGCAGATTTCGATGAAACATTTTTTTAAATGTTTCTTAAAACTTGGAGACTGCTATAGGCTATGTCGTTTATAGCCACGTCTTTTGGCAAAAGAGTTGTGTGCCTCGCAGAATGTTCAATAGCAATTAGGAACAGTGTTCTAAACCGTGTTCCTAGCTCTGTATTGTTACCGAAACCGAGGGTCATTGAAGACTTATTTTACCACGGACTCTGCCCCTAAAACTTTTTTCCCCAAATTGTTCTTTCTTGGTAGCATTTTTCATCTTTGATGAGCAAGTACATCCTCAAACCTCAGAGACATCTACCAATACATATCCCGACAACTTTATAGTTTAATAAAAATCAAATAAAATTCTAAATCTGAAAATCATGTCCCTTCCCCTCAACTACCGCACATAATAATACCCAGAGTGGTGTACAAATTGAAAAAAAAGGAAATGGTAGCCACCTGCTCTAATAAATCACACCATCATTTCGTACGTTCGTCTTTTCTTTTAGCGATTTTCGCATCCGTTTTCTATTTGCAAGCATCTCCCTCTGCGGTATCCCTTGAATGGCTGACGACACGGTGTTGTAGGTATCCATCAAATCAAAAGACGAGAACTTTCTTGTATGCTTAATCCTCTTTCCGCGCACAACAACCATTTACACGGATCCACAATATTTCATGCTATGAATAATAAGAAAACATGAAAAAAAAGCAAATCAAGTGATAAATGAAAAATCTGTTTTCATATAATTTTCACTTGCTTCGCATCTGCACGAAGGATACACGATACACGCGTGTGTGTTTGTTACTATAGCTATTTTGATGAAAATCCAAAGGAAGTTAATTTTCATTACTCCCGCAGTCCCGAGGAGACAACCACACTCAGGGGGAGAGGGAGCGCGAACAAATTTATGAAACATTAATTTTGATACGTTGGATTAATTTGTGTTTCGATACGGATGAACGCATGCATCATGTGTGCCGTGCCCCGGTTGCGGTTGTTTTTTTGTGTCCTCCGTGATACCGTGCAGACAACTATCCACCAACCCAGATGTGTATTGTGTGTGTGTTCAAGTGGATTTTAGATTGCAAAATCGAAATCCTAATCGAGATGAGACTTCTGCTGGTTGATCTCGTTTGTATAGGAGAATTTCCAAAGGGAGAGTGCATGAGCGCAGTTTATCTGTGCAATAGATTCAAAGGAATTCGAAAGTGCATCCCATGCCGGCGGCGGATATGCTATGCATAAGGGAATCATGGTCCATTGCTTAGGTGGCTGTTCGAGTTTAGTTCTGGAAAAACACTTTGATGATCGACGGTTTTAATCTTTGTAATTGAAGTCCTCTGTGATTGGTAATTTGAAGGAGTTTTGGTAAAATTGGGTTAACCAATTCAGGTAATGAAGCAGTAGCATTTTTTTTTATGGTGTCAGCTTTATTGCAGTTGAAGGGGTTTTAGTCAATACACACAAAAAAAGGACTTTATGTGTCCAAAGGGAGAGGAAAAAGTTTTTGTAAACCATAAAAAGTTCAGCACATACTGATGCTGAGGACGGAGAGTGAGGCTCCATTCATTAGGCATTTTTTAATCCAAACCAATTTTAAAGATATAAGATTGTATATTGGGTATGGTTCTTGACAAGCCATCTCCGCTCATGCAACATTGCAAGACTGTAAGTTTGAATATGGATATCTTTACCTACTTCGTGTGGACAAAAATGGTTGGTTTTATTATTAATTGCCACAGTCGCCAGTCTTTAGAAGGGTTCCTTCGAAGTCCTTAGCACCGACTGTGAATCTACAAACATAGTCGGTCCCATGATCATTTCTTCAGCCTTAGGGAGATCTGTTTATTTTCTGCAAACTCTCAACCCCCGTAACTGATGCAATGCCAAATTGTTTATAGCATCCGTTAGGTCGAAGATTAATTAATCAAAAGACCACCAAGTCACCTTGTGCATTGATTGATGCATGCAAATCGTATATAATGGCAATAATGACACATTCATAATGACCCCTCAACAACTCGATTAGTATCAGTCAGTTTGAGAAGGTTTTGTCGCGCAGACTAATGGGCTTCGCGATAGTAAAGGGTGTCCCATGATTCGATAAAAAATATAGATTTTTAATTAGAAAGCTTAAAATTTTTATTGATTCATAAAGTATATAGATTGGGGTTATGTATGGCAAAGCAACATCGGATAAATGGCCGCCACGGCTTAGCTGGCAAGTACGTACTCTTTTATAGCAATTTTCTATGACCGTTTCGCATAAATTTGGCTAAATTTTATTAATACGCCTCCCAATTTCTTCTTTTAAGGCGTTGGTGGTCGTGGGCTTATTTGCATAGACCTTTGGAGAACCCCAAAGAAAAACAGTCCAATGGCTTTAAAACGCAAGATCGAGATGGCCAATTCTGATCGCAAAAATGGCTCATTACACGATTAGGAATTCGACTCATGCAGTAATTGAATTTTTTCTCTGGCTGTGGAAACCACATGTTGGTCACATCCATATCGTGAAATGTACACTAAAAACTGGGTTATCATGTCACGACAACGAACACCATTAATAGTTACACCTGACCAGCCGCATTTTTAAAGAAGAATGGTCCGATAATGCCTCCAGCCCAAAATCCGCGTACCAAACAGTCACGCGTTGTGGATGCATTTGTTTCTCAACAATTACTCGTGGGTTTTCTAAACCCCAAATGCGACGACAATTTTGACGACTAACGAAGCCATCAAGATAAAAAATTAGCTTCATCACTATTATAGATGATTTTGTTCGAAAAATCAGCATCCACTTGGTGTTGTTCCAAAATCCATTTAACGAACTCTCTTCGCACTGCGTGGTCAGTAGTCTTCAGTTATTGAGTCAATTAAACTTTGTATTCAAATAAAGTTTCAAGTCTTTCGTGAGAATTCGCTTCTCGAAATTCCCAATTCTTGACTACTGTGCCGAATTGAAGTTTCTGGACTGTCAGAAATACTCTCGTAAACTGCTTCGATTTTTTCTCTTGAACGACTTGTGACAGGACACCCAGAGTGTTCAAGTTCACTAATTGATCCAGTCTCCCTGAATTTTTCAATTATTCTCCTCACAGTTGATGGTTTTGAATCATTCTGACGGTCATATTTTGTTCCTCATTATTTTTAAAATATCACTCAACAATGAAAATGCGCTGTTCTTTCGTATAGCGCTTCATTTTTACTAACCCTGAACCGTTGACTTATTATATATGGACTGCTAGTGAAATTGAAATGGCAGTTCATACAAGTTTTTCCCAGAAAATGACGCCAACATAAACTAGCGCTCTTGGTTCGGAGCGAAAAATAAGTGAAACAAAATGACGAACCATCTTGGATTTCTCCATAGAATGCTAGAGGCACCTATTGGGCGTTAGTGAAATTGGCAAGTAAAACGGTTGAAATTCAAATTGTTGCGTCATTTTTACACAATAGATGCCACTTCAAAAAAGTATAAATTTCCAAATTATTCCGTTCCGATGCCACTTCAAAAAAGTGTAAATTTCCAAATTATTCCGCTCCGAACCAAGAGGGCTATTGGTTATGTAAGAACCAACGCGAAGACGTCTGCTAGCAGTCCATATATAATATGTCAATGCCGCGAACTGTCAGCTGTCAATGTCACATTGTTATCAGCTGTCAGCTGACTCATTGTTATGTTTTTTTTCTCCATTGGCATCACTGTAGGTACCTACTATTAAATGGCGGAAAATTCAAATTGTGCGTTAATTATGGGGCACTACTTACCTTCCGACCCTTGAATGGATTCTGTGTGAGACAATACCGTCTTCCAATTTCTGCTATACCTGATGGGTACATTGCTTTCTATATTGACCAGCGACTAGCGGCCTCTAAAATGAAATCAATATTGGAACATTAGACTGTCGATGCTGTTCTTTTAGCTGCTCGTAGTATTGGCGCAGGTTTGATCGTTTTCCACTCTTTTAAGAAGTTTTCTAGATTTTGTCCTCATCCTTGTAGATAGAAGGGTTACAGCTCGGAGTATAGCGGCCTCTAAAATGAACTCAATATTGGAACATTAGACTGTCGATGCTGTTCTTTTAGCTGCTCGTAGTATTGGCGCAGGTTTGATCGTTTTCCACTCTTTTAAGAAGTTTTCTAGATTTTGTCCTCAGAAGCCGAAGTTCCTCCTTCTCATACTAACACGTCAGGGCGGGGCTTTTAAAAATACACCATCTAAGGAGGTTTTTTACTTGAGTATTATGAGTGTTATACTCAATGAAATGTTTTGGAAAATGTGCCTTCTTTAAATGGGGAGTGTTATTTGTCAGAAAAAGCTTCTCAATTCAGCCGTTCTTACTCGGAACAAATTTGTAGGTCCCTTCCATTCTTCCTAGGGCCTAAGGTGTCTTCACGCCTGTTGCGCCAACTAGCTATTTATTTATTTATTTTTATTTTTTTGTCACATCTATTAAGGATAAATACGGTTTACGTAGTCCTCGCTTTTGCATTGTTCTACAGTCACCTTTCCATCTAGAACTGTTTTCAAAGATCGGACAATGTGGTAAAAAAATAGGGTAACATTTCCAAACGCAACTCCGCAATTTGTAGTACGCCGAACAAATAAAGCTTTAAAATGACAGCCTTTGCTTAAAGCATATTTAAAGCGTATATGTCACCTGCAAGAGATATGTGCTGCTGTTAATTTTACCTTTGTGCGTCAAAAGTCATAAACCATTTTTCACATTTAAGTACCACTAAGGTATACATATATTTTATAATTAACATAATATCAATGCAGTATTTAAAGCAGAAAAAAAATAAAGTACTCACCACACCACCGCTTTGTGTGTGGTTACATCAAAGTCAATTATAAATATTGATTTCGATAATAATAATAATTAATCACATTTGGATGAACAATACAAATGCGGCCAATATATACATAAATGATCAAAGAAAACCTAGGTTTTTATGAAATGAACTGGAAAATAACGCTTTTGTTCGAACAAATCAAAAGAGCTCACATCAAAACAATGAACACATCAGCGACTATGAGAAATGTTGAGTGGCATTGAAATGAGGTTTTGAGGTTATGTGGCATTTAGCCAAACAACCACTGAATCACAAAACACCACCCCTTTTGACTTGGCATTCGATGAGGATACCCATACCCATACCCCCACCAGTCTTTGTGTGTACGCGTTGGCGTTGCATATGGTATAACAACAAACCGACACAAAAAAAGGAAGCAACAACGAACATTCTGGTTCGAGTGGATTGGAGAGGGAAGAAGACACAAAAAAAATAGTCTGGTTAGTTAGTTCGTCTATTTATGAGCATAGCACCAGTGGTGTTGTTGGCTAATCATGCAGTGGCCTGGCCTCATTGTCTGCCACTAAGAAGTTGCACTTTATGAGGCTTTTGTGAGTTGTTGGCATGCATGTCGGGCTTTAACTCAATTTTGTAATCGCATTATTAAAATGTCTGCCAAAAGATGGTGGAACAGAGTGTTGTCGATGGAGTTAGTGAATTTAGTGGGCAACATTATGACGGATACAAAAAATTATATTTTGGGAACTGCTACAGTTGGGTTTGGGAGCGTCCTTTGGAGCTGCGAGATTCTCCATCATTATCCATAGCACAGACGAATAAGTTTGACAGGGATGTCGAGATTTTACATTGCTTTGTATAGTTCGTTTCTATATACACTATCGTAGGCGTCTTTTAAGGCGCTATAGAGAAGTGGTATATATCGATAGCGTTCTTTTCTAATATTTCTTCAGTATGAAGACTTGGTCATTGATTGATTTTCCAGGTACGAAAGATCGTATTCGTTCACAAAGCCGATAGAATCATAAACGACATTCTGGAGACCTATTTCTCTGTAGGTAGTTGGCGTAGCTTAGAAAATTCTTCCGACCAAATTTTGTACAAATCAGTCTCCTTCTGCTTTGAAAAGCTCGGCGGGCACGCCATCCGCTACCGCATTACTCTTGTTGGACTTTAGTTTAATTGTTGCTATTTTTACGTGGTTAAGATAGATTGGACGGACATTTTGACTATCAGGATGAACGGATCATATTGCCTGACAAAAGAGGTTTTGGCTGTCTCCACCGTTTACCTATCCTCAGAAGAGTGTTTTTTTTTTTTGCAAATCCTCATGAGTCAGGACCTAGCGTATTGCCATGCTTATCTTTATTTTACTTAGATTTGAGTTCAGTGAACTTTTTTTTTCAGCCGAGAACAATTATTTACCACAATTGACTTGACACACGGCCTTAAAACATAAATTAGCTACCGCAAGGAAAACAAATTTTTTGTAACAAAAAGTACGCGCATTTCGGTCCTAGTTTTGTACTCTTTTTTAGACCCTATTTTGTCCGGGAAAGACCGGGATTTTCATGCTCGATAACTACTTTCTTCAAATGATTTTTAGCAACCCTACTCTAGTAGAACTTTTTTGATCATAGCGTCTGCAATAGCACCCTCAATATATTCGC
The DNA here is from genome assembly GCA_949372485.1 of Cheilosia soror. NCBI lineage: Eukaryota > Metazoa > Arthropoda > Insecta > Diptera > Syrphidae > Cheilosia > Cheilosia soror. The sequence continues at coordinate 5,542,382 of OX443564.1, forward strand.
TTCTCGTTTAGGTTTCTTTTTTTTCTGACCAGGTCGATGATTCCTCCTTTCGGGTAAAATAATATTTACACTGTATTACCCCGTTTTGTTGCAGCCTCCGAAACCCAGTACATAGTAGAAGTAGTAGAAGGTTCCTAATGTTCAGTGAACTACCTATCATAAGTTTGCTGCTTCTGAGTTTCTCACGTTTTTTTCGGCTAATGGGCCTCGACATGTCCGAATAAGGTTACCGAGATACTAACCTTAGCTTAACCTTACCAGCTACTTCAGGGTATTCCGAGAGATATATTTTTCAAGCTACCTACTACGACGCTTTGCCACGCTTATTTTTCTAAGAGCTCCAAGAAACGTTTTTTGACCTACTTAACGCTGGAGTTCTTCCGGATTACGACTCTTTGACCTTGTCCGAAATTTTTGCGACTACTACATCCTGGTGTGGTCAGACGTCCAACATTTTCCCGGGCTCATACGCTTTGAGTCTAATATTTATTAGTCTACTATGTGTTTACGTAGTTTAACGTCCCAGGTCGGTCCCAAGTTTGATCCCGTAGTATCTTAAGGTTTTCTCCAGTGCGCTATCTCTCTCGAACGTATGCCAAACATCCGAGAGTATAACTGTCCTGAAAACGCTTGTCAATTCGGCCATTTGGACTCGACAGAAAAAATTTTAGGTCCCTTTCATTCGTCCCAAAAATAGAAAATCACGCAAACGTAAGGTTGCGAAAAGCTAACCCTAGGGTGTCTTAACGCCTGTTGCGCAAGCTATTTATTCATTTATTTTTATGAACGTGTCCTCAAGCTTTCAACTTTTTCCGACGTTCTTCTGGCTGATATAAGTACTTTAACATTGTCCGAGGGGTATGCTTTTCAGTGTACTAAACACAAACCAGTGAGAATAGACCGTCGACTCCTCCCACATAACGGAGTTTGCCTACAAGCTGCCGGCGGGCCCAGGATTTTTCATGTATTGGTGCTGTATAAAATCAAAGGAGCGCCATTAACGCACGTATACTTGAAAAATCGTAGGCCCATGGTATAGCATGGAAAATCATTGCCGCCATTAATTTTGACATTTACACGTATTCACAGACAGGGTAATTTTTCCGGGGAGAGAGTTCGATATTCAGGTTTTTTTTGGGATAATACCGATATCAAAGTGGCCCGAGTAAAACGTTTTTCAATCCAGTACGCCCTGATGTTGTCCGAAGTTTTTTAGATAGATACTATCTCGAAGTGATTCAACGTTGTTCCTGCTACTACTACTTCTTCGAAGTTGTTATAGTCATCTCTTTCACTTTCGCTGGCTCGTGTAGAAGTATCGAAATGAAATAGGCTCGAAACTGTTGACTCTTTTCACAAGACGCGTGTAAAACTTGAAAACTTGTGCGAATTCGACAATAAAATGCGAACGCTAAACTCCCCAAGTGCTCCCACTTTTCTCTTTTTTTATATAGGGTCCGACGGACTCCATTCTATAATAATGTTTACCTACATCATTGGGGCATCCTCCAATCGCTGCTAAGATAGAACTTATCATAAAATCGTTCTTTAAAGTGTACATTTACCCAAAGTTTGGCGTTTTTTTTTAGAGGGAAACCCTGAACCCAGCGTCCTGACCTTATGTCAACATTAAAGAAACGCGTCACTTTACACCATTCGTTTTATATAAACGTCATTGAAGAGAAACTCGGTTTTCCCATTAAATAAAATTGAATTGACAGCTAGCCAGTGCTTTTGATCGACCTGTCAAAAATTCACTCGTGTGCTTTCTAATAAACGTCATTGTACCTACAAATAAAATCAATCTCATAGTACAACACTCGCAAGGCCTCATTTTATGACATATGATTTCACAACAAAAAAAAGGATACATCTGAGGGCTTCCTTCCACAAATCAATTTCATCAAAATCCTTTAAACACGTCCCTATATCGCATTCAATAAAAAAAAATCACTAAACGCAATCACGTTTTTGAAATGAAGATAACCCACAAGCGATTCGCAGACTCGTTGCCAATTCATCATGTACAACCATTGCTTCCCAAAAAAAAAAAAAAGTATTCTGATTTGTAGAAAATTCCATTGCCAACCACATGTACTCGAACACTGGGCACCAGAACCAGATACATCAGGGTGCAGAATAACCCTTTCTTTTTGCGTCAATCACAGCAACACTCATCACACAGCCAGTCGCACTGAAAATTATGATTCGAAAGCAACATTTGTGTGAGCGCATCGTTTCTTTTTACAAATTGATATCATTTTAAAAAAATGTTTGTTTTCTCATTCCTTACACAAGGACATACAATACACGTACACACGCAGTATAAGAATTTTCAATTTCAACAAAACGAATGTCGTTTTCATCTTAAAACGTTTTTGGATTTAGAATTTCTGCAAATACACGTGCGATGATGAACAACGCAACATCTCGCTCACTGTCAGGATGATGCCATACCAGGGCCAAAGATGAAAAATTAGACACTTGAATGGAACAAATCAACACTGACAACGGCACCCGGCACTACAAGGAGAACGACGAGTATTCAACATCGGACATCGAATTGAAACCAGATTCCATTTTTAGTTTCTTTTGGGTGAATGATTTGCTGACAGGTTCAGTTGGGCGAATATCAAAGGGGGGAATTGAATGAAGGGAAACTTTATAAATTAGACGATGAAATTGAGAACATGTGCATCTGGAATGGATTCAAAGTGGAGGACGGGACGGTTTGATTTGACGGACAATCAATTGCACATCGTTTTGGAGCAAGTTGAATGGGTATTGGTTGGAGAATCTATTTATAACCGAAAGTGCATCAAATGTGTTGAGATACATTTATTTGGAAGATACTCACATGGGGATTTATCTTCTATACAAACTGTCCATCAATAAATATATAGTTTCAGTATGTTGTTGTTTTTCGTTGAGTAGGAAATGGGAATGGGAAATGTGTGCTGTGTCATTTATCATAGCTGCACCAATTGAGTAGACATTTTGCAGCGATTTCCATATAATGATCCCCATTATCCCGGTTGTGATATATGCAGCAGATACATTAGTCATTTTAAAATCAGTCTTCGTTTCCAACTCTAACTCATAGACCTTTAGGTGACACGCACAAGTGGTAGGTAAACTCCACGAACTTATATAGGCGACCATCCTACGTCGTCCTTCTACCACATCTCAGTATCTCACACGTCGATGAACTGTCCCATAAACTATCCGATAGTCGCTTCCTAACTGTACCTTTCGTTGAACGTCTGTCTCGGAGATACATTTTTAATTTCAACGATCTACGATATGCGATTTTGTCCCAGGGGCCTTGGGCTATCACCTAAGACGATTTTAACCGTCTTACTTAGGACGTTGGTCATATATTTTGTCGAGGAGCTCGTAATAACATTTTTTGATAGCACCGCCTTTATCTCCTTTGGGGGTGTGGGCTAAAAAGTTGGCGAATTTCACCTTGATCCGTATAGTTGTAAGGCATTCACTAACGAGTCGAAAGCTCAAGACATCTGTCACTTACAACCAATCCGCATCCAAATAGACGTTGCTTCTGTTCTCTTTATCAATCACCGTAGTAGATGTAGATGTTTCATCCTTCTTTAGTGGGGCCCATCCCACCGGACCTCCTGGGTGGCGATGATATCTGCATTCTAACAGTCGAGGGCCTCCGCTAATTGTACGCGATTTATTCAGGGTTCGCACATTCCAGTTGTAAATCCGAAAGTCTTTGACATTTTTTTGTTTTGCAGGGTCGTGTATAGTAAATCCATCCGTATCCAAGACTTTTGGTGGCTTCGTAACCTTTAATTTTTTCCGTGGTTGGGTATAGTAAACCCCACGCACAACCCCCAACCTGGAAAACCAGGCCCTAAAATGACTCTAGGACAGCGGGTCGAATACTCAGTTGTCAGTAACCCACTTCGGGAATATGAGTGATGCCGTTGGCCCAAAAGTTCATCCGCCACTACCTCTATTTCAGCGCCCTTACTAGTGCTGAAAAATACTTACTGACCTTTGCTCTAAATATGTCAGAGTATAGCTCACGCAAGGTATCTGTCATCTCGACTGTTGACAACACCGTTGATTCAATCTTTTGGATTCATCCGTTGTATGTCCTCTTTCTGAGGGGCTTATGTAAGACCTCTGAGACTCGTTTAGTCAATCATACCGACAGAGAATTATAGTGTTGCTATTGTCTTCGTGTTCAACTTGTTATAAGTTTAGCAAGTCAAGCCCGGGTGGGCGATACCAGTACCCGGTGGTTATCACGGGAAGGTAAGATAAGCACAAATGATGTGTATGATAGTTACGACAACTGGACATCGCCAATCTGATGCCAACCAGTCCCCAGCTCTATTCATACAACACCCAACCGGAGGCTGTAGTCAGGAAAGTTCATCGCTTTCTCATGGAAGGTATTCTTTTTTTTTCATACTTTGCAGACTATTAAAACTGTCAACAACTCAAAACAAAAACTATCGATTATCACTTTAAAGCAAGCAGGATCCGATAGTAAAAATCATAAAACCCGGCACACCCATCCTGCCTTAACGCAACCAAAACAAACCGAAATTTTTATGGTATTTTCTCTGATTTCCTTGAGTTTTTATGGCCAACACTTTTTGTTTCATTACGAAAGCCATTATCCTTTATGGATTTTTTTTTTTTGACAACACTTTACGACCTATACCCTTGGACGCGGGGTATCAGCAGCAACATGTTATATTGATATTCCATCAATGTGTATGTGCAAAAGATATTCAATCTAATTTTCAAGGACGTTCAAGTCATATCTCTCTGATGGCTGTGTGCGTGCCAGTCCCGAGCACAGCTCGTCACATAAATTCTATTTTTTCCATTCCCCCAGGTTGAGGATGTGTTTTCGCCCGAAGGAAGTATTTTTAGGGTGTAGGTTAATAAGGTTTCTCTGTTTCGGAGTGAGCCACGTGCATTATCCCAATTTTTGGTATTTTGTAGCAAATTTTACGAGCGTAGCCTCATTTTGGGGGAACCACTAAATCAAGCGGTTGCGCATAGATTTCAACCCTTTTTCTCCCCGCTCAAGGGCGAATTATGTTTTTGTTCCGAAAATGGCTGGTGGTGTGTAATTAATGGGTTAGGGTTGGTAATATAAACAGTTTAAGGGCTTTTAATTTGTTTTCGAATGAAATGGTATATATGGGTGGTTGTTAATACGGGAAGTTAATCAAGCGCTAGCTTGTGGGTATCTAGTATCTACATTTGTTATGATAGGCCTAGAGGTATATTCGAAGAAGATTTCGCTTCAAATCTAATTGTCATATATATCAGCTACTGAGAGAATGAAAAATCATCCCCTAGTACCACCGGAATAACATTTCATCAGAAATACTCCAACTTCCAGCACACCTCACTTAATTCAAAATTAAAACCCCCTCCCAACCTATGCCCATTCATAACTGACCTATTGCATAAAATCAGCGAACAAAAAGGCAGAGAGTATGTGCTTCGCCAAATTCCAAAACCTCAAAACCTCATTCGAATGGTTGTACCTCAAACTACCCCCAATTCACCGAAACAAAAGGCACATTTTTCACTTTATTTAAAACGAGGCAACACATTCATGGCAACCCGTGGCGAGGCTTTGCACGTACGGAGTTCATTATGAGCTGAAATATTTTCGCGGATGGATGTGATTAATCAATTTCGAAGTGATAGACTTTTTAGCTTTTTAGGTCATAACTGCATAGCTTTAGCTGGGGTGGAATTTATAATTGACGAGAGGCAAACAATTTTATATCAGGGTCACCTCAATTTTTCTCATATATACATTTGGATTTCAATTGGAATTTGACGAGTTCATTTCATTGGTATGTGAAGGACATACTGTGTTGTGCTGGTCAATTTTAAGGAATACCTAACCTACCGTATTTTGGTATAGAAAGTTTTGTGTGTATATTTTGGGTTTGAAGGTTGCCGTCGTTACATTTTTTTGAGGAGATTTTTTTTTGTGTAGGACTTATCTTTGTTACCTTAACAAGAGAAGAGAAGAAATTTTTACTTTTTGAACTCGATATTTGGAATAATTTTGGTCATTGGCGCAGTAAAGTGAAAGGCAAATCTTAATGGGTACAATTTTGGCTAATGTACCATATATTGCTCAAAAGGATTGTTAAAGTGTACCATGTGAATGACAGAAACTAGGTATTTGTCAAAATACTGATTAGCCATTTGATTTTTGACCCTGTACTAATTTCATTCTTCTGCAGAGTTTATGGTCATTGATAGTGACCAACTGAATGGTATAAGGGTGGGCCATCTAGTGGTTTCTTTTTAAATCATAGGTTATTTTGACACTGACAGCTGGTTCCCGCTCGAAATCTTGACAGAAAGTCGGTATTGTACCTCCGCCGAACGAAATGAGTCGCTTTACTCTTGAAAAACGTTGGAAAATATTGAAAACTTATTTCCGAAGTGAGTGCTGTGTAGCCCAAACAGTGGGTTTTTTGAAAAGACGTTTTGGCCGAAATGAAGCAACCACGCCTGTTGTACGCAAGTTTGTGCAAAAAGTTAGTTAGTGATAGTGGACGTTATTGTCGAAAATCCAATGCATCCACAGAGAGTGACAGTTTGGTGCGGATTGTGGAATGGTGGCATCATTGGATAATTTTTCTTCGAAAATGAGGCTGGGAACAACGTTTCGGTCAACGGTGGGCGTTACAGAGCCATGTTAACCGACTTGTTTTTTTACTGAAATTGAAGAAATGGATTTGGACGACCTCTCTGGCTCATGCAGGATGGCATGCCATGCCACACAGCCCATGCCACAATCGATCTTTTGCGCACCAAATTCCCAAATCGTGTTATCAGCTGTCTTGGCGATTTCAATTGGCCGCTTGAAAACTGCGATTTGACCCGTTTGGACTTTTTTTGTGGGGAACCATGAACGATTGATGTTATGCTAATAATCCGGAAACGATTCAAGCACTTAAGACCAATATCATCTAAGCAATTTGTGAGCTACAGCCCAAAACCATCAACAAGGTCTTGGAAAATTGGAGTGACCAGAATGCGCTACCGCGAAGCCAGCCGAAGCAGCCACTTGGACGACATTATGTCCCGTAATTAATGGGAATATTTTCTCTTATTAATAAAATCATAATACATGGAAAAAATTTAATTTTGTTCATTTTATTGCATTTTTAAAAAGAAACTTCTATTTGGCCCACCCTGTACATTATTGTAACTTTTTGAAGAAGACTTCTTTAATTTGTCTACGTAACTTTTCGCTGATTTCAATGGAGCTCATTGCTTTCAATTTGGTTAACTTTTCTTAGTATCCGTCAAAAAATTCCGTAAATCATATTGTGCCACCCGAAACATTACACGGTATCTACAAAGTGACTTTCAATACATTTCTGCGAAATCTCATAAGAAAAAGTCGCGTTTTCAACTCTCGGGATATATGCATTTCAAGTAATTAATAAAAAATCCTTTCAAATCATAATTCTATGAATTGCCATACAGAAAATAATATTAAAGAAAACCTCAACTTCAACCTCTCAACATGACGGATGTTTCAAAAGAAAAACACACACACACACAGAAGACTGAATACAAAGGCACACCACCGCACAATGGACGCGAAAATAATAATTAAAACTCACCGCATTCATGTTGCAAAGTACTGTTTTTGTCATTCATTCATCCATCCGTTCGTAATTATGCGAAAACCTTTTAAGGAATCTCATTACACTTTGCACAATAAAAAAAAAAACGGTATTTTTAGCAACTTAAGGTCATATTGCGCATGAAGCACAAGAATTCCATTGACAATTTGACGTCTTTAAATGTAATTTCAAAGTTGTCATTGTCAATAGAGACAAAATTGTATGCATACTTTAAGGAGCAATTTTGAAAAGGACAAAATGCAAGAGGGTCTTCAAAACTCATTAAGTAGCCTTCCGTTTTTGTTTGTTATATTTACAAAAAAAAATAATAAAATAAAATCTCATAAAATAGATCCCTTCCATTGGCAGTAAGCATTTTACATTCCACAACAACTGAAATGTCCTTAAGTATTTAAATGGCAGGAAATATTTTCGTTTTTCCAACAGAAGGATATTTCTATCCAGCACGAACGTGATGCGGACGACAATTCGCGCGTTTTCTAAGGTCTGAGAGTGTTGTGAGACCTAATTCTTTAATCAGGATTTAGTGATTTATTTTCGGAGGGAAAAGGACGTTTGTTTATACACGGTTCCAGTTGTTATAGATCCTTTTGATGAATTATATTGTGGATAAAACAAAAAACATATTTCCGCAGTTTGGTTGAATACATTGCGATACAATGGTTGTCGGGATGAAAGTGGCTGCGTAACCATGGTGGGTTTCTACGGCAAATGGTCATTGGATAAATGTCATAAAGTGGAAAGGTTTAACGTCTACTTAAACTCCCTTGTTCAGTGACTATGAGAAATCAATATCTGTTCAATATCTAATGTAATTAAAAAAAAACTTTTGTAGTAAATATTTGCGTTAACTGAAACTCGGCGATTATAATTCGGTCTTGTTGTATTTGCACGTTCTTCTTTCTACCTTTAGCTAAAATTTCCGAACAATGTTTCCTGAATAACATCTTCTAAGTCTTCCATCGCGCGATTTTCGAACAGCAAGGTGCGGTGATCCTAGTTATTTTTTTTGCAGCTGGAATGTCAAAAAAAAAATGGAGAAGTACGTCGATCGGCACACAATTAATTTTGTTAAAAGATTTTAGGATCTGGTGGCAGTCACATCTCATTAAAAAAATTTAGGGAACTTTACGTCCCGCACATTGAAGCCAATTATAGCTTAAATAAATTGCCAGATACTGCCTTCCGACAGTATCCCCCCCTCAATAACCCCTTGCGATTAAACCAATAGAACTTTCGCGTTCAAGTTGCTAGCGTTTGGCATTCGGTCAGTTTGTCATTCGCGTGAATTTTTCAATTTCAAACTCCAAATCGATCGATTGATCAAGAGACAAATTATACAAGAGAGAATTAAGGAAAACCTTTGATTCCTGCCCTATTACGAAAATTTACAATTGTGGACTTAATTTATAGCCCACAATAGTGAGCATAGTTTTTATTTTTAGGACGAATGGAAGGGATCTACAATTTTTATGCCGAGTCCGAACCGCTGAATTGAGAAGCCTTTTTGAGACAGTTATAACCTCAGATGTTTGTCAGACGTTCGCGAGAGGTGGCGCAGTGGAAACAAAACTTAAGATGTAATTTTATGTTGTTTTTTTTGGGGATCGAACCTGAAACCCTTCTCACAGTAGTCCAGCACACTAACCACTTCTTTTACCCGCCCAATTCCAGGCACTTTTATGATGTCTGCCTTGTGGTTAGATTCCCTGTAAATTGTGGTGTAGGTACTTTGCAAGGGCAGGTTTGAAGTTTTTTTTACAATAAATTCATCAGGCTCTTAGTTGCTCCCTCTTCAACTTTTTTTCTACATATTTGGTCAAATAACCCCACGCACCAACCTCAATTTAGAGGATTATTTAAGCTCACATATTCCGGTGTCAGTATTCCATATTTCGGGTATTTAAAGGCTGCCTTTGCGTTCGTCTTCAACCAACGCTTTCTCAGCACCCGAACTACCCCCACAAATTTTAAATGACCTCCAAATGTGTCGGAGTAGGTCACGTATAGTATCTGCCATATTGTTCATTGACAAAACCGTTTAATCGTTGTATAGTAAGCTTACCCGTTCGTCGTCCTAATAGAGGGCTCATGTTGATGTTAGACTTCTAAGACTCATTCAGGCAGTCATTTACGGCCGGACGCTATTTTTTTCCTGTCGCTTATAAAGTTCTAGCAAGTCGAGCATAATTGGGCAATGCCAATATCAATTTTGGGAGTAAAATAAACACAACTGGGAAAGTTACCACGCTGGGTATCCCATTGAACTTATCCTCCGTTCCCGCTTAAACAGTATTATAGCTATAATAAAAGGCTGTTTTTTTTTTAGAGGTTTTGTTTGTAAACTGGAAACACTCTTTCTACAGATTTTCAATTTGACAGTTGAAAGTTGATTTGTGGTTACTACGTTTCGCCATTTTTAAGATAAATAGATTAACACCATAACAACTTATTTTGAAAACCATAGTTCGGTTCGCCAAACTTATCGTGCGCTACGTCCATTTTACGATCGACATAATCGTCCATATCTGAGAAAATTATTCGGAACGCGATGAATAATTTTCGCACCACGTACGCTCTAGTGGATAACACGCATATCCAAAGATGACAAACCGTAGCCGTGCCAACAGAAGAAGTTATTGGCATTGTGGAGGGCACGCAGTGTTGAGGAGAATCCGAATAATTCATCGAGCCGTATTTCTTTAAGGACGATGCCGGCCAGAATGTTACCGTCAATAGAGAGGGCTATAGAAACACGCGCATAATTTCGCGTACTGGACCTGTGAACTGGCCTCCACTATCCTGTGATCTCACACCTTTAGATTACCTACTTCGGGGGTATGTGAAGTCACTAGTCTTTGCCAATAAACCTGAGACCTTGGACGATTAGGAATTCAAAATTCGCGGTTTTATTGCTGATACACGGCCTCAATTGCTCGATATAGTTGTCGAAAACTGGACTTCACGATTGCGCTTTATTCGAACTAGCCGTGGCGCGCATTTGCTCGAAATCATTTTTAAATAGTATTGGCCAAAAATTATCTATTAAATAAAGCTAATATAGTAGACATTAAAATTAGCTTCAATGATTTTATTTCATATTGAATTTGTATACCCCTAAAAAAACACCCTTTAATATACCAATTCCATACCATTAGGTGTGTATGCTCTCATAGAAAATCGTACTTAATCATTAGCTTCTGTTTCCTCAACTTTTTATGCAAGTCTACCTCTGAAATTGGTCTACCCATAGGTCCATTCCCAAATGAAAATAAAAAATGCATCCCACCATGAAACCATCAAAAGCTTAATCTCTTTCGCTGTCTGCCATACAAGCTTAACTTTACTAACATGTCAAATCAAAGAAACATTTTTTTTCCTATTTTACCTACCTCCTCACCTGAAACCACTTCATGCAACATATACCACATACACATTCAAACAAAATTGAAATATTTATGATTAAATTGGAAATTCTCTCTCGTTGCAGACAAACGAATTCTCCAACCATAAAGAGGTGAACCTAGTCGAGATTTCCCAAACGCGGCAACCAGAGGAATCACAGCATCACAGCAGAGAGATTCAATAAAAACCAAAGCATCCACATTAATTTCATCTGCATTGCGTCATCACATGTGCACACATACCACACACACACACATTGTCAGTCAGACTGGAAAACATGTTAACTGACTTTATTTGTAAAAATCGCTTTGGTTATGATTTCCCAATGCACCTATCACTGGGACTACTACATTAGACTGGTGAAAAGGATTTGAGCGCCAAAAATACACAAACAAAAAAATAAAAACAAACCAACGGAAAAATTAAAGAAAATCATGATACTCAAGTGCAAACATGACATGACACCCGATAGATCCAGAATAAGGAATATTTCTGCAAACGATTTCGCAAAGAAAATCAAAAAGTTGCTCTAAAGATATACACGTATTATTTCACCAAAGACTATGACAAGATTTTGGTGTCAACATACTTGCAGCGCACACTGTAGTCATTTTAAATGCTTTTTCCTCCACTAAGTTTGCATTCATCTCCGTCCTGTTTGTTTAGTTGCTAATTGCGTTGCGATTTTGATTTGGTTTTTCCCATATCCCCTTATTCGGCAACCAAAAGGACATCTTCACCAGTACAAGTGCCTGCGTTGCTCAGTCCACAAACAACAAAAAAAAAAGCAAAACTAAAATTAAAGCTCTTTTGAAAAACACCAAAGCAAATATAAAAGAAGTCAAAGGGAATAAAGGATATCGTGCAATTGAGTTCGGTATACACTTTCACAAAAAAAAAGAAGCTAAAAATAAAATATAAAAACAAAGTCAACAACAACATCATCGATGCCCCATTCAGATAGGAATAGGGGAAGACCTAGAAACAATTCGATTCAGATAACGATAGTAACAGCACAGCAGCAGTCCCATTGCCAGAGAAGCAGGAGAATCGGGATCAATATAATGGATTCAGTTGCGATACACTCGAAGTGTTTATGGAGCGTTCTACTGATTATTTCGTTTATGTGCAATGGAACATTTTCAGGTGAGTTATTCGAATTAAGTTATTATATAGCTAGATAGGTAGATACATATTCATTAAAGCGACTTGGGGAAATAACCCACAGATACGGATGGATGTAGGTCAGGAGTGCGTTAATTTGTTTGGCTATATCATGTTTCTAGGCATTATTCAAGTAGGTCAATTGAAGCAAGGGAATAATCAATATTGGCAATTTAAATAAAAAAAATATTTGAAATATCTTTTTGAAATGAGGGAATATTTTTGCGTTTTAATCTTGAAATTGGTGACGATTTCGAGGGCTTTTAAAGTTTATTCTCATTTCATTATTTTTACTATTTATTAAAGAGTAAAATAAATTACAATTTAAGCTAATTTTACATCACTAACTACGTGGGCTAGACTTCGGCTAATCTCATTACAAATTTCTGTGGAAATTTAATTTTTCTGTTTGTCCTTCATACGTTTCCAGAATCTCTATCCGACCTATTATCCATTGAACGCATAACTTTCGTGGGTTTTCTGAGGGTGTTTTTAGCGATATATGAAGTGTTTCGAGTAAGGGGGCGTGGCACCTTCCACGTACAAACGAAGGCCGCTTTTTTTATATAAATAAACTTAAAACCAACTAAACTTGTCGAAATTTGTTTTGTTTGGCTGTCGATAAAGAAAGTTATACTTCCAGGTGATATTGACCTTATCACAGACTTACGGGCTGCTGTTGTCGCTGCCAGGATATCTGTTTAGAAGAAGCTACTATGGTCGGGGATTTCCAATAAATTTTAAGGCTTAAAACAATCCTATCTGTTGTTATTAGGAAGACTTATAGCTCTGCTAAGATGAGAAATATTTTCCCATCGTCAATATGGCTGGTTCGCGGAAATTAAGATTTAACTCTTCATTTAGTTCATCAAAAGGTCCGGTAGAGAAGTGTGCCGCATTCACACGAAATTGTGTAGGAGAACTTTCGACCAAAAGTTATTAGGACTGGCCTGAAATTTAGGAAGCTACAATTCAGCAAAAAATGCTGCTTAATCAAAGAGTTGGCAAGTCAAGCGTTTCGTCAATTTACTGAACACTTCTCACTGACTTTACGAAAAACCTACCAGCCGAAGATGCAGTTAGACAATGGAATCACAAAATTATGAGACTGTGCTTTTTCGAACACTTGCGAATAGAATTGATACCTTCAATCAGATGCCATATATGCCACTCATTCTGAGAAGCCATTAGAATTTTTCGAAAACTGACAGTAGTTTCTGTTTAGGCAATGCTGCAGTTTGGGCCTAACCTCAACAAAGAAGCGATCTCAGTCGATCCGGTCATTAGCCAGCTGGAAAAGCTAACGCTATAAAGCCATAGTCTCCAGTAAGATTTATATTGATCATGTCGTGTGGCTTATTTGTGTTGTATGTGGTCAATCTATTCCAATATTTGACTAATTCGTTTGGGCCGTTGGACAGAAAATGCTGGAAGAATTTTTCCTCAACAAAGTCGGTCCATTTTACTACCGATTCAATGTTTCTACTGCTTTTTTGCTTGTTGTCAGTTTTGATAAACACTAAAAGAAAGACAATAAAATGAACTAGAAGTACCATCAATAAGGAGTCAAGCCAAGCTTAAAATTTTCCCCTTTTCAACATTTGCTGATGGGGATAAACCCTCCATCGATGGGTAGATAAAGCGCACCTTAGATAGATAGACTAAAATCATTTTGTCTCTATTGAGCGTGCCTATATTGTCACTTCGTTCAAACCAATATAGTACTATAAGACAGTACATTACTTACTTATTTAGTATAGATAAGCTATATCTTTGTTGCTCACTCCCAATTGGTCCCCTTTCACTTGAGCGCGTCACCTAAGGCGAGGTCTTTAGATACTGCGTCTTTTGAATCGAAGACTTTTCGGGCCGGAGCTTTGATGTGCATTCGGTCTATAGCCATCTTAATCGACTGATACGTACTTTTCTGACCAAGTCGATGTCGCTGTACAGCTCGTAGAGTTTGCTGTTCAATCTCCTCCTTTGTCTCGCCTGTCAAGACGAACAGGACCGAAAATCACTTGAAGAATTTTGCGTTCGAAACGATCAAGAAGATCTTCTTTTTTTGACATTATTGTTTCCGAACTTTATGTAGCAGCTAGGGTCCTCCATCGTCATTCTGTACAATCTGACAAGTTGGTCAGGGATTCCAAAACTAGACATAGCTCTGTAGGTATAGATAGCTCGTCTCTATAAATTCTGTCATATATGCTACCTTAAATTTGATGAATAGATGGTGAACATCGATTTGGATCTTTTTCCAGAATCTGCCGTAGTTGTGAATATTTATTCGATTGTGGACATACCGGACCTAAAATCACACTTATAGGAACCAATTAGTTCGTTCACTTAGTTTTCTAGCGTTCACACAGTACAGCAGATTTTATATCTTATATGCAAAGCTGCGGAGACTGATGCCCCTATAGCTGACGCAGTTTAGAGGATCTGTTTCTGAGGCTCCGTTTATCAGGCATGTTTTCCTTTACCCAAATTTTCGAGACGAGTCTTCTCTCGCTGCCTTAACGCGTTCGGTCAAGCAGCTTTGTTTGAATTGAGCTTGGATATTGCTTCACTTCACTTAATTTTTTTTTCAGGTAGACTTGGCTTTCATCCTCCATCGTTCTTTCTGCCTTATTGAATTTATACTACCCCTCACAATAAAAACTGTTTAAAAATTTTTTTAACTTTTAATTCGCATCCTTTTTATGAAAGTACTTCCATGAGGTCTACATTTGAAAACCCCAATTCACACATTATTATCTTTCCATTTGTATCTACATAGATTCATCGGATCTTTAGTGCTTTTCTACGTCTTCTTCGGTGCCTTCGAGGAATTCAATAAACATTTTATCTTGTTGAATGCCACTATACCCTAATGTTGTATAAAACGCGAAACAAATGGGAAAAAGATGTCACAATCTGCCTCATACTCAATTAGATTCGAAATGGAAGTTATAAAACAGTTTGACAAGCCAAAGGGAGCAACAAAAAACACTAAACCAAGCGACACGCAGACAAACACTTAATCATCCCCCCCGTATAGTGTCGCGTCGGCCGCCTCAGCTCAGCTATTCGCTATAAGGGTTGAAATTGTGATGATTGTCTGGCTTATGGGAGTTTAATAGTTTTTCCATTGTTGTTTTGTTAATTTGTTTCGTTTAATATAGCATTTTTGTTATTGAGTTATTGAAAGAAAAAAAGAAGAGAAAATTAACGTATGTTGGATGGTGTAGGTCGGCTAAGCATGAATTGTTCATGTCCCGCAGGAAATTCGAAATTAATATCACAAGGATGTTATTTTCTGTTTTTTGGTTGTGTGGAAATTGTCGAAGTTTCCGTAGTATCCCTTATTGATTGCTTTGGAATGAGTTGAGCATGTGTTATGTATTTTTTCATTAAAACTGGTGTGGGGTTGTTTAATTAAAAAGTTTTTATTTTTCTCTTGTTCTTCTTGTGGAATTTGTAATAGAAAATTGGAGAGTGGAATTGAATATGGTATAATAGCACGTGTTCCACTTTCTACCTCAATTACATGCTAATACTTTTAAGCAAGTTAAGCTTCAGAGGACAATAAATGAGAGTGAATTAAGTTTTAGGGCTGTCTTTTATATCGCCAAATTAGAGGGCAACACTGAAGCAAACTAAAGCATAAAATTGGGCCCCACAGCTTGCGCTTCTTCAAAATTGCCAAGGATGCACAATGCCTATATTTCAACTTGCATTTCACGCCAAATAAGCGCTCACAAGGCTGACGAATACCGATCCTCTTCCGGTTCTACTAAAGCCTATCAGCACAAAGTTAGGTTAGGTTAGGTTGTGAGGAGAACGATCACAAGGCACCTTTGTGGGCCCATCGCTTCTGGTAGATTGACGTCAACTTGTTTATTTCCCGTCATTTCAAAACGAAAAATCCAGTCAAAAAAACGCACCATACTACACCTCAAAATACGTGTCAAAAACTGTGCAAAAAATGCACAACAAATACGGCCAAAATACGCGTTAAAAATCGTGATGACAAAAAAAAAAAAAACAAATATGTGCCAAAACCAACAAAAAAAAAGTACCAAAAAAAATTAGCGAAAAAAACTGTGCAAAAACGCTCAAAAAATACCCATCAAAAATCGCGATGAAAAAATAACAAAATATGCGCCAAAAAAGCGACAAATAATCCCGCCAAATATGAGTAAAAATTTCGGGAAACAACGCGTCAATAAATCCGTCATAAGAGCTTCAAAAACTGTGTAAAATAAAAGAGGCGGCAAAATAACAAAATACGCGCCAAAAGAAAATGAAAATTTTTGCGAAAAAACGCGCCAAAAACTGTGAAAAAATTTCGCCAAAAACGCCCAACAATTACCGCCAAAACACGCGTGAAAAATCGCGAAGAAAAAATAACAAAATACGCGCCAAAAAAGCGAGATGAAAAAATAACGAAATATGCGCCAAAAAAAATGAAAAAATATCCCGCCAAAAATGTAGAAAAATGTCTCAAAATCCGCGTCAAAAACCCTCCAAAATGCGCGCCAAAATAGAGTCAAAAATATGCGCCACAAACGCCCGACAAATCCCGCCAAAAATCGCGGTGAAAAAAATAATAAAATATGCGCCAAAAAAGTGACATAAAATCCCGCCAAAAATGTGTAAAAAATTTTGCGAAAAAAACGCGCCAAAATACATCTCAAAATACGCGCCAAAAACGCCCATCAAATCGCGCCAAAATATGCAATGAAAAAATAACAAAATATGCGCCAAAAAAGTGACATAAAATCCCGCCAAAAATGTGAAAAAAAAATTCGCGAAAAGAGCGCCAAAATCCATCTCAAAATAGGTGCAAAAAATGCGCCAAAACCGCCCATCAAATCGCGCCAAAAATCGCAGTGAAAAAATAACAAAATATGTGCCAAAAATTCCCGCCAAAAATGTGGAAAAATTTCGGAAAAAAACGCGCCCAAATACATCTTCAAAGTACGTGCCAAAACTATGCAAAAAAATGCGCCAAAAACGCCCGACAAATCCCGCCAAAATACGCGCCAAAAATCTCAGAGAAAAAATAACAAAATATGCGCCAAAAAAGCGAGATGAAAAAATAACAAAATAGCTATGCGCCAAAAAAAAATCCCGCCACAAACGTGGAAAAATTGCACGAAAAAAAAACGCGCCAAAAAAACATCTCAAAATACGCGCCAAAACTATGCAAAAAAAAATGCGCCAAAAACACCCATCAAATCGCGCCAAAATACGCAATGAAAAAATAACAAAATGTGCGCCAAAAAATCCCGCCAAAAATGCAAAAAAAAAATCGCGAAAAAACGCGCCAAAATAGACGTGAAAATACGCGCCAAAAAATCCACCATACTGCGCGTCAAAAAATTGCGCCAAAGTATGTGTCAAAAAACGAGGGAAAAAGTGCACCAAATAGATGTGATCAGCTTCACATCTCACAATCGACTGCCTGCAAAATTTCAGAACAAGCCCTTTTATAGAGAGGCAAAGCCGTTTGTTTAGGGTTTTTTTTACTCAAAATATCCCTGAACGGACTGTATCCATTAGACAGCCGTCAATCGCATTTCGATCGCTTTCTTTGCAATGGATGCATTTAGAGTGAGATGCGAAATCATTTTAATGTTTTTTGTCCCCTCCCCCTCCACACCCCCCTTCTCACCACTTGTTGTCAAATGACTGATAAATCGCTACATTTAGGGTGTCATCGAGCCAAATATTTGGAATTTAAAAGACACCATCAGGTAAGGGTTACCTACCACGATGGGAAAGAAAGAAAGTATTTGCGAGGCCGTCTTTCAATGCAATGCCACACCTACTTGCAAGTGCGAAGAGCTAGTTATGTGGGCAGACGTTATGATGAAGGTATGGTGTCAGATTCAGTGCGTCCTAACAAATTTAACTCAAATCGTTTTCTGTTTTTTTAAATATATTTCTTGCCAATTTTTGACAGTCGCTTAGCAAATTTCCCATCATTTAGGGCCTTGAAATATAGACTTTGGCCGCATTCAAGAATCTAGCCATCGTAAATTTGCCTGAACTCGAAAACTAACTTAAATTGTCAGTGTGTCACTTGACAATTGGTTTTTTTTTTCTTTTTCTCCTGGGTTCCGATTTTCTGATTTGTGCTTTACATGTCAGAGCAATTGAAATGTCAAACTGCGCTCTCCCATGCTCTTGGATGCTCTCCGATACGATGATAACCCAATAGAAATGTCAAAACTGAGTTCTCCAGCCACCACAAGTTGACACAAATAGACGTCAACTTAGAGAAATGCTTGACTTGATTTGTTAACATAACCAGTTCGGCCCAATAAAAACTGAAGTTATAGACAGTTGCTATCAAACGTACTGAACTAGATTCTTGAACTTTCTCTTTGTCGTTCTCCTACATACAGAGCTTAAGGCCTTAACCTTTTCTGCTAAAAACTATAATGAATATTCATTGAATTTATTACTTAAAGCTAATTAAAATTTAAATGTATCCCAACTCAAAATATTAAAAACTGTATTTTCCAAATGAATGACCCGCATTGAATGATGATAATTAAAATAATGAAATTTTTTTGCATTTCCTTACAGATATGGGAAAAATGTCCTCGGCGAGTATACAAAATCACTTCAGCACATCAACACAATCACATTTTACAACAAAAAATAACACACGAGTCATAGCACAAAAGGGTGGCCTAGCAATACTACCATGTGTGGTTAAATTGAATTCACCAGCAACTGTAAGTATACCGTGTTTTTGATTGCACCTATAGTCCTACATGTATGCAATATATAAAAAAAGTTGACATAAAAGGTGCATGCCATTGGGATATTTTTCATTTTAATTGTCGGTCCTTTTCCTGTGCTTGTGCATGTCGGATTCAGTATCCTGGCGTGGTATACTTTTTCGGTTTCATAAAGTCATCAAAGTGGCATCTGTTGGAATTTTCTGTTACTGAACTGCATGATAATGAGAAATGTTCAAAAGTAGCCTTTTAATGTTGATGGGAGGGGAGGAAATGAATGCACCATAATATGGAAATTATTTAAATGAGTTTGTTATAATTTCCTTGATGTTGACCTTGAACGCGAAATCATCAAGAGAGTTTGATTTTTTTTCCAAACTAACCCCGAAAGGACTTGTGAACATACCTAACAAATATTTCAATCAATTTGACGTATTCCAATGGGAAAAAGGATTCATTTAACGTTATCACAATTTTTTTTTATATATTTTCAGGTATCCTGGATACGTCGAAAGGATTTTCAATTGCTCACAGTTGGCCTGTCGACCCACAGCAGTGATAAACGTTTTTTAGTCGAACACACACGCCATATGGGTCACTGGTCGTTACGCATCAAATCGGTCCGTGAGGAGGACCGAGGATTCTACGAGTGCCAATTATCTATATATCCAACACAATCGATATTCATCGAACTGAAAGTTGTGGGTAAGTATCGATGACAATTCGGTAGAGTATCCAATCTGCGTTCTCTGGCATTTGGTTGGTGTGTTTTATTTTTTTATTTTCGGGACATTTCTACGAGTGTGATTGTGTGGTTAGGATTGAGGAGGGTCATTCAAAGTAATGGATGTCGTGCTATATGCAAATTTTATTGGATAAAAGCTAGATGTGTTGTTTTTTTTTTTTTTTTTAATTCTGTGATTTTATTGAGAGTTTAATGGGGGAGAAGGATTCACAATTGATATAGGTCTTTGAGTGTTAATAACTGATATGGATAGGATATAGAACAGCAATAGATAGTTAAATGGAATTGTAGGGTTAAAGTGAAGTGTTCATTGAACCACCCTAACATAGGTCGATTTAATTGGGGTTATATGGGACATGTGACAATTGTTTTTAATGACATCTGTGAGATTTCGTAGTTACGGGAAATGCGATTTTTTATAGGTAATTTCTGCACTTGGGGATTGTACCTACATTATGTTGTTCTAAAGTGGGCGCCATAAAAGACACGCGCCTTAAATCGAGCAGCAGAAAATCTCCACCAAAACCTTAGGCAAAAAGAAAGACACTGGAATGGCATGAGACTTGTTTTTTTTATTACACAAGGACTCTGGAGTTATAGCCAATACAAAGTGTATGAAAGGTACCATCAATTGATCCAATCCATTACAAATCCACTCGGAACTAATGTATGAGACAACTGAACTCATCTATCGAACAACTCGTCCACTATTATTTTGCTGGTTATGTGGCTCTCTACGCCCGAGCTAAAGGCTTTCAATTTCAACTGAAGAACATAATTTTCGGACACGTTCGATTAGTACAGAGATTATTTTGTATCCCTATGCAATAACAAAAAATGGATGAAGTGTCCATGGATGAGTTGTCCTATAGTGCAATTGATTCGTGGTTGAACTGTATTGGCATATTGTACTGGCTGATGGGGCAATAGGATTTCAAACTTGATACGACTTTCTTCCTATCTTGGGTAGATATTTACTTTTTACTTTTCGCCAGGCTGGCTGAAGTTTGGGTATATGACCATAGGCCAGGGTACAAGTGAACATTTTCGCCGGGATGTGTTCTATGGTATCTGCTCTCTGCTGAAATATGCCCTCATCTCCTGCTGCTTTGTATGGTTTCATAGGCCATACAAAGCACTTATAGCATCGGGTTTGCATATTTGTCTCGTAGTTTTCCAGGCGGGTTATTCTCAAATGCGCAGCGGATCGTATTGAAATTAATTCAATTTCGACCGGAAAATCGAAGGCTTATTCTCAATAGCGAACAAAGCTTTCCAGTTTTATTCAATTTTTTATTTATTTTCCCAAAACTTTGACAGCTTTTTCCCCATCACAAGAATTTATTTTATCCGAAAATAATCCATCACCTAAATAGCTATCGCTTTTGAATACCAAAAAAATCCGCCATGAAAAGCGATCCGCCGCGCATTTGGGAATAAGCCCCCAGTCTTCTCTCGTCGATAGGAAGATCCCCTCGAGTCGTGGAGATAGGTTTGTTGCGAGAAGGATACAATAATAATTGATCGAGGAAAGTGTGTTTTAAGTAAGAGTTCAGGCAGGGGTTCTGGCCGTGCTCAATGCTGCGGATAAGGCATTAATATCCAACAAGAATATTGCTATCTAAATTGATAGTCATGTTGCGCTAAAGGCTCTAGAGTCCTTCATCATCAAATCTGACCTAGTCAGAAGCTGCCGCACAATGCTCAGAGCATTATGCGCGCAGAACCAAGTCAGATTATGTTGAGTACCCGGACACTGTGATATTGAGGGTAACGAAAGGGCTAATGTTCTGACCAAAACCGGAGCAGAGCTTCCACTTAATAAAAGTATTGAGGGCAATACCCGTGGCCAATAGAATCATTCTCGAGAAAATTAAAAATAGGGTAGATCAGAGATGGTTGGATATAGTAGGACACAGGGTCTCAAAGGCTCTGTGGCCTAAGCTAGATCGGAGAAAATCTGTAGAATTACTAAAGATACTCTGTGGACACTGTCTTCTAAGGAAGCACGGTATGGGATTGTATTTAACAGACACGGGCACATGCAGGTACTGTACTTCGAAAACTTATATGTCGCAGGGGATATAACTCATCTCCTCTGTGAATGTCAAGTTATTGCTCACCGCTCGGTACAGGAGGAAATACCTTGGAAGGTATTTCTTCGACAATTTGGAGGAGGTTGCCCTCGCAAACAAAATTGAAACAATTTTCAGATTTTGTAGGGAAATTAATTGTTTGAACGGAAATGGTTTAGGTCTTTTGACCGTTAAAGTTCCCCAGGGATGGCGATGGAGCCAATATGGTGCCTAGTCCAATGTGACGAACTCACACCCTACTTAACCTAACCTAAGTAAGAGTTCAAGTGTTTCTTTCTTATTTGTTGTGTCTGACGGCTATTCAAATCGGTAAGTGTTCCTATTGTGACGGTATTGTCAGAGGCAAAAGGTTTATGGAGTCGGCAGTTGGAAGGTATGTTAGGTATATTACGTAATTGTTTTATTCTACTATAGTTCGTAAGAGCAGTAGATTAGGTTTGCCTAATCACCATGACGTTTTGCTTTGTTGAAAAGTTTCTTTACTCTAGATCTGTGTTTTTCGAGATCTTTGCTCCCTTTTAATCTTTTTGGTCTAAGGGATAGTTTTCCTCGAAGGCAGAGATGATGGAAGATCTTACTAGGTCGGCCGAATGATCTATAGTTTGTCTCTGGTATCAATTCGAAGTGATTTTTTATTAAGTGAGTGATTTATGTGCTCTTTGTAGGAGACCCAGTCGGTTGAACATGATAAATCTCATCAAATGACGCATCTAGAAAGATGACAACTGTCTCAAAATTTCGTCAAAAATAGACACTCAAATCATGAGATGGAACTCATGGAAGTAGATCAAAGAAACTCTAATTGAAATGTCGACATGTTTTTAGTTCATCACAAAAAATCATTTTACTCAATTCTAATACATTTTAAGACCTGCAGCTACAGATTTATCATTTATCTTAAAATGCAATCTAATCTAGAACCCATCTGTATAAATGCCAAGTGCGATCAGTAGACGTTTTGACAAGACTAGTCAGAACACCGTACATCCTTTGGTAGTAAGATTCGTGCATTTCTGGGTAGTCTTCATCTTCTTCTGTCATTTTTCCAAACAAGATGTTATGAGTAATTATTCCCATTTTAAGGAATTGTTGTTTTCGAAAAAAAATATATACAACTTTGTTATAAATGGACTTCGAAAATCAATGCCACTGGCTATACTCTCGTTCCGCCAACAACCATGTTAGGTCAGACTTATTTTAAGACTTCACTGACATTATCATCGACGAACAATATACGAAACACCTAAACAACTGAAAGAAGGATACACAAACACATGGAGCCTTTCATTGTTCATACACAGCAATATTCCACACATATTATATCGAAAAGTCTAAAAATAAAACCACCACATATGCCCACATTTCACTCTGTCTAAAAGGATATTTTGCTCATCACATCAACATAGAATAGATGCGCTTTGCATTTATGTACGTTTATCTTTAAGGCTTATAGGCGAAATTTCAAACAAAAAAGGAAAAATTCTTAATTCAAGCAATTCATGCAAATAGACTGCTGTAAGGTAAATTTCATTCACCAGCACAATATCTCATTCACCATCACAATATCTCATTCACCTACATATCCATTTTCAAGAGGACGCGCACAAATTTCAATCTAAAAATGGCCCTCTCGGAATTCCACACAGCGCTCCTAGTACTCACTATACTATTCTGCACATTATTCGTAATTTAAATTGCTATATGTCCTGTCCAGGGAATGCAGGTTGTGCGATTCTCAAGACATCAACAACAGCAACAGCAACAACAAATCACATTTCTCATTTTTACCTCTGTCTTATATCTGAGTGTTTTTTTTATTTCTTTTTTTTTTTAATTTTTTTTTCACGTTATGCTATAAACAGAGGCCGTTGCTGAAATCACTGGAGCACCAGATCTACACATAGACGAGGGTTCAGCATTACGTTTGGAATGTAAATTAAAACGTGCCACGGAAAACCCATCGTTTGTATTTTGGTAAGAATTAGACTTTCAGAAGAGGGATTCTCTGATTTTTTTTTTATTTATTTATTTTTGTATTCTTTTTAGGTACCATGACAATAAAATGGTGAACTACGATTCACAGGATGGTTTCTCAGTGACTTCAACAACTGTAAATATGCCAGCTTCAGAGGGTCATCGAGATCGAAGTCATACGAGTACCAGTAGCAGCAGCAGCAGCAGCAGCAGCAGCAGCAGTAGCAGTAGCAGCAGTAGCAGTAGTAGCAGTAGCGGTAGTAATTCTAATTTAAGCAGTAATAGTAGCCATGGCCATGGGAATAGTGGACACATGTCAGCGTTAGCGTCACAACAACAATCTTCGTTCATATTAGCACCATCAACTAGTGTGCTAACAATACAGGAGGTGCATTTTCATCATGCGGGCAATTATACGTGTGCACCATCGAATGCACGACCTGCCAGTATAACAGTACATGTCTTAAGAGGTAAGTGAAGACATTTTTTTTTGTACTTATTTATTAGGTGAAATTGAAATTAGGAAACAATATTTTTCCCCTACCCAAAACGTTCAAATTTTAAGAAAAAAAAAATAAATGTTACGTATACGCCACCGTGCATTTCTAGTAATCTTGTGAATTTAGTTCTAGGAATATTTTGTTTGTCAATTCTATTTTGTGTAAATGTAAATTGCTAAGAAAAATATTGATATAGATTCAACCAGCTGTCGAAACAGTGGAAATGCTTTAGGTTGGGTTTACGGGTTGATATTGCATTGTGAACCATAGTTTACCACAAATTGTGATGCCTTTTTATGGGGGTTAATCGTTGGTGTTAGAGATGGTTGAGATTCATGTCCCTTCTTCTCCTCCTCCTCACCCCCCTCTCTGTGATTCCTGAACCCATAAAGATCACAAAGTGAAACATCAGAAAGTTTTTGAAGTTGTGACTTCCAAGTGTTTTGTTCTCAAGTGAAGGGACAAAGCCTCGGTCAATGACAAAAGAAGTTTCTCATGGACCCTTCATCTCCGCAGCTTTTACATATATCGTCCACATTTAAGACTTATTTCCATTGTAGTTTTGAGCAACCAACACCCGCGATCCACTTAATGGATAAGCGGGCGATCGAAAATAAATGAATGAATGTAGTCTCTTGGGAAGTTGTGACCTGTTAGAGCCCCTACAAGCTTAGACAGTGATGTGATGACTGATGACATATGTATCAAACTTTGGTTCAGCCTCTGTCATATTTTGGGCAAAGCTTTCGTGATACTTCACAGGTCGTTATTTCTTTCCACCTGCAATTGGCTTTCGTACGAATCTTTTTTTTTTAAATTCCTCTCCCGGGAAAGGAGAACCTATAACGCTTCAACAGCGCCCCGAGATGTTTGCAGATGAATGTTAGTTCTGCACCTAGATTGCTGCAAATTGTAGTCTTCTGGAAATATATCTCCAGGAAGCGAGTTCCAAAGCTTGCTTGTCCTGTAACAGAAAGAGTTTTGAAAAGTTGATGTCCTCGCGGTTGTCAAGTGTACTGTATGATCATGACTCATGAGCATTAGAAGCCTGTCTTGTGGGGAGCCCAAAAGTTGCATTTCGAGGGATAATGTCTTAGAGTTCCTCGGAACATCTATACCATAGAAATACCTATAGAACAAACATAGATCAGCGACTTGTCTTCTGTGCACCAAAGGTTGTAGATTCGACATGAGTGTAGGGTCTCCAATAAGTCGAACTGCTCGTCTCTTTATGCTGTCAAATAGGTTAAGTAAATATTCTGGGGCCGAGCTCCATATATGGGAACAATATTCTAGGTCTAGTCCTGTTCTCCACTCGTTCTCTAAGATTACAAAGTGGTTGTCGCTTGATCGACTGTAGTCCTTGATCATGATCCACTGCAGACCCATTTCTCGCCAGTTGGTCAGCCCTCTGATTGCCTTCTCTGTCTCTGTGTCCAAAGACTCAGCATATAATTTTGGTGCACTGCGAGCAGAGAACCTTTAGCTCTTCGCGGTAGCGGTGAACTAGCTTAGATTTTATTTCAATAGCAGAGACCGACTGCTGTCAATGAAAATGTAAATATTGGTTCTTGGTACGTATTGCCAACAATGCCTTACGATATCTGGCTTCCGCGATTGCCACAACCTCTGTGGGCTTATTCCAAAATGCGCTGCAGATCGCTTTTCATGGCGGATTGGTATTTGAAAAACGATAGCTATTTAGGTGACGGATTGCAGGCCGATTTATTGCGGATAAAAAATAAACTAAATTCTTGTGACGGGAAAAAGCTGTCAAAACTTTTGGGAAAATAAATGGAAAATTGGAAGTCTAATTGGAAAAAACTGGAAAGCACAGTTCTCATTTGAAAAGCGAAAACGGTCGAAATCGAAGTATCGCTTTCAATACGATCTGCCACGCATTTGGGAATAAACCGCCTTCTTGCAAGACACAGAGGAAGCCTGATTGAGCAGTGTATATTTTACTCCTTCGAGAATATACCGGCACCGGTTCTACAGTCCATCTTTGATGTAGATGGATATCGATTTCAGTTCATTTATGTTAAATTCATTTCTACTCGGAAAAGAGCAGGAGACTGAAGTCAGAACTGATAACGTTCTGTGCACGCCCAAAATCACATGGGTTCCAGGAATCAGTTAAGCTATTCCTTATGCACTTTTGATAGCAGATTCCTCCATTTATAGATCTAGTGGTGTCAGGAAGAACCTCCAGTCCAGCTGTATCTGTGGTTTTCATCGCGCTGAGATTGGTCGCCTTGACTGCGGCCTACCATCAGACTACGCTGCCAAGTCTGAGTATAGACCGCACGATTGTCGTGTATGTACATTCACAGGATTATTGGTAATTTCTCTATCAGCTGACTTTTGCCTACAAAGATACTTCTTTATACGAGAACATGCAATATTTGCTGCTTTTCAACATGCGCTGTATAATTCTTCCTCTTAAAATGTTTTTATAGCCATCAAAGAAAATTGTCGTCCACATTCGAAAATCACAATCTTCTCATAGGTACATCCCAGCCCATCCTAACCCATGTCACTATCTCTTGATTACATTTTTAGAACAAAATCAAACTTTATACATGACACTAAAATCCACTTATTTAATGCCGCCCTTAAACGCTAACCTACATCAATCGAAAGGAGATTGAGATGAAGCCTCTATACACCTACATCATGTAGAAGGCGTCTTCTACACAATTCTCTGCCATCTACCTCTTTTTTATTTTTATTCTCTAGTCTACCCAAATATTTATTTATTTTTTATCATTATTTTTAATCAGTAAGCATCCATATGTATCATAGAGGAATAAGAAAAAAAAAGGACGAATTTTTAACTCGAATTTATCGGTTCGGATCAACTAAGAATACGTTTCCCGTTTTTCTGATTTTTTTTTCTCTTCAAGTTGAGCGCAATCGAATTCGATATCTCGGAACCAGCCTTAGGACTTTTTATATTTTGTTTTTGGATGACCAGCTTTTTCCACTTGAACGAAAGTGTCGAAATATATTTTTTGTGATTGGCAAACGGTAAATAATTCGCCTCCTTGGGAGTGGGGATTATGTAATGTTGACCTGATTTTAGTATTTTCCAAATGCTGTGCAAAGAATGGAATTCGTGTTGTGTCTGTTTTATTAATCGAAAGACATACAGCATCCTAGGGTTAAATCAACAAACAAAATGGCTGCCGTATCAAATATTTTTATAATTTATTTATTTCCGGTGAAGTGGCTGTGCAAGGATTTTCACATTTCAATGATTTCATCGTCAGTGGATGAATGCCTGCCATTGGTTTATGGTGAAATGTAGATTTAGGTTGTTTTGGTATTCAACAACAAAAAATTGGAGGCATTGTAGTAGGTACTAATTGAATTGAACTTTGTTGCGGTGAGAGATTTCTGTCAGCAATTTAAGTAAATTTGCCAAAGGGTATAAGTGGTTCTCACTCTTTAGACTCGAATATTGAATGTGGTCTGCTTTAAAAGTGTTTTTTAAATAATCAAATTATTAGTTCTTAGAAATTCAAAGCACACTCTAGGGGTTTTTTTTACAATCCTATAAAAAAAGGCATTACTGTGACTTGGCAGCACTATGCTAATTGACATTTGACTTCTTTTTAGCCGTTTTATTTTTGTCTTCACCAAAAAAAAATTGCAGGCAGTCAATTAGTTTGTAAAATTATAAATGATGAGAACAAGTTAGCAATAGGCATATAGGTCCATTCACAAAAGAGTGACAAACTACGTACGAACGAACGAATATTCGCAAGTTTTGACAGTCCGTTCGCATAAAAACTTTCCTAGGTCGCAATAGTACGCGAATTTCAGCCATCAGTTTCTACCTATAATGTGTAGCTTGAGGTTAAGTTCGAACGAATGTTTTATTGGCTAGTTTGTGGAATGCGAATTAAATTATTTGGATTGCGAATAAACTTTGACAATTCGCGCCAAGGGTCTTTTGGTTCGCTTCAAGAAGTTTGGAATTCTAAATTTCAATTGTAAACTGTTAAAAAATAAATAAATAAATAGGTGGCGCAACAAACGAGTAGACACCCTAGGCATAGCTTCTCGCAACCATTCGTTTTGTGTGAGTTTCTACTTTTTGGGACGAATGGAAAGGACCTACAATTTAATGCCGAGTCCAAAAGGCTGAATTGGGAAGCTTTTTCATGACAATCATACTCTCTGAGGTTTGTCAGACGTTCGCGAGAAACTTTAAACTATTGGAATAATAAAATGTGCAATTTTCTTTTTGTAAATGTTCATAATAAGTCGCATTTCATCAATTCGTTCATTCGCTCCCAAATGAATCATCCTTTACAAAAAGAAAAATTAATGCAATTAAGCATAAATGCCGCCACATGCAGCTGCTTTCAGGCGACGCCGACAACTGAAAGGATATCCGAAAGTCGCTGACGATCAAAGAAGACGGTATTACCAAGTTAAAATTTTGGTTAATATGTACTTTAAAGTATTTTATAAATGCCGTCTTATTAGCAATATTCAAATGTGCCTCACGATCAAAGGTGCCCTAGTCTCCCCTATTAATTTTAGTTGTCAAATTAGTGTCATTTATGACACAATCGATGCACTTTCGATAACATTTAAAGTAATCGTAGATTGGTAGCACAGTTTTTATCTGGGGGTAGGCATAAGACCCGGGGGGTTATTCCCAAATGTGCGGCGTATCGTATTGAAAGCGATACTTTGATTTCGACCGCCTTCGCTTTTGTTTATTCTCAAATGCGAACCGTGCTTTTCAGTTTTTTTCAATTAGTCTTCCAATTTTCCATTTATTTTCCCAAACGTTTGACAGCTTTTTCCCGTCACAAGAATTTAGTTTTTTTTTTATCCGCCATAAATCCGTCAGCAATCCGTCACTTAAATAGCTATCGTTTTTAAATGGATCGAATCGCTTTTGGACATACAAACGTACCAATCCGCCATGAAAAGCGATTCGCCGTGCATTCCTATATACGATTCCTATATACACATGGGACTGCATATTTGTATGGAAAACTTGCTAAGCCCATATAGGATTGCAAAAAAAAATTCTGCTTGTTCTTTTTATTCACAATTTACCAACACGCCTTTTCCATTGTTTTTTCTTACCTGCCTTTCTTTCTCTGTTGTATGTACTAGATTATTTTCCACTGACTCAAAAACAAGCCTTTAACATTTACCTCAAACAATATTCATCCGCAATAGCTGCTGCAGTTTTCCCCCTTTGAACTTTCCTTTCGACGGGAAAAAAGAAATCTAAAAACATGACGTATTGTTGTAGGACTTCCCTATAATTTAAAACAACAATTCCTTCCCTCTCTCACTCACTCATCGATTTATTTGCATTTAAAATTAAAATTATATGTTTTCTTTTTGTATCCTTTCAGGCGAAAAACCAGCTGCAATGCAACATGCCAACCGTAGCATGGTCGATGGTGAAACCACCAGTAACAACAATGGTGTGAGTAGCAGCAGTAACAGCATAAGTATTGCTCCCGGAGCAAGTACCAGCAAAGCCAATAGTCATCCTCTGCTCAATCGTATTTTCCGATTGAGTGCAATGGTTGAGTTCTTATGCCATCGAAAGGGATCATTGGCGTGGCTTCTAACGACGACGATGGTAAACTTAATGGGTGCCCTGCACAGCATCGATAGATGAAATTTTTCGAACACCCGCAGATTGTTATATGAAATAAGGATTTAAGCAAAGAAAATAAAAAACAAAAAAATTGATAATAATGATAACAATTGAAAATGGAAGGTTTTTCTTTTTGTAATTTAATTTTTATTATTTTCTCAAAGAAGATATATACACATTTAAGACTTGAAAACAAATTGTAGCATTTAAGAGCATTGGGAATTAGGGTAGATTGTTGTAATCAAGAGATATCCTTTCGAATGAATGTTTTTTGTAATTTTGTTTTTTCGATTGTGTTTGGAGCAACAATATTGATGGTTTGTTTGATGTGGAAATTGATTGATTGAAGGCTAAATGATTGCTCATGTGAGTCCTTACTATAATTTGGTTGGAGTTTGCTTTGTAACGAAACGTGTGTTGGGTATTTCAGACAAAGACAGAGTATGCCATGATAGGATTGAATGAAGGGACTTAAAACAAGGATAATATTGTATTTTGGACTTGTCTAAGTTGTTTTTAGTAGAACAGCATCGTCAGTTGTAGACATAATCTAAAACTATAAGTACAAAGTCTTTACGATCTCATTCAGACAGATTTATATCCGCATTTCGCTCATTCGAATTTCGTTTGCGCGTCCTTCTTTAAGATGTCTTATTAAATGACACAATTACCCCTACTGCCGTTGGCGTTTGTCTAAACGACTCGTATTTCGCTTCGTTTTTTAGTCGCTGTTTTTAACTTTTTTGAGACAAAAATGAATTGAAATGATAATGAACACATCGAAAAGGAAATAAAATTGTTAACAATAGTTAAAAAAAAAATCTGAACATTGTTGTACAACGACACGAAACATAAGTCGTATACGACAAACGCCAACGGCAATAGGGGTGAATATATTCTAAAATAATGCAACCACCAATGAACGATTCAATTCGGTTCAGTTGTCAGAATCTCCAACATATTTGATCTGTTCTTATGCCCAGGCTAACTTTTACGAAGTCACAAAAATTTCCATATACAATTATCCATTGTGACCGTCAAACTATTTAAGTTGAAGATTAAAAATGATTATTGGTAAGGCCCATAGACATCTATTGATTGACAGTATATAGTGTTCATCAATCCTACTGGGTAGCTTGCGGCACACATTCTACAATCGTTGATCATTATTTTATCCGAAATTGCTGTCACTCAAATCAACTACAAAACTGCCCATTAGCCAGAACGAAAAGTTGTGTTTTGTCGAGTGGACACACACACTATGCCAAGCACTTTGCCATTTATTTCACGTCGATATCCTTATCTAGGGCCAGAGATATTCGCCGCAGAAAAATTAACTTATGCCCAAAACACATGTGCAGAAATTCTGAACGTTTGACTGCAAGCAGTACTGCAGATGAAACAGATGTGAAGAATTCAATTTGAAATCGGTTGCTGTCAAAGTACGAGACAACAAATAACTTCGGTTTCTCTTTTCCTCATCAGTATGCATCAGTAGCTGAATTTAAAAATTCGTTGCTGTCAAGTCTATTTAATTTAATTTATTGCTATGTAGTGGATTAAAAAATAGAGTCATGTTGCGGTGTGTGCGGAATTTACATTTGAATCACCAAATAAGACTTGCTGCACAGTGAATTCTGCACGTGTGTTTTTTTTTTACTTGGAGAATTTGTTTTTCAATTTTTCGTCAATTTCAAATGAAAATTCTCGCAAAACACAAGGCGCACAGAAATGTTCAGAAAGTAGCAGAGGCATTTTTTTGATTGCTGTCAACTATCAAGTCCACCAAGTGGTGACATTTGTAGCAAATGCACTTTGCAGGATCTATTAGTATCATGATCTATTAGTATTCGCTTAGCAAGTGTTCTACCTTCTATGATCGATTTAATTGGTTTTGTACCTACTAGATTTCAGCATTTTTGGGGACGATTTTATTCACCATTTCGAAATCGGTGCAAAAAAAAATACATTTGAGTGAAAAATGTTTTCTTGTAATTTTTCGTTACGAAAATTCTTTGCTGAGCACCAGGCGCACAGAAATGCTCAGAAAGTAGCAGATGCACTTATCTAGAAAGTACACCAAGTGGTGACATTTTGTAGCAAATGCATTTTGCGTGATCTATTAGTATTCGCTTACCAAGTGTTCTACGATCGATTCACTTGGTTGTGTACTAGATTTTAGCAGTTTTTGCTGTCAAATTGAATGAATTTCTTTGCAAGGAGTTTTGTTAAATTTTATTGGCAGATTTTGTACAAGTGAGTTTTCGTGAACGCAACTACACTGCATGGGTTTTTTTTTAATAAAAGGGGATTCCAAATCCGAATCTCGGTCCATTGTACTACCAAGCAGAAACCCCTTTTTTGGTGTAGTCGTGGAGAAACTCTGCCACTGCATGTGTTGATCCTAATACTTTCTGCTATCCACACAAACTTCATAAACCAAGACTATTGAAGCCTCATACCTCGAATGTAATTTGCGCCTCCGTTGCGACGGATACCTAGCTAAGGCCGCATATATGTAGCGTTATGTCACAAATCGTATGTGCAAGGGTAGTACACGGGACGTCGAAAAGTCATATGCGTATGTGTCACGAGTGCCACATACCGTACACAGTCGTATGTGTACCATAAATGTGAGTGTCACAAAAAGTGCCAGTACATGACATGTAGCCATTGGGACCATACGCTGACGTAAAAAGCTACATACGTATGCGGCTTGCTATATACCATGTACTATGGAATTTACTGATATAAATGTTGCTACACTCATTTTCCTGCTTATACTTTGTAAGCCTAATCTGCATATTGAATAGTTTCCCTCATCAAATTGCTTGAGATCCTCGATTTTAGGTAGGCGCCTTGTGGAGTGAATTAGATGGTGTAAAGTTATGGATTTAGAACTTGTATGTATGCTTACTTACCTACTTAGTACTTATCGGGCTCCCAACCCGTGTCTTTGTCTGAGACACTGCAGCCTTCCATCCTCTACGATCCCGGTCACGCTGCTTCCAGTTGTCCAGACCAAGCGCTCTGGCATGGTCTGAAGCGGATGCTCGGTCTTCCTTGTCTTCTCGAACCTGGGAGCTGCGATTCGAAGATCCTCTTGTGTTTTGTCTTTTTAGGCTACATCCACACCTTGGTAGGTACAGCTCATAGAGTTCGCGGATGTATCTTCTCCTCCATTTGGAAGCATACCCTAAATTTTTTGTTACAAAAGGTATCCCATTTAATTTGGTTATCAAACAAAAAAACCATTCTTAGCTGGGACGTGGTGTAACAAATCTGATTCATGTAACATTTTGTCAGCCTTCCCCTAACCATTTATTTCCCATATAACCTTTTGAATTCTTTTCAACTCTCTAACCAATGTATACTAAATTAAAAAAATAAAAATAAAAAAAAAACACAACTTATTTAACTGTAAGATAAAGAATTGAAAAGAAAATTAAATAAAATATAAAAAATATATTTATTTTTATATCGACTTTTGTTACTAAAATAATAATTAAAATTTAACTCTTGTTTTACAATTCATATATAGATTTAAATATTTTCAAGATCCATAAATAAATTTATAATCTTTTCGACTTTAATGACAAAAAATAATAAGACTTGTAAAATAGTAGGATTAAATTTATAAGAAAAAAATAAAACCAATTGATTTTGTAAATAATTCTAAAGTTTAAACAAAAATATAAATCTTTATTCTATGTAGAGGGGGATTTCGAGAATGACGGCTGTTGCAGATGGTTATTATTTTCTGCAACTCATGCACTCTGAAAAAAGGATAGTAAAAGTTACTATGAAATCAAACTTCCATAACTCGAACATCTTTAAGTCGAATTTCTCTATTACTCGAAGTTTTATGGAGAACTCTGCGTTTTCAACTTTTGACCTCCATAACTCGAATTTATTTTCTTTCATTTTGAGAGTTCGACTTATGGAAGTTTCATTGTATTTGGAATTTTTGACAGTTTTAGCAGCCGTAGCTAATGTGACAGTTCAATTTATTTCTGTGGTCCTGTTACCATATTTTTCATGCTAAAATTCATATCCTTGTTTAAAATATGTGATATTGATTATTGAGAAAAAAAAAACGCTTCTCCGCTCTTTTCCAATTCAACCCCAAACAGACATCTCAATTTGACAGGCAGCATTTCGAAAAAAAATCCCTTTTCACATAGAATTATGTTACACTTTAAGTACCTATAAAAAAATAAAACAAAAAACAAAAAATTTAACAAAACTTTTACATGATAACATTAATTATACCTGCAAAGAAAAACTTTATTAAAAAAAGGAAAAACAAAAAAACTAACAATTTGTTAAACCAATGTTATCAAACAGTAAAAATATTAGAAACAAATATTTTTAATTTATTTTCACAAAAACAGGAACCGATTAAGTTTAGAAAAAAAACAGATGAAAAATTAAATAAATTATATATATGTATTTGTATAAAATGAACTAAAATTATGTATTATTCGTTAAAGAAAAAAAAAAACAATTTTAATGGTAATTAAAAGAATTTAAATATAAATAAAATAAAATATATATATACATTTAAAAATTATACATAAATAGGTTCTTTTTCTATTTTACCCCTTAAACGTAAGTATAGTATTATACAAGAAAGAAACCATAAATTATAGTTCAATTAAAAATTTAAGAGAATAACAGTGTAAAATAAATTAAAGTTAAAAAAAAAACAAAAAACAAAAAACAGAAAACACTACCTAAGCCACAGATAGAAATAAATTTATTGTACGAAGCGCCCTGAACTGGAATTAAATGCGCAAAAACCAAAAAACAAAAAATAACAAAACGTTACAAAAATAAATGTAAATATTTTATTTAATAAAAAAAATCAAATGTATTTTTATTTATTTTAATTGATCAGTCTTTTGCAGATGGCAATTTCGCTTATTTTCAGCTGAATTTTCTACAGATCAGAAGAACAGCAGTCCCCGAACGAGGTGTTTTAGTAATTTAAGCAAGGCGCTCGCATTGGAGCATTGGTGGGCAAGTGGCGTGGTGACCAAGTAACGGAGGAGCATAGGAGTGGTAAACATTTGGCGAAGGAGTGGCAAACAGCCTTTCACAGATTTATTAGTTTTTAAAATCGGA
Organism: Cheilosia soror; assembly: GCA_949372485.1. Classification (NCBI taxonomy): domain Eukaryota; kingdom Metazoa; phylum Arthropoda; class Insecta; order Diptera; family Syrphidae; genus Cheilosia; species Cheilosia soror. Next base: position 5,577,456 of record OX443564.1, read on the forward strand.
ATTCTTGGTCACCTCGCATATATTTTTAGTTTCCAGGTAAACAAAATACACGTAATGGCGAAGTCCACGTCGTCACAAGCCTCATTATGATATGCCTCTATAAGGGATATGCCTCGACAAATCCACCAGCCGCTTGCCACTATAATATTGAACTTGCTCGAGAATACGACAGCTGAAAAATGACACGTCGCCTCCACTCCACTTTAATGCGCGCGTCTTTATTTGTTTAGATAGGCCTTAGCGATTCCACCTGCCACTTGGTCACCACGCCACTTGCTGACCACTTTAATGCGCGCGTTGATTTAGAAAAAACCCAGTTCTTATTGAAAATTCTCAAACTGTCGCCCGTAAAAGTGCAAATAAAAAATACAATTTGGGTAATTTTTTTTTTAAGTTAGAAATGATATAAAGTAAGCTAACAACAAACTTGGTTCCGTGAGGCCCTACAACTAAGCTTGGTTCGCAGAAAGCGACTCAACAAAGAGCGCGAATACATGAGTCACTATGGGTTTGACTATAAGCAGCCATACTTCAACCTGTCGCTTTTTCGTTTCACAAAGTAAAGAATTACAGGCTAAGAAGTCATAACAAGTTCTGCTTCAATGGAAGGAAATACTGCCCAGCGGGCCGGGCCATACGAAGTTTCACTTCTACTTGTCGCTTTTTCGTTCATCGTTGTCGGAATTACTGCCCAAGGAACCATGCCAAATAGTTCACTTCCAAAAAAATACGAATGCAGCCTCGTTAGAGAAATATAATATATTGGACAGTGCCAGTTGCACTGGCACCATTGCGAGTTAGTGGGATGCTTTGGACTCGACTTTCCTTCCGCCTCTCACGTTGCTCTTAAAATTATTAAAACTAGAAATGAAGCTTTAAATAGGGAGAAATCTTCCTTTTAACGCGTTTCACTATTCGTTACGCTACTTAACTCATTCCACTGTTCGACAGTTTGAGCATTAAAACGCGTTTCACTTTTCGTTACGCTCGTATTTCCTAACATGTTAACATTCCCTACAACAATTTCCGATATTTTACATGACATTTTTTTTCTGTAACGTACCGCAAGCCCACAAACTGCTTTCATTCCTTATTTTCCGTTGAATTCGGAGCCTAACTGCCGCCGTAAAAATACTTGGGATTGGGATTCTAAGCTGAATTTCCTAAATCTTTTGGCTCTTCTGATTTTCCTATTGTAAGTTGTAAAAGCTTAGAAAATGTCTCTCGCGTTTTGTATAGTATTGAACTAAAAGAAACTGAAGCCAAGTTATAAAATGAAACCAAATTCATTTGAAATTGATCAAAAGGGGGAGTGGATGTACATCAACCACCCAGAAATTCAAATTTAAATCAGTCTCTTTCTTTCCCTATTCCAACCACCCCTTTTAGAAGTACCTACATTACATTAATAAATGCAAAACTCTGTCCGTGTTTGCACATCTCTTCGAAAGAACACATGTTCAAATTTCAAAATGAGCTTCATTGTTCTGGCACGCCCTTTCAAATTGTATTTTTTTTCCCCCGTTTTTAATAAATTAAGCTCGATAATACTTAAAAATTAAACCAAAAAATATGACAGCCGGTTTTATTATACCTGCAAAATCATATTCAAGGGCTTTTTAAGGGGACAGGCGTAATACTTTCTTATATCACGTTAAGTGCAAATAATCTTTTACATGACACTTTTGTGTGAGCAGGAGCATGACTACAATAAGCCAACCCCAAAGCCGAATAAAATGTTTGTTTTCGGTTTTTTGAAAGGACCTTTATGGTAGAGTTCCATATGCTGGTATTGCGTGCGAACACACTTGAACTTAAGCGAAATATATTTCCTCGTTTGAAAGCGTGGGTTGCGTCGCGGTGGTAATATCTTTGCGAAAATGGGGTTGCATTGTATAGGACTTTCGTTCACTTGATCGATCGGCTTTGTGGGGTGGTTCTCTTCTTTTTTTTTTTGGTAAGCAAACAAAATTCTTTTATCAACTCTGCTCTGCCTTAATGTAGGTATAGGTAGCGCCCCAAATTAAATGAGTTGGGTAATTTTAAATGAGCTTAACACGCAGATTCATTCAGAAATGCATGAAGCAAATCAGTAGGCTTTTAAATTTGATTTAATTTATTTACCTATCTGGTGGTATCGATATGTTTAATATTGGGGAGGTGTCTCTGTTCATGTGGTGAGGAATGAACTACAATTATTTTTTATTGGAAATTTGTATCACACTAGTATTTATCGTCGGCTTTGCTCTCCTTACATAAGACGAAAAAATCCTCCTTTTCCCGTCACTGATAACTCGGGCCCAAGACGATGTTTTGAAAATCAGGGAAATTGTTTTTTTCTATTTCATATACAGAGTACAAAAAACCGAGTTTGAAAACGATCGGAGGAAAACTAAGAATTTTCACATACAAAATGTAACCTACCTTTCGCCTTATTTTAGAAGAAAAATGTATTTTCGTCAATGGCGCAGAAGCCTAAATTCTTCTAGTGATTTGCGGTCCCGTTTGCCTATCAACGCTTTGGAGGTTTGGATATTGAACAGCAAACTCTACGAGCTGTACAGCGACATCGACCTGATCAGAAAAATAGATACATACCACTATCCGAACCGAAAAATTTTCGATTCCAACCCGGAGGGACAACGCAGTAGAGTAAGATCTCATCTTAGGTGCCGCGCACAAGTGGAAGGAGACCTCAACCAACTTTTGTGGGCAACTGGAGGCGATTAGCCAAAGATCGGGTTACTGCAGAGGCGTATTGGTTGAGGCCTATGTTCACAGATTTGACAGATTTAGAAAAAATCAAATAAGAAAAGGCTATGCCGCCTACAATAAATTTCTTTGGTTACGTTCTGTTGCCAAACAGCCATTTTATGTCGTTAAATTTTGTCTGTTCCTAATTCTGTTTCTGTTGCAAATGTATGCGAATTTGTTGCTGTTCCTGCTTCTCTTCTTAGTCCCTTGGTGCCTTTACGTCCATTCTTTCTAAGTTTAGGGACACGCTGATAAATAGTTAGCTTATGAAATATCTTGGATCACTTACCAGGAGTGGCAACAGATTCACTGTGTCATTTGATAACTTGAATACCTCCATCACTTCGGTGAAATAAAGATTGTTGCGCTTGATATTTCATTTGACAGAGTTTGGCATTAAAATGTCGAAAATGAGTGCGTATATGATTGATGCTATCCGCCTTATGCAATTGACAACTAGTTACCTTTCTTTCCGTTCAATTCAAGTTGTTTTGGATGGTTTCATGTCTAAAAGTCCCGGTATAATGTCTTCCTCAAGGTTCCGTTTTATCTCCGACTCGTTTTCAACATCACACTTAGCTTCTCGTGTCCCTGCTCTTAGGCCGCAAAACTGAAACGACAAAGTATTTTGAGCTCATAAAACTCTTGATCTTGACAGCATTTTATTTTGAAATTAGAGTTCAACCTCTAGAGTGGAATTGAATGCTCTAAAGCGTAACCTAAACATTCAGCCTTCATCTATAAATGACACTCTTTTGCAGTCTCAAGCTACGATTACACGGCCATTTTTTCGAGTCATTTAAATGGCGCTCTGACGTAAAAATCCCCGTCACAAAGCAGTCATTTAAATGTCGCTCTGTGTGATCGCCATTTTTGGCAGCGTCATTTAAATGACTAGGAAAATGGCGCACCAAATGACATGAATTAAGTGCCATTTAAATGGCGGAAAAAAATGGCCGTGTGATCGCTCTTCAATGACGCATCCCAACCGAAAATTCTTAATGACTCGCAGTGTCCGTCATTTGATTTTGGGACACAAATGACGATGATAGACATTTCGTGTGATCGCCATTTTTTCAATGACGAATCGTAGCTTAGAGCGACATTTTTTCCTGACTACACAGCGCCATTTAAATGACTCAAAAAAATGGCCGTGTAATCGTAGCTTAAAACAGTGCAACACTAGAAAATGACCAGCAACAAATTAAAAATTTAAATAAAGTTCAGTTACCTGTTATATGTCCCTATGACCACAAACCAGCACAGTCTTAAAATGCACCTACCCGAGATCTCATTTAAAGATTTCCGAAAGTGCATGATCAATTTGGATCTTAATATTGGTGATTTCGAGTGCTTTAATGGCGGCTTGACTGTCAGTGTAGATGACGATGTCTGAATTCGATATTGATCTCACCTTCAACAGTTCAGCGGCTTCGCTGCCATTACTTCTGCCTGAAAGATACTACAGTTGTTGGGTAGTCTAAAAGACTGATTAAGGGGTTGCAGTGATTCTTTCAGACAGATGCAGTGGCGATTTTTCCCCACGTGAAGCATGGTTAACATTGATGCGGTTGGAGTTGGTGCATTGCTTTCAGCTCCTTTTCAAGTATTAAAGTGCGGTAGCGGGCGTCTTAATACGTTTATGCAGATTTAGTTTTTCAGCTCAGTTTTCTATCCAGAACCAGACCTGTGTAAGTATTTGGTGCTGTCAGAGATCCGAGGCTTATTTACTTTAATTTAGGTGGATCGATTTGAGGAATTCGGTGCTTCTTCCATCTGCTTCATTTGATCAGCGTAGCGATATCGTCTGCATAGGCTATAGCTTTACAGCCGTTTTTCTCTATGGTTACTAGTATTTCGTTCCCTGTTAGAAGCCATAGCTGCGGTGAGAGTACTCCACCTTGCGGAGTTCAGCGTTGCACTGACCTCCTCAGCTTGCAGCAGTCTAGTTCTAAATTTATAACAACATTTGGTTGATCCAGTGACTTAGCCTAGCGTCAATCTGCAGGTTTTCGAATGCGTTAATTAAAGCTTGTTGAAAGCCCCCTCGATGTCTAAGAAGGCTACCATTGTAAATTCCCCGACACAGTTACCAAATTTTCCACGGTGCCGACGGAAGTTATTTCGTAGCAATTTAATTTCGTCCAAAGGTTGTTTCCTTCCATCAATTGTGCTGTCAAACTTAAAGTTCATTCATAATCCATATACAAATCGAAACTAAATTCGTAGAAGTAATAACCTTCCTGTCCAAAAATGTCACTTATTTAAATTTTAAATTCCCGCACCAACTATGAACAACTAACTTTATAAATCTATTCATAGTTTTGCAAAACCAATCAATATTCTTATACAACCTTTAACATTGCATTTTAGAATATCGACGAGGTAGCTATTCCTTGTTTATACAACACAGCAGCTTCATTTTCAGGACAAATTCAATTTTAACCCATTGAACAAGGAAAAATCAATTTGCATGCATAACCCATGTAATCAAAGTAACAACCCGCAGTTTGACAATTTTTCAATTTGTTATATTTTTCACATCCCCCCTCCCTTTCTGTCTGTCATCGTCATGCATATTGAAATTGTGCATGAAAAAGGACTGCCACGTGTACTACCTAACTTGCACCGATTGTGGATTGGTTTTGAGCGGGTTAAAACAACAAAAAAAAAAAGAATAAATGAGAATATATTATTATCTACAAACAGCCTTGAAAAATTGATTTTTGAGTATTTGCTAACGAAAACCGATACACGAATTGACAGGACGAATTTTAGATTTTATTCATCTATCATGGCGCAAATGATTGACGAGGAAATGGTCTCGTTCGTTGGCCCGTTGTTCTTTGGGGTATTGTAGTAACGTTGAGGAAAATCTGAGATTTTCGAAGGTCGAATTTGAAAAGTTACAAAGGTTGGGGAATTGAAGCCGTGCTTAAAGGAAGGGCGACAAAACTCAGGGCAAGCCAAAGAAATTTTCTCTTGACAGTGTCGAAAATTATTTCAAAATCAATGAAGAGCAAATGCAGAGGTGACCGGTATTCAACCTTCTGTTCAATAATGATTCGCAATGTGCTAATGTAGTCGACACAGGAGAACCAGAACGCTTTTCGGTATAGGCTACTGTTGCCGCAAGGACAATAGCAAAAAAAATGTAATTTAAATGAATTCACAAATTCAAATTCTCTAACTGCCGAGGGCCTAGCACAATCGAGCAAAAGCCGACGGAAAAACTTCGAGTGAAAAATAAAACAACAACAAATTGGTTTAGTTATGCTGGGAGTTTTATTTGTCCGCTTTGGCTTTACAACTGGGAATGATTTTGAATTTTTTGTACTTCCGTACGTAAACTTGGTTCCAGCTGTCCTTGATAATTTCCTGGTCGTTGACTTGGGGTTGCGGATCTGCTCGACGGTTATCCGTTTTGACAAATTGTCCACAAACTATTTCCACCGCTAAGCTGCTCCTGCCTCCGCGCATCATATTGTCTAATCGCCAGCTGATCAGCGAGTTTAGCCGTCACCAACACATGTAGCCATATCTTGCTGGCCCGAGTTGCTCAGTGGGTGGAGCCAATTAATGTAAACAATGCATTTTTTGTGCATGCAGTTTGCTGTGATACCTCCTAACAACACCCACTGTTTGGGTTTCGCTTCCGCATGGGCTTGCTACTGCTATTCTGAGCGCCCAAATTTGACTTTGTGAAATTACTCGCTCGATTTATTCGCGGTTTAGCTGTTGCATCGAAACGAGTATTTGCCGACGGCAAATCAGCTAATCATCTATGTGCAAGGATGGATGCATGGTGCGAATTGTGCGTATTTCAGCTATCGGGTTTGTTGCGTTGCAACAGCTACATTTTCCAGATGTTTTTTTCTTCGATCTATCACAACTTTAGCTATTATCTTCGTAACTGTAAGCAAATCCCTATCCAGTTTTCACACTTCATGGGACTTCTCTTATTAGGAAGCTTCACAACCATTTCCCTCTTCAACTTGTCAAACGGATCTTTTGTGTCCCAAGCTCGAGTTAAGTATCCATAGCAAAACATATTGAGAAAAAAGATAACATTATTTGTATTCAATGATATCTTTAGCCTCTAGTACAGTCTTGCACACAACGCTACAATGATAACATATGTACAAGAGATAATATCGTTTGTATACAATGTTGGAATATTATCTCTTCTTCATTATCAAGCAAGACGATTGTACGCTTGGGTCTCCTTGTAGATAGATAAGAAAAATATATAAATACGACTGTATGATGAATTTATCGATAGTCTTATTGTAACTACATAGTAGCCTTAAGCTCCTTTTAGAATTAGTAAAAAGTATTTCAATAATAAAGGACATAGTTCCAAATAAATATTGTTTAATTTTAAAAGTAAGAAACAAGTGTTTTAATTGGCGATCCTGCCAGGAGGTTAAATATACTTTTTAACTTCAATCGAGCGGACCTCGGGAACAAGTAGTGAAATCTAGTATAAACAGAACACTCGCGTTACCGGTTACAAGAATTACCTAGCATAGCAGGTACAAATATAGCTTCTTCATACGAAGCAGCTAAGCAATTCAGTGAAAGTGTATATGTGGAGGAAAAAAACACACAAATTCGACGACAACAGACACGAGTTCAAAATGGAACAACTCGCAGTATTAATGGCAAGATTAGAAGCTTTAGAAACCAGGTGCAACACAGTAACACAAACCCTAGAGCACACACGCACAGAGAATGCAAGGTTAGCAGCAATAATAACTAACCAAAATCAAATAAACACTAATTTAGAAACAAAACTAAATGAAGTAAAATCTGGATTAGGCATAGTACCAAACATACCTGTGCTAGAGGAAATAAGAACCACATATACAGATGGTAGTGAAATACAGTTAGACGCATTTAAAAGCCTACCTATTTTCAACGGCGATCAATCAAATTATCGGTCGTGGCGCGAAGAAGCATCCAGATTAATGGACAGCATTAAAAACTTCAAAACACACAGTAAGTACGCAGCAGCATTGACTATAGTAAAAAGTAAAATACAGGATGCAGCCGCGAATGTGTTAACTAATTATAACACAATTTTTAATTTTGAGGCGATACGTAACAGATTAGATTATACGTACTCTAATCAAGAACCTCTATACGTGCTACAAGACATGATGAAAGCCATCACGCAAAAAAGAAGCACACTGTCTGAATACCACGACGAGATAAATAAAAATCTCAATTTAATAATATCAAAAATCACTATGTCAGGTGATCCGCCGAATATAATCGACAGACTAATTAAAAATGCTAACGACGACGCAGTTCGTATATTCATTGATGGTATGAGTGACAACTTTACAAGAGGATCATTATATTCAGCTACAATAAATGATCTAGAACACGCATTCGCAATTGCTCGCAGAATAGAACATGATAATGTGCACAGGCATTTACATCTCACTCAAGATAAGCACCACAAAAATATGCCACATGAACGCAGAAACGAAAGAAGACCAAATTATTCGAGCCAAACAACGAATTATCAACCCCAGAAGCAATACGATAATATGCAGCAACACAATCAAGGACCACAGCCGATGGAGATAAACTCGAGACAAATTGTACATGCACAGCGACAAAATTGGAATCAATGCAAACCCGATGTATATAATCCACCAGCGAAACGTGAACACAGCGGGAGTTTCAACACACACAACAGACCGCAACGATCTTATCAGCAGAACTTCAAGCAGCAGAGAGTAAATAACTCCCGACAACAACGCAGAGACGATGCCAGCAGTACATATGCAGAAGCAGATGAAACGGAATGTATGGTAAATAATAACATAAGAATAGATCATTTAAACTAGTAGACGGGTTGCCCTGCTTAAATTTAACTAGTACTATTCATAAGAAAATTTACAAAATTCTTATTGATACTGGTGCAACCCATAATTACATTAATAGAAAATGCGATTCTAGCGAAAAAATTAAAATTAAACCTATAAAAATAAAAACAATGCATGGTTATTCTATGGTAGATACAAAGAAAGTAGTTAGGATATTAAAGAAAAATATAACATTTTTTGAATTAGAGGATATTCAGTCTTTTGATATGATATTAGGATATGAAGGACTTAAAGTTCTAAACGCGGAAATAAATTTCAGTAATATGACTCTAACTACCATAAGCAGTGTCGAATCTATTCAGAAAATTAATTACATAATTGGGGAAAATAATATTTATAAAGCAGACATAGATAGACTGATGAAGATTAATAACAGCATAGGACCGTTACCCTTTACAGATACTATAGAAGCAAGCATTAGGACGACCAATGATAATCCGGTTTATGTTAAACAATATCCATATCCCATAGCAGATAACGAATTCGTAAACAAAGAAATACAGAAACTCTTACATGACGATATAATAGAAAAAAGCCATAGTCCTTATAACAGTCCCATATGGACAGTACCTAAAAAAGGTTTGGACGAAAAAGGAAAACCAAAACGGCGCATGGTTGTTGATTTCCAAAAACTTAACGCTCACACTGTAACAGACAGATACCCCATTCCGGATGTCAACATGACAATTCAAAATTTAGGTAAAGCCAAGTACTTTACAACGTTAGATTTGGAGTCAGGTTTCCACCAAATTAAAATCAAAACAGATGATAAAGAAAAAACAGCTTTTGCTATAAATGGCGCAAAATATCAATTTAAACGAATGCCTTTCGGGCTCAAAAATGCACCAAGCATATTTCAGAGATGCGTGGACGACATTTTGAGAGACTTTGTAGGTAAATTCGTACACGTTTACATCGATGACGTATTGATATATTCTTCATCTGAGGAAGAACATATACAGCACATAAGTCAAGTATTCGACGTACTCAATAAAGCCACATTAAAAATATCTGATGAGAAAAGTAAGTTTTTTCAAGAAGAAGTAGAATACTTAGGTCACATAATCAGACATGGTAGAATCACTACGAACCCTGAGAAAATAGCAGCTATAGAAAATTTTCCAGTCCCACAAACGGTAAAGGATTTGAGAGGATTTTTAGGTCTTACAGGTTACTATCGTAAGTTTATAAAGGGATACGCAAGCATAGCCAAGCCCCTGACATTATATTTACGAGGAGATAACGGTAAAGTAAACAAAAAACAAAGTAAAAATATTAAGTTAAATCTGAATGATTCAGCATTAGAAGCGATTAGAATTTTAAAAAATTATTTGAAAGAACAAGTCGAACTTTTTCAACCGGATTATAGTAAACCATTCGAGCTTACTACTGATGCATCCAACATAGCTATTGGAGCCGTACTAAGTCAGAATAAGCAACCTATACACTTCTTGTCAAGAACACTGAGTAAGACAGAAGAGAACTATAGCACAAACGAGAAAGAGCTATTAGCGATCATATGGTCCTTACAAAAACTCAGAAACTACATATATGGTATAGCAGACTTAACCATATATACCGATCACCAGAGCCTTATATATTCTGTATCAGAAAAAAATCCCAACACAAAGCTGAAACGTTGGAAGGGAATCATTGAAGACTTTGGAGCAAAATTAGTTTATAAACCAGGAAACCTAAATCTTGTAGCTGACGCATTATCACGTCAACGCATAAATACTTCTACCATAGAAACAGCACATTCAGCTGAAAGTTCTTCTAATGATATAATAAAAACTGTGAATCAGCCTTTTAATGCATACACTGCACAGTTCGAACTTATTGAAGATATAACAAATAATATCGAAACACAAATCTATTTTGGTAACAAAATAAGACTCATAATAAAGTTTAAGGATAAAATATACAAAAACATGCATAAGCAAATTAAAGAAGTTATATTAAGAAATCATAATTCAGAGTCTTACATCGACCAAATAATTAAAGAAGATACAATGTACAAATTCGATAACATAGATACTTTAAAAAAACTAATTATTCCTTTTGAAGAAAAACCGATATTATCAACTATATACACAATTGTAACACTGATTGTTATTCTAGCATTTACGTACGTAATGATAAAAACTATACAATGTATAACAGATCGTCAAAAACAAAAAAAGATTGACGCATATAACAAAACTTATGAAAGAGAAATGTTAAAAATAGCGTCGAAAAATCGGGACGATTTCGTTTAACAAGGGGGGGAGTTAAGTATCCATAGCAAAACATATTGAGAAAAAAGATAACATTATTTGTATTCAATGATATCTTTAGCCTCTAGTACAGTCTTGCACACAACGCTACAATGATAACATATGTACAAGAGATAATATCGTTTGTATACAATGTTGGAATATTATCTCTTCTTCATTATCAAGCAAGACGATTGTACGCTTGGGTCTCCTTGTAGATAGATAAGAAAAATATATAAATACGACTGTATGATGAATTTATCGATAGTCTTATTGTAACTACATAGTAGCCTTAAGCTCCTTTTAGAATTAGTAAAAAGTATTTCAATAATAAAGGACATAGTTCCAAATAAATATTGTTTAATTTTAAAAGTAAGAAACAAGTGTTTTAATTCTCGCTCTATAAGTGAGTGGAGCACGTCAGCTAATGTTGTTGACGCCGCATGCAAAAGAAATACCATCAACTCCTACCGCCACGGCATTCTTGATTTTCAGAAGTCATCTGACCTTTATTGGGAAGTTCCTGTACGTATTCGGTTGTTTGTTAAGTCTAACATCTCATTTTGCCTACGTCGCATATCACTGGCAAAGACACGGTTCAACACCGTAACGAAATGTTTCTTTCACCTTTTAAGCGGCTCTTCATTTGAAGCAAGTGTGTTGAGTAGAGCGGTGCTATTTTAGCAGCTCTTTAGTGACGCAGTAAACGTTTCTGTGGCGGTGGCCATGGTGTAGTGGTTAGAGTCATTGCTTGTGACCCGAGCGGCGTTGGTTCGAGCCCCGGCGGGGGACAGCAATACTCTGCCACCGACCATAAAGAGAAACGGATAATATCAGAGTTTCTCCACCACTACACCAAAAAAGGGGTTTCTGCTTGGTAGTACAATGGACCGAGATTCGTCTGAGTGCTCCAGGACTTGGAATCCCTTTAAAAAACAAAAAAAAAACGTTTCTGTTGTCACACGTTTTCACTGCTTCCTTTGCTTCTGTGGCCAAGATGTTTATATTTAAAAAAATTGAGAAGTTTCTGTTCGTCGATTCTTCCTCCAGTTCCACACCAATTTTCTCCCTCAACGTTTGCCGTTCTTCTTCGTTTCGCGGGCAGTGGAACATTACATGCTCCGCGTCTTCAAAAGCTTTTTTACAGCAGGATTGTCATCGTGCCCTAACCTGTACAGGTAAGCCCTAAAGCAGGGGTTCCCAATCTTTTGCATACTGCGACTGCCTAGAGAGGTTGAAATATTTTTGCGACGCCCTTGTAAAAGCGCAGATATGTGACTAGAAGCTGATCTTACTGAAGATTCACTAAATTGTTTTACCCCGGGGCGTGGCGACGCACAGTTAGGGTACTCCTGCCCTAAAGCCTGTAAGCATCTGTGTCAAATAGTAATTTAACTCTCAATACTCGCTCTGTTGATCCAATCGTCGATTTTGGGTATGATTCTGTGCGTCCATCTTCCCTTGTCAGAGCGATCCCATCTCTGCTGCCAATCTTCTAAACTTGCCACCTTTTACCACGTGTTACCTCCTGTTGTCATTGATGTTCCTGTCATTGTTCTTCTGACGAGGTATTTTTCCTCTGCTTCTCTTGCAATAATGTCAATTGGTACAATGGCAGCTCCCACGTACACTGCATCGTAGGACGTCGTTCTAAAGGCGCTATAGCTACTCTAAGAGCGCTGATACGGTAGGTCGCCTCCGTTTTCTTTCGGTATAATTTGGTATTCATTCCACCGACCTCCCATAGAGGATTATCGACGCTGAAACTCTCGTTTGAAGCAGTTTTCTACTCTATTTTGGCCCTCCCGCTCCCGTATTTGGCATCATCCTTGATAGTGCAGCTGTTACTTTTGCTGTGTATTCAACGTGCTGTTTGAACGTTAGTCTCATCATCGTACATTATAGGTTCCACAATAGCGGACCTAAGACGGAGCCTTGCGGAACGCCACCAGTTATGCTGTACAGTTTGGGCGCGTCTTCGGTATTGTACAGCCTATCTGTGAAATAGTCCTTCAGAAAATTTTGAATACAACTAGGCACCCCTTTGACAACGAGTGCAATTAAAATGTTTCCCCAGATCGCACTATTAAAGGCGTTTTTGACATCTAATGTGATGATGGCGCAGTATTTCTTGCTTCCACCTTTCCATCGTCTTTCGCTGATGGCTTCCCTTGCTACTTCATTGACGGCGTCAACAGTGGACCGCATTTTTCGGAATCTATATTGACGGTCTGATAGACCTCCTGCTTCATGCATCATTCGCAGTGTCCAATCGGTCAAATATTTTCCCTACTGTCTGTCGATCATAATTTGATACTCTCCCATTGTCATGCTTGGGGGTGCATAGCAGCTGTAAAAGTAAACACGAAGCCTGGTTACTGCTTTGGCTGTATCTCCTCGAATGATTTTTGTCCACATTTCCAAATTGCAGCTTTGTAGGTACTGTCCGTTCTCCAGACGCCTCGTCCAAAGATCTTCCTTTGATTTAATTGTATAGGCATCATATTTTGTTTAATTAAAATGTTGCTCCCCAGGTATGCCTTTGCATTCTCTACCTACTTGATGGCATTGAAAATAAAATCCCCTGCCCAACTGAAACTACGTGTAGGTTCCCAAATTAATTGGCTCACAAATTACCACCTAAAACTTTCTTGCAACTACTGTCAGTAGGTACACTCAGTATTTATTTTTGGTTGCATTGTTTTGGAACTCGTTAATTTCGAACTTGTACCAAATTATACAATTTACAAATCAACAGAACAACCAACGACCATGAAGTTGGGTTTTTTGGTCCATGCTCTGCACACAATAAACAGTGCACAGCTTTGAGCTTATAGTAACCCTCTATACGACCCCCCGTCTGTAGTGTAATTGCAGTAGTTTTTGCGTCTTTTTCATAGACATCAGAGCACACTAGAGCTCTTAACAAAAACAGCATTTGAAACGTACTTTCGAGCATTAAATGAAAATGAAAATGAAAATACTGCACCTCTACAAATGGTGGTAGATGCAACAGCTTTGCGCCGGCACTTAATTGCGGTCACTGAAAGCGATTAATTGGGGTTGATTCAAGAGTTGCTATACCACTTCTTTATTAAGATTAATGAGGCGATTTTGTTTGCGGCGCTGATTGTGTCTTTGACCAGCAAACAATTTCGACTCCTTTATTTAGAATATGTCCATTTACCTGATGAGCCGCCATACTGCTTTCTTGTTTCTTGATGATTTGTAATTTAATCAATTTCCAGATGCTAGTCACGTTTACCTAACATCGAAACCTAATTCCATTCGTGACCAACCAAATACATGGAAGCAGTCCACTTCCAACGTGAATATCATTGTTCGGAAATTACAATGAGGCCGTCTCATGTGTTCACCACAAAGTTTCCGTCTAAGGAACATGTAAAAAAAAAATGGGCATAACTATTAAAGACCGGAAATTGCCTACTCATAATATTTCAGCCCTTCTACGGTATAGGCATTGGCAATGCTTATGGGAAGACTTTGATTTTTTTTTTTTTTACTGTGAAAATGAAAATACGAAAAGGTCCTTCCTTTCTGCTTATGCTCATCGCATAACCATTAATAAGAACGACATAAAGGTTGGTATTGGTATATTCTTTTTTCTTGTACTCCTTCGTCTTGAGAAATAAGTTTTTCTATATACTCCTCTGGAGATATCTTTGCATAATTTTGTCGTAAAAATTATGTCCCCTAACCTTTTAAAGTCATAAGGGATACACAATTTCTTGCGCCAAGGTGTATCCGTCTGGACTACGGAAATGGCTTTGAGGTTCTTATGGCCAACGACGTTAATAAAGAATCACAATGATGTATAATTTACCGGCGGCGGGCTCATTGTTGTGTGGAAATTATCTCTCTCTCGGAAAACAACTTTTTCCCAGGAACATTATTCCAATGGGGATGGGACGAATGATTGTGGAATTTCTTTTAAGATTGGTACGAGTAGGTACATCCACTGATGAAGCGAGATGAAGAATTTGAAAAAAAAAAAGACATGACAAGAATTACATTTTTTGGTTTGAAGTTTTCCACGAAATGGTATTCGAATTCGAGGAATGAGCGTTAAGGGCGATATCTTTTCGAAGCTATTTTTTGAACGATTCGGTTTCGATGAAATGCAGTTTCGATCACATCTGTAGCGGGTAATTGTAAAGATCTTAATTTTTCAAAGCAGAGCTCTGCTAGCTCGTGGTGGTGCTTTTTTCAAAGGCAGACTTAAGCTCGTCGAGTACAGATCTGCCTTTAGAAATGCACCAAGCTTAAGACATATTTATTGCGTAACGTTTTTGGCGACTTTATCTATTATGGTCTTTCCAATGGAGGTTGGAAAATCATACTATTTTGGTCATGAGACATGAAGCTACGATTACACGGCCATTTTTTTGAGTCATTTAAATGGCGCTGTGACGTCCGGAAAAAATGTGGCATTAGAGCGACAATTAAGCTATGATTCGTCATTGAAAAAATGGCAATCACACGAAATGACTATCATCGTCATTTGTGTCCCAAAATCAAATGACGGACACTGCGAGTCATTTAGAATTGTCCTAGGGGTCATTAAAGAGCGATGGCACTTAATTCATGTCATTTGGTGCGCCATTTTCTTAGTCATTTAAATGACGCTGCCAAAAATGGCGATCACACAGAGCGACATTTAAATGACTGCCTTGTGACGGGATTTTTACGTCAGAGCGCCATTTAAATGACTCGCAAAAAATTTGCCGTGTAATCGTAGCTTTACATATGATACTGACAGTATCGTCAAAAGTAGATAGAAATGTCAAACAAAATTTATAAATCCCTTTGGCTTAATCATGTTCCCTTCGCAAATCTATAATCAGAATCACAGAAAGACTCATCAAAATGATGACAAATTGTGTTCAAGCAAATCCAAAAATAGTAAAATTACAGCAAAATGAAAATCCTTGGCGTTCGCTTGAGGCCACCAATGTCTCAGACCAAGTTTTTTCGCGCGATTCATCTAATCATGATAACATCAATCAGAATGAAAAATTCCCCAAGCTAATAAATTAACAACCCACACCGTCTGCGTTAAATTTTTAAGATGATCTTAAACAAGAATTTATGACCAAGGTATGTACACAAACAAAACAAAGATGTCTGTGTATCCCGATTTTCTCCTGTGAAATTGCAAAAAAAAAACGAAATCCTTGAACTTTTTCCCCATTCCACAGAGATACTACATAAATCCAGCGAAATCCATTCGGTATTTCCATCATCCCCCCAAAGGCTTGCCAAAACATATGTACTTTTGCGACCGCGCTAATACGACAACGAGTGCGAAAACGGGTGCCGAAAATGAAAACGCTTGCGGCATACGGCGCATACCCTCGGCGAACAAAGAACAAACAGCGAAACAATCACTTGTGTCTGTGTGTCCTTTTTGTTTTCTTGTATAGAGCCAAAAGAATAACCTTCGCAGCAAATGTTTTCCTCCAAACAAAAAAAAAAACCTTAATTATTTTCGAAAAGTGCTAGTGTTAAGCAAATTTAAATTTAGACGCGCTACTTGTCTCGCTCACCCAAAAAGGAACCAAAAAAGGAACCAAATTGTTCTTATATATAGAACGTGCGTTCGTGTGACTATGAGCATAATGGCCTCCCATTCTGCTCACCTAATTGCGGTGACTTGTAATTACCTTTAACTTCACACATATAGGTACACAAGGATAACCCTGAGCTTCGGCATGTAGAGAATCTAATGTCAGAACTGTTTGTTCATGCAAAAGTAAATTCATTGTCGTCCTCTTTATTTTTTGCAAAGAAGCAACAACGCCGAATGCCAGTGGGAAGAAAACACGCGCGTCACATCAAAGCGGACCTTAATGACATTTGTACTCAGTAAATATTAATTAACTAGACACACGTGACAGCGCAATGAAATTACACTGTGTTTGCAATTAGTTTCGATTAGTGTGACACGATGGCTTTGAAAAAAGTGTCTATCTATTTGCATGCTTCTCGGAATGACGTGTCAGTGGGTGTGCGGATACAATGGAACGGAGTATTTACGTGTTTTCCGGTTTCCATTCCATTATAGTTTTTTATAAAAATTCCAAATTGGTTTGTGCAGTTGAAGACAATAAAAAAGGTATTTATAGAGGGCCTACCCTACAGCCATGTCTGACACATTTAACTGAAACTCCGCAGAGGCGTTACCAATCCTTCAGCTGAAAATAACACTAAAGCCATGTCGTTAGTTGCACGTGCTACCTCGTAACTATATCGATGAAGGGTCTTGATAAGAACTATACTATTTCCTGTTTGATTTGATTCACTGACCCCAAATTATATTTTTGTTGCGAACACCTCTGGCGCAGTACTCTACTTTGTAACTCTAATGATAGAGCTATATGACCGACTTAATGTGAAAGCTGACAGCCGAGTGTAAGATATGCGAATTGATGGCTTCATGATTTTCAAAGGCTTCGTTACGTGGCTATTATGTTGTCTATATGGCTGCTGCCTGGATGGTTGTATTTCATCGTTGATGTTGCTATGTCATTATAGGTTGATTGCATGGTAGACAGCGATTACTCATTGGTGAAGACTTAAAATACAGCCATAACTAACATTCGGTTGAGCTGGCTAACATATGTTTCAAGTACCTTCACATTATTATATTGAGTAGAATTTATTAGCTTTAGAGTATAGGGAACGTTGTTTTTCAGGACATCGAAGACGATTTTTGACCAACATTTTTAATCACACGAATATTTTCCAAAACTTAAGGGAAAACAATAAGAAAATCCCATGAATGTGGGTAATCTGGCTTAAGCCAATGTACGACTACATAGAATTTGTAAGGCATGACTATAAAAGGCAATTTCAAGTTTGACATTAACCAACCTGAAGGCACAACAATAGGAAAATCTTTTAGGGCAGGTAATCCGGCTTAAGCCAATGTACGATGACATATTATGATTGGTTAGCCCTGGCTATAAAATGCAATTTCAAGTATTTGACAGAACTTTAGTGGAATTTTGTGTTTGACACTAGCCAACCTGAAGGCAGAACAATAAAAAAAATCTCATGTGGCAGGTAATCCGGCTTAAGCCAATGTACGACTACATAGAATTTGTTAAATTTTTTACAAAACCTTAGTGGATTTTTGTATTAATTGACACTAGTCAAAGTTAAGGCAGAAAAATAATAAAACGTCATGTGAGTAGGTACATAATCCAACTTAAGCCCATGTAAGATTACATATGATTTGTTAGCCATGATTATAAAAGAATATTTTAAGTGTTTGAAAGAACTTTAGTGGATTTTTATTTTTGACCGTAACTTAAGCCAACGTAATCGTATTTTTATGTCGAAGTTTTGTTTAAGAAACCAGTTTTAGATTCCTGGAGCCGATGACTTAAGCATGTGACTATGCTGGTTCGTTTTGCCCATGCTAAAGCTCCGTATGTGGTCATGGGTCTCACAGTTGCAATGTACATTCATCGCAGGATGTTTGGGCTGCATCCCCACAATTTCCCTGCTAAACTATTATATATCATAAGAGTGTTGCCATCTTTGAAATCTCTTCCGGCTGTTTACGCCAGATGAGTTTACTATCTAGGTGTAGTCCTACGTATTTTACTTCATTGACTGCTGTCAGTGTCGTGCCTGATAGTCGTATATTGCTTTCAGTCTCTGAAGTTGTCTTTTCCTTGTGAATGGTACTATAGTTGTTTTCGCTGGATTGATGTTTAGTCAATTTAGCTCTCAATCCTCTCTGTATGATGTCACACAGGGTTTCCTCAATTTTTCCCCTGGCAATCAGTACTATGTCGTCGGCATATGATTGACAGCTGATGCCAAGGCTGGTTAATTTTGCCAGTAGGCTCCACATTAAGGGTGATAGTAGCCCTCCTTGTGGACATCCTCTAGTTGTGTTTACTGTGATAGTCCCGGTTGACGTTTGAGTCTCCGCTGATCTAGTGCTCAGCAGTTCACACATCCACCATTGTACTGTTTACTCCTTATTTTTCCAAGGATCGTCTGATGTCTTCGTAAGTAGAGTGAGCTTGCCTAATCAGAACTTCCTAGATGTATGGACATTTTTTACTTTAAATCGATACAAAATTTAATCAACTTCACTCAGAGTTACTTATAAAAAATTAAATCACAAAAACATTGAAAGATTTGTACAACTCACTGCTCTAGTCGATCTTAAACGACAACTAGTCGTACAATCGCCGTCTTAAGGGATTTAGTTGAACCAATTATTCTACCACTCATCCAAGAAGAGGAAATAAAAACACCATCATTACTCATTCTTTGAAGAAGAAAAACATCCTTTCCGCCAACGTTATTGTATGTGAATCAATTTGTGAACTGAATTGCATCCCGAATCCAAATGTAAGTAATTCTACAACAAATACTCGTATCTATATCTGGCAGAATGAATGTCGTGTTCATTTGCTGTAAGATTATCGCAGCAAAAGATCTTTGATGAATGAAGGATACACAATCGATGGGTGGGTATAGATGCCTTCTGAATAGATGCTTTGTGCTATGTATTTCTTGTTATTTTAATAAATTGCAACCAAGGCGAACGGCTCTATGGGAAACCTTATCCAGCTTTAAAGCTGTAAGAAATGAATTACGGATTAAAGGGTGTAGCCTTTATATAACCCATCCATAAATTAAACGCATCCTAATGGATAATGCTTTAAAAGGATTTGCCGTCCATTAGGTTCGCCTTTACTTACAGATGACTGGACTAATTACTTCCTACATATTCAAGCATTTAGCATTTAGGTATGTGTATAGCTACAAGTTGCCAAATGCGTGGATAACTGTGTTGAAATTGAAATAGTTCAGACGCATTTGTGTGCCCCAAAGGATACACCCGCAATTCGGTTAACGCAAACAGCAAAAAAAGACACTCGATGCGGTCCTACAGGGCACAGACTCAAACCAACCAAACCATACACGGATGTGCAATTGCTGGATAAATTACCAACAGTTTTCCGCCTTTGTGGAGAGGCAACATTTTGCTGCGCTCTTTGGTTACAAATAATCCAAGAGTATATGTGCAACAACATTCTGGTTTTCGTTGTCCTTGGTCATTGGAAAATACATAACTCACATACGCTCTGGCGTAGCGTAAAATTATGTTTTTCCTGTTTAGCGGAAAGACTTTTGCCATAAATTTATTACCTACCCTCTTCGGCTGGCCGGCGGGAGTGTGAGTGTGAGTGTTTGCTTCGTTTGCGCACAGTCACATGTTTTGTTTGTGCTTAGTCGACTAGAAGTTACGAAAATAATGGTCGGGTAATAGTTGGTCTCGCTAGAAATACATCATCTGAACGGAAAGTGCACCGGAAGGACATGTAGGTGGGATATATTGGTTTGGCTTGCAACGTTTACTTTAAGTTGCCTTGCCGCATCGTTGGAAGGAGGACTTTAAGCCAATTTGTGGCACCGCGTGAAAGCAATTTTGACAGTTAGTAACTAAAAAAAACTATTCAAGATACCAGGTTAAAATTATTGGTATTAAAACCGATCTTGAGGGACCGATATAAAACTTCCTGTTGGGCAACATCATAGTACCACAATCTAACTTATAGAAAGACACGTTTGTTCACCTAGACATGGTCTAAAAACATGCCCTAGGTAACAAATTAAAGTGAGCTGCGAATATTGCCAATGGCAAGCCAAAAAAAATAAGGCCTACTCTCCACGATTGCGTATTTTGCATCTAAGCACTGTCCACGAAAAGTTCTACAAGCTTCATTCTAGCTGCAAATATACGTCAATTCATTCAGCCAAAATAAAAATTAAAAAAAAAATTGTAACGTCCATTCGTCTTGCAATACACTTGAGTAATGACCAGCTGCAGCTCAGGCTGCATGACCATTGCTTGCGAGTGTGACGCTCCGCAGACAGAGCTTCGTTTATTTATATGCAAGCTGCAAGCGCAAGCGTACAACAAATTGCAAATGACGACAGCGTATGCGTACGAAGCGCAACTACGTGGACAGTATGCCTAAGGCCCGAAACACACATGTGATTTCAATCGCGCGTCTGTTTAGTCGCACACATTTCAATGTGAATGCGCGCACATTGAAAGACGCGCGATTGATATCGCGTGTGTTTTGGGCCTAAGGCGCCCCTTTGGAGCCAGAACTAAAAGGTGGCAATTTGCGAGCGGCTGACAGTCGGCTAAGTTTAACTGAAAAATAGCCTCCTAAATAGCCGTCAACTACTATGTGGGTCAGAGGGTGGAAGCGCTATACACCAATAGGAACAATGGCCTCGACTTAAGGCAGGGATATGGAAATGGAAAATCTTTGCGCTAAAAGTAAAAGACGAGGAACTTATTGGAAGGCTATTTCCCATACAAAAAAAAAAACATATTCCAAATCTTTTATTTTGAAAACCCCCTGAAACGACTGATTTCGAAAATCTTCGGTATCGGTCCAAGAGCTTTACAAATTATCAAAAACAACAAACTTGGGAGCTAAAGTTGCAAAATTTCGAACATTGATCTTCTCCAAAGTTCGGGCAATTCCAAAATGGGGCGTGGCATCTTCCATGCAACAAAAATATTTAATTTTTGACACCTTTAGCCTAGAATTTTGGTAAGTGGTCGTATATTGCCTCTCGGAAGCATTTTACAAAATATTGGCGGGATTGGACAAAGAGCCTTGGCACCTCCCATACAAAGCCAACATTCCGAACTTTATTTCCTAACACTAGGTAGTGGAAGCTAAAATTGTCAAATTTGAAACATTGACGTGCATTTTCGTTATAGACAAAACAATATCTATCTATGACTTTTAACCACTAATAAAAAATATTTTTCTGACAGTGATTGAAAAATTCAAAAAGCGCCTGTTAACCCCCAATTGAACAAAAGTGACGAGCAAAGCATTTTCTTGTTTCTGTAGAAAAATGTTGTCGGTCTTTTGGGTTTTTTTCGACCCTTACAACTCGCAAGCAGTCACTCGCTGCGCATCTCCTTTAATCCATCGAATAAGTACATCATTGTCTAAGTTTCGACAAAATGTTACAACTAAATCCACAGAAGACGTAACAAGATGTTGTGCAGATGTGGTCAAAATGACACTTCACTCCATTTGGTAAAACTTCAAATAAAGACTGAAGATAAAAGTCGAGGATATAAATACATTTTCGTTTGTTAATTTAAAGCTTAAAAAATATATAACATTCAAGTTTATTGTTAAGTATTTTCAAGTCTCCTCCATATCAAACAAAAATGTCCTTGCGAAGAGTTTCAATCAATCCCCCACGCGTATTATAGCAATTTCCTTTTACACAAAATACCTTTCCAACCTCTAATACATTTCCGCAGATTCACTGTCCGGCCTACCCATAGTATACGCATTTACCAACACGACAGAGAAATGAGTATGCAAACTGGGAAAAACATCAGTTCCTAGGATACACCACACTCAATAAAGAGAGAGATTGAATGGAAAATTATCCCTATAGCAGAACTTGCCTTGCCAGCCTTCATATAGCTCAAACATTCGATTTCCAGCTTGTGACAGCCTTTTAAGCATAGTATTAGATAGAAATTTAATTATATTTGAATATCATTCCGGAAAATTGCAATTTCAATGTGAATAACGGCCAGTATAGTCCAGAGTTGAGGGTAGTTACCGGTGATTCTATTTTTGGGCATTTTCAAACTCATTTCGAATTCAAATTTTCGGAAAATGCTTAATTTCTCGTTTAATTTTAGATAGAGGAAGAGTGTGTGAGTGTGTGTGTGGTCTGGTCTGGTCTGTATCTACTGTTTGTGGTTAAGGGTATAGTCCTTCCTCAAAATCAGCATTCATATAGGATCATTATTTTGTGTGCGCTTATATGAAGGACAGATGAGTAAGGAAGTTTGGAATCTATCTGGTGTATGGTTGCAGACGATTTTATCTAAGATATCGCGATACATTAAACCGACTTTATATTTGGCAAATTTTTAAGATATGTAGATAACCGGTTGTAGAAGATAATACTCTTATCCCTGACCATCAGTTTGGGTTCAGAAGTAATCATTCGACGATTGATCATGCCCAGGTGCATAGAATTACTGACGAGTAAGCACTGCTCAAGTTAATTCCTTGACGTCTCGCAAGCCTTTGATAAGTTGTGGCACGAAGGCTTAAAATTTCGACAACTTCTCCCCGTCATCTACATTTACACGATATTCTGGAATAATATCTCGGGAATATTCTTTTCCCTGTAAGACATGAAAACGAATACTCGGAGCTAAAAGAGATTTCGGCCGGTGTACCACAAGGGAGCGTTTTTGGGCCTATTCTCTACCGTGACATACCGAAGGAAAATGGCAATATTCTTGCAACGTTGCTATTCTACCAGCAGGTAAAACAGCGGAAGAATCGACTGCAAAACTGCAAAACGCTCTAAAAACAAGCAAACTTTGGAACTCGCTTCCTGTGGATATATTTCCAGAAAACTACAATTTGCAGCAATTTAAATGCAGAACTAACATCAAGCATCTCGGGGCGCTGAGAAAGCGTTATAGGTTCGCCTTTCCTGGGAGAAGTATTTAAAAATAAATAAATAAAAAAATTAAGTAGATGAATGAACGAGGGACTGGCGAATCACTCTCAATGAAACTAAATCTATTCCATTCAACTTCACATATAAAAATAACTAATGACTTGACAATTTGCATAAACCTGACCAGAATACATTTTGCAAACGAAGCTGAAATGGAATTCCCACGTGAAAATTAAACGCAAAGAGCTCAAACTGAAATACCTATAGAGAACCTAACGACCCGGCATATCTCCGTTTTACCCGCAAAAGTTTGCCACTAGACGGCAAGACAATCCCAACGCCACCTATCGTAAATCGCGAATAAATCAATTTTCCGAAATTTCCGAAATTGCCTAAAGCAATACGAACAAAACAAAAAAAGAATAATGAAAATCGGCCCAGTGGCTATCGAGTTATAACGTCATCGAGTTTCATCCCATAGAAGATGTTTTTTCGTATGAGAGGCGCCACGCCCCTTTCTCCAAATTTTTACAAAAAAACAGGTACACTCCTGGGTCAATACTTAAGATTGTCAGTAAATTTGAACTCAATCGATTTGGTGGTTGTCGAGATATAAGATTTTAAATGTTTTTTTTTTTTGTATTGGCGGTGCCACGCGCCTTTGTCCATTTTGATTTTACATCCTATTTTCATACCTAAAAAAAATTACACAAAAAATTTCATAAAAATCGGTCGATCCTTTTCGGAATAGTTCGACGTCTAACAACCGTGACGCGAGATTTTTATAATACTAGAAAAAGATGTACTGGTTACTTGAAAAACATTCCCAGCTCAGTACCAAGAAAAAACTGCTTTTATAAAAGCAAGTGCTAAAGCCGGTGTTGTCATACAACTTTGGGGTTGAACTAAAAAACAAATGCCAATATTATAGAAACTTTTAAAAATAAAGTACTTCGAGAAATTGTCGAAACACCGTGCTATTTTTGAAACGACTCGGAATACCTACTACAATTGAAGCTGAAATCAGAAACTTTGCGCGAAAGCATAGAAACCGACTAATCGGATACACACCAACAATACAGTCCTACAAATTTTGGATATGAGAGCAATTTATTGCGCCGACTACAAAGAACCAAACCTTTCGACTTGGCGATATTTTTTTTTTTTTTTTTTTTGCGTGTAGCTGGATGTAAAAATCGTTGAAAGACATCGCATGCGAGCTTTGCGATAGTGTGGGACTTGCGGTTAGCTCACCCACTAAAAAACACCCGAGGGAAGCATGGTGTTGCCATCCTTCCAATAATCGCACCTAGTCGTTAAACTAATCAGCAATTTGTTTCTAATACTTATAATAAATACTATGCTATAAGGTACTAACGTTAGTCTGTTACCTTTTGTTTTTTAATTCTTTATCACTTTTGTTAGTGTGATTGAGTTGTGGAATTGTCTTTATTTTCTTTATTCCTAGTTAACTAGTTCGAATGGTTTTACTCTTCGTAATCTTCTAACTAAATTGTTGTTATTAAGTAGTTCGACTACTTCTGAATTAGCATGGTTGCGAAGCCTACCTTCATGTCGTCTTGCGACTTTCCTGACCTCGTCCTCTACCGTTTCAATTTATAGATCCCTATGTAGATCAGCGTTACGTATGTACCATGGCGCATTAACAATATTGCGTAGTACTTTGTTTTGGAAGCATTGAATGCTTTGCAGGTTTGTCTTACTTGTGCACCCCCAGAGCTGGAGACCATAAGTCCATATTGGTTTTAGGACCTGCTTATATAGAAGCAGTTTATTATATATTGAGAGACATGAATGCCTCCCTATGAGCCAATACATTTTATTGTATCGTATATTTAGTTCGTCATGTTTTTTCTTGACATGAGTTTTCCAGCGCAACTTCGCATCTAGAGTCATGCCTAAATACTTAGCTGAGTTCGAATGAAGAACTTCTTTGTTATTAATGTACACAGGTATGTGTTGTACGTTTTTATTGGTGAAATGAACATGGATTGACTTCAGTTCATTTAATTTTATCTGCCATTTTTTGGTCCAATTAGATATATCACTAACTGTCCTTTGCAGTTTTTCTGTAACTTCCTGGATGGTTTTTCCGACAGCAAGTACAGCAGTATCGTCTGCAAATGTGGCTACAGTAGTTTCGTCATTTTGTGGTAGGTCGTTCGTGTATATAAGGAAAAGTACAGGTCCTAACACACTACCTTGCGGTACTCCCGCTTTTATATATTTTAATTCAGAGTACTCATCTTCTTGTTTAATTCTAAATAATCGCTGGATTATATATGACTCTAATATTTCTGAGTATTGTTTGGGAAGATATTTTTGTAGCTTATGCACCAAACCCTCATGCCAGACTTTGTCAAAAGCCTGTGTTACATCAAGGAAGATGGTAGAGCATATTTGTTTTTCTTCTAAGGCCTTTTCTATTTTATCAGTTATTGTGTGAACCAGATCTATAGTTGAGTACCTATTTCTAAATCCAAATTGATGGTTTGGTATCAGTGTTTTTTCTTCTATGATCGGATTGAGTCGTTTCAGAAGAATTTTTTCGAAGAGCTTTGATAAAATTGGCAACAATGAAATCGGACGATATGAGGTAACTTCACTGGGCAATTTGCCCGGCTTTGGTACCATAATAACTTCCGCGACTTTCCACATGCGTTGTACATACCTTAGTCTAAACGCTGCATTTATTATCTGTGCTATTTTTTTCAAACCTTTTTTAGGCAGTTTCTTTAGAACTTCACTCGTAATTAAATCAAACCCCGAAGCTTTTTTCGGGTTCATTTTTACTCTTATTTCAGTGGATATTTCCTCAGAGGTTACTGCTGGAATCAATCTCTCGTCTTCGCACATGTCCGTTTGATGTAAATAATCAATGTCTTCGTATGGCTGGAAGACTTTTTCAAGATGTTCCGCAAATAGATCCGCCTTTTGTTTATTTGTTTTCTTGGCGATATAAGGATTAAAAGCGTCTAAATTGCGCAGGATCTTTCATTGGGGAGTAGCCTGCCAAAATTTGTCATTTCCTGGTAGAAAAATCGCTTGATAAGTTACATTTTAGGCCCAATGCACACGGAGCAACTGAAAAAATACTGATCAGCGATGCAAATTGGCAACTAGGTAGTTTTGAGTCATACACTGTGTAATCCAATGGGATGACGCACGGCACATGACGCTACTGGTTGAAAACTCGTCTGCGATTCACAAAAACCAGTAACCAGTCGTCCATCGGTTTGCATGTCAGGTTAACTATTGTATATAGTTTGTCAGAGATGAGCGAACAACAGACCAACGTGTTGCTGGTGGAGGAGGTTGAAAAACATGACGAAGTAGAGATTTTGATTGGTGACCAGTTTCCTCGTGTGTGGAGTCAAGTCACCGCTGAGTCAGTAACTGGTCTGTAACCCGAGTTGCCAACCGGTTTAGTTTTTTTCCAGTTGCTTCATCTTCATTGGGCTTTTGTTGCATTTATCTACACTTTCTTCGAAGGGTGTTTTTTAAGTGAGTTCGAATCTGACGCTACTATGAGCACGCGTTATTGTCATTTTGACCTATCCTCGGGAAAAAAAGCAAACTTTTGTCGGAATTGTAGCTATATATCGACGAAAAACACTTTTCCTTTAAAAATTGCCTCAGATCTCCTAGTGGTGTTCCTATGGATGACAAACTTATACAAAATGGGGACATTTTCATGAGAGAAAAGGTCCAGGAACCAATTTATAAACTTCGAGAGAAATGGTGTACACAGATTCGCTAAATCCAACTGAAATGTGTGTTCTATCTGCATAAATTTCTAATTTACAGTAGCTATAGGTATTTCATAAAAACACGAGAACAGACATCTAACCAACTGAACGTTCATTAAATCGAGTACCATTCAAATCAAATTACCATTCGCATTACCGTCCAAACGCAATTAGCTAGCAATTATAACTAGCGAGAGATTCATCATTCGGAATATCGACCATACACAGGAATGGCCAGCAAATATCACTAAAGTGAACTTGTGCGTTAGGGCTATCCATTGTTGGATTCAATATGATTGCCCAATTGGCGAGGATTACCATAAAATTGTATTTCCATTCTGTATCCATTTCCAGAATGAAAGAAACCTGCCAGCAGCCTTATAATTGCAACTGGCCGCGATGATGTTAAAAATGATGATGATGATGATCACCCAATGAATGAGAAAAAGAAATAAATGCCTTACAGTGATTCTGCGATAATAAAAGTATAATCCTTTTGAATTTTGTACGTATACAGTGTGGCTAACAGGAAATGAAGAGGAGAGGTACCTAACAAAACCGAAAGAGATGCACAGATGGGAAAAAGGATTCAGGAAAATTGATCTCCGACATAAAAGTGCGGCGGTGAATTAAGATCGACTATAGACCAAATTTTCACTAAGGCAAATCCAGGCAAAGTCGAGATTCATCACGTATTCATCGACTTCAAGGCCGCGTATGATAGCAAACATCGTCATCAGGAGCTCTATATGGTGATGGACGTTTTCGGAATCCCAAGTAGATTTCTCAGATATGACAGAGACAGGCTTAGTGAAAACGAAAGCTGTTTTAGTTTCGTATTTCACAGAATCCCACCCCTGATTCAGCTGTCTGGCGTAACACTAGAAAACAACCTCTGAGACGTGCAGTTTGGAAGTAGCTCCTCCGAAATGTTCCAAATATATGCACCGGATTTAGGCAGAGAGACGCGCCATCATTCTTCAACCGTTGGTGCACAGAAGACAAGTCGCCTACCCTTGCTTCTTCTATAGATACTTCAATGGTAGATATTCCGAGGAACTCAAAGACATTATCGCTCGAAATGCAACTTTTGGGCGCCCCACAAGACAGACAGCTAATGCTCACTTGACAACCGCGAGGTTTTCCAAAACTCCTTCTGTTACAGGACAAGCAAACTTTGAAACTCGCTTCCTGGGAATATATATCCAGAAGACTACACTTTACAGCAATTTAAGGGCAGAACTAACATAAGCATCTCGGGGCGCTGATGAAGGGTTATAGGTTCGCCTTTTAAAAAAAGATAAAAAAATAAATGATCTTAGAGATCTGTATGAACGTTTTAAACTTTTCTGCAAACGCACTAATCGGCTTCCAGTTCCAGATCGTCGTCAGATCGACTAAAGACCAAATTTTCACACTGAGGCAAATCCTGATAAAGACCATAATCAATTTCAAGTCGGGACTTACTATCTATTCATCGACTTCAATGCCGCCTATGAGCTCTTTTAAAGGAGAGCTGATGGTCGAATTCGAAATCCCGGCAAAACCAGCTATATGACGTAACACTAGAAAACATGCGCTGCAACGTGAAGTTTGAAAGTAGCTTATCCGAACAAAAAAATTTCAAAAATTCACCGAATTTAGGCAGCGAAACGCACTATCATGCGACTTTTTCAATCTCGTACTGGAGCAGATAGTGCGCAGGGCAGGTGTCAAGTCAATCGAGTCGTCTCATCCGCAAACAAGCAATACGTGCCGGAATTTGTTTTTGTTTAGAGTGTAAAATCGATTGAGCGTATAGCTCGTTCACGGATGCGGCGATTCGGCCCCAGTTCTTGGGTTTGAGGACGATATTGACATCAAAAGTCATTCCCAGCGCGATTGAGAAACAGGGCAAATCTTTTGGCCTTGAAGTAAATGGGGACAAGACTGAAAAGATGCTAGCAACAAACAAACAAGAATCTGTCAACCGCCTCACTATTGATAGCAACAATTCCGAGGAGTTAAGTTAAGGAATTCACCTACCTCGGAGTAAACATGAGCTCCACGAATTACACCCTAGAGGAGATCGGGCGATTCTTTTGGCAAAACAATTGGCTTGAAAACTCCTAACTCGAAGGACGAAATATATGCTCTACAAAACCCTTATCCTGACAGTGATTCTTTATGGCGCCGAGTGTTGGACGATACGCAAGTAGGGAGAGCTGATACTTGGCTCCTTCGAAAGAAAAATTCTTCGGCGGATTTTTGGTTCTGTGTCGAGGAGGACCAATGGAGGAGATGATACAACCGCGAACTCTACAAGTTGTACCAAAAAATGGATGCAGTCCAAAAGGACAAAAAACGACGACTATATTGACTCGGTCACAACGAGAGAATGGACTGGAATAATGCTCCTGAAAAAGAGGATCTTCGAATCCCAGCTCCCAGGTTCGAGAAGACGAGGAAGACTGAACTTCCTCCGTTTCAAAGACCAAGCCATCTCGTTTGGCAGAGGTCTTGGTCTGGACATATGATGGAAGCATCAGCGTGCCCGGGATCTCAGAGAATGGAAGGCTGCAGAGTTTCTTCACGGGTCGGGAGGCCGATAAGTAAGTGACAAAAAGGACATTCTTTAAAAAAAGCCTTCGTTTTGAATTCTTTACCAACCGGTAAACACAAGTTCCCTGCATATAAAAAGAGTCCTCCACATGAAAGTGTATTGCCACCCACACTGTTGTACTGCAATTATATATTTCTGGAATTTGATGAGTACATTATTCCACATGTATGTATGTATGCATTTTCGATGGTTAACATTTATTAGCAGCGTTGATTTTATCTGCATATATAACCTCTGGCAAATGGTCAATAATAATTGTGGCATTACCCACGAACCGGGCCATTAAATTAGTCCGTCATGCTCCATTTGTTTGTAAATTATTGTCCAAACCAATCATTTTGATGAATAAAAAAAAAATACTACCCCAATCGAGCGGCTGTGCGGAACATTTGATGCGTCTAATTGATAGATCCAAGTACCATCAGTAAACGCAATTGCTGCCAATGGGCTAATTTGGGTCTGTTTATGATATATACGTTCAACTAATTATCTGATATGAGATTTTGAACTTAGCGTTGAGTATATTTCCCGGAACGCAATGACGTTTGAAATTTTCTATCACAATTTAATTGAAAGGTAATTTAAAATAATGCAGTCTCCACATTTTGGGCGGAATTAATATAATTATGAGCGAGGATAAAAAAATTTACCTCAACCCCATTTGCCATAGTTTAAGGCCGACAAATTGAGTTTCGATGTCCTGTGGACCGCACTCAACTTGGGAAACGTTCATTAGTCCACAACTGGGCCAATTTATTACGCTTTTTGTGATAATGGTGAGGTGAAGATGCCTAGCCTACCTAATGTCCTTGTTCTCAATTCTGCGTACGCACTGGAAAACTACATAATTGTGAGCCCACTCAAATGAGCGAGCTCATTTAAATGAACTTGGCTATTGTGTTGACACCTTTGTGCGCATTGTGTCCTTACGACCGACACGATTGCTTTAGCGTTTGTACAGAGTTTCTAGAGCATAAACTTAACCTCAAAAAGGACATTAGTTTGTGCTCTGTCGTTAGAGGGCAAGCACTGTATATGCCCAATGATGCTTTGCGTATTGTATGTTCCGTTCGTATAAGGAGAGGTAGTTTTGAAGTGAAAATGTATTTCCCACAAGGAAACGGCAAATTGTCCAAATGGGGCTATGAAAATGGTAACCTTGCCATCTGAGTACAACAAATGAGCGGCGATAAAGATATATGTGTTGACAGTCTTCGAAGGTGTTGCTATACGCAACAATGCAAAGGATTTGATGCAACTACCCTTTTCTGCGTAGGGGTGTGCTTAAAGCTATCTTATGTGGCAAGGCAAACTAAAAACATTTTTAAGGAGAAACGTATGCGAGACTGTAGTCGAAATGAGACTTTTTGGTCAATTGATCTTATTTTTTAGGAAAAGTGCGACGAACTCCTACCAAGGGTAGGTAGTAGGTACCTAACCTACCTACTCCGCACTATATAAATTTATTTTCATCAAAGGCAGTACA
This sequence comes from Cheilosia soror, assembly GCA_949372485.1. Classification (NCBI taxonomy): domain Eukaryota; kingdom Metazoa; phylum Arthropoda; class Insecta; order Diptera; family Syrphidae; genus Cheilosia; species Cheilosia soror. Next base: position 5,608,751 of record OX443564.1, read on the forward strand.
TTCGGCACCCTCACTAAATCCAAGGCAAACAAAACAACCAAACTGTTTCATCCTGATCACTTATGTACACGTTATGGTTAAAACTTGGTATTATCCCGAGGGATAGGCGCATAAATATTCCACACAGTCATCCCAACAATGTGACTCTTAGTCTTAATTCAAAAAAAAATCAAGTCCTTTCTTCATCCTGAAAATTTATATCTACTCGTACATACGTGTTTTTTGGTCGTTCCTTGTATTGCGTCACAATGTCGCGCTATACTATAAGTAGCAATAGCAATAAAGAAAATTTTCTTTAGCCTCACTTAAGTGGTGGGTTTTTTTTTATGTTTTCTTATTTACGCACGTGTTTCGTACGGTTGTCTTCACAAGAGCGTTTTCCGAAAATATTTATGCTTGACGACGATACACATCCACGAATCTCGCCGACAGTAAAGATTTATGCTCATTAAAATAAATTGCTCTTTATGTTCTTTTATCTGCTGGCTTTTTGTTTTAGGGCTATATATGTGAAAGGCTGTGCTTATTTATTTTTTTCTAAATTTATTTTCGTTTGTTTTGAAAATAAAAGTTAAGAATTTGTGTGGTTGTTCATAATAATTTAGGAGTATTTTTACCTATGGCAAAATTGCATGAATTTAATTTTAAGTTGTAAGGAGCAAGCTTTGTAGAAAAAAAATTGGTAAATCGATTTTAAAGGCATGAAAAGTGACATCTTGCTCGCGATTTGGACTGTAATTAAATTTAAAATAACTTTAGAAATAAAAAAGAAAAGGTAGTTGGTACCAAAAAGCCAACAAAAATGTTAAGTTCTTAAATTAGTAGGTACTCTTATAATTCATGAGCATTTTAAATTTATTTAATTGTTGCAATAAAAAAATGCTACAGAAATTTTAACAGACTATAATGCCATCCATCTCTTTCTTTCTACCAAGCTTCATACACGTACACGCTTCGCAGGCCGCATACGATTCGTAATTATTTTTTAAATTTTTTGCATTTGATAAAATAAAATCAGATTTTTTTCTGCTCAGTTTATGGGCGGGATAGAACGATAAATTATAGCTAATAATAGTAATAATAATAATAATATAATACTCGGAGAAGTATTGCCTAAAATCTATTTCAAGATTATTTGTATTGATATCAATTTCTGAACACAATAGCTATTTGAATTGAATTAGATCAATATCAGTCTTACAGTCACTTTTCTCGCAATTAGTTAAAACCTGTCTTAAGAATATATAGGTACCAACTATCTATGCAAATTTGAAGTTTCTAGGGTGTAAGTTGATTTCCAGATCATTTTGTCTTCATATAGATAGTTAGACAGGCAACGAGTCCTTGGTTAGACTCTGACTTAAAAGAGTATCTACATGTAGTAATAGTTACTTGCTAAAATACTAAACCTATGTTAACACTATAGAAGGCAGCAACATGCAGACTGGAGATTTATCTTCCTCTTAGGTTCTCACAGATTTGTTGCTTCTTTGGGTTTTTTCAGCCTTATCTTCTTGTGCACCGAAAATGCTCCAAAAAAACGCACCGCAAAAGCCGCAAAAAGAACCCCTCAAAAACTCGTCCAAAACGAACCGAAAAATACCCAAAGGTGCATCAAAAATGTGCCGAAACGAGTCGAAAACGCCAAAAAAAATACCCCCCAATTGATCCCAGAAACGCATTGAAAGCTACCCTAAAACTCCGCAAAAAATATCGAAAACGCATTATTATCTCCAAAAAAAACTCAAAAACGTTAAGGAAACGCGTTCAATATTTAAAAAAAAAGGGAAACAAAAAAGTATCGAAAGCGGTCCGCAAACTCCGAAAAAATTACCCAAAACGGATCGTTAATCATAGAAACGCATACAATGTACAATAAATTAATATGAAAACACCAAAAAACACATCAAAAAATTCAAAAACGAATAGAAAACATTTCAGAAACACCCTCAAAACGCCTCAAAAACTCGCCCAAAAGTCTCAAAAAATACTTACCCAAAAAAGGTGACAATAACGCATCGAAAACATTCCAGAAACACCCCTAATATGCCTCAAAAACTGATCCAAAAGCCCCGAAAATGCCCAAAAACGTGTCAAAAACGCTTAGAAAACGCGTTCAAAATTTTAAAAAACGCATCGAAGACATTTCAGAAACACCCCCAAAACGCGTCAAAAACTCGCCCAAAAACCCCAAAAAATACCCAAAAACGTGTCAAAAACGCTCATCAGAGAACGTGTTCAAAATTTCTAAAAAAAATCGCATAGAAGACATTCCAGAAAACGCCCCAAAAACTGATCCAAAAAACACGTCAAAAACGCTCAGAGAACGTGTTCAAAATTTCGAAAAAATCGCATAAAAGACATTCCAGAAACACCCCCAAAACCCCCCAAAAACTGATCCAAAAGCCACGAAAAATACCCAAAAACGTGTCAAAAATGCTCAAAAAACGCATCGAAGACATTCCAGAAACACCCCCAAAACGCCTAAAAAACTCGCCCAAAAGGCCCGAAAAATACCCAAAAACGTGTTAAAAACGCTCAGAGAACGTGTTCAAAATTTCTAAAAAATCGCATAGAAGACATTCCAGAAACACCCCCAAAACTCCCCAAAAACTGATCCAAAAGCCACGAAAATACCAAAAAAACGTGTCAAAAACGCTCAGAAAACGCGTTCAAAATTTCGAAAAAAACGCATAGAAAACATTTCAGAAAGACCCTTAGAACGCCTCAAAAACTCGCCCAAAGGCCCCGAAAAATACCCGAAAACGCATCAAAAACGTTCAGAAAACGCGTTCAAAATTTTCCAAAAAAAAGCGTATTAGATAAAGATGTTCAGAAAACTCTGTAAAAGTGACCAAAAACTCTTTATAAAACGAATACGGTCTAAAAGTATCTGGGGTCTATAGAATTGTTCATATTAGCGCATAAATTACAGATAACAAATTGAAATAAAAGCACCAAAAAACCCCTCAAAAACGCATCGCAAACATTCCGGAAACACTCCCAAAACGTTTCAAAAAATCGTCCTCCAGAAATGCAAATGCAAGAAAACAAAAAAACGTATCCAAAGCGGTCCAAAAATTCGACAGCCCAAAAGTATTGAGGGTTTATAAGCTTGTTAATCATATAACAAAACCCTCTACAAACGTTCCAAAAACCAGCCAAGATAGCTTCTAAAATGCCCAAAAAAATTTGTCGAAAAGCTCCAAAATATCGTCGAAAGTCGGCTTAAAACGCCAAGAAAACTCAACATAAAAAAAAAACGTTCCAATAACTAAACATCTTTGAAAACCGACCAAAAAACACTTAGGAAAACGCTAAAAAAATGTATAAAATATAAATTCACACAACACATTAAAATCACTTTAAAAAAACAAATCCCTTGATTAACTAACTCATCAATATAGAATGAATATAGATATCAAAGATATTGACAAGTGAGGCTTTGGAATATTAATTTTAATCAATAAGATAAAAGCCTCGCTAGCACTCAACAGATGGCGTTGATACATTATCACTCAAATCTGTCTTAAATATTAATTTCTCATCAATACGAGTAGGTTTCAGAAGTTTCAACAAATTTTCGATACATCCACATCCGCCATGTGATTAGATTCCATTTTGTCTATCCGTTCCATACCGGTGTCATCAATCAATCTTCGCCAAGATAGAAATAAAAATTATTAATTTCACTTTATGTCGTTTCCGTTCTCATCCTCAAGTTAATTATAATCCTTACAGATGGGAATAAAAATGCCAGCAAGAGGCGGATTTTTTTTTCTTATCCTCCTTATTGTGACCTTAATTTTGTGCTAAATGAACAACTGTTTCCATTTAACTTATCCTTTCTAAGCGCCCGTGTCAGTAAGGCATTTAATAATGTTGAGCGTTTTCTTCGCTATTTCTTTTATTTTTCTTTGTGCATTGTCCTTATTTTCTTCTGTCGTGGCCACCATTCAGACAGATTCTTTTTAACTTAAGTGAGGGATATGCAAAAAATAAAAAAAATAAAAATAAAAAATAAAAGGAAGAAATTAAAAAGGGCCATTTGGAGAAAATAAATGAGACTCTGGCGAGAAATGAGAATTTAATTGAATTTAGTTGTCTTCCTGTCATGGATTGAGTTGCTCTTCCTAATTCGTAACTGTGAAAATTCATTTGTGAATGTTTATAGGTATGCGATACAAGTAGACATAGAAATTAGGTCAGCCGGCAGTGGTTGGATTGGATTTTATTCATTGCAATTGTGGAGTTAGAAAGGACAATTATATCAATCGGTAAGTGACCACCATTTACTATGTCATTTATATACTAAAAATAGACTAGGATCTGTGGAAAGACATGGCTGAATATTTATTCACTCAGTACCACAAAAATAAGATACTTATATTTCCAATCCGACAAAAGTCCTAACTTCTCTAACACTCACTCTTAAACACCACACACGACACCGAAATTAAGCATCTTTGAAATACGAAAACTTGCCCATACCACAGGAACAAGACGCACATCCATAAAGAAGTAAGGATAACATACCAATGACATCACAACATTTATACACCAATGAAGCATATTATCCGTTTCTAGCTCTACAAAAAAAAACCCACAGTCTTATTTACCCAATGCATGGTTGGAGAGTAGCTGATTTATTTTCTCTCAACTAGACCGTTGCTTTGTCCCAGCAGATACATATCATATCAACCCCCTAAAACCCAATTATGGTCTTTTATTCGCTGACTTGCTATATTCTCCAAAAAATTCCTAAGCAAAAATATGCAATCCTTCCAACGTTCATTCGTCACCGTCGCGTCGTTGTCTCCGTCGCCGACGCCATTCCTTGCAATAGTATTTATCAACTTTGTCTCTTGCAATATACTTCGTTATCCCATCTTCTCCCAGGCCCAGGCAGATGGAAACAATTTTCCATTGCATACCGAGAGGGGGGCCGCCCCTATGCTGCTGCTGCTGCTGCTGCTACTACTGTTGGTTGGAAAGATGAGATAGAAATGATCTCATGAATTATTTATGAAAAATTAAAATAAAGTTTTGAAAGTTTTTGATTTGCCACCATTAAACCCCTGTACCCATGGCATGCCTCCCGCATCCACCTTAAGTTGGCATCCTCTACTATGCTGTATGTCTTTCCATCAACGACAACGACCGACGTCGTCGAAAAAGAAGACGACAAAGTATTTGTCATTTTTAGAAGGATTCGCTCAAGTTTCAGGGATTCATTTATGCATTTTTATGCCTTTAGACATTTGAGTTGAGACGAGCATGGATTCAGTGTTTCGCAGGAGAAGATGATGAAATGAGGTCAGACAACGAAGCTGCGCGATATACACCAGCTATACAACTATACACCCGCTGAGTTAATATCCCGGATTAGGACAGATTAAGAATTTAAACTTTCAATTTTTGATAAACCAGAGACTAGAGGAGAACATTTTGTTACACTACTGGTTCGTGTTCGTATTAAGAGCAAATGAGAGTTCGCAAGGATTTGAGCTCTGTGTGCATGTTGAATATGCTATGGGGATAATCCTCTGGCATGGGAGTCGCATCAGTGACATGCAATTTTGTCATATCTTCTAACAAGTGTGACCACAAGACATGATGTAGTACACATGCAATTTCATTATAAACTTCTTGAATACAACACTTGATCTAAAATTGCAAAAGTTGTTGGGGATTTTTCGACTCACAAGATGACTGTGGAAGGGAACCGTATACCGTACAGGATTATAATATTTCTAATCCTATTTGTTTGTTGGTGCAAGGGATAATAATGTAGTTGCAAGAAAAAATCGATTTCCATTCAGGATTTATGGAATTTTAAAGCAATTGAGAAGGCACGTCTACCGACCATAAGCAACTTGCTAGGAAGCTCACTAAGAATACTCAATACGTGGACAAAAGAATGTGGCCTTGGGATTAATCCCCAGAAAACTGAGCTTATTCTGTTCAGAAACAAAAGAATTATACCCACAATTCGAGCCACCAACTCTTGAGGGCGCAGTAGCGCAGTGGTTAGTGTGTTGGACTACTGCGCGAGGGATCCCAGGTTCGATCCCCGGAAAAACATAAATTACATCTTAAAGTTTTTTCTACTGCGCCACCTCTCGCGAACGTCTGACAAACATCCGAAAGTATGACTGTCCTGAAAAAGCTTCTCAATTCAGCCATTCGGACTCGGCATATAATTGTAGGTCCCTTCCATTCGTCCCAAAAATAGAAACTCACACAAAACGAATAGTTGCGAGAAGCTAGGCCTAGGTTGCGCCACCTATTTATTTATTTATAACTCTTGAGGGAATACCTCTAAAGGTGACAGATAGGGCAAAATATCTAGGAATTATCCTCGACAGGAAACTTTATTGGAAACCGAATGTCAATGAAAGAGTGAAGAAAGCAGTTAACGCTTGCAGCCGCATCTTTGGCAGGAGATGGGGACCAAACCCCAATATAATCCTGTGGATGTATACACGGCAATCGTGCGGCGCATACTCACATATGGCAGCGTGGTCTGGTGGCAAACCACAGGCAAGGCGACCAATCTCAGATCAATGACAAAAATACAAACACTAGCATGTATAGGGACAGCCAGTGCGATGAGAACCACACCGACAGCTGGACTGGAGGCAATTATTAATCTGACTCCTCTAGACCTATACATGGAGGAATCTGCTACCAAAAGTGCCTTAAGCATTAGCCAAACTAAAAATTGGAACTCTGGTAATTTTGACCACGCGCTGATCCTAGGAAAATATGTTGAGAACGCTGTCACTTCTGACTACATGTCTCCCCATTTAAACTTTGATAGACCATTCTCTTGCTCGTTTCCGAGTAGGGATGAATGGACCGCAAATGAACCCACTAAGAGGAAATCGATATCAATCTACACGGATGGGTCAAAGATGGACTGTAGAACCGGTGCGGGTATATTCTCAGAGGAACTAAATACACAATGCTCAATCAGGCTCCCTGATAGCAACAGTGTTTTCCAAGCAGAGGTTCTGGCAATCGCGGAAGCCGCCCGACAGGTGTCATTGTTGGCAATACCGCGTAACGATATTACCATTTTCATTGACAGCCAGGCGGCTATAAAAGCAGTCTCTGCTATTGAAATAAAATCTAAGCTAGTTCACCCCCGCACGAATCTCTACTGGGTTCCTGTACACAGTGACAACGAGGAGGCTGACGAACTCGCAATAAAGGGATCTACAATGGACCATGATAGGGCACTACAGTCTTCAGTCCATCAAGCCCTCGTACTCTGCAACCTGAGAGAACGAGTCGAGAAAAAGATTCGTATGAAAACTAACAAAAGGGGGAAAGAACTGACGACCTGTGAAGTATTACGGAAGCTTTGGCTAGAGTATGACAGTGGCCGATAACCATCAAACTTCTACAGTTTGACAGGTCATCGCTGTCTAAGCTGGTAGAGGCTCTAAGGGGGCATAACTTCCTATGAAAGCACGCAATTAAACTAAATCTCAAAGATGACGATATACATATGTAGAGGCTGCGGAGACGAAAAGGTCCATGAGGACACACCTCACTTCCTCTGTCACTGCCTGAGTCTCTGACACCATGACTAACAAGAATTTTCTGATATCTCTTTCCGATCTTTACAGGTTCTTGGAGGATATCAGGATGACTGGACGGCGTCGGGTAAATACAAGAAAAATGGACCCTAACACCAATGGTTAACCCCCCATGAAAGGGCATCATAAGGAGTCCATGAGAACCTAAGTGCGGTACAGTAGGGTTCACTCTACTCTACCAACTCGTTAACCTAACCTAACCTAAGCACGTTGAGAAAACGTACTGATCTGGGGTGGGAAAAGAAGTTTTTTTCTTAAGGCGAAAATCATACTTTGAAAATTGGTATACAGACCTTCTGTGGATGGAAAAAAATACATACCACGTTAAGCCGACTCATAAAATATAACATTCAACCTCATTGATATACCAACTGGCAACTATGTACAGTTAAAACGCTCTTCCTATTGTGTATCTGATTGCTTTTCCCAATTAAAGCATTTTACCAATGACAACGAGCCATCATAAACAAAAACAAAAAAACCGAAAAGAAAATATACACTTTCCGTAAAAAAAAATATGCCACAACCATCACAACCAAGGACATAAAATCACAATGACAACAATGACAACAATGACTTCACCCCCTTGCTGTGTGTGTGTTCACAAACACAGCACGTTGCCTCTAATCAATTCGATCTATAATAAGAGCCAACGAATAATATCGCTGAATTGATGTTTTGCACAATAGCGAGGGGTCGATGACAGTATAGTTTTTACGATAGCAAAACGAAAAACATACGCCAAGGACTTGCGACTAAAGGATAATCGGGTGGAAGTTATGAGCAAAATTTAACCTAATGCGCCCTGTGTTGGTTCACAAGAAAACTGTATATACACAAACAAAGGCAACTACAACGGCTCTGTTTTGATTGTCTGTGTCGTTGTCAATTGATGGAATATTAATAGGAAAATAAAATTAATAGTAACCGAGCGAATTTCGTGGCTAATATTGAAGTAATATAAGTACTTGGCTAAGCAAATATTGCGGTAACTAACGTAGCTATCAATAAGCCAATTAGACACAAAGGAGAGACAAAATTTCTGTCTGAGCTGGCAGAATGTTATCGATATGGAATTACATGACAAATTGTGGTGCTTGGTTAGAAAACTAAGTCAAAATGATTTCCAATTAACTAGGATAATTGGATGGATAAATATTGGAAGGAAATGTTGTCCACAATACGTGGTCACAATTGCAGATACACTGGTAGCTTAGATATATGACTATAATTCTCACTCGTTTTTTGTAGAATATATGTCAGTTGTAGCCGAATGTGGAACTTTGTGGATTTGTGTCAATCTTGTGTAGCAGATAAGACTTGTCGTACCGAAGTTCAACTTTGTTGTTTCGCACTTAAGAATAAAATGACCGCAAATAGTATATCTCTTTACGAATTGTCAAAAATTCGATATGTATCTGTGACGCGATAGGGCGTGGACATATTTAACTTAACAAGCGAAAGACCAACTTTCGACGAATATGGGTATAAGATGACATCTGCAGATGGGCCATTTAGAGGTTTCTTTTTGAATCATAGGTTATTTTGACACTGACAACTGTTTCCCGCTCGAAATCTTGACAGAGAGTCAGTGTCATACCCCCGCGGAAGGAAATGAGTGGCTTTGCGCTTGAACAACGTTGGGAAATATTTAAAACTTATTTCCGAAGGGTGTGCTGTGTACCCCAAACAGTGCGTTTTTTGAAAAGAAGTTTTGGCCGAAATGAAGCAACGCGCCTGCCTCATCTAGGCGGCTACGCAAACAATATTGCCGCATCTGGTTCTCGGAAAACCCGCACGTTATTGTCGAGAAGGCAATGCATCCACAGTGATTGAGTATGGTGGCATCATTGGAACATTTTTCGTTGAAAATGAGGCTGGGAACAACTTTTCGATCAACGGAGCCATGTTAACCGACTTTTTTTTTTACTGAAATTGAAGAAATGGATTTGGACGACCTCTGGTTCATGCAGGATGGCGTGCATTGCCACACAGCCCATGCCACAATCGATCATTTGCGCACCAAATTACCCAAATCGTGTTATCAGCGGTCTTGTCGATGTCAAATGGCCGCCTCGGAGCTGCGATTTGACCCCTTTGGACTTTTTCTTTGTGGGGACCGATGTTATGCCAACAATCCGAAAACGATTCATGCACTTAAGGCCAATATCATCGAAGCAATCTGTGAGCTACAGCCCGAAACCATCAACAAGGTTTTGGAAAATTGGAGTGACCAGAATGCGCTACTGCGAAGCCAGCCGAGGCTGTCACTTGAACGACGTTGTGTTTCATAATTAATGGGAATGTTGGCTCTTACTAATACAGCCATAATGTATGGAAAACATTTAATTTTGTTAATTTTACTGCATTTTTAAAAAGAAACTTGTATTTGGCCCACCCTACCTACAAGGTGCGAAAAAATGCATAACCCTATCCAACGATGTTATCATTTTTGCAAATAGCGGCTAATGTCAATTCTACTTTGACATTTGGGAACAGATACAAAATACACGTCGACAAGACATGAATACATGAATCGCTGTACCTACTTTTTCGATTTTCTTGCGAAATAGTTCGTAGGTGCTGTTTCACGCAGCGTGAATTTCGGCGCAGATTTCTCGATTGTCCGACACCAATTGGGCAACACTATGAATACGTTCAGCCGCTCATCGAGAAGAGTATGGAACAACACACGATGCTGTCAGGTCTGGCCGGTACCGGAACCGTAGACGCCATTCTGCTGAGAATTATCTCAGCTGTGGCTGAAAATGTCGCAGATGACCCCAGAGTATCGGATTAGGTACGACATTCCACTTAATTGGACATCAATCGGCAGTCATAATTGGATGAATTGGGACTGAAGAACATGTGGTTCAGGATGGAGCAACGGTGGAGTTACTGCATGACCAATTCGAAGGGCTGAAATTTTCGATTCGCCTAGTCTCTAGTTTTGGCGATTTTCACTGGCCGGTAAGATCGTCAGATTTAACTTTTTCAGACTTATTTTAAAGTCACGAGTCTATGTCAACAAGCATCAGACTCTTGAAGCCCTCAAAAAGAATATCCGTCAAAAATGCGAGGACCTATTGCCAAAAGTTCTGGCAGGAGTGATGGAAAATGCCATAAATCGGTCCCGAATGGTCGTTACCTACTTTTGACCAATAAACATCGGGTGGCAACTTCTGTAGGTATACATTTTCTATACAGGAGTAGGTCTGCCTCTTCTTCTTAGTGGTTGTATTAGATCGTCACGACTGATTTATATGGTACTGGTCGGCCGTGCTGTGTTTTCTATAAGATGGTGTTTTGACGTGAAGTGAAGGGTACAACGGATTCACTTTCGGTTCTGCCGCTTTATCTTCAAACAGATAGTCAAGGACTGGAAAACATGGATTGGGCATTTTTCCGTGACTCCTTTAGGGCATTTGTCTTTCTTTTCGACTCGTATATCATCATCCAGAACTCTTCGTTGCCTCAAGAAGGCCAGTCATATAAGTTGATTAGCTGGACCCGTGCTCGCCTTGCCCGCTCGCACAAAATTATATTTGGTTATGTGTATGTATATATTTTCACTTCAAAAAATACATTTTGGCTAAAAATTGTTCCTTAGGACGTGGCTATAAACGACATATCCTATAGCAGTCTCACGGTGTTAAGGAACATTTTAAAAAAAGTTTCATTGAAATCTGTCCAGTAGTTTTCGAGTTTTTAGCTGACAACGAAAATTGCTACAGTTTTATTATATGTATAGATTTAGATCAACACTTGGAATATTTTTGCTGTTAAATTTCGTAACGTAAAATTGACACGTTGTTGTCTTGATTCCCATCCTACTGATCCTGCAGTCACACTTTTCTCAGACGCCTGATTGTGATTTGCTCACAGTCTCTGTTGAGGGTGGTCACCGCCTAACCAAAAACTGACACCTGACCAATTAAAAAGGAAAAAGAAATCGTCTCACTTTGGGTTTATACAAGAGCTTTATTACAATTTAAGATAATTGCGACTTGTCGCCAAAATGGTCGTCACAGAAGTGAGCGAGAGAAAAGCAAGATGCCGGAAGCTGGCCGGCTTACACAATACAAAATTGAAGTTGGTTGGGGTTTTGCCATCTGTGAATGAATAAGAAAAAACGTACTAGATGTACTAGATTTTACTGTGGTTTTCTTATTCATTCATAGATGGCGTCAACAGTCTCCAAAGAAAGACCCGCTGACCAATTTGGCCTAGATAGAGAAAAAACTATCGTTGGGCCCTCTCAGAATCACGTTCGTTGTTTGGTCGCGTTCCTCTTGAAACCACGTTCGTCATTAGGCCGATTATAGGCATTAGGCACCCCGATTCGTAGATTTATGCCACCTTCACACGGAAACTACGCTCAGTTATAGGGTGGATTTCTGCCACCCTGACGCAGGAACCACCACTTGTCATTATGCCCTCTCAGACTCGTGCTCATCAGTAGGTCGCTTTCTCCCATCTTGACCAAGCAACCACGATTTGTAGTTGTAGCTACCAAGTTCGTTGTTGTTTCTATAGGTACTAACTTAACCTAACCTTAACCTACATTTAACTGCCGACTACTATAAAATAAAAACAACATCCTTCTCAATTTAATGAAATTAATTAATTAATTAATAAATTAATCCTCCATAACTTCTGTACCGTAATTCTCGGTTCATCAATTGTATAACCATCTTAGTAAAAAAAAAAACAATATACATCCCTCTCTTTCTTTTTCTCTCTCTCTCTCTCTTTCTCGTTCTGTTCTTTACAAAGTAATTCTCTTAACAAGGCAATTTTGAATGATTTTCCCTTTTCATGAGAAAAACTCGAAATAATTCTCAAAAGTATTTCAGCCGGATGTAAAGTTCAAAACTTTAACCATAGTAAAAAGTTGCAAATACCATCCAAGGTAAAGCATTCTCTTAGCAAACACACACACATACACTGACAACCACCAGCGAGCGCGTCAGCATCAGTTACCTACTCGCGTTCAAAAGAAGACGACGAAGAAGAAGAAGAAAAACCTGCGAATAATATTTTGAGTTTCCTCTTGGAAATTTCTTACGAATTTTCATTCGTTTCCTTTTGTTACTCCTTGAGTTGCCAGCGTCTCCGTATAAGTAAGTATATATTGCTTCAAGAGTCCTTGGATGGAATAGTACGACCGACAGACCGACGGCGCGACGTACGAGGTACGAGTAGTTTCGTTTCGTAATGAAGATAGTTTTCCTTGACAGCGTATAGATGTCGACGACGATGATTATATCTGTGTATAGTTACTTCAAGTATCTATCTATCTTTATTATTCACACAGCTGATGCTGAGATGACAAAAACATGAATTTGGTCTTTCTTTAACCATCACTTTGGTATATACATATATGCAATGTTTTTTGGGTAGCGGTTGGCGGTAAAGGACTAATTTGTCCCTTTTTGACACTCGTTAGGAGGTTTTAAGGGTTCGGACTTGTTTCAAAGTTAATGATTCTTTTGACTTGCAAACGATGTGGTGGCATGGTCGTGTAGGGCCAGAATATTGTGCAATCAAAAACCCTATGAATAGAAACGAATGAATGTGATGTGGTGGTGGTGGTGGTCGAGAAGTCAACAACGAAACGATTGCTTGTCGAATTTGGTTTCTTTCCAGGAATGATAAAAATGTTGTTAAGTAATTTGATAAATAAGTGAATCGACAAGAAGAATTTTCATTAGATAAAGTAGGTACTCTATGTCTGGGTTTCCTTCCAAGAATGCGACAAGGACATAAGGCGGATTACTGTCAGAGAACAGTGTTCAGAAATACGATAGAAAACGTAGTAAGTCAAGTCAAGTAGTAAGAATTTCGTTTTGGATTAATTAAGCTACGATTAGATGGATTTTTTTGGGAAACTACTGATGAAAGATACACGAAAATCTTAAAATTCAGACCGTGAAAACGAATCGAATTGAAATAACTTGTAAATAATGAATGAATGTATCAAAATGCAGGACAAAAATAATTCGTCTGCACGCAGAGTCACCGTGACTCATTTTTTTTTATTGTTCGTCTGAGGTTGTAAAAACGTTAAGAAAAGTCGGCGACAAAAGCAGTCCCATAAATGGGTGAATAATATTCCCAATTGTGCGTGTCGATATTAAAATTGCAAACTATATTTGTGAACATAGCTACAATTCACTTTGAAAGTGTAAAGCCACAATCACATTTAGGAAAATATTAAAAAAGTAAACAAAGTTACAAAATAATATTATTTCTCCCTTTATCACATAAACTATACTTTCTATAATTCCGTTTCATTTCTGTCAAAATACAATTTTTTAAAGCTCAAAGCGCTCTGAGCTTTCATATTTTGCAAGTTCAGCAGCAGTTGCGTCCTCCAACTCGGGGATAGGGTCATTCAGTGTCTTTTTCCACTTTGACAAACATTTTTGACACTTATGAAAAATAAAACAATTGAAGCCTGCCATATATCTTCCAAGTCTTAAGAAAGAGCTTTTAGGGAAAACTCTTCGCGATAGATGTCGCATAAATATGCGTGTGTTTTTTATTTTTATTTTTTTTTTTTTTTTTACTTTTCTAACTTTTTTAACATTTGTCTGAATGTGATTGTGCCTTAAATATTGTTGTTTTGTTTTAAGAAAAAACATTCAAAAAGTGGGCGTGGCAGAATGTTAATTTTGTTTCCCCAAATTGAAGGTACTACACTGGCGATTACTAGGATGATGCCATACATTTTGCAATCGATTTTCACTCTTTAATCTGTTGGAAATTTTGTACCCATAAACTTTTACTACCTGTGAACAGGTCCATAATTTTCCCAACAGTAAGTCATAAAATTAAAACGTAAATAAAAAACTACGGCTGGAATTTCCCAAGATCAAACAATGAACTACCTGTAAAGCGTATAAAAAAAATGCGCAACTAGGATGAGGCCATTATGCGAATATTTCTTTGCAGGAGTGCACATCAGCGATTTTTTCAAAGTTTTGTTAAGAATATTTTAAAAAAAGCGTTGAAAAGAACTGTTTTTATTTAGTTTAAAAAAAATGGGTTCCGGAAAGATTTTGACAGCGACAGATAGAGGAAAATGCTTTCAAGGAGTTAGGACTGTCAGGTCGAGAAATTACAAGGAGGCTAAATAGAAGTAAGACTGTTGTAAACAGTTCTCTTGCGGATCCACAAAACTATGGGAAAAATCAAAAAAGACGCACCACGGCTAAAGCAACAATATTGCGAGAAAAGCGGCTAATTCTGCGGCTTGTTTAAAATTTTACTCTACCAGCGACTAAAATAAGGGCCAACTGTGGCGTATCAGCCAGCATAGCAACGGTCCGAAGGATAATACGTAAAAGTGCTGGTGGTGGAAGAAAACTTAAAAAGAAATCTGTTTCGAGGCAAGTACACAAGGAGCATCGAAAGAATTTTGCAAGGGAACATGTCGCTGGGAGCAATGAATGGAAACGCGTTATTTTTTCGGATGAAAAAAAGTTTAACCTTAACGGCCCCGATATGGTTACAACTTTTATTTCCATGATCTAAGAAAGTAGTAGCTTATTTTGGCCAGACATCACAGCCGTACATGAGGTGTAATGGTGTAGGGAGCTATTACCTAACCTTATTACCCTACCTTGGATATTCCAACATGACATTGCCCCTATCCACAATTCCAGGGTTAATTGTAAATTCAGATGGAAATGAAATGTTCCAACACTTGGAAAATTCAGAAGTCCTCTCGGTTCTTAGATATTTTTTCTTGAAGGCAAACTTAAGCTGAAAGATATAAATGCACTCCTATGTCATATCTCTGTCCTGTAAATTGTTCCGGGGCTAGCCTTTGTAATTTTTTTTCTAACGAAATAAATTCTATTCTATTCTATCACTCGCCAAAGAGAAGTACCTAAGCTACGTCGATGTAGAAAATCGATTGTGCCTGAAAATATTCAGGCTGGTAGTCTCTTTCTCTCTCTCTCTGAACCTCTTTTATCAACTTTACCAGCTTTTTTCACTTCCCTGGCCCGATCCTCAAGAGAGTAAACCCTCTGAACTGGCGCTTAAATTCGGAAAAATGTCACCGGTTAATTGAAAGATGTTATTTTTAACTAAAAAAAACTCGCGATATTTAAGAACAGATGGTAAATATTACACGATTAAAATGTTGTTGATAGGTTTCAAAGTTTTTACCTTGTATCTAAAACAATTTGTGTGCAGCTGTGTTGTCACAGCCAATTTGTCAACCTTATTAAAGTTCATTTGATTAATTAGTGTTTTGAGAGTACTTATATTAAAAAAAAACAAAGGGTATGAAACGGATATACAAATTTGATCCGAAAGGTCAAGTACACATAATTTAACTACCACTCTAAATGAATATCTATATTTTTTATCAGATCGACTTAAAGGGGTAAGAGGGGGGTCAAAGTTTATTTTTCATCCGATCGACTTCAAACTTAGTTTGTGGCCCTTTTCTTAAGTCACGAACCGTTCGTCGTATCAATTTTAAACTTTTAAACTTTGTAATTTGTAACTTATCGCTTCATCTAACGTACGTACTCCAAAGATATTCAAGCGGAATTCTGTATGAATGGGGTCATACTGCAAGTGGTGCATCTTTCTGGTTGCAAGAGTGTAATAAAATCTGGGAGGTGTTGAATATAATGAAGGGATTAAAGCTCCCCCTATTCTAAAGATGGCGCTTATCATATCGCTGTATTTGCCAGCAAAGAAATATGTTTTGTCCCATAGATTGTGACTCAATCGGCTATAGTATGATTTGTGTTGAGATGCCAGCGCTTCACTAACAAAAATATTGATCATAAAATCTTTGAACTGTTTTCTCCAATAGGGCTTTAAACACATTTTTCAGCGATACTAACTATTAAGTACATTCTTAGGTAGGTTTTCTGCGCGATATAAATGGTTTTTCAACAGGGACGCTATAAAAGTAGAGCGACAGGGACAGCAAATCAAGTGGACACATTTGACATTTCTCTTCAGTAAGCTTTGCCATTTCGTGATGGAAAGATATACGAGCCAACAACGAGTCGAAATTATTAAAATTTACTACCGAAATTCGGAGTCAGTGGCCTCAACGTTAAGAGCGCTACGACCAATTTATCACTTGGCTTCGTTAAAAGATGGTCCAAAGAATTCTGCGATCCCTATATGACTAGACCTTTATACATCACAATCACTTTTGTTCACCCCGTCCTCGAGTATACGCTAGCCAAGCGTGGTGTCCCTTTCAACGAGTTCATGTTTCCAGAATCGAGAATATCCAATGTCGTTTTCTTCGTTTTGCTCTTCGTGCGGTCTTTCTTGGAATGATCACCTAATCTCACCTTCCTTAAGGAACACAGAGACTGCAGATATTTTTTTCATTCACAGACTCTGTTCGGGTGGAGATTTTTCCACTCGAGAACTCGGGAAAATTCGATTTAATTTCTCGGGAAAATTCCCAGTTCTGCAAAGAAAATCCTATCGACGAAAAAAGCAACTTTGCTGTGAAAAACGATTCGAGCGAACGACTTAAATGAAAACGACTTGACCTGACTTGATGTCGAACAACGAATGAATTCAGATTTTATTTCTTCTCTTTTTATATTAACATTAGTGTTAAGGATTGTTACAATAACTTAAATATGGTGAAACTTGGTAATATGGAGGGAAATTCAAACATTTTATTTGAAGTTTTTGTACCATAGGAATAAAATGAAATTAAAACATTAGTGTTGTGACAATTTAAATTCGATAATTATTATAGTTTTTTATCTGTAAACAAAAGATAGATGTGACCCAACATTCCGGCCACATTGAAAGATCTCCTTTCAAACAGGTAGTAATGCCAGCTTTCGGATTGGTCTTCGTACAGTGCCTTTCGCTGTCCTAACGTCTGCAACTCGAACTACGTCGTCTTTGCCGTGTACCACGTCGACTACTCTTCCTAGTAGCCACTTTTGGGGTGGCACGTTGTCCTCGTGTATGATGACCATTGCGCCGATCTCGAGATTTGGCTGGCTGTCTGACCACTTGGAACGAAGTTGTAGGTCATGAATGTATTCGGCAGTCCACCGCTGCCAGAAGTGAGATTTCACAGCTTGAATGCGTCGCCATCTCTGTAGGTAGCTGATGTCGTCAACGATATTTGCTGGCTCCGGAATGGCCTTCAATGATGAGCCGATTAATAGGTGCCCCGGTGTGAGAGCCTCGAAGTCACTAGGGTCTGATGATAGTGGTGTTATAGGCCGCGAATTCATCACTGCCTCAATTTCGACCAGTGCGGTCGTGAGCTCCTCGAACGTGAGTTTTGCGGTTGCCAGACTTCTGTATAGGTGTCCCTTTGCCACTTTGACTGCCGCCTCCCAAATACCACCGAAGTGAGGAGCCCTGGGGGGTATAAATTTGAAATTAACATTTTGATTAGTACAGAATTTTGATAGATTGATTTGGGTATTTTGTTGAAATAAGTAATTTCGCAGATCGTTCAACTTCGACCTCGCCCCTACAAAATTAGTCGCATTATCACAGAAAATGTTCTCTGGAAGACCCCTACGACCAATGAATCTTTTCAACGCAGCTATAAATGCATCCGACGATAAGTCAGATACGGCCTCCAAATGAACCGCTTTCGATGAAAAACATACAAACACTGCCACATATGTTTTGTATGGTGTCTTGCCTCGAATCTTAAGGTAAGTGTAGATGGGTCCACAAAAATCAACCCCACAATTCTGAAATGGACGAGATTGTGTTACCCTTTCTGCTGGCAAGCTACCCATGATTTGTTTCAAAAGGACGGGACGATATTTCGTGCAATGAATACATCTTCTAACTGTACGACGAGCTATATCTCGAGCATTGACAATCCAGTATTTTCTTCTAATAAGAGCGATGAGTGTTTTAGGTCCTGCGTGATAGTTACTGAAGTGGAGATACCTAATCATGTTTTGCACGAACATGGAATTTGGTGGTAGAAGTATTGGATGCTTCTCTTCCTCGGGAATTGACGCGTTCTGCAACCTGCCTCCTACCCTCAAGATTTGTACTCCATCGTTTACCTCTTCCAAAAATGGATTTAGCCATTTTATGGATCCTTTGACACCTTCATTTTTTCTAAGTGCTGCAATCTCTTCTGCAAATGATTCCTGCTGAATTAACCAAATGATGCGTATAAGTGCAGCGTCTAACTCTTCTAGAGATAAAGAGCAACCATTTGTTGAATCTCCGCTTCTCTCCCTGTGTTTAAAAATTCGAAGAATGTATGCGAATATTCGAATGGTTTTTGTGTACGAACTGTACCTAGCCAATTGATCCCGTAAATAATTAGACTCCTTTGTCCTTGAGAGTAAAACGGTTTTTCTCATCTCGAGAGTCACCTCCTCGGACGGTGATTTGTTACAAAAAAGTGGTGGCCATTCTTCGAATGGTTTCAACAAAAATGCAGGACCCGCAAACCAAATCGATTTCCTCAACTCTTCCACAGTGCAGCCTCGAGATACTTTATCTGCTGGATTGTCGTTGGTTGGAACATGCCTCCAAACGGCTTCATTGGTAAGTTCTTGAATTTCTGAAACCCTATTGCCAACAAAGGTATTGAGTTTAGAGGAGTGAGTCCCTATCCAATGGAGTACGACCTCCGAATCAGTCCAAAAATAAACTTCGCATATAGAGCCTTCGAACAGATGTTTAATTCTATGCCAGAGTTTGGCCAATAGATGAGCGCCACATAACTCTAGCCTTGGTAGTTGCTTTCTCCTAGTTGGTGCAACTCTTGACTTTGCCGTAAATAGTTTTACTGTCACAGTTCCAAAGGCATCAGTTGTTCTCGTGTAAATACAACAACCGTAAGCATTTTGGGATGCGTCGCAGAACCCATGTATCTGCACCCGTTTTTTGTTGTCCGCTAAAACAAATCTGGGAACAGAAACATCCTGCAGCGAATTAAGATCCCCTAGAAACTGTTTCCACTCGGTTTCGATACTTTGTGGAATGGAAGAATCCCAGTCCAGCTTTTCCATCCAAAGCTTTTGCAGAATGATTTTTGCTTTTATTATGACTGGACTGAGCAACCCGATGGGGTCAAATAACGACGATGATAGCGAAAGTATTGTTCTTTTCGTGAACCTTGTGTATGTTTTCGATGGACTATATGAAAATTTCAGATTGTCTTGCATACAGTCCCAAGTTATGCCCAAAGTGCTTGTTAATCCCGAATCGGATAACTTGAGCTCCTTTTCGGAAGACTGCAGCATTGCATCTGCATTGCTATGCCACTTGGACAGTTCGAATCCTGCTGAACCAAGGATGAACATAACTTCCCGTTGAATTTGCTCTAGGGTTTCAAGATCGTCAGCTCCAGCTAACATGTCATCAACATAGAAGGAATTTCTTAGAACTTTTGCGCCAAGTGGATGAGATGACGAAAATTTGTCGCTCAAGTAGCGAAGGCACCGAATGGCCAAAAACGGTGCTGACGAAGTGCCATATGTAACCGTGTTTAATTTAAATGTTTTAATGGGCATCCGATTATCTTCTCTCCATAGGATGAACTGGAACTTTCTATGCGACGGATGAATTAAGATCTGTCTGTACATTTTGACAATGTCAGCAGTTAGTGCATATCTATGTAAACGAAAACCTAGCAGCAGCAAAAAAACATCATCCTGAATCGTTGGACCGACCATCAGAATTCCGTTGAGGGAGATTTGAGATGACGTCCGACAGGAGGCGTCAAATACTACCCTTAGTTTGGTAGACACGCTGTTTGGCCTCATGACACATTGATGAGGAAGGTAGTAATGTGGTTCTTCCAGATTGGGATTTTTTACTTCCGACATGTGCCCTAATTCCTTGTATTCTCTGAGAAAAGTATTGTATTGTATCTTAAGGCCAGGATCCCTATCCAATCTTCGTTCTAGTGACAGGAATCGCCTGAATGCGATGTCATATGAGGACCCTAAGCATTTCGGATCATTCTTGAAAGGCAACTGAACCATAAGTCGCCCAGTACCTAACTGTTCAACTGTTTCGTTAAATATCGCCTCGCACTGTATCTGCTCTTCTGTCCATCTCGATTTTCTGCCGACGACCTCCTCTAACTCCCAAAACTTTTCGACGTATTGATGTAACGAATCTCCATCTACATTTAGACAACAATTCTTGGTGGAACTTTCCGATGAACCTTTAATTTTCCCAGAAACTATCCACCCTAACAAAGTTTTTTGGAGGGTTGGTAATCCACTACCAAGTTTTATTTGCCCTACCGACAGCAAATCCAAGAAGGCCTCAGCACCAAGAAGCATATCTATTTGCAAAGGCTTATTAAAGTTTTCATCAGCCAAATCTATATTTCGTGGGATATTCCAATCGATGATTTGAAGTGTCTTATCTGGCTGATATCCAGTTATCGACGGGGTTATCAAAAACTCAAGCGATACTTCAAAATTGTTGAATCGAGAACGAATTGTAGTTTGAGTTTGATGATCAATTTTTGTTTTTGAAATACCTATACCAACTATGTCGATGTGCTTTTTATCTTTAGGTAGATTTAGAGTTCGTGCAAATTTCTCATTAATGAGATTGACCTGTGAACCTGAATCCAACAGAACACGGCCTAATTGAAAGGTTCCGGTTGAGTCCTTTACCAGCACCGATGCGGTGGCAAGGATCACCTGATTGCTGGAGTGCACATTGTTGTCAAGTGCAGCGTGCACCGCGGCTGACGATGTTTGTTCTCCACGACTACAACTATCAGAATTTGGTGTGCGATGTAGCAAACTGTGGTGTGCTTGCTTGCAAGTTTTGCATCTATATGTCGAAGGACATTTCGACATATTGTGACCCTTCACCAAACAGTTGATGCACAATCCCAACTTCTTTGTGATGGAAAAACGTTCCATGACTGACAATTTTATGAAACTTGGACAGTTGGATATCGAGTGATCACTATCTTTGCAAAACGCACAAAACTTTTGTGTGATTGTTAATGATGTTTGTAGTCGTTGACTATAATGTGATTGTTGTCGAGGTTTGTTTTGGAATTTTGGAGTAGGTTCCAAACGAGCTTGTTTGCTCTCCCTGGCTTCTAAATACTGGCAACGCTTGCTCAGCATTTTAGCACAATCATCCCATTTAGGTAGCTTGCTATAGTCCAAATGTTCATCCCACTTGGCTTGTGTTTCCGGATCGACCTTTGACATTGCAATATAGATGATGATGGCATTGCAGATGTCTTTTTCCGAACCAATGGATGTGAGTGAGTTATAGAGCGCAGTTATATTGTCCACCAAGTTCCTTAAGGGTAGAGGGGAAGCCTTTGAAACTTTGGGGAGTTCAAATATTAAAGAAATATTTTCCAAAAATATTAGACAATTATTGTCATATCGATCCTTCAAGCTTTGTATTGCCTTAGGATAATTTTCTTCCGTGACCGGAAACGCACGCACCGTGTTTAACGCCTGATCGCTTAGGCATGATAAAAGATGATTGAACTTTTCTATTGTCGTAAGTGTAGGATCATCATTAACCAAATAGTTGAAAGAGTGAATAAAATTTGTATATTGTGAATAGTGTTTTCCATCAAATTTTGGAAGGCGCAAAGGTTGCAACCGAGAAGTTGGTGGCGGAGGAGGTACCACAAACGAATGTTCGACTGTGCTTAGTCTCCTTCTTTCTCCCATCATCGAAATAATTTTAGTTTTTATGGTAACATACAGTTCCTCCAAGTCAGCGCGACCAGTATCCGATGGTTGCAATCTCTCGATCTGAGTCTGGTATGCAATACCTTGCTTAAAATAAGACTCGAGTATCCCTAATCGACACTCAAGTTCAGTGGGTGTAAGAGTTGTGGCCTTTTCCACAATGTTTTTAATTCTAGTAATGTTTCCCTTCGTAGATGCTCTTTGTTGCTTCAGCTCATCCAAGGATGCAGAGGAAGCAGAACTAGTAGAACCTTCGTCCGTCATAATGTTTCGTATTTGTTATACAAACGTACTAGAAGTGTTTTTCTAATCCCAAATAAATATAAGCTGATAATTCACCTGGTATAGTTTGTACCAATGGTGCACGATTTGCAGCACTTGGATTGAACTAGATGAACGTCGAATTTATTTGATGAAATAGATAGCAACAGTTTGGTTTCAAAAATTTCGATGCAAAGCAACACCAGCAAACAACAACAACAGCAACGACAGCAGTAATAAGCACCAACAATAGCGACGACCGCAGCAAAGCAACGACAGCAGCAATAAGCAGCAACAACAGTAACAGTGGAGAAAAGCAATGCCAGCAATGGCAGCAGCGATACCCACTTTGAGAAAATCAATTGAAAAATTCAGCAACAATGTTGACAACGAAACTTAAGCGAATTTAACGGCGAGAGCTTATCGACTATTTTAGCCACGAACGAATCGAGTTTTCCTTTTGGTGACTTAAACGAATTAACGAACGACGATTTGTGCAAGCAACAGTATGAAATGTAGAAGCAATTGTTAGCGACGAAAGCTTCAAATGAATTGCCCAATGGCGATAATAATTAATTGCAACACAGTCAGCGAGTGTGGAATCTATTCAACGAAGATTATGAGCGAGTAGAGAGAACGAAATGATAATGCAACAATTATGTATGATTGATCTTGATCTATGATTTCAAGAAACGGCGAAATCGCTCACTAATGGCAGAGCTTTTTTCTAGCTGGTGCGAGCGAAAGAGAGCACACGTTCCACTTTTGGATTATAATTTTTGGCGCTGAGTTGAAACGATCAGCGGCCGATGATAGTAATTTAATAAATTTTATATCAACTTTAATCATGCATTAATGTTTTATAATAAATGAATGATATAAAATAGTTTATATTGTAGCGAAGATGCGTTGTTTCTCGTTCTTTTGGATGTAATTTTGTTGAATTTTATGCAAACATATGCAGACAATGTTTAATTCAAAATATATAATTCCAAACGCACATTCGCACAATTTATTTCCACATACCTTGATGGAGGATTTGTACTTATCTTCCCTTTATTACTCGTCTTTTTCTCGATTCCAGATGATGATGAACAGGTTTCAAAAGTTGCCCTCTATACGTCCTTGATTCCAACGATGCTTAGTGTTTAGTTTTGTATGTCCTTTATTTGTCCTTGGCGACAATCTGTACACTTGCACAAACTAAACCGATGTACCGAACCGATGCCGATAGCTTTCGCGGAACCGAGCGCGACGATTAAATAATTTTACGAGAATTTGCAGTATTAATTAATTAATCAAAGTTAGTTTTTTGACACTGTCTTTTACTGCATGCACGAGTCTTTGTTTAACCAAAGTTTTTCACAACCGATTAATTTATTTTTATAATTTTTTGGGAACTTGCCCCACGTTGGGCGCCAAAATGTTCGGGTGGAGATTTTTCCACTCGAGAACTCGGGAAAATTCGATTTAATTTCTCGGGAAAATTCCCAGTTCTGCAAAGAATATCCTATCGACGAAAAAAGCAACTTTGCTGTGAAAAACGATTCGAGCGAACGACTTAAATGAAAACGACTTGACCTGACTTGATGTCGAACAACGAATGAATTCAGATTTTATTTCTTCTCTTTTTATATTAACATTAGTGTTAAGGATTGTTACAATAACTTAAATATGGTGAAACTTGGTAATATGGAGGGAAATTCAAACATTTTATTTGAAGTTTTTGTACCATAGGAATAAAATGAAATTAAAACATTAGTGTTGTGACAATTTAAATTCGATAATTATTATAGTTTTTTATCTGTAAACAAAAGATAGATGTGACCCAACAGACTCCTTTCAGGCTCCGTTGATTACATGTCTCTTTTTATCTCTACCTGCTTTAACGCTAACCCTCGGGGGCCTAGGTTGCCCCCGTCTCTTCTATCTTCCAACTTACCGCACCTAATATAGCTGCTGACGAACCAATCTCTCATATGCCGCGAAAGGTTAACTTAAAGCTCGCTATTTTCGACTTCAACTGCAGCACTACCTCCCTAAAAATCGATCTTCTTGAGCATCCTTAGCTTTAAGTTCCAGTAGTTTTATAAGTTATAGTAGTTATAAGTTCCAGTAGCTTTAAGTCATTTTTATAGCTTGTATTAAGACTAAGAAATGGAGTTTCTTGTTTGCCTCCACCAAGAATTAAAAAAAAATCATACGCACGCTTTCATTATTTGCAGCATGCTGTACGCTTGCTTGCAGCTTCCTTCCACCTTACGATTTTGACAATTCGTGGTTTTTTTTTTTTTTCAAGTATTGCCAATAAAACCTAAGAATTCAGAGCCTTCGTGGGATGATTTTATTTGATGATGATAATGCCTGTTGAACACCAAAGTTAAAATGACCGTAAAAGTATGCAATTTTAGGTTCATTGCTTCCTAAAGTTTTGCGAAGAAAAAGAAAACTAATATCGTTTTCGATTGGTCGTCCAGAACCGTCCGGAAGATTGGCACTCAACTGACAGTTCTTCTCCTGAAAAGAAGAGAAATTTGCTTCTGGATTTGAATTTAGAATCGCGGAGAGTTCTTCCGGACTGTTCTGGACGCCCAACCGAAAACGACATAAGTGGCTCAACCCATAGAATACGTCACGTTCGTTGCATCGACGGATTGACGTATTCGACGAATCGAACAGTCCCATAGAATTCGTCACGGTCGCCGCAGTCCGAACTTGGAATATTTAAGACAATTTGCAATTTATTAAATTCGAAAATATCCACAAATTTATTTTGATTGAACTGTCATCTGCAGCATTTGACAGTTTCTCTCATTCTCTCAATATTTCCACCAATGAAAGTGCTTCCTCTCACGCTGTGCCAACTGTCAGTAAGTAAACCTACTTTATTTATCCGTCGAATCCGACGATGGGTCACCTACACCTTCTATAAGCTGCTGTGTATTCTATCAATCTGTCAGTCGATTACATTGTCGCAACAGAAGCGACGGATTCTATGGGATGATCCCTAAAGTGAGTTACATGAAGCAAGCTCCGCTTTCGAATAGCTCCCTTCGTTTTTTTTAAAGTGCAAAAGTGATTTTCGTCTCATTTTATACATATAATCCAACCCCTGGGTCAGTTACATACCTTAATAAATATGAGAGCATCGTTTGCACCATAAACGGTTTATCCATACTAGACAAATAAATTTGAATTTTCTCGAGCCACCTGTCGTCGAAATTTTCCCTAAGTTTAAACCGAAATCACACCGACATTACCATACCATTAAAGAACTCTTCTTTACTGGGATCTAATCAATAAGTTAAACAATTTGGAAACTATAACCCATAATGCCTTCTCTAATGGTCTAATGGATTTTATTCCTATACTGATGTATACTCGCTCCATGTCATCAACATGCATTAATAAAAACCGGGTTAAGTGCAATGCTGACAAGAGATAGGAACCTGCCAACATTTCCTCCCAGACACTTGACAGCGATATTTTTTTTTTACCATACTATAGATAGACAACCCTCATAGTACCACCGGGCAATAAAGAACCTCATCAACATCTACTAAACGCTCTCTACTTCGACATAATCTGACCTAAATCCATATTCGACATGAACGCAAAAATGTCAACGGACTCTTAATACATTTTTCATTAACGTCAACTGATGGCACTTGGGTTAATTTGCACACACACACTAATCCCACTAATGCTCTCCAGGTTTTTGTTTCTATCAAAGGCAGTATGTTCTATATCATATACCTTTACTTGGAGGGATAGAGTAGAGTGTTTTCCTGGCAAATAAAACTTTTCCTTCTTGTGGTCTTTTACTTTGTATGGAATAAATAGATTTTCATTTGGAAAGGATATTCGACTTGGCAAAAACAAAATGTGTGAATAAGGTATTGACGTTTATCAGTGCATGGGGTGGTTAGAGTTTGTCACAACTTTCTAATGTTGCCATTGAATTTTGCAAAAAGTTGTAAGTACGTATAAGTATCTATCTCGTTGTCTTTGAACAATTATTACATTTATTAAATGTAAGGTATCCTCGTAACTAAACCTAGATCTAGATCTATAAAGGAAAATAGAAACATAGAGAAGTTTCTAGAACTATTTTTTTTAAATACAAATAACCTCTCATTCCTATACTGAAGTAATGTACCCTCTAATGAGTTTTACAAGACCATTTCGTGTCTTATAAATCAGAACACATCGACATACTACCTACACTACAACAATTTATTAAACATAATTGAGACAAAGTCATAGACTATGCGGTAGCAAATAATTCATTAAGAGCCAATTACGTTTCATTTGAAGTATAATTAGCTTCGCCCATTAGGGCCTATAATGTGCCATTCCAGTCGTCCCTAACTACCTACTTATATCTACACATTCAATTTAGTATTCGACATAACTTCCGACACGATAAATCAGTTTGCGGCGTAGTAATTGATATTTGAAATTCATATGCAAATTGGCAAAAGCCCCCAGAACGTCAGTCATCCCTTAATTGTCGATGTCTGAGGCATACTGGTTAATCACTTGAATTTATTGTCAAATTATAATTATTGTGGAATCATAATTATTTTTAAGGCATTTTCTCGAGGATACTCAAACTCAATACTCATGTGTAATTTTGGTTTGGTTTTAGTTGACAGGTACACCAGGAACAGTGCAAGAACGTCTGTCGAAAGCTCTTCTAAATTGGGAAGAGGATCAAATATTGTTCCTCCAAATTTAATCTTTTAGGTACATTATTGCATCCAATAGCTACATGCTTCTGTTGATCATTCATATAACTGTAATAGTGAAGGTAAAAAATATCCCCTTAAAAATTCAATGACAGAGTTGCCACTGTCCAGCACTCTAGGGAAAGTTTCGAGTCGTATTTTTGATCAAGTTGGATAAGGGTAGGTAGGTAGCAGAGATTAAAATGAGTACGTTCGAACGTGTTGTTCAGGTACATGTTTTTTTTTTACACGAAAAGCCAATAAAAGATCAACACTCTTCCAGGAATATTGCCTTAAAAATAGTTAAGGGGTTTTTGGTTTTAATTAAAATGTCTGAAGGTAGTCCGAAGGAAATACATTTTAGTCAAAAACACCCTAAAAAAAAGAGTGTAGCAGTGGCGGTTTGAAGAAACCCAAGTAGCACTAGGTGCCGTTTTGAGAGAGAGGAGAGTTGAAATCCAGTTTGTGGAATTCAAAAAGGTTATCAGTTCTTTAATACCACTCTTTGTGACTTCCTTGAGGGACGCAAAGAGGTTTTTATCCAGAGAACACTATCTAGTCCTAGCTAGTGGCAGCCAAGCGCATGGGTAGTGAGTGAGGGTTTCTTTTCCGGTTGCGTCATTACAACTGCGACAGTGTGTATTATATGGGCTGCCTGATATGACTACATGTGCATGGTCCCCTATGGTCCTATATATGGCTGATCGCTGTTATTAAGGCTATATTGTAACGAAACGTCCCCGTCGTCACACTTTTATGTGACATACCAAATTTTCATTCATCACTTATAAGTCACACTGACTAAGTGGACGAAATTGCATGAGTACCCGAATGAAATTGCCATTCGGAAAGACTTGTCTGCGTGTTGATCGTACTAATCTAGTGTACCTGCCAGAAAAGGCTTCCGTATAGAAATTGACCTCGGTGTTCTAAATTGTTAGTGGCTAAGTTTCCTTTGGGAAGCTGCATTATATCGGAGCCACGTTTTCCGTTGGCCTGCTTCCTGTAGTATGGAGCCACGCTTGTCGTTGCACCGCATAATGGAGCCACGCTGGTAAAAAGCACATCACAATATCTTTTCGTGTTTTATTCAGGAGGTGGGTTGTTTTTTCCCCCGCTATAATTTGGCCACATCCTTCTGGATATGATACAGTTTGTTAGCCTCCTCCATCTGAGATTGGCTTTTGATAGGCATTCTGTCGAAATTTTTGCTATAGCTGCTCCTATTGAAATGTGGTTGTGGACCGATTGCGCAAGTGAGCAGTGAAGGATTGAACCTTCCTTGGGCAGCTCGTCAGCCTGTTCGTTTCCATAAACTTTGCTATGGCCTGAAACTCAGATCAGGGTAATCTGATCAGGCCAGCTCCTCTCGACATTCTAATACTTATGCTGAGGTTATATATTTATAGCCCTTATCGCAGCTTGACTGTCAATGAATATGTCTATCATTTGCCTCGGAGTCGGAACTATGTTCGTGTGTAGTCTGATTAGGTGGCAGGGCAGGCTACACGGATAGCAAGAATTTCCCCCTGAAACACACTGGCTGTATCCGGGAGCCTAAAGGATTTTGAGATGCTCAGAGAATCTGAAAATACATCCCCACCTACTCTAACCTAACCTAACCTACTCCACCGGTCCATTTTTGAAGCGACGTCCATGTAGATTGTTAAATTCGAGTCCCTGTTCACCCCTCCGTCTTGCCAATCTAATCTTGAAGGGAATTCTACTTCAATGTGTTTTCTAAAAATCATTCTCGGGTAATGTAATCCGTTGAGGGTGGTTCTAGTTCTCTTGGTTGAGAAAGAAGAAGGGTATCGCATACCAGCATTCCGACTCTCTGAGTCTGATCGAGCTATGTGCTGTGATGTTTGTGATGTGAAGTTCTTAAGGTATGAGATGTAGAAGGACTGTAAGGGCGTTGATTGCAGAGCGCCTGTGATAGGCACCACATGCCGTTCTTTGAACTCTGTTGAGCTTGGTTATGTTGCAAACTTTTCTAAAAGCCGGCCACCACTATGTACATCCAAAGGGTCAGTTTTGGTTACAGGGCCCATCTTTTGCCAAATGTTCTGCTGCTAGCATAGAAAGCTATGCACGTTTTCTTAACCCGCTGTTCGATGTTAAGTTTCCAGTTAAGCTTGGGATCCAGGATCACTCCCAGATAACTAGCACTGGAGGTTAATGAGAGCGGTTGGCCGTTTAGGCGAGGAAGTGTAAAGAATTTTTAAAATCGCCCGTGTAGTTTCAGAGATGGCCCCAACTCCCCTTTACCCCACCTCATCGGGTGGTTTTTGGCGCATTTTATGGGACGTATTTTGGAACGTTTTTTGGCACGTTGTTTGGATTATTTTGTACCGGGTTTTTGGCTCACAAGACCTTACGGTTTCAAAAATAGACGCCTTTAGTCCTCTCCCGCCCTGAATTGTGAATTGTATTGAACAAATTGTAGCCAACGCTCCTTAGTCTAGCAACATAAGAATTTATCGCGTTGCTCAGAGATCAGCTTTTCTATTTCTAAGATAAAGTTTTGGCTGTAATCCAGTCTTCATGGGTTGCTCTGAAACTAAGCAAGAGTCTGGGGCATGCCTCAGTTTTTTTAAGCGGAGATCTATGCTGTCGAAATGGCTGGCGACTAAATTGTCGCGGGGTGAAAGTAGTTAGCACCTTGCTCAACACTGTAACCCGTTCCAAAATAGGTCGGAAATACAAGAAAAATGTTAACTCTTGTCTTGGATTGCGGGCAATGAGGTTTCCAATGGGGACTTGAACCTGCGTTGGGTCTTCGTCCTAATGTCCATTATAATTATTTAAGAATCTATAAAATTTGCCAATTATATTGACAAAATTTTAATTGAAGAATAAACGTATCTATCTATCTATCTTTATATATGGAAGAATGATGAATGAATTCTTCTGTCCGTGTTTGTTACCGTACTCCTCCTAAACGGCTGGACCGATTTTAGTGACATTTTGTGTGTTTATTTGAATGGGTATTGGGATGGTTTATATTTACAATTGGACCCGGTAGGTGGCGCTGCGATTTGATTCCACAAAATTTCGAATAATAAACACTCAAACAAAAAAAATTTAAAAAGCAAGAATAAGCTCATGAATAAAATTTCAAATAATATACACCCAACAAAAAAATTAATAAAATGACAAATAAAAAATGTACGAGCAGGCAAAACAACGTTTTTTTTTACTTCCAGATGTCGAAATATTCAGCGCTTGGAAGTGATCGCTTGCTTTAACCTTTTAAGTGAAATGGTTCCAAGGTATGTACGTTTTTTTTTCATCACAATTTTATATTTTATTCACTGATCAAAAAAATCCCTGTTGAGTAGTTTTTGAAAACAAATCTGCGAAACTTTTCCCTCACTTTAACATCACATCAACTTAAGCGCCATACTAAAACTATTCTTAAACGTTATCACGTCGAACTTTTGCAACTTTGGCAAAAGTCACAGAACGATCTCGTTTTATGTCCCAACAATCAAATGAATGGTCCCAAACAACAACGACCACTAATTGAACGTATATTCCCTCAGACAAACTTGCTCCCAACATATCCCCATGAACTTTCTCGCTGGCGAAAGCCAAACAATCCACTTTAGTATAGTTCGGTGGCAATACAGTGTCTGTTGGTATAGGTACCGCACCTAAAGAGCACCAGCCGTCGTCATCGTCGCAGATACTATATGTAGAAAACAATAGACAAGTACGTTCGAGAAATTTCCCAAAATGACATTTCAGGCTTTGCTGTTGTTGTTGTCGTCCTAGAGGAGATTTTTGCCTCCTTTTGCCAGAGTGCCAGAGTCATATACTGACCATATAAGCATCTGAGACACAATGAGATGAAATGTCCACCCATACCATTTTGTAAGGATGTACCTAAGTCATCCCCATTTCCACATACGACCAAAAGGAATGCAGAGCGTTGCGCTCTGACGTTTCTAAAGTTTTTGGTCCTTTGGCTTCATATGGCGACAATGTGTGTGAATGACTTGAATGCCATCGAATATAATGGGGCCTCGTATAAAAAGCTTTCAGCCAGAGGGTCTGGATTAAAATGGAGTTCCTGGGTGTGTATATCCTTTTCTATACCTTGTACTCTATACTATGGAGAGAAATTCTCATATGTGAACAGACACTTGCCAATTTATTGAAGCAAATGCCGTTCCCATTGTCATCATCATTGTTGTTGTCGTCGGTCGTTGTCGTCGGTAACCCTTGAGAAATGTCAACCTATTTTCGGAACTTGAAAGCCATGAAGTATATATTATTTAATAAATCTACGGAAGTGAGTGGATTTTACTAAATTTACCCCAGAGACGTAGAGATTGTTGTGTGTGATAGTTGTAGCAGTAAATTAATTTTTTTTGTTCCTGCCGATTGTGGGCTTGGGTGTGGAGACGGAGAGTAGTGGATACTTAATTTGAAATCGCTAGATATGTGGGACGGTCCGAGCTATGTTGATGACATCAAGAGTAGAAGTGTAGATATGCTGTATATTTTCGGCAGTTTGCTACTTTCTAGTGAGTCCTTGATGCAAATGGACCCTTGAATACTCACATAGTTGGATGTAGGTGATATTGTATTGTTCATGGCTTGGAACTTGAACCTGCGTTGGGCCCTTCTGCGTCCTCCATTGATGACTGGCTAAGTTAGGATTAGGATTCATCGGTAAGTCGTCTAATTGCCCTTAATTGTTTGAAATACAAAATTTGTCAGCGATGAGTCCTAATTCTAACCTAAACAATTTGAAATGTCAAAGTCCTACTTGCGATTGCCAGTATGTACTTTGAAAACCTTCTTTCCGGCCAAGTGAAACCGAAAGTCAACCCTTGGTCATGTAGGTATACGTGTTGCGTTCCTTTGAAACCGTAATACTACCTCCATAACCTTTAAGAAAATTGCATTGCGGTCATATGAAAAAAAAGGGACGAGTATATCTACAGAAGGACCGACACGACTTCCTTCCATGTTTGCACGCATAATTATCATGGAAGGTTGATTGGCACGTATAAAGACCTAAGTGAAGGCAAATTGATGTGGGGACGACTCAATCCAATCAAGAATACCGCAAAAGCAAACATATCAGTCTACAGCAAAGAGTTTTGATTTAATTTTCTCCATCTGCTTAAGGCACGGTTTATGCAAGTGGTTCGTGGAAAACCAGAAAGAGTTTAGACTCCTGCAGTGTGCTACATTTGAGGTGATCCAAATAAACGGCTCGTTCCCTAAGATCTCCATAATTTGTAGGAAATTTATGTATTCAACCGAATTTTTTTCTCACTTATTTTGCAAGGACAAACCATCCGCAAAATGATACAAACTCATTTAAGGATATTTCCCATCCAAATGTGTACCTCTGGAGTTTCATTAAATTAAAATACACCATCAGTTTCACTGTAGGAATGGGCATCCATTCTAAACCTCGCAACTTTCACATAAATTCCCCTGAAAAACTTACGAAGAAGTTCGCGTTGACCTTTTGGCTGTCGTAAACCAAACCAGCGAAGTAGAACCAAGTAAACATGTCGTGGGATTTTGTTTTATCTCCGTTTTTGTCAACAGGAGAAATTAATTTGAAGCGCAAATCCTTAACAAAATAAATCCAAAAAATCTCGGATTACCTAACACCACCCTGGACTTTGGTGGGGGGTGGTAGGTGAAAAGATTTAAAAAAAAAAGCTGCGCAAAGGCCAAAATCTTGGTTAAGATTAGGAAAAACAAATATTACGACGCGGTGTTACAAATTTTTTTTTCTACATGAATTACATCGTCCTTATAGGCTTAAGGCACAATTATACCTGGTGAAAGGTCTGCCATAACTCTTGTGGGTATAATATGGAAAGCAATGGGCAATGCTCATGTCACTGACGGCGGTGTGGTTGAATGAATTGTGAGTTGCTACTAGTTTGGCTTTTTTGCTCCAAAAACCAGTAGAAATGTTTTTTTTTTAAGTTGGCATACCTACCTTAAAGGTTCAGTCACAGCTGTTCCCCCGTATATCCATTTCTATGACCACAATGAATCTTGATCTGTCGGTAGAAGCGGAAGTAGCAACAACAACAATAATAGGCTTCGTTGTAGTCGTCTTCACCAGGATAGAGATTTTGAAAAACATTCTTAAGGCGAAAACTGAAAAATTTTCACTTTAATCTGTGAAAAGAATATCTAGCAGGAGTGTATCTATTCATTCATGCTAGGTAGCAATACTTGGTTCAGTTCGATTAGACAGTTGACATGACAAACCTGATGTCCACAATGAAGATGGCTTCTTACTAATATGCCAAATTTGCTGCAATAAACGTTCTTAAAAGTAGAGTGCACGTTTTCACGATGACATGGGAAAGAATGGAAATTTGGGATTCTCACACCGAGCATCATCAGGACTAAAACGTGACTGACCACACACAGAATACTGACACCATGATTTGATTTTTCCACCTGTCCTAATGACAGTCTGAAATTTCGGCAAGGATTTCCACCGTCTTTGCTGGGCCATAAAAAAGTGATTGTAATTTGCACTTTTTTTTACTGTCGGCTTAGAAAACACTCAGACACAACCTACTATTTTTTTTTTATTATTATTCTACTACCTTTGCCCGCCCGGCTATCCTTGTGCTCAGGGGGCTTATTCCCAAATGCGCGGCGGATCGCTTTTCATGGCGGATTGGTATTTTCCAAAAGCGATTCGATTCATTCCAAAGCGATAGCCATTGTGAACCTGAATAGCTATCGCTTTTAACAGCTTTTGGAAGTACGAAAATATCAATCCGCCATGAAAAGCGATCCGCCGCGCATTTGGGAATAAGCCCCAAGGATTTGTATTGTCTAGATATACTTTTTCCCATGACTGTTGAAGAATGACGTTTGAAATGTGATGTCATGCCCTTTTTGTCCAATTTCGCCTGGTTTTGTAAGATCAAACAATTTTTATATATAATAGTGTTTTAAATAACTTTGTTGTAAAGGTGGTGCCATGGTCCGTTTTCCAATCCCGTCCACACTTCGCGCGGTTATCTGCTTGGTCAATGCACATCAATATCTATAATTTTACAACTTTAGCTCCCATGAGTTTCGAGAAATAGCATTAAAAGTGTTTTGTTCTGTATAGTACTGAAAGTGCCACGCCCCTTTTTTAAAATTTTGACTAATTTTCATACAAACACTCCCAGTCAAAGACCTATGATTGCCTGGAAATTATAGAACACAATCGATTTGGTGGTTTTCGAGAAATAGAATTGCTAGGGCTATTTTTTATATGGGAAGTGCCACGTCCCTTCGTTTAATTTTGGTCAAACTTTTAGAGAAACACGTGTGGGCTATTAAAAGCAGGAGTTAAACGAGTTTAGGGTTAGCCTTGCAACCAATTTCAAACATTTCTTGGATTTCTGAACTTTTTTTGGGACGGGTTAAAGAATTTAGCAAGGCCAAGTCTAACAGTTTGATTGATTAGCGCGGTTTTGAGGCTCCGCGACGAAATGTTTGCAATACTGCAGATACTGGAAGAAAATCAAATACCCAACACTTTAGGGGTCGTTCAAATTTGCCTCTTTTTTTCGTTTGACATCATTGAGATGAAAAAAAAATTGATAAGGACACTTAAGTATTTCCCAGCAAGTATCTTAAGCTGACGGTCCCCAGCTCAAATAACATTTAATTTTCAATTGCAAAATTGCTTGGCTTCCGTATGTACTTTAACTAAAAGGATATATGTACCTACCTACATTGACCCAATTTTTGAAAAGCACTAGACAAGGATTCCTTTTGAAATAAAATATCTACTCCCGCACAAGTGCCTTATATCTCGATAAACCTCTTCCTGCAGGGGAATATTATGAAACAAATAAAAGTCAAAAAAGAAATAATAAAAAAAAGGATATCGCTCGATTGATTTCGATAATCAATAAACAAGTTCACCGAGACCGAACCAACGCAATAAAAACATCATCGAAGGTGCAGGACATGGCTGCCGTTGCAGCCAAGGAAAGTCGATAAGTATCAATGAAATGTATCCTGCATGCGGTATCACATCAAACTGGTTTATAGAACGGAGATATACAGTGCAATATTGACAGGTGAGCTTCTGGTGAAGCTTGCTCCTTTACTGTATCTTCCGGTACCGCAAGTACTTGCTCATATATGTCCTGAGAGTACAGTTGTGGGAATCTTTTATGGATAATTTCCTTTTGTACATAAGTTATATCCTTCTATGGTGCACCAGGAATGTAGCTTCTTTTTTTTCGATGATCCGAATAAGAAGATGGGACGTGTTTCTTTTTATTTTGTATTTTTTTTTTTTTTTTTTTTGAAGCTAACGAATCGAGTAGCTTTGCTGACAGCGAAGGTTTCTCTTTGATGTTTGCGGATTGTCAGGGTGGCAGCACGTGCACGTCGATATAATATTGAATATCAGCATAATGGAATTTTTATCTGATTATGATGGTGGTAAAGGTTTTCTCGTCATTGTAAAGGTTCAACAAGAAAAGTGTTTGCCTTTGCAGTTTTGACAACATTTTGTCAACAACCATAAAATGCTCACCAATGACAACCTCTCTGTGTTTATCAATCAAGTAAAAGTCTGTGCGGGTACCATGCCAAACATTTGTGGATATATTTCTGACAATTGGGTTAAAGCGGGGTTAACATTTTATCGACTACCATTTAGACCCACACACTGATTTTGCTAGGTCTTCAACACAGTGCCTGACGTTCTTATAACTAGTATGCCTACATTTTGCAAGAATGGAAACGGACTCTGTTTAAGGGACAAGTACCTACGTCACTCATTCGACAGCACATCATAACTGATGGTTACATGACACATTCCAAAAAAAATCTTCCTTGAAAATGTCACAATCGAATATACCTAACATTTCTCAAAAATGTAATAACAAATATAAATGTTATTTTATATAAAAGTTTAATTTATCCCTCATGAATATTCAAAATTAATTAAGTCGCAAAAAAAAAAATCGAAAAACTAAACTGCAACCAGATCTGACATAGCGTAGCCGTAAATTCAATATTCTTATACCCGTTGGAAGGCAATTTTTCGATTTATTTAAAATATTTTTTTTCCACCTACCAGCCTTTTAGTCATTCGCATGCAGATTGAAATAATTTCAAGCAAAAAATAAAAAATAAAATGTATTCACAATTTGTACCTACTCTTTATTCGAGGGGTGAAAAATCTCATAGATTTTTCTAAGGGTGGGCATTACTATAACAAAAAGCGTGAGCAATAAATTTTTTTTCTCTTAATTTTAATATAAATGCTGACGAAAATTATTGTGGGTGAGATAGAAGGCTAAAACTTTCGCATATTGAGTAAGGTAAAGGATAAATGAAAACTCGACACTATATACACTATCTATCTATATTTTTAATTTTTTTATTTTTTATAAAATATGCAGATTTATGAGCTGAATTTAAAATTAATTTACATTCAGCACGTTTCGAGTAGAGAAACAGCGCTTGCGACAAGTTAAAATGTTACAAAAATTTTGTACAAAAAAAATGAATAAAAAAGTTACGACTTTTGAAGTAGGCAGGAACTTAAATTGATTTTGAAATTGTTAGCAAAAAAAGGTCAGCGTATACCATGAGAATTGTTGCTTTGGTATTTTAAAAATAATTCATGTTTGCAACAGAGTATAGATCCTCATAATAGTTACTTACGATCGCGCTACAGTCCGGGGTGGACCAGGGCCTCAATCAACAGCAACCCGCCTCTATAGTTAGCACGATCTTTGGCTAACCTCCAAAGCCCGTCAACGCAAACGGGGCCGAAAATCACTCGAAGAATTTTGAGTTCGAAGCGACCAAGGAGATCTTCATCCGCCTTTGATAACGTCCATGATTCTGCGCCATAAAGCAGGGATAATGAGGGTCTTATATAGAGTCTCCTTGCTGTTTCTTGACAAGGCCTTACTAATCAATTGCCTTCTTAGGCCAAAATAACAGCGGTTGGCAAGTGTAATTCTTCGCTTGATTTCTGATGTGATGTCATTTTCAGAGTTAATAGCGGAGCCGGTGTAGACAAAGTCCCGAACTACCTCAAAGTTATAGCTGTCTATCGTGAC
The DNA here is from genome assembly GCA_949372485.1 of Cheilosia soror. Taxonomy (NCBI): domain Eukaryota; kingdom Metazoa; phylum Arthropoda; class Insecta; order Diptera; family Syrphidae; genus Cheilosia; species Cheilosia soror. The sequence continues at coordinate 5,646,139 of OX443564.1, forward strand.
GTTCTGTCCGATTCGCCGATGTTGTGTGTCCCTTCTTCTTGACAGCATATATTTTGTCCTGCCCTCATTCACCACTAAATTCACTTTTGCGGCCTCTATATTGATACTTGCAAACGCACCAGTGACAGCTCGCTGTGTTCTGCCAATGATGTCGATGTCGTCAGCGTATGCAAGTTAGTTGCACAGACTTTTGGAAAATTATGATCCTGGGTGTTGGCTTGCGAGTTTTGCACAATTTATCTCAAGGATGATGTTAAAAAAGTCGCATGACAGCGCATCAACTTGTCTAAATCCTTTTTTGACGTCAAAGCTCTCGATGAGATTGTTTCCGACCTTTACGGAACAGCGAGCGTTCTCCATCGTCATTCTGCAAAATCTAACGAGTTTGGCAGGGATGCCAAAACCAGACATGGCTCTGTATAGCTCGTCTCTATAAATGCTGTCATATGCGGCCTTAAAGTCGATAAAAAGATTGAAAAGATTTTCTACACTCGAAAGAATTTCAATAAAACTACCTACACCCATTCTGCATAGCTAATTACTAGACCAAATCCTTCGTCATAGCGGTAAAAAAAAAATAAAAATATTATACTCTACTAACATCCATTACAGCGACTGATTCCACTGACAAGAATCATGAGGGCTCACTTAAATATGTCTCTTCCATGAATCTGAAAATGCTACCAAAATAACGTTGGCGACATTATTCTTCGTTTATCCTTTTGCTCTGTTTTTTTTTTTTTCTACTTAGTTTTAATAAATACAAAAAAAATTTCACTTAAAGCAAAGCACTGAGTAAGGGAGACGAAAAATCATTTGCGTCATTATATCCGTTTGACTGCATTACTACAGTAGTACATACATACTTTTAGTCGCATATCCTTGTACGACGAATATTCTTGTTAAATTGTGATCCCTTTTCATTTCTCTTGACAATAGACCACCAACGAACAATGGTTTTGCAATGTGTAATGGTTATAACGACTGCATTTTCGTGATGGAGCAAGCGTTTTTTTTGGTAACAAAAAAATACAGACAAAAAGATTAAGCAAAATTATTATGTATGCAAGGATGTCTATTCCATTAAATCGTCCTACCAGTTTCTTTGTATTTTTTAACTTAAATTATTTTCTTATTTCCGCTTATATAGTAAATTACGTGAGTTGATATCAGAATTATGTTGGAGCTACCTACGCATTTTCAGCAAGGCGAACATCGAGCCAACATTATGAATGATTGCGTTTAGATCTTCTCTCAATATGGGAAAGGAAGAGAAGTTCGGACAGGATCATCTTGTAGCCAATATTCTTTCCAAGAACACTTCTCTTTTTCGTAGATATATTTAAAACATCTTGTGTGAAAAAAGAGAAGAAAAAAATTGACATAATCAGATAGATTTACTTTTTTACCAGCTGTATCCGCCCGGCTGTCCTCGTGCCCAGGATTTATATTGTCTAAATATTCTTTTTCCCATGACTGTCGAAGAATATCCTTTCAAATGAATTTTTTTGTTATGAGAGGTGTCACGCCCTTTTGTCCAATTCTGCCAGGTTTTTTAAAATGCTTCAATCAGGCAGATATAGTGTTGTAAACAACTTTGTTTTTAGAGTGGTGCCCTGGCCAGTTTTTCAATCCTACTTTTCACTTCCTTGTTTGTTTGAACAATGCACATCAAAGTGTAAAATTTTCCAACGTTAGCTCCCATAAGTGTCGAAAAATAACATTAGAAATGTTTTCTTTTCTATACAGGAGGTGCCACGCCCCTTTTTTAAATTCTGATTAATTTTCACAAGAACACTCCCAGTCCAATACTTATGATTCACTGAAAATGTGAGCCCAATCGGTTTGGTGGTTTTCGAGATATGTATACGTTTTTAAATGTTTTTTTTATATGGGAGGTGCCACACCCCTTTTTTTACCTAACTTTCACAGAAACACCTTTGGGCCAATAAAAAATTTCCTTAAATTTATGTTCAATCAGTTCAATAGTTTTCTAGATATAAGATTTTTAAGGTTTTTTTTTGTTATATGGAAGGTGCCACGCCCTTTTGTCAAATTTTAACCAAATGTGAATTTAAACCATCCTTGTACCCACTTAAACACATACAAAAAATTTCATCAAGTCCGGTCCAGACGTTTAGGAGGAGGTCAATTACAACACACGTACAGAAGAATTATTATTTATAATGCGTGATATTTTAAGCATTTGATTTTTAAAAGTGAAAAATACCAATAAAAGTTTGCAAAATTTAGTTAAATTTTTATTAGGGTCGATGAATCAATTTTTGCCATTTTCTTTTTGAATACTATTTCGTGTAAATGTAGATCACGACTACGCCTCAAGTGATCCATCCGGAATGTCCAATTTTTTGCATACTTTTTCCAACTGGTACCTCACCAATAACCGAGTTTTTTTTTGTCTTCAAAGGCGGCAATAGTTGCTGGCTTATCCGCAAAGACGAGAGACTTCACATATCCCCACAAAGAAATAGTCCAGCGGCGTCAAATCGCACGATCTGCCCATTCACAGGTCCAAAACGTGAGATGAATTGCTCATCAAACTCGCCTCGAAATATGTATGTACAGGGAGTCGCGTGATGTGTGGCATATCGCGCCGTCCTGTTGAAACGACATATCGACCAAACCCAACTCATCCATTTTGGGTAAAAAGGTCTAAAATTATCGAACGAAAGCGAGCACCATTAAATTGACGACTACGACGACCATAAAATGAACGAAGTGCTCTAAAGACATTTTTTACTGATCTCGATTTTTGGTAATAAAATTCAATAATATGCAAACGTGGTTCGGGCGTAAGTCTATCCCTCGTGAAATGGCAATGTTATCTGAGTATTTTTTACTTTGACACGTGTCACGAATCACGCGTGAACTGTCAAAAAAATCAGTCTGAAAAACCAAACAGCAAAAAAAATCACACTTTAAAAAGATTTAGCAGCAAAACGTGTAAGGTATCGACCGCAGGCCGCTCTGTAGTCTCGATCTCAGATTATCACTACCACAGCATCACAGACGTCAGTAAAAACCTGTCGTACCCGACTTTCAGAGATCATCGTCAGTTGACGCTTTTCATTGAGCCAAACACGTCACTTGAACTACATTACTTATAAGATTCTGATCAAACGTCACAAGTGCCCATGTAAAGAGAATTAGAATCTGCGGATTAGTTCTTTGAAAATTCTTCTCGATTCGCAATAAGTCTTCTTTTCTTCATCCGTAAAATAAGGGTTTACATCGAAGACAACCCTTAAATTAATTTCGATTGCCATCAAGTGGGTACACGTTCCAGGCACTTGGTATGATTGCTGCGTTTCTATTGACAAATCTTATTAATGGATTCGCAAGTCAGACCTTCTCTCGCGTCAATTATTGGGATTGTCAGTCCATATTTTCCAAATATGATTCCTGACACATCCCAGTGCAGCAATAACTTGTATCGCTTGTTCTGTCACCCTTCTTAAAATCTACAGAATTTAAAAACGCTACCGTCACCAAAAACGACTGTCAGCCATAATTGTGTGTGTATGCAGCCTCCATGCAGTTCCAAGTGCGAGCATGGTTTAAGGGTGCTTTTCATGGCAGTATATTTATTTACATTTAATGGATTACGCCGCACAGACTTACAAGTGTAAACAAGAGTGTTACCAATAACGTCTGTCCTGGGGGTGTGTCAGAAACCCCTTTATTGTGATTATTGTTTGTATGATTTTTAAAATGTTAAAGTGAACACAACAATCATTAAGATTGGAAAAAATCTAAAGTGAAATGCGACAGCTGGTTTTATTGTGACGCGCAACATGACGGGTGTGACGCGCGACGAGTGTGAGCGTATTCCAATTTAAATTCTGATATAATAATGCCACCCTACTTTTTCACTTTGACAAATCAGAGCTGTGTGGTCAATTAAGAAGTGCATGCGGTCGTATACTTATTTTTTTTTGCTGTGTTTTACCACAGAATTAAATGGCGAGAACAAATTCATAAAACACCCCTTCTGGCAGGCAATTTAATTGGTAGGGCAATTTTCAAAAGTGCTATGCACGCAATCAAATTAAAAAAAAAAAAAAAAAAAAAACACCCCGTGACACAAGTAAATCATAGGCTTGTTAAGGGTTTGGTTTTTTTTTTCTACTGTATGCCCCATATGGGTCGGTGGATTTTCTTTTATTCAAGCGAACTCAAACAAGCCTTCACAGAGAGAGAGTGGAACAAAAAAAAAATTGCAATTAAATTTACACACACACACAACAGCAAAAAAAAAAAGTCTCCTTAATCCATCAATCTATGCCAACAACAAAAAAGAAAACCTCTTAGCCGTTGACATTATTTAATTTGACCAACCGCATACAACTTTCATCGTTGTCCACGCTAAGAGCATAAATACAAAAAAATGAATCACTTTGATTATAAGCAATCTTCTTGCCAGTGGACCCTTAATCTCCTAATGACTTTCGTCCATTACGTGCAATTCATTTATTCTCGTAAACGGTTTGCGAATAATAATTTTCCTGCGAGTGCCATAATTCACTTTATACTATGTCTAGACATTGTGACTAGACGACAATGTGTCTTCGTGTCTTCGAAATTGTGCATTAGATACCTACTCGGGGAAAAGTTTTGCCAACTTCACATTCATGGTAATTAAATCAGAATAGAAAAAAGTCCTTTACCCCTTTTAGTACAGATATACACTTAGTTATCCACTATCCAAATTTTTGGAAGAGTGGAAATCCATTACCTAAATTAATTTTTATTCAAGTGAAGCTGTAAATAAATCACAAAACTTCAAAAATGTACCTAAATATGAATTACTCATATCTAATACATTAGTGGTTATGCGCGTCGTCCTATTGGCTATGTACCTCGTCCTATTGAGCATTTGAAAGGATTCTCAAGAATGTCTTGTGGGCATGGATGCATATTTTCTAATCCTGCTGTTTGATTTTTACATATACTGAAGTAATGCAAGTGTTCATTCAAGTCTGTAAGTCTTTGCGCGTAAAGGTTGTGAATATTCTTACAGTGTTGCCATTATCGTATAGTAAATTAATTTTTATGAACCACAATCCAAACATAAAACAACGGCGCCCATAAAAATATTCGAAGACCGACATGCTTTATTTAAGGACAGATATAGGATAGCGATGAATATTTATGATTTGAAAATTTTGCATTTTAAGCGTGGTTTTGCTTACTAGATACCACGCGGCTTAAGTGTTTCTCTCACTCTAAATTAACTAACCAACAGACTAGTCTATTCTATTTTTCTCTCGGTGTAATAAAACCCGAGAAAGGTCCTGAGGCTTGGCACTTAAACAAATGAATCTTTTTTAAAAAGTAAGGCCCTATTTTGAAAAGGGTCACGTTGGGTATGACCTGTTTTCTGGATTCATGTTGACTGCTGTGAAAAAATCGTGTGAGAGATTAAGATCTCTTTGGCCTCGAGAAGACAAGCATCTGTATGTTTGTCAATATATAAGGCGCGTTTTTTTTTTGAAACAAGCTGAAGTCAGCCGAACTATTAAATCGCCAAGTTGGTACACATGATATTGATTTCCTTTGTGCATGGACACACGATCACGCGCATGACTTTCATTCCCATGAATGATTTGGCTACACATACAAAAACAAGGCGTCATTCCAATGAAATAAAATTTGGCAGTTAAGGACCATTCACATGGGAGCGAACGAACGAATTGATGAAATGCGAATAAACCACTTTTTATGCATTTATTAACAGAAAATTCCACATTTTATTATTCCAAGATATCCACCTCTTAGAATAAGGTTAAGTTCGAACGAATTTTTTTATTCGCTACTTTGTGGAACGCAATTTAAATGATGTGGATTGTGAATAGACTGACAATTCGGGCCAGGGTCTTTTCGTTCGCGGCAAAAAATGTGGATTTCGAAATTTCGTTATTTAAACTGTTAATAAACTTGTTTTCTTAATAAATTTTGGTGGAATAATTAATTATCCTCATCTTTTAGTAGTAAAATGTGCAATTTTCTGTTTATAAATGCATAAAAAGTGGTTTATTCGCATTTCATCAATTCGTTCGTTCGCTCCCATGTAAATGGTCCTTTACAGCAATAGTAAACTTTTCACTGTGCACTTTGTGCCTTACCATGAACGTCATGTGCAGCGAGATAGGTAGACTTAGAGTGAGTAGAAATATGAGGTAAATGGCACAGAAAATGCAATGAAAATCCATTTTCAGAAATAATTCTCGCAAATGCGTTAAGGTTTTTTTCCACACCATTGCGCTTTCGATACAAATCTTCATTTGATATTTGCGTTGATATAGAGTGAGGACGTCAAAAAAGGGGGTTTGTTATAAACTTTTCAATAAACGAGGTAAAACTTATCCCCCCCCATAACAAATTTAATTTATTTTCCAAGTCGTTCATGGTAAAGAAAGTCATGCCCATGATAGTGTATCCATGCTCTTTATGCGTTGTTCTCCATTGTCAGCAAGTGTCTGTGAAAAATCCAAGTGCTACCAACTGATTTCAAAGTCACTTGTTGCTTTCTATGACACATGTTTGTGAATTTGCAGTGAGATGCCAGCCAGCAGCTCTTTGGCTGGGATGAAAATCAAGAGTTGACGCCAGCAATGGAAAATTTAACATGTAAAATGTGGTTTCAGAAAAAACAAACGCTGGTCCTGTCAGATGTCAAGATACCTGGCTACGCTTCTTACGGCTTTAATGGTTGCCCAATGTCCATGTTGTTCAATAATTTCTAATTTTCACCAGTTTTTTTTTTGGCATCCTTACAGACCCTAGCCAATGGAGTTCTATACAAGTTTTTGTTTGATTTTTGGAAATAGATTTTCGTGTACCTACGTTCACGATAGGGAAAACAGAAAAAAAGTCTCGGGTGCTAATTTCGGGACCCAATGAATCTCTAGCGAACGTCTGACAAACATCCGAAAGTATAACTGTCCTGAAAAAGCTTCTCCCTTCCATTTGTCCCAAAAATAAAAAATCACACAATTGAATGGTTGTGAAAAGCTGGGCCTAGGGTGTGTACACGCCTGTAGCGCCAAATAATGAACAGATATGGACGCAGTTTTCACTATTCACACTTGTATTTCGGGGGAATAAGTATCTGTGATCGCACAGTTCTAACTCAATGGCTTATAAGATTTAAAAAACAAATAAAATGTTTTAAGTTAATTTGTTCCTTTTTCATTTAAACTATAAATCATTCTTCTGTGTTGTCCTATAGCTGAGCAATGCTCAAAATAAATCGTCAAATCATCGCCAACAATTGTCTATTAGTGGAGATCACAACCAGTTAACATTGCCCATAATGTGTGATTGTGCATGGGCTGTAACTTTATTATATTCTTTAACATTCAGTAAGGTAATAATTTTTTTTGCTACCAAAAATCAAAGAAATATCGCCCAAATCAATTTCTAGCAAAAAAAAATCTAGTACAATTTTGTTGGACATTTTCGTTGTTATTTCCTTGGTAGGGTTCATTTTTCTGACAAGAATAAAATTAAATATAAATGCATAAACAATAGAATATGAATAGGGGGGCATGATGCCCCTCTTTAGCTTCAACCCCCCTGCTTGGGGTCTCTGTTGGATTCAGGAGTAGGTGCCCCTGCAAAAGAAGGTAGCTCACAAACGTACCTACATAGACAGACTTATTGCAACATTTTCGAATTTTTTTTTGGTACGGGAAAGGAGATTGCCACCAATTATTGAATAGAACAGAGAGGATAACATTCTGATCTACATACTTGAAATTAAATTTCGTTTGAAAATTGTCTTATGGAATCTTGGGTTAAGTTATTAGGCACACCGTTCTCTTGGTAGTTTTAAGGCTTTCATAGCTCCTTCTCCCTAAGCTTGCTTGCTAAATTAATCAAACTTTTCTGGAATTTATTTTGGTGTACATTTTGTTACAAATTTTTGTCAATAATATTTTACAATAAGCAACTTTCCACAACATTTTCTTTCTTCGTATATACGTAGACCTATTGACCTTCAGCCTAAAACCATTGCCAATTTACAATTTATACTCGACCACAACAATAGTTAGAGCCTTTATTTTTTTTTATAAAAAATTCTCCTTGTATCGTCCTTCAATAGGACTTCATTAGAAGCAAATTTTTCATTGTGTCCCTTTGCCACAAATTTTATTGCTTCTGCAAAGGCCCTTATCTATTAGATTACTTCCCTTTTCAGGTCCTTCTCCAATTTAGGACTTTATTACCCACTATTCAGAGCTGATTTTGGTATAATATCACACAGGCCTCTTCAAAGGCAATATGTTATCGCTGATAGTGGGGTTGAAATTTGATATACACTCGTTTCCAAGGACACCGAAATCATGTCCACGTTTATGCGGTAATTTTCCTCACAAACTGACACGAAACCAATTTATCAAAAATTTCGATTGACAACATCAGAGGTTGATATTAAATCAGTTTTTTCTTTTCTACCTATTGACAGATTTTTATTACATTATAAGGGCTGAGTGTCATGCGAAGCATGAAATCATTTTCAGGATGTTTTTTACGAGTGTTGAAGAAACCACTAAAAAATATTCACCCATCTCCATAAATATAGAGTGAGCGCATTTCCAAAGAATCCTTTTCCTTTCATCACAAAATTTTTGGTAAACCAAATGATGAGAGGAAAAGGGTTGCTTTTACGAGTATTTAATTTCATTGCTGCTGGCTTGAGGACTATTTTGATTGTAGGCCTTGTTTTGTATTTTTTTTTAGTGTGAAAATCGACGGAAATGGCTTTTAATTTTATGCTTGCAAGAGTGTGAGTGTCGTTCGCTTAACTGAAGTGAATAATTTTGGGATACAAAAAAAAAAATACCAATGGGTTCGAAAGGAGCAGTTTTTGTAATGGATCTAAATCAGCTTAACATTTTTAGGAGGTATATCTTTACGGCAGCTGATTATTTGGGGCAGAAATGTGCCAGTCAATTGCGTTTTATTGTAGGCGGGGAAGGAGTTTAAGTTGGGTATAACTCGGAGGGCATATTTTCTTTTATGATACCAAGGTTTATACACTTTTCTTCATTTTAATCTTATGTCAGGAATGGTCCTTTCAATGACTCTAGGGGGCCAAATCATCATACGACAATTGCTTAAGAATGATCGTTAATTTTTGTTTTCCTTGCATTGAAGACATATTTGACGGTGTATTGGATTAATGATTCCTGCACAAGCGCTTTGCATTTTTAATTACTCCTCACAGATACACCGCCATTCGTAGGACATAACAGAGATGAAGCTGGTCAAGTTTATTGATCACCTAACCCATGTCCATTTAAGTTTCAAAACGTCGTAAGCAACATTATCCTAAGGGTGTTCCGTGTTCCTATATGATTTGACAGTATGGTATGGCCTCTCGGTTTGACCCAATGATTTGGGCATTTCGTCCTTGTTGATTATATATGAGATGCACAACGCAAACTTCGACCACAAAGCAGAACCACGATTAAGAACAACCCTCAAACATTTTTTTTTCCTATTTAATAAGTAGGTATATAGTATTTGATTTAATAGGCTGGATAAAAATTCATTAAAAACAATTCCAAAGGACGTGGCTATGAACTACATATCCTAAAACCATCTCACAGTCTTAAGAAACATTGAAAAAAATTTTCATTTCAATCTGCCCAATAGTTTTCGAGCTTTGAGGTAACACAGAAAATTCCTTAATATCGATAATATCGACTATTATAATTTTCCACTTAGTGGGACACGCTACCTATATGTGCCAACCAACTAAACACCTGAGGATAGTGAAAATACAAATGTAACTACGACAGCTTACCCTTTCAGCAATTGTACAAGTAACTAGAAACAGAGCTACCCCTGGGGACGTGTCCACAAATAACGTTAACGTATAGTACCAGCGGCAACGAAATACCCCCAACCGCGCACCTCCACTAACAATCGAAAGTGTATTTCCATGTAAACTTTCTCTTCTTTGTAATTCCCAAGGAAAAGGTATACAAAAAGCAGGAAAACTGCCTGACATGTTTCCTAATTGCTATCCCTCTGGTAATGAAGCATAAGTTTTAAGGATACAACTGTTTGTGTGCGTTTTTTTTTGTTTTTATTTTCTGTTTCCTTGATTTTGTTTCGTTTAACTGGTGCTTAGGGCTGAGCTAAACAGACTGTCTTTCTCATTTACCACCATCACCAGCCAGCCAGCCAGGCAAGCACCCAGCAAAGCAAACCATGTCAACAGACAGAAACTCTGTCGAAAGTCATTCTAAGTATACCGAGGGTTGTGCTGGCGGGCCGGTATGGTTGGTATGGGAAGGCTCTCTACTCCACCTGTACCGTAATGAAATCGAGAACTTAATTATCCCCCAAGAAAAAGGTGATGACAAAATAAAAACAAAACGAACGTAAACCGGTGTGTTGCAATAAGAGAGCCTTTTGGTCGGGGACGTGTAGACTGTAGAGTTCCTTAAAACAAAAGTAGCTATATAGACGGTGGATTGGTATAATGAGCACAAAAAGGCCACTTTAGATAATTGCTTCCTCATTTTTATAGGTTTTAAGAGTGTGCGTCTTTTTTTATTTCCTCTGTCGGTCGTCCTGGAATTACTTTAGCAAAACGTGTCACCAACTGCGAGAGGTTGGAGATTGGAGAAGTTTCTTTCCCATCCACCTACGCAGGTGTACAATTCTTGTTGAGTTTCTGTTCTCCGAGACGACTGAGTTTGAAAGTTTTTTTGTTTTTTAACTTCAGTTTTATCGTTTGTCACTTAAACTCACATCAAATGGAATAAGTCTTCTTCTGTAAATCTGGGTTATCAATCTACAGCGCACATATGCGTAGGTTGGATGGAAAGACAAAAAGCTACGAGTATCTCTAGCTAAATATAGTTTCGGTAACTTTTTCCCCCCCAAAAAAAAAAACAAAAACCAAACATCCCTTAGGAAATTAAAATGCAATATGTTTCCAACATTTGCTGTCAATCAGAAACCAGTCGTCTAACCCCCAACCGCTGTGATGGCAGCTGGTATAGCAGTCGAGAAAATTATGATCCATGAGCAACATTTGTTCGCATCGTTTGTCTAACAAATTGTTATCATATCTCTGTGGCAAAATCAGACTTCTTCCTCTAATCTCATGGGAGGAAGATGAACGTTTGCGTCTTAGGTTTGGTTAGATGGATGAAATTCCATGATGATGAAACGTAACGCTTTCGCTCAGTGTCAGAGAATTGCCATGGCAAACACAAGGCATTAAGCACTTGAACAAGACGACTGACATTTTTGTAGTCGGAGGAGATGACTGGAGAGCTTGGAATGTTTATTGGACAACAAACTGCAAAGGAATTCCATTCGTATTGTATAGTCAAAGACAAATTGGTCTCTTCAAAGTTGATTGGGCGAGCCATCAGCAACAAAAAAAAATAAAAATTTGACTAAGTGTTGTCTGGCGTAAGGAATTTTTACCAAAAGTGGTCAATCGTAGACAGTGTTTAAGAAGTCTGATAAATTGTCTGATGATGGTGTTGGCTTTAATTTCATAGTCAAATTTCACTTAGCTTACGGGTTTCAATATCGTATTAATTCATCACAAAAATCGATCGCCGATACACGAAAAGGCAAAGTATTTCAGACGAAGAAAAAGCCAGTAAAAGACTTTTATTTCCACTGCGACTTTCTAAAAGGCAGATCAACTACCAGTAACCTCGCTGAGTTTATGTCCTCTCCACTTTCAGTTTTTGGGATGAAGTTGTCCTTATTTCTTAAGACTGATTTGAGTAAAGCTTTTAATAAACTGATCCATAAATTAATTCTTTCAAATTGTTTAGCCTCGACTTTGAACCAATTTCGCTTCTTACTTACTTACTTAAGGTGGCGCTACAGTCCGGGGTGGACATGGGCCTCAACAAAGATGCGTCGCCAACCAGCACGATTTTCGGCCAGCTGTCTCCAGTTTCACACGCTAAGTTGGTATAAGGTCCCCTTCCACTTGTGTGCGCCACCTGAGTCGCGGTCTTTCTCTACTGCACCGTCCTTTGCGTGTCCTTTTGGACCTGTGGATTTGCAACCATTCGCTCAACATGACTCAGCCACCTCAGTCGTTAGACCTTAACTCTTCTGGCTATGTCGATGTCGCTGTACAGCCCGTAGAATTCGTTATTGTATCTCCTCTTCCATTCACCGTCTATGCAGGGGGGACCGAAGATTACTCGAAGAATTTTTCTCTTAAAACGACCAAGAGTAACCTCATCCACTCTTGATAGAGCCCATGTCTCTGCGTTATTGGAAAGGACTTTAGTTGTTCTGGAGCGGTCTTTGCTACTTAGTTCATTTCTTAGCTCAAGGAGGCGGCGATTGGCAAGCTCAAAGTTATATCCATCTAGTGACATTCTGTCGGATAAGCGAGACGTGCGTCGGTTTTGGGTGCCCTTTCTTGATGACTTTGTCTTGCCCTCATTTGCTTCTTAAGTACCGGTAAATCCGTTTTTGTGTAGTGTTCGCTATAGGTCAGACCTATTGGTCCCCTTTTTTGCTCCCTCTGGTGTTCCACAAGGCATTAAACGATCTGGACAAGGTTATAAAACCGCCTTCGCTCTCGCTCTCTCTCTCTCTCTCTCTCTCTCTTTCTTTCTCTCTCTCTCTCTCTCTCGGTTTCTTCAACAAGATGTAGATAGTTTTACGATTTAGTGCCTGAAAAATTGCCTAGAGCTTGATATTACCAAATGCCAATCCATTACCTTGTCCCTCGACGACTTTACCTTCTTACTTACTTACTTATCGGGCTCCTCCCGACCCGTGAAGAATCTCTGCCTGAGACACTGCAGCCTTCCATCCTCTACGATCCCGGGCACGCTGCTTCCAATTGTCCAGACCAAGCGCTCTGGCATCCGCTATGGCTTGGTCTTTGAAACGGAGGTTCGGTCTTCCTTATTGTCTAATCGAATCTGGGGGCTGGGATTCGAAGATCCTCTTATCTGGAGCATTATTGTCCATTCGCTCGATGGGGCCGAGCCAATGTAGTCGACGTGTTTTGGCCTTTTGAACTACATCCACATAGAGTTCGCGGTTGTATCTTCTCCTCCTTTCGCCCTCCTCGCACACAGGACCAAAAATCCGCCTAAGTATTTTTCTTTCAAAGGAGCCCAGTACCAGCTCTCCCTTCTTGCTTATTGTCCAACACTCGTCGCCATAAAGCAGAACTGGCAAGATAAGAGTTTTGCAGAGCACACATTTCGTCCTTCGAGTTAGGAGTTTTGAACCCAATTGCAACGAAGTAGCAACGGTTTCGTAGGGTAATTCTTCGCCGGATCTCCACTAGGGTGTCATTCGTAGAGTTTATGTTTACTCCAAGGTAACGGTCAACCTATATCCATCGTTCAATTATCCCCTTAACGATCCTTGCCATATTCTGAGTCTGCGGGCTTTATTTCCATTCGCATATTACTGAGTCTTAGCCCCGGTACACACGTGCGTCATTTTGCCGCTAAGACGCAAAAGCGGTGACGCTGTGACACCGCGCGTCAAAAATCGCAAGTGTTGACCGGGGCTTAATGTTGATTCAAAAAATTCTCCAAGGCTTACGTGATCAGGTCTTCCTACATGACTTTTGTTGCGGTGATCTAGATGCAAGACGTCTCCCCCAGTAGATATGCACTTTAAACTGAACTGAACTTCGTGAGCCGCCTAGATAGACCCGTATTATTACCATTTAGTTGGTAGGGAACGAAAGCGATAGCCATCTAATTTGACGTGGCAAAGCTTATACCGCAAGTGACGCCAGAAAATTTCTATATCGAGTTGTTGAAGTGGAGCGAGCAATGGAAGAGCGACGTCAAAGAACTTGGCGTACATTTGTAGGATCCTCGGTCCCCTGGTATATTGTAATCTAAAAATTGGAATTTATTTTTAAAACCCAAGCCCCAATTCAAGAGAAGTCTGCACAAGCTACTACATCAACTTTCTCTAGGGAATCAAATACCATATATTCTATTTTCGCGACAGAGAATTTGTTCCATTTAAGTTGCCTTTACATTTCAGCTCCTTTGGGATGATGCCACAGAAATAGAACAAACAAAAGTACCATAACACAATCGGCACTTTCACTGTCAACATTATCTCTAAATTCATCTTGAACTCTATCTCCTTCCCTCTGGGATCGGATATTGTTTTTCTTCAATTTCCTTTTATTGTGCATGAAATTTCCATTTGCTTCATTTCGAAAATAAACGCACGGATTCGAGTTCCTTTTAAACTTCGTACTCAATTATTGAAAAATTTTAAAATGTGTGGGAGGAATATCCCTTTTAGCACATCATAGGGGGCAATGAGCTATATTCCTTTTATCGATAGATTTATTTTAAATCCTTTGGATGGCTCGGTTGCGGTGTTTTTATTAATGTCATCGTGACATTAGAGCTGATTCGTGGTCATATGGGGTACTCTGTTGTTTTTAAGGCCTGTGCGTTCGCAAAGTATGTAGGTGGTGAAGAAGGGATATTTCTTCGATGATGTAAATACCTATCCGATCATTTTTGGCCAAATCAACTCGATTGCATTGGGCCGGTCGCGCTTCACGTAGTCAACTCTTGAAAATGACGAGAAATTTAGATGGTTCTAGTGGTTCTTGCGTACACTCTGTACTACCGGAGCAATATGTCAAGTCGACCGCGTCTTAAAATACTGCTACTGCTCGATCAGCCACAGAATTATTTTCTAACGCTCGGAAAGTTCCGCAAACAGAAAATTATAAGGCCTACTGTTAACGTAGCTGCACTTCATACGCACGCTTTCGTCATTTGCATCTTGGTGTACGCTTGCTTGCAGCTTCCTTGCAGCTGGCAAATAAACAAACGAACCTCTGTCCACAGAGCGGCAATGCAAGCTGAAAATGACGACAAGCGTATATTTTGCGTGCGTATGAAGTGCAGCTACGTGGACAGTTGGCCTACGTTTTGATGCCTTCAATAACACAAATTACATCTTAAAGGTTTTTCTAGGCCTTAGGTGTCTCCCCGCCTGTTGCGGAACCTATTCATTTATTTTTATTATGCCTTCAATACCATGTACCGATCCATAGTAAAGTCTATGACAGAAGATCATGACACATCTAGAATGACAACAATCTTACTTACTTTACTTTACTTTAGTTTGGGGTGGAACTAGGCCTCAACCAACAAGCCCCTCCAGCCAACTTGGTCTCTAGCTAGTTGCTTCCAGTTACACACACCAAGTTGGTTGAGGTCGCTCTGTAATTATGCGCGCCACCTGGAGGTGAGGGTCTTCCTCTGTTTCGTTGTTCCTCGGGGGTGGAATCAAAGACTCTTCGGGCTAATGCGTTGTTGTCCATACGCTCCACGTGACCAAGGCATCTCAGTAGCTGAAGTTTGAGCTTTTTTACTAGATCAACGTGTCGCTATATAGGCCGTCGTTGAATCTCATCCTCCGAAAATCACTCAAAGAATTTTTTTTTTAAAGCCTGCCAAGAGGTTTTCATCAGATATCGATAAAGTACATGCTTCTGTGCCCTACATCAGGACCGGGATGATTAAGGTCTTGTACAATATTTCCTTAGTTCTGGGAGGGAAGACTTTGGCCGCTATGAGTGAGTGAGTGAGTGTCTATAGTTGATCGTTGAGCGACAACTGTCGATCGATGGACAACTGTCTAATTTCTTAGTTGCCTCGAAGAAACCGCGATTGTCAAGAGTGATTCTTCGTTTGACTTCTACGCCGATGTCGTTTTGGGAGGTAATTGTAGATCCTAGGTAGACAAAACCTTTAACTACTTCGAACTTGTATCTTTCCACTGTGACGTTTTGTCCGTGTCGCCGATGTTGAGAGTCCTTTCTCGATGACAGCATAAACGTAGTTCGTTTTGTCCTCATTCTCTCAGCCAGATCCATCTTCGCCGCCTCCGTTTCAATGCTTGCAAATACGCCATTGACAGCTCGCTGAGTTCACCCAAGAATGTCAATATCATCTGCATTTATGCAAGTAGTTGAACGGACTTTTGAAAAATTGTAGGTAGGTACCTCTAATATTGGTGCTTGCAAGTTCCGTACAATTGCTTCAAGAATGATGTTAAAGAAGTTACATGATAGCGCGTCACCTTGTCTTAAGCCTTTTTAGACATCAAAGGATTCCGTGGTGTTCTTTCCCATTTTGACGGAGCAGCGAGATTTCTCCATCGTCATCTTGCAAAGACGGACAAGTTTTCCAATTCAACATGGCTTTGTATAAAGCGTCTCTGCACACGCTATCACAGGCGACGTTGAAGTCGGTAAAGAGGTGGTGTGTATCGATCTGGAATTTCTGCGTTTTTTTTCTAAAATCTGTCGGAGTGTGAAGATTCGCTCGATGGTTGACTTTCCTGGCCTAAAACCGCACTGATATGGACCGGTCAGCTTATTTGCGAAAGGTTTTATGCGTTCACACAGTCTTGTACGCAATATTTAGGTGGCTTATTCCTTTGTAATTGGCGCAGTTCAAAGTGTCTGCCATTCTTGTGGATAGGGCTCACGATGCTGAGGTTCCATTCATCGGGCATACTTTCTTCCAACCAAATTTTGCCAATAAGTTGGTGATGCGTGTTCCTTACCAAGACATCTCCCGCAACAGCTCGGCCGGTAGGCCACTTACTCCAACAGCCTTATTGGACTTAAGTTTGGATATCGCTATCCTTACCTCATTTATGGTCGGGTGGACGGAAAATTTGGCTATCATCGTCCAAAATTAAATGATCAAATGAATATGTCCACAGTCTATGCCGCAGTTGAGATAAATTGCTCCCTAATAATGTAACCTAACATAAAAATGAGCAAATATTGTTTTAAACGTATATTTCCACCCATTAAAGGGTCCATCAACTGTCTTCATAAAATGAACTCACCCACAAATCTATTAAACACATCTTAAAGTAATTTCCATACGCACGCACAACTCGATAAGATTACACTGTGTTGGGTAATCATTATAAACAGGTCCTGCCATCAATCCTGTAAGTGCTATAATTCAACTAACGAGTCCCAAACGCCAGTAACAATTTAATTCACATTTTTTAACGCGGCATATATCACATTATTATACTCGCAGCCTATACAAAATTCCATTCGACAGCGAAAGTCATGTTTGTGTTTGGGCGTTGTTGATTTGAAAACAAAATTGGATGTACAAAAGTTCGCCCCTCACATCATTCCGCTACCACCCATATACCAACACATACGCTGTACTATACAATCAGAATATTAAAGTGCTTTTTAATGGGATTCAAAGGTGTTTCGTGGCGATAAACCACCACACCACAAAGAATGTACATAGATACATATACACACACATTACATATAGGTACCTATCGTAAAAGCTAAAAAGGAAGTGACAACAATTCGCACTGGAAGTGAAATCCTTGCATTTTATTATGCCGATTAGAGATGGTGGCACGGTGCGATACTAAACTTTGCGATGTGATAAAAACAAGGAATTCGATAAGCTTGACGGTAAAATTTAAAGGGGAACGTTGCGCGTGTAGAAGGGGTGTTGGAGATAATATTGGTTTTGGACAAGGGAATATATCATCAACTAAGTCCGATTTGAATTTTACAGCTGGTTTGATGATGTTGTGATAGAAGGTGTCGAAGGAGTTGACGAGCTCTTGCGCAGCCAAATTAACACAAGCACTCTTCGTATCACAGAGGTTACCCCATCTTACTTCCTGGATGGCTGTAATATCGCGGCTTTTTACCGATCCACTCGATGACCGACTGCACAAAGTCAATTTAAGATCCTGTCATTTTTACATACAAATTCAAAGTTCTTCGTCTCCATTTCTTGTGTTCATTCATATCCAAGGCTCAACCCTTAACCTGTAAGTCAAAGCCCTCGCTTCAGATGCGCTGTTTTTTTTCGGGGTTAACCTCTGAACAAGATTTTCTAAAGTCCGGACTGATTGCCTTATAACAATGGACTTTTTTCCTTAGGAGTTTCACGTAAATAGAGCGGTCCAGGATTTTACCAATTCTGTTAGTCAGTCATGTTGGTCAATATGAGGTTGGTTCTCCGTGTGTTTTATTTCCTCAGTATACTCCATACTAAAGTTTTCAAAGGTGACAACTCCTTCTTCCGGGCACTTTTGCATCTTTGCTGTAGAAGTTAATATTTCTTGGATATCTTTTGAACGCCATCGGGTAGACCTTCAAACCATCCTGGATTTGCAACACTTGCCCAACATTTCTACCAACTTTAGGTTGACGCAAACTTTATAAAATCATATTGTGAAATAATGAGCGACCTTTCTCTGGAAACTGGAAAAAATTAAATCACGAGAGCTCACACCCTTATCAAAGCGAGTTATATTTGTCAGGTGCTTCCGCACCTTTAATCCTTGCCGTTGATTACATTTTTAATATCTAAAAACTGTCGACAATATTGTATAATAATTATGAATTACATTTTTGGGAGGATGCGACCGCTGGTGACAGAGATAGGGACTCTTGAGCTTGACTCTTTTTTGGATTAAAGGTTTTAAGGCATTAACGAAGTAATGGGGAACAATCAAAGGTGTAGTTTTGGCATTGTGTGTCTTTTTTTGATATAGAAGATGCGCCAAGCATTTTGACCAACTTTGATGGTATTAATGGCGCGAGTATCGCACATTGATTTGAAATTAGTCTCGCACTGGCTCAACAATCTCCAAACCCTCTTACTTACTTGCCTACTTTAGGTGGCACTACAGTATCGGTGGGACCTGGGCCTCAACCAACAAGCGTCTCCAGCCAGCACGATCCTTAGCCAGTCAGCCTCCAGTCAGTTTCGCAAGTTAAGTTGTTTAAGGTCCAATTCCACTTGCGTCTTCCTCTACTGCGCCTTCCCTCGGGTGTGGATTCGAAAATTTTCCGGGCAGTAGCATTTGCATCCAAACACATAACTCAGCCATCGCAGTCGTTGGACCTTCACTCTTCTGATTAGGTCGATGTTGATGTATAGCCCGTACAGTTCGTTGTTGTATCTGTTACGTATGGCAACACTGGCCATACGTGCTCTCATATTATTGTAAAATGATATCTACCTAGTAGTTAGTTCTTGATCGGTCTCTGACCGAGAGAGACGTGTATTTATACTTCGGAGAACGGAGATAATAAATGCGGGTTTTTGTATATTTTCCCATAATAAAAGTCGTACTTGTTCTAATTTAAACGAAGTATTAATACAGTATCTCTTTTTCCATTTACCGTCTATGCAGACGGGACCGAAAACTATTTCCTCCCGAAACCACCTCATCCGCTTTTGATAAAGTCAATGCTTCTGCGTCATTGAGAAGGACTTTAGTTGTTCGAGAGCAGGCTTTGCTACTACTTCTTTGCCCAAAGAAGCGGCGACGATTGGCAAGAGTTATTCTTCGTTTAATCTAAGTCCTGGATGTCATTGTCTGAGTTCATAGCGGAGCCTATAGGGTAGTCAAAGTCCCTAACCACCTCAAAGCTATATCTGTCTATATTGATATTGATGTTCAAAGATCTTTTAGGCGATGTTAAGAAAACTGATACGTCAGTAGTTGGCGGAGATTGATATATAAAAAAAGTCTCCTAAAGGCGTCGCTAATCTCCTCAACCTTTGAACGGATTTTGAAGCGATTTTCAGTGCTATGATCAGCACTTCTCGGGGAAAGTTTTGAAGGTACTACAAATTCCTTTATCACTCATAGGAATTGAATATTCGAGTAGAGGACCAATAGAAAGGCATTAAATTTTCACCCATTGAAATGTAATTCCATAGCCCTAACTCAACAATAGCTGAATCCTAAATTGGATCTAAAAGCAAGAGTTTTGAAGACGGCCTTGTTGTAAAAAAGAAAAGGAGACAACTTTAGGTAAAATTAGTGACAAAAGTCGGTAGATTTCACGGCTCAACTGCAGTCTGGAGTGGGCAACATCTAGAAACCTAAACATGGATAAAAACTCCAGTGTCCAGATCACATAAACTGAAAACGATTGAACGACATCGTTTCGACACTAACAGTCTCTGTCTATTGCCACAGCTAATGATAGAGACAGCTTTAGTGAAAACGAAATCACTGTAGGTCCGCAATCTATAAGTCCTTAATAAAAATTTATCAAATTTGAAACCAATTCCTGAGAGTGTCACCGCACTAATATATCCACTAACGATTTCGGGTCTTCTCTATCCCATCTGTGAATAATCAAACCTCTAAAGCCCTAATCTAAACTCACTCGTTACACATCTTAAGCACACTCCAAGTATGAAATGGCAAATCTATATCGCGAATT